>OX031065.1:54618991-55943991 GCA_943736015.1 Tridacna crocea | reverse complement strand
ACATTTCTCGCATTTGACGTAATATTATAATGCGTTGCTATGCAGAGGGGGTATGCCATGGGGAATAACTGAAAAGAACTGTACTAGATTTTGATAAAGTTTCTCCCAGAAAGGGTTAAAAGCATGAAATAAATAGAATATTCATTGTTTTTTTTCCGTTAAAGATCGAAATTCATTTCATCTAGTAAACACCATCAGTAATATTTTCACTTGTGGCTGCACCAGTCCTGAAAATATTACTGATGATATTCACTCAATGAAATAAATTTCGATCTTTAACCCTTTACCTGATATGCCAATTTGAGGCTTTTCCATTTCAGCAGCAAATAAAGATATGATATCAAAAATATGGACAAATGAGGATACAAATATCTGATTGAGTGGAAAACATTGTGGGAAAAGGAGAAATTGCTCGTTACGAGCAATTTCTCCTTTTCCCACAATGTTTTCAAAAGCTGTCTGTTGTTGATACTGGTATGTCAAAATGAGTATTTATGGATTAAAGGGTTAACCAAAAAAACCAATATCCTCTATTTATCCCTGGGTTGAAAATGGTGATAGCACCAAACCAACTAACTTCTATACCTGATAATCCACAATAAACTTGGGATATTTGTTGAAGACTGGATACTGTCCCTGGGTCAAAGGTTTGTAGTCACTGAGAGATTTCTTTGGGTGGATGGAGCTTGGTGTAGCTGCCATTATACGATAGGCTTCTTTTAACACTTGTTTTATGTCTACAGCATTACGATGATGGAAAAAGTACTGTGGAAAAAAAAACACGTATTTTGCGAGATATTGCTACATGCAGTTTTCTTATTTTTAATGTGATTTACATGCATATAAGATAACAATGTTATGTCTGAGCGTCTAATAAAATCAGCTAATGCTTTCAATTTCGACTAGTCACAAAATTTTGTTGTTTGCTAAAGAGTTAAGTCAAAAAGAAATTGTGTACTACCTAAATCTAGAAAAAGATTAAGAATGAAAGTAAGAATAGATTGTGAATACAGGCCCTCAACAATGCTTTGCTTAACCCCTTCACCACACAATCCCTACTTTTGACGCCCCTGAGAAAGAAGCCTTTTGAAAACACTGTGGGAAAAGGAGAAAATGCTGGTAACCAGCATTTTCTCCTTTTCCCACAGTGTTTTCTACCCTTACCAGAACAAATTTCTATCATTGAGTCACCTTTATTTTATCGTCTGCAAATGCTTTGAATTTGGACCAGTCTAAAATTTTCTCGTGTGGTAAAGAGTTAACCCTTTACCTGATATGCCAATTTGAGGCTCTTCCATTTCAGCAGCAAATAAAGATATGATGTCAAAAATATGGATAAATGAGGATACAAATATCTTATTGAGTGGAAAACATTGTGGGAAAAGGAGAAATTGCTCGTTACGAGCAATTTCTCCTTTTCCCACAATGTTTTCAAAAGCTGTCTCTTGTTGATGCGTCAAAATGAGTATCTATGGAGTAAAGGGTTAACCCCTTACCAATGACAAAATTTTAGACTGGTCCAAATTCAAAGCACTTGCAGACGACAATATACATGTATCTCAAAAATTGAAATTTACTTCCAGCAAGATAGAAAACATTGTGGAAAAAGGAGAAAATGCTGGTTACCAGCATTTTCTCCTTTTCCCAAAAATGTTTTCAAAAGGCTTCCATCTCGGGGTGGTAAAAACCAGGGATTGTTTGGTAAAGGGTTAAAGACACTCCTAAGGAGCATTGCTTCCATTTACCTAGCAATCCAAAAACTTACCTTGAAATCATCCAGTTCTACACATTGCATCAGTGGACCTCTAGCACACATAGCATACGCTGCGACCACCATGAGTAGGAAGGACGGGTGATTACTAAACACATTGTCAAACAGCATCAGCCATTCATCTTTGGTCAACACTTCAGAAAACAAACTTTCCAGGAGTGGCCATGCATAGATCTGAAAGGAAACAAAGTTTTACCATTTCTCAAACAAAGAATTAAGGCTCTTCTGAATTCAACAGATCTGAAGATGACAAATTCAAAATCAATGCCAATGAATTTAATTTTCCCTCTATGTTATTATAGGGTGTATTCCTTTCATCTGTTCTGGCACAATGTTCTGTGTTCTGGAATGCTGTTATGGAATGTGCAAAAGGAATATTTCGGAACACAATACACTGTTCCAGAAATATGTTCTGAATGGAACATTGTTCTAAACCATATCGAAATGAAAGTACATTTTCATGATGGCTCTTGCAAGACCTACTGTCTTAGCTGTGGAAGTTGAGGAAATAAGCTGTGGAGAGGGAGTACAGATGAATCAACAATGCCCCTATTTCTGGCATTCATATTGTAAAAAAGACAATTGCAAATTTGTCCATGAAGAATTGTCTGTCTTTTAGCCATCTTGCATCACCAAGCAACCGTTCAGCAGGTGCACTGCATCTCAATTGAATTAGAACAGTTAAAACATGTTCCAAAATCATGTTCCAAAATAATCCAACCACTTAGTGTACATTCGAAGTGACAGAAAGAAAATTTTAGAGTTCCATACAGGCCGATGGAAAATTCTAGAGTTCCATACAGACCGATGGAAAATTCTAGAGTTCCATACAGACCGGTGGAACTTAAAAGGCCTGTGCTGAGACATACCACATTTCAAGTGATACAATAGAAGATGAAGTGAGTAATAATATTCATTCTTAATGACAAAGCTTTTGCAAATACTGTTAATGGAGAACAAAAGGCTGTTAACCCTTTCACAAACAACAAATTTTTGGACTAGACCAAATTGAAAGTATTTGCAGACGACAATTCAACTCTTGCTGAAAAGATGATTTCTGTCTATGATAGGGTAGAAAACATTGTGGTAAAAGGAGAAAATGCTGGTAACCAGCATTTTCTCCTTTTTTCACAATGTTTTCAAAAGGCTACTATTCCAGACCCATAAAATCCAGGGATTGTTTGGGAAAGGGTTAATAAGCTTTGTACCCTTTTAAAGACAGCTCTCATCATTTGAGCCAAATTTTATTTGTTGTGAGTGAAAATGCTTATAAGTTGGACATTAACTTCTTTGCAAGGTAAAAAGTATACTACACAGAAAACTTTCAGAGAAAAGCAGTCGCTGCTGAATGGATAATAGGAGGAAGTAACTACCATAAAATTAATTTTAAATCATTGAGATTCGATGCCTAAACCACAGAACACTTTTTGAACTTACCGGTAGTTGCTTTGTAAGAGAGCATTGTGGAAAATGGTACAAACTTATTGTATTCTACTCTTTACTATACATCAAAATGCAGACTGATCCAATTTTAAAGCATATGCCTGGTACAAGTTTAACTTATTACCAAACGACAAAGGTTTGGATTTGTCCAAATCGAAAGCTTTTGCAGACGACAAAATAAGTGATTGAAAAATTGAAATTTGTTTTATGAAGGGTAGAAAACATTATGGGAAAATAAGAAAATGATAATTACCAGCATTTTCTCCTTTTCCCACAATGTTTTCTAAAGACTTTTTTCTAAGGGGCGTCAACAGTAGGGATTGTGTGGTAATGGGTTAATTTGATAGGGTAGATAACCTTATGGAAAACAGAGAAAATGCTTGTAACCTGCATTCTGTCCTTTTTCCCCACAATGAATTCAAAAGCCTTCTTCTTCAGGGTCATTAACCCTTTACCCCATTTGACATTTCTATGGTACCTGTAATTGACCCTCAATAGCAGCAAGGATGAAGCCGTTTTTTATGGGTATATGACACCTTTTGATAGCATAGAAAACATAGTGAAAAAAGGTGAAATTTCTCGTCACAAGCAATTTCACCTTTTGCCACAATGTTTCCAAAGGCTCCTACAAGCAATGTGTAGAAACGAGTATCTATGGAGTAAAGGGTTAAAACAAGAGATTGTAAGGGAAAGTGAAATTTTTGGGACCAGATCTACTCTTGTGTTTACAGTTTCCATTATTTAGACTGCTTGACAGGCAATTTCTCCAAACTGTTTTCAAGCAATGATCAGGTATTAGATGAAAACCAGAGCTTTCACTAAATGTGTTTGTACCCTCCATCAGCTCATTGTCACAAAAACAGGTCTGTGTTACAGAATGCAGAATGGTTTAGTACAAAAGTAAGAGCTGAAAAAAGTTCAAGGGAAGATAATTCCACAACAAATCGCAGCAAGGTCATGAAGACTGCACAAGCACAACTTCATATATATAAGAACCCTGTCTGTAAATTTGAGTTCAGTACGTAAAAACTGTTGGAGTATGTCTACGGACAGACGTATGGACGGACAGATAGCCCCTGTGTGTAAATTCGAGTTAAGTACGTAGAAACTGTTGGAGTATTGCTCCGGAAGAATTTGTGTCTATGGACAGACGTATGAACGGACAGGCAGCCATGGCAATTCCAGTATAGCCCCCTCCACTTCGTTGTAGGGGGCATAAAAATTCCTTTGAGTGGAAACATTTTGATAAACTGCAAATGCATAAAAAGGTTTTTATTTCGCAGAAAAAGAAAACTAACTCAATCATAAGTGAATCAATGTTATACACATCTATGAATTTATAATTTCTTTATTTACTGACTATATACATGTATTTACAAAACAACACCTGATAAAAAACTATACAAAATTTTATTCAACATAGCACTTGCTGTAAGATCTGGGTTACTGCAAAAACACCATACTACAAAATAAACAGTTTAGAATATACATGATTGCCCATCAATTTAAACTGTGCTCTTTCCAAGACCACAGTTCTACTATTCACATAAAATTTCAATCTTCTTCCAATTTGTTTTTAATCCTTATGGTACAAAACAGTTATTAGATCCTGGCCCGTATTCACCAATCATTCTTGAGAATATTCTTAGTCTTATTCTCCAAGTTTTTCTATATTTGTAAGAAACACAACTCCTAATTGGCTAAACTGAATGTAGAAAATTCTGAAGAATTAGACAAAGAACATTTTTAAGAATGGTTGGTGAATACCGGCCTTGGTCTTTTGAACAAAGAAGATATAGATCAAATAGCAAAGCATAGAGCCATATGCTCTATAATCTGCAATGTTTATTAACTCTTTACCACACAATCCCCAGTTTTAACGACCCTGAAGGAGCCTTTTGAAATCATTCTGGTAAAAAGAGGAAATGCTGGTAAACCAGCATTTTCTCCTATTACCACAATTTTTCTAACCAATCAAAGGCAAACATCATAATTTGAGCCAAATTTAAATTGACGTCTGCAAATGCTTTGAATTTGGACTAGTCTAAAAATCTCTTGTGAGGTAAAGAGTTAATACTTAACTCTTTACCACACAACAAAATTTTAGACTGGTTCAAATTGAAAGCATTTGCAGACGACAAAATAAAGGTGACTAAAAATAGAAATTTGTTCTGGGAAGGGTAGAAAACACTGTGGGAAAAGGAGAAAATGCTGGTTACCAGCATTTTCTCCTTTTCCTACAGTATTTTCAAAAGGCTTCTTTCTCAGGGGCGTCAAAAGTAGGGATTGTATGGTAATGGGTTAATAGGTATTCATTTTCAGAATATACGAGTCTGACATGTGTCTAAATTGATATAGCATTGTTTTTTTTCCTCCAATAAGATAAATATGTACCCATATAAATCATGCAGCTATCTAGGGTTACAGTATGTTACAATTCAACAGATGGGCAGGCAAAGATAACACTATAAGTTTACAGCTAAAACAAATTATTTAAAAAAATAAATAAAATCATTAAATAGAAAAATATATAGATCTGTACATAGGTTACAACTATCCTTTTCTTTATTGCTCTTTGTATCCGTCTTTCAAGATACAGGTAGTTTAACATCACCTCCCAGAATTAACTCTTTCCCAAACAAGCCCTGGTTTTTACGTGTCTATGGTAAAAGTCTTTTGAAAACAGTGGGAAAAGGAGAAATTGCTCATAACGAGCAATTTCTCCTTTTCCCACAGTGTTTTTTACCTTTTTTTAAGAACTTTTTGCCATTTTCTCCAAATCTAAAATTGTCGTATGCAAACTCTTTTAGTTTGGAAGAGTCCAAAATCTGTCGTTTGGCAAAGGGTTAATAGCAGAATAACCACTGGTTTTCAGTAAAGACATATCAGTGTTTGATAAGTGTGTAAGTGAAGGCAAGTGATAATAACAGAACAAGAAAACATTCTAACATTTCAGATTTGCAATTGTCTGATTCTGTACTCTCTATCTCAAGTTCTAGAAATTTGTTTTAATCCTTTTCCAAACTATCCCCGGTTTTTACCACCCTGAAAAGAATACCGAATTTCATTTTTTGAGTTATTGCTGCAAGTGCTTTCAATTTGAGCCGGTGTAAAATTTTGTCAAGAGTTAAATTAGCAATCCTAGAATCAAACCATGGAGATCAGAATAAACTTTAATGGTATTTTAAGTCTAGAAAATAAGCACAAATAATTTCATCTTCAAGTATGATCTCATCAGGACCAGCAAAGCTGACTGTGTAGAATCAAGATCAGACAGCAAATTTTGATCTTAATTCTACACTAGTAGCAAAGACAATTAAAGCGGAAAAGTGCACCAGATTTTTACATGTTTATGTTATTTGATAAACCCAATATAAAATGAAATAGTAGCCAAAAATGAATACAGGTAAATCTTTAAAAGAAAGCAGAATGAAGAACATTAACTCTTTACCAAAGGACAAAGTTCTAGGCTGGTCAAAATTAGAAACGCTTGCAGACGACAAAATTAATGTTACTCAAAATTTGAAATTTGTTCTGGGAGGGTAGAATACATTGTGGGAAAAGAAGAAAAAGCTGGTAACCAGCATTTTCTTCTTTTCCAACAATCCTTTCTATCCTTTCCATTACAACTTTCAATTTCCTGGTCATTTTTGTCCTTTGCACATTGCTATCAATTTAGATGTGTCTAAAAATCCCCATTTGATAAAGGGTTAATCATTGTAGATGTTGTCCAGTTCATCCCCACTGGTACAATTCATATCGGGGTGAAAACCTGTTGTTACAGACATTCTGTGTTGATTAAAAACATGGGAACTGTTCACTATATCCGACAATTGCTTGATAATGTTACCATAGAGACCACCTGAAGGTCTCGGGCCATCCCCAGACAGCTCCGTGCAAATGTTCCACAACTGTTTTTCCATCTGTAACTTCTGTTTCTTTGGTTTTGTGTTGTTTGTCCTGTTTCTCTTGTTAGCAAACCATGCCTTCACCTGAGATAGGGATAGACCACAGACATCTGCCAGTGCCATTTTTTCATCATCTGTTGGGTATGGGTTATTTATATGTCTCTCATACCATTCATTTAAAATCTTAACTGCCCTAGCATTTAACTGTCTTGACTTGGTCTTCGAACTTGATACTTCATTTCCTGAAGGTAGACTGATCTTTAAGAGCTGTAGACTTGCAGTCACTCGATTAGTCAAATGCATTCTTTGTTGATCATGGTTAAGATGAAGCTTCGCAAGCTTTTTTTGGTACTGCCAGGCACTGAGCATATTGTCTTCTTTCAATTTATTAATTTCTTCATTCCTCTCATTTTCAATGACAGCACACTGTTTTTTGTAAAAGTTATGGAGTTCAATGACCTTCTGGTTACCTGAAGGTAGAACTTGTTGGAAGTCAGATTGCAGGTTAGCTTCTTGAACAGCAACCATGTTTGGGTTCAGGGAAGAGTCATATGCATCATCATCAGCCATATTTTCCATCAGACTCATGGGTACAGAAGCTGTTTTCTGCACATCACTGATAAGTGTTGCCCTAAGCTCTTCAAACATGGGGTTTGATGCAAGCTTCCCCAAATTGTCACATCCAAAACTAGGCTTTTCTAATGTCTTCAGGATCGCTGCCATTTTGAGTCCAACTCTTTCCTTTATTCCTATATTATTTCACAGATTTTTTTTATTGACGAACATGCACAGTTAAACAGTTCTGATCCCAAATGCTATAACACCTATGTCCATTTACTAAATATGAATTAGTTTTTCAGCACACCAAATTTTTTCATTAGCTGTTCAGTAAGTGTCAATGTTCCCAGACAAATATTATTCACAGTTGATATTATGTCCAATCCAACTGACATCCATTTTTTAAGTATGCAGAAACAACTACTGGCTGGCACTAAATGCAAACTAATCATTCAATTCTTAACCTGTTGTCTAATTTTTCATTTTACGTTTTATGATTACTCTTGTGTATGCACTAACTTTTCTTTATGAAAACAATTCTGTCATGGGTATTTCTCACTCACCATGAACAGTTAACCAAAGCTAAATATAGCCACACTACCTGCCAATCATCTGTTAATTGATCACCTATTGTACAAACAGACTTGTAGAAAACAGTGCCAATTTTCCCATCAATTGCCAATAAATGCTGGTATGCATGTACATGTGTATCATCCAATATAATCAATTAAAAAGATATGACAATTTTTTCATGGGAGATTTTTTCATAACCAGCTTGATTTTTTGTTGTTGTCATTTAACCCATTACCAAACGACAAAATTTTAGACTGGTCCAAATTGAAAGCATTTGCAGACGACAAAATAAAAGTGACTGAAAATTTGAAATTTGTTTTGTGAAGGGTAGAAAACATTGCGGGAAAAGGAGAAAATGCTGGTTACCAGCATTTTCTCCGTTTCCCACAATGTTTTCTAAAGGCTTCTTTCTCAGGGGCGTCAAAAGTAGGGATTGTGTGGTAATGGGTTAAAAGAAATTAATGACCAAAAACTAAGAAAAGGAATTTTGATAAAAAAAGTAAGACTTTCAAAAAAAAAAAAAACCTTCCCAACAAAATACTGTAAATTGTAAACCATAGATCAGACAATACACTCTGTGCTTTCTGATCATAATCTATCTTGTTCTCCACTGTCCAACCTATATTTTGCCTGACAGATTCAGAATTTCACCTTCAAGAACACAATCTTTAAGTACACAGCATTTTAAAACATTGTAGGAAATGGAGAAAATGCAGGTAACTGGTGTTTTCTCCTTTACCCACAATGTTACACTCTCTCCCACCTTATATATTCTTCTTATTGTCTTAGAATGTTTTCAATACAGAGAGGTTCAATCCTTTACGCCATAGATACTCATTTCTACCCATTGCTTATAGGAGCCTTTAGAAAATATTGTGGCAAAAGATGAAATTTCTCGTGACGAGCAATTTCACCTTTTGTCACAATGTTTTCTATGCTATCAAAAGGTGTCATATACTCATAAGAAACGGCTTCATCCTTGCTGTTATTTAGAATAAATTAGAGATACCTTAGAAATGCCTTATGGGGTAAAGGGTTAAAACTTTTTTTTAGCTCTTTACTAGACTACAAAATTTTAGACATCCAAATGTTAACAAATTGAAGACAACAAAATATACTAGTATATGACTTAAAATTTGAAATTTGTTCATAGAAAGGAAATTACATTGTAGTGAAAGGAGTAAATGTTGGTTTCCAAAAGATTTTCTTTTTTCACTGGTCTACAAAAGCTTTCTTTTTCAGGGTTGTTAAAATTCTAGATTGTGTGGTTAACTCATTACCAAACGACAATATTTTAGACTGGTCCAAATTGAAAGCATTTGCAGACGACAAAATAAAAGTGACTTAAAATTTGAAATTTGTTTTGTGGAGGGTAGAAAACATTGTGGGAAAAGGAGAAAATGCTGGTTACCGGCATTTTCTCCTTTTCCCACAATGTTTTCTAAAGGCTCCTTTCTCAGGGGTGTCAAAAGTAGGGATTGTGTGGTAATGGGTAAAGGGTTAAGTAAGAAAGGATAAAAGTAAATATACAGCAATTTTTCTGAAATGATCTGCAGACATATTTTCCTTTCCATGTTATAGTGTTTCTTTTTATTCAAAGTATATTTTCCATTTTTAAATGAGAGTTGCAAAAATTTCTTCTGATATTGATAAGCTGCACTTGCACACACTATTCTTAACGATCACACTGTATTATATGTGCAACCTGATCTGCTTTCTACACTGAAAAGCCAATCCAGGCAAAATCATATCTGACCATAAGTTTTTTATGTCTTTACTCCAAACCGAGAAAAATATCCTGTTATTTACCAGTCTTGGAGTTGTTTACATGTATTCCTGTGCAGGCTTTTTCAAAATAAAAATTCTCCAGTAAAAATTCATGGCAGGAAAAAGCACAATCTTTTCTCTTCAAAAAGCAAAGTTTGGAAAGAATCAAGGAATAGTAAACATCATTTTTTCCCTTTTCCCTACAATGCTTTCCAAAGACTTCCACCCAGTACTCATAGTTGTTAATATTCACAATTGTTTGGAAAATAATTTGGAAGACACATGAAAAAAAAAAAAAGTTTAACCCTTTACCACACAGCAAAATTTTAGCCTTGTCCAAATTGAAAGCATTTGCAGACGACAATTTCAGTGTGGCTCAAATGGTGCAAAGTTTCTTTGATAGGGTAGAAAACATTGTGGAAAAAGGAGAAAATGCTGGTTACCAGCATTTTCTCCTTTTCCCACAATGTTTTCTAAAGGCTTCTTTCTCAGAGTCGTCAAAAGTAGGGATTGTGTGGGAATAAGTTAATTAGTGGAGAAGAGGGGAGGGGGGAGGAGGGAAAAATGGCATTCCAATTTGGAGCAGTCTAAGATTTTGTTGTCTGGTAAAGAGTTACAGGGGAAAGCAAGTTGTCCAGAAAGTTGTTCATCACTGGATTTTACAAGTTAGACTTGTCAAAATCTTAAGTTTTCAAAGACAAGGAATTGAATGTAAATGTAACTCAAAACTTCAAATTTGTTTTGGGAAGGGTAAGCTAACATTGTGGGAAAAGGAGAAAATTATCGTAACAAGCATCTTCTCCTTTTCTCACAATGTTTTAAAAAAGCTTTCTTTTCTCATGGTTTGTTAAGCCTTTACATCACATTCCCAAGTTTTAACGACCCTGGAAATCTGAATATTTGAAAACCTTGTGGGAAAAGGAGAAATTGCTGGTAACTAGCATTTTCCCCTTTTCCCACAATGTTTTCTACCCTTTCAAAGACCAACCTATGTGTTGGCCACACGAAGAATGCCTTCTGAAATTTGCTTTCAATTTGGACAAGTCTACATTTTCCTTGTGTGGTGAAGAATTAAAGGGTTAAACATTTCCTAAACTATTGGGAAGGGGGGGGGGGGGTAGCCTCTCCTAGCCCCCTGTCCTCATGGTCCTGGCACTAGTCAATAGTTTTACATAAAAATTTCTGCCAAAGAGCTATTGAAACTACAATGTACCAACAAATGGAACAGATCATTTTTACACAGACATACTTGTTCACTAGATGCATTTCTATTTCTGCTTTTTCGGGGTCATTAGAACACTTTATTGTTTGGTAATGGTTTAAGTTAGGGGTTAACCCATTACCAAACAACAAAATTTTAGACTGGTCCAAATCAAAAGCATTTGCAGATGACAAAAAAAAGCGACTGAAAATTTGAAATTTATTCTGTGAAGGGAAGAAAACATTGTGGGAAAAGGAGAAAATGCTGGTAACCAGCATTTTCTCCTTTTCCCACAATGTTTTTTATAGGCTTCTTTCTCAGGGTAGTCAAAAGTAGGGATTGTGTGGTAATGGGTTAACTATAAAATTCCACACTATTTAAGAATATGATGGGTCGATAGAGTGCCTTTGTTATTGTGTGAATGATCAATATTGAGACAAGTCTAGTGATTTAAGTCTAATGATATCTTGCTGCAACGAAAATGTACACGATACTATACAGTGATTTAATACCTTAATTGTCCGTGCTCATTCTCCATTTTTCCAGATGTCTATCTTGTTTTCTTACCTGAGTCTAATTGTGACACTTGATTATTTATATTAATCTGTTTATTTAAATGACCTATTTGATATTGAATATAAATTATACTTGTATGTTACGAAATGCATGTATATGCGTAAGTATGAATAAAAATCTTGAAATCTTGATCATTTCAACAGGTACAAGGTATGTTTGTTGAAAGTTTTTCACACCATTTCAAGACAGATATGGATTGTCAGGAAAGCTTTTTGAAGCAAACAAGACATTTGTTTTTGTATTATTGGGCTTCTCTGTGAGAAAGTTCACACATATCTTTGCCAGTTACCACACTTCTGATTGCTATTAATCATCATATGATTGACAGTTATAGTTACCACTCAGACAAAACATTGCTTGAATTCCTTATCAGACAATTACAACTTTTAATGGCCCTGAGGTAAAAGCTTTTCGAAAAACATTGTGGGTAAAGGAGAAAATGCTGTAAAGTGGCATTTTCCCCTTTTCCCACCAAGTTTTCTACCCCGTCAAAACAAACTTGCACCGTTTGAGCCACTTTGAAATTGTTCTCTGCAAATGCTTTCAATCTGGTTAAGTAAAAAATATTGCAATGTGGTAATGGGTTAACAAAATTACCTTTTGGGAAAAAGAAAGTTTAACCCAACTCCTTCATGCATTATACAAAGCAGTTAATACATAATTACTGATCCCTTTCAAAAGACTTTTTCCTATAGGTTGTGAGCTTTAACCTGCTAAATAAGGGAAATGAAACTTTCAAATCAAAGCTATTTTGGGGGGGCAAAGCATTATCCTTATTGAACACAGCTGATCAAAGATCAGACAGCACATTCTGTGAAATCTGATCTTGATCCAAATTGTCTGCAAGAAGTCCTATAGTTGGCCTTAGCAGCAAAGGGGTGCAGAAGCATCTACATAAGGACATTTTAGGCTCAATAATATTGACAGTGTTTGCAACACATTATGTAAGTCTGAAATAACAGGGATGTGAGTGAATTCAACACAACATATCTAAACATAATTAGTTGTATGGTCAGGTGGCAGGGGACTTGGAAACTTGTTCACGGCTGTGGTGAACCATGTTGCACCGGGCCGAAAGTGCACCCTTACAGCTAGAGAGTAAACAAACACTTTTAAAACTTTACAGAGTATAGAATCCAGATAGACGTATAAACATAGATAAAAATCGATATAAGGTGTGGGATAAAGAGATGGAAGAGATTTGTCTTCCATTTTTTTCCGGCAAATGTGGTTGTAATGTCTATGACAAGCTGCAATACAATAAAACACATTTTCTATCTGTCGTAATCTGCGCAGCCTTGCAACCTTCAGGGGCAACATTTGGCACAGAGGTACAAGAATGATTGTAATAACATGAAGATAAAATTGGTTACAAAACTGGATGAAAACAGGTAAAGATGCATCATTGAGCCTTTCCCAAACAATCCCTGGTTTTTACAGATCAGGAATAGAAGCCTTTTGAAAACATTGTGGGAAAAGGAGAAAATGCTGGTAACCAGCATTTTCTCCTTTTCCCACAATGTTTTCTACCCTATCATATAGAAAAATCATCTTTTCAGCAACTGTTAATTTGACATCTGCAAAATGCTTTCAATTTGGTCTGGTCCAAAATTTGCCGTTTGGGAAAGGGTTAAGAAAATGATCTAGTAATACACTGTATTAACAGAGTTGGTAGAGTAGATGTCCTTATTTCACAGCATGTTTGTTGTAGAATGTGAAACTTCCTGACAAGTATCTGAGACAGGCCACTTTGAAAACATCCCTGACACAGGTTAATAATCAACATGTAGTTGAATTTCAAAATATGAAGGAGCAAAAGGATGTTTAACCTATTACCACACAATCCCTGCTTTTGACGCCCCTGAGAAAGAAGCCTTTAGAAAACATCGTGGGAAAAGGAGAAAATGCTGGTAACCAGCATTTTCTCCTTTTCCCACAATGTTTTCTACCCTTCACAAATCAAATTTCAAATTTTAAGTCACTTTTATTTTGTCGTCTGCAAATGTTTTCAATTTGGACCAGTCTAAAATATTGTCGTTTGGTAATGGGTTCATACTCTGGGATGCAATATACTAAGCAAGTCACCATGGATAAATAAAGCCCAATTTGTCTACCAACAGACCCAGTCATAAGGTAGAATGGTTTTTTGACATTCAGAAAACCAATAATCAAACAATTCAACCAATGTCAGCCTGAAGTTGTATTCAGTCCCCTTTTCTAAAGTTGCATGTCACACCTTTTCATAAGGTATGGCAAAAAATACATGAAAAAAAAAATCTGTGTAAATTTAAAAGGAAAACCTACTCTATATGAATAGTTTCTTCTTTATCCTCCTTTTTTTTCTGAAGTCATTTGTAGACAGTTATGTATTGACACAGGTTAAAAAAGCTTACCATTTTAGTCACATCACAATTTACAGTAATAAATTAAGTCATAACATCTAAGGCAGTTTAGGTTTCAATATACATCAGAATATGACAGAAATTTTTGACAATTAAAAAATATAAACAAAAAATCTGCTTTTCTCTTGTTACCTTTAAACACATGATTTTGCACATTTCTACGCTCCTTGCAGGCCATGTCTTGTGTAAGATTTGCAATAAAGTGAAGGACTGCTTGATAACAGTAATAACCAAGTCTAAGTCAAAACATTTATTTGGCAAAAAAAAAAACATTACAATGTTTTATTGCCTTATGCAAACATGGGGTTGTTTTGTAAATAGTTCAACCCTTTACCAAAACAATCCTAAGTTTTAACAACTTATCACAAGAAAGCTTTTGAAACATTGTGTGAAAAGGAGAAAATGCGGGTAACCAGCATTTTCTCCTTTTCCCACAATGTTTTCTGCCTTTCCAGAAACAAATCTCAATTTTTTGAGTCATATCTATATTGACATCTGCAACTTGGACAATGGTAAAATTTTGTTGTTTGGTGAAATAATTAATAAAACTTACCTGTGATGTGACATTGTATTTCACAAAATGCTGGAGAAGGTACCGGTCATGGTGGGCTATCACATTTTCTATCATTCCCAAAATATTGATCGGAGGATTGGGAAAATATTCAAACCAGTGTTCTGCCCAGTTGACTGTCGAAATAAAGATAAAAATGAGCCAAGCTGTGTTTAACTCATTGCCAAACGGCAAACAACAAAATTTTAGATTGGTCCAATCCGAAAGCATTTGCTAATGAAAAATTTGATGTGGCTCAAAAATTGAAATTTGCTGTGGGAAGGTTGAAAACATGGTGGGAAAAGGGGTAAATGCTGGTAACCAGCATTTTCTCCTTTTCCTGTGATGTTTTCAAAAGGTTTCTTTTTCAGGGTCATGAAAACCAGGAATTGTTTGGGAAAGGGTTAATGCATCTGTAAAAAGTTTCAACCTGCACAGGCTGACCTGGGTCGAAACTTTTTTCTTGTCATATTTTCTGCATGTCACATGACTAGTATACCACATGATTCAGTTGGCTTTTATACAAAATGGGTCTCATGGGTCCGTGATGTTGTGATGATTTGCTTGGAAGCATGCATCATGGAGATACAATAAAACGCCTTTTATCTGAACATGGCCCCAATACATCATATATACACTTATAGCAGAATATAGATATAGCTACAGTGAGAGATATACTTTAACATGTTAGCATTAACTAGAACTGTCATCAAATGCGACTTAATACCCCTGTCATGGCTTTGACAGAAACAGGCAATTTAACAAAAAAAATTCAAAGTTTAAGGGGAGATTACCCTTGAATCATACGGAGTAGATTATTGAACACTGTGTCTTGCACAACTTCAATATACATGTATAATCAATGTATGTGCAAAGTTTTAGCACCATTGAAAAAAAATTGTAGGAGGCGTTTGCAACACTAAATTACAAGTATTTTGTACATAATTACCCACAGACAGGCCGATTCCAGTATACCCCCAAAAAAAATTGTATAAAAAGTGTCAAGTTCAAGAGGAGATAAATCCTCAAGCAGGATGAGCTGACACTTGAGAATTGGTACTTGCAAACCTTCAATATATGATCAATATATGTGCAAAGTTTAAATACTATTGAAGGAAAACTGTAGGAGGAGTTTGGAACACAAAATCACTTGTATTGTATAGACAGATGGATGTTAAGAAAAAAAAAAGTGTCAAGTTCAAGGGAGATATCCATTATACCTATTATGGTGTGGCTCAAAATTAATTATGTGTATGTCTGCATAGGGTAATCTTGTCTTGATATACAGAGTCTACCGAAGTAAAACATTGTGCATATCCTCGAAGGCCAAAGGATTATTAATTAGGTACTTACTCATAATACTAGCTATGATTTCAAATGCCACAAGATGATTATTCTGAAACAGCTTTACAAATGGGAAGGCAAGGACTGGAAGATACTGCGTCTCGCCAAATATAGGTGACCAGTTAGCTAGAGCTGACAACGTTCTGTAGAGATAAAGATATAATACAAGATGAAACAACTTTTACACTGTCCGAGGTAACCAGCACTTTCCTGTTATTCAACAATGTTTATTTACCTTTTTATTACCAAGTCTATTCACATAAACATGTCCTCTGCAAATGTTTTCAATATGGACAAAGTCTAAAATTTTGACATCTGGTAAAGACTTAAACCTTTACAAACAATCCCTGGTTTTTACCACCTAGAGGAAGAAGCTTTCTGAAAACATTGTGGGAAAAGGAGAAAATGCTGGTAGCCAGCATTTTCTCCTTTTCCCGAAATGTTTTCTACTCTTCTAAAGTCAAGTTTCAATTTTTGAGTTAAATTTATATAGTCGTCTATAAACACTTTGAATTTGGTCAAGTCTAAAATTTTGTCATTTGGTAAAGATTTAAACCTTCAATAACAAGTTCTGCATCTGTATTCAACAAGCATTCTTAAAAAACATTCTAAGTCTTATTCTAAAAAAATTTCTAAATTTTAAAGAAACACAACTTCTAATTGGCTAAATGAAAGCATCACCACAACATATACTTTACATCTACATGTACTCCACAAATATAGTTCTGCAAAGACTGTCATTTTCTATATCGTAGCTTTTTCAACATTGTCCAATTATAAATTGTGACATGTTTTTTGCCCCGCCCAGTTTCTGGACATAACTCTAGGTAGACATACATTTTTGTCCTGACAGGTAAAAACTGAAGTAGCAGAGTCATTGTCAAAAGTCCATTGTTTTCACTTTACACAAATTTTCCTTGATAGAGTTTACCCAAAAAACAAGTACCTTTCCATTAAAATACTGATAAATTGTTGAATTAAAAAAAATATTCTAACACTGTTTAACCCTTTATCAACCCTTGTTTGAATGACACTTAGGAGAAAGGCTTTTGAAGATATGCTGGTAAATAGCCTTTTCTTCATTTTCTACAATGTTTTCTACCAGTCCAGAGAAAAATCTAATCATCTGAGCCAAGTTTAATTTGTTGTCTGCAACTGCTTTGAATTTGGACTAGTCTACAATTATGTCATATACTAAAGACTAAACAAATTAAGTATACTACATCTCATCATTTTTTCTGTCTGAATTCTACTGTGGACCACTAATTTTGAAAATTTCTCCTATATTTTCTGGCAAATGAAAAGGCAGTGCTATATCTGAATATGCCTTGGCAGACTAGGAAAAGCTAGAGCTATCACTGAATGTGACTTAAAACCCTCATAAGCGCTTTGACAGAAAAAAGTGTCAACTTCAAGGGCAGATAATTCCTCAACCAGGAAGAGTTGACACTTGAAAATTGCGTCTTGCAAATCTTCAATATATGACCAGCACACGTGCAAAGTTTCAATACAATTAAACGAAAACTACAGAAGTTCGCGACACAAAATTACTAGTCACTTGGTACATCGACAGACACACGGACAGACACACGTAGGGATGCATGGACAGACAGGCTGATTCCAGTATATCCCAAAAACATTCATTTTGCAGGGATATAAAAAACCCTATGCACTGTATTACCTCTGAAGTATTCTGACCAATCTCCTACTTTTGATAGGATATTCCTCATTTAGTTTGGCATAAGCTGGATATGTTCCTTTGTCTACCAGTGCTGCGTAAGCTGCATGATTTTCAGGTAATCTTAAAATTGATCTCCAAATGAACATTCTGCAAGAAAAGATATTACTGTTTGAACAATCAATTATATAATCAGAAAAACTTTTTAACCTTTTACCAGCATTTTCTCTTTTTCCCCACACTGTTTTCTACCCTTTCTAAATTCAATTTCAATTTTTGCTTCAAATTTATTTTGTCATCTGCAAATACTGTCAATTTGGACAGGTAAAAAATTCTGTCATGTGGTAAAGGGTAAAGCACTTGCTTGGGAAGCTTCTGAAACACTAAAGGAAAAGTAGTATAACATTTGACACATATGTATTAAATGTAATAAATCTTGATATAACATGTGTTATCAAAATGTTACTATAGAAATCATCTAAGCAAATGGAACAGTAGCTCACTTTATAATAATGCAATACCTCTGCATCTAGGTATAAATTCTTTTAGGCACTATTGAATGTGAATACAAGTAAGATTGTATTCTGCTGCTTCTACATTTGTGCATGTGTAAGAGAAAAACAGTTTCTTGAATTTTACTGTGTTTTTCTGTAATTTTCTTTAACATGGTATAGGAGCAATAAAATATACTATAAATTAAGAGGTAAATTAGGTTAGATTTACATGTTTTTAGGTAGGTTTATAATTAAAACTTATAAATTAAGAGAGAGTTATACAAAGAAAGTACCTGTACTTAGCAGGATATTCATTGTAGCCTTTCAATATAGCCTGCAATCTCTCCATATTTAATCCATCTGGAAGTTCCCTCTGAAATCATAAGTATTCCAGTGAACAGATGTTCAATATATACATGATCCATGCTAGGTAAAATAGAGGATTATTGTCTGTTTCATTGTACGACAGAAATTTCTTTTGAGTGAAAAGTGAGGGCTTTATTTTCAGGGGTGGTGAAGTCAAGAGTGAAAATATGGCCTTTGCTTTTCATAAGATGAAAAAAAAATTTTATCATACACTGAAACAAACAATTATCCTTTTTCTCTTATGCTCTTCACTTCTCATGTCTAATTTTGCTAGTCTTGAAAAATATGTGCATTTTTCCAGCGAAATAAGACCTATTCAATCTTGTTGGATACAGACCAGTTGTTACAATGACATCATGAAGAGTGTTGACTATGTCATGAGACATGATTTTCATCTACTAAAAATTTATTCACTCTCTATAAATACCTGCGGTTTGTTAAAAATAAAAGCTCATCAGTGAATTATATGAAGGACATCATTTATTTTTAGATGTCAATAAACTAGTAAAAAGCAAAAAGGAAAAGAGTATTTAACTCTTTACCAAATAACAAAATTTTAGACCAGTCCAAATTGAAAGCATTTGCAGGTGACACAATAAAATTGTCTGAAAAATTGAAATTTGTTGTTGGAATGGTAGAAAACATTGTGGGAAAAGGAGAAAATGCTTAATTTACCAATAGCTTGACATGAGCTGCACAAGTTGATCTTGGGCATTGCTCCTAGTGGATGCTTTAACCCCTTACCAAGCATTCCCAACTTTTCATGACCCTATGAAAGAAGCCTTTTGAAAACATTGCAGGAAAAGGAGAAAATGCTGGTAACCAGCATTTTCTCCTTTTCCAACAATGTTTTCAATTCTTCACAAAACAAATTTCAATTTTTCTGTTACTTTTATTTTGTTGTCTGCAAATGCTTTCGATTTGGACAAATCTAAAATTTTGTCGTTTGGTAATGAGTTCAACTTTCAAAAATAATTTCTTCTGCTGCACAACTGTTTCAGGATGTCATGGGTTAATAACTGACCTAATTACCACAATATATGAAATAAAGGTATGCTCTTACAAATCCAGAATCTTGTTCAAATGAAACACCCCGGTTTTCTTTTCCTCGAGCTGGCGCTGTTTTGGGACGACCCTTTCCAGACTTCTGACTTCTGTCTGACTTTAAAGAGGATCTGTCTGTGGAAATGGTATCTGACATTTTGTTGCTTGTGACAACCTTTACTAATGGAGCTGGTGGCTAAAAATCAAAAAAAAATATAAGTAAAATGAACATCAACTATCAATAACTCTTTCAAAATCAACAAACAGACAATTACTTCCTTGTATTCTTTCAAAAGAAACAAAAAAAATCCTCTTCATAGAAGAGTCTGATATAAAGAACTATAGTCTGCTTAGTAGAAGCAAAAGATAATAACTTCATGAAAAAAAAAACGCTAGAAAGAATACAAAAGTACCGGTATGCTCAAAAGAAGAGCAAATGCAATTAAAAACACAAAAACTATTTCTTTTCCGGTCAGCTAAATTCTAAATTCATCTGAAGTGAAAGTATTTGCAGACTACAAATTAAAGGTGGCTCAAATAATGAGAATTGTCTCTGTAATGATAGAAAACACTGACGGAAATGGACAAATTGCAAGTAAATATGTTTCTTAACTCATTACCAAACAACAATATGTTACGGTTGTCCAAATTGAAAGCATTTGCAGACGACAAAATAAAAGTGACTGAAAATTTGAAATTTGTTTTGTGAAGGGTAGAAAACATTGTGGGAAAAGGAGAAAATGCTGGTTACCAGCATTTTCTCCTTTTTCCGCAATGTTTTCTAAAGGCTTCCTTCTCAGGGGCGTCAAAAGTAGGGACTGTGTGGTAATGGGTTAAATAAGCAGAAAGTAGGCTTGAAACATCAGAAACTGAACGGGTTATACTGGTAGGAGCAGAACTGAACAGATGCTTAACCCCTAACTAAACAATTCTGCATGGTAACAAGTCTGAAGAAAAAGGCTCTTTAAAACAAAAAACACTGTGGTATAGGGAGATACTTGTAACCAGTATTTTCTTCTTTTCAAGCAGTGTTTACTTGTCTATCAAAAATAAAGCCTTCCATACGAGTCATATATTCGCTGCTGTTTGAAAACACTTTCAGTGTGGAAAAATGAACAATTCTGCCCTCCAAATGAATTGTTAAAGGAACAATCAAAATTAAGTGAAGAGACCAGAGAAATACACTGAAAAAAGAAGGCATTGCTCATCAAAAGCAGACTCTTAAATGGTAACAATGCTTTCCTAGGTCACTTGCAGATTTGCTCATTCTTATCTACACACCTACACTAGGGGACTGGTGAAAAGGAAAATAAAATAATAAAACCCCGAACACGTGGTACCTTGTTAATTTCAGCACTTAACACCTGCAGATTGTAAATGCCCATTGTACCATCTTCCTTCACAGTTACAACATATCGTCCATTAGGGCTGACAGTCACATTGTTGATCTTGTTAGACACTTCTCCCACATCAAATAAAAGTTTACATGTGTGGATGTTTATGAATCTCATGATTCCATCCTGACACAGCACCCCAAGAACCTGAAATGACAAAATACTTTACATATTCATTGTGTGGTTGGATTTTTTCTCCAGTTGAGCATTCATAATTTTAAGTCACTCAAATACAAATAGACCAGGATTTGAGTTAGGAAAATCAGTATATTAGAAACAGAGTGATTAACAACTTACCCAAAACTTCAACACACTTTTGAAGAATGCAAATAATTAATGACTAATGAAATTGTCAGACACAACTTATTGGTTTTTAAACACTAATTTCACTTCTGAAAAGTAATGCTGCAGTAATTGCTCCAAAGACTGTTTTTAGGAGGCAGGCATGTTACCAGTCAGTGCTTGAATTCAACTGACAACATCAACTTACAGCATGTTTTAATAAACTTCACTATATACATAACATCAACCATCTTCAGACTTTGTCTCCTGATGAGGATTTATAGCATTATTTAAGTAATTTATAATTGTATGTACATTCATATGCTGGCCTTTATTTGAAATCATAAAATTGCCATTTGAGAAAAAACATACCTCAAATGTTTCAAATAACTCAAAAATACTTCCAACACAATTTAAAAAAGCTCTCTGAACATGCATGATGACAAATAATAAACTATACCTTTGCTGGTAATTTTTTTTTTTTTTTTTTAATTTCAGCCAACAAACCGTGACTCTTGGGATATTGTACTACACACTTCAAGCATCGACCTGATTAAAAAGTAGGGTTTGAAAACAAAGAACCTTTGTCAAATAGAACTAAACAAGACCAACTGATACTGACCTGACTTGCACCATTATCAAAATTGTCTGGCAAAAACAGCAAATGTTTGACAGCAGTGACTTTATCCTGAAGTTCAACAATACGTAACAGTTTTCTTGTATCCAGAGCCCAAAGGTGTATAAATCTTGATCTTCCTCCTGCTGCTAAAATACGCCCATCTCTGAAAAAAGAGGAATACAAATAATAGTTTATTGTGGCAGAGGACTGAGATATCAAATACATGTCGATAGGTGAGTGCAACACTATTCTAAGTACCTGTACAATGTACAGGCATTTAGTATAGTGTTGCACTCACCTATTGATGTATTAGATATTGAATAAATAAAGGAAAATACAAGTTAATTTTTCAAAAATATCTTTTAATCACTTTTATGGATAAATACTTTATGCATGGAAAATTTTAACTTCTATCATCCTGTTATGGCAATAACAGATTTGAAGTCATTTGTGTAATAAATGCATACCCACAGCTATATGATAACATTTAATAGATATTTCAGATATGCCTATAATACTTCTGGAAAGCTTAGCAACATTTGACTATTCACATTTTGTATGATATAACCATGTGAAATGTTTCACATTCTCCTAAAAGCTGATCATCAGGTACTGCTACAAAGGCTGAGGACTAACACCTGACTAAAACCTGACAACACCAAAAGTCTGCCTCTAAACTGCCTGATACTTAGAAAACACATTGTCCAAAACAGCACTGAATTTTCAAATTAGGGTTTTTAATACTGTCTCAGGGATGTAAAGTTATTTTTTCATCTACTCGCACAGCAGGGCCAGTATGCTTTAAAGATTACTCACCCTGCAGAGCTTTTGACTTGCCTGTTTTCTTTCATGAAATATTCCTCGAACAGAATTGAAAGTAACGTGATTAATCATACCTTCGTGTGATTTTAAAATTAACCAGCATGTTCTCCTTTTCTGACAATGTTTTCTGTTTGTTCACAGACAATGTCATTTGAAAAAAATTGTCATTTGCAAATTGGACAAATCTGAAAAACTGTCAACAGATAAAGAGTCAAGGGTTAAAGAACAATATATTCTTTTTATGGTTTTAAATGGAGGTGAAAAAATGTAAGGAAGAGAAGTACATACTTTGGGGATGCAAATGTTCTGTACTGTGGGGATTTTCCAGGAGGGATGGGCAGCTGGTATTTACAAGTCAAAGTGTCTGACTCCCAGGCGAAGACTGTGTCATCACGAAAACCACTGATTATGGTATTACTTAAGGGAAGAAAAAATACCTGTAAAATAATTGTGTAATATCAAGATCAACTTATTGCTTCATCCCACCCCCAAAACAATCAAAACCCATGCATTAATACTTTAAAAGTGTTCTTGTACAATATGAATTTAGCTAAAATACATAATACATGTATGCAAAAAAAAACATATAGGCAAAAAATAATAATGGCTCCTGATCACCAATTTCTACCTTTGCCACAACTGTGTCAAAGCTGAGCTGCTGAAAGACAAACCCAAAGGGCCTTGACACAAAAAGATCACTCTCCAACCCATATGTTTTATTTTTGAGAATGATAACAAAGTTCACAGAAATTAGGTACATGTACCATCAGGATCACAGGTGCCTGACATGTTTGGTATCATACAACCCCCCTTTAATTATAGATACAGGTGTTGTATGATTCCCAACATGTCAGGCATCTGTGGTCAAGACAATCAGACTGACCAATTTTAATGAAAATTGGGCGGACAGTGTGTTTTTAGAGAGCACAAAAGTTTTTTAACTCTTTACCACACAATCCTGACTTTTAACGACTCTGAGGATAGAGGATTTTGAAAACATTGTGGGAAAAGGAGAAAATGCTGGTAACCAGCATTTTCTCCTTTTCCCACAATGTTTTCTACCCTCCCAAAAACAAATTTCTATTTTAAAGTCACATTCATAATGTCGTCTGAAAGTGCTTTCAATTCGGACACCTCTAAACAGTGTGTTTTTAGAGAGCACAAAAGTTTTTTAACTCTTTACCACACAATCCTGACTTTTAACGACTCTGAGGATAGAGGATTTTGAAAACATTGTGGGAAAAGGAGAAAATGCTGGTAACCAGCATTTTCTCCTTTTCCCACAATGTTTTCTACCCTCCCAAAAACAAATTTCTATTTTAAAGTCACATTTATAATGTCGTCTGAAAGTGCTTTCAATTCGGACACCTCTAAAATTGTACTATTTGGTAAAGAGTTTATATACACTTAGGAGTAAGAGGTTTTTAGTTTTTATTACATGTTGTATTGAACAATAACTTCATCAACAGTCATAAAATATCCACTAAAAATATCTCGATTTTTGAGGCATTTTGCCAGAATATCTCATAAAATGCCATACAGAACAGACCAATGATTCAACTGCATGTTCTTTTCAATCTGATCTCGGTCTGTATCATCCGCTACAAAACTTACTTGTTTTTGAAATAGACAATATACTATTATACTGCAAAGAAACTTCTCGTAATCTGATTGGTTAACATGCTGGAAACATAATTATATATTATGTACCCTGGCAAAAACCACATAAATCCAATTTCCCTTTTGAATGCCCCGTAAACACCGCTACATTTGCAACACAACATCCAAAATGGCGGCGTTGATCAATCACCAGACTGCACGTTTATACACCAAACTACACGTTTTGGTGACGTCAGTTTCCAGTGGCATCAGTTTTCATTGAATTGGGGCACTCAGAAGGGAATTTCTATTTCAATTTGTGAGATTATAAAACAGGAAAATTTTGCTTAACACACTTTGAAAGGGTAAAACTTTGCAGTATAACAAATATGTTGTACAGTCAGGTGGCAGGGGACTTGGAAACTTGTTCACAGCTGTGTCAAATCATGCCGCCACATCGCCTTCGGTTCGGGGCGACATGATTCACAACAGCTGTGAACAAGTTTCCAAGTCCCCTGCCACCTGACTGTACAACTAATACTGTACATGCTTATTGTATACCTGTACAATCCCAACATCCTCTTTGATTGACAGTTTTCTCTTCCTCTGAAACGTGTCCAAGTCCCATAGCTGTGCTGTGTCTGCAGATGTGGTAAGGGCATACCGTCCCGAGGCATGGACTGAGATACTGTGTATGGCTGACTCGTGACCTTTCATCCAGGCGACCATCTCTTTTGTTTCTGTCAATAAGTAGGAAGATTAACCCTTTACCACACGATGACGACTTTTAACGACCCTGATGAAAAAGCCTTTTGAAAACATTGCAGGAAAAGGAGAAAAAGCTGGTAACCAGCATTTTCTCCTTTTCCCATAAAGTTTTCCATTCTATCGAAAACATGTGTCATTTGAACCACTATGAAATTACAGTCTGCAAATGCTTTCAATTTGAATAGGTCTAAAATTCTGATATGTAATAAAGGGTTAAAATCATAAATGAGTGTAAACCTCTCGGTACACCAGGCTCTGTATTCACCAACCATTCTTCTAAGCAGTCATAGGCTTATTCTTCATGATTGTCTAAATTTGAAAGTAACACAACTTTTGATTGGCTAAACCAAATGGTTTAGCCATTCATAAGTTGTGATACTTTCAAATTTAGGAAATTCTAGAGAATAAGGTAATGAATGTTCTTCAGAACGGTTGGTGACCAGTGACAACTTTTAACGGCCCTGAGGAAGAAGCCTTTTGAAAACATTGTGGGAAAAGGAGAAAATGCTGGATACCAGCATTTTCTCCTTTTCCCACAGTGTCTTCAAAAGCGTCATTCTCAGGGTCGTCAAGAGTCGACATTGTGTGGTAAAGGGTAAAACAAATCAATAAATCAAAAGTTCATAAAGTAAAAACACTATACCTGTATCATAACATTTCAAAGAGTAGTCAGACAACCCAATGAGAAATTCAGATTTCTTGCGTAGACAGAATGCCAAGGCAGTGCAGGCAGTTCCAAGTTTCTGAACCAGGGAAAATCTGAAATCAACAAGAAGATTGAAGCCATTTGAACAATGACTGAAACTCAAAGAAACTAGAACATGATTATACCCCCCCCCAGCTCCTTGTCACAAAAATAGGTCTTTGTCACAGAATGCAAGATGGTTTAGTACAAAAGTAAGAGTTGAAAAAAGTTCAAGGGGAGATAATTCAAAAAAATCGCAGCAGGGTCATGAAAATTGCACATGCACAACTTCATATATATAGGAACACTGTGTGCAAATTTGAGTACAGTACCTTAAAAAGTGTTGGTGTATTGCTCCGGACAAATTTGTGTCTACTAACAGACAGACAGACGGATGGGCAGACTGCCAGGGCAATTCCAGTATACCATCCTCCACTTTGTTGTGGGAGGTATAAAAAGTACTTGTTGAATTACCTTACAAGAAAAGTTTAGACTGGTCTTAATTAAAAGCATTTGCAGATGACAAATAAAATTGGGCTCAGATGCTGGGGTAAGGCTTTGCTAGTAAACAGAATTTTCTCCCTTTTCCCCTAGTCTTTTCAAAAGCTGTCTCTTTCAGTCAGAAACATCAAAAGTCATAATTGTATGCTTGAGGTGTAAGGTTTACTCTTTAGCAGATAGTAAAATGTGCGACTCATTTCTTACAAACATGAAAGATCGCAACAAATGAATGGCTGAATTACAAACCACCTCTGGTGAGATACGAACCCTTCACAGGCAAATATCTTCTTTTTTAAAGGTTTAACTCTTTAACAAACAATCCCTGGTTTGTACGACCCAATTATAAAAGCCTTTTGAAAACATTGTGGGAAAAGGAGAAAATGCTGGTAACCAGCATTTTCTCCTTTTCTCACAATGTTTTCTACCCTGCTTGAAACAAATTTCAATTGTTGAGTTACCTTTTTTTTGTTGTCTGCATGTGCTTTCAACTTGGACCAGTCATGAATTTTGTTGTTCAGTAAAGAGTTAAAAGACCAATACTATAACCAATGAGCTAAAGAGACATCTCTGAGTCTTTCAGTATTGTATTCAAATCGGGACAAAGCCATACATGAAGACATAGTCTCCTGTAACACATTCATATTAGGCACATTTTGAAGGCAACGAATATGGCTCAAATGACAGGATTGGTGTTTGAAAGAGTAAAAAAACGTGGAGAAAAAGGGATAATGCTACATGTAATTGACAGCATTTTTTCTTTTTCCCAAAAAAGGCTCCTGTCTAAAGCACAAGATTTTTGGTAAAGGCTTAACTCATTACCAAATGACAAAATTTTAGGTTTGTCCAAATCGAAAACATTTTCTCCTTTTCCCACGATGTTTTCTAAAGGTTTCTTTCTCAGTGTCGTCAAAAGTAGGGATTCTGTGGTAATGGGTTAATATAATAAAATGTAATAACATTGAAGCACAATAAGAAATTTCTTTTAATAAATAATTTGTCCTTTTGTGGCGATCTTTTAAAATGTCATCTATAAGTGATAATGTTTATACTTTTGTCTGAACAACATACAGTTTTCCTTTATGGCTGTCAACAAACCTTATTAAGAGCACTTTAACATTAATTAATATGACTTGGTAACCTGTTCTTTCCCAAATCAAACATGTAAATGTTTCCCTGGTGGTCTCCGGCCAAAAAATTTTCTCCATTGTTATCAAAGGCTGTGTGAAGGAACCGGATATTTCTACCCTGTGAGACTGGGCTTGGCATGCTGTGATTCACACTGATCATTAACCTGTAGATAAATAATAAAAAGTTTTGTTTACCTTTTACCAGACGATAAAAACTTAGCCTTGTCCAAATTAAAAGCATTTGCACACAACAATTTCAATGTGGCTCAAATACTGCAATTTTTCTTTGATAGGAAAGAAAACCTTCTGGGAAAAAGAGAAAATGCATTTTCTCTTTTTCCCACAATGTTTTCGAAAGGCTTCTTTCCCCGGGTTATTGAAAGTCTGGATTGTGTAGTAAAAAGGTTCATGAAACCAAGGCCAATATTTTACCACCTTATTTAATTAAATTCTTCATCTAATCCTCAAGAATTTACTAACTTTCAAACTGATACAATTTCTGATTGGCTACACTTATCAGAAACTTCATCTAATCCTCAAGAATGTACTAGTTACGGGTGACAGATATTTCATTAACAGTCAAGATCAGTAACACAGACTCATAGAGTAAATTGATTGGATGTTTCAGAAACAAAGCAATTATATTGTGTTTATATTCTGTGACGTTCTTAACTCCTAATGTGTGGCTTTGTTATGTTCAAACCTTTTACTTTTGCACTTCTCACCCATTTATCCCTTGATAGATAGGTTCAAACCTTTTAGTTTTTCACTTTCCACCCCATTTCGCTTTAAAGATAGGCAATCCACATGGTTAATATATACAGCATGGAATGAGGTATACCAAAAAATTATTTATTATACATCATGGAAAATACAAATTAAGGTTTTAAATAACAAAGGTTTGAATAAAATAAAGCCATGCATTGTGTGTAAAGAACGTCACAATACATGTACATAAACACTGTTTAATTGCTTTGTTACTGACACATCCAACCGATTTACTCTATAAGTCTATGTTACGGAACTTGTCTATTACCAAAACATCCGTAAATCCTAGTTTACTAATAATCATTTATCTAACGATCCATGCCCATTTTATTAATTCTGTCGCATAGAGCCATTAGAAAAGATGCAGGAAAAATAGTATTTGTTCCAGATACTTTAAATGAAGGTTGGTCTGAAGGTGTATGTGAAGACCAGTAAAAAAAATAGTATCGGGGCAGACACCTTTAAACTGAAGGTTCCGAACTAGTCTGTTACCGAAACATCTGTCACCATAGGATTTTCACATCCCAGCTTCAGTCTGAAAGAAAACTTTTGCAATGTCTCGCAGGTTAGAATCTCATTTTGGTCGCACTTTATTATACTCACTATAGTCGGAAGGAATTCATTCTGTAATAATATTAATATCTTCAAAAGAAAACACTTAGTTTACGTTAAGTGATGCGCATTTAGGTGGTGGATTTTTTTGTCGTTCTTGTTGAGCACAGCTACAAGAAAAATTAACAAATTATTGCTCTTACCCATTATCAGTTGATGGAGTCGGTTTTCTATGCCAAACTTTACCCGAGTTTTTACCGCAAACGTCGAGTGTCTGCATGATTGTATATCTCTGTTTGTAACCTTTTCTTTCCGATAAAACAACAGACTTAAACCTGGAGCTCCTCAAGGTAAAATACAGGTGAAAACCATTAAAGAGAGTTTCCCATCCGAGCACTGTTTACATCCTCGATGGGAACCGACTTGTTTGGATTAAGCGCGTACCAAAAATAAAAACCTTAATTAAACGAAAACAAGAAAATCTTCAAATCAAAAATTTTTCATCAAATTTCATTATTCTTCAATTGACTCAAAAAATTATAAAAAGAACAATTAATTTAAATTAATAAAAATAGCTTTATGATAATGGACAATACTTAAATTGAAAAAAAAAAAATATATATATATATATCGGCTACTGTAGAATTCGCAAAGTTATATTTCTACAAGGCTGGAAGGAAAAATTCCGGTAACTGTAAAACGGGACTCTCCGGACGTCGAAAACTTATGAAAAATGTCAACGGTACCTTTTGAGGATTAAAGGCCTTCTTTTACTGCTCAAAACTATAAAGTAATACCATGGACATGAAAACAAGGCTTCTCAAAGCTATAGGTGGTAGAAAAATCATGTCAACATTGATGTTGGATGATAATGATGTGGCGGTGGTAATGGCAGTGATGAATGATGATGATGATGATGTTTTGAAAATAAAAAAAAAAACAATGGAAATGATGACGATTAGGAAAATATGAGAATGAATAAATGGATGAATGAATGAATAAATAGATGATTTAATTAATTAATTAATTAATTAATTAATTAACAGATTGATGAATTAATTAAATTAATTAATTGATTAATTAATTGACTAATAAATATATTAATCAATGATATTTTAATTCATTCATGTGATGTCATTCATGTCATGTCATGTCATTAATGCCATGCCATGCCATGTCACGCCACACCATGTCATGTCACGCCACATCACGTCATGTCACGTCATGTCATGTCATGTCATGTCATGTATTCATTCATTCATTCATTCATTCATCTGCTTATGATAATGATGGTGGTGCTTGTGGTAGATATAGTGGTGTTGATGACACTGACAATGTCAAAGACAACAATGGCGATGATACTGATGATAATGGTACAAGAACTTGTCTACAGAAACTGACACAAAATGGCTGGGATTTATTAGTTGCTTGCTTGCTAGCTTGCTTCATTCATAAATTCCTCAAATCATTCATTAATTAATTCATAAATAAATAAATAAATAAATTAATTAATTAATTAATTAATGTGAATAAATAAATTAATTCATCTATGACAATGTCGCAATTTAGCGTTAGTTTATGACTGACTGAGGTTGGTGTAGCTGCTGCTGCTACTGCGGAGTAGGGGAGGTATTTGTAATTTGTTGTATGAGATGAATTTTAATTATTTTTTTTTAGTCATTATGGTGTAACACTTTTCAATGTTGAAGATAAAGAGGGAGAAAAAATCTACCAGAAATGCACTTGTCATCATTCAAGTACCATTTCTTGCTTCAACTAGATAATATTTATGACGGCTGTTACGTTTGTTGTTTGCTGTTGGTTCTCCACAAGCGTGGCTAATATACAACATGAGCGTGTGTTCTATTAAACGGTTTATTAACGACTGACTATCTGTGGGTGAAGCCCACAAGGGCGGGAGTCTACGAGCATGCGCAGTACAAGATACACTTTGAATCATGCATTCATTTTCATACAATGCAACAACGGCTATTCCTGATATTTCATTTAAAAAAGAATAATCAAAAGAGGAAGTTTTGACATGTTTTCATGCTAAGATTGTCTCTTTTAAAACAGAAATTCTCTTGACTATTCCTATCCCAATAATCAAGGGGACTCATCAGAAAACTGTCCCTTCAATCATTTACCGGTAAAAGTATACCGGACTATATTGATCTTCATACAAACATTGGACCGGAGAGACACGTAGAATAAATTGATTAGAGTACATTCCAGTGAATGCTTTTAAAGACTGTATCTGGGGCATTTCAAGTTCATATATAAAAATGGCATCTAATGACATTGGTGACTGGTACCGTGGTATTCCGTTCATCACAAAATACTGGTTTACAGGATCGGTTGTTTTACCACTAGCTGGTCGATTCGGCCTTTTAAATCCTCACTACCTAATCCTTGTATTCGAGCTTGTGGCCTACAAATTCCAGGTATGTATTACTTTTATTACACTCAGGAAACATCTTTTATATGGATAATAGATTAAATTAGAAATAAAACCACAAAATGTAATAACCAATCAAATGCTACCCTTGGTTGTGGACCCATTCATTTGTTGCTCTACATGTTCACCTGTTTCTTGAAATCTTCTATAGTGCCTCTTGGATCCATTTCTTTCAGTTTGGCCTACCTTCAGTCTGAAGGTGTCTGCTCCGATGCTATTTTTGTTACTGTTCTTCGCACTCACCTTCAGGCCAACCTTCATATCTGGAAAAAATACAATTTTACCCACATCTTTTCGAACGGCTCGATGCGACAAAATTTCCAATGACAGCTTATAAAATGGGTATGGATGGAGAGATAAATGAATAATATTTACCATCACACAAACTGTGCTACAAAATACCAATTAAATCAATAGAAATTTACCTTTTTTCCCCAACGTAAATAAATCCAGTGTAATTTGTAAACAACAAACACAGCGACTTCCGTTAAACAGGCATGCGCACTCAACGGAATTTGAATTTTGAACAGTCTGGTTCCCTAACCCAAACAAACATTTTTGCTCACGGTTCCTCTGTCATAAGCAAAATTCGCAACTAAACCGTCCTGTAGCCTGTCAGAGATACTGCGATTTTCGCCGAGACATGCGCATTGATGATATCACCATGTTTTGATTTCTGTTGATGTAGGTCAGCGGTTATTTACGTTGAAAAGTGCAGATTTGCACAGAGGTAAGATTTGGATATTGACAAACATCAGTATTTTTGTAAAGATTTATCATTTATCTATCGATCCATGCCCATTTTGTTAGTTGTCATTGGAAATTCTGTCGCATAGAGCCGTTCGAAAAGATGCGGGTAAAATCGTATTTGTTCCCGATACTTTTAATGAACGTTTGTCTGAAGGTGAATGCGAAGACCAGTCACTAAAATAGCATCTGAGCAGACACCTACAGACTGAAGGTACGTTTGGCCATATTGCCCGCTTCCAGTCTGTGACATTCTGGACTAAACTTCACTTTTATTTCTCCACACGTTGTTTAAAATACTTTTAAAACTATTTATCGATACATTAGTGACATTCACAAGCTCCTCAGGCAGATTATTCTTGTTGTGATATATGACGTTAGGTAGACTGAGGACCAGATACCGGGCTAGCTCTGTTGGTAGAGCTGTGGCACTAGTGTTCCAGGGATCGTGGGTTCGAGTCCCACGTCGGGCACACTTTTCTCCCTTGATTTACTTCATTGGCGATGAGGTAAATTGGTGAATGCAGATGCAGCACCACTGGTCCGTGGGGACTGAATGGGGAGCTGGTTAATGAATACTCCCAAAAAATCAGGAGAGGGAGGAATGTTGTGATAGGGAACCTTGTGATATATGACATTGGGAAGACTGAAAAACAGATGCATGGCTAGCTCAGTTTGTAGAGCTGCGGTACTAGTGTTCCGGGGTTTGTGGGTTCGAGTACCATGTCAAGCACACTTTTCTCCCTTGATTTACTTTGTTCCATTGTGGAATGAATAGTAGTGAAAAGATATTGTTTCTTAAATTTGTTTTACAGTGTGGCTTAAAAATTTTGTATTTATGTCCTCTGGTTATTAAAATATTGATTTGATATCATTTGCTTGAAAATTTTACAGTGTATCTTTATCTATTTCATCAATGTTGTTGAAAATTTTGTATGTTTGGATCATGTCAGCCCAAGATGGCGATAGTCTAACGACGGTAGTTCCAAGCTCATTAGTCTTTCAGTGTAGCTTTTATATTTCAGTTCAGGGAGTAGCTTTGTAGTACATCTTTGGATGTTTTTGATTTTTGTTTATAAGGATTGTAACAGGTGGTGAAAAATATCATGGTTCGACCGGAATTCGAACCCAGGGCCTCAGGAATACCGTTCCTGCACTCTAACCGAGCTACCGAACCACATGTCAATATGGCCACACAATATATCACCAAATACCTGTACCCGACTACATATACCCCCTCCAAATTTAGAATTCGTCCCGAATTCTGGAGACAGAGACACATTATGAAACGTTCTCGAGATGCCTAAGCAGTAGCCATCCACATCGTGGGTTAATTACGGTGCGCGCCAAATGTAACAGGTGGTGAAAAATATCTCGGCTCGACCGGGATTCGAACCCAGGGCCTCAGGAATACTGTTCCTACACTCTAACCAACTGAGCTACCAAACCACAGGTCGATACTGCCACATGATATATCACCAAATACCTGTACCCAACTACAGGATTTATTTTCTGAACTTTAAGAATGACTGTCCTGAAAACCATAATTGTTTACAGCATGATAGATTTAAGAGATCTCCTACTTAGTTAGTTAAGTCTTCATTTAACAATGCAAAGTATTTACATCCACAAGCATGATAGTTTTTAAGATGTGGTAGGAAATGGGAACAAATGCCCATAATCAGCATTTTATCTTTTCCTTATTGTTCTTTTTTTTTTACTCTTTTGGAAACAGCTCTAATCATTTTAGCAAGATTAAGATTGCCGTTGCAGTCTGCAGAAGTTTTAGATTTAATCAGGTTTAAATTTTGTTATCATGTAAACTGGACAGCCTTTTTTTTTTTTTCAGATATGGAGACCTATAACAGCTGTTCTTTATTATCCAATATCAGGGCCTCGTGGGTTCCATTATCTCATCAATCTATATTTTCTGTATTCATATTCAATTCGACTTGAAACAGGTTTGTACCAAACATTTGATTTTCATATGAATCTGAAAACAGTATATTATGGAGATATGTATTATCTCAGCTTTACCAAATAACCCCATTTTAACAACTTTGATCAGAAAGGCTTTTTAAAAAAGCATCTAAGAAAAGCGGAAAAAGACAGGCTACAGGCCTTCTTTCTTCTTTTTCCCATTGTTCTCTTCCGTTTCCAAAATTTCTTCCGAATCGAAAGCATTTGCAGACAATAAAATAAAAGTGACTGAAAATTTGAAATTTGTTTTGTGAAGGGTAGAAAACATTGTAGGAAAAAGAGAAAATGCTGGTTACCAGCATTTTCTCCTTTTCCCACAATGTTTTCTGCAGGCTTCTTTCTCAGGGGTGTCAAAAGTAGGGATTGTGTGGTAATGGAATAATGCATCTGCAAAGAATATCAAGCTAGGTACGCTGTACAGTCCATGTAGGCTGATCAGGACCAAAAAACGTTTTGCTATCGGTCACTTTATTGCATGTCAAAAAAACCTGCTGCGCCTCATGAATCATTCTGTCGCTATACAAACAGGACTTTAGTGATCCATAACAACGTGATAACTTGTTTGGCATCGTAGATCATCAAAATGCATTAACCCATTATCCATTAACCCCCTTTTGCCAGAGCGTGGCTCAAATGTTACTTTCACTCTTTACCACACAGTCCCGAGTTTTATTATTTATTTCTTATTGCCTACATTTCCTACTGATTCTTATTAATAGCAATGTTTTGTCTCATATATTTTCAGGTATATTTGATGGAAAACCAGCTGAATATATATTTATGTTGCTTTTTAATTGGATTATCTTAGTTGTATCCTTTCAAAACTTCGGATAAGATTTGCAGTTTGGAATTTATTGCAGTTTGGAATTTATAGGTGATAATAAAGAATCATTTTCCAGATCATTGAAAGGAAATCTTTCGTCACATATTCATATGAGCCATGCTCTGTGAAAAGGGGGCTTAATCCATTACCATATGACAATAGTTTAGACTGATCCAAATTGAAAGCATTTGCAGATGACAAAATAAAAGTGTCTGAAAATTTGAGGTTTGTTTTGTGAAGGGTAGAAAACATTGTGGGACAAGGAGAAAATGCTGGTTACCAGCATTTTCTCCTTTTCCCACAATGTTTTCTAAAGGCTTCTTTCTCAGGGGCGTCAAAAGTAGGGATTATGTGGTAATGGGTTAATGCATCTGCGAAAAGTGTCAACCCAGATCAACCTGCACACTCCATGCAGGCTGACCTGGGAAGAAGGTTTTTGATATCAATCAATTTTCTGTATGTGTACCTGTATGTGTGCCTGTATGTGTACCTGTAAGTGTACCTGTATCACTGTATGGAAACTCTGTACGGGAAATTTCTTCGGTGAATTCAAGATGGCGGACACGTGTTATTGACAAAGTAAGTGTCGTTTAATTTTGGTCCAAACTTGTTTCAAATTGCATCCCCTACAACGATTAAGGTACCAATCTAAAGAGCTTTGATTAAAAAATCAAGCGATGGTAGCTTATGAGAAAACAGGAGTGCCTCTTGTCTGTAATCCCGCGCTGAACATGATGTTTTGATGAAGTTGAAAAACTAAGCGAGAGACCGGAAGAAAACTGGCTTTATTTCATCGAATAGAAAGCTAATGATAAAAGAATGTACCTCGATGTGTGGGGAAATGTCATATTCTTACAACTGTACCAAAATACTTTGCTTATATTTACTGATTTAGCTGTTATAAAGTGTTGAAATTTTGCATGGTGTACTCTTCGGTGCAAACCGAAACTAAACCACTATACGGTTGGGTGATCGGAATTTCTGTACGCTTCGGTAACAAATATATAGTCAAAAATCTGTACGCGTCGGTGAAAATGAGGAGGAGAAAAATGCTACAACAGTCTACTTGTTACATGTATTTCCCGCACAGCGAGAATTCCTTATACAAGTACATGAAACCTATTTGTGTCATTTACTCTATATCTTGTTTATTATGTTAAAACTGTATAATGCCTTAAAAATGAGTCACGCCAGGGTTTCCTGGCTTTGTAAGGATTTGATAGAGAATTCTTTGTTATTCCTATTTTCTAAAGGAAAGGTACGAGTCATTTTAAAATAGTGTTTAAAATTAGTTTGAATTTAAAAAACAAAACAAAACTTATCCCCAGATAAAACTACAATTTATCAACGTATTCAGATGACCTCGATCAAGACCTTTTATTCGGGTAAACTAAATACCGGAGTGTAACAAAATTTAATTGTTATTAACAGAACGTAACAAACAATTTTTAAGTTCCATGTATATGATTCTATAGTAGAACACTGAAAACAGAAGAAGAAAAAATCACTAAAGTAGTTCCTCATCCGTGTAACTGAAACATAAAAGTGGGAGTTTATAAATTAAAGGCTTTAAAATGAAAGCTACGGAATAAAGACAATGTCCCTTGGAAATGCTTACAAAATAAGCCAGATATAAAGGGGACGTAAATCAGAAAATGATTTAATGAAGACAGAGTTGCCTGGGTGTGTTGTATATCATCCAGAGTTTCTAGTCAAAGGATTTGATACTTTGAAAATTAAGGCCGAAATTCATGGGATTTTTCCCTAAATGAAAAGAGAGCCATGGTTCTCCTAAGCTGAATTTCTCATTCTATCAATGTATGAAAATTGATGGTTTCAATTAATGAAAAAACGCATAATTTATGCTAAAGCAATCCTCTTAAATGTGAATTTAATAACAGGCATACGATTATCTTGTTTAAAAGGTCTCTTAAGGTATATTAAAGAATAACAAATGATCACTAGGCGATATCAATGTAAATTAAAAATGAGCTATAGCTACGAGGCAGTGCACAAAGAGTTTTGTATTGCATTTTTCACTGCTGGTTCTAAGTGTTTAAAAAGTCAAGCCAAAGCTCAGAGATGTGTCATTGTTTGATTCGGGCTTTATATGACTTTCCAACTGGTTCTGGTCCTATCAACACAAAGTTTGCTCTGAAAGTGTTTCATGTGTTCACCAGCACTGAGCTTGGGCTCTGAAAATGCGTCGCCAACAGACATACAAACATAACCAGTGTCCTTTGTGGAATTCTAGGTCACTAATCAATAAATGATGATAGAGGAGGTACAGTTCTATATTTCGCTTTTCACATAATGCGTCTTTGAAGTTTATACTATGGATGGATTCTACATTTTTGGTGTCAGACCAAGACAAAAACCTTAAGTTTATTATTTCTATTTTAAAGCCCATATATATACATGTATACAAGATGCTTCTGTTCATGTTGCTCAGCACTTCTCAATAACGAGCCATTTTAGTGTTCGAAGTTGCGGATTAATACATCACATTTCTTTGAGTTCAACATAAAAAAATCAAATAAATGACCCATATAGGTTGTTCATACATTTCTTTTTTTCCTCCCTTAATTGTTTTCACTGAAGCGTACAGATTTTTGACTTCATATTTGTTACCGAAGCGTACAGAAATTCCAATCACCCAAACATACAGTAGTTTAGTTTCGGTTTGCACCGAAGAGTACACCATGCAAAATTTCAAAACTTTATAACAGCTAAATCAGTAAATATAAGCAAAGTATTTTGGTACAGTTGTAAGAATATGACTTTTCCCCACATATCGAGGTACATTCTTTTCTCATTAGCTTTCTATTCGATGAAATAAAGCCAGTTTTCTTCCGGTCTCCTGCTTAGTTTTTCAACTTCATCAAAACATCATGTTCAGCGCGGGATTACGGACAAAAGGCACACCCGTTTTCTCATAAGCTACTATCACTTGATTTTTCAATCAAAGCTCTTAAGATTGGTACGTTACTCGTTATAGGGAATGCAATTTGAAACAAGTTTGGACCAAAATTAAACGACACTTACTTTGTCAATAACACGTGTCCGCCATCTTGAATTCACCGAAGAAATTTCCCGTACAGAGTTTCCATACAGTGTGTATGTGTACCTGTATGTCTGCCTGTATGTCTACCTGTATGTCTACCTGTATGTGTGCCTGTATGTGTACCTGTATGTGTGCCTGTATGTGTACCTGTATGTGTACCAGTCTACCTCATGATTCAGTGGGTTGGTTTAAAAAAGTGACCATCATGGAAACAGAGGTAAGTGTTGACTCACTTTCTGCCATGGATCATGGAAATGCATTAAGCCCCCTTTTGCCAGAGCATGGCTCATACCTTATAGCTTAGCTATCCTTTGATGTGTCCCTGTAAGTCTTATCTGGGAACAGACTTATAAATAGATGATTACAAAAGAAAAAATAAATGCACTTGTCAAATGTGTTCAATTCCATCAATGTTTCCATCAAAATTCATGTGTTCAATCATTTCAAACTTCCAAAATTTGATAAAAGTTAACGGCAGATCCGACAAACAACCGCCATTTTTTGTGTGCCAAACTCCATCCCTGGAGTAACGTAACAAATTCTCCAAAGTCGAAAAACAAGGCCAAATTGTAAATGTCATTATTTTATTTTAACAATAGTAACTTCAACATTGAGGTGTTTGGAAACAAATAACTGCAGGAGTTTTAGAAATTTTAGACTGGTCCAAATTGAAAGCACTTGCAGATGACAAAATATTCGCAAATCAGAAATTGAAGTTTGTTTCCAGCAGGTTAGAAAACATTGTGGGAAAAAGAGAAGATGCTAGTAACCTTTTCCCAAAATGTTTTCCAAAGGCTTCTACCTCAGGGTCATAAAACAAGGGATTGTTTAGAAAAGTAATTCTAACTTAAGAAAGAGAATGCAGTCTGATTATCTAGGGTCTTGTGTATGGGCCCATCGAATAGTTCATGTTTGAATGTAAAATCGTAATTGAATTTATAATGATTGATGAACTGGCTTTTATGCTCAAGGACTTATACTTAATCCTTTACCATACATTCCTGAGTTTTAACAACACCCTATGAAGAAGGCTTTTGAAAACATATGAGGGAAAAGGAGAAAATGCTGGTAATCAGCATTTTCTCCTTTTCCAACAATGTTTTCTACTCTTTCACAGCCTTATCTTATAACTCCCACCACATTTAACTTATTATCTACATAAGTTTTCAATTTGGATGACTCCAGATTTTTAATGTATGGGAAAGAGTTAAAAGAGCTGTTAGGTTTTAATAGTTATTACATGTATTTGTTTATATACATTTTTGAGGCCAGATTCTAAGTACATATACTTAACTGTCTTAGTCAAAGAATTAATTAATTTTTGTCTATAAATCTAAGCCTTAACTGAGTATCTAGATAATTGGTTTTATTGCTGAAATTATGGTATGTATCATACTTTATATTATAAAGTTTATACTCAACATTTATTGAATTGGTAATGTTTGAAGCAAAGATTTATGTAGTTTGCTGTTTATTATCCCCTGCTGAAGGCAGAAGGATATAGAGGATATTTGTTTTTTTCGGTGAAAGATCGAAATTTATTTTATCGAGTGGACACCAACAGTAATATTTTCACGAGTGGTGAAGCCACGAGTGAAAATATTACCGATGGTGTTCACAAGATGAAATAAATTTCAATCTTTCACTGAAAAAAACAAATATTCTATTTATTTCATGCTTTTTACCCTTTCTGGGAGGAGCTTTATCAAAATTCAGTACAGTTCTTTTCCCTTATGCCCCGTGGCGTACCCCTCCCACATAGCAACGTTACGTCAAGCGCGAGAAATGTAAGGTATATGACGTCATATTTCCCATCTGGTTGTTAGGCACGCGCAATTTACCTAGGCAACAAGAACGTGAAAATCGGTATTTTCACTGGTGGTACCAGTGTAAGATCGAAAAATATTTTCACTGCTATTTCTCGATATCCTACCGGAAAGCATGAAATAAATAGTTCTAGCATTGTCTGTCAGCCTATCAATCCATCCGTGTGGCTGTCAGGGAGAATATCTCCAATTCCAGAGGACGGAATTTTGTGAAACTTTTTACATTTGTACAATCACCATTTCTTTTTTCATTTTTTGATTCGATGAAAAATGGCCAAATGGAAGTAATTTTTAAGTTACACACTCATGGAGTTTCTCAGTGGGGGATATCATTTCAAAGAATTTGCTTGTTTGCAGAAGGAACAGTGTTTTTGAGCCATCGACAGTCAGGCTATTTTAATGTCTGCCTCTAATTACTGGGTCAGTAAGTAAAGTTTCAAAAGTATTTCAGTCATTGCCCCCGCCAGTGGATGTGTTCCTGCTCTTCTGGATTTTCTATTATCAGTACTATGTGCACCCTTCTGTGATGAGAACTATATACAACCCTACAACACTCTTTCAAAGACCTTGCTACTTTCCAGGTAAAACAGGGTCAAAACCATGGCCAGCAGTGAGAGGGAAATGAAATCTGTGCCACTGTCATTGACAATACAATTACTTGGAAAATATTTTGGCTGAGTTGGATTCAAACTCATGCCCTGAATCCCCAGTCGTTGGCGCTAAACCTGAAGACCTGAAACTCTGGTCCTTGACAAGCTCAGGAGAAGTCCAATTCTTTGACCTAACATTGTCGGAAAAGGAGAAAATGCGGGTAACCAGCATTTTCTCCTTTTCCCACAATGTTTTCTACTCTGTCAAAGAAAAATTACACAATTACACCATATGTACTGTTTAATCCTTTAGCACACAATGCTGACTTTTGTTGCCTCTGGAAAAAAAGCCTATTGAAAACGTGGGAAAAGAAGAAAATGCTGGTAACCAGCATTTTCTCCTTTTCCTACAATATATTCTACTCTATCAAAGAAAAATTACACTATTTGAACCACACTGAAATTGTCGTCTGCAAATGCTTTGGACAAGGCTAAAATTTTGTTGTCTGGTAAAGGATTAAGGTTTTGTCATTGCAAATAAATTACGTTACCACATGCAGGCACGGGACTATGTATTTTCTGTGCTTTTGAAGGAAAGCATGTACATGTTTGAGGTTATGATGATATTTTTATGTTTGATTTCAGTTACTAATGGACCCAATGATTTTAAGTGTATTATATGTATGGTGCCAGCTGAATAAAGATATGGTTGTGACATTCTGGTTTGGTACAAGATTCAAGGTAAGTTTAACCCTTTGCCTGATATGCCAATTTGAGGCTCTTCCATTTCAGCAGCAAATAAAGAAATGATGTCAAAAATATAGACAAATGCTGATACAAATATCTGATTGAGTGGAAAACATTGTGGGAAAAGGAGAAATTGCTCGTTAGGAGCAATTTCTCCTTTTCCCACAATGTTTTCAAAAGCTATCTGTTTTTGATACGTCAAAATGAGTATCTATGGAGTAAAGGGTTAACAAAACCCTACATGTATAATGTTAACTCTTTACCAAACAACAAAATTTAAGACTGGTCCAAATTGAAAGCTTTTGCAGATGACAAACGTAACTCAAAAATAGAAATTTGTTTCCAGCAGGATAGAAAACATTTTGAGAAAAGGAGAAATTGCTGGTTACCAGCATTTTCTCGATTTCCCACAATGTTTTCTAAAGGTTTTTTTTGTTAGGTTCCTTAAAACTGGGGATTTTGTGGTAAAGGATTTAAGAGTTTCTTTCATTTAGCATTTTTAACCCATTACCATACAATCCCTACTTTTGACACCCCTGAGAAAGAAGCCTTTTGAAAACACTGTGGGAAAAGGAGAAAAATGCTGGTAACCAGCATTTTCTCCTTTTCCCACAGTGTTTTCTTCCCTTCCCAGAACAAATTTCAATTTTTCATTTACCTTTATTTTGTCGTCTGCAAATGCTTTCAATTTGAACCAGTCTAAAATTTTCTCATGTGGTAAAGAGTTAAGGGTTAATTATAATGAAAACTGTCAGTAGATTTGTAGCAATGTGTTATATTTCAGATGAAAAATATGAGTTAATTACTTGCCTGCTGAAAGGAAAAGAAAACCATACTCAGCTCATTATCTATAAACAGCTATGAAAACATTGGTAGCAAAGGAGCAAGAGCCCCTTTCGAAGAGTGTTTTCCATTTTTTTTTTCAATGAAATACATATCCCGTGGAACACTTCCTTTTTTTGTCTCTTGTATAAGTTGGTCACATGTCTAACATGTGACCTGTTACACAAAAACGGACCATCTGGGAATTCTGTACATCAATTAGATGAAAACATCATCATCAATAGTGCAGGTCAGTCTTAGTTCATAATTCAAAAACGATTGTGGAACAAGGTACAGTGACCACTTTTCATACAGAAAATGTCATTAAAGCAAAAAGTATCAACCCTGTTCAGCATGCACAATTCGCAAAGTCTGACCAGGGTTGATGCTTTTTGCAGTTCTCAGGTGGTCCCTTTTTTCGTGATGGATGACGTATGCATGTTTGATAATTGGCTAAAAATATCAATATTTCAGGCTATGTACCTTCCATGGGTGTTACTTGCATTTAATATGATTGTCGGTGGAGGGTAAGTTCACATTTTTTCTTTACCATAGTTAGCATGAAATCTTGGTATATTTCTTTACCCTTTTCCTAGATAGAAAACTTAACCCTTTACCACACAATGACGACTTTTAACGACACAGGAGAAAAGGCCTTTCAAAAACTTTGTGGGCAAGGAGAAAATGCTGGTAACCAGCATTTTCTCCTTTTCTCACAAAGTTTTCTACTCTGTCCAAAAAAAAAAAGAAAGAAAATACATCATTTGAGCCACTGTGAAAGTATCACCTACAAATGCTTTTGATTTGGATAGGTCTAAAATTCTGCCGTATGGTAAAGGGTCAAGCCTCTTTGAAACTAAAGGTTCCTGCAAACAACAATTTCATACTATATATATGAAAGAGACTTCTCTGATAGGATAGAAAGCATTGTTGGAAAAGGAGCAAAATACTACTTTTTAACATCTTTATGTGCCTGAAGGGTTGTTTCATGTTATGGCCCTGATCGTCTGTCCATCCGTCTAACTGTCCATCTGTCTGTCTGTCAGTCTTTTAGCAATTTCTTGTGCAAGCCAGTCCTTCTACAGTTTCGTTGGATTAGGCTGAAACCAGCTTGTAGCAGAATGTTATTGTTGTTGTTAAAGTTCTGTTAACCAGAGAATTTCTTAGCATTGGGTAGTGTAGGTCCAAGATCAGACTATGTTCTATGCTGTCTGATCTTGGTCTACAATGTCACACACGGGCATTGAGTCTCACTTTGCCATCTTAGCAGTCTAAAGATGAATTTGTGCATCTATAAATATTAAACATGATTAACTCTTTACCAAACGACAAAATCTTAGACTGGTCCACATTCAGAGCATTTGTAGACAAGATTTAATCTGACTGAAAAAATTAATAAAATTTTGCTGTGGGACAGGTAGAAAACTTGGTGGAAAAAGGAGAAAATGCTGGTTACCAGCATTTTCTCCTTTCCCACCATGTTTTCAAAAGGCTTCTTTCTCAGGGTGGTTAGAAGTCAGGATTGTGTGGTAAACAGTTAGTTGTGACCGAAGACTTTCCTGCAGAATGTTAAATTCTATTTGCTGTTTTCTTGTTACAGGGGTCTAATGGAGCTGATTGGAATAATTGTTGGCCATCTGTACTTCTTTTTGATGTTTAAATACCCACAGGACTTTGGAGGAGTGAGATTGCTGCACTGTCCACAGATATTGTATGTTATATTGATACTTTGTTGGTCAAACAAGTCATGATCAGACTTCATTCTGTGTCTCAGTCTCATGCTTGATGTGCATTTTGAAGTATTGGTCCAGATTCACTGTGTAAAATATCCTTAAAATAGAAATATCAGCAGGCTGAATTTATTAAACTCACTTGTATAGATACTCTTACTTTGATACACAAATTTTTGGGTCACAACAAGTTCAAAGTATTGTAGATGTCAAATAAAATGAGGCTATTAAATTGAAGAGATTTGTTTTTTGTAAAGAATTTTGTGAAGGACTTGTTATTCTAAGGTTATAAAAATTACTTAAAGGAGGAGCGAAATTCTGTACACTGGCATTTCTCCTGATGACTCAATGTTGTCAATGTTCTCAATGTTTCCTTGCTTGTTATACACAGGATTGATTTTGATAAAGGTTAACCGTTAACCTCACTGCTGTACAAATACATTTATGAACATTCATGCCCTGCTGCAGAGAACTTTAACAAAAAAAACTGCTGCTTGCAACAGACTATTTCAGAGTACTAAGTTGCAACAGTGGTTAAAGAAATTTGTCATTAATGAATTGAATGCTTGCTGGTGGTCCCAGTGTTAGTTAGTTTTTTTTTTTTTCCCCCCATGTCCAAGAGTAATGCATTGAGGAATCACAGACAAACACTTGTGAAAATGTGAAAAAAAAATTGTGTTAAGATGGTAATATTATAAATTGTTTCATTGCAGGTATAAGTACTTTCCCAACAGACGAGGGGGTGTGTCAGGATTTGGACAGGCCCCTGCCACTAGACGACGTCCAGATGATAATGGTGGTGGTGGTGTTGGTCACAGATGGGGTGGGGGTGGTCATGTTCTTGGTGGAAACTGAGAAAAATATTTGACTTTTTGTTTTATGCAGCTTAACTCGTTACCACACACTGATGACTTAACACCCCTGAGAAAGAAGCCTTTTTAAAACATTGTGGGAAACGGAGAAAATGCTGGTTACCAGCATTTCCTCCTTTTCCCACAAGTTTTCTATCCTATCAAAGGAAAATTGTGTCATGTGAGCCACTATGACAGTGTGATCTGCAAATGCTTTAAACCTTTACAAAACAACAACATTGTAGACTGGTCTAAATTGAAAGCATTTGCAGACAGCAAAATGAGTTACTGATACATGTAATTTGAAAATTGTTTTGGGTAGGGTAAAAAACATTGTTGGAATAGGAGAAAATGCTGGTTACCAGCATTTTCTCCTTTTACAAAAATGTTTTCAAAAGGCTTCTTTCTAAGGGTCGTTACAAGTCGGGGTTGAATTTGGATAGGTCTAAAATTTTGCCATGTGGTAAAGCGTTAATCCTCTATCATAATAAAAACACCCTTGAGAATAAGGCTTAATTACTATAAAAACATTGTGGGAGGAGGAAATGCATTTACTCCAATTCCCACATCATTATCTCCCCTTTCTGAGACAAGCTTATATATCATGATAAAAACACCCTTGAGAATAAGGCTTAATTACTATAAAAACATTGTGGGAGGAGGAAATGCATTTACTCCAATTCCCACATCATTATCTCCCCTTTCTGAGACAAGTTTATATATCATAATAAAAACACCCTTGAGAATAAGGCCTAATTACTATAAAAACATTGTGGGAGGAGGAAATGCATTTACTCCAATTCCCACATCATTATCTCCCCTTTCTGAGACAAGTTTATATATCATTATAAAAACACCCTTGAGAATAAGGCTTAATTACTGTAAAAACATTGTGGGAGGAGGAAATGCTTATGATCAGCATTTTCTCCTATTCCCACATAACTCTCTCCCCTCTCTTAGACAAAAGTTTCATGATCTGAACCACATTTGATCAGTTGTCGGCAAATGCTTTTAGTTAAGAGAAATCTAAAACTGTGTTGTTTGGCAAAGGGTAAAAGAAAAACACTTTGAACTTTGAATTATTGGCCAAAAAATAAACCAGAAATATAATAAAAATTAACAGTTTACCAAATAATGTACTTTTAACTACCGAGGGCTTAAAAAAATATTGTGAGAAAATTTTTAAATGCCAGCTATCAGCATATCCCTCTTTTCCCACCATGTTTTTTTCTACATTTCTAAAAAGATATTTCAGTTTTTGAGTCACTTTTAATTTGAAAGTGCCTTCAGGTTGGGCAGATCTAAGATTTTGGCCTTTGATAGAGAGGTAATTTTTAACTTCTGCAGATGTCTTCAAAAGAAGAGTTTGAGAACAATGAAGTAAAAGAAAAGATTGTTTGTGACAAGCAATTTTTCTTACTACTACATTTTCAGGCATGATACTGTGACAAGCAATTTTTCTTACTACTACATTTTCAGGCATGATATACTGTCAGAACTTGAGTTGGTTACCCATATTTTACAAAGCTCCAGATGGAGAGAGTGATTTTGACTTAAAAATTGAAAATATGAATTATTCTCCACTAAACCCTATGTTGTGGGTAATCATGAGAATTATGTCATTGAGACAATTCTAATGAAAACCCATAACATAGGGTTTTGACAAGTAATAATGACTTGGGAATACAACTACTCCCTCTTATATGTAAATTTTTGTGAAGTTGTTTGTTGCAAGTTTGCAATTTTCAAGAAAGCGTTTTGATTATAATGGGACACATTGCTCACCTGATCTGGACAGGTACAAAATTTGGGATTGGTAAAGAGTTTACAGAAAGCTCTCTCCTAGAGACAGTGAAAAATATGCCTTAAGCAGGGAAATGTTTAAAATAGGTAGTTTGTTTTCAGGCTTAACCCATTACCACACAATCTCTTATGACCTTTGGAGATAGGGCCTTTGAAAACATTGTGGGGAAAAGGAGCAAAGCTTTTTTCTTCAGGGTTTATTGAACATGATTTATTTTGTAAGAGTCAATAGGAAAACCAGCAAAGATATGAACAACTTACAGTTGTTTTTCCATGATAATGTTAAAAACAGCAAGAAAAAGCCCGAACTTGCGTATTGAATGATGTTGGCATTATCAGGATCATTGTAGAAAGTTTAACCCATTACCACACAATCCCTACTTTTGACGCCCCTGAGAAAGAAGCCCTAACCAGCATTTTCTGCTTTTCCCACAGTGTTTTCTACCCTTCCCAGAACAAATGTCAATTTTTCAGTCATCTTTATTTTGTCGTCTGCAAATGCTTTCAATTTGGAACAGTCTAAAATTTTCTTGTTTGGTAAAGAGTTAACCATTTTCTCCAACAGACGACTTTTCTTTGTCTTGCATAACCATCTTGACACAAATTTGATGGCAAAAATTGATACTGGTCATATAAAACCAATTTCTTTTTGTATTAACCCTTTACCCCATATGGCATTTCCATGGTATCTCTAACTGACCCTAAATAACGGGAAGGATGAAGCCATTTCTTATATGTATATAACACTTTTTGATAGTGTAGAAAACATTGTGGCAAAAGGTGAAATTGCTCGTGACGAGCAATTTCACCTTTTGCCACAATGTTTTCCGAAGGCTCCCACAAGCAATGCGTAGAAATGAGTATCTATGGAGTAAAGGGTTAAAATGTTTTCATCTAAGTGTATTGAACTTTTACTCTTATATCTCAGATATTCTGTTTTACAAGAATGTGTTCAATGTCAGCTGCTAAAACCTTTTTCATGTTGCTTGCTACACGCAGAAAGGGTCATTCAGACACTTGACGTAAAGTGTCATCTCAGATCAGCCTGTGCAGTCAAACCCTAAACAAAACTTTCCATTTTTATGAAATTTTCTGTTCTGGACAAATCTATTGTAGGAAAAAATCTAATGTAGTTGTAAAATGCTGTCTCAGATTAGCCTGCAAGGACTGGGCAGGCTGATCCAAGACTACACTTTATGCAAATGTCCAAATGCCCTTTTTGGCTTGTTGTGAGCCATATAGTTATAAAATTATCCCAACTGTTTCTTATTGTGAAACATATCAATAGGACAGGTATTGCTTTTATTTTTTTTTCTTTTCTTCAACTATATAACCATAAGGCTTCAATACATGTAGATCTTACTTCTCAGTTATGCCCATACAAAATTATGGAACTGCTTGTTTGATAGCGGTTTATTCTTGTTCATTTAAATTGCAAAATGTGTAAATTGAATTAAATGCTAAAAAAAACAGTCCATGTATTTGTTATATGTCCACCAACCAAAGTGTTTAGGGCTATACTGGAGTCAGTCTATCGGTCCATCAGTCTGTGCATCAGCTGAATCTTGTCTAGAACAAAACTTCCACCGTGTAAAAGCTACCGGCTTCAAATTTCATATGCAGATAGATCAGGGGAGCCCCAGTAGCTCAGTTGGTAGCGCACAGGACTTGAGAACAGGATGTTGTGGGTTCTATCCCCACCTCGGCTAATTTCTTTCCGAGAATTGATGATAGTCATTGCGACAGGATTCATTCCTCTCCCACCGCTGACTATTGTTTCAACGATGGTGATGTGGGAAAGAAGCCAATGGTTAGGAAAGAAAATTGTGTAGAGTACTGGTAAAAAGAAACTCCAGAAAAGCATGTATAGGTGCACTGCTTGCCATGATATTACTGAAATAATGTCGAAAACAGTGTTAAACAACATACAGCCATACTGACAGTCAGGCGGATAGATCACATTGGGTACAAGAGAGGTGCGCCAGATCCATATGGAGTTCATCGATATGGAAAATGGGACCAATTGCTGGTTACCAGTATTTTCTTCTTTTTCCATAATGTTTTCAAAAGTCCTTTTCACAATCAGAATTGTGAGTGTAACTTAACTCTTTACCACACAATACTGACTTTTAAGACCCTAAGAAAAAAAGCCTTTGAAAACATTGTAGGAAAAGGAGAAAATGCTGGTAACCAGCATTTTCTCCTTTTTCCACAATGTTTTCTACCCTTCCGAAATCAAATTTCAATATTTCAGGCACATTAATTTTGCTGTCTGCAAATGGTTTCAATTTAGACCAGTCTCTAAATTTGTTGTTTGGTAAAGATTTAAATAATGAAATTTGTGTATGCAATTTGAAAGGTGGAAAGAAAACATTGTGGGATAAGGAGAAAACATGCCGTACATTAATTATTGGTGGCTGTCTTTGTCTATTCAAAGGTTTTTAAGGCAGTGTAAATTGATACTCTAATGACCAAGGGTAGTTCATACAGGTGTGAAGATTTTACAAAGTTAACCTGCTCCATTAAGAAAATGTTGCCACTTTGATTCAAGATCCTTGTCTGCATAACATGCTTGAACACTTAACCATATTGACTCCATACCAAACTAGCAAAACCTTTGACTTGTCAAAATAGTAAGTATTTGCAGATGAGAAACCAAAAAAAGAGACAAAAAAGCTGCTTACCAGCATATTCTCCTTTTCCCACAATGTTCACGAAAGTCTTTTACAAGGTTTTGAGTGTCCTTGGGCAAGACACTTCAGAGCCTAGCCTAGTACTGGTGAAACCCAGGAAACATGAATATGTTAACTGTCGCCGTGATATGACTGAAATACTGTTGAAAGCGGCGTAAAACACCATTCAAACAAACAAGGTTTTGAAATTCTGGGATTGTGTTGTAAAGGGGTAAAGGCTCTTCTTGACAATTATTTGAATAGTTTTTTGTATCATAATCCATTACCTGTGGTATATTTTCACTCTTTACTCCACAATCCTGACATTTAACACCCCTGGGATAGAAGCCTTTTGAAAACATTGTGGGAAAAGGAGAAAATGCTGGTAACCAGCATTTTCTCCTTTTACCATAATGTTTCTACCCTTTCAAAAAAAATTGCACCATTTGAGCCATACTGAAATTCTCGTGTGCAAATGCTTTCAATTTGGACAAGGCTAAAATTTGTTGTTTGGTAAAGAGTTTAACATACCCTACAGGTAAATAGGATGGCAAATCATCAATTTTAAGGCGTTACAAGTTACATTGACTCTAACGATTCACATTACTATATATCCATTTCGTAACAAAATTTACAATATAGCACGACTAGCTCCAGATAACAAATTTTTCCAAATTTATTATTATAAATAACAAAAGCCTTTTCTATTTCAATACGGCAGAGATGGCCAGTTTCCATTTCGCATTTCAATTCCATTTTCTAAAAACTGGCATAGGAAAGGAAATAGGCCGATTAAACTATGACAAAAAAGTGCTTTTAAAATCGGTTCAAAAAGATTCAACATTATTGAAGTATTTCTCTTACAGATATTTTTTCTACCCCACTTCTAATCTAAAGTTATTGTCCTGATAAACTCCATTTAGTTTAGTGATTTCCATTTATAATTTCATAGCATACATGTAATCCCACAAGGGCCGTGAAGACATGACAAGGTGTTTTATGAATATACAGAGAATACAATAGATCTGCTCATTATTTTTTTTTTCATCTTTAAAACTTAAACAATTTGATTCACCAGTTCCATATTTTGCTAGTAAAATGGCATAGAAGATAAAGGAGATTTTTCCAAAAACTAAGGCAGCCTATGCTATGGTGGGGTAAAACATCCCATTCTTTGGAGAGGTCGCCTTCCAAAAGTAGTGAGTTTAAAACGCAGACTGTCACAAAATTTGCAGTCTAATTCCAGTTTTCTTGTGAAATTGTTCTGATGCAAAGTCTGTTTCGTAATGGTTTTGTAAATAAAGCGAAATACACACACACACAAAGAAACAGAACAGGAAATAGATGTAGTTTCTATTTACCGGTATGTACCGAATTTCAGAAAAGATTTGTATACATTAATTCGCCATGCATGGTTGCAAATGACCTTTCAAAGAATTGGAATTTTTCATTAATTAACCCTTTACCATACAATCCCAACTTTTGACGACCCTGAGAAAGAAAGCCTTTGAAAACATTGTGAGAAAAGGAGAAATTGCTGGTAACCAGCATTTTCTCTTTTTGCAACAATGTCTTCTACCCTTTCCAAATCAAATTTCACTTTTTGATTCACATCTATTTTGTCGTCTGCAAGTGCTTTTAATTTGGACAGGTCCAACATTTCGCCTTTGGTAAAGAGTGAACTATATCTAAGCAGAAGAAAAATATTAGAAGAATTCCATTCAATAAGAGAGAGAAGAATGCAGGACAAGATCATGCAACTTGAAAATGAGGGAAGAAGGTCACACAACTGTCCTGTAAAACATAAGAGGATTTTTACCTTACTTGTTTGTTTAACTCACTACCAAATGACAAAAGTTTAGGTTTGTCCAAATTAAAAACATTTGCAGACTACAAAATAAAAGTGACTGGAAATTTGACATTTTTTTGAAGGATGGAAAACATTGTGGGAAAAGGAGAAAATACTGGTTACCAGCATTTTCTCCTTTTCCCATGATGCTTTCTAAAGGCTTTTTTCACAGGGTCGACAAAAGTAAGGATTGTGTGGTAGTGGGTTAAAGGTACCAAAATTTATTTAGTTATGAACACTTTTATTTTCTCTCCACTCTGTTCGCAGTTTAAAATGTTTTACGTCTACGCCAATGGGAAGGTGTGACCTTCCAAAACCGGCTAGAATTATGAGTAATTTTATGGTCAAAGGGAAAGAACTCGTACTTAATGACATCATTTTCTTCATGGCAGAGTTACGTCCCTTATCTTTTTGGATATGATAAAACCCAAGACGAATAAACATCATTGCAGTTTAATAAGACGACTTGTATTGAAAAAAAAAAAAAAAAAACGTTGGTAGAGCTGTCATTATTTCTGGTAAATTTTGACAAAGGATTGCAGATGCTGCTACTTCTGAAAATATCATGACAGTAGGCAAAAGAAAGGAAAATCAATATGCAGACGTGGTTACTATCCATATTTTGTAAACAGGTGGTAGTCTCCCTTGTATTTCGTCACAATTGTAAACAAGGCGACCGCCAAAATTTAAACTTGGAAGAAACAATTCGGTTATCAAGGTAAGAGCTCTCATAGAATCTAAATATATAATTTTTATCATAAAATTTATCAACTGATGATTTCCCGATAAATAAGATTTATGTTACAATTTAAACTTATAAACCAACGACTTGTTTTCGTAATTGTCAATAAATAATTTTCGAGGTTATAGAAGATACCTTTATAATGGGTTGAATTGTTAAGTTCCAATGATTTACTTGCCTGGAAGATTCATGTATGATTTCACTTTCTGTTCCCTATTCCATCCGCTCAGTGATCAAAGTTTGATCACTGAGCGGATGAAATAGGGAACAGAAAGTGAAATCATACATAAATCTTCCAGGCAAATAAATGGTGATGAACGCTACCTTTTTCCCCCGATACTCTTGATGTTGTTTCCATTTAAGAACCCCCCTCCCTGTTTTGAATGAAATGGGGTTTTAAGAGGAGCTGCCACTCTCTATTAATTTCAACACTAACAATAACATAAATAATCTTAACTTAAATAATCAGCACAAACCAAACTAAGGTGTACTAATGAACGTGCAGTCTGACCTTGAAAGTACACGGTCCAATCAAAACATTTTTCCAAAAGTGAACTCTTTTGAAAACTCATTTAGCAAATATTGGGTTTTCAAAATCGGCTTGAAAGTTTCATTTTACTTATTTAGCAGGATAAGGGTAACACAGAACCGGGTTTTTCGATAGACTGTACTGGTACAAGTTAACTCTGCACCGGTTCTTAAAGTTCCGGTGTGACTATCTGTAGAAGTTGAGAAAAAGACCATTCCGAAAGGGGAGGGGTGTGTAACAATAATGGAGAGTACTCTTGATAACTCATGGAAAAGGTGATTGTACGAGTTTTTTCCCTTTGACCATAAAATCATAATGGAATCTGACTGACCTTTTTCAGACCTGAGACAGGTCCGCAATGATATTTAGGAGCTTAATTTGTCTCGTTTTCGTTATTTTAGTTCAATTTTGGATTTGTTATTTAATGTCTATTTCATCCCCTGGATCTATTGTCTAGTACTACCTTTAATTGCAAATTTGCTGTAGGTCTAGATAGACTAAAATTTGATTTTCTTATTACATGTACCGTGGTTTGCTGGTTTGGATGGGAGGCCTTCAAATCTGAGGTTTAGCTCTGTTGTTGTTGTTGTTTTTATTTCTTCTCTGGAGCGCTCTACGCTCTGGATAGCCCTTACCGCAGAAACAATCACAAGCATAACATTGGTGTTACCCTTTGTTAACTCTTTACCACACAATCCTGACTTTTAACGACCCTAACAAAAGAAAGCTTTGGAAAACATAGTGGGAAAGGGAGAAAATGCTGGTAACCAGCATTTTTTCCTTTAACCACAATGTTTTCTACCCTTCCTAAATCAAATTTCAATTTTTGATTCACACTTATTTTGTCGTCAGCAAATGCTTATAATTTGGACTAGTCTAAAATTTTGTTCTTTGTTAAAGAGTTAAGGAGATGGAGAGGTTTGTTAACCCTGTGTCAAACGGGATTCGTAAACCTCCAAAGAAATTCAAATTTACAGCATTTCTGATGCATTTTAAGTCCAGTTGTTGTGCAAGTGAAACTCAAATTAATAGGCTAGATCAAATTTCGATGAATACTTGCTGAGTTACATAGATCTATCTGGATCTGTAAGCAGTTGGTCAACACAGTGGTCCGGTCATGGACGGACTGCCAACGACAGCCTTGATCAGAAAAACAGGTCTAAAAATTATTTTGCATTGGTATTGCTCCTTACACTAACAGGCATGCCTTTTGCATGTGCTTTAAGTTTTCTCTTGCATTCAAGGATGATTTGCAGTTGACATATGCCAAGGTACCAGTGCCAACAATGCTCAACAGGAAACAGACCGAAATCAGTCAATCGTAGGTCACCGGCTGTACATAGAAGAGTAAAAAGACTATAATGATTACAAATTTGTGGAAGGTCCTCAAAATGACTCCTGTTTTGATACAAGCTCCCAAAAAACTGATGGTTCAGTTCTCATTATCAGGAATCAAATCATAAGTATCTTCATGGACCACCAGGATCTGGCAAAGGAACCCATTGACTCAAAATTTTAAACCTGTTCGGATTGAAGAAAAAAGCCCCAGTTAAAAGTAGATGTATTTCCTCCTTTTCATGCAGTAATGTTGTGGCTATTTCTATAAAAGATTGTTGAAAAATTGAAGACTTTGTGCAAGAACAAATGAAGTTGTGGTGTATATTTCAATCAAATCAACCTTTCAGTTAATGTTCTCTAAAGCATTTCTTTGAAAATGTAATCATCTAGAGAGAAGGTTACTAATACATGTAGAATCTAGGGATTTCAGTTAATAAAAAATCTTATTGGGGATCCAATAAATGAACATGTTCATGAACGAACGGCTAAAATTTATTCAAATACTGTATAACTTAAACTCTGCTATTTGATGACCATACAATGTCCATGCATGCACAAAGAAGGGAGAAAAGGGTTCATTTCTTTTACTCCGAGAGAGAGGGAAAGGGAGACATCAATAGTCAAAAAACCATCATAAAATGCATGAAGGTCCATGAGAGGGGAGACACTTGTGAGCAAATTTTTCATAATGCATTTATTATTGTTTATAGTTATAAAATTCTGTTCAGTTCATATTTGATCATATTATACTCTTAATGACAGAATGACAACAATTTTTATGAATATTTCATAAAAATTTTAAAAATCAAATTCAAACAAAGAGAACAAATTAAAAATCTAATAGGTGTAACCTATCTGTGACAGGTGTGAACAACAAAATTTGTTGCCATACAATGACTCTGTCATGTAATTGCTTTTGAATAAAGAAAACCATAACACAAAGTAAAGTAAACATTTAAGTTACTGTAGAAAAAAGAAAAATATTTTCATAGACAACCGCAATAGTAAAATTGTAACTGAATTTTGAATATGGGGACGATTTCTTCAAAATTTAATTTAGGAAATCGTCCCCAAGTATTTTGGGGACGATTTCCTAGGGGACGATTTCTCCTGTCACCTTTTAGGCCTACCTGAACTGGCCACCGTTGTATACCGTGTATTACAACAGGCACAAGCTAATCGTACCGTGCCCTGTGATTGGATAATTGATACGGCCAATGAAACGGCTCGAAACATATATCGAGTAATCTGACAATGTGCTCAGTTGACTTTATTTCATTCTTATTTTGATTATTATGTTATTAATAAATAATAGAATACAGGTATACATTGAGCATAATTTATAACTTTCAGATAAAAGGACCTTTTCCATCTAGAATGATCATTTTTTTTTTTAGATAAAAAGGAGAGGGAAATCTGAACATTCCATTGTGAGAAAAGGAGAAACTACTTGTAACAAGCAATTTCTCCTTTTCTCACAAATTTTTCTACCCTATATAGTACTTATTTTCAATTTAAATGCTCTTTAAAATGTCGTCTGCAGTTTGTTTCAATTTGGACTAATCTAAAATTTGGTCGTCTGGTAATGGGTTAATTAGATACTTTTATTTCAAATCATCTCTAAATTCTTTATTCATTTAATTTTTTGACTATTAGACATCTGAACAACTGAGTAATACATAAATACTCGGCAAGCAATTTTCCCCCCTTGTAATTTTTTTCCCCCCAAACACTTGTTAATAAATGTTGAAACATGCTTCTTTATTCCTTACAAAACAAAGAAATTAAATGTTAAGGGAGAATTAAATGATGATTAGACACCACATGTGTTTTATTGCCCCTAGGCTTATCTCTGCGGGCTTCTTCAAAGGGACAACAGACTTTAATCTTTGAGAATTGCATCCTACAATTCAATTTATAAGATAACCCATTACCACTCAATCCCTACTTTTGACGCCCCTGAGAAAGAAGCATTTTGAAAACACTGTGGGAAAAGGAGAAAATGCTGGTAACCAGCATTTTCTCCTTTTCCCACAGTGTTTTCTACCCTTCCCAGACCATATTTCTATTTTTCAGTCACCTTTATTTTGTCGTCTGCATATTTTTTTCAATTTGGACCAGTCCAAAATTTTCTCGTGTGGTTATGAGATAATTGATTATCTTATTACCCTTTCTGCTTTATCAAGTACAAACTTGTGCATTATATTTATTTTGATGTTCATTTTTTCAGTAAAAGTTCAACGTCAGCACTTGAAAATTTTTCATGTATTCATTAATTTAGCTTTTATTATAAACATAATAATCAAATAATACTCTTATAATCATTAACTTTTTTTTTTCTATCAAATTTTAGACATTCACCTATCGTTTGTTGAAATGATACCATGCATAAGTAATTATATTATGATCACAAAACAATCACTTTAAAAGACAGTAATATCGAAAATTATTTTCATAGCTATTGCTTTTTACACCCTCCAAAAATATACACACAAAAATCAAGAGACGCTACTCTAAGTTACTATTTGCACAGTTACCTCGCATAATACGGGCAGAATTCGCCCCGTTTCGATTAGCCTGTACCTGTCCCTATACACGTAGTGTATCAGGGGAGGTAACCAGTCTAAGGCCTACCGTGAATTTAGACCCTATCCCCCGAAATATTGCGATTGTCCGATGACAGCAGATTGAATCCAATGAAATGTCAAGGAAAAACCAAAACAGACAAAAGGAAAAGGAAATAGCCGTTTAACAACGAAATTAAGTCACATAGCAAATAAATAGGCAGAATTTTGTTCATGAAAGCAATGAAACACATTTTCAAGTATCATTCCCGGTCATAAGAAGCTCAGTAATTTACTATTTTACTGTAAAACATGGTTGTCGTATGAACTGTTCATTGAATCCGAAACAGGAAGTTGGATGAGCGACAGCAATGAAGTCAAGGATTTTCACCTGTATTCTGTTGGGTAAAGAGAATTTTACGATGTATCGAAGGACTGTGTATCTAATTAACGATTCCAATAGACAAAGATATTCAGATATCTTTAGATTAGGATAAACATGGAGTAGAAGTCTATCTATTTTAGTGTTTCCTGTTGATTAGGAAACAAATGTGCATGTTGGTGTGTTCGATCCAAAAGTAGCTCAAATATTATTCTGTGATTGTTTCCATTTAGTGGTAGCCATTGTAAATTAATAGAATGTCTCTTGATTTTGCTGCCCCCTAATCAACCTAGGTTGGCGCCAGCTAAAAATTTTTTATAGCCGAAAGTTTTGTCAAAACCTAGGATCAGTTAATGAGTCTAGTCACTGTTACTTGGTCTTAGTGTCATTTTCTAGGTATTTCATGACAATGAGTTTTGTATGATCAATATAAATCTAGAATCTACAGCTTTGAATAGTCTCAATAATGAGACACTCCGGTGATCTTTTTTATATTGGACATTTACTGTACCGTACCGTCTTAAGTCCATCGTCAATTTTCCATCAGCAAATATAGAGAGCTATACTGACTTTCTGTTTCGTCGGTTTTATCTGCATTGCAATGAAATGCAATTAACTCTTGGTAATAAACATGACCTAAAATAAATTGTTAAACCATTCATTACATAAAGAGCTTGTAGAAGTCGTTTATAACATGTTAATCTCCGAAAAATCACTGACGAAATTTGTAGTGCGTGGCAGCCATCTTATATATTTCCGGGAACATAAACAACTCTGGTAACTGATGATATACACATTTTTTTCTCACGTTCAGCGTTTAAATTGAAAGTATTTGTATTTCAAACGAAGGAATATTGAATACATAAGCAACAGGTATGTTTAAACCCTAGTTTTGTGCTCTATTTGCGAAATTATAAGAGTTCAAACTTGCGCACAAAATCTGTGCGGAACTTTCAACTGATTTTGTCTGGATTGTCTCTATACCCAGAGGCGACCAGTCAAAAAGTAACATTGCCTTTGGGGACAGTTATCTGTACTACAGCTTTGAATTACTGATATAATTTATAAGTCATTGAGTTTATTTAAAATTTTTTGAATGACTCATTACATACATTAGAGAGCCAAGTACTGCAAGTCAGCTACAAATTCTTGTGCTTGTAGGCTGGTGAATGATCCAAAAGGTCCATAAAAAAAATCATTATTTTAACCCTTTACCAACGACAAAATTTTAGACTGGTCCAACTTGAAAGCACCTGCAGACCACAAAATTAACGTAACTCAAAAATTGAAATTTGTTTCCAGCAGGATGGAAAACATAGTGGGAAAAGGAGAAAATACTGGTTAGCAGCATTTTCTCAATGTTTTCAAAAGGCTTCTATCTCAGGGTCATAAAAACTAGGGATTGTTAGGTAAAGGGTTAATCAGGCTTTCAAAAGCTTTCACCACACCAGGGATCTTATACAAGATCCCTGAGTACAATATCTCCAGTTTGAACAATCCTCAGAAAGAAGACTATTATTAATGTTAGGAAAATGGTGGAAACCAGCATTTTTTTCTTTTTCCAACAATGTTTTCTACCTTTGAAAAGGCTAAACACTTTCTCATTAATAGCTACAATTAAAATGTCTGCAAAGTCTTTCAATCTGATCAAATCTGAAAATGTGCTGTCTGCTCAATAGTTATTTCAATTTCTACATACCATGTATTAATTCATGTATTGTGAGTGATATTTATGATACAATTTTGATTAAATTCATCGCAAAATATCTGTTTTGTCTTTCGAATGATCTAAGCAATATCAGCACTTTCCTTGTTTTTAGTGGCCAGCAATAAAATTAATCGCCAATGGCAATTTTGGTGATCTCCTTTTCCCACAATGTTTTCTACTTTTCACAAAACAAATTTCAAATTTTCACTTTTATTTTTTCTTCTGCAAATGCTTTTGATTTCGACAAACCTAAAATTTTGTCGTTTGGTATTGAGTGAAAGGTTTTCTATTTTTACAGGTATTTTGTCCGGCTATGAATGTTATCCAGCTACAGGATGGTCTTCAGGTAGGCAGACTTTATTTTCTCATTCATAAGATCAAGTAATAAAGAAAGCTTATAACAGGTAATAAATAACACAGGGTTATAATATTACTGCTTTAACTCTTTACCTAACAACTAAATTGTAGACCAGTCCAAACTGAAAGCATTGCAGACGACAATGTAAGTATGGCTCAAAAGTTGAAATTTGTCTTGGGAAGGGTAGAAAACGTTGTGGGAAAAGGAGATGCGCGCACAAACCCCCCCCCCCCCCCCTCCCCCGGGCCCCCTAAGGGCCTGCTAGGGTTGTGCTGCTTCAACTGGGGCCCTGAGTGGCTAAGTGGTAAAGTTTAGGACTATTGACCCTGTGTGCCTGTGTTTGAGCCTCACTGGCTCCACTAGGCTCTTCACAGGTGTGTGTTTTTGGGCAAGACATCTCAGAGTCCATGCTTAGTTCTGATGAAACCTGGAAAATACATGAACATGTGAGCCGTGATATGACTGAAATAATGTTGAAAGCTGCATAAAACACTATTCAAACAAATAAAAAACAAAAAGCTGCTTCAATGACAAAGATGGGGGTGCTTGTCTGTGTTACGAAAGTTCTACTTTCAAATGGTTTATGTTTGGTAAATGTTATTGAATACCGAATCTGTTGCTTTCAGATCTTTGCTCAAGAAGGAAAGTTATAGAAATACAAGATTTAGTAGGGCACATTAATAGCTTAGATATCAACCTAAAAAGCTCAAATGACTGTCAGATCTGGAGAATACAGGCTCCTCCAAACCAAAATATTACTATAAGGTAAGTTTTCCTCCTTTGTTGAAATCTATGCCAAATAGTAAAATTTTAGACTGATCCAAATTGAAAATATTGCAAATGACAATAATATTTTTTTAATATTGTACAAGTTAGTAAATGTGCCTCTGAAAGGGTAGAAAACATTTTGGAAAAAAGGAGAAAATGCCAGCATTTTCTCCTTTTTCCACAATGTTTTCAAAAGTCCTTTACCTTGGGGGCTGTTAAAATGCAGGATTGTGAGGTAAAGGGTTGATACATTAGAGATAGTTAGGTTTATAGGTAAGAAAACAAAGCAATCAGAAGCTGATTTTTTTCATACTCGATAGTGTCTAAAAAATATATACATGTACACGGCAGATGCATTAGAAAAAACATCTTTGTGACATGTGGGTTTTTAAAAGGTGAGTTGTGTCCTGTCCATGATAATAAGGTAGAGGTTTGAATGGCCTTTGGTATTCAAATTGTTTTGCAAAGAAATGTTCAGTCCTCAGTGAGAGTTATAGAAATTCATTTTGAGGTCTATGGTTATACTCTGGTATTAAGTTTAATATTGTGTATAAAATAAGGTTTCTATCATTCATTTGGTTTTTTTCTATAACTTTACTTTTCATGTCATTGAAAAAATATTTTCTGCTTCAAAGATTTGGAAATCCTCTTGTCAAAGTACTTTTTTAGAAGTTATTGATATCTGGAATACCTTGTATTCATTGAAGTTATATTTGAAATTGAGAAGAAAAAATCTCTTTGCTTTTTTTTTTTAGGGGGGGGGGGGGGGTGCGGCTAGGCCACTCAGACTTCTCATGAGTAATGTCTCTGTCAGTACCAGTTTAGGTTCATGATACAGGTATGACCTATCACGCAAAAAGAGGACTATCTGGGAATTCCACACATCAATTAGATGAAAACCGATCAACGATAGTGAAGATCAATTTAAGCTGATAGCTCAAAAATGATTATATACCAAGGTAGAATGACCACTTTTCATACAGAAAATATCATATAAGCAAAAAGTGTCAGCCCTGGTCAGACTGCGCAATTGTGCAGTCTGACCAGGGTTGATACTTCTTGCAGTTCCAAGAAGGTTCCTTTTTGCTTGACAGGTCACATATATTTAACCCTTTACTCCATAGATACTCATTTCTACGCATTGCTTGAAGGAGCCTTTGGAAAACATTGTGGCAAAAGGTGAAATTGCTCGTCACGAGCAATTTCACCTTTTGTCACAATGTTTTCTATGCTATCAAAAGGTGTCATATAAACATACAAAACAGCTTCATCCTTGCTGGAATTTAAGGTCAGTTAGAGATACAATAGATATGCCTTATGGGGTAAAGGGTTAAAAGGCAGAAGAGTTATACAGGGCCATTATGGCTCTCTTGTATACAAGTACATATGTGTGGGATAGAAAACATAGTTGGAAAAGGGGAAAAAAGAGCTCATTAGTGGTTACAGCATTTCTACATTTCTCCAAATTTTTTCAAAATTTTTCTACAAGCAAATTCTGTCAATTTGGAAGAGTCTAAAAATTTGTCTTTTGAAAAAGATTTAAAGTTGATGCTTGTCTTTTATTGCAGGTTCTCCGAGTTCCAATCGGGTAGTTTTAAATGTAACGATGGGGCCTATGTTGAGATGGGACCAGCCCCTGAAAAAACTCTCTGTGGTGTTCCGAAAATACCATTTATCTACCATTCCACAAGAGACCATGTCTGGATTAGATTTGTCATTCCAGAAAATCCTCCGCGGTATAGAGTACAGTTTAGGGCAGAATTTATCACTGGTAAGAAATTGTTGTGGTTAAGACTTTTCAACGAATGACAAAATCTTAGACATATCCAAATTGAAAGTATTTGCAGAAAGCAAAATAAATGAGCTATATTGTGGCGAAAGGATTCTTGATGCATCTCCCCGATTCATAGTATACAGCAAGCAATCACTTGCAGGCTGATCTTGGTTGATACTTTTCGCAAATGCATTAGGCACCTTTTCACAGAGCATAGCTCAAATGCATATGAATGATTGGTATTTCCTTTAACTCTTTACCACACGACAAAATTTTAGACTGGTTCCAATCGAAAGCATTTGCAGACGACAAAATAAAGGTGACTGAAAAATTGAAATTTGTTCTGGGAAGGGTAGAAAACACTGTGGGAAAAGGAGAAAATGCTGGTTACCAGCATTTTCTCCTTTTCCCACAGTGGTTTCGAAAGGCTTCTTTCTCAGGGGCGTCAAAAGTAGGGATTGTGTGGTAATGGGTTAAATAGGTAAGAAGAATTGTCGGAAATGGAGATTCTCCTCTTCTCACGTTTCAAAAAGCTCTTTTCCATCGGGTCTTTTAACCTTTTACCAGACAATTCCTGGTTTTTATGACCCAGAGGAAGAAGACTTCTGAAAAGATTGTGGGAAAAGGAGAAAATGCTGGTAACTAACATTTTATCCTTTTCTGACAAAGTTTTCTATTCTTCTAAAGTCAAGTTTCATCTTTTTTTTTTTTGATATATTTATTTTGTTGTCTGGAAATGCTTTCACTTTGGACAAGTGTAAACTTTTGTTGTTTTCTAAAGACTTAACCCTTTCCCAAACGACAAACTTTTGGACAAGATCAAATTGAAAGCATTTGCAGACAACAATTCAACTCTTCCTGAAAAGATGACTTCTGTCTATGATAGGGTAGAAAACATTGTGGGAAAAGGAGAAAATGCTGGTTACCAGCATTTTCTCCTTTTCCCACAATGTTTTCAAAAGGCTACTATTCCAGACCCGTAAAAACGAGGGATTGTTTGGGAAATAGTTAAACATAAGATTTTCAGTAAATTGTGAACTGACTTGTCTTTTTCCATTTAGAATACAAAAATTGTTTTTCCTTTTAAAAAAGAGAATAAAATTAACATGGACCCCTTTCCATCAGCCATTCACTGTATTTTTCCCATGATTAAATATGAAGATGTGTTCCCACTAGCGTTTTATTTCCAGGGTACACTTACCCCTGAGCTGTAAATCTGGGGGTATGATTTCATATTTGAGGGTATGACAATATTAGTCCCTCACAAAAGTAAAGCAGTCCATGTTGATGATAGGCAGCAAAAATGAAATGTGTTTTATTAAGATACACATATTTGTATAATTTACTGCTTTAAGTTATTTAAAAAATCTGAAAAGGCAGTCAGAAGAGACTGATTGGACATTGTCAGAGAGATATTTTTCTTGTGTCATGATTTTCCGTGTTTTTTGCACCAATCGATTTTTCATGTCTGCTATTTACTGGATAGGTATTTCTGCATGACAAAAGTTTGTCACTAACCCTTTACCTGATATGCCAATTTGAGGGTCTTCCATTTCAGCAGCAAATAAAGATATGATGTCCAAAATATGAATAAATGAGGATACAAATATCTGACTGAGTGGAAAACATTGTGGGAAAAGGAGAAATTGCTCGTTACGAGCAATTTCTCCTTTTCCCACAATGTTTTCAAAAGCTGTCTGTTTATGATACATCAAAATGAGTATCTATGGAGTAAAGGGTTAAGAGTCAAAATTAACTTCACAACCTGTCATTTTACACAAAATAATAATGATGGCCTTATTTGACCATGTGTTTTCTGTCTGGCATCTAACAAAATTTGTTACATGAATTCAAATTCTGTCTTGTGATTTGGCAGTAATTTGCATGAGTGGGAACACTGGTGAAGGCAAACAATGTGATTGGCTTAGATAAAACATCTTGGCCAGTAAGATGGCAAAAATTGGAATTTACTTATCGAAAAATGATCAGAAAGGTTGGTGGATACAAGTCACTTTCAATTTCCATACACTATGTTTGACAGGAAAGCAAGTCAATCAAAGTAACATGTCAAAAAATCTGGTGTTACCGGTATTTCAAATTACAATTTAAATATATATCTGTGTTGAGTTAATTGTCAATGAACATAATAAGTCTATTTCGTACTTTGTTCAGAACTGGGGACCAGCTGCTCTGAACGCTGCAATGACGGTACCTGTATTTATAGCAAGTGGAGATGTAACGGCTACATAGAGTGTTTGGACAGCAGTGATGAAATGAATTGCAGAAAATCTACAAGTAAGCTGACAAGAGAAAATTTCAGATTTCTTACTGTTGTCTGCTAAAGATAATTTCTATATGGTGGAATCACTTCACCATAATAGCCCCATTTTATGAGACAAACGTTAAAAGACAAGTACTATAAAATTCTAAAGTTAGGTGGAATTTACAACAAATTAAAACTTGTACAAATCCAGTCGCTTTTTTTCTTAACCCTTTCCCAGACAATCCCTGGTTTTTATGACCCTGAGATAGAAGCCTTTTGAAAACCTTGTGAGAAAAAGAGAAAATGCTGGTAACCAGCATTTTCTCCTTTTTTCCACAATTTTTTCTACCCTTCCCAAAACAAATTTCAATGTTTGAGTTATGCTAATTTTGTCGTCTGCAAGTGCCTTCAATTCGGAACAGTCTGAAATTTTGTCGGTTGGGAAAGGGTTAAATATGTCTTTCATACAAGAATTCAGTTTATTGTTTGTCATGTTTGTCAAATGAGCTTGTAAGCATGTTCTAATCTAATTTATTTGTGGGATGTTTGCTTCTAGTAGGCAATACATGAAACTTTTGCAGATGATACTGCATGAAGTTGTTTGTTACTTTCATTTTGAAAAGAATTGTCATCGTACCTTCACAATCAAACTTGTCAGACATGCCAAAATAAACTTTTCAGTCTGTCTTTCAGTCAGACATTAGGTTTGCATAGATTTTTAGCTCACCTGAGAACAACATGCTCAAGGGGAGCTCTTAGGATCATGTTGGGGGGCTCTTCCCACCTTTTAACCCTTTCCCAAACAATCCCTGGTTTTTACGGGTCAGGAATAGAAGCCTTTTAAAAACATTGTTTTTAAAAGAGGGGTTGGTGAAGAGATTTTTCTGTTCAATTTCTAGGAAATATTTCAAATACTTTAAATATTGCATTTATAGTAAACGCTATTTCTATAGGTCTAAGAAGGATAATTCCATCAACTACAACAAAGAAACCAATCATGTCAACCACAGCTAGATATGGTTGTGGTTTATTTGACCTACACTGCAAGAGTGTGTATCGAGTGTATGCTTGTATACCTCCCAATAAAATCTGTGATGGGGTCAATGACTGTTTGAATGGAGGAGATGAAGAAAATTGTAAGTATATACTTGTATTCCATTTCAGTTTGCATATATCTTACCTCTCTACCACTTGATCCCGACTTTCAACAACCCTGAGAGAAAGGCCTTTTGAAAACATTGTGGGAAAAGGAGAAAATGCTGGTAAACAGCATTTTCTCCTTTTCCCACAATGTTTTCTACCCTTCCCAAATCCAATTTCAATTTTTTCAGGTACATTTATTTTGTTGTCTGCAAATGCTTTCAAGTAGAACCAGTCCAAAATTTTGTTGTTTAGTTAAGAGTTAAAGTGCCTCCATATGATTTCTTTAGCAGGCAACCCGGGATTTTGAAATTATCGTGGAGGAAATGTAGGTAACCAACATCATTCTTTTTTTCCCCAATGTATTCTACTCTTTCAAAGACAAAAATAAGCATTTGAGCAACACGTCTGAATCTGCATGCTCTCAATCAGTCACATCAATTTTTTTTTTATTTGGTGGTGATGTACAGGCTTAGTACAGCCCTTTTTAGTCTTATGCATCAGCAGAGACCCTCAAAATGGGTCAGTGCCTAAGTGTAAATTATAAAATAATTAAGGTTTGTGAATTTTGAAATCCTGACTTGGCAAACATTCTGTCTGAGGACTGGTGACACTAATTGTATCTGTGGTAGGATTCATTTGCCTTTCACTACTAAACATGCTGTAAATTAGGCCTGTAGCACTGTTCATGGGACCTAAGAAAAAACATGGTAATATCAGAACATTTTTAAACCTAATGATGGACTTAAAAGTATTATTTGAACTTGAAAAGTTGTTAAAGTCCTTTCTCTTTACCACAGGTAAACCCAAAAGAACATCTTCGTCTCCTCCTCCTACACAGATATCTAACCCATGTGGATATGAAGAGATCTACTGTAGAATCGAAGGTCAGGGTAGCATCTATAGATGTCTGCATAATGTGCACAAATGTGATGGGATACGAGATTGCTATAACAACGAGGATGAGAATCCAGTTGTTTGCCGTAAGTAGAGAGGGCTGTAGGCTGATCAGAGGGTAAAGTTTGATGCATCATAAAATGGTCTTGTATACAAGTTTTCAAATTATTTCCTTGGAGTTAAAAGTTGTATACATGTATATAGGTGTACTTATTTAGGAAAAATTAAAAAAAGAAAAACCCTGTTTGTCTTAAATTGTATGGCATAGATTGTTTATATTTGATACATACATGTATTATCATCATGACCATTTTATGGCTTATAATTAAAGTCAGGATAACTGTTATAAATGGTAGAAATAGAATCAGTACTTACTTAACTCTTTACTCCATAGATTCTCATTTCTACGCATTGCTTGTAGGAGCCTTTGGAAAACATTGTGGCAAAAGGTGAAATTGCTCGTGACGAGCAATTTCACCTTTTGCAACAATGTTTTATATGCTATCAAAAGGTGCCATATATACATAAGAACGGCTTCGTCCTTGCTGTTATTTAGGGTCAATTAGACATACCATAGAAAGACTTTATGGGGTAAAGGGTTAAATACATTGGTGTCGGTCAAGTTCTCTTTTACTATTATGAAAGAAAAGATCCAAGATTCTTAGCTGGTTGGGGACTTATCTTTTCCATGCAAATTTCTAGCTCTTGGTTACATGGTTGAACAAAATGTTCTGTTGTTTGGTAATTCATTTCAAACAGACACTTTCTCTATGTCTCAACTCTTTACCAAAACAATGCCTGGTTTTTATGGTCCTGTGAATGAAACCTTTTGAAAACATTGTGGGAAAAGGAGAAAATGCTGGTAACCAGCATTTTCTCCTTTTCCCACAATGTTTTCTACCCTTTTCCAAAACAAATTTTAATTTTTGAGTCACTTATATTTTGTTGTCTGCTAATGCCTTCAATTTGGAACAGTCTAAGATTTTGTTGTTAAAGCATACATCTTTTTATTTTGTGTGATTTATACTTGTTTTACAAAGGTGTAAAATTTGTGGTGCAGAAATTGATTAGTAGGTTAACAGCCTCTCACTGGATATTTTTATGTGGGGGTCAGCTGATCCCTATAAATTAAGAAAAGAAGGCAAAGATTTAAATTCTGTTGGGCCTTCAGAAAATTTTTTGGGCAAAATTGGAAATAGGGAGTCTTGCAAAAACACATGGTTTGTAAAGTCTTGTTTGCCAGGGTCAGTGAACGTCGGAGCTGGAAGGGGTTAGGGGAAGGGAAGAAGGTAATTGAGGAATAAGAAAAACATGAACTTTGTATGACATTGACAGCATGTGTGGTTTTGACGTTTTTAACTCTTAAGTGTATTGAGAAATTGAACGGTTTTATTTTAAACAGCTTGCCATCCAACTCACCACAAGGAGACTTCATTTTACATACTAGTGTAAATTATAGTATTGTATATATTTACGTGCACATGATCCTTAAATCTGATTAGGTACTTCTCTCAATATGTACTGTGGAATTTTGTATGTTGTATGTATTTTTGGGCTGGTGGCCTGTATACGTAAAATAAAGGTTTGTCATTTTCATTGTCATTAGCAGACAGTGGACATCCTAGATAAAACTGCATGTTCATTGTAGTCTTCTCTCAATTTATGCTGTCCACAGCAGCTCCTCATCATATATGGCTTATTCATGAGTTATAAATAAACTAATACATTCTCACTGGTTGCAGGTAATGAAAAATGTGACAGAAGATTGGAGGAACCATCAGGCTGGTTTGCCCCACCTTTCTGGAGAAATCAGTGTTCCTGGGTTATACATCAACAGGTACCCAAAGATTCTTTGACTCTTTATCACACAATCCCGACTTTTAATGGCCCAATTCAGAAAGCCTGTTGAAAACATTATGGGAAAAGGAGAAAATGCTGGTTACCAGCATTTTCTCGTTTTTCCCACAATGCTTTCTCCCTCTGTGACTGATCCCATCATTTGAGCTACTTTTAACTCTTTACTACACAATCCTGACTTTTAATGACCCTGGTAACCAGCATTTTTTCCTTTTCCAACAATGTTTTCTACCCTTTCCAAATCAAAATTCAATTTTTGATTGGCAATTATTTTGTCATCGGCAAATGCTTTCAGTTTGGACTTATCCAAAATTTTGTTGTTTGGTAAAGAGTTAAAGTGACATCTTCATTGTAAAATTTGTAATTGGCTTTCGGGCTTGAACAGGCAAAAAGGGAAATATGTACAGTGATGGGGTTTGACAGATCTTGGCCATTTTTCACCAACCATTCTTAAGAGTGTTCTTTGTCCTATTCTCCAGAATTTTCTACATTTGTAAGTAACACAACTTCTGATTGGCTAATGCTTTCAATAAGTCTACAGTTTTGTCATCTGGTAAAGAATAAACTTATAATCTCTAGTTTTAATAACCCTAGGATTGAATGCTGTAGGAAACCTTTCTGGAAAAGGACTGAATGCCAGGCTGAGTATTTTATCCCTTTCCCACAATATTTACTACTCTTGCAAAGACAAATCCTATAATTTGAAACCAACCATCATACGCAAATGCTGTCAACTTGTAGTCTTCTTAAATATTTTCTTCTGACAGAAAAGTGGACCTTTGACCTTGAATAGACTTTGGGTAATCAACAGTTCATTACATCCAATTCAATTCACCTTTAACCATACTGCAAACCTTTTGGAAAACACTCTAGTGAAGTATGAGTAATCAACATAGATGGAAGGGTAAATAAATGAATTAAGTAGAAAACATTTTGTCAAAAGGAGAAATTGCTCTTTAAGAGCTGAGATGTTTTACAATGGTCTTTTGTAAGGTGAAGGTGAAATGTGTTCTCTGCAGATGGTCACATGTTAAATGTATTGATCTCAGATCAGTTTACATGTTTTGTGAAGTTTGATCAATATCCACAGGCAATATATTTTAAGCTGTTCTCATGACTTTAAAAATTAATATGTGCCTTATCATTTTACTTACAGGGAAGTAGTTCTGGCTCAAAGATACAACTTAGACAGGTCTACTTTTCTCTTCAACCCAATGTTGCTGAAGTAGAGTATGTGAAGGTGTATGATGGGCCAGATGATACCTATCCTCTGATTGGACGATATGATGGTTTAAACCCGCCCCCTGTCATGATTGAAAGCTCTTCTAACTGGTTACATGTGGTGTACCAATCTGTAGAGGACAATAAAGTGCCATTTAATTTCACGTATCAAACAAAAGGTATATTGAAAGCTAGCTCTCTATCTCTCTCTCTGTATTAATCTGTCTCTCCAATTCTGATATTTGGTTTCAGTCGTATTTATTACATATCATTACATCTCTGAAGGACATCTGCTTAATGCTGATGTTTCTTTTGTTATTTCTAACACAGTGTAAATCACATAACCTTGTATTTCTGCTCTGTGCTGAACCTTTACCCTTAGCAATGTATAGGGTTATATACCATTTTGTGAAACATTTTCTCAGCAGACAAATTTTTAGATTAACCTTTCAAAATGGGAGAATTAGAATGAACAAAGCTTCATACAAATGAATATGTTCGACAAAAAAAAAGTATGGCAAAAGGAGCAATTATAATTATGAGCCAATCTTTTGTCGCAATGTTTTCAAAGCTGGTCTACTGCAATACAAAAAAAAAATGGTTGTTTGCAAGGGAAAAAAACCGATAGACTTTGCCATCTTTCTATAAGATTTAGATTTTTCCATTTTCCTTTGCAGGGGTTTGCCTCTCTGGCCAGATAAAGTGTATGGAAGAAAATGACTGCTTTGACATGTCTGTGAGGTGTAATGGAGTCTGGGATTGTCCTATATCTGGGTCAGATGAACTTGGATGTGGTAGGTCAAAAATTTTATTCTTTGCTTGGAAGGCTTTTGTTAAGTTGCTTTTGAAGATAATGAAGATCACAAGCAGATTTTATGCTTTGAGATTTTGAGATGCCTTTGACTCTTGGGATCTAGGATTGTCAATATGAACTTGAATCTGTTAACGTAGAGGACCCATAATAGAAAACAGCCATTTCCACTATATCATCACCTACAAAAATGGCTAGAATTAAAAATGAGTATAATTGTACTACTTTCACTGAGCCACTTTTTCCTTTTTGTCCTTCTTTGAATTATCATTTATACATCTAAAAAGACTATATTCTCATTACAAATAGATACTATAATTACCTCCCTTTTCTGAAAACTAACAAAAGTATCAACAAATAATTTGTAGATAGACATCAAAGGAATTTCTGGTCGGCTAAAAATGTGCAAAAGTATTATATCTGTATAAATCTATCTATAGCAACTGTCAAGAACATTTATGTCATGTTGCACTAGAAGTATTACGGGTCCATTACCTTAAAGTCAAGAATGCAATTTAACTCTTTACCACACAATCCTGACTTTTAATGACCCTGAGAAAGAAGCCTTTCGAAAACATTTTAGGTAAAGGAGAAAATGCTGGAAATCAGCATTTTCTCCTTTTCCTACAATGTTTTCTACCCTTCCCAAAAACAAATTCAATTTTCAAGCAATATTTATCTTGTTGTCTGCTAATGCTTACAATTTAGACAAGCCTACAGTATTGTAGTTTGGTAAAGAGTTAAGGTCTGCTGTGCTAGGCATAACTGTAGTTGCTGTCATGGACAGTTAAGATAATTGACCTTTTTGTAAAGGTGAGTTTGGCACGCCTTGACAAAATTGCCTTGATGATTGACAAAATGCCAGCAGGAGAGGAAGTGCATAGAATTTGCAATAAACTCAGGTTCACAATATCTACTTTGTGGAATACTAAAAAATATAACAGTTTCTTATTTCTATTCATTTTAGGGCGATGTTTTGAGGCTGATTATTACTGCGGGTTGCAGACTGGTCAGTGTTATCACAAGGAAGAACGTTGTAATGGAATAAGTCGGTGTTCTAGTAAAGTGGATGAAATTAATTGCAGTATGTATTAGAGTGCACATTTTGACCTGTTTATTGATACACACTGTCTGTGTTATTATTTTTCACTTTGTCAGTGTAGATAGGGAGTTTGATAGATGATATTTTTCTTTAACCCTTTATTAAACTATTCCTGGTTTTTAGGAATGAAATAGAGGCCTTTTGAAAATATTGCGGGAAAAGGAGAAAATGCTGGTAACCAGCATTTCCTCCTTTACCTACAATGTTTTCTACTCTGCTGGAGACAAATTTCAATTTTTGAGTTATGTTTAATTTGTTGTCTGCAACAGCTTTCAGTTTGTTGTCTGCAACAGCTTTCAGTTTGTCCCAGTCTAAAATTTTGTCATTTTATAAAGAGTTCAAATACCACTAGCCACTGCCATAAAAACAAAAATGAATTACTATTTATTAACTGCAGTGTGTTATAGTGCACACATTATACTGTTGTATTATTTTCTCTGTGATTATTTTACACTGTGTAGACCAACGTAGATCAGAAGTTTTATAAATGCCATTTTTTTTCTAACATTACTCATAAGGCACAGGTATAAAGGAAAATAGATCACACTTGAAAACATACCTTTAGCTGACAAACCTTCGTGTAGGAGGTTAAGATGTGAATGATGGGAAAAAACAAAAAATCTATTAACCCTTTACCAGACAAAAAAATTTCAGCCTTGTCTGAATTGAAAGCATTTGCAGACAACAATTTCAATATGGCTCAAACACTACAATCATTTTTTGATGGAGTTGAAAACATTTTGGGAAAAGGAGAAAATGCTGGTAACCAGCATTTTCTCCTTTTCCCAAAATGTTTTTAAAGGGCCTCTTTCCCAGGGTCGTTAAAAGTCGTCATTGTGTGGTAAAGGGTTAATTGAACAAACAAGACTGCTGTAAGAGTGCAAAATTTGTCTGTAACAGGTAATCTTATTATCAGTCCACATTTTTCTGTTCTTTACAGCATCTGTCCAATGTGGCAGTCATAATGGGACGTTCCTTTGTGATAACAGCCGCTGTATTTACGAGTCCTGGGTTTGTGATCAGAGAGATGATTGCGGTGATAGCAGTGACGAGAGGAACTGTGGAGGTAAGCGTAATTTTAAAAAGTTCAATCTGTCTTCACCCTTTCCTACACAGTCCTGAGTTTTAACCATCCCAGGACAAAAAACCTTGTGAAAACATAGTTGGAAAAGAAGTAAAATCTGATTAACTGCATTTTCACATTTTCCCACAATGCTTTCTACCTTATCAGAGACAGAAATCATTACTCTGCCCCTGCAAAACGAATGTTTATGGGGGTATACTGGATTGAATGCATTTGCAAATGACAAAGTAAACATAACTCATAAATTGAAACTTGACTGTAGAAGAGTAGAAAACATCGTGGGAAAAGGAGAAAATGCTGGTTACCAGCATATATTCCTTTTTCCACAATATTTTCACAGCTTCTTTTTCAGGATGGTGAAAACCAGGGACTGTTTGGGACAGGATTTAGGTATTTGCAGACAACAAATTAAATGTGGTTCAAATAATGAAACTTTGCTTTGAAATCGTAGGAAATATTGTAGGAAAAAGAGAAAGTGCTGGTTTCCAGCATTTTCTTTTTTTTTTTTCACAATGTTTTAACTTTTTTCTAAGGTTTGTGAAGACATTGAATTGTTTGGTAGGGCAATATAACTTGGCATTCATCTGTGAAAAAAGGGTTTAACCCATTTCCACACAATCCCTACTTTTGATGGCCCTGAGAAAGAAGCCTTTGGAAAACATTGTGGGAAAAGGAGAAAATGCTGGTAACCAGCATTTTCTCCTTTTCCCACAATGTTTTCCTCTCTTCACAAAACAAATTTCAAATTTTCAGTCACTTTCATTTTCTTGTCTGCAAATGCTTTCAATTTAGACAAAAAAATATTGATTAGGTCAGACAGCAGCACAGGCTGACCTGGGTGGGCCCTTTGGTTTTTTTTTTTTTTTTGCAATTTTCTGCATGCCCAAGAAGCAGTCTACCTCATGACTCACTTAGTTGTTAACCTTTTACAGCATGACAAAATTGTAGACTGGTCCAAATTAAATGCATTTGCTGATGGCTGTTTCTACATGACTCATATGAAATGACATTTCTTTGATAGGATAGAAAACATTGTGGGAAAAGGAGAAAATGCTGGTAACCAGCATTTTCTCCTTTTCCAACAATGCTTTCATAAGGCTTCTTCAGGGGTGTTTAACTCATTACCAAACAACAAAATTTTAGGCTTGTCTAAATCGAAAGCATTTGCAGATGACAAAATAAAAGTGAATGAAAATTTGAAATTTTCCCCCAGTGTTTTCTAAAGGCTCCTTTCTCAGGGGCGTCAAAAGCAGGGATTGTGTGGTAATGGGTTGAAGTTTTCATTGTGTGGTAAAAGGTTAAACAAAATGGATGTTATTGATTCATGATGATATAGAGGATATTTGGTTTTTTTTGTTTTTTTTTTGTTTGTTTGTTTGTTTGTTTGTTTTTTTTTTTGGGGGGGGGGGGGTGTGAAAGATCAAAATTTATTTTGAGTGAACACCATTGGTAATATTTTCATGAGTGGCACAGCCATGAGTGAAAATATTACCGATGGTGTTCACGAGATGAAATAAATTTCTTTCTTTCACCGAAAAAAAAAACAAATATTCGATTTATTTCATGCTTTTAACCCTTTCTAGGAGGAGCTTTACTAAAATCCAGTACACTTCTTTTCTGTTATTCCCCGTGGCGTACCCCTCACGCATAGCATCGCATTACAATATTAGTCTAGCGCGAGAAATGTAAGGTAAATGACGTCATATTTCCCATCTGGTTGTGTTGCACGCGCAATTAACCTAGGCAACAAGAACATGAAAATCTGTAATTTCAGTGGTGGTACCAGTGTAAGATCGAAAAATATTGTCACTGCTATTTCTCGATATCCTACGGGAAACCTTGAAATAAATGGAAATATTAACTTGCTTAGTATAATGCATTACAGAGATTGCATTAACCCTTTACCCCATAAGGCATTTCTATGGTATCTCTAATTGACCCTAAATAACAGCAAGGATGAAGCTATTTCTTATTTGTATATGACACTTTTTGATAGCATAGAAAACATTGTGCTAAAAGATGAAATTGCCCGTCACGGGCAATTTCATCTTTTGCTACAATGTTTTCCAAAGGCTCCCACAAGCATTGCGTAGAAATGAGTATCTATGGAGTAAAGGGTTAAACCCCCTTTTGTGGAAACATGACTCATAATCATATTTTCTTCACAGGAAGTACAAAAAGGGTGATCATTGCTGCCATATCTGGTTCCATGATTTGTGCCCTTCTTCTTGTCATACTGATGGGTTGTTCTTGCAAACTGTATTCCCTGAGGGTAGTCGACCATCGCAGATTGCCTAGACATGAAACGCCCATGAGTAGACTGTATGCTGAATTTTTACGAAGAAGAGCTCCCCCACCATACCATGAAGCCATGTTAACCTCAAGAAATTTTGATGAACTTCAGCAAGAGATCTTGCAGAGGGCCCGTCATTCTTCTAACAGGTCAAGGAGAAGTCGTAGGTCAAGGTCTAGAAATAACCAACAAAGTCAAACTCCACAGAATGATGACACTAATAATAACAGTCAGAACGTAGATGTTCAGGATGAGAACAATGAAGGTGGAAATGTTATCGTTGCTTCAAATAACACCTCAAATATTGAACTGGGAGAAAATAGAAATAATGTTGATGTGGAGAGAACTGGTTCAACAGCTCTGCTTATACCCTCTGACAGCCAGACTGGCTCATCAGAGTCTGATGACAGTGACTGCACTGATGATGATGATGTGAATGAAACTAATCCCGATGCTCAAAATGAAGACCATAGTGACGACGAAAATATTCTTACCTCAGAAAGTCTTTCAACAAGATGGGCAAGAGCTGCCGAGACAGAGACACTGTCGGATGACGAGTGTATCTTGGACAATATATCAGAGTCTCATAGTATGGATCAGGCAACTGAACCTGAAACATTTTCTTCCAGTTTTCGTGATTCCCACTGTGATAATGCTAGTGTAGACACTGGTAGTTTGTCTGTTAATAGTATAGAACTCCCAGAAATCACACCTTCCACAGTTGCACATGATGATTCCATTTTACAGGAAAATGATTCCATACAAGAAAATGATTCCGATTATGAAAAGCTAGATGATGGTATGAGTGAATCTTCCCCAAAACCAGAAACTAGTGTTGAGAGGAGTACGATGTCCCAACAGAGGTGTCTATCCCATGATTCCCTGAATTCTGAGGGCTCAGAGATATTGAGTGATAATGATGTGCCTTTGCTTCCGATCAATAATTCATCTAGATAGGTCTGCTTTGTAGCAAAAGAGGATAAGTGTTTGGTATACTCCCGCAAAACAAATGTTTTTGTGGGTATACTGGAATCAGCCTGTGCGTCCGTCTGTGTGTCGGTCTGTCCGTCCATGTGTCCGTCTGTGTACTAGTAATTTTGTGTCGGAAACTCCTCCTACAGTTTTCCTTCAACTGTATTGAAGCTTTGCACTTATACTTATCATATATTGAAGATTTGCATGACTCAATTTTCAAGTATCAACTCTTCCTGGTTGAGGAATTATCTCCCCTTGAACTTGACACTTTTTTCTGTTAAAATGTTGGCGGGGATATTAAGTCACATTTATTGACAGCTCTAGTTTTGATTTAGAATGAAAATAACCTTTCACTGAGAGAACAATCATTTTTCTGATTGTAACCCCAAAAACAAAGTTATAAAACTTATATTTGTTGAAAGTATTTGCAGATGATAAACAAAAGGTTGCTGAAATTGTGTTATAGTAGATTTAGTATTGCCGAATATTTTTTACAATATTTTCAAAGGCATTCTTCCTCAGGGTTGTTAAAACAGTGGATGGTTTGTTAACCCTTTGCCCCATAAGGCATTTCTGTGGTACCTCAAATTGACCCTAAATAACAGCAAGGATGAAGCCATTCTTATGTTTATATGACACCTTTTGATAGCATGGAAAACATTGTGACAAAAGGTGAAATTGCTCATCACGAGCAGTTTCATCTTTTGCCACAATGTTTTCAAAAGGCTCCTACAAGCAATGCCTAGAAATGAGTATCTGTGGAGTAAAGGGTTAACTCTCGCAGCACCAAATGAATAAACACAACTTTTTTCGACAGCTCTAACAGCAATCTATTGAAACTTACAAAGATTTTGATTAAACAGACTTGACTACACAAACGAACTGTAGAGATCAAAGATCAGACAGCACTTTCTGTGCAGTTTGATCTTGGTCTATGCCATCTGCAAAAGTCACTACTTTTGCTTATGGCACCAAAAGAGTTAACCCATTACCACACAATCCCTACTTTTGACACCCCTGAGAAAGAAGGCTTCAAGCCTTTAGAAAACATTGTGGGAAAAGGAGAAAATGCTGGTAACCAGCATTTTCTCCTTTTCCCACAATGTTTTCTACCCTTCAAAAAACGAATTTCAAATTTTCAGTCACTTTTATTTTGTCGTCTGCAAATGCTTTCGATTTGGACAAGCCAAAAATATTGTCGTTTGGTAAAGAGTTAAAAGGTTGAATTGTTCTGGTCACAAAGAAAGTATGACTTGACTTTACATCAATACAAGCAATTGTTATTTGTCTTACATTCTGAAAGTTGTCAAAAATCATTTTTGTTATCTTTCAAATTGATTTCCTTCTGTAGGACAATATCTCATTTATGTATCATTCCATTCATGATAACAATTATGTGGTGTCCCAAAAAGTTGGTCCTTAGCTGTAAGAAATGAGTCTATAATCCATATCCATAATAACATGTGAGATTGGTTACTTGTTTGGAAAACTGTTTACAGTCCATGATGATTTAAGTCATTCCTGCCTTTGTAGGTTGTCGCTCTCCCACCTGCAAGCTACTTTTGTGTCTTGTTGAAGACTCGTTTTGAAATCTACTTTTGACAAAAGTACAAAATAGTCACAACAAGTCATTTTCATCATACACATTTTTTCACCTGCAATGAATGATAAATTGGCTACTGGATATATATACGCTTGTCAAAAAACTTTGTGAATTACTGATTATGGACATTTTTGCATTGGGAAATGTTTGTGCAATGTTATACTTGTTGTCAAGTACACCAACAGAAAAATTTGGGAATTTTTTAAATTATCAAAATTGCAGAAATGTCCACATTACAAAAATGTCCATCTATATAGCATTTTGATTATCCCTGGTTTTTTACACAGATTTTTCACAAAAGAAATTTCAAATTTTCAGTCAATTATATTTTGTCGTCTGCAAATGCTTTCGATTTGAACAGACCTAAAATTTTGTCGTTTGATAATGAGTTAACCCTTTACCACACAATCTGAAATAGTATCGGCCATGAGGAAGATAATGTGAGGAAAGAAGAAAATGTTAGTTACCAGCAAAATGATTCCAAATTTTAAGGAACAGTTGGAGGAAGCATTTCGAAAATATTACTGGAAAATGAGAAAAACTACAAGTAATCAGCATATTGTCCTATTCCCCCCAGTGCTTCCTCTCTCTCTCTAAAGTTAAATCACATCACTTGAACCACGATTTACTTGTCAACAGCAAATAAACTCAATTTGGACAAGTCTGAAACTGAAATCTTCTACTAAGTGAATATAGATAATCTACATAAATCATTGTTTTAATCATTGTGGAAAAAGGAGGAATTGCTCACTTTCAACATATTGTTTGTACAAGTAGTCTGCTGCCTGTCTATATAAATGTCTTCAGAAAGTGATCATGTCACAAATAATGGTCTGTGTTTGCTTTTGGTAGGTTCAAACAAAATATTTGCTTTGTACAATTTGTACAATTTTTCACAATGTCATTAACCCTTTACCACACAACCCCGACTTGTAACACCCCAGTAAAAGAAGCCTTTTGAAAACATTGTGGGAAAAGGAGAAAATGCTGGTAACCAGCATTTTCTCCTTTTCCCACAGTGTTTCCTTCCTTTCCCATAACAAATTTCAATTCTTGAGTCACGTTTATTTTGTTCTCTGCAAATGCTTTGAATTTGGGCAAGTCTCAGATTTTGTTGTTTGGTAAACAGTTAAAGCAAAAAGTGTCAACCCTGGTCAGCCTGTGCAATTCGCTCAGTCTGTCAAGGACTGACACTTTTCGCAGTTCTCAGAAGGTCCCTTTTTGCACGATAGGTCACAAATATTTTTATCCTTTTGTCAGCCTCTGAGATCATCATTGAACAGAATGATGTAAACCCAACTGTAGAAATCTTTCAAAAACATTTAGGAAACGAAGTAGTTGCTTGTATTTAGGCTTTGCCTCTTTTCTGTAAAAATGTATATGGGGATTTTTCATGCAAACGTCTCCAGCATGTTTAGAAATAAAACATACAGCAGTAGATTAAATCATGATTTAAAATTGCCCCTAAGTGTTTCATGTGTGAAACCCTTTATTCTTTACCAAACACAATTTTAGACTTGTCAAAACTGAAGGTACTTGCAGACAACAAAATTTGTATTTCGAAAATGATGCAGTTTGTCTTTGAAAAGACAGAAACATTGTGTGAAAAGAAGAAAAAAAATGCTGATAGCCAGCACTTGCTCCTTTACCAACTTCTATTTTCAAATGCTTTCTTTGTCAGGGTATCTCGTTAACCCATTACCAAACGACAGTATTTTAGACTGGTCCAAATTGAAAGCACTTGCAGACAACAAAATAATGTAATTCAAAAATTGAAACTTGTTTCTATCAGGGTAGAAAACATTGTGGGAAAAGGAGAAAATGCTGGTTACCAGCATTTTCTCCTTTTCTCGCAATTTTTTCAAAAGGCTTCTATTTCAGGGTCGTAAAAACCAGGGATTGTTTGGTAAAGGGTTTAAGGTGTAGAGTGTGTGGTAACGGGATAAAAGACGGATGTATGTTTATTATATATGAGAATTTTTATACCTGTTCAATGCTTTTTTGACTGTATTTTATTTTGTAACCATTTTTAACACAGCAGAATATTTGAAATTGCTACGTACATATATACACTGAGGGATTTTTGCAGGAAAGCCATAATATTCTGATATGTTTTTATCTCATAAAAATTGCTTTTTATTCTATTAAAGAAAGAAAACACTCTCTTAATGGTTTTTTTGTGTGCATTATAGTAGATATTTCTGAAATTTTTCTGCAAGATGCTGTTACTATAAAGAACTTTAGACATATGCTGTACCCGTTCTTGTCGTTAACCCTTTACTCCATAGATACTCATTTCTACGCATTGCTTGTAGGAGCCTTTGGAAAACATTGTGGCAAAAGGTGAAATTGCTCGTGACGAGCAATTTCACCTTTTGCCACAATGTTTTCTATGCTATCAAAAAGTGTTATATACACATAGGAAACGGCTTCATCCTTGCTGTTATTTAGGGTCAATTAGAGTTACCATAGAAATGCTTTATGGGGTAAAGGGTTAAGTCAAGAAAAAATGTTGTATATGTGTATTGATAATGGAAGTGAGGAAACAAGTAATTTCCCTCTTGTACCCGCAAGGCTGTAAAAAAATTGAAGCCTGCAGGGGAAAGAAAAGCTGTAATTGATAGGTCTATTACAATGTGAGGAAAAAAAAGTCCAATCCTTGACTTAACCCATTACCACGCAATCCTTACTTTTGACGCCCCTGAGAAAGAAGCCTTTTGAAAACACTGTGGGAAAAGGAGAAAATGCTGGTAACAAGCATTTTCTCCTTTTCCCACAGTGTTTTCTACCCTTCCCAGAACAAATTTCAGTTTTTCAGTCACCTTTATTTTGTCGTCTGCAAATGCTTTCTATTTGGACCAGTCTAAAATTTTCTCGTGTGGTAAAGAGTTAACTAACCCTTTACCACACAATCCAGATTTTTAACAAAATTGGTAGGCCTTTTGAAAACATTTAGAGAAAATGAGAAAATGTTGATAACCAGCAGCATTTTCACCATTTCCAACAATGTGTTGAATACAAATCCCATCATTTTTTATATATAAATTTTGTCTTTTGCAATTACTTTCAAATTGGACGTGTCCAAAATATTGTTGTTTGGTAAAGGGTTAAATGAGTTGAGGAAGACAGCCTTGGAAAACATAGTTGCTGAAAGAGGAAATGCTGTTTACCAGCATCCTTTCCTTTTTCCAACAATGTTTTATATCCCTTCAGAGAGGAATTCTTATCTGTAAGCTAGCTGCAGTTGCTTTATTTCTTATGAGATCTATGGCTCTGAAGAGGTAGTCATTCAAAAACATTGGGGGAAAAGAAATTACCACTTGTGACTAGCATTTTTCCATGTCATACAATTTTTTAACTCTTTACCAAACAATAAATTTTAGACTGGTCTAAATTGAAATCATTCGCAGACCACAAAATAAAAGTGACTGAAAACTGAATTTGTTTCAGGAAGGGAAAAAAATATTGTGGCAAAAGGAGAAAATGCTGGTTACCAGCATTTTCTCCTTTTTTCCCACAATAATTTCAAAAAGGCATTTTACTAAGGGTCGTTAAAAGTAGGGACTGTGTGGTAAAGAGTTAAGTGTCATTTGAAAACATTGAGGGAAAAGAAATTACTACTTGTAACTAGCATTTTTCCATGTCATACAATGTTTTAATTTCTTCCAGAGACATATTTCATCATCTGAGCCACATTTAATCCTTTACCACACGATGATGTCCTTTAACAACCTGTAGAAAGAAGCCTGTTGAAAACATTGTGGGAAAAGGAGAAAATGCTGTAACCAGTATTTTTCTCCTCTTCCCACAAAGTTTTCTACCCTATCATAGAAAACTTACATCATTTGAGTCACTGTGAAATTGTTGTCTGCAAATACTTTTGATTTGGATAGGTCTAAAACTATGTCATTTGGTAAAAGGTTAATTTGTCACCTGCAAATGCTTCCAGTTTGAACTAGTCTAAAATTTTCTCATTTGGTTCAGAAATAAATTCTGGCTAGTCTAAAATTTTGTCTTCCAGTAAATACTTGCAGTTGTTAACTCATAACCAAACGGTAATATTTTAGGCTTGTCCAAATTGAAAGCATTTGCAGATGACAGAATAAAGGTTACTGAAGAATCAAAATTTGATTTAGAAAGGGTAGAATCCATTGTGGGAAAAGGAGAAAATGCTGGTGACCAGCATTTTCTCCTTTTCCCACAGTGTGTTCTAAAGACTTCTACCTCAGGGTCGTTAAAAGTCGTCATTATGTGGTAAAGGGTTTATAGATATTATTTTGGTTGATCTGTTTTTTCAGAGGTTTTTCTTTTTCATTTAGCTTTATTATTAGATTTAGGTGAAAGATAGTACACCTCAAAAAGAACTTAATCATGGTATATTCAAACTATTTTGTTTTCATATTTTATTGAATGAATATAAGATAGTAGCAAGCAAGTTGACTTCTTTTAGTTTGTTACCCCTTTACCACACAATGCCGACTTTGAATGACCCTTAAGAAGTCTTTCGAAAACATTGTGGGAAAAGGAGAAAATTCTGTTATCCAGAATTTTCTCCTTTTCCCACACTGTTGTTTTTTTAACCCTATCAAGAAAAATTGCATCATTAGAGCAACATTGAAATTGCCATCTGCAAATGCTTTCAGCTTGGGCTGGTCTAACATTTTGTTGTATGGAAAAGGGTTAGCTCATTACAGTTTTACCAGAACCTTTTCAAAGTTTTTTGCAGAATGTTTGTTTCAGATGGTAAAGAGATAAAGAGCTTTCTTGCAATAGCTTTATTGTGATTGTTTTGTCATATTCAAGTTGCATTGTGCTAGGCCAGTTAGCTCATTGGTAAGTGTCAAGGACTCGTGACCTGGTGGTTTTGGGTTGGATTCCCGGTCAAAACAAAACTTTTTTTAGTGGTGACTTTTTGCCACTTACCTCCGATGAATGTGAGAAAAGTAGTCGATGGCTTGGAAAGAAACTTATGTTAGTACTGGTATGAGACAGCTATAAAACATATGCATAGGTGCACTAACTGCCGTGATATGACCTATTGTTGTTACTCTTGAAATGGCATTAAACTCCAATACAAACAAACAAACAAATCAAGTTGTGTTACGCATGTTTTTAATTTTTTGTCACTGTATTGCTTTGCTTGTGCTCATTTCGGAAGTATCATTATGCATGACTACAAAACTAGAAATTGCTTAGATGGACATGATCTTTCTCAGTATTCTGTATTGAGAAGATGCAATAGAAACTATCTTGTGCTGAAATTTGAATCATTATTCAACCCTTTATATACAACTCCAAGTTTTAATCACCCTGAAGAAGAAAGCTAATGAAAACATTATGGGAAAAGGAGAAAATGCTGGTTACCAGCATTTTCTCCTTTTCCCATAATGTTTTCATAAGGCTTCTGCCTCAGGGTCGTCAAAAGTCATGATTGTGTGTTAAAGGATTAACTTGCTGTTTTTCCAACCCAAGTTGAATTCTGCTTATCATAGCACTGATTACCTTAGTGACATGAAGTAAAATGTATATTTTTAAATCAGAAATTAATAAAGTGTGTTTAAACATTTTATGCACTAAATGGAAAAGTGGTTGTTCGATTCAACATTTTTAAAAAAGTTGGGGACTAAAATTTGTAGATTTATCAAATAAGTTTTTGCACTTGCCAGTTTTATCTTAAGTGTATAGTGGTTATCAGATAAAATGTCCTGCGTTTCTTTTTAGGTTTTATGCATCATCTACATTTTACTCAATTTATGAAGGCAATTTATAAACTGCTTGTGCTGTACAATGTTAAAGTTATGTTTTAACCTATTTATCATGTTGTGATTCTGTGCTGTACATTTGTTATTAAATTGCTTGTTACTCAAGATTTAAATAGAAAGTTTAATTGACTTTAATTGAATTGTTTTTGTTTTCATAGCATTTCCAATGGATCACTTCCATGAATTTCAAATTTATTCAAATTAGCTGTCCAAACAAAGAAGGCTTTTGAAAACATAGTGGGAAAAGGAGAAAATACTGGTAACCAGCATTTTCTCACCATGTTTTCTAGCCCATAAGAAACAAGTTCCAACATTTCAGCCACATTAACCCTTTCCCAAACAAGAAATTTTAGACTTCAATTTGAAAGACTTTGCAGATGACAATTTTAGATTTGGAGAAAGTGGCAGAAAGTTCTCATAAAGAGTAGAAAACACTTGGAAAAGGAGAAACTGCTACATGTAAAAACCAGGGCTTGTTTGGGAAAGGGTTAACACTGTCGTCTGCAAATGCTTTCAATTCTGATTAGTCTACAGTTTTGTGGTATGGTAAAGAATTCAACAGTCCCATTGTAATGAAGTTCAAACATATTAACCCATTACCACACAATCCCTACTTTTGACGCCCCTGAGAAAGAAGCCTTTTGAAAACACTGTGGGAAAAGGAGAAAATGCTGGTAACCAGCATTTTCTCCTTTTCCCACAGTGTTTTCTACCCTTTCCAGAACAAATTTCTATTTTTCAGTCACCTTTATTTTGTTGTCTGCAAATGCTTTCAATTTGGACCAGTCCAAAATTTTCTTGTGTGGTAATGAGTTAAACCTAAAAGGTTGCAAAGTGAACTGGGAAAAAGTTTACCAATTCGGGTATGATATATTCTGTATGTAACCCTTAACTTTGTTACCTTTCTAATTCTGAGATAATATTTGATTTAGAAAAATTACTTACCTTACCCACATACCCATATGTTAATTTCCAAATCCAACTGCGGACAACTAATTAATCATTGTCATAAATATTTGAGTCAATAATGTTCACATTTTCTTTACACACAGATATACCAGAAAATAGATAAAAAGAAATACAAAGTGAAAAAAATTGTAATTAATGATGGTTTTATCAACTGCAAGCAAAATATGCTCTAGCCAATGATGATTGAACAATATCCAATACTAGATATTTCATGCAAAAGTGTTTTAAAGTAACAAGACACAAGGTTTTGTCGCTATCTCTACAAACCCTGTCCCTGTTTAAAATAACAACAGTATTTCTGAGACGTAGTATGTTTTTTGTAGAAAATTTGTAATGATTAACACAGTCAAAAATGAAGAAGTCAGTAACATGGACTGAATTGAGGTTTTGATTATTTTCTTAACTGAGTTTACAATTGGATTGACCATATTATTGATGTTCTATGAGAACTAGCTGGTCCCAATATAGGTTAGAACTATGTTTCCTGGTACAACCCTTCTGAGCAGAAACTTCACAAAAGAAAATGTTATGTCAAGTATGTTAACCCATTACCACACAATCCTGAGTTTTAACGACCCTGAAAGAAAAGCCTTTTTAAAACTTGAGGGGGCTAACTTCGAAATACTGAGATTTTTTGAGTGGTTGTTGCATTGCATTAAAAACTCATATTATAGTTACTATGATTTTCAAAATTATTACTTTTTTTCAGAATAAGTTTGGTTTTAGTAATTTCTTTGGCAAAAATGTGGTTATCAGATTTGTGAATGTGAATGGTTTGATATTGCACAGCATTTATGTACAGTCATGACTAAATGTGTGGGTCGTGTCATCTGGAATTAAAATTACTTTAATCCTAATAGTCCTTAAGGCAACAATTATGAAAAGTAAGAGTGTGGGGTTGTGTGCATGTGAATACAATAGCCAATATGCAGCAATACTATACACTTTCACGTTTTGCCACAATGTTTTCAAAGGCTCCTACAAGCAATACGTAGAAATGAGTATCTATGGAGTAAAGGGTTAATGAGTGAAGGCTTATTAAAAGAAAGTTTTTCAAATTTGCCGCCAATGGAGTTACCGTCCTTGTATTACTGACTTCCGCCGGTGCTTGGCGCTTTCAGCCATTTGCTGAAAAAAATTGTTGTGCAGATCAAAGACGGTTACAAAAAACAAAAAAAATACTTCCCGACAACCAATTTTTAAGGTAAATATATGAACAATTCTTTCGTATGGTTAGTACGATTGTTATTAGGTTTTACGGCGAAAAAATATAACACCCTTTTCTACGAAAACTGACGGTCATGCGCCGAAGAGATCGGGAGCTGTTATTCAGGAATTAGAAGCTTGATGTGTTCCAGGTCACGAAAAGCATATCGTCTGATCTCTAACATTTAAGGATCGGCGAAATCAGCGGTACAAATGAAGAAAAGAAGGAAACCTTACAATATCTTAGAGAATATTCACTGTTTTAATAAAACATGAAACGTGTCCAAATTGAAAAAATCAAATATGGACGCCATGACAGCAGTGAAAAGTCAAGGTTACACGCATATTTTGTATCTGACCCATCTGCCGATTTACGGAATCTCCTACTGATCATTGTATCAAAACGGCTGAGTCTCCTTCGTAAAACACATTCACTTGGAGAGGATTTTGCTAGGAAAAGGTTAAAATTGAACGTATAGTTTGAGGTGTAAGGGGGTTGCCAACCAAATTTTGGAGAAGAAATAAGGTTGTTTCATCTAGTTAAAAATAGGTTAATTGATTGATTTTATGGTGTTTAACATAGTTTTTTAACATTGTTAAGGTTTTATTGTTTTGTCGATCAACCTATCCATGGTTTACTGGGGTTACTTTTCCCATTATACTCTGCACAATATTCTTTCATAGCTTTCTAAGCTACTGGCAGCTTTTCCACGTAACCATAGAAAAGTGTTAAAAGTGTGTCACTGAAAATCTTGATGAGTGTTAAATGGGAAATTTATCAATGATTGATGTGTGATAATTGATTTGTACTCATTTTAGAATTTAGATAGAGGCTGCAACTGAATCATGTAAAACTTAGCACTGGACCATAGAGATCGGCAGGACAGTCTCATCCTGATGAAAATTGTGACAGTAAACTGAGTTACAGAACTGGGTCTGGATGGCTGATAGTAGAATACTTTCTGTTGGAGAGGGTCAGGTAGAGACAGCTGAAGGTCAGCAGCTGGTGACTGTACAGACACCTGGCAATGAGCAGCAAGTTATTATGGTTACTTATAACCATGCCGAGGGAACAGGTACAGAAACAGTATTTAATAATTCTTGTTTGAAAAGTAAGTCTTATCAGTCAAAAAAAAAAAAAGAAGATATAAGACATGGCTATATTTAAACCATTTGCAGCCAGCAGTAGTTACTCTGGCTTAAATGATGAAATTTGTCTTAACTCGTTACTAAACGACAGAATTTTAGGCTTGTCCAAATCAAAAGCATTTGCATATGAAAAAATAAGAGTGACTGAAAATTTGAAATTTGTTTTGTGAAGGGTAGAAAAACATTGTGTGGAAAAGGAGAAAATGCTGGTTACCAGCATTTTCTCCTTTTCCCACAATGTTTTCAAAAGGCTTCTTTCTCGGGGTTGTCAAAAGTCTGAATTGTGTGGTAAAGGGTTAAACAGAGATATTCTAATTTCTCTTGAAAAAGCACAACATGTAAAGTTCCTGTTTTTCAATCTTGTAGTTTACATCAAATCTGTATTTATTAACCACAGTAAGAATTTATAACAGTATGTTAACCCATTACCACACGATCCCTACTTTTAATGACCCTGAGAAAGAAGCCTTTAGAAAGCATTGTGGGAAACTGCTGGTAATCAGCATTTTCTCATTTCCCACAATGTTTTCTACCCTACTGGAAACAAAGTTCAATTTTTGAGTTACATCTATTTTGCCATCTGCAAATGCTTTCAATTTGGACCAGTCTAAAATTTTGTTGTTAGGTAAAAGGTTAAGTCAGTTTGTATACATGCTTTTTATAGGGAAAAATGAAAGCTATATGTTATCCATAGAAGTAAATGAATAGTAGCTAAGCTCTGTGTTTTTGGACATACTATGTGAAAAGGAATAGAAACATGCTGAAATATTACAATCCTAGCCTTTGACAAAAGAAAAAAAAGAAAACCCCATTTCCCTTTGTAAAGTTTCAGGCGAACAGATTGTTGCAACTCAAGCTGGTCCACAGATATTTGTAAATGTAAAAACAGAGAGCAGTGATAATGTTGTTGCCACAGAAGACGTCCAAGAAGATGGTAGCCATCGTAACAGCGCAACGCAAACTGAGACTGTGTTTGGATTACAGGATCTGCCAACAGTGAAGGAGATAGTGAGGAAAACAATTGCTAAAGCCAAGTTAAAGGAAATTGACGACGCTCAGCAGCCTTCGCTCAATTATGGACCAGTGAATGGAATTTACACATGTAACATTTGTGGAAAGGTAAGCCTGAAAGTTATTGTTACATAAAGGCCCTTGTTGTCCTTCTGGCCTAGACAAGTATTATTCCTTTACCACACAATCCCGACTTTTAACAACCCTGAGGAAAAGGCCTTTTGAAAACATTGTGGGAAAAGGAGAAACTGCTGGTAACCAGCATTTTCTCCTTTTTCCACAATGTTTTCTACCCTTTCCAAAGCAAACTTCAAATACTGAGTCATCTATATTTTGTTGTCAGCAAATGCTTTCAATTTAGACCAGTCTAAAGTTTTGTTTTTTGTCAAAGGGTTAATTCACATAGGCTAGGCTTTCACCAACTGTTGTTTTCAACTATGTGTGAGTTGGCATATTCTAAGGTTTTCCTTATCCATTCGTGCGTTCTATCTCACAACCTTTTCATCAGAATTCTTCGTAAATTAATCCATAACCAGACAACAAAATTGTAGCCTTGTCCAAATAGAGAGCATTTTGCAGACAATAATTTCAGTGTGGCTCAATTGGTACAATTTTTCTTTGATAGGGTAGAAAACTCTAGGGGGTAAAAGAGAAAATGCAAGTCATCAGCATTCTGTCCTTTTCCCACAATGTTTTCAAAAAGTTCCTATCCAAGGGTTGTGTGGCAATGGGTTAACTGGCCTGCAGTTGAGCATGTTTCAGTCTGTGAAGGCCTTTTTGAATATTTTTGCCTAGAATTTTCTAAATTACTTCTGGTTTATAACTACACTGGAGGAGCCATTTGAGGTGATGAAGTCACCATCTTCTTGTAGGAAATAAAGTTGACAGAATAAAAACTTTCAGTCGCCTTGTCATATCTTGGAATGGATATCTTGTGAGATATTGGAAGTTAAACAACCTTTGAATTACCATACCTGACATTCTAACGTAGCTTTTATTTTCATTTTAAGGTACACAGAAATAAGATAGCATGGCAGAACCATCTGGTATCACACAATGGACAAGAGGTGTTCATGTGTGGCGTTTGTGGACAACTGTTTAATATCCGACTGAATCTGAAGGCTCACCTTGACATTCACTTACGAGAGGTAAGAGTGTGTGTACACAAACATGCTTTTATGTGTTTTCTGAGCATAGATTGTACATGCAGAGCCTTTAGTATGGGTCTATTTGGTATTAAGTGTCTATCATCAACTTTTTATTAAACATCATCATGTGTAGGGATGGACAGATTTCACTCAAACCCAACACACATGATCTCTGGTTCGTCTGCATGAAAATTTATATTATAATCAAATGATTTCAAATTGTGCTGTTAATATGACATGACAGAAATTCCATCAAAATTAAGAAGACTCAAACATCTTCTTCATAGAAACTACCGTTAGTTGGTCTAGTATCACATACAGCCTCCTTGGCATATGGTAAAAATGAAGTTGTCATGTATTAACCCTTTACCAAACAATCCCTGGTTTTTACGACCCGAGATGGAAGCCTTTTGAAAACATTGTGGGAAAAGGAGAAAATGCTGATAACCAGCATTTTCTCCTTTTCCCACAATGTTTTTACCCTGCTGGAAACAAATTTCAATTTTTGAGTTAGGTTTATCTTCTTGTCTACAAGTGCTTTCAATTCAGACCAATCTAAAATTTTGAAAACATTATAGGATGTGCTCTATTCTTGTGGTGACTGAAGTCACCTTACGAATTGAAATTTAATTCATCATCTACAACAGCTTTCAATTTGGTCCAGTAGAACTTAGAACTGATATTATGTAGGAAGTATCAGTTGATTGACCTCATTTGAGGTTGTTAAAAGTCAAAACCTTGGGTAAACTCTTACAATACTGAATAATAAAAATGTTATTTTTAATTTGTTAATAAAAACCCAAATATTGCTATATCCATGTTATGGTTTGGAGGATACTGTCTCATTATTGAAGTGTAGATCCAAGATCAGACTGTATGTTCTGTGCAGTCTGATCTTGATCTGTACTGTCAGCAAAAGGTCAGTGAGTCACATTTAGCAGCCTGTAAGTTAAAAATGGAGAATTCCTGATATGAGATGTTTCTTACCAAATAACACTGTGTTATACACACCTCTGAGGCTTTTGAAAATATGATGATCAAAGGGAAAAAAAACTTGTAAGGAGCATTTCCTCCTTTTATGTCAATATTTCCCATTTTATCACTGACAGAGAAAGGTTTTTTATTCTCGTGCATACATTTAATTTATTGTCTGCTTGTTAGGATAAAAAACTGAAAAAACAGCGAAGTTCATTTGGCTCTGCGGAGATGAAGATTGGAGGTGTATACATGCCAGGTGATATTGTACCCAGGGACGAGCTACCAGCCACAAGGGCACCATCACTGACGGACAATAGTGAGCTTGGTGCCACGGAGGAGGTCATGGAAGACAGCCCGGAGACTGAGGCCGACTCCCTGTTAAACCATGACTATGGGAGACCACAAACCAATACCAGCAGTAACTGTAAAGCTGAAAATGTGGAACAGGAACCAGAGTCTAATTATATTTATGCCTGTAATATTTGTGGTGAACAGTATCCTGTGAAAGAGGATTGTGAAAATCATCTTAGAATTCACACAGGTAGTGATTGTTTATTATGTTATTATGCTCAAATAAATTTCATCTCAAATGCCAGTGAATGTCAGATTCATTTTATCAGAATCATATTGCATTAATTACAGATGAAAAGATGTAAAAAATTTTATAGATTCTCCGGCAATAATATCCATAAAACCCGTTAATTTCTATGAAGTACGGACAAAATGACGTCAAAAATGACGTTATACACTTGTGATATCCAATGTGTGTAAGGAAGATTTGTAATGAGTATATTACACTGTAAACAAGGGAGGTTATGGGATAAAAAATTTGAAAATGGCTGAAATGATTAGATTCATCTTAAAGACAATCAGCGTTTTTCCTGTACTGATGATGTTTTCAAAAGCCTTTTTCTATGACATTAAAACTGGACAAAAGGGAAAGTGTTAAAGTTCCAAACAAACCTTACAAATGTATTCAGTCTAGAAATAAACAGAGAAAGAAAGTGCTATTTCAAAAATGTCCATGAAGAGTGGACCTTGTAGATAAAAGATTAGACTGCACACATTGTGCATCCTGATCTTTGCAGGACACAGTCTACAATAATTTGGAACAAAACCTAATCCATAACCAAATACCGTATAATTACTTTTTTCTGCGGGGTCCAAATTCTGCGGATTTTCAAAAAAAACAGGGGGTTTAAAATTCTGCATACCTTTTTTCTGCGCTTATCGTCTTCAATTAAAAGGACGATATTCAAGTAGTTAAAAAAAACACACACGCACATTTTTTTTTAAAGATAAGTAATAACTATTTTGTTCATTGCAATGCCATATTTATTTCTGTATCAAATCCAGAGGAACATATTCTTCCAATACTTCCAAGATCCCTGCCGATCTAAATCCGTTAGTTATTAACTCATTTTGATTCGTTCTCTTCAAGTGAAATGATCTTAGGGGGAGAAGGGTTTAAATGGTTCGACGTGTGAAATTAACAATAGTATAAACTTTGTTTTCTACACCCTTAGGCGATGTCATAACGGCATGCAAATATCGGAAAGCGCGAATAATAGGTCGCACCTACCAAACTGTAAATTAATTGTACAGTAACTGTTAACATTAAAACTTAGAATTAAGATCGCTTAGACCCTTCTACCTCCATTGCCCATTCTGACACAGGTACCAAGTTCAAACCTGAATGGTCCCAGTTTATAACCATGCTTTCGTGTATTTCATGCTCAGACAACGCTTCCTTTATTCTATCGAGAAATTCAGTAGGCAACGGTAAAATGACGATAATAATATGCCGAGTTTGATAATTACACATGTGATTTACACATGTCCCCCAAAAAATAACAGCGAGTAAAAAAACAGCAATGAGGACGACGATAGAAAAATTCTTATTATTTGGATTAAATTTTCGTGTCTTTTAAATCTGCGCTCCTGCATGTCCCCGCAGATAAAGCAGAAATAAAGTCACCGCAGAAAAAAGTGCTTATACGGTAATCCCAACTCTTAACGACCCTGTTGTAGAATACTTTGGATGACATTGTCCCACACTGTATTCTACCCTGACAAAGAACTTCAGTTCATTTGTTTCACTTTTGAATTTTCACCTGCGTTCGCTTTGAATTCTGAAGAGTCTAAAGTGTTAATACAGTGCATATATATTTCCATCCTGTAACAGAAGGGATAGATATTACCAATGATAAAGAAAAGACCGTGAAACCTGCTGGAACCCCTCCACAGTCAGCCCTTTCCTCAAGCTCAGACGCAAAAGACATTGGTACAGCCACACCCAAAACGAAATTCAGTGCTTACATATATGCCTGTAATGTCTGTGGTAAGCAGGTGAGTGTCATTTTGATGCTTAGAATATCTGGTGGATGTAAATGTCTACTTTTCAGCCAGTGTAGATCAAGATTAGATTGCACATAAGTTTACTATCTGATCTTTAATAAAACGGTTTTCCCTTTCATGTGATGTTATAGAAAAAACAAATCACTATATTATTCAAAAGATGAAAAACACTACATGATGATAATTGTTAATGATGCAATAGTTGGAAGAAAGAAAAGATGCCAAAACTTACTGTGCTTAGCACAGTTTTGATTGGTTTTTGAGGGAGGGTATAGATTAGAATCAGATTAACACAATGTTGTAGTTTGATGTCTGTTAGGTTTTCTTTATTATCTGTATAATAAGAAGGGGTTAGTGCAAGACTATTGTGAGTGCATATACTTTGTGTATGCACTTACAATAGTCTTGCACTAACCACTGGCCTCTATGAGCTCTAGCAACAGAGGGCTTGATTTATCTTTGTAATACACCATCCATACAAAGCAAGCCACAGTTATAAATCCATAAAGTCCATTTTTTCTAAAAACCAACTGAAGCATGAGAGACAATATTTTTTGACATGATGAATAAAACCAACTGAAGCATGAGAGAGATTTTTTTTTGACATGATGAATAGTGACCAGTAGCAAAAAGGCTCGGTTCATGTCGGCCTGTGCTAACCTTCCAGGCTGACATTGGTCAATTGATATTTTTTGTAGATGCGTACAACCTCCTTTTTGCAGAACACAGCTCATATCTGTTTTTGTCCTTCAGTACACAAATAAAAGTAACTGCAAACGCCATATGAGAATTCACACTGATGAAGAAAAACTGTATGAATGTGAATATTGTGGTAAAAGATTCGCTCAGAAGTATGAAGTGAAGATGCATGCTCGGATACATACAGGTAAGATATTTACACTTCTGATGGACTTTTCTCATTAATTTGTCCATATTCTGCACTTCAGAAGGAAGTACATGTATTTGTTTTAAAGCAATAGCACACAACGTGCTTGATGTATCTGTAATCATTGTATATTTCTTTGAAAGGGTAGAAATCATATCAAAAAGGTAAACTCTGGTATTTTCTATTTTCACCACTTTCCAAGGAAAATTTTAACATGATAATATGACACTTTGATTGAAGTAGCTTATTAGAAATGCGAAAAGCCAAAATCCAGATTGACTAATATTTAAGATTAGTTCAAGGGAGATTATATGGAGTGCAACACGCGAAAAGGTGCATTCGGACATTTGCGTAAAGTGTCGTCCCGGATTAGCCTGCGCAGTCCGCGCAGGCTAATCCGAGACGGCACTTTACGATTACATTAGATTTTGTGCTACAGTAGACTTGCGTAAAACAGAAAATCACATAAAATCGAAAAGTGTCCTTTCGGATTAGCCTCTGCGGACTGCGCATGCGTCCGAGACGACACTTTACGCAAATGTCCGAATGACCCCTTTCGCATGTTGCACTCCATATGATAAAAAATGATCATGGCTGAAATGATTAGATTTGTCTTAAGGACATTCAGCGTTTTTCCTGTACTGATGATGTTTTCAAAAGCCTTTTAGAGATATTGATGAAGCAAAATATTTAACTCTTTACCAAATGACAAAAGTTTAGACTTATCCAAAGTGAAAGCACTCGTTTGGAAGTGTAGATTCAAGGACATTTTTTTGTAGTGATCTGCACTGTGTGAATTACATTGATTTTATAATTATAGGTGAGAAACCATTCAGCTGTGCCGTTTGTGGAAAGACCTTCACAGAGAGAGGAAATTGGAAACGTCATACACAAATACATGTAAGACCCCAGGAGGCTTCTCCGTACAGGTGTGGGATATGTTGTAAAGGCTTCTTCCATGCTGAAAAACTACAGGTATCGGAGTTCTCATCCTTTTACAACCCATTGCCATGTGAAACAAATATGCAAACATATACGACTTAATTCTTTACTAAACGAAAAAAGTTTGGACCAGTCTACTAACCGAAAAAAGTTTGGACTAAATTCAAAGCATGTACAATGATTAATGTCTTTAATACATTACCACAAAATCCCAACCTTTAATGACCTTGTAAGAGAAGACCTATGAAAACATTGTGGGTAAAGGAGAAAATGCTTATTACTAGCATTTTCTTCTTTTCCCACAATGTTTTCTGACAATGTTTTCTCCCATTTTAATAACAGAAATTTTTTCTTAAGCTACATCAAAGTTATCCTCTGCATATGCTTTTTTATTTGGAGAAGCCTAAAAGTTTGTAACCGGGATCATACATAACATAGACTGAATTCACAGCCTTTGTTCTGTATAGAATCCCTGTTTGTAAAGACAGCCAAGTTCAACTTGAATGTCACTCTTACGATTTGTGGTGATACTTTGTATTATGTGTTTTACCTTCTTTTATCTTTTGTTCTGGGTGTACCTGTGTCTCACACTTCTTCAGCCATATTATTGTTGAATAAAACACTTAACATGAATATTCGAAACTGAAGGTGCCCAAGACATCGAAGAGTCATCATCTTTGGATGAAAGACTCCTTTGTCAGCAATAGATGTTGTAGTAAAAATTCCATAGATCCTGCCCGCTCGGGTGGCTCAGTGGTGGGCGTATCAGACTCGTGACGTGGTGGTTGTGAGTTCAACACCCGGTTGAGGTGGACTTTCTTTCCAGCGTATTTTCGCCTGTCACCTGTGCTGAAGCATCTGAGAAAAGTAGTCGGTGGCTTTGGAAAGAAAGTTGTGTTAGTACCGGTGCGAGAAAGCCAGGAAATGCATGTGCGTCACAGACCGCCATAATATGACCTTACCTGTTAAAGTGGTGTTAAACCTCAATACAACCAACCAAATCCATAGATCCTCTCTTCCAAAGATCTCAGTGAGGTACTATGCAACTTTTTTAGGCTGATTCAAATGGTACCTGAACCTTCAATTTATTTGTTGATAAAGTGACTGTTGCCATTGTGAATTTGCAAAAACAATTGTTTTGAACTATCTGTCAGGTACATCTGCAAATACATTCTGGTCAAAGACCCTTTGTGTGTACAGTATGTGGGAGACGTGTGAAAAAAATTGGAGATATGTACAGACATTTACGTACTCATACTGGTGAAAAACCCTATAAATGTCAGGTAAGTATTGTATGTAAATTTAGTTTGGGTTAGTTGTAAGCCCTTTTCAGCAATTACGACACTTAGCAAGAGTTTGAAAGTCTTTGATAGCATCGAGATAAAAGAAGAATTTAGAAATTAAAAGATGTTCATGTGTTTTAAGAAATAAGACATGACAACCTGTTTGAGTGTAGGATGTCAGCATGCAGTTCAGAAACCTTATATATGTGATTGTTGTTATCAGGTGACTTTCAGTTAGCTTATTGCAAAATTTTAGTGAAAAAAACACACACACACAAAAAAAATGAAATAAGTCGCATGTAATTTGCACATGAAAAAAATATATACGCAAAAATCAATTACTTGCAACAAGCAATGCTCTCTTTCCCAAAATCTTATCAACATTATCCAAATTATGGATTTAGTAAGTCATTGTTCATTTTGGAATGAGTTGATTGACAGAAATATTTTGAAAGGTTTATGAGAACATCACAGTTTCCAAAAATGTGCATCAGATTGTGATAAAAGTATGAATTAAAAGGAAGAAAAATACAGAAAAAAATACAGGGAGGATATCTAAAATAAATATTTTAAATTCGTTTTTTGTTTCTATTTGCTTATATTTTCTCTGTACATGTAGGTATGTGGGAAAGGATTTGCACAGAATGGTAATCTGAAAGATCACATGAAAATGCACACAGGAGAAAAGCCACATGTCTGTGACCTATGTGGGAAAGACTTTGCTAGGAAAGTTCTACTGAAGGAACATGTGAAAAACCACCATAAGGGTAAGACTGGTATGAATTATTAGTAACTCAGTGGGTTTTTCTCTGGAGCAGTGGGTCCTAGGAGGCCTTGCAGTGAACTGTAATACCAAACAATAAAATTTTAGACTTATAGGGTATTTACAGATGGCAAAGTAAATGTGGATGAAATTATAGGATTTGCTTTTGAACGAGGTAAAAAAGAAACTGGTGAACAGTATTGTCTTTTCCCACATTGTTTCCGAATGCTTTCCTCTTAATCCTTTACCATACAATAACAACTTTAAAGGCCTCTGAGGAAGAAACCTGTTGAAAACATTTTGAAAGCATTTTCCCCTTTTCCCCCAGTTTTCTACCCTATCAAAGCACACTTGCACCATATGAGCCACTTTGAAATTGTTGTCTGAAAATGCTTTCAATTGAATAGGTCTAAAATTTTCCTGCATGGTAACAGGTTAAGGGTCTTGTAAACATAATAGCATTTGTTGCAAAGATGAAGCTGTCGGAGTGATCCAGAGTTTGATATCTACCAGAATGGATCATTACTTAACCCTTTACCACACAATGATGACTTGATGACTCTGAGGTAGAAGCCTTTTGAAAACATTGTGGGAAAAGGAGAAAATCCTGGTAACCAGCATTTTCCCCTTTTCCCACAATGTTTTCTACTCTTCACAAAACTAATCTCAAATTTTCAGTCACTTTTATATTGTCATCTGCAAATGCATTCGATTTGGACAACCCATTACTACTCATTATGTACTTTTGATGACCCTGAGAAAGAAGCCTTTTGAAAACATGGTAAGAAAAGGAGAAAATGCTGATAACCAGCATTTTCTCCTTTTCCCACAATGTTTTCCACTCTTCACACAACAAATTTCAAATTTTCAGTCACTTTTATTTTGTCATCTGCAAATGCTTTGGATTTGGACAAGCCTAAATTTTGTCATTTGGTAAAATGAGTTAAGTTTCTTCCTGCAGGTCAGTACAACCAAGTTCTAGTAGTCAGACCTGAAGCAAAAAAAAAATTTTAAAAAAGGACGAAGTCGGGATTGTTATGAAAAGTTTTTAAGTAGAGTTATTTTGAAATCTTAGCTTCCCAGAGTTGAATAAACATTGTTTTATAGTTATTGCATTTAATTTTAAAACTTACTGTGTAGGAACCACCCTTCAAGATCTGACAGAAGCTGCTCTAGAAGAAATTGAAAGACAGGAGGCAGCAATGGAAGCTTTAGATGGAACAGAAGTTGTAGGGGAAGCTGTTGTACAAGAACTTGGCAATGGTGAAATTTATATAAATATAAATACTGTATAAGTAGAATTTTTTGTGATGTGGAAATTTTTGCAATTCGGTAAATTTCAAACATTTACAATTTTTTTTTCGCATATTTTACCGCAATCATACCAATAAATAACAAAACCCTTTGGTTCGCAAACAATTTGTTATAAAAAATGTCCGTAATCTGAAATTCGAAAAATTTTGTCACATGTATATATCTAAGTATACAGTAGTTAACAACTGGCAGCTACTTTTCATTTGAAGTCTCCGTTTGCCCTACATTGCCTTTAAATCATTTGCTGCCTAACGGCAAATAGTTTGACTTATGTTAACCCATTACCACACAATCCCTACTTTTGACAACCCTGAGAAAGAATCCTTTCGAAAACACTGTGGGAAAAGGAGAAAATGCTGGTAACCAGCATTTTCTCCTTTTCTCACAATGTTTCTACCCTTCACAAAACAAATTATAAATTTTTATTCACTTTTATTTGTTATCTGCAAATGCTTTCGATTTGGATAAACCTAAAATTTTGTCGTTTAGTAACGAGTTAAGGTTTAAATATGGTTTTTGGTCATACTGGCGGCGTGTAGGTAAGTGGCACCTTCTGCGCAGTCTGATCTTGATGTAAAAAGCTACCATTAAGTTACCACTTGCAGTGAGAGTTTAATGTGATGCTGCAGCAAAAATTGGAATATAGAGAATATGACCAATTCTAACTTTTTGTTAGAAACATGAGATAGTTTGGCACAGGCCTAAGGTTTGCTCATATTTTTAAAACTGGTTAAGATGTGCAGAGTGTCATGTACCATATCTGGATGTACGTTTAACCAGGGACACCTTTTTTCTGTTGAATTACAGAGGGCCTGAGTGTGTTTTATGCATTCACTGCTGTATCGAGGCAAGTTGAGCTGTTTCTTAATTGGAACCCTGCATTCATTCAAATATTGTGGTATGTAAATAAACTTTGCTCCACAAGCCTTTATTCCAAAATCTCTTTTTAGGCAATGTCCCCAAGATTTTATCAAGTTCGAGTCTCCCAAAGACATTAGTGATTGATGGACCTTCCAACCAACCAGCAGATCAACAACAGCTGCTGAAAGAAGAGCAAGAATTAGAGATGCAAGATGTACATGTTAGTATTAACTTTCTTATTACCCTTAGATATAATTTTGCAGCATGTAATTGGAGATGTCCTTTATTAACAGAGGTTAGGCTAGAATACAGTATTTTTTCAATTAGACAACTGCATGCCTGTTTCCTAGGTGGATCCTTGGATTAAGCTTTATTGAAATAGACTGTCTACAGCAGGGATTATAGACGTACATAGTGCTGAAATAGTTACTGTACGGAGTACAGTTAGAGCCATCGCCTTTGAATGTGTTAATTTGAAACACGACACTCGACAGTACGATGGTGAAAACACGATACTGTATCGCACTACCATCATCCTACTGTCGTATTGTCGTGGTTTCACCATCGTAGTATCGTGTTATCATCATCATACTATCGCATTTTCACCATTGTAGTTCGTTGTTTCGTGTTACCGTCATTGTACCATTGAGTATCGTGTTTCAAATTAACACATTCATAGGGATGGCCCTAATGGTATTCTGTATTATAGATATGAGCCAAGCTCTAGCAAAAGGGAGGTTAAATACATCTGCAGGATGTATTCGAACAAACCTGGTCAACACATGAGTATTTATCCATTAACTCTTTACCAAACAACAAAATTTCAGACTGGTCCAGATTGAAAGCTCTTGCAGACAACAAAATAAAAGAAACTCAAAAAAATTTTTTTTTCTTTTTTCAGCAGGGTAGAAAACATTGTGGGAAAAGGAGAAAATGCTGGTTACCAGCATTTTCTCCTTTTCTCACAGTATTTTCAGGTGGTTTCTACCTCAGGGTTGTTAAAACTAGGGATTGTTTTGTAAAGGGTTAAATCAGTTTGTCTTACTACCATCAAGAACAACAAGTTTCAGCTGAGGTCAGCCTGCAGTCTGTCAGGGCTGACCAGGATCGATACTTTAAGAAAATGCAGTAAACTGGCTGTTTTCTCAGTGCATGGTGGTATTGTTCTGTTTATAGACCACATTGACAGAGAAAGAACTTGAAGCAGCCCACGTATTGACAGTTGTACAAGATGGAGATAACACAGTGTATACCTATAAAGTAGAGCCAGACCAAGTCCAACAGCAGATAGTGGTGACCACAGATGGTGCCCAGATATTACAAGTAACAGCAGATACATCATCTGACGGCGAGCAAACATTGACGGTGATGGACCATTCAGAACTGGAAGTGCAAAATTCATGATACTATTTCACATATTTATGTATGATACAGACTCTTGTGCCACTCAAAACCCGTGGATTTTATAACAGAGGTTAGGGTGTGATTGTTCTTGATGGGAGTGTTCTTGGGTAGGCACTCTAGAGCTCCAGTCTAACACTGGTAAAACACAGGAGACATATCTTATGCAATCTGTCAGTGAAATGAATTAAATATACATTTGTATATATGTTCTAGAAAGCTATTTAATTCTTTACCTATTGACAAATTTTGGACTAGACCACATTCAAAGCATCTGCAGACAATGAATTAGATGCTGTTAATATGGTGATTTCTGGCTTGGATAGGGTAGAAAATATTGTGGGAAAAGGAGAAAATGCTAGTTACCAGCATTTTCTCCTTTTCCCACAATCTTTTCGATAGGGTTCTTTCTCAGGGTTGTTAGAAGTCAGGATTGTGTGGTATAGAGTTAACCTATACAAAACATTCCGAGTTTTGACAACCCTGGGGAATATAGGCTTTTTGCAAACCATTGCGAGAAATGTAGAAAATGTTGCTAATCAGCATTTTCTACTTTTTGCACAACGTTTTTTGCCCTGTCAAATAACTTGTGGTAATTTGCACCACTTTTACGATTTCCCCTACACATACTGTCACTTTGGAAGAGTTCTAAATTTGTCTTTTGGTGAAGAGGTAACAAAACTAGTTAGTCTGATATAGACAAGTATTTAAATGAAATTTTGTCTAAACATGAAAACAGTCGGAAAATGGATCAAATGATTGTAACATGTACATGCTCTTATAATTAATGTTATCTAAAAAATTGTCTGTTGCAGCTTTAGAGAAATTGTTTGTGCATGAGGCTAAGCTATCTTTTAAAAGCAAATTTGGGACAGGTGATGAAATTAAATAGTGAAGGGTTTTCAAAACGTAGTTGACATAAGAAAAAGAATATGATTGCAAACATTTTATTCTTTTCCTATGTCCCTTTCAGACATCACACCATATGACTATTTTTTTTTTTTGTAACTTTGTCTGCAAATACTCTTATTTTGAACATGCATATGTTTTCTTTTTTTTTTTGCATGGTTAAGAGAGTGGAATTTACAAATGGATTATTGTACACAGGACAAAGGCTGTGAATTCAGTCAGAGCTTACCCATTCTGTATACTCTATGCAATTATTATAAAACATTACACCCGTCTACAACACCTCAACTCCCCATCAAAAATTCTGTGTCTGTCAGTCTGTTGACACACACAGAGTTTTATTTTTGTGAAAAACTTTCCGTCTAGTTTTGATGGCATTTAACAACTGTGACCCAAAAGTCATAGAAGTGAAAGTCATAATCTTTGAATTGCTGGTTAACTCTTTACCAGACAAGAAAAATTTAGACTGGTCCAAATTGAAAGCATTTGCAGAGGACAAAATAAAGGTGACTGAAAAAATTGAAATTTGTTCTGGGAAGGGTAGAAAACACTGTGGGAAAAGGAGAAAATGCTGGTCACCAGAATTTTCTCCTTTTCCCTCAGTGTTTTCAGAAGGCTTCTTTCTCAGGGGCGTCAAAAGGAGGGATTGTGTGGTAATGGGTTAAGGCTTCGAAAAATCCTCTTTCCAAAATTTAAATCATGTTGGTGTGTAAGATTTGAAAACTTGTCAGTAACATGAGAAATGCTGGTATTTAGCAAAGGGTTTAAGTTTACGGTGATAACACTATAAACTTCGTGAATTTCAATTCTTGACCACACAAATTGAGACTTTTGATTTAAGATGAATTATTCATTTGATTTTAATGCAATTTTGGGCTCTGAATTATTAAACATGACCATTTAATGTGGTGGATTTTTGTTGTCGTGGATTCGTATTTGTCCGAGTTTCCAATTTTGAAACCAGCCTCCGTATTCACCAACCATTCTTAAGAACGTTCTTTGTCTAAATCTTCAAGATTTTCTGACTGTGAAAGTAACAGGACTTCTGATTGGCTAAACCAATTGGTTTAGCCAATCAGAAGTCCTGTTACTTTCACATTGACAAAATTCTGAAGAATAAGCCTAAGAACGTTCTTAAGAACGGTTGGTGAAAACGGACCCTGGGTATGCGTTTTTAAAATGTACTCAGTGGGTCGGGAAGTACCCTAATATAGTCAGTCAAATGATGGATAGCATAATGATAGAGAGAATAATTTGGTTTCTTCCGTTACTATGAATAACCCTGGATAAAAACCTACGTTGTCAACAAATATGTCGACCGTTGGCGTGCTCGTTTCCTGTGAGATATGCCATTCTGCAATTTTCTGTGTGTGCAAGGACCAGTCTACCTCATGATTAGGTCGACTGTTGAAAAAGAAGTGGTCATTATGGATCCACAAGTATCTCATAGCTTACTTGGTATAATGCATTAACTCTTTACCACACAAGAAAAATTTAGACTGGTCCAAATTGAAAGCATTTGCAGACGACAAAGGTGATTGAAAAATTGAAATTTGTTCTGGGAAGGGTAGAAAACACTGTGGGAAAAGGAGAAAATGCTGGTTACCAGCATTTTCTCCTTTTCTCACAGTGTATTCAAAAAGCTTTTTTTCTCAGGGGCGTCAAAAGTAGGGATTGTGTGGTAATGGATTAAGGAGATACATTAAGGCCCCATTTGTCAGAGCATGGCTCAACTTTATACATTGGATCCATTGCTCAAGGGACTGATTGCTTAAGGCTAAACGTATCGCATCTTTGTCCAACTGTCATGTATTGATATTGATAATAGTCACTGGTCATCGGATGGTGGCCTATAATCGATTTACCCTTTACCACACAATGACGACCTTTTGGTGACCTTTGGAACGTAGCCTTTTGAAAACATTGTGGGAATAGGAGAAAATGCTGGTAACCAGCATTTTCTCCTTTTCCCACGATGTTTTCTACCCTATCAATAAACAAATGCACCGTTAGAGGCACACTAAAATTGTTGTCTGCAAATGCTTCGTTTGAATGTTGGTGGGGTTAAAAGTTTGTCGTCAGGTAAAAGGTTAATTATAGAATAGCATCCAGAGGCTACAAGAGAATGTTTAGCGTGGCCATGGTCGAGAAAGCTCGAGGGACAAAAGGGCAGGTGTACTGATTTCCGCAATAGATCCAAAATGCTGCAATGACACCAGAAAAAAATCATTTATTTATCATTGCCTGAAAAGGAATTTGTACATATTTCATTCTTATTGCATTCTTATGAATGTTCTTGGTCTTTTTCTTCAAGATTTCCTGATTGTGAAAGTAACAGAACTTCTGATTGGCTAAACAATTTGGTTTAGCCAATCAGAAGTTCTGTTACTTTCACACTGACAAAATTCTAGTAAAGAAAACTAAGAATGTTCTTAAGAATGGTTGGTGAATATGGACCCGGAAGAATGTTTTGCATAAGAAAGCCCAGCCGGGCAGCTCAGTGATTTCATGTATCTGCTCGTGACCTCAACTGGTGGTTGTGGGTTTGATATCCAGATTTTTCTTTTCTTTGCGATTTTCTATCCCTCGTTCCTGAAGCATTAGAGAAAAGGAGACAGTGGTTATGGGGAAAAAAAGTTATGTCGGTACTGGTGGGAGAAATCCAGGAAACAAATGCGGATGTGCACTGTCTGCCGTGATACCTCATGAGTCCATAAAACGGAGTTTGATTCCAATATAAACAAGCACAATTTTTTTAATATAACAGATGTTAGTTTGGAAAACCCGGGGGGGGGGGATGTCTTTTATCACCAGCTTTGCCCATTGCTTATGGGACTGCTTATCATTATCATACGACGAAATTTCAGACGTGTTAAAATTAAAAAAAAAAAGCATTTGCAGACGACAACATAATTTTGTCACAAAAAATAGGAATTTTCTGCAGACAGATAGAAAACATTGTGTAAAAAAGGAGAAAATGCTGGTGACCAGCATTTTCTCCTTTTTTTTCCACAATGTTTTCAAAAGCATAGCCCTTCTTTGTCGGAAAACTCGAAATTGTTTTGTAAATGGTAAAGGCTAGGGCGCTCCATATTTCATAAACACGTAGTTATGTCATTTCCACCCGCGCGAACATTTATTACTCTGATTACATTACGTTAAAAATGTATTTTTGTTTCTTATTTAACCTTTTGTTTACGATAACATTTAACATTATTCTGTTTGTAGTTGAGAGAATCGACTTTCTTTTAGCCTTTAATCCGATGAAACTCTCTCTCTCCTTTCACCTCCTCTCTGTCTCTCTCTCCTCTCGCCTCTCTCTTTACGTGTGTCTCTATGTCTGCGTCTGTGGTCTGTCTGCGTCTGTGGTCTTTCTGTCTGTCTGCGTCTCTGGTCTGTCTGACTGCTCTCTCTCTCACCCTCTCTTTGTCAGTCTCTTTCCCTCTCTTTGTCTGTCTCTCTCCCTCTCTTTGTCTGTCTGTCTCTCTCTCTCTCTCTCTGAAATTCGAAAACGCCTTTTTTAAAAACAAAAATCGCCCATTCTGTAATAAGATAGTGTCCACAATCACACAAGGGAAGAAAGGTTCGAACTAGTTAGGGAGTGAAGTTAGGCCTATGCCTTCACAACTAGTGTAGTACCTCTTCTGATCACTCTAGCGAGCTATCGTGCTCATTCTATGCTGCTTTTGAAAACGCTCAGAACAGAAAAAATGTCATACGTGTACATATACATTTGTAAGTTAGGGGGCATTTTCTAATATCAAACCTTGTTGTCTACTCTAAATCCAGTTTGTATATGGATGGTTCAAGTTCTATTGTATATTCGATATTAATTAATGTTCTCTCTGAAAAAGAAAAGAGAACATTTTCGCGGATAATTTGACCTTCGCCCAAAATAACTGACCATAATTTAAAAGGCTGTTTCATTGTCGTCGGCTTGAAAATTGTTTCAGGAGGCAGGCTTAATGGATTTATTAATGATCTGGACGTCATTACTTGTAACTCTCATTTACAACTAGCCTGCAACACACGAAAAGGAACATTCGGACATTTGCGTAAAGTGTCGTCTCGGATTAGCCTGCGCAGTCCGCGCAGGCTAATCCGAAACGGCACTTTACGACTACATTAGATTTTGTGCTACAGTGGACTTGCACAACACAGAAAAATACATAAAAAGGAAAGTGTCGGTTCGGATCAGCCTGTACGCGGACTGTTCAGGCTGATCCGGACCGATATTTTACGTTAATGTCCGGATGCCCCTTTTTGCGTGTTGCAGGTCAATAATGATACAAGTAACTTAACTCTTCACATAGCTAACATATATAAACTGGATCTCATTCGACGGCTAAAAATACGAACAACTGAAATTCAGAAAAATTTCTATCATATGGACATGCCTGTATCAGCAGAAGACATAGATCCAAGATCAGACTGCACGTTCTGTGTAGTCTGATCTTGATCATTGTCGTCTGCAAGACCAAATATTTTCATCTATGGCTTTGGAAGGGTCAACTCTTCACCAAAAGACAGAATTTTAGTTTGGTCCAAATTGAAAGACAAACTTGGGCAAAATGACAAAAGGATAGAAAACATTGTGAGAAACAGGAGGAAATACTGGTTACCAGCATTTTCTCCTTTTTTTCCACAACATTTTCAAAATCGTTTCCCTACAGGGCCGTCTAAAATCGAGATTGTGTGGCAAAAGGTTAAATCATCTGTATAATTAATTATTGCTAGAATGATTTAACGTCGTGTCATTCTATACCTAATTGTACGGTTCTTCAGAGACATCAGTTTAGCCGAAAATATCGTTTGACCACATTTTTTTGTAAAGCAAACCAACTGTTGACTTGACTGAGGATTTTTTTTCTTTTTGTGGTAATCATTAAATAATAGAATTGGAAAAGGTAGTCGTGAACAAGGTAAGTATGAATTTTATATGATAATGAGAGTGTAGACACGATATACAAAGTTATTAAAGGTTATTATATGATATAATGGACAAATGAAATTACTTAACCCTTTCCAAAACGATCCCTGTTTTTCACGACCGTGAAAACGAAACTTTTCGAAAACATTGTGGGAAAAGGAGAAAATGCTGGTAATCAGCATTTTCTCCTTTTCCCGCAATGTTTTCTTCTCTCAAAGAGAAAAAATAACAAATTTAGAGTCAGGTTAATTTTGCCGTCTGCAAATGCATTCAATTTGGTCTTGTCTTGAATTTTGATGTTTGGTAAAGATTTAAATAATGTTTGTAGTATTTTTATGTCCCTCATCCGACCCTTCCACACCCTACTTAAAGTGAACGATCACATCCTCACAACGTAAATATCACCTTTCTTGATGTTGTCTCAGATTTTCATTTGTAAATAGTTAGTTTTATGTGGCTTTATTTCAAGTTCATTAACACCGCCCCCCCCGCCCCTCCTTATTTTGCGAAGACGTTTTAAAATTAGTCTGCAGCATTTATAATTTATTTTGGCAAATCTACTTTTTTTTTGCCGCTTTTGTAAAAGCTAATGGACACATGCACTTGACAAGGATATTTTTAAGTGGTCTGCAGCGACTTTGAAAAAGGAGTCAAAGCGCTGAAATTGCTACATCTCAACGTAACTGTAGGGGACTTTGCGCATATTACCCTTTTGACAGCGAAGCAAGAATCAAAGCTTCTTTTGTAACATGTACATCAAGGTCATACTGCACAGAATGTGCTGTCTGATCTGCGATGTACACTGTGCGATGAGTTGAGAGTATGAACGCCGCAAAGAAAGTTTTTATATCACAGAACTTTGGATGGTTTTTTCTTTGGCTAGAAATTTTCACTGATTTTATTTAGCAATATCAGGGTCAAGATGAAATTATATTTTGAGCCCATTTATTGCCGACATGCAACCATACTTTCATCATGCTTACGATATGATTTTTGTGGTATTTGTCGAAGACAATACGACCATAACTTCAATATTGAATTTTGCGGATCATGTATAGAATTTTGTGCTAAGCCGGCCGAAGGAAATAAGCCCAGTTAAACTCATTTTTTCTCTGGCAAATGAGTTTTCGATAGCACTCAGACATTTAATAGGAAATGGCATGTTAAAATACTCTGGGTGAGGCCATCGATCGTGCAAATAAAGTTTTTATTGAAATAGTTTCACTCGCTCATAGCCTTCTATCGGCGCAATGATACAAATTTGGCAACCGATCGCTTGGTCGTTGGCCTTTTCGTTCCAAAACTAGTTCATCCCATGGCTTGTTCATCCTACGATTGCGCTCTACTCATTTGATTGCGCATGAATATTTATAGATCTAAATAATTTATTGTAATGTTGGAAATTATTTTTTTTTCAAAATTATAGTTTTCAGGTACGAGGTTAATTTTTTTTTAAATATATACATGTATTCACTTGTTTATTCTCTCTATCAAACATGCATCGTACTGTCAAGGACTCCTCGTAATGATCAAAGGGAGACCATCAAAAAAAAATCCAAACTTTTTTACGAGTACTCGCACTTTAACCAAAAAGGTATTTATTTGCTCAGTATATTGGCGTTCAAGTCAATGGTTGTATGATAATATTATTTCCCTTTTTCTTTCAAATTATCAATTCCACACAATGGGTTCCTTGACAAATACCACTTCAGCGTTCTCAACGCTTTGATCTAAATGAGAATAATCGAACAAACGCAGCATTTGATGGCGTGGACTAAGAACGATTTTAGAAACTATGACTTAGTTTATTTATAATACATTGGAAACATAAGTTATTTGTAAGTTTTTTGAAACCATGCGGACCTCCGCGATTAGACTTAGTTTATAACAATAAACATGAATATCTTTTCAATGTTCCGAGTAGATTTTTTCAGCCGTCGAAACGGCTTGACTGTATACATCTCGTCGGTTTCTTTCAAAGACCTCATAACTAAAAGTTGAAAAAAGCTGTAGTTATGAAGTCTTTGAAAGAAACCGACGAAATGGCGTTGAAAAAATTAAAATAGTTGAAATTATAATCTACCAGTTAAGGATAACGATAATTTACCGTATACTTGCATAGAGCATCGTGTTTATTAACTCTTTCTTTACTTTTGACGATACTAGAAGCTTTCGTGGACAGTGTAGATCAAGATCAGACTGCACAGAACGAGCAGTCTGATCTCTGATCTACACAGTCCACCACTCTAATTTTAGATTTAGGCCAAACTGTCTTTTCATCTATTGTAGTGGAGCTACATGTATACTTACGGCCAATGAAAATGTATATAAATCGTTTACATGGTCGTAAAAAAGAGTTAATCCTTACGCTGCTAAGCGCGACTCAGTGATCTTCTTCGGGCAGTGTAGATAAAGATCAAACTGCACAGAACGTTCTGTGCAGACTGATCTTTGTCTACACTGTCCGATCATAAAATGTCTTTCATCCAAAAAATACCTTTGAAATAGCAAAATTATGACTTTTACTGTCGGGTTTAAAGTTACCAGCATTTTCTCCTTTTCCCACAATATTTTCAAAAGGCTTCTGTCTCAGGGTTGTAAAAACCGGCGATTGTTTGGTTAAGGGTTAGAAATGTAAAATATAGCATCGTAAACGTATCTGAATGTGCTGGCTTTTGACCTACTTTATGGTACTGATAACAAATGAAGACATAAACGTTTTTGATTGGTCAAAAATGTAGACATGTTTATTCTAAGGGCCCCTTAAAAAAATTAAACATTTTTATTCCATTGGCTGCTAAGCGGGACACACTGATCTTTTGCGGACAGTGCAGATCAAGATCAGACTGCACGGAACGTTCAGATAATGACAGTCGATGTGGGTCTTTGTTTTCTTAGCATACAGACATGTGTTTATGTCATGGTCTATAAAAAGAAAATTTACTGCTCATTCAAAAGGTATTGACTAAGGTCAACCTCCGCAGGCTAGCATGGGTAAAAACTTTTGCTTGTTTTGTAAATTTCCTGCATTTTAAAGAACCATTTTACCTCTGATTTTATCAGGGTGTTTATACAAAATCAATTCCATAGACTCCTTATAATACCACACATAACTGGCTTAATCCATTACTAAACGACAATATTTTAGACTGGTCCAAATTGAAAGCATTTGCAGGCAACAAAATTAAAGTGACTGAAAATTTGAAATTTGTTTTCTGAAGGGTGGAAAACATTGTGGGAAAAGGAGAAAATGCTGGTTACCAGCATTTTCTCCTTTTCCCACAATGTTTTCTAAAGGCTTCTTTCTCAGGGGCGTCAAAAGTAGGGATTGTGTGGTAATGGGTTAATTGGTATGATACCTCACGGAGATTCACCCTCGACATGCTCTGTAATTTCAAATGTAACTGATAAAACATTCACGAGTAGATCTAATCACTCTTATACCATATTTATCCGTAATTAGATTGATGTCTGTATTGATTGAAACATTTTATATACAACAGTATGCGGCTTTCAATGCGCGAAAAGAGGCATTCGGCCATTTGCGCAACGTATCGTTTCGCATCATCCTGCGCAGTCCGTGCAGGCTAATCCGAGACAGCACTTTACGACTACATTAGATCTTCTGATTCTTCAGTAGACTTGCGCAAGACAGAAATTTATTTAAAAACGGAAAGGGTTGTTTCGGATCAGCCTGCGCGGACTGCACAGGCTGATCCGAGACGACACTTTACGTGAATGTCCGGATGCCTTTCAGCGTATTGCAGGTCATGTGCTCTACGGAAACTATTCACTCATATTGTCATATAGCTGTTGCTTGTACATGCGTTGTGTGTGCATGTCATATTCTTCGAAGATTCGACCGGTCTTATATGACGTATTACTAGCCCCGAAAGCGGACAGACTGTAATATTACGCTCTATAAAGTAGCAGTATAGAAAATAGCTTTTATCAATACGTTTGAGGAGAAATGAGACCTGCATTAGCTCCAGATTTCTCTAGACTGCTGATCATAGCTGAGCGAATTGCATGAGGTAGGGTTTTATTGAGTAAACGTTTATTTTAGTTTGAAATTCAAAGTAACGGTTGTTGCGTAGGAAAGTGGATCGGTTCTATACCCAGGATGCCCAAATTAGATAGATGAGTATTTATAGAATGTCATCTAGCGGGAGATAATGCTTGTACACATATTTCTTGTCAAACTGTTTTTGTTCCAAACGCAATGAAAAATATTGCTTCTACTATTAAAGCGGACTCATTAAATCCACTTACGCTAGACCAAGGCTCGTTAATTTTGTTTTTCAAATTATAACCTATAAACAAGTAAGTGTTGTTCTGTGCGAAATTAAATGTTATGCATACTGTGATAAACATATAAATTATTCGTGACGAGCTATTTCTCTCGTTTGCCCCCAAAACTGTTTTCGCATTCCTTTGTTAACCCATTACCACACAATCACTACTTTCGACGCCCCTGAGAAAGAAGCCTTTAGAAAACATTGTGGGAAAAGGAGAAAATGCTGGTAACCAGCATTTTCTCCTTTTCCCACAATGTTTTCTACTCTTCACAAAACAAATTTCAAAAGCTTGCGATTTGGACAAACCTAAAATTCTGTCGTTTGGTAAAGAGTTACTCAAATCTCAACCCTAGGCTGCTCAGCGCGACTCACTGACCTTTTGTGGACAGTGTAGATCAAGATTAGACTCATCCTGTTCAACAATATTTACAAGGACCGACTGCTCGTTAACTCTTTACCAAACGACAATTCTTTTAGGCTTGTCCAAATCCAAAGCATTTGCAGACCACAAAATAAAAGTTACTGAAAATTTGAAATTTGTTTTATGAAATCACATCTAGATTTCTACTTTCATCATTGTTTAGTTAAAAGTAATTTAGATCTATGTGTTGTAGAAATGTGATTAGTTATCTACCAAGAACCTGTTTAGTGCATGCATTGTGAGTTTCTGATCGGATGGCATATTACTTGTAGTCTGATCTTGTTTGCACTGTGGACACTGAACGGACTTACCAGTTTCCACGTCGCTAATGCTAATTTGGGTCAATCTGACAGGAGTATAGATCTAGTAACTCCATTAAATATCACACATTGTAAAAAACACAGCCATGCACATTTTATATTTGAGTTTAAAACGAAATAAGTCTAAACAAGAGGACCATGATGGTCCTATATCGCTCACCTGAGTACTAACCAGTAAAGGTCTACAATAAAGATAACTACCGAATACTAAGGTTAAAGGCCAAATGATAATGAAACAAGAGTGGCAAATTGTCGCAACATACCCCCATCCCACCTGCATTTGTCGAGGAGGTATAACAGCTGCAAAGGGCAGGCAATAAAACAAATATTTTCACCAAGGCTCAAGTCAATTTGATTTGAGACTTCAAAGTTCCATTCTGGACATTTTCACCAAGGCTCAAGTCAATTTGATTTGAGACTTCAAAGTTCCATTCTGGACAAGCAAGAAATACTGTACAAATAAATATCAAAGTGGAATTACCAAAAATCCATGCTAGGTAGAGTTACTGTTCATGCACACAGTACTCCGTGATATTGCAACAAACATGCATACCAAGTTTGAAGTGCTTATGAGTTAGGTGACAAAGTTATATTCTAGACAAGCACTAAATGCAGTCTCATGTGAATTTTATCAGGACAAACATTCTGACTAATTTTCAAGTCAGCTGAGCAAGAAAATGTGGCCTCTACAGTGCCAACAAGGTATTTCTTTAATCTAAAATAGTGACCTAGTTTATGACCCAAGGGGACTCAATTTTGACCTCACTGAACATGATGTGCTCTGGAGGGCTAACAAACTTAGAACAGGTTCACTACATACCAAATATCAAAGCTCTCTGAAAATTTTTAAAGTTTTCCTTGTTTGTTCCTATGTTCCTATGTTTAGAACTTCTGAACGCCTGAGCGGGGCCAGTTTTTACCCCTGGGGCATCTTGTGAACAAACTTGATAGAGGTCCACTAGCAGATGCTACATACCAAATATCAAAGCTCTACACTTTCTAGTTTCAGAGAAGAAAAAAATTAAATTTTTCCTTTTTAGTTCCCATGTTTAAACTTGTGACGCCATGGGCTGGGCCACTTATGACCCCAGGGGCATCATATGAATAAACTTGGCAGAAAACCACTAGGAGATGTTTTATACCAAATATCAAAGCTCAACACCTCTGGTTTCAAAGAAGAATTTCAAAGTTTTCTTTTTTTTCCCATGTTCAAACTTGTGACCCCTGGGGCGGGGCCAGTTTCGACCCCAGGGGCATCATATGAACAAACTGGGAGTAGGTTTACTAGGAGATGCTTCATACAAAATATCAAAGTTCTAAGCCTTCCAGTTTCACAGAAGAAGAATTTTAAAGTTTTCCTTCTTTGTTCCTATGTTCAAACTTGTGACCCCCGGGGTAGGACCAGTTTTGACCCCAGGCACATCATATGAACAAACTTGGTAAGAGGTCTACTTAGAGATGCTACATACCAAATATCAAAGCTCTATTCCTTCCAGTTTCAGAGAAGATTGAAGATTTTTAAAGTTTTCCTTCTTTGTTCCAAGTTTTGACCCCAGGCACATCATATGAACAAACATTGCAGAACTCCACTAGAAGATCCTACTTACTAAATATCAAAGCTGTACATCTTGTTTCAGAGAAGAAGAATTTTAAAGTTTTCCTTCTTCATTTCTATGTTTCAAATTTGTGACCCCCCGGGCGGGGCCAGTTTTGACCCCAGGGACATCATATAAACAATCTTGGTAGAAGTCCACTAGGCAATGCTACATACCAAATATCAAAGCTTTTCACCATCTAGTTTCAGAGAAAAAGAATTTTAAAGTTTTCCTTCTTTGATCCTATGTTTCAAACTTTTGACCCCCGGGGCCCGGCCAGTTTTGATCCCAGGGGCATCATATGAACAATTTTCGTAGAGGTCCACTAGAGATGCTACATACCAAATATCAAAGCTCTACGCCTTTTAGTTTCAGAGAAGAAGATTTTTAAAGATTTTGCCTTTTTTTCCTTTTGGTTGCCATGGCAATCAGAGTTATGAGTGGAATTCAATCTCATGAACAACTTTGGTAGAGCTTCATCCAAGGAACATCCCTGCCAAGTTTCAACAAGATTGGCCCAGTGGTTTAGGAGGTGAAGATGTTTAAAGAAATTGTGGACGACGCACAACCACAGTATATAAACGAACTGTACCCAAACCGGATCTTGCGAGTAAATTCCATGAACCGATTGGTGAAAACAGATGGGTACCTTTGAATAATTGAGATCGACAGGTTGTTGTGACTTTCATGCAACTTGCAAACATTTGCATCTTTGAAAGAAATAATGTATCTTTCAAATAAATACATCATTTACCATCTTTGGCCGTGTAATTGCTGATAAAGTGCAAAACTCGTCTTCACTTCTTTTGGTCACTACTATACATGCTGTTTTCACAAGGCAATTTATGTATAATTCCGTCTATTTATCCGATACCCATTTGTAAAGTTTTGTTTCTAAATGTATGCTCTTCACAAAACAGCCAATATATGCCGACAAAATTTGTTAAAATTACCTGAAAATGTATGGAAATTCTGCATGGCGAACGGTTTGATACTGTACCCTTCTTGCAAATATCAAGTAAATGATCTGTACATTACTTGCGAGTTGGCTGAACGAATTCTTGCGAGTACCATACAGGGATTTCCATTGCTTTATACCTACACAAGAGCGAAGCATCCATTACGCACGTTACTAGAGTGCTCAATACAAACTTTGTTTCGCAATTTATTCCTTACAATGTCATTTCAATGCAGATGTACTGAAGAATCTTTGAAATTTTTGTGGCAAAAGGTGGAACTCCTCGTTACAAGCAATTTCAACCTTTGCCACAACACTTTGTATGCTGTATAAAATCTAATATACAAATCACAAGTAAAAAAATATTAGCTGTGATTATATGTGAATCATTTCTAAGTATACGTTCAAAATAACACGACTTTGTCTCATTGGTAAAAAAATAACATGAGCTTCGCACAGCAGTGCATATACGCCCAAAGGGGCTTGTCAGTGAAATGGGTTAAAATCTAGAACCCTACAGAGATCCAAATTTGAAAAGTCACATGCAAAACCACACATCATAGAGATTCATTGTAATAAGTTTCAAATCATTCCGATGGAAACTGTGGGTGCATACAAAAAATGCTAACGGTGACAGACCGTGGCCATAGCATAATACAACCCTTCCATCGTATAAAAAAAATCAAAGTGCTGTCAGCACTCTAATCGGTCGACACTGAATAATCTCAAACCTAGCCATTCGACCCCTCGTCTACCCATCATGTGTACAACCTTATCCTCGTACCACCACATATGAAATACGCTATTTTATATTATAAAAGTGGAACAATGATTTTGTTCTTTTGTCATTATCAGTGCCATTTCTGAACACCATTCGTTGTATGTTTTGTTGAAGGATTACGTGTCACAAGGACTATGTGTCACATTTTATTTGCGTCTTTAGTTCATGCAGAGTGTACTGCCCAGCTCTTTTATTACAGCAGGGTATGGGTGGAGCTGTATTTTATTTCCATAAGTTAGTGTTGAAATCGGTGATCAAGGCGGACCAGAATAAAAGACAATATCAAATATGAAACACGGGGAGATATGTAGCAGCTGCGACAGGTCATTGAACATCTATTCTTGTGGCTGTAAACAGTCACTGAAGATCAGGTTTTTGAGAGAAAAGCAGCCAAACATAATAGTATAAAAAGACTCGGGTTCCTTTTCATGAACTACAGGAGGCCCTTCAGATTTTGGGACAAAAATTTTACAAAATACAAAAAAAAATCTTTATACTCCCAAAGCCGTATAATTTTCTTTCATTAAATCCCAGTAGTCGAAAACCATCCGAAAACAAGAGAAATAAGAGATTTACTACAGCCCAGGTCGACACCGACGGGACACACTGTCTCTTTTTACAATTTGTTCATTTACATACTGGAAAATACACAGACGAAGCTTCAAACATAGCGTCCGAATAAGACATTATGGAAAATAAATACATGTTTCTTATGGAATTTAAGCGTCATTAGTCACATGCCAGTCACTTATTTAAAATTAACATTCCCACCATGCTTTTTTTTCGCGAAATCTAAAAATAGCCTAATGGGCAACGTAGCCTTTTAAGGGAATACCACCCCTAATTTTTTGTAATATTATGATTCTTAATTATTGATAATTCGTATTGTTTTTTCATATTAATTTCAGTGATATATATATTATTTAATTTTGTGTGATGTGAAAAACCTATATACCCACCTTTAAGGAACAGAACGAATTCATGCAATAAAATTTCACAATTCGTATTCATCCGCTGATAGATAAAAAGAGGGATTCATCTGCTTAAGTAGATAAAAAGAGGAATTACCATTTCCTGATACGGCATCTTGGACTCATCCAATTTGGGAGAATTTAGGGGAAATTTTACAGATCTGCTTAATAAAAGTATAATTTTGAAAAAGAATAGAAAATGTAACGAGAAAGGAAGAAATTGTTCGTTGAGTGTAATTTCTTCTCAAATTCTTACAATATTTTCTTAAGTCATTGACTGATGACTCATTTCTATGAGGAATAGGAATAACCACTATAAAACAGTATTTTGCATAAAACATTCAGATTCTTCAAGAAACTTGTGAACATCCCTCACTGGTGTCTTTCTTTATGGGGCTTTTTTAAAATGGTGACACATAAACAAGCCTTCAAACTCACTGTCTTAGTATCACCATTAGGTTGCAGAGGCCTGTTCCATAGCTTCAAATCTTTTGGAATACTTTTGAAGTTTTTTTTTATACGAAATTGTTTCTTTTCTTTGTGAGTCAAATTCTGAAAGTTTGATCTTGAGGTTTTTCCCATATGGATTTCCAAATTATGATTTATTTATATCACAAAAGCTTGTGGTTGACAGTTTGCTGTAAAGGCATCTGAATTACTCCATTTTATACAGATTTATACCATCAGGCATCAGATTTGTTATCCCAAGAACCGTACAGAATATTTGAAAAAAACTACCAAGACATCGTACAGATAGATTTCGTAAACTCGCAAGTAAGGGTACGAATCATCAGCAAGAAACGTACAGTTGACCTACTTTACATAGAGGCATTAATTCTTATTTTTTATGTTCAAAATCGAACTTTAAAATGCCCAATGGCGCAAATGTCTTTTTTAATTAATAAATTGCACCGGTTCAAACTCAGCAAACGTGTTTCAGCCAGCCTTAACATGATAAAAGCTGATTTAAGATCGGGTCTACTGCAAAATTGACGCTGTAGCCTGCGGTGAGTATCGAGAATTTCAATGTTTTAAAGCTAAGAATGATTATATAGCAGTTTATGTATTAACAATAAAGGTTTGGCATAAACTTTAAATAAAGATTCACATAGTTTACATCCAGCAGTATGAAAGACGCAACAATTTTTATCTCGGCTGTCTCTAATGCAAAGTGGACATCACTGAAATTTACTCGCAAGATCCGGTTTGGGTACAGTTCGTTTATATACTGTGACAACGCACGACGTAGTACGGACAATCACAAAAGCTCACCATAAGCACTTCGTGCTCAGGTGAGCTAAAAAGAATAAAAAAAAAACCTTACCTTTAACGATAGTCCAAATGTTCTTCGTTTCACCACATCCACAGATTTCCTTGACCACAAAATTTTACGTTTTACAAACGAATGGAATGTCTCCATTGACTGACTCAACAAGAAAGTTCTCAGGAAAAAAGCGTGCAGCACGCGACTGACGATGACCCGGATGAGCCTAAAATATCACGGTACCTGGTGTGATGGAAAATTAGTTACGGTATCCGTTATACGGATCACACGAATTGTGTATTTCAGAAGTTTATTGTTGTAATCATCGTAGTATTTTTAGATCCACTGGGCGAAGGGCAGCGGGCTTATGTCATGGCCCGGTGTCCGTCTTGCGTCCGTCTGTACGTGCGTGCGTGCGTCCGTGCGTGCGTTAACTTTTATTTCAAACATCTTCTTCTCTTAAACTACCCACCCAATTTTGATGAAACTTCACAGAAATGATCCTGCCATGGTCCTCTTCCTTGACAGAATTTTATTCCTTCAAAAATTCTGGTTGCCATGGTAACAAAACTGAAAAATATTGATTTTTTAAAAAAAATCGTCTTCTCTGAAACCAAAAGGCTTACCAAATTTGGCATGCATCTTTGTCAAGTGGTTGTCTATCAAGAGTACTCAAATTATAGCCCTGAGATCAAATATGTCCTGACCCCGGGGGTCACAAGTTTTATATGGGCTTATATTGGGAAAACTTTGAAATCTTCTCGTACCAAGCCATAGAGCACAGGGCTACCAAATTTGGCATGCATTTCTATGAAGTGATTGTCTACCAAGAGTGCCCAAATTATAGCCCTGGGGTCAAATTTGGTCGGGCATCGCGGGTCACAAGTTTTATATGGGCTAATATAGGGAAAACTTTAAAATCCTTCTGGTACCTAGCTAAAGGGCTTAGGGCTGCCAAATTTTGCATGCATATTTGTCAAGTGGATGTCTACCAAAAGTGCCCAAATTATAGCCCTGGGGTCAAATATGGCCTGGCCCCGGGGGTCACAAGTTTTATATGGGCTCATATTGGGAGAATTTTTAAAATCTTTTCGTACCAAGCCATGGGCCTAGGGATGCCAAATTTGGCATGCATTTCTATCAAGTGGTTGTCTACCAAGAGTGCCCAAATTAGAGCCCTGGGGTCAAATTTGGCCTGGCCCCGGAGGTCACAAGTTTAAAATGGGCTCATATTAGGAATGTTTTAAAAATCTACTTGTACCTAGCCATAAGGCCTAGGACTTCCAAATTTTGCATGTAGCTTTATCTAGTGCGCCTCTTCCAGGAGGGTCCAAATCATATCCTTGAGGTCAAGTTTGTCCCAATACCAGGGGTCACAAGTTTTACATAGGATTTTGTGATGAAAACTTTATAAATCGTCTTTTTACAAACAGTAATAAAGACTAGGGTTAATAAATTTTGCCCTGTCTCATGGGTCTCATATTTTACAGGGCCTTTTATTGAGAAATCTTTGAAAATCTATTGTTTATGACCAAACATTTTAGACCTGTAGTATTTGTATGGGGCTTTATCTTGTGGACCTCCACCAAGATTCAAGTAATTATAGCTTTGCGCAGTTTGCGGTAAAAATAGGCTTTGCCCAGGGGTCATAATTTTCTCGTAGGATCTTATATAAAATAAAAAGAAATTGTATGTCCTAAAGTTTGAACCAATTGGCCAAATTTTGTAATGTTTGGCTTGTAGTGTTTTTACCTATTAGCCAGTGGAGTGATACAGGGCCATCATGGCCCTCTTGTTTAAATTGTGACTGCATGGCTGTACACTCTATATACGTTGATTTTGTCCATCACTAAACCTTATTATAGTTATCAATATTGTTGTAATTAACTGTACTTCTTCCTGTGATTATCTCTGCTATTTTTAACTCTATTTCAGATCAGAATACACTTTATCTATACATCATATGCAGTGCAGCCTGATTTCAAGTTGTGATTCACATTTATTTTGTCATCTGCAAATGCCTTCAGTTTGGACTAGTTCAAAATTTTGACGTTTGTAAAGAGTTAAGATATGTGCCTGTTACAAGCTTTTAGTGATTTTCCCGTTTTAGACAAATGTTACCCTTCCTCTAAACTTTCTACCCTTTCTCTTCTTATACTCTCAAGGTCCAATCACATTATTATCTCTGTGACATTCATTTATTTTTTGTATTTCCATACTGTATGTTGTACATACGTGGAAGAAATAAAGTTTATTGAACTGAATTGAAGGGTAGAAAACATTGTGGGAAAAGGAGAAAATGCTGGTTACCAGCATTTTCTCCTTTTCCCACAATGTTTTCGAAAGGCTTCTTTCTCAGAGGCGTCAAAAGTAGGGATTGTGTGGTAATGGGTTGAACACGGAACTGTTTTTGTAGACAGTTCAAATTATTAAACAAGCGTCTCTTTTGTGTCTTTCCAGGTTACCGTTCGAATTCTGTTTCATGACGTTATGAAGTCCACATTTAAAAAAAATATGTATCAATTTATTTTTATTACAGTAAAAAAGTCCATTTTTTATCACTTTGAGGTCCTAACTGACCTATAGATGATGCACTGACGATGGGGAAAAAACAGTTGATGTGGTTCAAACTAGCACGAGCTGTTCAAGGTACAAAACTTCCAAATAGCAACATAGAGAATATTTAGGTATCAGTATACAGACATGGTCGGGCGCCACCCAGTTTTACGATGCCTACATCACTGGCCAACAAGGATCTTGTGTGTTGTGACTGTGTTGATACAGGCAGTGTCCATAAACTGGTACCTTATGCTGGAAATCTCGTACTTCTGGGCTCTAGTTTACTGTGCGGATGCGATTGTTTTCGTCCTTTTTATAACTGCTATAGTTTGGTCCACGAATGCTATACACAAAGAAAAGAAACTAGTGGAGCCGGAATTTGATGACGTGCCAAACAAACCATTGACATACGTCACGTGGTTTCTTTACGCCTTGCTGTTGGATGTCAAAGTGTTTGTTATTTTCACAACGTTTTCAACGGTTTTAGATGAGGTTTACTTTTTTGGCCCAAACACTCTCAAAACAACCATAGCCCTATCTGGTATTGTGTTTGTCTCATTTTTATCCACCCAACACGATCTTCGACATGGATACCGAAAGGACTTGATGGTGGACATAACAAACACGGTATTGTTTGACATTCTAGATGGTGTTGATATTCTAGAAAGCTTATTTGAAAAGGTTGAAAGAGACGCATACCCGCCTGGACTAGACGACGCCATCATCGGAGTATTTTGTATCAACCAACTGCTTCCGGTCGTTCCACTCTTCACCCTTGCGAAAACTAAGTTTGGATTACGAAAATTGTCAAAAAGTCTAGAATTGCTGCACAAACTTAGCATAGCATATCTGATCAATTTACCTTTATTAATAATCCGAATGATAGCATGGCACGGTCTATCACACGGAATATCTATCTTTACCTTGAAAAATATCATAGCTATGGGAGTTGTTATGTTTGAGGTGCTGCATCACCACTATGTACAGAATAATAGTAAAGAGAGCACTCCTGAACAGGAAACGGCTCGTGTAGGTCAAGGTGAAACTGCCGATAGATTTGCAATAGGTGACACTGGAGTATAATCATTTTAAACTGGTATGATAAACGCCTTTTGATAGCTAACGAAGTGTATATAACAGGAACAAAGGCTGGGATTCAAATTAGGACCTTGTTTTAACCATTTCCCACACGACAAATTTTAATACCTATCCATATTGAAAGCATTTGCAGATGGCAATTTCATTGTGGCTCAAATTATGCAATTCCTCTTTGATAGGGTAGAAAACTTTGTGGAAGGTGGTTACCATCATTTCTCCTATTCCCACAATGTTTTCAAAAGACTTTTTCCTCAAGGTCATCAAAAGTCATCATCGTGTGGTATATGGTTAAAGATAGTATCGCAGACGCTCAAGAAAATAACTTTATTTTCTAAAAAGTTTATTACTGATAAAATTTCGGTGATATATATTATAAACAGCCAGACTGTATTAGCCACAGACAAACAGTTGTGATTTCCTGGTAGGAAAAATGCTTTAGCTCTCAAGTTGTCGAAAAAATAGAATAACTGATGGGGTAGAAAAGATACGTTGTTTTTTTTTGTAACCGGGCGCGAGTAACGGGCTGCATACAGTTAAATCCCATGTTTATAATATATATAGTCTATGGGTGCCAGGAATCAAACTACGGGCCCCTATGTTACGTCCGATAATATGTTGTGATATTCTTATTTACCTGTCTACAACTTCGACGAAATTGCAGCAGAAAAAAAAAACACGACCAGTTAGTACCTATATTGGGTGTAAATCCGAGTCTTGAAATAGTTTGTCGGTGCAGCCTGAGTCTGTGCCCAAATAGTAATGTTCTTGAATATCCTTCCATTGGCATTCATGTTAGAGCATTGTTTCCCAGTGGAAACCATGAAGCATAATCTGTGACATGCGCAGAGTCATGCGCAGTTACGTTGGTGATACTCATAGAACGGGTCACTGAACCAGAATGCATCGCGGCCGAACCTCGATACAGTGCTAATAGTGCAATCGTTCAGTAAATTGTCAAAGTCGAAAGAAACACACTCATCGTGGTCAAGGCAGTGTTGTATACAGGCAGCAACTGTAGTTTCTTGGAATATTTTGTAGTTAAAGCCGAACAAATACCGACCATCTGTGACGTGGAATGTCTCGCCATATCCTTCAGTGCAGTCTGGAAAAAAAGGATATGACGTAATAAGGTGTAAGGTCGTGTTTCCCATGCTTCTTATTTTGAAAGACCGTAGGGAAGTAGACTTTTGAAGACATTAAGGGAGAGGACAGAATTCTAGATAAGAATTCTTATAAGCATTATTATATTATCCAATGTTTTGTCCTTTCAAAGACAGCTGACATTATTTGAGCCACCATTTAACCCTTTACCAAATAATCCCGACTTTTAACGACCCAGAGAAAGAAGCCTATAGAAAATATTGTGGGAAAAGGAGAAAATTCTGGTAACCAGCATTTTCTCCTTTTCCACAATGTTTTCTATCTTTCCCAAAACAAATTTCAACGTTCGGTTTCATTTATTTTGTCATCTGCAAAGAATTTCAAGTTGGACAGCATCTTCTTCTGTTCCCACAACGTTTTTCTGCTCATTACAAAACATTTTTCAAATTTTCAGTCACTTTTATTTTGTCGTCTGCAAATGATTTCAATTTGGACTAGCTGAAAATATTGTCGTTTGGTAAATTGTTACAGGCAGGTAACCATCAAAGCATTTCGATAGAGTTACATCCCGTTATCGACTTAGAATTTTCACAGATAATCAATGAACTTCAGTCGAGCGTTAGCACCTGCATATGGAGCCCTTGTTCGTGTTGCTGCAGAACATTTCTTGAAAAAAAAAAATATAGCAAAGGAAAAACTGGTCGTAAACAGCATTTTTCGTTCGGCAATCGTTCTGCGTGTACATGTATAAATTTATATATTTTAGCCTTTATTTGCGGACCATCCCGACACAACCATGATGTTTGACCAGTGTGCATAGCTCAGTAGGTAGAGCGCAGGACTCGTGAACGTGATGTTTAGAGTCCCTTTAGGGTGTGGGTTAAATCACCACGGTTGGCCATCTAAAATGACTAATTGTATTTCGGATGAGACGTTAAGCCGAGGTTCCGTGTGACGGTGCTATACACAAAGCACGTTAAAGAACCAGAGGCGTAACTTAACCGTTTCCCAAACAACAAATTTTTGACCCTTCCAAACCGAAAGAGTTTGTAGACGACAATTTTAGATTTTAAGAAAATTGCAGAAAGTTCTCAAAAAGGGTAGAAAACACTGTGGGAAAAGGAGAAATTGCTCGTTACGAGCAATTTCTCCTTTTCCCACAGTGTTTTCAAAAGACTTTTACTGCAGACAGGTAAAAACCAGGGCTTGTTTGGGAAAGGGTTAAGATGGGTTTCGTCCTGTATCTGCACTATCCCCCGTAACAATACTAACAGCCTTCAGGGGGGTCGCCCATATGGGCAACCGGTGGTGACGATACATAAACGCAAATTTAATCAATCAACCATGATGCTTCCATTGTAGCCTGTTGCAAATTTAAAGGTGGGTATTTAGAATTTTTACATCTCACCAAATTAAAAAACATATATATCACTAAAATTTATATGAAAAAATAATACAAGTCATCAATAAGTAAGACTCATAAAATTACAAAAAAAAATTTTTTTGATGGTGTTCCCATAAAAGGCTACGTAGCCTCTTAAGGTATTTTTAGATTTCCCGCCAAAAATCAATAAAGCATTTTGGGAATGTCAAGTCACTGGCACGTCACTTATAACGCTTAAATTCCATTACATAACAAACATGTAATAATCATTTTCCATAATGTCTTTTTCGGACCCTATATTTGAAACTTTGTCTGTGTATTCCTGTACATAAATGAGCAAATTGATCATCTAAAAATAGAACGTGTCTCCCGTTGGTGTCTACCTGGGCCGTAGTAAATCTCTAATTTCTCGTGTTGTCGGATGGTTTTCGACTACTGGGGTTTCATGAAGGCAAATTAAAAGGCTTGGGGAGTATAAAGATGATTTTTTTGCATTTTTTAAAATTTTTGTCCCAAGATCTGAAGGGCCACCTTTAAGTGAGAAAGTGAGACAATGAGTCGATAAGAGTTTCTTTTTTTAGTAAACTTACTAGTGACACATGATTTGGATAAAGATTCATAACTGTATCCGGCAACACATTCGCAGATCGCACCATTTCTACAGTCTGAAAATTCTACCAGACAATCTCCATCCGAGTCGCAGTTATAATGTACTTCACCGGGACTAGGTTCCTCCTCAACAGATTCGCCGGCCGTTGTCGTTGTTACTTCTATTTCTGTAGTAGGACCTGAATTGGTTTGGCTTGCTGTTTCTGTAGTAGGACCTGAATTGGTTTGGCTAACTGTATCTGTGGTAGGGCCTGAATTGGTTTGGCTTGCTGTTTCTGTGGTAGGACCTGAATTGGTTTGGCTAGCTGTTTCTGTAGTAGGACCTGAATTGGTTTCCCTAACTGTTTCTGTGGTAGGGCCTGAATTGGTTTGGCTAACTGTGTCCGAGGTAGGGCCTCCATTGGTTTGGCTAACTGCTTCTGTACTTGCAGTGGATTGGCTTACTGAGAATGATTGCAAAGTGGCTTCGTCTGAAACGGACGGGTAAACATATGATGTTTTAAAGCGATTGATTGGGAAACTAGTTTGCTCCCTAAACATATTTGACGCGAAAGACTACAAAAGAATGCTTATAGAAATATTCGAACGCCAGTGGAATATTTTTGCGAAGGGAGATACCTATTTCGCTCGTGATTTCTCCTTCGCCACGTTGTTTTCAAATTGTTCTGTCGTAAGATGAAGAAACGCCTTCGTTCGTGTGTAATCCATTCATATGTTTGTCGTGCAAGGTACAAAGATTCGAGTCATGTACTGTGAAAAGGGGCTTTAATCCTTTACTCCATAGATACTCATTTCTACGGATTGCTTGATGCAGTCTTTGGAAAACATTGTGACAAAAGGTGAAATTGCTCGTAACGAGCAACTTCACCTTTTGTCACAATGTTTTCTATGCTATCAAAAGGTGTCGTATACACACAAGAAACCGCTTCATCCTTGCTGTTATTTAGGCTCAATTAGAGATACAATAGAAATGCCTTACAGGGTAAAGGGCTAATACATTCATAAAAAATCGACCATGTCAACCCGTGCAGTTTGCGCAGCCAGACACATGTCATACGTTTTACATTCTAGATTGGATATCAATTTTGTAACAAAATGTATTAATTGGTGTTCTACATGTATATTGTAAAATGTAAGGGCCGATGGCCTATATTACGAAATAACCCAAATTGCATATATTACTGTATTAACGTTTTGGGTCCGTATTCACCAACCATTCTTCAGAACATTCTTAGTCTTATTCTTCTGAAATTTGTCAATGTGAAAGCAACAGAACTTTTGATTGGCTAAACCAAATGGTTTAGCCAATCAGAAGTTCTGTCACTTTCACAGTCAGGAAATCTTGAAGAATGAGACCAAGAACGTTCTTAAGAATGGTTAGTGCATACGGACCCAAGGTTTGGTGTTTAGATTGTTTCGTGTTTAATGCCGTTGTCAACGCTTTTTCAGTTTAATCGCAGCGCCCAGCGCACCTAATCATACTTTTCTGGAGTCTCCTATACCAGTACTCCGCACATTTTTTCCAAGCCACTGGATGTTTTCCAACGTAACCATTTTATGTTCTCTCCAAGAGCAACGAAAACCTAAACGAGACAGTTCCGAAATTTTACGATGATGAAGAGAACGGGTGAAAATGCTGTAACCAAGACTTTTTTCCACAATGTTTTTCATCTCAGAAACAATTTAAGATAACTAAAATAAACTTACAACATAAGGGCGAACACCGTCCCTCTATCGTGCATTCCTCTAGATCTCTGTATAGGTCGATCAACTGAAAGTAAACGAGCAGTGGTCTGTGAAAAAACCAGGGCCTGTATTCACCAGCCATTCTTAAGAACGTTCTTGGTCTCAGTCTCCAGAATTTTCTGGATTTGAAAGTAACACAACTTCTGATTAGCCTCATTTTATCTTCATATCGTACGTACTTTTCAAGATAAGTAACGAAAATGCGCAGGTCCGATATCACTTCCTGTGATTTAGGTTGTTACCCATGCTTATTGTTTATAATGTGCACAATGTGGGTCAAGTTCAGACTGCACACAACGTGGAGTTTAATCTGTGATCTACACAGTCCACTATTTTGTTACATATCTACAGATGTACTCAACGTCGAAAACAGACATGTTAATGAACATTTACATTCATGAATATGAACTTTGTGTTCGTTACACCAAGGAACATCGTACTTGAGCGCGGGGGCATACCGAAAGAGATGTGGACAAAGCAAAAGGCGTTCTATAGGTAGGCCTATTGATATCTTTCCCATTATTGTCAATCTGTCTTTGGCAATGTACATAGACGGACAAAATACATCATTATTCCTTTCACTAGGAGGCATTTTGACTCTTAACACCGAGATTGTATTATCCAGAAGCATAGAAACCAAATCTTTGTCCCTAGTTCAACTACATCCTAACGTGAAGTGATGTCCACAATGTTTCTTTAAATGAGAGACAAGTGTTAGATCTATTAACAGTTACCCAACAATTTTTTTACAACTGAAAAGCATTTGCAGAGGACAAATTAAATGCTGCTTAAATGATACGAGGGAAACTTTGCGGTAAAAGGAGTAAATGTTCATAACAAACTTTTTTTTCCGTTTTCATTCTTTCCTAGGTTTCTAAAAATACGATTTTTTGTGTGTTTTTCAACACCAGACTCGCTGGAAAGTTAGCTTTTTCAATGATCCTGTTTGACGCCGTGTTTCTCTGAAAGATAATCAGCATCCCATGTAGGTTAGATAGGTGCATTCATTTACTACCTGGCATAGGTTAACGCTATGAAATATCCGTGGTAACAGTAAGTAAAATTCAGTCAACGACAGACAAAATTATGGAAATACATCGAACACGGAGAAAAACAAAAAAAAAAAAAACTTTTCACAGACCATGCTCATTTATGATATAAAGTCTTACCTCTATCATGGATCCATTTAAAACATCATAATGTTTGTATCCAGACCTAAACTCCAAATTTCCGATATCCTGACAAAGATACGTATCAAATAACTCGCAAACACTTGAACCAAAGTTAAATGACAGACAGTTCAGGTTTATGCATTCTCTAAAGCAGTGTAATTTCATATCGCTTTGAAATGTTGATATAGGAGAGGCAACAAGGGCTATGTCGGCAATTGGCAATGCTTTGGCAAAATACACTGTATCGTCTATGATATCCGCTTTTGACGTCTTGGTTAGAACTTCCAGTAACAGTAATAGAATCTTCCAGAAACATGGTATCCTGATTGTGTACAGTTCGTCCATTCTGACCTTTTACGAAGCAAAACTTGCGTATCTTAAAGCAATATCCCAGTGAGTACAAGGATGTATCAAAACGTAAATGGGACTTAGTGTAATCTTTTTCAAACTTCTTTTGTCCATTCGTGCTCCTAGAATAACTAAAACTGGTTAAAACTTAATGTTCAAATGAGAGCGGAACATTTATGAAAATTGAGAAACCTTTCATAGTTGAATTACTTCCCGTATGTGTATTACCATTTATTTTACCACATAAGACATTGGTACAAAATATAGCTTTAACTTGACCCACATGCAAAAGGTGAGAAATATTTATCTTTGTACCGCACTGAATAAAAAAAAAGCCACTTCCTTGTGTCGTTTTCCGTCAGATAAACGGGCCTTTCCGACTTCACAACCTCACTAATTGCGAAATCGCAGTTAAAAAAAAAAAACTTTCTAGTTCATATATTGTTGTCGAAAGTTAGAATCAATTGGAATATTTCATCCAGATGACCACAGACGAGGGAATGGCCGCACAGTAAAGAGCTGTTAATGCCTATCCCGCTGAGAATGTCAAGTGGATACAGATTTGTTTAGGACAAAGATACCAATACAGTGTGATTGAAATGCTCTATCTGAAGTCAGAATTGCTTATTAATCACTGATGAACACCATGGTTCCTAAAAGAGAAAAGTAATTAAATTTAACGATCGTATGGATTTGTTTGAATGATAAATCTGATACATGACGAGGGACCGATGTTCTGATGGCAGATTTATGGACCCAGTAAGCACGTAATTCAATAGTTAAAATATCTTGTTGATTAAAGACCTCTGTACTTAGGTACATTTAACTCTTCACCAAACGACAAAATTTTAGACTAGTCCAATTAGGACGCATTTGCAGACGACAGAATTAAGGTAACTCAAAACTGAAATTTGTTTTGGGAAGGGTAGAAAACATTTTGGGAAAAGGAGGAAATGCTGGTTATCAGCATTTTCTCCTTTTCCCACAATGTTTTCAGAAGGCTTCTTTCTCCTGAAAACACGGGATTGTTTGGTAAAGGGTTAAATACACTGCTGAAAACACTTGATTGGCGCGAATACAACAAAGCCGCCATTAATTTTATCCTGCTGAATAACAACTAACATGAAATTCTTAATTCATTCGTAAAAACCCACACATCGCCACTTCAAAATAATGTTTTGGGAATGACATGTCCTTTTTGACAGTTAGATTAGGATAAGACTGCACATTCTTTCGCCAAATTTTTATCCGTCAAGAAACATGGCTCTGGTGAATGGGAACTACTTGCACTATACAGAAATGAAGAAATTCTTAAAAAATCTTCTCTGAAACCGCTGGTCAGATTTTTAAATAATTTCACAGGGATGTTCTTTGGGTGACATTTTTCAAAATTTGTTGGCCAAATTTTGATCCGTCAAGAAACTTGGCTCTAGTGAATGGGGGCAACTTGCACTATATAGAGAACTGATGAAATTCTTAAAAATTCTTCTTCTCTGGAACGGCTGGTCAGATTTTGAAATAATTTAACAAAGATCTTCCTTGGGTGACCCTTTTTAAAAAGTGTTCGCGAATTTTTGATCCGTCAAGAAACATGGCTCTGGTGAATGGGGGCTACTTGCACTATATGGAAATGAAGAAATTCTTGAAAATTCTTCTTCTCTGAAACCCGTTATCAGATTTTAAAATAATTTCACAGCAATGTTCCTTGGATGACCCTTTTCAAAAACATGTTCGCGAAATTTTTATCCGTCAAGAAACATGGCTGTGGTGAATGGGGGCTACTTGCACTATACGGACATGAAGAAATTTTTGAAAATTCTTCTTCTCTGAAACAGCTGATCAGATTTTAAAATAATTGCACAGAAATATTCGTTGAATGACCCTTCAAAAATAGTTTGCGAAATTTTGATACGTAAAGAAACATGGTTCTTGTGAATGGGGGCTGCTTGCACAATACGGAAATTAAGAAACTCTTAAAAATTCTTTTCTGAAACTGCTGGTCAGATTTTGAAATGACATTTACAGGTGACCTTTTGAAAATTGCTTGGCAAAATAATGATTTTGTTTCCAGTGTTTCAATACCTCAAAAAAAAAATTGGCTGTGGTCCTCTAAAAAATTCAGGTGAGCGATCCAGTGCCATCTTGGCCCTCTTGTTTTTAAAATCTGATCAGCCTTTTAACCCTTTACCCCATAAGGCATTTCTATGGTATCTCCTAATTGACCCTAAATAACAGCGAGGATGAAGCAGTTTCTTATGTGTATATGACACCTTTTGATAGCATAGAAAAAATTGTGGCAAAAGATGAAATTGCTTGTGACGAGCAATTTCACCTTTTGCTTCACCTTTTGCCAAAATGTTTTCCAAAGGCTCTTACAAGCAATGCATGCAAATGAGTATCTATGGCGTAAAGGGTTAAGACAAGAAGAATTTTTAAGAATTTCTTCATTACTGTATAGTGCAAGTAGGCCCCACTCACTAGAGCCATGTTTCTTTACGGATCAAAATATCGCGGATAATTTTTGAAAAGGGTCACCCAAGGAACATCTCTGTGAAATGATTTCAAAATCTGATAAGCCGTTTCAGAGGAGAAGATTTTTTAAGAATTTCTTGGAAAATTCCATTTGGTTGCCATGGCAACCAGAGTTTTTGCTGAAATCAAATTCTGTTCACAAATTGTAAAGAAGACCTCGCAAGGAACATTCCAGCCAAGTTTGGTCCAAATTGGCCCAGCTTGCAGATGCACGTTGAAACACTTGCAGACAGCCTTAAAATATTTTACAACCAAAAATAAGTTTATGGTCAAAGCATAAAAGTCTTTACCAGAGATCATGTAAGCTTCACGGTACTTTTACACCAAAATTAAGTTTAACCCTTTGACTACTAAGCCCGAAACAAGGATTTTTTGCATACAGTGCATATCAAGATCAGACTGCACGGAATGTGCAGTGTCATCTTTATCTACAGTCTCATAAGGTTATATTCGATTACACCCCCAACAACCCACACACTCACACACACACAAATTAAATAGGAATACATTGGCATAGAGTATCGGCTGGAAAATTTTGTTATCACATTACCACACAATCCCTACTTTTGATGACCCTGAGAAAGAAGCCTTTAGGAAACATTGTGGGAAAAGGAGAAAATGCTGGTAACCAGCATTTTCTTCTTTTTCCACAATGTTTTCTACCCTGCACAAAACAAATTTCAAATTTTCAGTCACTATTGTTATGTCGTCTGCAAATGCTTTCGATTTGGACAAGCCTAAAATATTGTCGTTTGGTAATGAGTTAAACTCATTTAACAGGGTAAAGGCTAAGATTGTCTGAAGGTCTGGTATTTTCGCATTCAGGTCCTTCTTTGGCTTTTAAATAAAGAGGTAGACATTTGCTTACTTGTGAAAAAAGCTTTAATAACCCAGTTAATAAGTACATGAAAATGGCATATCATAAACACGTGTGATATCTCTTGTAGAGAACTAACGAAAATACAAATATTCATTTCACGCAAATCAACCTATAAACATGCTTGGTATTTTTAACCCTTTACCATACAATGACAACTTTTGACGACTCTGAGGTAGAAGCCTTTTGAAAATACTGTGGGAAAAAGAGAAAATGCTGGTAACCAGCAATACTGTGGGAAAAAGAGAAAATGCTGGTAACCAGCATTTTCTCCTTAACCCACAATATTTTCTACTCTTCCCAAATCAAATTTCAATTTTTCAGTCACATTTATTTTGTCGTCTGCAAATGCTTAAAATTTGGACCAGTCTATAAATTTGTCATTTGGTACAGAGTTAATCTATTTCAAGATATTTTGTGTGACACACAAAAGAAATATTTAAGGAATAGGTTGCACTTTTTTCTTTAGTGTTGAAAACATTGCCAGACAAGAGGCAATTGCTTGTATCATCCACTCCTTTTCCCAATTTATTCTCATCCACTCCTTTTCCCAATTTATTCTCAATAGCTATCTAATACAAGAGCATAAAAAATATATATCATCCGTCACACAAAAAGGGACCTTCTGGCAACTGCGAAATGTGTAAACCCTGGTCGAACTGCACAAAAGGCGCAGGCTGACCAGAGTTAACACTTTTCATTTTTATGATATTTTCTGTATGAAATGTGGTCATTCTACCTTGTTATACCATCATTCTGGAACTATCAGCCCGCCCGGATGGCTCAGTGGTGAGTGTGTCAGACTCATGATCTGGTGGTTGTGAGTTCGATACCCGGTTGAGGCGAACTTTCTTTCCAACGTATTTTTGCCTCCCACCTCTGCTGAAGTATGTGAGAAAAGTAGTCGGTGGCTTTGGAAAAAAAGTAGTGTTAGTACTGGTATGAGAAAGCCAGGAAACACATGTGCGTCACTGACCGCCATGATATGACCTTAGCTGTTAACTCATTACCAAACGACAATATTACGGACTTGTTCAAATTGAAAGCATTTGCAGACGAAAAAATAAAAGTTACTGAAAATCTGAAATTTGTTTTGTGAAGGACAGAAAACATTGTGGGAAAAGGAGAAAATGCTGGTTACTAGTCCAAATGCTAGTCCAAAATTTTTTTGTTTGGTAAAGGGTTAAGTACCAAACAACTAAATTAATCATAACACATACATAAGCAAATCACTCAACTTCCTTTTAGGAAAAAAACAACAATGACAGAAAACAAATCTATCAACATGAAAAAAATTTCCCAAAATGGAATGTATTTTTATCAAACCTGAGAAATATTTAACACAATGTTTCCGAAACCATATTTGAACATTCTCTGTACGTGGGTAGACTCGTAATAAACAACATCAGATACATATTATTACCAGCACAATTTCAACAAAGTAGTTAACTCCTTACCAAACAGCAAAATTTCACACAGGTCCAAATTGAAAGCAGTTGGAGATGACAAAATAAGTGTAATTCAACCATTGAAATTTGTTTCCAGCAGGGTAGAAAATATTGTGAGAAAAGGAGAAAATGCTGGATACCCCTTTTCCCAAAATATTTTCAAAAACCTTATCTCAGGGATTGATTGTTCACCCTTTACCTCATATGCCAATTTTAGGCTCTTCCGATTCAGCAGCAAATAAACATTTGATGTCAAAAACATGGACAAATGGGGAAACAATTATCTGATTGAGTGAAAAACATTGCGGGAAATTTCTCCTTTTCCCACAATGTTTTCAAAAGCTGTCTGTTGTTGATGTGTCAAAATGAGTATCTATGGAGTAAAGGATTAAAGAGTTAACATTGGCAATCTTTGACATACAACCTTTGGAATGCAATTCATAGCTACATGTATGTGCATTTTTTTAAAGGGGTGTACATTTTTATCAAGATCACACAGCACAAAATACACAGCCTGACCTAATATCTACATTGGTGTTTTTAAGAAATTCTGACCAAATCATTAGCCAGCAAACACACACACACACACCTTTAGAAAGCCTACCAGAGGTATAGCTGCTTTTCCCTCCATCCATCCATCCATCCATCCATCCATCCATGGTTTATTGAAATATTTAAGCCTATGGCCCATAAACATTTAACCCATTACCAGACAAAAATATTTTGGGCTTGTCCAAACTGAAAGCATTTGCAGACGACAAATTAAAAGTGAATGAAACTTTGAAATTTGTTTTGTGAAGGGTAGAAAACATTGTGGAAAAAGGAGAAAATGCTGGTTACCAGCATTTTCTCCTTTTCCCACAATGCTTTCTAAAGGCTTCTTTCTCAGGGGCGTCAAAAGTAGGGATTGTGTGCTAATGGGTTAAATGACAAAAAGAGCTGCACAAAGCATCCTAAGTATCAAAAGTACACTATCAATACATGAGAAAAAAACACAATTGAACATAGTTTCACTGAACCATTTAACTCTTTACCATAAGCCTTTTGAAAACATTGTGGGAAAAGGAGAACCCATCATTTTCTCCTTTTCCCAGAATGTTTTCTACCCTTCAAAGAAACATTCCACTCTTTGCAGACAACAAATTAAATGTAACTGAAATAATGATGCTTTGTTTTGAATGGGGAAGAAAACATTGTGGAAAAAGGAGAAAATGCTGGTTACCAGCATTTTTCTCCTTTTACCACAATGTTTTCAAAAGGCTTCTTATACAGATGTGATTAAAAAAATGTGATTATGTGGTAATTAGATAAGTGGAAATTTTTGTGACACGGAAATTTTTGCAATTTCACAAATGCGTAATAACATTTCCAAAATTTCCTGTTCATATACTTTACAACAAGTATACCAATAAATAACAACTGTCTTGAATTCGCAAACGTTTCCATAAACAAACTGTCCCTAAATAGAGGATTTGCAAATTTTTCTGCACACATATTTAACCATAATAAACAGTACATGTACTCTGACGGAAAACGAACACACCGTGGTATCCATTTTCCACACAGTTTTTTACCCTTCCATTTCTTGTCTGCAAATGCCTAACCCATTACCACACAATCCCTACTTTTGACGCCCCTGAGAAAGAATCCTTTTGAAAACACAGTCGGAAAAGGATGAAATGCTGGTAACCAGCATTTTCTCCTTTTTCCACAGTGTTTTCTACCCTTCCCAGAACAAATTTCAATTTTTCAGTCACCTTTATTTTGTCATCTGCAAATGCTTTCAATTTGAACCAGTCTAAAATATTGTCGTTTGGTAAAGAGTTAAATATGGCCTGAAACATACAAAAAGGTCATTTGGACATTTGCTTAACTCATTACCAAACAACAAAATTTTAGGCTCGTTCAAATCAAAAACATTTGCAGACGACAAAATAAAATGGGCTGAAAATTTGAAATTTGTTTTGTGAAGGGTAGAAAAACATTGTGGGAAATGGAGAAAATGCTGGTTACCAGCATTTTCTCCTTTTCCCCACAATGTTTTCTAAAGGCTTCTTTCTCAGGGTCGTCAAAAGTAGGGATTGTGTGGTAATGGGTTAAAGTGTCGTCTCAGAACAGTCTGCACAATATCCACAAGCTGATCCGAAATGAAACTTTTCGTTCTAAGGCTATTTTATGTTTTGCACAATCTACTGTAGAACAGAATCCCATGTAGTCGTAAAGTACCCTCTCACATCAGCTTGCGTGGACTGTGCAGGCTGATCCAAGACAACAATTTATGTAAATATCCGAGTGCCCCGTTTTGTGTGTTGAAGGCCATTTGCAAAAATTTGATATTTATTGTTACCTGGTTAAGAGGTACTTGCAATCAAATATACAAAAAATATGATACAAAAAAAAAGCGCAAAGCAACCAGTTTTTTGACAGCAGCATTCTAAGCTTAAAGCATCTTTTTTTAATAAAATCAAATACACACTTAACCATACATCAATAACTATAAGCAAAAAAGTTCAATAAATAAAGCCCTCTTATATACAATATCTTTACAAAAATACTTTTGAGCAAACAACTCTAAACAGTAGAACCTGTTCATGGATTCATACACTCACCTGGTATGTTTAACCCTTTACCAGATGACACAATTTTAGCCTTGACCAAGTTGAAGGTATTTGCAGATGGCAATTTCAATGTGGCTCAAAAGGTATAATTATTTTTTGATACGTTTCAAAAGGCTTATTTCCTATGTTTCAATAGGCTTATTTCCCAGGGTTGTTAAAAGTCAGCATTGTACAGTATAGGGTTAAACCTTTCTAAAACAATCCCTGTTTTTTTTTACTCTAAGAAAGAAGCTCTTTGAAAACATTGTAGGAAAAGAAGAAAATGCAGGTAAGCAGCATTCTCTCCTTTTCCCATAATATTTTCTACCCTTGCCAAGACAAATTTCTGTTTCTGAGTTGCACTGAGTTTATCGTCTGCAAATGCTTTCAATTTGGAAGAGTCCAAAATTTTGTCGTCTGGTCAAGAGTTAAGAAATAATCATTTAATAAACCGCAGCTGTTAGTTATGGGGTACAATATATATACCACAAGGACTATTGCCTCATAACTCATAATCAAAGGAACAAGATTATTTTGATTCTAACATAACCAACTCTTGATTACAGAAAAAACATGTTCATGTACAAAAATGGATGCGGATTACAGGTAAGTCCCTCGAATAAAAACCATGGCTTTTCAAGTTAATAACCAAAACAAAACCCTAGTGCCCAGAGTATTAGAGTTGGAGTCTCTTTAACTCATTACTAAACGACAAAATTTTAGGTTTTTCCAAATCGAAAGAATTTGCAGACGACAAAATAAAAGCGATTGAAAATCTGAAATTTGTTTTGTGAAGGGTAGAAAACATTGTGGGAAAAGGAGAAAATGCTGGATACCAGCATTTTCTTCTTTTCCCACAATGTTTTCTAAAGGCTTCTTTCTCAGGGGCATCAAAAGGAAGGATTGTGTGGTAACGGGTTAAAAGTTCTGGATATTATCCCATCCATCACTCTAATTCCCGTTCCAAAGCAACAATGGCAACTTCTGATGTGAATCTTCAACATGAAAAAGCACTTGTTTCAGACATTTTTACTGGTAACATTATAAATAATTCCATCATTGTCAATTTTCATCGAAACCATTTGATTGATATCTCTACATCCTGGAGTTGTTTCTTCCTTCTTGATCAAATTGCAGAAAATGACTATCTATTTATAGATTGTTTTTCAAACAATTACATTTTAGACGGGCCCAATTTGAAAGCATTTGCAGATGACGAAATTCATACTACACAAATGATGGGATTTAGATCAGATAGCGTAGAAAACATTGTGGGAAAAGGAGAAAATGCTGGTTACCAGCATTTTATCTTTTTCCTCACACTGTTTTCAAAAGGCCTTCTTGTAAGGGTCGTTAAAAGTTGGGATTCTGTGGCAAAGGGTTGAGTCTTAAGACATTCATTGATAAAATATCTGAGGGTAGAGACATGGTTCCAACAGCCATGGGCAACTTACTTAACTCTTTACCAAAGACAAAATTTTGGACTGTTCCAAATTGAAAGCATTTGCAGACAACAAAATTTGTATGGCACAAATGATTGGATTTGAATCAGATACTCTTGAAAACATAGTGGGAAAAGCAGAAAATGCTGGTTAACACTTTTGTTGCAATGTGGTTATAAAGCCAAATTCAAGTGTTGTGATAGAATAATATATTGATAAACTATAGAAACATTTTAACAAACAAAAGTGTTGCTGGAGAAAAAACAAGAAAATAGCTAGTAGGTTGCAAAATTGGAAAAACAAAATATTAATGAGTTTAAAAGTTGTCTAATATGGAAAATAAGCTAATAAGTTAATAAATTCAAAATTCTAACATGACACGCAACTTTGGCTCTATAAACACAGTGCAAGGAAAACGTGGTAAAATTTGCGACAATCCATGTAGAGTGACGTCGTTCAATGAGTGAGTTTTTCAATGGAACATTATTTTCATCCACATTTTTACTCTTAAGTTTTCACTTGTTTTCCTTTCACTGAGAACTGGGCATGTTAGAATCGAAATAATCTTCTTTCTATCGTGGTATATCGTTCAATAAACAACGTTGTGAGTTATGAGGCACAATGAATAACCCACTCGGGCTATCACCCTCATGGATTATTTATTGTGCCTCATAACTCACAACTGTGGTTTGTTGAACAATGTACCACGATAGAAAGATGATTTCTTCTTAAGTAAACTCTTCACAAGATGGCAAAATTTTTAGCATTGCCCAAACATAAAGAATTTGCATACAAGAAAAAATGTATGTTATTCTAACGATGATTTCTATCTTTTAAACGAGCAGAAAACATTGTTCAAAAAGGAGGAAATACTGGTTAACCCTTTACCACACAATGACGACTTTTACCACCCTGGAGAAAGAAGCCTTTTGAAAACATTGTTGGAAAAGGAGAAAAATGCTGGTAACCAGCATTTTCTCCTTTTCCCACAAAGTTTTCCACCCTATCAAAGCAAAATTGCACTATTTTAGCCACTATGAAATTGTCGTCTGCAAATACTTACAATTTGGATAGGTCCAAAATTTTGCTGTGTGGTAACAGGTTTATAGCATTTTCTTCTTTTCACACTTTGCTTTAAAAAGCCTTGTTTATTTTGGATCTAAAAAAGTTGGGATTGTGTGGTAAAAGGTTAATATTATTTACAAAACAATTCAATATCTTTATGGCCATGAGGAAAAGGATTATTTTCTCCTTTTCTCACAATGTTTTCAGACCTTTCAGAGCGAGATCACATTATTTGAGCTAACTTCATATGTCTGTCCACAGATGCTTTCAATTCGGACAAATTCAAACTATGTTGTCAGGCAAAGAGTTCAACTCATTCCATTCAAGGAACAACATTTTTTTTCCTTTGAAGAAGCAAAAAACCATGAAAATATTATGGCAAAAAGAGAAACTGCTCAACTCTTTACCAAATGACAAAACTGCAGCATTCGCAGACGACAGAATAAACGTTGTTTAATAAATGAAATTTCTATTGGGAAGGATAGAAAGTATTGTGGGAAAAGGAGAAAACACTGTTTACCAACATTTTCTCCTTTTCCCACAATGTTTTCAAAAGGTTTCTTTCACAGGGGTGTTAAAAGTTGGGATTGAGTGGTAAAGGGTTAAATCAAACAGTTTATAATTTTGTGATAATGTTTTCACCTAACCATATCCATTATATTATGCCTCAAGTCTATACTAAAACCCAAGCTTTAGACTAGTCCAAAGTGGAAGCCTATGCAGACAACAAATGAAATGTGGTCTAAAGTATGGAGTTTGTCTATGAAAGTTTAAAATGTGCATTATCTTTTTACCAAAAGACAAAATTTTAGACCAGTCCAAATTGAAAACATTTGCAGACGACAAAATTAATATGATTCAAAAATTGAAATTTGTTCTTGAAAGGGTGTAAAACATTGTGGGAAAAGGAGAAAATGCTTGTAACTAGCTTTTTCTCCTTTTCCAACAATGTTTTCAAAAGGCTTCATTCTCAGAGTCATGAAAACCAGGGACTGTTTGGTAAAGAATTAATATACTTCTGGCTAATAGTCACTTACTCTTTACCAAAAATTTTGGACTTGCCGAAACTGAAGGCATTTGCAGACGACAAATTAAAAGTTACTCTTGACCTTGAATTTATCTTTCCAGGGCTAGAAAATATGTGGGAAAAGGAGAGAATTCTAGTTACCACCATTTTCTCCTTTTCTCACAATGTTTTCTATGGTTTCTTCTTTAAAGCCATTCAAAGTCAGGATTGTGTGGTAAAGGGTCGTAAATCCATGGGTGTAATAACTCTTTAGCACAAGATCCCGAATTTTAACAACCATGAGGATAGAGGCTTTTGAAAACATTGTAGGAAAAGGAGAAAATGCATTTTCTCCTTTTCACACAATGTTTCCCACCCTGTCAAAGACAAAGAAATATGATTTGAGCTACATTTATCTTATTGTCTGCAAGTGTTTTCAATTTGAACTGGTCTAAAATTACCATGCGCGGTAAAGAATTAAGCCTTTACTCCATAGAAACTCATTTCTATGCACTGCTTGTAGGAGCCTTTTGAAAACATAGTGGCAAAAGGTGAAATTGCTCGTGACGAGCAATTTCACCTTTTGTCACAATGTTTTCTATGCTATCAAAAGATGTCACATACACATTTGAAACGGCTTCATCTTTGCTGTTGTTTAGGGTCAATTTGAGATACATGTACCTTAGAAATGTCTTATGGATTAAAGGGTTAAGTAAAATGCCTAGTCTTACAATACAATGTGTATATAATTCTTATAGACAAAATGAACCTTTAAATCTGATATGATTGCAATATCACAGTATAGACAGTTTTGTAGAAAACCCTCATGTTGAAAACATGCTCTTGTTCCTCCAACATCTGGATGCCACAATGATAAAATAGATACCAAGCCCTGTTAGTACTAGATTAATCACCGGGAGATACTGTAAAAGAAGAAAAAATACAAAATCACAGATTTTTACAATTGAAAAACATTTCAGCCATACACTGTGAACAAGGGATTTACTCTTCATCAAACCACAAAAATTGTGGACTGGTCCAAATTCAAAGCACTTGCAGATGACAAAATAAAAACATTACTCAAACATTGAAATTTGTTTCCAGCAGGGTAGAAAACATTGTGGGAAAAGGAGAAAATGCTGGTTACCAGCATTTTCTCCTTTTCCCACAATGTTTTCAAAAGGCTTCTATTTCACGATCGTTTGGTAAAGGGTTATTATATCTTCAAAAAGTATCGATACATATCGACCAGTAGTCTACTCATACTGACACTGGTCAAGACTTTTTTTTTCCATTTGTAAATTTTCTGCATACCCAAGGACCATTCTATCTCATTATTCAGTTGGTCACTACACAAAAAAGGTTGTTATGAGTCTACAATAATGTGATGGCTTCCTTTGTATCGTATGCATAAACACCCACCCACCCCTTCCAGAGCCTAGCCCATTTAGAGATATCAAATGAAATGTTGCTCAATTGATACAAAACATGGTGGAAAAAGAGCTGAAAATTTTCACAAGATACGCCTGTACCACCGCCAGTTATGGAAGGGGGGTAATAATCATAAAGGGCAGGTGGAGGAAAACAGTAGTGCAGCAGAAATCATGTAAGTGTTTGAAATAGGTATCAATGTCTCCTGTAATGTTAACCCAGGCATTACCACACAATCCCTACTTTTGACGCCCCTGAGAAAGAAGCCTTTTGAAAACACTGTAGGAAAAGGAGAAAATGCTGGTAACCAGCATTTTCTCCTTTTCCCACAGTGTTTTCTACCCTTCCCAGAACAAATTTCAATTTTTCAGTCACTTTGATTTTGTCGTCTGCAAATGCTTTCAATTTGAACCAGTCTGAAATTTTGTCATATGGTAATGGGTTAAGGACACATGTTGCAGTTACGCAGCCAAATTCTTCATGTGCCCTGTACTCTGTAATTTTTCAATTAACATGCATACCAAATTTGTAAATCTTCTGACAAGAAATGACAAAGTTATTTGCTGGACAAGCAGAAAATGCTGTAAAAAATGATGATCAAAGGGAAATAATTCAAAGACAGCAACAGGCAGAGTTACAGTTCTTTCACAGTGCACTCCATATTCTTGCAACAAACACAAATACCACATTTCAAGTCAATTGGACTGGAGATGACAAAGTTATGAACTGTACGCCACTCGCCTACCCGCCCAGATGCCCACCCAATTTCAATGGGTGATCCCATGATATGTCCTGTCTTCAACTTGTGTATAAAAGTGAGAAAATTCTGGTTACTAGCATTTTCTCACATTTGCATTATGGTTTCAAAGAGTCAAAACTTAGTAAAATATGAGTAATCAGGATAAAACGAGGCATGACCCTAAAAATATGACAATATATATCCCCACCACAGCCCCCTTCCCCTTCATTTTTAATTTTTCTCTACCATTTCTCTCTCCATTAAACACAGTAGAAATAGGCTACTATCAGGCTACTATCAGATGATACCTTAAAAATATCTTCAAAGAACTTATTTGAAATTGACAAAAACACCACCCAGCACCTTGTAACAGAAGCAGCACAACAGTGCATGGAAATGATTTTCAAAACAAAGTTCACCTGTACCCTTAACCTTTGACCTATGTGACCCAAAAACAGTAGGGAACCTCCTTGGGTCATAAGTAACTCTTGTATTAACTCATTACCAAACGACAATATTTTAGGCTTGTACAAATCAAAAGCACTTGCAGACGACAAACTAAAAGTGGCTGAAAATTTGAATTTGTTTTGTGAAGGGTAGAAAACATTGTGGGAAAAGGAGAAAATGCTGGTTACCAGCATTTTCTCCTTTTCCCACAATGTTTTTCTATAGGCTTCTTTCTCAGGGGCGTCAAAAGTAGGGATTGTGTGGTAATGGGTTAAGCTTCAGGGTCCCATGTCAAACAGCTATTGAGTTGAGCACCATGCAAGGGTTAATATATATTTGTATTGTATATTTCTTTTTGCTCCAACAAAGACTATAAGTCACATATCTTTCTGACATAACTATATATTTTAAAATCTAATTTCAATGATTTGGTATACAGTAAATAGAAGGCACAAGATAAAAAAAAAATTAGGGTTGTCAAAAATGAAACACAAAAAGAAGAAAGCGATGATAGACTGACACTCTTTCTCAGTGTAATAGAAATATATCACTTGGTATAGAGTTAAGAAACAAAAAAACTGCTCACGCTTTGATAGTCTGTAATTAGAGTCAAAGCAACCCTGTTTTTAATGGATCCTTCTACCACTGAATAATCTCCATCAATGTGATTCACAGTAGCCCTCGGGATAAAGGACGGGGCCAGAGGTTCATGACCACCCAGTGGTCCATCTATATATCGTAAGCAATAATCTGGTCCTCCAATGTGTCCTGTTGGTAAACCACGGCTGAAAAAATAATGATAGCATGAATTGCTGTTAAGTTAACTCTTTACAACATAAGCAAATATTATACTTGTCCAAACTGTAAGTATTTGCAGACAACAATTTAGAAATTGCTAAAATGAAGGGATTTGTCCTTGATAGAGTAGAAAACATTGTGGGAAAAGGAGAAAATGTTGGATACCAGCATTTCCTCCTTTTCCCACAATGTTTTCTTAGACTTCTTTCACTTGGTCATCAAAAGTAGGTATCATGTGGTAATGGATTAAGTTAATACTTTTCCAGCATTTTCTTCTTTTCCCCAAAAGTTTTCTACCCTTCCAAAAGCAAATATTAGTGTTTGAGTAACAGTTATTTAGTTGTCTGCTAAAACTCAATCTAAGACTAGAGCAAAATTTTGTCTTTTGGTGTTCATTTATAATTTTCCCTCAAACTGAATTTTTTGAGTATTTTCCAGTAATCCAAATTGACTGCCAGCTCTGCAAAAATTCTTTATGTTAGGACAGATGTGCTCTCCCAACCAACAAACAACTGAAATATTGTTAGAAATAGTGTATGTTCAGATAATTCAAACAGATGTCTCTGTCCATGAACAAGAATTTTTAAGATTTAACAAAAGCTTTTTGAAAATACCATCACAAAATGAAAAGCTTTTTCGATTTGGAAGTGGCATGAGTTACACATACAGAGTAACAATAAATAACAAAAAAACATTTTTTGAAAAAAAATAGGCAGTGTAAATTTGCCCACTAATAGGCAGGGTCCCTTAACCCTTTACCAAACAACAAGATTTTAGACTGGTCCAAATTGAAAGCACCTGCAGATAACGAAATATATGTAACAGCTTGGGAAATGGAGAAAATGATGGTCACCAGCATTTTCTCCTTTTCCCACAATGTTTTCAAAAGGCTTCTATAAAAAAACAAGGGATTGTTTGGTAAAGGGTTAACTCATTACCACACAATCCCGATTTTTAACAACCCTTAGACAGTAGCCTTTTGAAAACATTGTGGGAAAAGGACAAAATGCTGGTAACCAGCATTTTTTCCTTTTCCAATGGTGTTTTCTACCTCTTCCAAGGCAAATTTAAATTTTTCAGTCAAATACATTTTTATTCTACAAATGCTTTCAATTTAGACTAGTCTAAAATTTTGTCGTTTGGTAAAGTTAAAATAAACATGTCTACATTTTTTACCAATAATGAATTTCTATTTCATTTTTTATCAGTGCCAAAAAGCTATGCCAAAAAATAAATTCTAACATGGCACGCGACTTTGGCTCTATAAACACAGTGCAAGGAAAACGTGGTAAAATCTGCGACAATCCATGTAGAGTGACGTCATCCTATGTTGAGTGACGTCATTCAATGAGTGAGTTATTCAATGGAACATTATCTTCATCCGCGTTTTTACTCTTTTCACTGAGAATTGGCCATGTTAGAATCGAAATAATCTTCTTTCTGTTGTGGTATATCGTTCAATAAACCACGTTGTGAATTATGAGGTGCAATGAATAACCCACTTGGGCTATCGCCCTCGTGGATTATTTATTGTGCCTTATAACTCACAACTGTGGTTTATTGAACGATATACCACGATTGAAAGAAGATTATTTCTTAAATCACTAAAATACCAAAACCACTCACTATATCATTCGACAGCGTTGTTCTTGAATCCTACGGGCAGCATTTCCAATATCAGTCTGGCTTTTTGGGCTCCACAGTCTCTCGGCAGGGGCTGAGGAACGTGGCCTGGAAGGAAAAAAGAAAAATCATAAACCTGAACTGCTGTGTCTTATTTTCATCTCGTTCTATGAACTGTATACTAACATGACATGTGAATTTGGCTCTATAACCACAGTGCATTGAAAGCGTGATAAAATCTACGTTATTCTATGTAGAGGGATATCATTCTGTATAAAGTGACGTCATTCTGTATAAAGTAAGTGAGTAAGTTATTCAATGGCATCAAATCTACATCTGCATTTTTACTCTAAGTATGGACTTGATTTCCGTTGATTGAGAGTTGGACATATTAGAATCAAAATAATCTTTCAATCATGGTTTATAGTTCAGTAAACTACAATGTGAGTTATGAGGTGCAATGAATAAACCACTCAGGCTATTGCTCTCATGAATTATTTAGTGCACCTCATAACACACAGCTATGGTTTATTGAATGACAAACCATGATAGAAAGAAGACTATTTCTTAATTAAACCTTAGAGTGCCAAATAAACCCAATAGACATTTTTAGTCGAAGTAAAAGACCCATATAATTGCAACCTCATGGTTCTTGCAGTCTATAAGGACCTTAGCAAAGTGCACAATGTAGATTAAAGATCAGACTGCATGAAAGGAGCTTAAAAGATAAAATAATCACTGTGGCATTTTCTCCTTTTCCCACAGTGTTTTCTCTATTTTCAGAAGCAAATCTCACAATTCTATTGGCATTGATTTTTGACATCTGCAAATCCTTTCAATCTGAACCAGTCTGATATTTTGTTGTTTGGTAAACAGTTAACTCTTTACCACACAATCCCTTTTAACAACCTAAAGAAAAAAAAAATCTTTTGAAAACATTGTGGGAAAAGGAGAAAATGCTGGTAACCAGCATTTTCTCCTTTTTCCACAATGTTTTCTAACCTTCCCCGAAACAAATATTTCAGTGTTTAAGTCAAATTCATTTGTTGTCTGCAAATTTTTTCAATTTGAACCAGTCTAAAATTTTGATGTTTGGTAAAGAGTGAAGCAACAAACTCACTCTACTGCAATGCAACTTGGGAAGGATTTTGGTACGACTGTATGCCTGCAGTTCCTCTGACTTTGATTCCTGTGACAGTTGTATACTAACACTGTGCAACGTGTTAACCTCTCCGACACATTGTTTTTGTTATTCTTTGATTTGAATATAGAATACACTTGCACATTGTTTAGCATCCTCGGATACCCCGGGGTCTCCCTATTTGCTACGCTACATCGACCCCTGGGACAATTAATTGAATTTCCCTCGTTTTACCACTGGCCGAATGCTGGCTATTCATTGGTTCCGTCATCATTTTGTGATGGGCGAGTGGACTGTATGCTATGACGTTTCGTATCGATTTTCGGCGGCTGATTCAAAGTTTTATTAGTCAATTGTCCCAGGGGTCGATGTAGCGTAGTAAATAGGAGACCCCGGGGTATCCGAGGATGATTGTTTAGGTACTCACCACATAAATGTCATTAAGGTGTCAGAAGTGATATACTCTGCCCACAGACACGCCTCTCCACCAAGTAACTTCCCCTTCTCATCTTCCTCTGAAAAAGTGTTGAAATGAGATTTGAAATTCATGGAAGAAAATAATCGTACTTGCCATTTATAAATAACAGTCCCTAACTTGAAGCTTTTTGCAATACCTACAGCTTTAAAGACATAAGATCCAATCTTCAGAGCTCCAGATGGAAGCGGGGGTGATAGTATTCTAAATCCATTAGTTCTCTCTTAAACCCTATGTTGTGGGTACTCATTAGAATCGTCTCATTGAGACGATTCTAATGAGTACCCACAACATTTGGTTTGGTGCAAAATAATTAATATTTTTAACTTCGAAATTAAAATCACTCTATCTGGTTGTAATATCCCTATAGTTAAGCAAGGGAGGTCACTGTGTCCTTTTTAAAATAACCACCGTTAAAATTTAGACATGTCCATTACTGAAAGCATTTGCAGACCACAAAATAAACAGGGCCCAAATAATGGGGTTTTGTCTACAATAGGGAAACATTGCGGTTAATGAAGAAGATGTTAATTACGTGTACTGTCATTTTCTCTTTTGCCCACAATATTTCATGATAAGATTTGTCTGATATGGTAGAAAACTTTGAAAAGGACCAAATGGCCATTATCACCTTTTCCCACAATGTTTTTGGAAGCCTTCTTTATCAAGGTAATAAAAACACATCAGTATATGAACATAATATATGAAAACTAACAATCTGACATAATACCAATGCAAGATTTATGCAGAGCATCAGACTTAATTCTTTACCACACAATCACAAATTTTAACACCCCTGTATAAGAAGCCTTTTGAAACCATTGTTGAAAAAGGAGAAAATGCTGGTAAACAGCATTTTCTCCTTTTCCCACAATGTTTTCTTCCCTATCCAAAACAAAAATCAATTTTTCAGTTACTTTAAATTTGTCGTCTGCAAATCCTTTCAATTTGGAGCAGTCTAATTTTTTGTTGAGTGGTAAAGAGTAAACTCTTACCAACACAACAAAAAATCAGATTCAAAGCAGATGACAATTCAAATGTGGATCAATTGAAGGCCTTTGTTTTGTATATGACAAAAAACACTGTGGGTGAAGGAGAAAATGCTAGTTTCTGCATTTTCTCTTTATCCCACAATCTCTTCAAAAGACTTCTTTCAAATGGTCATTGAAACCCAGTTTTGTGTGCTAAGGGCTTAATGATCTAGACTAATCGACTAATCCTGTAAGTAAATATCAAGAGATAATCTTATTAAAACAGACTGTAACATCTGCTGGCTGTGATGTGGAAAGACATAAAACCATTCAGCAGAAATATCAACCCATTACCACACAATCCCTACTCTTGACGCCCCTGAGAAAGAAGCCTTTAGAAAACATTGTGGGAAAAGGAGAAAATGCTGGTAACCAGCATTTTCTCCTTTTCCCACAATGTTTTCTACCCTTCACAAAACAAATTTCAAATTTCCAGTCACTTTTATTATGTCGTCTGCAAATGCTTTCAATTTGGACAAGTCTAAAATTTTGTCATCTGGTAATGAATCAAGCTGTAAGGCTTGAACAGATGATAAAATTTCATATTTGTTCAAACTGAAAGCATTTGCAGACACTTTATATTCAGCAGATGAAAAATCAAATGGACCCAAAATGATTAGACTTGCTTTTGAAAAAGGTAGAAAGCATTACTGGAAATGGTAAAAATGCTGGTAATTTACATTTTCTCCTCTTGTCAAAATGTTTTATTAACTTTACTTACAGAAGGTTGTTAAAACTCAGGATTGTGTAGTAAATGGTGAAGTCTTTACCATACCACAACTATTTAAAGTTTGCAAATATTACTTTGGTCCTTTTTTGTCCTACGGAATTAACTCTACCAGACAACAAAATTTTAGACTTGTCCAAGTTGAAAGTATCTGCAGATGACAAATTTGATAGGATTTCTCTGAAATGGGGGAAAAAAAACATTTTTTTGTCAAAACCTTCCTTCTTCCCATTGTAAAAGCAGGGGATCATTTAACCACTTACTATACAATGCCCACTTTTGACGCTCCGGAAAAAGAAGCCTTTAGAAAACATTGTGGGAAAAGAAGAAAGAGCTGGTAACTACCATTTCCTCCTTTTTCCACAATTCTTTCTGCCCAATTAAAAAAAAATGCATCATTAGAGCTATATTATAATTGTTGTCTGTAAATGCTTTCAATTTGAACAAGTCTCGAAAATTGTTGTATGGTAAAGATAGATAAGTAGTAGGGAAATTAAGATATGTCAAAATTAACTCTTTACCAAACAACAAAATTTTTAGACTGGTCCAAATTGAAAGCATTTACAGACTACAATATTAATATGACTAAAAAATTGAAATTTATTCCAGGAGGGTAGAAAACAGTGAGGGAAAGGGAGAAAATGCTGGATACCAGCATTTTCTCCTTTTCCCATGATGTTTTCAAAAGCCATACTTTTCACGGTCGTGAAAACCAGGGATTGTTTGGGAAAAGGTTAAAAGCACTTTCAGACATTAAACTATAAATTATATCTGAAATGACAGGATTTATATTTGTAAAGTTAAAAGCGACTAAAGAAAAGGAAAGCATGCCGGTTACCAACATTTCGTTCTCTCCCCAGGATGTTTTTCAAATGGCCTTTTTTCCTCTGGATCATATAATACAAAATTGTTTAGTAAGGGTCAAAGCACTGAAAATAACTTTCTACATCTTTTGTGGACAGTGTATATTTAGATCACACTGCATCAAGCAACTCGCAGTATCATCTTAGGTTTAACCCTTTCCCAAACAATCCCTGGTTTTTACAGGTCTGGAATAGCAGCCTTTTGAAAACATTGTGGGAAAAGGAGAAAATGCTGGTTACCAGCATTTTCTCCTTTTCCTACAATGTTTTCTACCCTATCACAGACAAAAATCATCTTTTCAGCAAGAATAGGATTGTCGTCTGCAAATGCTTTCAATTTGGTCTAGTCCAAAAGTTTATCATATGAGAAAGGGTTAAAGTTTCCAAAAATTTAGGGGAAAATTAAGTCAAATTTCAGGCCTAAACAGCAGTGTTATTTTATGTATGGGCTACTTTTTTTTGCTAGACTGAATTTATGTGACAATCCATATTTTATCCTATAAGGAAATCACTGATGCAAGGGGATAAGCCTATTGTAATTCAACCATTACCATAATGGCTATTTCCAATATACTATCAACTTGTACAATAGGCAAAAAGAAGAAATTTCCAAATAAAATGAAAACTAATTGTATCTAACCCTTTACTAGACAATACTAAGTTTTGACAACCCAAAGAAAGTATAATGAATAAATTGTGAAAAAAAAAAAGAAGAAACTGCCTTATGGCACCTTCTTCCACATCTTTAATGCTAATTTGATTACTGTAAGAAAGGACCCGCATCACAAACTGTTTTTAAGATCATTCTTTATCTAATTCTCCTATGTTTTCTAAATTTGAATGTAACACAATTTCTGATAGGCTATGGTTTAGCCAATCAAAAGTTCTGTTACTTTCAAATTCAGAAAGTGCTGGAGAATAAGACATAGAATGTTCCACAGAATGGTTCGTGAATACGGCCAATGATTTACTCTTCCTTGTGGATTTTATGCTCTGGATCTAGCTTTGTTTCGCAAAGAGAAGAAAATGAATCGGCCTTTGGTTATCATATTCTTGAATTATATAACTATGTATCAACAGCTTTTTTATCGCTCCTTTTGAATCCTCATGTGATTTTTGTAACATTAACTGAGTCTATAACAAAAACAAAATGTTAAGACAAGACAAAATTCAAAGTATTTACAGATGTTAAGTTGAATGTAACTTGAATGATGATTTCTGTCTTTGATAAGGTAGAAAACATTGTGAGAAAAGGAGAAAATGCTGGTAACCAGCATTTTCTCCTTTTCTCACAATGTTTTCAAATGCTTTTTTTTCAGCATTGTCGAAACATGGGACTTTGTGTGGGAACAAAAAGTTAATTTTCATCATCATCTCTGGTCAGAAACTACCCTGTAGGAAACCATTGTAAACTGTCATTCGAGAATAAAGGAAAGACTGATATAAACATTGACAATGAACTCCATGCTAACCATGATGAGCTTTTGTTGAATGTCGGTCACAATTTATGGCAGGTTAAACCTAAAAAATGTAGCAATTTACTAGTATAACAATTTAAAAGACTCAATCATGTCAAGTTCAAGGCCAACGAAGCCTTAACTCATTACCAAACAACAATATTTTAGGCTTGTCTAAAATCGAAAGCATTAAAATTTTGCAGACAACAAAATAAAAGTGACTGAAAATTTGAAATCTATTTTGTGAAGAGTAGAAAGCATTGTGGGAAAAAGGAGAAAGTGCTGGTTACCAGCATTTTCTCCTTTTCTCACAATGTTTTCTAAAGGCTTCTTTCTCAGGGTCATCAAAAGTAGGGATTGTGTGGTAATGGGTTAAACTTTTTTTTGAAGAGAAAATATCTTCTTAACCCTTTCCCAAACAACAAATTCCAGACTCTTCCAAATGCAAAAAGTTTGCAGAGAACAATTTTCACATTTGATAAAAATGGCAAAAAGTTCTCCAAATGGGTAGAAAACACTGTGGGAAAAGAAGAAATTGCTCATTACGAGCAATTTCTCCTTTTCCCACAGTGTTTTCAAAAGAGTTGTACTGCAGACACGTAAAAACAAGGGCTTGTTTGGGAAAGGGTTAACGGACAATTAGACCTTAGATAAGACTGCATATTCTGTGCACAGTCTGTGCAGCCTGATCAAGATCTACCCTGTCAACAAAAGATCAGAGAGTTGTGCTTAGAAGCTTAAGAGTTAACTAGAAATATACATGTCATTACATAGATGATAAATAAGTAAAATAAAGTTAACATGCAAAATCTTCTTTCTTCAATCTGGTTACAACTGTATGAAATGTTAGAATGCTTAATAAAATGTCCAACTAAATTAAACTAAATAATGAAATAAAGCAAAGTAAAAACTCAGACCAGAAAACTATATTCAATGTTAGTTTGACCTCCACATTGTTTTTACCAAAAATCAAATGTTTTGGCAAACAATCCATTGGAAGACATTGTGGAAAAAGAGAAAAGGCTTGTACAATAGTACCCAGCATTTTCTCCCTTGCCAACTACATTTTCTACCCTTCTTCGATCACCCAGTAACTTTTATTTATTGTCTTCATCTGCTTTTAAATCAGACAAGTCTAAAACTTTGTCATTTAGTAAAGGGTTAAAGAACTATTATTATATTGCAAAGAAATTTCTCATAATCTGATTGGTAAACATGCGAACATACATCATGTTCCCTGGCAAAAAACATGTGAAGCAAGTATCCCCTCTTGAGTGACCCGTAAACATCACTACACGTGCAACACAACATTCAAAACGCCAGCATCGATCAATCACCAGACTGCACAATTATGTACCAAACTGCATGTTTTAGTGACGTCAGTTTTCATTGAATTTGGGTACTCAGAGGGGAATTTCTATTTCGTCAGCATACTCGATTCGTGGGACTATAATACAGGAAAATTTCACTTACCACGCTTTGAAAGGGTAAAACTTTGCAGTATAATAAATTCGTTGTACGGTCAGGTGGCAGGGGACTTGGTTCACTTGTTCACGGCCATGTTAAATCATGTCCCCATCTCGCTTTCGGCTCGGGGTGACATGATTCATTACAGCCGTGAACAAGTTTCCAAGTCCCCTGAAATCTGACCGTACAACTAATAATACCTGTGCCAGTGAATAAGATTGTTTGCTCAACCCATTACCACACAATCCCTACTTTTCATATTAACAAGATCTAATTTGTTGTCTGCAGATGCTTTGAATTTGGTTCAATAAAAAATTTTGTCGTTTTGTAGAGTTAAAGGCTGCAAAATCTGATTATTTCTACAAGATTAGACTACGTAGAACATTAGCACTATGATACTAGATCTACAGCATACAGTATTTTTTAATCTGAAAAGAAGAGACTGGAAACTACACTATTTTTGCATTTTTGTTGTTGTTATTCTTCCAGACTAAGAAAGTCCACTTAACCCATTATCAATGTTTTCAAAAGGCTTCTTTCTCAGGGTCGTTAAAAGTTGGGATTGTGTGGTAAAGAGTTAACCCATTACCACACACAATCCCTACTTTTGACAACCCTGAGAAAGAAGCCTTTAGAAATCATAGTGAGAAAAGGAGAAAATGCTGGTAACCAGCACTTTCTCCTTTTCCCACAACTTTTTCTACTCTTCACAAAACAAATTTCAAATTTTTAGTCACTTTTATTCTATTGTCTGCAAAATGCTTTCGATTTGGACAACCCTAAAATATTGTTGTTTGGTAATGAGTTAAATTGACATGTGATGAAAAAATATGTGAAGCACTAGGGCAAAACAGGACTGCAAGCAAACCGTTGCATTATTGTGGACCCACAAAATACATTCTGAGTACTAACCAACTGAATCATGCAATAAAATGGTCCTTTGACATGCATAAAATTTACAAACAGCAAAAGGTTATTGCCTATTTCATTTAGACTGATCCTGACTTTTATGCTGAATATATAAATAGATCTACAAATAGAACTGATTTTTATTTGGAAGTTATTATACTGAAAGGTACAGCTAGGTAAGCAAATAAAATCATTCATACTGTACAGAATATTTCCGTGACCATTGCCGACAAAACCAAAGGGCAGCCCCCATGATGCAAAGAGTAATCAAAGCATTGAGAACGCTGAAGTGGTATTTGCCAAACAACCCATTATGTTGAATTAATAATTTCAAAGAAAAAGAGACATATTGTTCATGTATTGGCTTAAAAGTCAACCTAAAAAGCAAATGAATATCTTTTTGGCTGAAGGGAGAGTACTCATGAGAAAGTTTGGATTGTTTGTGCATTATTGGCCTCTCTTTGATCATAAGGAGGAGTCATAAGTAACATCCCTTGACAGTATGATGCATGATGGATAGATAGAAAACCATGTGAATATATCATAATTAAGTTTGTATCTGAAAACTATGATTTTGAAATATCTTAATCCGTTTACATTTATTTCCAATCATAATACAATGAATTATTTTGATCTATAGATATTCATGCGCAATCAAATGCAGTAGCTTGAAATCATAGGATGAACAAGCTATGGGACAAACTGGTTTTGGAACAAAAAGCCCAGGACCAAGTGATCAGTAGACAAATTAAGTATCATTGCGCCAATAGAAGGCTATGAGTGAGTGAAGCTATTTTCAGTCAAAAATTTGTATTTACACTGTTGAAGTATTTTAACATGCCACTTTCTAATTTCATATCTGATTGGTAACAAAAACGTCATGCCTGAGAAAAATTGGGTTTAATTGGGTTTATTTCCTTCGGCTTTGAACAAAATACCATGCATGGTCTTCAAAATTCAATATTGAACTCATAGTGGTATTGTCTTCGACAAATAACACAAAAATAGAAATTTAATGTATGTAAATGATATTGACCTGGATCAGGTTAAATGAAGTAAGTAATATATATGTCAGACTCGTAGATAGATACATTTCGTTGATGCATTTACCCATTACCACACAATCCCTACTTTTGACGCCCCTGAGAAAGAGCCTTTAGAAAACATTGTGGGAAAAGGAGAAAATGCTGGTAACCAGCATTTTCTCCTTTTCCCACAATGTTTTCTACCCTTCACAAAACAATTTTTTACTTTTCAGCCACTTTTATTTTGTCGTCTGCAAATGCTTTCAATTTGGGCCAGTCTAAAATATTGTTGTTTGGTAATGGGTTAAACACCTTTTTCTCAGGGCATAAAATTTGCATATTTGATATGTTTTCCATAATTATGTGATAAACAATCTTGGCAAATAGCCATATTCAAGTTGTAAAGAGTAATACAAGTATTGCAGCCCAAGAGGAGGTCAGAACTTGGGACAGGATCATGATTGTACTATCATTAATAAGTGACTACCCTGCTGTCATTTTTGAGTTCCAGCAGCTATTCCATCAGTGATTTATACAGAATGGGTTGAATGATTAAGGTCATTGTGTGCTCCCTTGTTAGGTTGTTGTCTCTTAACCCTTTACCAAACCACAAAATTTTAACTTTGTCTAAATTAATAGCATTACCTGACTACAAACAAAATGTTATCTAAAACATGAAATTTGTCTTTATTTGTCCTGAAGCAGATAATTTATTTCCACAGTTATTTTCCTCTGGAAAATATGATAGCATTAAAATCATCACTATTCTAGCACCCTTTGAATTGATGGCAACTGTAGAATTGAAAATGATAATTCTATGTAAACAAAACCTCCAAAAATGGCTTGGTATTATTACGTCCCTTTACAAAAAAAGTAATAAAAGCATGAACAGAAACTTTTCAGATAGACATTTAAAGAAATTCTGAGTAGATAAAAGTGTTTAGAATTATTAAACAACTATAAATTCTCAATAATCTAACAACAAAAAATATTACGCTATGTTGAGCAGAAGCTTCACGTGAGGAAATCCTTAAAAGGGTAGAAACATTGTTGAAGTTTTTCAAGTCTTCAAAAAGTAAAAACAAACAGAAAATACTCCACAACAGTAATTCATGCATAGACAATTGTCTGATTACTCCCTCGATCAATCAATCAGTCCCATCCCTAGACAGGTAAGTATATACAAACATCTAGTATAACTAAAAACAAACCACATCTATGTTAGTACTAAACCAATAGCAAATGTGAGATACAAGCATTAAGTGCAGATACAAATACCTTTGAAGTATGGTGACGGTTCACATTGATAATACTTGTGCCACAGAATGCCTTTTTCATACGAATCTAAATACCAACAGTTTGAAAAAAGGGCCCGGTAGCCCTTATTATTAGCATTCTGGACATTTATCTGTTTTCCATACCACACATGCATAATTGAATCTTTGGGAACCTAAAATAAAGTTCATACATAGAATATACAGCATTTTACATGACATATTTAGAATAACACGTAAACTCTATCACCCATGTCCAGATAGGGGCAGTTTTTATGATTATTAATCAATCAGTAGTCACTAGAGAAAAACCTAAGGAAAAATTACCACATAATCCCAACATTTATAGACCGTATGGAAGAAGCCCTTAGAAAGCACTGTGGGAGAAGGAGAAAATGCTGATTATCAGCATTTTCTCCCTTTCCTACTATGTTTTTTCTTCTTCCATCATTAAAGCCATGCATAATTTGCCATCTCCAAATGCTTTCAATTCAGACTAGTCTACATTTTTTATTTTTAATGTTTGAGTCAATGTGGAAGTCATTTTTCAAAAAGGGGATCAAAAATTAAGATTGTAGTCAATTGTCAAACAGGTTCCTGGAAAAGATTCTTTACCTCCTGAGAAAATATGCATTCTTTTTTAACCCTTTCCCAAACGACAAACTTTTGGACTAGACCAAATTGAAAGCATTTGCAGATGGCATTTCAACTCTTGCTGAAAAGATGATTTCTGTCCATGATAGGGTAGAAAACATTGTGGGAAAAGGAGAAAATGTTGGTACCAGCATTTTCTCCTTTTCCCACAATGTATTCAAAAGGCTACTATTCCAGATCCGTAAAAACCAGGGATTGTTTGGGAAAGGGTTAATGCTGTTCTTTCTGATTGTACTTGCACTTAGAAAAACAAAATCTGAAAATCCACAACCTTCTTACTCAGGATGGAAAGGGTTATTTGAGTTACTCTAAAAGCATTCAAGCAAAACCCTAGATGGATATGGTTAATGATAGAGAAACAACACATGGATGCATTCCATGCATGGTAGAGATATTCTGACAGTAGATCAGCACTTCAAACATGAATCCTATTTTACTCCAATGACAGGAGATGTCTACGAAAGGAAAGAAAAGCTTATGGGACCATTCTGCTCCTGTATTACAAAATGACAAGGTCAAAAATCAGATGCAAGCCTTAACCCATTACCAAACGACAAACTTTTGGACTGGACCAAATTGAAAGCATTCGCAGACGAAAATTCAACTCTTGTTGAAAAGATGATTTCTGTCTATGACAGGGTAGAAAACATTGTGGGAAAAGGAGAAAATGCTGGTTACCAGCATTTTCTCCTTTTCCCACAATGTTTTCTATAGGCTACTATTCCAGACCCGTAAAAACCAGGGATTGTTTGGGAAAGGGTTAACCCATTACCAAACGACAAAATTTTAGGTTTGTCAAAATTGAAAGGATTGCAGACAGGGATTTGTAGTAATGGGTTAAAGCACCTTTCATAACTATCAATGCTCATGTGACTAGTGTAGATCAAGATTAGGCTGCATGAAATGTGCAGTCTAATCTTTGATATACCCTGTGTGCTTTGCTTGGACATTCTGAAGAAAACAACCTTAACATTACAATTAAACCTTTACAAGACAATCCCAAAATTTAACTCTTAGAAAGAATGCTTTTAAAAACATTATATCAAAAGAAGAAAAACTGGTAACCACCATCTTTTTTTCCTTTTCCCACAATGTTTTCTGTGATTGTGAGAGTAATTTCTGCAAATTAATGCTTTCAAATTGGGTAAGTGTAAGAGTTTGTTTGAAAAAGATTTAATCCATCACCACACAATCCCTACTTTTGATGACCCAGAGAAAGCAGCCTTTAGAAAACATAGTGAGAAATAGAGAAAATGCTGGTTAACAGCATTTTCTCCTTTTCCCATGATGTTTTCTACTCTTCACAAAACAAATTTCAAATTTTCAGTCACTTTCATTTTGTCATCTGCAAATGCTTTCGATTTGGACCAGCCTAAAATATTGTCGCTTGGTGATGAGTTGAATCAGTTCTTATTTCTGGTATGAAAATATCTGCTGTGTTTTTGGCACTTTAGGGGTTACAGTGATTACTTTTTTTTATACCTTTTTGAATGCAGCCAAAGAATGATTGAAAATTGCATCAGTCAGTGTCTTCATCCCTATACAAGTATCAGGATTCATGTTTGAAGTGCAAAAATTTCAATTCAAGTTGAATTCGTGAAGCAACATACACCAGTTTCAACCAAAGATTTATTCGTACAAAGGAAACATAAGCTGTTTACAGACTAAGCAATGTCATGCCTATCCACTTAAGATTTACCTTTCGTGTACGGTGACGGGTCACAATTATAATAATCAACCCACATTATCTGCCCCTGGTAGTTGTCTAAGTACCAACAAGATGAAAACAGGGCCCTGTAGCCCCGATTGTTTAAAACCTCTATGTTGTATTGTGGTGCCGACCACACTTGTAAAATAGAGTCCTTGGGAACCTAGAAACATGGTAACTGTTGAATTCTTTACCAAATGACGATATTTTAGGCTTGTCCAAATTGAAAGCATTTGCAGATGACAATATTAAATGTGAATCAAAATTGAACTTTGACTTTGGAAAGGTAGAAAATATTGTGGAAAAAGGAGAAAATGCTGGTTTTAATTTCAAATTTAATATTCAAATTTTGATTTCTGTCTTTAATAGGTTAGAAAACATGGTGGGAAAAGGAGAAAATACTGGTTACCAGCACTTTCTCCTTTCCAAACAATGTTTTCAGAAGGCTTTTTTCTCACGTTCCTTAAAACTTGGGATTGTCTTGTAAGGTTAAGAGCAAATATCTTATTTGATTGGCTCAATATAACTGATAGCTTAGCCAATTTAGTTTCTCCAAGTAGAACTTGTGTTACTTTTTGAGTATCAGAATTAGTCTATGGATGCTTGATGACTACTTTCCCCTACTGCTCATGCAGGCTTAGGAAACCTGCATTTTCAGAGACATACCCATTCAATTTAGCAAGTTTCCAATAAGTTTTCAATGTTTTTACATATATTTAAAGTTTAATTCATGTAGACTATCCCTGAAGTTTAAAAACTCATCTTCCAAAGTTTCATTTCAGAGGGTAATCTGTGTAACTTTTCATCATATAATAAAATTTTGGACCCAAGCATTTGTGGACAACAAAAGAACTGTTACTCAAATATTTAAATTAGTTTTGGAAAGCAAGGAACATTCAGGGAAAGGAAGAAAATGCTGGTTACCAGCAGTTTCTCCCTTTCCCACAATGCTTTCAAAAGTTTTCTTTCTAGGTGACATTAGCCAAGCCCCTGTGGCTCAGGGAGTACCATACAGATCTTGAGAACAAGGAATCACTAGTTTCATCCCTGGTTTTGCAAATTTCGTAGCAGAGGTTGATGATAAATCATTGCAACAAGTTTCATTTCTCTCTCACAGCTGCCAATTATTTCAACAATAGTTGTGAGAAAGCTTCCGTAAATTTGGAAAGAATCTAATATTGAGTACTGGTGAAAGAAACGGCAGGGGAGCATGCATAAGTACAGTGGCTGCTTTGATATAACTGAACAATACAATCAATCAATCTTGGTGTCACCAAAACTCGGCATCATGCGGTAAATGGTTATGGAGGCATTGGATTAAAACTAGAACTGTCACACAAGTGCCCCATACCCCCACACAGCACCTTGTCACAGAATAGGCGTCATTTTATAGAAAAAAAATATCATCAAAGTGCCTTAACCCTTTACCAAACGACAATATTTTAAACTGGTCCAAATTGACAGCACTTGCAGATGACAAAAAAAGATGTAACTCAAAAATTGAAATTTGTTTCCATCAGGGTAGAAAACATTGTGGGAAATGGAGAAAATGCTGGTCACCAGCATTTTCTCCTTTTCCCACAATGTTTTCAAAAGGCTTCTATCTCAGGGTTGTAAAAACCAGGGATTGTTTGGTAAAGGGTTAATCCTTTACCAAACAATAAAGTTTTAGACTGGTGTACCAGTATATTAAAAGCACTTGCAGACAATAGAATAAACATAACCCAAAAATGGACATTTGTTTCCACCAGGGGAGAAAACATTGTGGGAAAAGGAGAAAATGCTGGTTACCAGCATTTTTTCCTTTTCCCACAATGTTTTCAAAAGGCTTCTATCTCAGGGTGGTAAAAACCAGGGACTGTTTGGTAAAGGGTTAACTAGGTGAAAAATCATTTGATTGTCACAAAAGTTTCAAGCCGATCATATTTATACTTTTGAAGACATGCAAGAGACAAAAACTGAAATTTAAAATTTTCAAAGTGCAATAACTCTAAAACTAGAAGGAAAAGAGTTATGGTTCTTGTACATTGCATTTCTTGTTAATGTGGTCAATCTGTATATGAAGTATGAAGCCACCAGCTTTTATACTTGGGAAATTATGCTCCAGACAAAAATCCAAAGTTAAAATCTGAAAAGGGAGATAACTCTAAAGATAGTGGGAAAAGAGTTACGGTTCTTGTACATTGCACTACGGTTTATGGTGATTTAACTGTATATGAAGCTTGAAGTTACTAGCTTTTGAACTTTGGAAGTAATGCCCCAGATGAAAATATGAAATTTTAGTTCTCAAAGGGCAATAACTCTAAAACTAGGGGGAATAGAGTTATGGTTCTTGTATACTGCACTTCTTCTTAATGTGACCCATATGTATATGAAGTTTGAAGTCATAAGCTTTTTATATTTTGGAAGTTATGCCCTGTACAAGCCTTTTGTGACAAATGGATGGACAGACGGACATGGTGACTCCAGTATACCTCCTAAAACTCAGTTAGTAGGGGTATAGTTTAAGAAAGCCAAATAACAAGACACAAATTAAAATGGTTAAAAATGTCTTCAACTGAATTTTCATTTCTTTTTTTCCTCAAGTATATAATTTCTAAAACATCTTACCTTATCTGTGTTTTTAAGGACATCTTCCCACATAACAAAGCTTGTTTTACGGTTATCTTTCTTTGCAGCTGTATCTTTCAGAGTTTCAATAAGCCTAAAAAGAGTTACAGTAATAGATAGAAGTCAAACCCTCTGTTTGTTTGAAAGGCAGTCTTGTTACATTATATATGCAGCTTATCTTTCAGAGTTTCAATAAGCCTAAAAAGAGTTACAGTAATAGATAGAAGTCAACCCATCTGTTTGTTTGAAAGGCAGTCTTGTTACATTATATGAATTTTTCTCGCATTGGATGGATGGATGGATGGATGGATGGATGGATGGATGGGTGGGTGGATGGATGGATTGGTTGGATGGATGGATGGATTGGTTGGTTGTATTGGGATTTAACGCAGCTTTAACAGTTAAGGTCATATCATGGTGGTCTGTGACGCACATATGTTTCATGGCCTTCTCATACTAGTACTAACACAACTTTCTTTCCAAAGCCACTGACTACTTTTCTCACATGCTTCAGCAGAGGTGAGAGGCGAAAATACGCCTGAAAGAAAGTTCGCCTCAACCGGGTATCAAACTCACAACCACCTGGTCATGAGTCCGACACGCTCAGCACTGAGCCACCCGAGAGGGCAGATAAATGGATGGATGGACAGACAGTTGGATGGAAAGATGGCTGGCTGGCAGGCAGGCTAGCTAGTTAGCTTGCTGGGAGGCTTGCTGGGTGGGTGGATGGGTAGATGGACAGACATATGGACAAATGGGTTGACAGATTGGTGGATGGATGGATATTTGATCAAATGATTGATCAATTGATTGATTGATTGTGAAAATTTATATGTAAGTGATTCAAACAAACCTCAAACCTTTTCAACCTTTAAGTGAAACTCCACTGAGGTTTATGCAAATGATATATCCTACAGTTTATAATGATAACCTTGTAAACTACAGCTTGTCACAAGCTGTAGTTATGAGGTTTTTGAAGTAAAATGACGATATATCATGATCAGACTTAACAGATTGTGCTTTGTCAAAACATATTGAAATATCAAATTTGTCTGTCAAGAAAAAATATATCTGTTCCGACAATGTGTTGGGGAGATTAAAAGGTAACAAGAGCGGCAAACTGTCGCAAGATACGCCCGTCTTACCCCAAGTTGTAAAGCTGGGGCATGTACCAGACTAAATTCAAGTATGAAAAACGACAAAGGGCAGTAACTCAAAAATTAAGCGAGCAAGAGTTACGCTTCCTGCGCACTGCACTCCCCCTTGATGAGATCTATCCACCCATGAAATTTCATAACCCTAGCTAGTATAGTTTTGGAGATATTCACCAGACAAAAATCAAGTATGAAAAACAACAAAGGGCAATAACTCAAAAATTAAGCAAGCAAGAGTTATGATTCCTATGCATTGCACTCCCCCTTGATGAGATCTATCCACCCATGAAATTTCATAACCCTAGCTAGTATAGTTTTGGAGATATGCTCCGGACAAAAATCAAGTATGAAAAACGACAAAGGGCAATAACTCAACAATTAAGCAAGCAAGAGTTATGGTTCTTATGCACTGCACTCTCCCTTGATGAGATCTATCCACATATGAAATTTCATAACCCTAGCTAGTATAGTTTTGGAGATATTCACTGGACAAAATTAAAGTATGAAAAACAACAAAGGGCAATAACTAAAACATTAAGCAAGCAAGAGTTATGATTTCTGTGCACTGCACTCCCCCTTGATAAGATCTATCCACCCATGAAATTTCATAACCCTAGGTAGTATAGTTTTGGAGATATTCACTGGACAAAATTCAAGTATGAAAAAAGGACAAAGGGCAATAACTCAAAAATTAAGCAAGCAAGAGTTATGGTTCCTGTGCACTGCACTCCCCTTTAGTGAGATCTATTCACCCATGAAATTTCATAACCCTAGCTAGTATAGTTTTGGAGATATGCTCCGGACAAAAATGAAGTATGAAAAACGACAAAGGGCAATAACTCAAAAATTAAGCAAGCAAGAGTTATGGTTCTTATGCACTGCACTCTCCCTTGATGAGATCTATCTACCCATGAAATTTCATAACCCTAGCTAGTATAGTTTTGGAGATATGCTCCGTACAAAAATCAAGTATGAAAAACGACAAAGGGCAATAACTCAAAAATTAAGCAAGCAAGAGTTATGGTTCCTGTGCACTGCACTCCCCCTTAGTGAGATCTATTCACCCAAGAAATTTCATAACCCTAGCTAGTATAGTTTTGGAGATATGCTCCGGACAAAATTCAAGTATGAAAAACGACAAAGGGCAATAACTCAAAAATTAAGCAAGCAAGAGTTATGGTTCCTCTGCACTGCACTCCCGCTTGGTGAGATTTATCCACCCAAGAAATTTCATAACCCTAGCTAGTATAGTTTTGGAGATATGCTCTGGACAAAATTCAAGTATGAAAAACGACAAAGGGCAATAACTCAAAAAATAAGCAAGCAAGAGTTATGGTTCCTGTGCACTGCACTCCCCCTTGATGAGATCTATCCACCCATGAAATTTCATAACCCTAGGTAGAATAGTTTTGGAGATATGCTCCGGACAAAGAACTGGACACCGCCCGCCCGCCTGCCCGTCATGGGTGATCCCATAATACGTCCCGTCTTTGACGGGCGTATAAAAAGTTAAGATGTATCTGACTTAGTTTGTCATTCATGACTCCAATATCCATTAGTAAGATACAGTAAAAATGTTACAAACCTTTTAAAGTAATATCCAATAGCCTTATCAACATAATATCTCCCATTCCTTGCCTCTGATTGTGGTATTCCAGCCTTTTCCTCTAAATGCTTTTTAATGTCAGGATTTGTGGCCCTGAATGGAATATGATATTGAAAAAATAGACAAGTCTGAATTCTAACATCTCTCCTGAAGTCTTTTGGTAAGAAGCATATTCTCCATTTCTCACAATGCTGTCTACCGTTTTTGATTCACATTTATTTGTAATCTGCAAATACTTTTAATTTGGACTGGTCTAAAATTTTGTCGTTCAGTAAAGAGTTCAAGGAACTTGTCAATACCCCTCACTAAAAAAATCAGAGTTTTATCGACCCTGAGGAAAAAGGCTTTAGAAAACATTGTGGGAAAGGGAGAAAAAAGTGCATTTTCTCCATTTCCCACTCCACCCTTTTAGAAACAAATCGTATCCTTCGAGCCACATTTGATTTGTTGACTGCAAAGTTAATATTTCCAGTTCAGTCTAGTCCAAAGTTTTGTTGCACCGTAATGGGATTTACATGTACTCACTGAATTATTATAGAATATGTATGAAAGTAGAAGACAGACAGATGGAAGAGTAAATGACATGATGGACGATTGGAGAGCAGCCTTTAGTCCCATACAATGAAATTGACACAGACAGAACAGCATCGTATCAGCAACCGACATTATTACGGTTACCTTCAGACTGGTAAGTAAGACTAAATAATCTTTGGCAGACAGTGAAGATCAAGATCAGACTGCACAAAATATGTATTTTGATCTGGATCAACACTGTCAAATATTATCAATTTTGTTCTAACAACATACACTTTAATATCACAATGATTCAGTATATACTAGAGCCTGGGAATCTTCATTCTGTTTATTCTTAAAAAGCAGCCAATCAGCTTTAAACCTTTACCAATCAATCCCTTGTTTTTATGACCTTAAAAAAGAGGCCTTTTGAAAACATTGTGGAAACTGCACCAGTACTGGCACCCAACATATAAGCCAATGAAGGGTCCCAAAGTTGACAACTGCTCCCTGGAATCAAACTGGGGATACTTCACCCCACAACTATGGCCACTACAATCCCAACTTTCAATGACCCCGAAAAAGAAAGCTTTTGAAAACATTATGGAAAAAAAGGAGAAAATGCTGGTAACCAGCATTTTTTTTTCCTTTTCCCACAATGGTTTCTACTGTTCCCCTTATCAAATTTCAATTTTTGATCGACATTAATTTGTCGTCTGCAAATGCTTTCAATTTGGAAAAGTCTAAAATTTTGTCAGCTGCTAAACAATTAATTCTTTACCACATGAGAAAATTTTAGACCAGTCCAAATTGAAAACATTTGCCAATGACAAAATAAATGTGACTCAAAAATTAAAATTCTGTTTGGGTAGGGTAGAAAACATTGTAGGAAAAGGAGAAAATGCTGGTTACCAGCATTTTCTCCTTTTCCCACAATATTTTCTAAAGGCCTCATTCTCAGGGGCGTCAGAAGTAGGGATTGTGTGGTAAATGGTTAATACAATACATTTTGTCTGTAAAAATAAAATTGTCACCTACCAGCAATCAGTATGCAGTTCATCCCCTCCTAAATGTGAGAACACGTCTGGAAACACTTCATAAATCTCGTTGTACAAATTTGACATAAATGTGTAGGATTCATCTTTAGATGGGTCGATTGGGCCCACAGGACCCCTAATGGGTTGTCCCCCTTGGTAACATGTTGCTTTCAAACCAGGGTACCCAAGCCAGGAGAACATGTGACCTTAAAAGGAAGGGTCATAAAATAAAATTTTCTAATGCAAACGAAGGTACATGTATTAGAGTTAAAGCAGTTTGTGGATGAGGAAAATTTCTCGAAAACAAGCACAGTGACCCATATCTTTTTTTACTGTAACATACTACAGACATAATGAGCTCCGTATGCGCAAAGTTTAAAAAAAAAAAACTCTCCTTTAAATACATTTGTGATCTACATCAGTAAGTAATACAGACTGAACAAGACTGAAAACCCTAAGATTAAAAAGTTGACTTCTATGATGTCTTTTTATTAACTTACCTGGAGTATCAAATTCAGGTATGACTCTAATACCTCGCAGTCTTGCGTATTCCACCAAATCTTTTATATCTTTTAAAGTATATACCTTTGTTGGATGGTAGGCTCCCTAAGACATAAATACATGTACACTACAAATTGTATTAACTCAATACCATATGACAATATCGTAGACTTGTCCAAATTGAAAGCATTAGCAGATGACAAAATAAATGTGGCTCAAAAATTGCAATTTGTTTTGGGAAGGATAGAAAAAATTGTGGGAAAAGGAGAAAATGCTGGTTACCAGTATTTTCTCCTTTTCCCACAATTTTTTCAAACGGCTTCTACCTCAGGGTCGTTAAATGTCGGAATTGTATGGTAAAGAGTTAAGTTTTACCAAAGAATCCCTGGTTTTAACAACTCTATAGGAAAAGTCTCTTGAAAAAAATTGTGGGAAAAAGAGAAATTCTGGTAACCAATGATAAGGTTTCCCACAAAATTTTTTACAATCATTTCAGTTACATCTTTGTCTGCAAATACTTTCAATTTAGACAATTTAAAAAGTTTTGTTACTGTGTAACCAGCATTTTCCTCTTTTCCCACTTTTTTTTCTACCCTTTCCAAATCAAATTTCAATATTTGATTCACATTTATTTTGTAGTCTGCAAAATTAATGCTTTCGATTGGACTTGTCCAAAATTTTGTCATTTGGTTTGTAAAAGAGTTAAAACAAGTTGACTGTGTTACAAAAGTGGCAATTAAGGTTTTACTATTATTCAGAGCATAAGTGTTAACCCTTTACCCCATAAGGCATTTCTATGGTATCTTTAACTGACCCTAAATAATAGCAAGGATGAAGCAATTTATGTGTATATGACACCTTTTGATAGCATAGAAAACATTGTGACAAAAGGTGAAATTGCTCGTCACGAGCAATTTCACCTTTTGCCACAATGTTTTCCAAAGGTTCCTACAAGCAATGCATATAAATGAGTATCTATGGAGAAAAGGGTTAACTCTTAACCACACAATCTCACCAAGATATATGCTACCTGCAATTCTATACCAGTCATAGCTCAGAAACATCTAACTTATTTCTGTTTGTCCTGGATTTCAAACTACCAAGCCAGTCCTCTGAGGCATATTGCGCAAGGACACTCCTTTGAAATCCAGGTCTATATTCACCAACCGTTCTTAAGAACGCTCTTTGTCTTACTCCTCAAGTTTTTCTGTTTGTGAAAGTAACAGAGCTTCTGATTGGCTAAACCATTTGGTTTAGCCAATCAGAAGTTCTGTTACTTTCACATTGAAAAAATTCTGAAGAATAAGACTGAGAATGTTCTTAACCCTTTCCCAAACGACAAATGTTAGACTCTTCCAAACTGAAAGACTTTGCAGACAACAATTTCAACTTTGATGAAAATGGCCGACAGTTCTCCAAACAGGCATAAAACACTGTGGGGAAAGGTGAAAGTGCTCATTACAAGCAATTTCTCCTTTTCCCACAGTGTTTTCAAAAGACTGCAGACACATAAAAACTATGGCCTGTTTGGGAAAGGATTAAGAATGGTTGGTAAATATGGACCTCGGTGTCTTGAATGAAGATTGACGCCTAAATCTCCATGCAGGACCCTATTCAGAACTGGAAAAAAACACACAAAAAGAACCCTGGCTAAGTACATTGGCCGTTGTGATATAACTGAAACAGTGTTGAAATGGGTCAAACGACCACATAAAACAAGGATATTTACCATCTCACTAAGTTTAGGATACACTTCACTTTTATAAGGAAAAGAATTGTCATCAACAATATGCCAGTGTAAAACATTCATCTTGTTATAAGACATGGCTTCCTGAAATGACACAAAAAAAAAAGAGATCCTCAGAATAAACCTCTTTAACCCATTACCACACAATCCCTACTTTTGATGCCGCTGAGAAAGACGCCTTTAGAAAACATTGTGGGAAAGGGAGAAAATGCTGGTAACCAGCATTTTCTCCTTTTCCCACAATGTTTTCTACCCTTCACAAAACAAATTTCAAATTTTCAGTCACTTTTATTTTGTAGTCTGCAAATGTTTTCAGTTTGGACAAGTCTAACATACTGTCGTCTGGTAATGAGTTAAAGCAAAATAAAGGAATTACAGAGCGATATATCATCCATGTTAAAAGCACTTGCAGATGACAAAAAAAGCATTGCTAAAAGCATGATATACATCTATGAAAAAGTGGAAAGCATTGTGGTAAAAGCAGAAAACGCTGTTTACCTGCATTGCTTTGCTTTCCTACACTATTTTCAAATGTGCCCTTCCTCAGGGTCCCTAAAACTTGGTTAGTAAAGGGGTAAAAGGTCACATGCAGATGAGCATCTCAAGTGCTCATCTTGTTTTAACCCATTACCACACTATTCCTACTTATGACAACTCTGAGAAAGAGGCCTTTTGAAAGCATTGTGGGAAAAGAAGAAAATGCTGGTAACCAGCATTTTCTCCTTTTCCCACGACATTTTCTACCATTCCCAAAACAAATTTTAATTCTTGAGCCACAATTATAATGTCATCTGCAAATGCTTTCAATTTGGTAAAGTCTAAAACTTTGTGGTTTGGTAAAAGGTTAACAGCCCAAAGCATGAAACTCATGTGGAAAAAGGAGAAACTACTTGTATAATACCAGCATTTACAGTTTATTGAATTTGGACAAATAAAATATTGTCATGCCTGTTAATTAGTCAAAGATATGTAGAAAAAATTTCAATTATTTCACTTCATTGAAAACTTGAAATTTCAGGCATTATGCCATAGACATAAAAACCAAAGTTTCTGGTTTAACCTATTACCACACAATCCCTTCTTTTGACAACCCTGAGAAATAAGCCTTTAGAAAACAATGTGGGAAAACGAGCATTTTCTCCTTTTCCAACAATGTTTTCTACCCTTCACAAAACAAATTTCAAATTTTCAGTCACTTCTTTTTCAGCCATCTGCAAATGCTTTCGATTTGGACAAGCCTTAAATATTTTCGTTTGGTAATGGGTTAAATCAAAGACAAATCACTACTGTTTCTTTACCCCATACACCTTATATAATTTTTTTATGTAGTTTTTTTTTTACACAGCAGACTAGATTTAACACCATCAAATTTTAACAGCGTTCATTTACCCTCTGGCTTGAAAGATCTTACTTTAAGCCTAGTACTTACCAGCACATTTTTTATTACAAATTTTTCCATATAATGCCTCGATGTATCAATCATAATCCCTCGATGTGGAAATCTTGGTGAATCTTCGATTTCTGTTTCCTTTGCATATATCTGTCAAGAAAGTAAAAATAATCTCATCTTTATAATGTAAAATGAATGTCATGTAAATCTTTGAATTTCACTTGTAGGTCAATTATTTTACGTTTTCTAATTGATTTAACCTGTGCTATGAAAAAGGTTTAAATATTCATTTATTTAACAGATCTAGTTGATAGGCTCTATTTAATAGCAATACTACATCAAAAGGATACATGTCAATTCCAGACATAAAGACAATTCATCTCATATTAAAGTAAACCTTAATCCTTCACATACAATCCTGATTTTTGACAAACCTGTAGAAGAAGACTTTTGAAAACATTGTGGGAAAAGAAGAAAATGCTACCGACCAGAATTTTCTCCTTTTCCCAAAATGTTTTCTAACCTCTCATAAATAACTTGCAATTTTTGAGTCACTCTTATTCTGTTATGTGCAAAAGCTTTGAGATTGGACATGTCTAAAATTTTGTCATACATGTGGTAAAGAGTTAACTGTTTACCTCACAATCCCGCCTTTTTAACAACCCTGAGAAAGAAGCCTTTTGAACTGCGAAAAGGAGAAAATGCTGGTATCCAGCATTAACCCATTACCACACAATCCCTACTTTTGACCCTCCTGAGAAAGAATCCTTTTGAAAACACTGTAGGAAAAGGAGCAAATGCTGGTAACCAGCATTCTCTCCTTTTCCCACAGTGTTTTCTACCCTTCCCAGAACAAATTTCTATTTTTCAGTCACCTTTATTTTGTCGTCTGCAAATGCTTTCAATTTGAATCAGTCTAAAATTTTGTCGTATGGTAAAGGGTTAATGAGCATCTGAGCCTAACCCTGCAGAGAACTTTTACTTTGAGCAGCCCCTGATTGATTGAATTTGTGTCTGTTGATCGTTACCACTGGTTACCCCTATGGGCGACACACCTGAAGGCTGTTAGTACTGTACTGTTTGGGTAATTACTACAGATACATGACAAAACCCATCCTAAGTAACGCCTAGCTCTTTAACCCATTACCAAACGACAAAATTTTAGGCTTGTCCAAATCGAAAGCATTTGCAGATGACAAAATAAAAGTGACTGAAAATTTGAAATTTGTTTTGTGAAGGGTAGAAAACATTGTGGAAAAAGGAGAAAATGCTGGTTACCAGCATTTTCTCCTTTTCCCACAATGTTTTCAACAGGCTTCTTTATCAGGGCGTCAGAAGTAGGGATCATGTGGTAATGGGTTAACATGACAGATATACAGCGCCGTCACACAGGACCTCGGTTCAACGTCTCATCTAAACGATTATCACTAACTTTGGACTGCCAGCCTTGGGAATCGAACCCACGCCCTAAAGTGACCCGCAACATCACGATCACAGTTCCAGATTACGCTCTACCATTGAACTATAGATGCAGGCTGCATGCCAGGGTCTACCTTCAGTCTGAAGGTGTCTGCTCCGATGCCAATTTTTTGACTGGTCTGCGAAGACCAGTCAAAAAATTAGCATCGGAGCAGACACCTTCAGACTGAAGGTAGCCAGGGTCCAGTGTGCCTCAGTGGTAAAGCAAAGGACTTGTGACCTGAAGTCCCGGGATCGAGCCTAACTGGCCCTACCTTCAGTCTGAAGGTGTCTGCTCCGATGCTATTTTTGTGACCGGAATGCGAAGACCAGTCACAAAAATAGCATCGGAGCAGACACCTTCAGACTGAAGGTAAACTGGCCCTTAATGGGTTTTTTTACAGGAGTGTGCTTGGCCCTGGGCAAGAGACTTCAGAGCCTAGCCTAGTACTGGTGAAACCTAGAAAAACATAAATATGTGAGCTGTCGTCGTGATATGACTGGAATAAAGCTGAAAGCGGTGTAAAAGACCATTCCAATACACAAAGCAAGCTGCATGCCAGACTGGACCCTGCTTGGATCTCGCGCGAATTAAAGCCGGAAAACGACGAATACTCTCTACAAAGGAGAACGACGACAAAATACAAAAGCGAATTCTACTCGAATTTTGATCGAATAACGACTGATTTCTTGTAAATGTGTAAATAAGTTAATTTCAGAATTACCGAACGTCGTTAACACATCAATCGCCCTGCTTGTAAATGAAAAATATCTGCCCGCAAATTACTGTAAACCTTGCCTTACAAGCCGAAGCGCGCAACAGTATTTTTGAAAAACATAGGAGCGAAATCGGGGGCGAAATCAGCCTCATTCTGAAAATAGCAACAATGAAAATCAAAGTGCTGAGAACACCCCGGTAATTAGGACTGAGGACAAATTCTGCATTGAGATTCTTAAATATGCAGGCCCTCTGACTTGGACCTGGGCAGAACTAAGATTTGACCTATTTGACTTAAAACTTAGACTAGTATGAACACTATTCTGCATCATCATTTTACCCAATACCATAAAATCCTGAATCTTAACGACCTCTAAGAAGAAGACTTTTGAAAATATCGAGGGAAAAGGTGAAAATACAGGGACCAAGTATTTTCTCCTTTACTCATTTTTTCCCCCTACAAGGATCGCTTCTGAGGCCTGTATTACTTAACTCTTTCCCAAACAAGCCCTGGTTTTTACGTGTCTGCAGTAAGAGTCTTTTGAAAACACTGTGGGAAAAGGAGAAATTGCTCGTAACGAGCAATTTCTCCTTTTCCCACAGTGTTTTCTACCCTTTTTGAGAACTTTATGCCATTTTCTCAAAATCTAAAATTGTCGTCTGCAAACTCTTTCAGTTTTGAAGAGTCCAAAATTTGTCGTTTGGGAAAGGGTTAAATGAAGACAAATCTTTCACTGATAAAAATGAGCCGCAGTGATATTTCATTGTGATTATTTTCATCACTCATCGTAGTCAGTTCAGTTAGAATTCTAATACCTACTTCCACCGTTCCACGTCTACGGAATAAAATCTGGCTAAAAGTTTCCAGTCCCCGCAAAGCACCCCAAACTCTGTTCGCTACCAACTGTACCACATCTGGCGTAACTGTTAATTTATCTGTCAAAGACATAAAATATAAATTTATCAAAGATGCTGTCATTAATTTGGTTATTAAGTATAATTAAGTAAGATCTACTATGCAGAAAATTCATTTGAAAAGCTTTTAATGAGCATTAAATAGTGGAAAGATCCCATAAACAAAAGTACCATGAGTCTGCAGGATGCATGTATACACACCAACCGTTCTTAAACCTTTACCAAACCAGCCCTGGTTTTTACGTGTCTGCAGTAAAAGTCTTTAAAAACACTGTGGGAAAAGGAGAAATTGCTCGTAACGAGCAATTTCTCCTTTTCCCACAGTATTTTCTACCCTTTTTGAGAACTTTCTGCAATTTTGTCCGAATCTAAAATTGTCGTCTGCAAACTCTTTCGGTTTGGTAGGGTCCAAAATTTGTTGTTTGGGAAAGGGTAAAGAACAGTCTTTGTGTTATTCTCCAGAATTTTCTACATTGAAAGTAACACAATTTCTGATTGGCTAAGCCGTGTTACTTTCAAAATTGGACAATCTTGGAGAATAAGACAAAGAAAGTTCTTCAGAATGGTTGATGAATACGGGTCCAGGCCTGCTATTCCCAGGTATACGGACGATGGGTGATACGTCATAGCAGACAAGTCGAATATTCGACGAATATGACATTAGCAGACAACGGTTTTCTTCCATTTAACCCTTTCCCAAACGACAAATTTTGGACCCTTCCAAACCAAAAGTGTTTGCAGACGACAATTTTAGATTTGGAAAAAAATGGCAGAAAGTTCTCAAAAAGGGTAGAAAACACTGTGGGGAAAAGGAGAAATTGCTCGTTACGAGCAATTTCTCCTTTTCCCACAGTGTTTTCAAAAGACTTTTGCTGCAGACACGTAAAAACCAGGGCTTGTTTGGGAAAGGGTTAACCCTTTACTCCATAGATACTCATTTCTACACATTGCTTGTAGGAGCCTTTGGAAAACAATGTGGCAAAAGGTGAAATTGCTCGTGACGAGCAATTTCACCTTTTGTCACAATGTTTTCTATGCTATCAAAAGGTGTCATATACACATATGAAACGGTTTCATCCTTTCTGTTATTTAGGGTCAATTAGAGATATCATAGAAATGCCTTATGGGGTAAAGGGTTAAAGACAAATGTCATGATTGGCACTACACTGAATTTATCATTTTCAAATGCCTTCTACATGGACAAGTATAAAAATCCTGTCGTGTGGTTATGAATTAATTAAGTGTTCTATGTCCCTGAAGTTAGATTTATCTATTCAAGCATATATATTATATTAATCCCATTCATATCAGTGAAAAGAACCCTCAAGCCATACTGTTTATGTATAATAACGTTCGACAGCTGTACCCGTAACTTAGACATGCCGGTGTATTTGCAGCATGGAAACGTTATTTACCTCTTTGCTCTTGACCAAAACCTGAGAGTATGAGTTATCGAGATAGCGCCCTAAAATAATGTTTTAGCAAAGAAATTTGATTAAACCTTTACCACGTTTTTTTTTTAATTTTAGAATGAGAACTCTTTCAGCACGGAGTATGGCTTATAACACGTGAACAGGGGCATTCAAACATCTGCCTATAGTGACGTCTCGAATCAGCTTGCGCAGTTTGCTACAGTAGACTTGCGCAATACAGAAAATTACATAAAAACGGAAAGTGTTGTTTCGGATTAGCCTGCGCGGACTGCGCAGGCTAATCCGATACGACACTTTACGCAAATGTTCGAATGCACCTTTTCTTGTATTGCAGGCCAATGACACAAACTCGTCCTTTTTCTGCGGCTGAGATACAATTATTCTAGAAAACTCAGGAGTTTTACTTTTACTTAATTGGCGTTGCTAAATGAACGAACTGTTCGGTGCCAAAATCAGACTGCACGTTCTGTGCAGTCTGGTCTTGATCTGTGCCATTCGCAAAAGCCCCTTTAATTCTCCAACACCGCTGAAAGAGTCAATATGGCCCTGAACAAAGTCGTGTTTGATTGGTGTCGTTTTAGAAAAGTATAGTAACAAAATATTGTTAAAGTGGATTATGGAAATAATTTTCCGAAGTATTTGACGAATTAGTGCATTTTTACATGACGTATGACAAGTTGTACTTTTTCACATTTTGGTATAAAAAAAACACGGGCTCTACAACACTACCTATTTCACCATTATGCTTTAATTGCATTATCTTCCGCTAGATGGCATTCTATAAATACTCATCTATCTAATTTGGGCATCCTGGGTATAGAACCGAACCACTTTCCTACGCGACAACCGTTACTGTGAATTTCAAACTAAAATTTCAGCAGTTTAGAGAAATCTGGAGTTAAAGCAGGTCTCATTTCTCCTCACACGTATTGATAAAAGCTGTTTTTCTACATTACTATTTTATAGAGCGTAATATTACAGTCTGTCCGGTTTTGGGGCTAGTGATGCGTCATATAAAGCAGTCGAATCTTCGAAGAATATGACATGCGCAGACAACGCTTTAACCCTTTGGCTGCTGATCGCGACTCACTGACCTTTTGCGGACAGTGTAGATCAAGATCAGACTGCACAAAACGTGCAGTCTGATCTTTGATCTACACTGTCCGAGAAGGTGATATTTCTCCCATAAAAATAAACTTTGAAATAGCAACCCTTGAGATTCCACTCTCCACTATAAGGTATCGTTTAACTTACACAGCAGGATAAGGGTTAATTGTGTAAAAGTCAATGTTTGATCAAAGGTTAGATAGTTGGCGATAATCATTTCAGCTCACTCTACATATCAATATTCATTGTCATATACATGTATTCTATTTACCGTACCCGGGTCACTTTTCTGTGGGGTCAATAAAATATATATGACACCGAGTCAGACATTTGAACAACTCATAAACCAATAATCCCGGGTTTTAACGACCCTGACGATCGAAGGTGTTTGAAAACATTGTGGGAAAAGGAGAAAATGCTGCTAACCAGCATTTTCTCCTTTTCACACAAAGTTTTTTACTATAGGCCCATCAGAGGACTTCAGCTGATCTATACTAGATATATTTTAATTTTATGCATTCTGCAGTTGTTTTCAATTTAGAAGTCTACATTTGTCGGAAGGGAAAGAGTTATGGTGCACCATAAAACAGTCCTAATGTACTTAGGAAACCAATCTTGTAAAAAGAGAAATTAACGGGGAAAAATTGAGCAAAAACAAGCAAATACTTGTAACAAATAAAAACTCCTTTTCTCATAATGTGTTTTTTTTTTTGCTATCGACAATTCCTGGCATTAAAAGACACATATATATGTATCTGGTAGATCTAAGATAAATGAAATTCTATGTTTATGATTTACATTTGAATTGAATTTACCCTTTCATATACATGTATTATCTCATGTAGAGATTTTTTTTTTTGTTTCGAACTATGCCTTCATTTTGCTGCAATATTATTTTTACGCAATAAACTGGTAATTATCTCCATTTCCTAACAAATATGGAGGAGGTTGCTCAAAAACAACTATTGGATTGCCCGTAATTATTATACATAAAAGAAATTTCAGACGTGCTAGGTATAGGTCTATTTCTCTTAGACAGACCATTCTCAAAACTTCACTTTCTTAAAACAAAATCATCAAGTAAAACTGCAAAACGAAAACTCTGTGTTCTCAATGTTTTGAATGTCGGGTTTATTTCTGTATTTCAAAAGAAGGGCAAGAAATAACACATATTTCTATGAGTTGCTGTAGATGTGTACCTTGTTTATCAGAATGGCTTAACTCTTTACCACACGAGAAAATTTTAGACTGGTCCAAAATTGAAAGCATTTGCAGACGACAAAATAAAAGTGACTGAAAATTTGAAATTTGTTTTGTGAAGGGTAGAAAACATTGTGTGAAAAGGAGAAAATGCTGGTTACCAGCATTTTCTCCTTTTCCCACAATGTTTTCTAAAGGCTTTTTTCTCAGGGGCGTCACAAGTAGGGATTGTGTGGTAATGGGTTAAATGCAAGGCCTGAATGCCAGGCTACCCTTATCCGTTAGGCTTGTTCATTATATTATGCAGTACAAACATCTCCATTAAACCCCGGTTTCTGAGAGCGCCACTCTGATATATTTCGTCCGTGGACAAAACCGAAAACTGTTTCTGGGACGCTCGACATGGACTTAACTCATTACCAAACGACAATATTTTAGGCTTGTCCAAATCGAAAGCATTTGCAGACGACAAAATAAAAGTGACTGAAATTTTGAAATGTTTTGTGAAGGGTAGAAAACATTGTGTGAAAAGGAGAAAATGCTGGTTAACCTGCATTTTCTCCTTTTCCCACAATGTTTTCTAAAGGCTTCTTTCTCAGGGTCGTCATCAGTAGGGATTGTGTGGTAATAGGTTAAGAGTTGAATAGAGCGCCACTCTGTTACATTTCCTTCATGGACAGAATCGAAAACTGTTTCTGGGACCCTCGACATGGATTTAAATGGATGTCAAATTTTTCCTCTGCTATAATACGACGTCTACAGGTCGTGAAAAATGCTAAAATTTTCACAGAGCAAACACACTTTGAATAATCTTGCAATACGACTTGGCCAATTACATCTATTTATAGCACACAGAACCAGGTTGACACGTACGGGAACAAATCAATATAGAGATCGATCAGTCTTGATTGATAAATACCTGTGGAGCGGAAAGGACATGTATCTAAATTATTCATCGAACAGAATAGCGCTTTCAATAACAACCATGTGAACGTTTTATAGAGACCTATTCAGGCTAAATTAACTCTTTACCCCACCATCCTGTGTTTTCATGGCACCGAAGAAAGGTTTTGAAATCATTGTGGGAAAAGGAGAAAATGCTGGTAACCAGCATTTTCTCCTTTTCCCATAATGCTTTCTTTTTCAAACTGAGAAGATTTCATCTTTAAAGCCACGTGTAATTGGTCCTCGGCGAATTCTGTCTGTTTGAGCGATTCTTAAACTGTTCTTGTTTTGTAAAGAATCGACTCTTTATTGTACAATCTGCTTTCCAGCCAAAAGGACGAACAGCTGACGGATGTAAAACAATCCATTTTTCTCTTCGGAATGACAGAAAAAAAAATGTGGGAAAATGAGCCAGGTCTGACCAGAGCTGACCAGAGCCGAGTACAAAGGGGTAGAAACTCTTCATCCAATAACAAGATTACCCTTTCAGGATAGAGGAAGATCTTGAACGCGACTTTCTCAGTGACAGAAAAAAAAAAGATTTACAGCTTTTCATGATTTTTGTGATGAAAAATTCTCAGAAAATATCGGACAGTGTAGATCAAAGATCAGACTGCACGTTCCCTAAAAGTAGTTAGTATTTGTCCCATTATGTGGTAACGGATTAATTGAACCAAGATCATATCTGGTAGCCTTTCCTGCTGACAGTCTCCCTTCACGTCATTCCAGCCCAATCTATACCCATTTCTATGCAGAGCTCGTTAGCTTACTCGGTACAATGTTATCGGGCTTGAAACCGCGAAGTCGCTAGATCGACTTCCCTTCTCCGTAAGATTCGATTAGTCATTTCGACATGACTCATTCCTCTCCTACGACTGCGCAGTTTCGGCAAAGGTTAAACAGAAAGCAGTCAGCGGCTTTATAAATACGGCGCATTATGCTTGTGAGAAAAAAAAAACCGGAAAAGTAAGAATGGGGGAACTAGGCAGCGTAATATAACAGAAATAACGTGAAAAACGTTGTTAACCCATTAACAAACGACAATATTTTAGACTGGTCCAAATTTAAAGCATTTGCAGACGACAAAATAAAAGTGACTGAAAATTTGAAATTTGTTTTGTGAAGGGTAGAAAACATTGTGGGAAAAGGAGAAAATGCTGGTTACCAGCATTTTCTCCTTTTCCCACAATGTTTCTACAGGCCTCTTTCTCAGGGGCGTCAAAAGTAGGGATTGTGTGGTAATGGGTTAAACACCATACAAATACAGTCCGCACTTACGACTTTTTAGTAACACACGATCATCAAGGCCGACTGCTGTCGGTATATTTCGTACCAACGAAGGTATTCATGACTATCACCGCAAAACTAACGTATTCAATACCTAATTGTCATAACGAACTTGCCTCGGTATTTTCCGTACAATTAAAGAAAGGTAGTTATGGCTTTCACGGCAGAGCTCACGTTTTCGATACCTGAACGTTCGGACTGACTTTTCTCGGTAAATTATGTACAACGTTTCGGCACTCGTTATTTTCGCATACCTTTCCCTTTTGAGGCAAATATTTCCCTATATTAACCACAAGCTGATGAAATAAACTCTATTTATTTCATCGAGTGAATATCATCAGTAAAAATATTACAGATGGTGTTCACTCTATGAAATAAATTTCGATCTTTCACCGAAAAAAAAACACCAAATATCCTATATTTAGGTGCATTGTAACACAAATCGGTGGCTTCCAGGAATGTGAGGTTTAAACACAACTTACAGGATTCGTCCATGTCGACGTGTGGATATTTCTGATCGTCCCCAAGGACAGAGATCTCAAGGTCCTTCATGTCAGATACTTGTTTGTATTTCTCCTCTTCCTGTTTCATACGATCGCTAATCGTCTTCTGATTATAGTTAAAGGGGAAATTGTAGTGTTCTGGAATCGTGTGCCGCAGAATAATCTCTGTATATCGCTTAATGGCGTCTTCTAAGACGTCGCAGGACTTATTCAACACTTTGATCCTAAAATACGCAGAGTTCATCTTTAAAACCCGGTCCTTTGTTTGTGAATACTTCCTGGGCATTGGCCATGGTTCGCCAGTCGACGGGAAAGGAGCCATGCGTATTGGGGGTTTAAAGGGGCTGCGCTCGTCAATATGTAGATCGAAATCTTTGCCGTTCCATTTTACATTAGGATGGGAATGTTTGTCAAGGAACTCGTCCAAATATGGATTATTTTGTCCGCCTCTACCAAGCTTTTTCAGCGAGTCTAAAAAGAAGAAAACGAGTTGGTATTAACTGTAAAATTATTAAGCGCGACTTTTGAATGTTTTGCAGACAGTGTGGATCAGGATCACACTGCACAAAACATGCATTCTGATCGTTAAAATTCGTCATTGTTTGGTAAAGGGTTAACTTGTATAAATCGAACAAGTGCAGATTCTCTGCTAACTGTAATGGCGTAAGGATACTGTGAGCCTTATTTATACCTTTCCCAAACAAGTCCTGGTTTTTACGTGTCTGCAGTAAAAGTCTTTTGAAAACACTGTGGGAAAAGGAGAAATTGCTCGTAACGAGCAATTTCTCCTTTTCCCACAGTGTTTTCTACCCTTTTTGAGAACATTCTGGCATTTTCTCCAAATCTAAAATTGTCGTCTGCAAACTCTTTTGGTTTCGAAAGAGTCCAAAATTTGTCGTTTGGGAAAGGGTTAAATAACTGACGCAGAAACTGACCTACCTAGAACATTCTGGGACAAGGTATTATCCAGCAGTAGAACCAGTGTGCATAGAACTGTGAACTTCATACTCCTGAAAAAAAACAAGAAAACCGGTTTAACATTTCACCGAACGACAAAAGTTTTAATTTGTCGAAATTGAAAGTATTATTTTGCAGACGTTCGACAAAAAGCTGCTCTGATAATGAATCTGCGAAATCTTGGAAAACATTGAGATATAAGCTGATGTCGTGAAATGACTGAAAAAATGTTGAATAGACTGAATCAATCAATCAATCAATTATTACCAGCATTTTCTCCCTTTCCCATAATGTTTTCGAAAGGCTTCTATCTCAGTTCGTAAAAACTAGGGATTGTTGGGTAAAGGCTTAATTCATTCTAAATGTTAAGGTTCAGTACAACATATCTTACAGTACAATCGTTGTTCTTAGGACACGTATCAAAGCACTGGCAGTACTGACGGTCAAGATCTGTTTCCACGAGTATAACTTTGTTTGTTTGGAGTTTAACGTAGTGGACCCATAATAGAAAACAGCTATTTCCACTATGATATTATCCTACAAAACTTGCTAAGATTAAAAATGAGTATTATTGTACTACTTTCAGCGAGCAACTTTTTCCTTTTTGTCTTTCGTAGAATTATAATTTATAAATCTAAAACCACTATATTCTCATTACAAAGTGAAATGATAATTACCTCCCTTTTCTAGAAACTAACAAAACTATCAACAAATAATTTCATGATAGACACCAAAGGAATGTCTGATCGGTTAAAAGTATGCAAAAGTATTATATATGTATAAATCAGTCTTTATCAACTGTCAAGAAATTTTATGCCATGTTGCGCTAGAAGTATTACGGGTCCACTGCCTTAACTCCATTTTAACAGCTATTGAGTTCATTATCATGACGTCAGTGATGCACCCATGTGTTTCCTGGCTTTCTCACACCAGGACTGACACAGTTTTCTCTCCAAAACCACTGACTACTTTTCTTGCATGCATCAGAGCTGAGAGGCGAGTTATCGCCGGGAAGAAAGTTCGCCGCAGCCGGATATTGAACCCGCAACGAGTATATAACACTGTGCAGATACAGGGCTAAATATTCGATGATAAAGTCGCTGTATATTGTGACTTGTCATTAAACCCAAATAACGAGGTTCAATGTTTAATGAAGATCCTATGTGTCTAAGTAAGGAGATGTAGAATTCGTAACCTCGGGAGACCCCGAGATTTAACCCTTTACCCCATAAGGCATTTCTATGGTATCTCTAATTGACCCTAGATAACAGCAAGGATGAGGCCGTTTCTTATGTGTATATGACACCTTTTGATAGCATAGAAAACTATGACAGAAGGTGAAATTGCTCGTCACGAGCAATTTCACCTTTTGCCACAATGTTTTCCAAAGGCTGCTACAAGCGATGCGTAGAAATGAGTATCAATGGAGTACAGGGTTAATAGTCACTAAATAATAAATAATCACTAACTCTACTATATTCACCTCTAACCAGCTAAATAACTAAAATGAAATTTTCAATTAAAAAAAACAACAAATATTCCTATTTCAAACCTATGTTTCGAGGAAAATATCTTCTTATCGGACAATGGGGATCCAAGATCAGACTGCACGTTCTGTGTGGGCAAAAGGTCAGTGAGTCCCGCTTAGCAGCCTAATGGGTATTGCATTATCGAGTGGGAGACACTGGGAAAGCTCTCTCGGACCCCTAGCCTAGTGCTTGTGAAACCTAGCTGGTACATGAATAAGTGGGCTGTTTATGTAATCGGACCGAAATAATGTCAAAAGCAGCGTAAGACTACAATTAATCAATCAATCAATCTTATCTAAAAATTTATATTATCATAACAAATGTATAAAACCACTAACAACACTGAGATTTAGAATGGTTTTGCTAAAGCCCTAAATCACATGACACGGATGTATTGAGTAATAAAGTATGTCCTATATCTTTATCGAAAGCCATCAAGATTAACGCACAAGTAGTTTATCTAACATAGTTTCCGTGTAGAAAGGGCTACGTGTATCAAAGGCCTGATATCAGTGAAATCCTAGGACCGGATCACATACAGGCTCAGTAAGAAACACAGGCTTTGGAGCTATAAGCTAATATTTATGGATCACTGTCGGAGGTTTTAGGGTATAAATTTATGACCAATCACGCAAAAAGGGACCTTCTGGGAACTGCGAAAAGTGTCAACCTTGGTCAGACTGCGCGAATTGCACAGTCTGACCAGGGTTGACACTTTTCACTTTCATGACATTTTCTGTATGAAAAGTAGTCATTGTTATACAATCATTTTTAATCATCAACTGAAACTGACCTGCACTATCGTTGATCTGTTGTCATCTAATCGATGTACAGAATTCCCAGATGGTCCTATTTTGCGTTAAGGGTCACAATTTTTTGTGGCAAGCACATTAATTCTAGTATAACGTTAATTTATACGTCGGAATCACAAGAGAGTGAAATAGGTTGTGCAACCTGAATACCCTGAAAGGTGTATTAATCTGAGCAGTAGCCTAGTGCTATCGCTGCCATCACGTGATGATGGTAAAGTCACTTGAAAAAGTTTTTTAAGTAACCAAAAATTATCACTAATAAAATATTTGAGTTAATAATTATGTAAAACACATACACTTAACCCTTTTTACCACGCAATCTCGACTAACAACCTTGAGGAAAAGGGCTTTTGAAAACATTGTGGGAAAAGGAGAAAATGCTCGTGACCAGTTTTATATTTCATCAGAGGGCTAATTTGTATTAATTTTGATAGCAGATATGGGCCAACTGTATCAATATTTTTTACGAGATATTTAACATTCAAGCGCTGAGCACAGTCACAAACTGAGCTGCTTTTACAGTGAAGATTTAGATCAGATTGAACTTCCTGTGCAGACTGATTTTTTATCTACATTGTTCGATATTTTGCCAGATACCAACCCCTCTCAAAACAAAAGGAATAAACAGAATCTGATGGATAAAACTAAATCAATCAATCGATAAATCGATCGACCAACCCTTTCACCGACCGACCGATCGATCGATCGATCGATCGATCAGTCAATCAATTTATTCAATCAATCAATTCAATCAATCTATCTATTGAATCTTTGATAATCTCTTAGGTGTTTTACACCATTTTCAGGATTTTGTTTTAATTTATTGAGAAACGTATCCTAGCAGAAGATAATAACTGGAACAACAGTAGTAAAATAATCAGTTCGGATGACAAGTCTTATCGAGGTAAGATCAACGGAAAATCTTGTCAAAGGAAACACTCATACATCGTGTTTGATCAAATTAAGAATTACTAGAAAATCTTATCCAGCTTAAAGGGGGAGCCTGTACAATACACGAATTTGTCTATGTATCGCCGTTTGATAACTTGAAATAATATTGTGATAGGTGATCAAATTATTCCATTCATACAGAGAAATCAAATCTATACAACCACCAGTAACACGCAGAACAAACCCTACACATGTCTTCAACTCTTCACCAAATGAAAAAATTAAACTGGTCCAAATTGAAAGCATTTGCAGACGACAATATGAACGTAATTAAAAAAATGACATTTGTTTCCAGCAGGGTAGAAAACATTGTGGGAAAAGGAGAAAATGCTGGTTACCAGCATTTTCTCCTTTTCCCACAATGTTTTCAAAAGGCTTCTATCTCAGGGTCGTAAAAACCAGTGTCTGTTTGATTAAGGATTAAATAGATACCGTTCTGTAATAAATACGCAGTTAACGATATAATTTTTTTTTTATAAAAAAAGATAACCTAGAAGGAGGTAACCCTTTACCAAACATTCCCAATTCTTACAGACTCTAGGAAGAAAGACATTTGAAAATATTGTAGAAACGGAGAAAATTTTTATAGCCAGGTTTTTTCCTCTTTTCCCACGATTTCTTTTAACCCTTTTTAAGGACAAATCTCTTATCACTAGACCCATCTATTCGATTTTTCTTTTACAATGAATCTTAACTACTACGAAATGACGATGTCTGTATTTAACTAAAGTTTGATAACTTTATTAGCGATTCAAACTCTGTGAAAAGGAGATTTAATGCATTTTATATTAAGTATTGCAGCAGTCCACACAGGCTAACTTGGGTCGAACTTTTTTTTTTGTTGAAATTTTGAAATTTATACATTTACTGCATTTCCAAGGACCATTTTACCTTATGATCCCGTAGGTTGTTTGACAAAATGGATTTCATGGATCCATAATTAACCAATTACCCCACAATCCCTACTTTTGATGATCCTGAGAAGAAGCCTTTAGAAAAGCCTTTAGAAAACATTGTATGGTAACCAGCATTTTCTCCTTTTCCCACAATGTTATCTATCCTTCACTATGTTTTCTATCCTTCACTAAACAAATTTCAAATTTTCAGTCATTTTTATATTGTCTTCTGGAAATACTTTCGATTTGGACAAGCCAAATATATTGCCTTTGTTAATGAGTTTAGAGAAGCACTGCGTGGTATAACGGGTCACTAAGAAGCATCATATCCCCTTTGCCAAGATATGGATCATGTATCTTAACCTTGTAGTGAAAAATGGGATCCCTGACGCAAAAAGGGATCTTCTGGGAACTGCGAAAAATGTCAACCCTAGTCAGACACTTTTCGCTTTAATGACAATTTCGGTATGAAAAATGGTCATTGTACCTTGTTATACAATCAATTTTGAATTATCAACTTAAACTGACCTGCACTATCGTCAATCTATCTTCATCTTATTGATGTACAGAACTCCTAGATGGTCCCTTCATTCGTGATGGTTCACATCAATGAAATTTCTCTATGCAAGTACAGATAAAAACCAGTAACTGATATTTAGAGAACGCATAGATCCACATGGCTGTAAAGATATCAAAAAATGAAACTATGACGCCGCAAATAAAGTCTATGTTGTGAGTACCCGTAACGATTCTGGACTGCGTATCAATAAACTGCAAATTGTGTTTGTATATATTCGTAAAAATGTACTGCTTTACCCATTTTTTTCTGGGGTAAAGTTATACAAATGAACCATGCTATGGCAAAATGGGGCTTAGTGCATCTCCGTCGTGCATTTAACAATATCCATTACCTACCGCAAAAGATGTGTTCCTAAGATTAGACTGGGGACAACATTTAAAAGAAGTTGACATGCCTCATATGTACTAACATGTTTGATCAAATGAGCAGTTGCATGAATATGTGAAAAATCAACATTGATAACGGTTATTGCTGATGAGCAGACTATAAAACAATACATAAATCTAAGGAAAAAGATTCTATCAATCATCAGTTGAATGTAATTGTTAATGAAAGGATTCACTGCTAAAACCTATTTGCTAGCATATTTCAAGCATCACCTTCTATTAGTACTTCCAGTACTTTGATTTACTTAACCGAAACAGTGCGGGTTGACCCTTTACCAATTTTCTCCACCCCGAGAACGAACTCTTGGTATGTAAAAGTTACGTGCATTGTGGGAAAAGAGAAAAATCTTGGTAATCAACATTTCTTCTTTTTCCTCAATATTTTCTACTCATATGCTGACAGACAAATTCCGTCATTTGGTCCATTATTGGCTTGTCGTTTGTGAATGTTTTCAAATGAACCTGTCTTACCTTTTGTCATCTGGCAAAGAGCAAATATTTCAATCGATTATCTAATGTAGGTCGGATCAGGTTGCCCGCTTTTTTATGGTAACAAGTAAATATCGGGTGAGTGATATCATTTATCGATTTCAAACCAATTTTCTGGGTCATTCAAAAAGTGTTAACCCATCTGGAATAAAGTTTCAGCGGATGACTTTTGGAAACGAAACTTCCTTACCTATCAACACACAAGCCCTACTTTTGATGACCCTGAGAAAGAAGGCTTTAGAAAACATTGTGGAAAAAGGAGGAAATGCTGGTAACCAGCATTTTCTCCTTTTCCCACAATGTTTTCTACCATATCATAGACAAAAAATCATCCTTTCAGCAAGAGTTGAATTGTCGTCTGCAAATGCTTTCAATTTAGTCTAGTCCAAAATTTGTCGTTTGGGAAAGGGTTAAATAGTTTCTCAATGCTTTCAGTGCTTTTATTTTTATAGTGTTTGTAAACAGTATAAATGGGACAGGCAAGCATCAAAATGGTGTGCCGCTTTTTGTCTAGTTTTTTTTTTTTATCGCTATATTTTACCTTGAATACAAATTAACTTGTCATCAGGGCTATTTAGAGGTGTAAATGGTGTAACTACACCCTTGTCTTAGAGTCGTGTTGCCTTGACAGCCCTGCCCCCGAGGTCACCTGTACGATCAACCACGATTTATGCGCGATAGCCAGTCTGTCTGCTTGAGGACATGCATGTAGCTATGGCACGTGAGCTTGTTTACTGCATGTTGAGTGTTACGCAAATAGCGTATAATTTAAGTCCAGATGCAAATGACCTTTTTTATGCCCTGCGTCAGAAAACGTTCGGGAACATTTTAGCAAAAGGAGCAATCGATGATGACATAACTTTCTGCCTTCATGAAGAGGGTTTTTTAACCCTTTCCCAAATAAGCCCTGGTTTTTACGTGCCTGTAGTAAAAGCCTTTTGAAAACACTGTGGTAAAAGGAGAAATTGCTCGTAACGAGCAATTTCTCCTTTTCCCACAGTGTTTTCTACCCTTTTGAGAACTTTCTGTCATTTCCTCCAAATCAAAAGATTGTCGTCTACAAACTCTTTCTGTTTGGAAGAGTCCAAAATTTGTTGTTTGGGAAAGGGTTAAGACGGTAATGCATTGAACAAATGGACTTTTCTTTCTCTCCGACATGCAAGAAATAATTAGAGGTTATTACATTCTGTTACTAATAATAGTAACATTTTCCACCGAAAATGGTGTAATATTAGTGTCACGCGAGGGCAGATATGACGGGGCAACGGGCTGATATCTGTTATCCTGCCCGTTGATAAGATATTTGTTCTATATCTATAGCAACAGAACACTCGCTCGCAAACGAACGTTCTCAAAACATCCATTTTGAAAAAAATGGCGGAATCGGTCCGTCAATCGCTAGCGAACAAATCTTCAAAACTACAGGCAACGTTGAATCGTTTAACCAACAAAGACGTGATAAATAGAGAATAGATAGTTGTTGTCTTCGATTGGGAAACTTATCAGGCAATGTGTAGTGTCTATAGGCTAGTAGTTCTTCGATTTTTATCTACTGAGCCGGATGAACCGAGCTTGATTAAGTTTCATAATTCGAAGAACCAACCATCTTTCTATTTATCCTGTTTTGATCCCTAACACACTGAATTGAATATTTAGATTGAGAAACAATAATGGCAACATCTTTTTAACAATAAACAAACATGAAGAACTGTTTATTTAAACGTCCTATACTGCAAATACGCAGCTCTACGATAGTGATCATGAATGACGTCATGAACGTGACGTTTACCCGCGGAAAATAAGTTGTGTCGAATGGAGACAAGATATTTTTGTTTTTAGTATTTAAACATGCTAAAAAACCAAAATAATCGTGCAATTGATCCATGAATGTAATAACGAGGTTATTACACGGCTGATGAGGGCCGGAGAGTGATATCGGCCCTCCACCTCGAAATCTGCCCTCGGGCTAAAGCCCTCGGGGCAGATATCAAGGTGGCGGGCCGATATCACTCTCCGGCCCTCATCAGCCGTGTAATAACCTCTAATTATTACATTCTGTTACTAATAATAGTAACATTTTCCACCGAAAATGGTGTAATATCAGTGTCACGCGAGGGCAGATATGACGGGGCAACGGGCTGATATCTGATATCCTGCCCGTTGATAAGATATTTGTTCTATATCTATAGCAACAGAACACTCGCTCGCAGACGAACGTTCTCAAAACATCCATTTTGAAAAAAAATGGCGGAATTGGTCCGTCAATCGCTAGCGGACAAATCTTCAAAACTACAGGCAACGTTGAATCGTTTAACCAACAAAGACGTGATAAATAGAGAATAGATTGTTGTTGTCTTCGATTGGGAAACTTATCAGGTAATATGTAGTGTCTATAGGCTAGTAGTTCTACGATTTTTATCTATTTAGCCGGATGAACCGAGCTTGATCAAGTTTCATAATTCGAAGCACCAACCATCTATTCTATTTATCCTGTTTCTCAATTTTGATCCCTATCACGCTAAATTGAATATTTAGATTGAGAAACAATAATGGCAACATCTTTTTAACAATAAACAAACACGAAGAACTGTTTATTTAAACGTCCTATTCTACAAATACGCAGCTCTACGATAGTGATCTGATGAATGACGTCATGAACGTGACGTTTACCCGCGGAAAATAAGTTGTGTCGAATGGAGACAAGATATTTTTGTTTTTAGTATTTAAACATGCTAAAAAACCAAAATAATCGTGCAATTGATCCATGAATGTAATAACGAGGTTATTACACGGCTGATGAGGGCCGGAGAGTGATATCGGCCCTCCACCTCGAAATCTGCCCTCGGGCTAAAGCCCTCGGGGCAGATATCAAGGTGGCGGGCCGATACCACTCTCCGGCCCTCATCAGCCGTGTAATAACCTCTAATTATTACATTCTGTTACTAATAATAGTAACATTTTCCACCGAAAATGGTGTAATATCAGTGTCACGCGAGGGCAGATATGACGGGGCAACGGGCTGATATCTGATATCCTGCCCGTTGATAAGATATTTGTTCTATATCTATAGCAACAGAACACTCGCTCGCAGACGAACGTTCTCAAAACATCCATTTTGAAAAAAAATGGCGGAATTGGTCCGTCAATCGCTAGCGGACAAATCTTCAAAACTACAGGCAACGTTGAATCGTTTAACCAACAAAGACGTGATAAATAGAGAATAGATTGTTGTTGTCTTCGATTGGGAAACTTATCAGGTAATATGTAGTGTCTATAGGCTAGTAGTTCTACGATTTTTATCTATTGAGCCGGATGAACCGAGCTTGATCAAGTTTCATAATTCGAAGCACCAACCATCTATTCTATTTATCCTGTTTCTCAATTTTGATCCCTATCACGCTAAATTGAATATTTAGATTGAGAAACAATAATGGCAACATCTTTTTAACAATAAACAAACACGAAGAACTGTTTATTTAAACGTCCTATTCTACAAATACGCAGCTCTACGATAGTGATCTGATGAATGACGTCATGAACGTGACGTTTACCCGCGGAAAATAAGTTGTGTCGAATGGAGACAAGATATTTTTGTTTTTAGTATTTAAACATCCTAGAAAAACCAAAATAATCGAGAAATTGATCCACGAATGTAATAACGAGGTTATTACACGGCTGACGAGGGCCGGAGAGTGATATCGGCCCTCCACCTCGAAATCTGCCCTCGGGCTATAGCTTTCGGGGCAGATATCAAGGTGGCGGGCCGATATCACTCTCCGGCCCTCATCAGCCGTGTAATAACACAGTTTAAAACGATATCAAACACCAAACGCACATAAGTCAAGAATAAATGTGATCCGTCACGCAAAAAGGGACCATCTGGGAACTGCGAAAAGTGTCAACCCTGGTCAAACTGCGCGGATTGCGCAGGCTGGCCTCAACACTTTTCTCTTTTATATTTTCTGTATAGAAAGTGGTAATTCTGCCTTATTATACAATGATTTTTAACTATCAATTTAAATTGACCTGCAGTATCTTTGATATGTTTTCATCTAATTAATGTGCCTTATTCCCAGATTGTCCGTCCCAAGGGTTTACTAGAGCTGTCACTGAATGTGACTTAATACTACGGCCAGCGCTTTGATATGCAGAAACAGGCAATTGCTAGTATTTTGTACACAGACTGACACACGGGCACACGGACACACACAGACAAAGACACACGGACACACGGACACACAGACACACGGACACACGGACACACAGACACACGGGTACACGGACACACACACACAGACACACGGACACACAGACACACGGACACACACAGACACAGACACACGGACACACAGACACATGGACACACGGGCACACGGACACACACACACACACACACGGACACACAGACACAAGGAACCACAGACACTCGGACACACAGACACACGGACACACGGACACACAGACATTCGGACAGACACACACATGGACAGACAGGCTGATTCCAGTATACCCCCGAAAACATTCGTTCGGCGGGGATATAATGAATGGCAGCAGACAATATTTGGAAAACATCATGGCAAATGGAAGAAATTGTTCGTATTGAAGCATTTTTCCCCTTTTTTTTCACACAATGTTTTCGCGTGTATCAAATTCTAACCAATTGTGTTAATCCAAATTTTAAAAGAATTATTCCTGTGCGATTCTTTCTCACGGCGAGGTAATACTGTCAATTAGCCCATTATTTGCCAAACGACAAAATTTTCAACTGGTCCAAATTCAAGGCACTTGCAGCCGACAAATGAAATGGGGCTAAAAAATTGAAATTTGTTTCCAGCAGGGTAGAAAACATTGTGGGAAAAGGAGAAAATGCTGGTTACCAGCATTTTCTCCTTTTCCCACAATGTTTTCAAAAGGGGCTACTGTCTCAATGTCGTAAAACCCATGGATTCTTTGGTGATGGGTTTAAACAATCGCGTGTTTTTTTGCGATTCTGTGGACACACCCTTTCTCTTTATTCCGTGCCGTTTTTCATCTTTTCATATCACATAGTTTGTCATCTGCTCGTACTGTATATATGGGAAAATTCAAGCCTATAAAATTGTCACCTGGTTAGGAATTTAACGGCCCTGCCTTGAAGGGGGCATCGAAAACATTGTGGGAAAAGGAGACAATGCCGATAATAAGTTTTCTATCCGTTCTGAGACAGTTCCGTCGATTTAAGCAACATTCAATTTGTCGTCTGAAACTCTACGAAATTGGACAAGCCTAAAAATATTGCCGTTTAACAGTCCCTGGTTTTTACCATCCTCAGAAAAAAGCCTTTTGAAAACATTGTGGGAAAAGGAGAAAATGCTGGAAACCAGCATTTTCTCCTTAACCCACATTTTTTTCTTTCCTGCTGGAAGAAAATTTAACTCTTTCTCAAACAAGCCCTGGTTTTTACGTGTCTGGAGTAGAAGTCATTAGAAAACACTGTTGGAAAAGGAGAAATTGCTCGTAACGAGCAATTTCTCCTTTTCCCACAGTGTTTTCTACCCTTTTGGAGAACTTTCTGTCATTTTTATAAAATTTAAAATTGTCGTCTGCAAATTCTTTGAATTAGGAAGAGTCTAAAATCTATCGTTTGGGAAAGGGTTAGATTTTGAGTTACAGTTATTTTGTCGTCTGCAAGTGCTTTGAATTTGGACCAGTCTAAAATTCTGTCGTTTGGTAAAGAGTTAAGTAATGTACGGGTCATTAGCATAATTTTGCCAGGATATTAATGTTCGATAGAGATACAGCACAAGCTGTTGTCAGCGATATACACTTTCAGCGTGAAGATAAACCGAATTAACCCTTTGCGGACTGCATGTGTAGATCAAGATCAGACTGCACACATCGTGCACTCTGAACTTCGATCTACATTATCATATACTTCGTAAAACATCACATTTATCCCTTTCCCAAACGACAAATTTTGGACTCTTCCAAACCAAAAGAGTTTGCAGACGACAATTTTAGATTTGGAGAAAAATGGCAAAAAGTTCTCAAAAAGGGTAGAAAACACTGTCGGAAAAGGAGAAATTACTCGTTAAAATTGTCCTCTCGTATCCTTTTGATTTGAGTTAGAAAATGTAAATAATTTTTTTTTCTTGAAATGTTTGGCGATTGTATTCTCTGTAATGACGAAATTTGTGGTGGGTCCAAAAATAGTCTCCGAAATTAATGGATTGTTTACCACACGACGAAAACAAAGAGTTGTCCAAATTGAAAGCATTTACAGACAATTTAACAGTGGCTCAAATGATAAAATTTGACTTTGATAGGACAGAAAATATTGTCCAGCATTTTCTCCTTTATAATGTTTTCAAAAGGCTTCTTTCACAGGATCGTTAGCCTTCGGGATTGCTGTGGTAAAGGTTAAAGGTGGGTACTTAGAAATTTTACATCTCACCAAATTAAAATATATATTTAAATATATCACTGAAATTCATATGAATAAATAATACAAATCATCAATAATCAAGATTCATAAAGTTACAAAAAAAAATTTTTTTTGATGGTGTTCCCTTAAAAGGCTATGTAGCCTCTTAAGGTATTTTTAGATTTCGCGCCAAAAATCAATAAAAGCATTTTGGGTTTGTTAAGTGACTGGCACGTGACTCATAAAGCTTAAATTCCATTACATAACAAACATGTAATAATTATTTCCATAATTCGTCTGTGTATTCCTGTATGTAAATGAGCGAGTTGGTCATCTAAAAATAGAACATGTCTCCCGTTGGTGTCAACCTGGGCTGTGGTAAATCTCAAATTTCTCGTATTGTCGGACGGTTTTCGACTACTGGGGTTGTATGAATGAAAATCAAAAGACCTTGGGAGTATAAGGTTAGGATGATTTTTTTTGCACTTTTGTAAAATTTTCGTCCCAAAATCTGAAGGGCCACCTTTAAAGCGGTCTGAGGATGTTTAATTTACGGTAATTGTCGCTACTGTATTCTTATCACAGCCCATGTGTCACTGCACCTCTTATCTAAACGATAAAATCTTACACTTTCTCATTTACAATGCATTTGCAGACGATAATTTAACTCATTACCAAACGACAAAATTTTAGGCTTGTCCAAATCAAAAGCATTTGCAGAGGACAAAATAAAAATGACTGAAATTCTGAAATGTGTTCTGTGAATATGTGAAGCATAGAAACCAGCATTTTCTCGTTTTCCCACAATGTTTTCTAAGGCTTTCTTCCTCAGGGTCGTCAAAAGTAGAGATTGTGTGGCAATGGGTCAAATGTGGTTTGAAGAACTAAGGTAGTGGCCAGTAATAGAAAACAGCTACACTGATGTATTTCCACTATAATAATTATTATTCTACAAAATTTGCTATGATTGAAATGAGAATAATTGCACTACTTTAACCGAGCCTTTTTCCCTTTTTTTTGTAGCGTTCTTAGAATTATCATTTATAAATTTAAAACCACTATATTCCCATTAAAAAGGGAGATAATAATTACCTCCCTTTTCTGGAAACCAACAAAAGTATCAACAAATAGTTTAAAGATAGACATCAAAGGACTTTCTCACCCCTCACAACGTACGTCAGTGTGGCGTCACAAGTAGTGATACCGGACCCTTGTTATAAAGTCAGTGTGCGTGTTTGGTGAGACTGTTTTTTTTTTTGTAATCGTTCCTTTAAATGATCTGAAAAAGTCTTTAGACCTCCAAAGGGTACAATGCCTAGGGACTTTGTTTTTTGTCAAAGCTTTTGTTAACTACTTATAATAATGGAATAGACTTCGACCAACTATCAAAACCCAATCACTTTTTGATACTTGGTCAGAGTTTTTTGTGCATATAGACATCTGCTTCCTGTCTAAAACATCAGAATATTAAATGTATTCATCTAATGTCTTTTATAAATACATAAGAGTCTTTGTAGTCCGTTTATATCCACCCAAGACAGCCTCATTCTATCTTCATATCGTACTTACTTTTCAATATGGCGGACACAAGTTACGAAAATGCGCAGGCCCGATATCACTTCCTGTGACGTAGGTTGTTACCCTTGTTTCTGGTAGCTTAAAAATGTGCAAAGTATTATATCTGTATGAATCCGTACTAATTTTTATCGACCGGCGCCCATATTCCGGGAATACATGCCAGTCATAGCGGCAGAATCCGTTTCTCTCAAACATCTAAACATTGTTTCGGCGGTAAACCAATAGGAAAATAGTCAGTGGCTTGAAAATAATCTGTTGTTTTCAAATTCAGATTTTTTTTTTTGAAAGCTAAAATATGTATTTTCTTAAGAATGGTCGGTGTATATAGAACCTGTCTTCTTTTTCTATTATCCCCTTTGGCTGCCAAGCCTTGGCGCGACTCGCTGATCTTTTGCGGACCGTGTAGATTAATATCAGACTGCACAGAACGTGCAGACTGATCTTTGATCTACACTGTCCGATAAGAAATATATTCCGAAACTTATCACTACAAAAATATAGGATACAAACTCTGAGTGGTGCGAGGCAATCTTGTGCTTAGAAAAATTTGAGTAGTATAATTATGTAGTCTACATATACAGTGAATCAATCCCGGACACATAAAATGAAGACATTACGTATCATGTACACCATCCAGACGGGTATTGAAGTTATCGGAGCAAGAGACTTTATAAAAAGATTTCGTTCTACACCGCTTAACAGGGAGACATAGTAAGACAGGCCTATACACAAATATCAAATTGCAAATATTTTACCTATTTTTATGACCTTTACAATTCGAACTACATAAACGGTACGTTGTCAATTCAAAAATAGTGCAATCTCACTCCTAATCTACACGTGCATGTTGAAAAGTTTTGCAGACGAGAGATAAATGTGGCAAATGCAGGGACTTTTGTTTAACTCTTTACCAAATGACAAAATTTAGACTTGTCAAAACTGAAAGCATTTCCTTTTACCAAAATGTTTTCTACCCTTCCCATATCAAATTTCAGTTTTTCAATCACATTTATTTTATCGTCTGCAAATGCTTTTCAATTTGAACTACTCCATAAATTTGTCGCTTAGTAGAAAGTGCGGTCAGATATTGAGTCTCCCTCGTTTTCCCACAATGTTTTCAAAAGGCTTCTACCTTGGGGTCGTCAAAAGTCGTCGTTGTGAGTAAAGGGTTAAGATTGGTCTTATTTCATTTCATCCATTAAAAAAAAAACACGAATAGCAAATTTCCACTTACGAAAACTTGTAAAGTTTACAACCTTGCTCCGGGCTAAATTCAACTGATACGAGGAAACTTTGCCGGAAATAAATATTTTTTGTTTACTGTAGGTGCAATGATCAAGACATGTTGCCAAGAGGGCAAACACTTTTTTTAAACGATGGTCCAGGGGGATGGTCCGGGGGGGGGGAATTATCGGGGGTCCGGGGGGGGGGGGGAATTGTGCTGGGGGATTGTCCTCAGGGGGCAATTGTTCGGGGGGCAATTGTCCTGATACGGAAGTGACACTGACGAAGCGGAGTGAAAAGCCATTCAAACAGACAAAACCAGCACAGGATTCTCCTGTTGTAAGGCCAGATCAGAAAAGCTGTTTTACCACAAAAACAGAGTCGAACGTTTGTTGGGTGTTGACACCACATGCGTTCTGCTGCAATGTCTTAATCTCTTTACCAAACGACAAAATTTTCAACTTGTCAAACTTGAAACCACAAGCAGACGTCATTTTGAATGTCTTTCAAATAATGAAATTTGTTTTTGAAGGTAAGGAAAACATTGTGGCAAAAGGAGAAAATGCTGGTTCCCAGCAATTTATCCTTTATCCACGATGTTCTCAGAAGCTTTCACGAGAAAAAAGGTTTATCAACCCCTTCTGTAGAGAGAGATTAGTGTAAGTTGTCAGAACTTGTTTCTCAATCGATGTAAAAATATGTTTAAACTAAACTTCTGTAGAGCTCCCCCACCCCTATCCATTTTGACGAGACACTTGAAAGACCAGGATAGGTGAACCGGCACCATGATTACAACCTTGAACTACAGTTTAAAAGTGGCCCTTCAGATTTTAGGACGAAAATTTAACAAAAATACAAAAAAAACTCATCCTTATACTCCCAAAGCCTTATAATTTTCATTCATTAAACCCCAGTAGTCGAAAACCATCCGACAACCAGATATATTAGAGATTTACTACAGCCCAGGTCGACACTAAAGGGAAACACGGTCTATTTTTACATGAGGACTTCGCTAATTTACATACCGGAAATATACAGACAAAGCTTCAAACATAGCATCCGATGTTCTAGACATTATGGAAAATAATTACATATTTGTTATATTATGGAAATTAATAGTCATTAGTCACGTGCAAGTCACTTAACATTCCCACAATGCTTTTTTTTATTTTGGCGGGAAATCTAAAAATAGCTTAAGAGGCTACGTAGCCTTTTAGGGGATACCACCCCCAAAAAAAATTTTTTTGTAATTCTATGATTCTTATTTACTGATGATTTGTATTGTTTTTTTCATATAAATTTCAGTGACATATATATTTTTTAATTTGGTGCGATGTGAAAATTCTAAATACCCACCTTTAAATGGCTGTGTAAAACCCTATTTGATGTTACAAACATTCATCGATTCTCGGGAAAATGTTTTTGCATTAAGTGTCTGTGTAAGACCGTCAAATGTAAACATGAAAGGCTTGTATAAATAATGTAACACAAACACAATGTATAAATACACATCGTGACAACAAGGGGGAAATAAAACTCATGCTTAACCCTTTACCAAACAATCCTGACTTTTGAAGACCCTGAGACAGACGCCTTTTTAAAAAAAAAACATTGTGGGAAAAGGAGAAAATGCTGGTAACCAGCATTTTCTCCTTTTCCAACAATGTTTTCAACCCTTAACAAAACTAATTTCAAATTTTCAGTCACTCTTATTTTGTCGTCTGCAAATCCTTTCAATTTGGACCAGTCTAAAATATTGTCGTTTGGTAAAGGGTTAAATATAGAACGATATATAAATGAGCCATTCTCGAGCAAAAGGGGTTTAAAACATTACCAAACGACAATATTTTAGGCTTGTCCGAATTGGAAGCATTTGCAGACGACAAAATAAAAGTGACTGAAAATTTGAAATTTGTTTTGTAAAAGGGTAGAAAAAATTGTGGGAAAAGGTGAAAATGCTTGTTACCAGCATTTTCTCCTTTCCTACAGTGTTTTCAAAGGGTTTCTTTCTCAGGGGCGTCAAAAGTAGGAATTGTGTGGTAATGGGTTAAATACCCTAAACCAAGAAAATCACCGCATCATATAGATGTCCAAAAATGCTTTCTACTCCAACCCCCCCCCCCCCCTCCTCCCCCAAAGCATGCAGACGAAAAAATAAACATAACTGAAAAAATAAAAAATTGTTTTCAGCAGGACAGAAAACTGTGCGAAGAGGAGAAAATGCTGGTTGCCAGTATTTCTTCTTTCCCACAATGTTTTCAAAAGGCTTCTACCTCAGGGTCGTAAAAATCAGGGATTGTTTGGTAAAGAATTAAGTTAACTTTCAGGTTTTTACTTTTTATTCAAGTTTTTTTTTGTCATCTGTAAATGCTTTTAATTTGGACAAGTCTGAAATTTTGTCATTTGGTATAGAGTTAACAGAAAAATCATTAAGTCACTTTAGATAAGGATTTGAAAAGACATTGGGATAGCTCCATCATTTTCAGTACTACATCATTATAAAGCGTAAAAACACGTTTGCCGACAGTGTGCATCAAAACGACAAAATGTTAGTCTGATCCAAATTCAAAACATTTGCAGCCGACATTTAAATCGGATTAAAATATCGAAATTTTGGAAGGGAAGAAAACATGATGAGAAAACGAGAAAATGCTGGTCACCAGCATTTTCTCATTTTTCCGTCATGTTTTTCTAAAGATCTCTTTCCAAGAGTAGTTAAGACCCGGGATTATGTGGTAAAGAGTTAACTCTTCATTGCTATAAAATGTAAGACTTTTACTAACGGAAACTATTCGCAGACGAAAATTTCAAAATGACTCCAATTTTGAAATTTCTCTGAAAACAGAAGAAAACATTGTGGAAAGAAAAGAAGAAAATACTGGTTATCCTCTTTCACAAAGTTTTCAAAAGCCTTTTTTTCCGACGGGAAGTTTTTAAACAATGATTTGTACAGTAAAGGATTTAAGAGTTCATGATGCGCTATTTTCATCAATGATAAAACCACTTGATAAAGAAGTAACGACTTTTTCCGGGTCGAAACGTCTCCGAGACGACATTAGAAATATACTTCTTCAGTCAAAGACGAGCCATCTGATTGGGCGAGAAGTTCTGTTTCGACTAATCAAATGGCTTCTTTTACAGATAAAAATTACAAAGGTTGGTGTAAACGGACTTCGGTCGTTTTGTCATCGTCATCGATAAATTTCTTAATCCTTTACCACCAAAACCCGAGTTCTTTTACGATCCTGTGATAAAAGAAGAAAATACTTATTACCGGCATTTTCATTTTCTCCTCGACCACTATGTGTTTTGCCCAATCAGAGAAATTCGGATCAGTTATGTCAATTTTAAATGCGTTCAATTTGAAACTGTTCGAAATTTAGTTTTTGGAAGAGGGATAAGAGTGATGTGTAAAGATTTGCAGATATGTATACAGTTACACAAATAAAATGAGCCATGCACAGTGAAAAGAGGGCTTAATGCATTTGCAAAAAGTATCGACTCATGTCAGCCTGGGCAGTCCGCGCAATCTGACATGAGTCGAAACTTTTTGCTATTTTGTGAATTTTCTACATGTCCGAGGACTCATACACATAGTTATTACCTTCCATTCCAGCAAGCTGTCGGACAAAATGGGTTTTATGATTTATGTTTTTATTAGGGGTTCCAGATAGAGGGAGTGATTTGATCATTTTGATTTCAAACTTGAAAATATTTATTATTAGGTTTTATGTAATTTTTCGTTTTGCGCAAGTCTGCTGTTGCAAAAAATCTAATGTAGTCGTAAAGTGTCGTCTCACATTAGTCTGCGCGGACTGTGCGGGCTGATCTGAACCGACACTTTACGCAAATGTCCGAATGTCCCTTTTCGCGTATTACATGCCATGCTAGTATAACAAAGCCAGAGCTCCAGATATAGGGAGTGATTTTGTTTTCAAAATGGAAAATTTCAATTCTCGTACACTGAACCCTATGTTGTGGGTACTCATTAGAATCTTCTCGTCGAGACGATTCTAATGAGTACCCACAACATAGTGTTTCGAAGAGAAATACTGACTTTAGAGTACCATCACTCCCTCTTATCTGGAGCTCTGATAAAACTATGCTTTGGTAAATGAGGTACTCTGACAAAGATTGAATAATGAGATAGAATGGTTCTGTGTAAAAGCAAAATGATGAATCAATAGAAAATAGTTTCGAACAAGGTCAGGCCGAGGGACTGCTTTTTGCAGATGCATTTAACTTCCTTTCTATAGAGCAGGGTTCATGAATGTAAGAACGTAAGAATGAACATCTCACAGAAAGAAAAAGGCTGTTGACCCCTCCCCCTCCCCCCCCTCCGTTTCCTTACTGAGGTAACCTGACTTAATTATGTTACATGAAATGGTCTCTGCTCGCGGCAGGTTTTGTACAATATTTGTTCACTGAGAAAGTATTTTCAGAGAGAGAGAGAGAGAGAAGGAGAGAGAGAGAGAGCAATAGAGAGACAGCAAGACAGAGACAGAGAGAGACCCAGAGAGAGAGAGAGAGCAAAAGAGAGACAGCGAGACAGAGACGGAGAGAGACGCAGAGAGAGAGTGCTGGAGAGAGAGACAGAGAGGGAGAGACAAAGAGACAGAGACAGAGTCAGTGAGAAAAGAGAAATAGAGACAGCCAACCAGCCAGCTAGACAGACAGACAGATAGACAGATAGACAGATGGGGCTAATTATTCTTTAACGAGGTTTCCCCCATGCTGCCAACATTTCTATGTTTTTTTACCCTCTTTTAGCTACAAATTTTTAAGATATGTCAATCCTTCAGTCTCACAAAAGCCAGTGTATGAACGACCCTAATGAGGAGGCCTCTTGAAAACATTGTTGGAAAAGGAGGAAATGCTGGTAACCAACATTTTCTCCTTTTCCAACAATGCTTTCCACCATTTCAAAGAAAACTTTGAACCACCCTATGATTCACATTTCATTTGTTGTCTGCAAGCACTTTTAATTTCGGCAAGTCTAAAAATGTCTTGTAAGATTTGTTTTTAACCTTCGGCGGCTAAGCGCGACTCTCTTACCTTTTGCAGACAGTGTAGATCATGATCAGACTGTAAAGAATGTGCAGTCTGATCCAGGATCAACACTATCCGATAGAGATATATGTTCCCCCAAAATACCTCGAAAGAAGAAAAATTGAGGTTTTACTATCGACCAGGAAGTTTTATTATTTTTTATTATTATTATTTAGCAGGACAAGGGTTTAACCCATTACCACACAATCCCTACTTTTGACGATCCTGAGAAAGAAGCCTTTAGAAAACATTGTGGAAAAAGGAGAAAATGCTGGTTACCAGCATTTTCTCTTTTTCCCACAATGTTTTCTATCCTTCACAAAACAAATTTCAAATTTTCAGTCACTTTTATTCTGTTGTCTGCAAATGCTTTCGATTTCGACAAAAAATATTGTCATTTGGTAATGAGTTGAAAAAATTAAAGGGGACCATTTTCACATTCATTTAGACTTTAAAAAATGGTAAAAATGCAAAAGCATTTTGGGCAAGTAAAAACAAGTTTTTTTCTCCTTTGATCATACTATTTTCAATAGCGATTTTGTTTCAAGATAATATTAAAGACGTCTGCAAAACTTTGTACTGCGTTAACTTGGTTTAGTCTCTAAAATTGCACGTGACATGAAGTCAAAAACAGGCTCGTAAATTAATGCAAACATAAGCAGTGCATAAAAAAAAAAATACCTGAGGTGGAAAAAAAAATTATTACCTTCAAAGCGTTCGACACCCGACTTTTACAGTCAATAAAAATACGGCAATATTCCGAAAATCGATATAATCCACTTTCCACGTTGAAGTATCCTTTAAAAAAAACAAACACACATTAGGGGCGGTCGGAAAACTACACGCTTTTTCAATGCATAGGCCTACATTACGTGCGCATAATCTTGCAGATTTGCTAAAGTGTTGTTTATTTCTTTTCCAACTGTCACAAAGTAATATTCCCCCACAATAAAACTTAACGTGTAAGCGGTTTCCGCATTATGACTTCCTTTTTCAATACACCAGTCTTAAATCAGAGCGAAGTACTGAGTCCCCGCGGCATGTAAACCTACCTATCAGGACCTTTGAAAAACAATATAAACCCACCGTTAACCCTTTCAAATAAATTCACGGAATATTCAGTAAAAGTATATGGCCATCTTTGGTCTTTTTGGTTACTTTTTTGAATAAGAGAAAGGACAGTATAGTTTTAATATAATAAACTCGATTATGCGACCGACTTTGATTTATATCTGAGGGCAGTTGATAATGTGTTGAGCGGAAAAGATTTAAGATAGTGCTATCTGGAGCAAGGGTGGGTGAATACACTATTCAAAATTGTTTACGCTACACTGTCCTGGTGTGTTCAAGTTTTCGCTATACAACAAAATTTTAGAATTTTTCAGACGACAAATTAGTATGTATATAATCATCAGGAAAGAAGAAAATAATGGAAACAAGAATTTTCTTTTTTTTTCAAATTATGTTTTCATAGGTTTAATTTAACCCTTTACAAAACGACAAAATTTTAGAATTGTCCATATTGAAAGCACATGCAGACAACAAAATACAGGTAACTTAAAAATTGAAATTTATTTCGAGTAGGGTAGAAAAACACTGTGGGAAAAGGAGGAAATGCTGGTTACTAGCATTTTCTCCTTTTCCCACAATGTTTTCAAAAGGCTTCTGTCTCTGGGTCGTAAAAACCAGGGATCGTTTCGGTAAGGGTTAACTGGTATTTTTTAACTCTTTACTACACAATCCCGACATTTAACGACGCTGAGAAAGAAGCCTATAGATAGAAAATATTGTGGGAAAAGGAGAAAATGCTGGTAACCAGCATTTTCTCCTTTTCCCACAATATTTTCTACCCCCATCAAAGTCAGAAATCATCAGAAATTACCAAGATTTCATTTGTTAGTCTGCAGATGTTTTTGAATTTGGTCCAATCCAATAATTTGTCGTTTAGTAAAGAGTTAAATTTTTAACACATGTTACCAGATCTTTTTAATAGATTGACAGTAGTGATGTCAGAGCACCAGCTGCCCCTTCGTGAGGAGGAGGAGGTTGAGGTGGAATGACCTTAACCGCCGCCATTTTGGACGTCCTTCAGGTCTTCAGGTCATCAGGTCATCAGGTGATATCAGGACTAAAAATAGAGCTAAAAATCAGGTCAAAGCGTGTTTTCGTCGTGTCATTACTACAAATAGGTGTAGATAGAAGCATGTCGGTGCATGTTTTCGGTTGATTCTTGAAATAGATGACCTATTACCGCGTGACGTGAGAATGGTGGGTCATACGTGATTGGGTTGACATGTGTCAGCGTTAAACGTCTTTTCAAATTTAGCGCTCATTTGTAGCTTATGTATGAGCCCATATCGTGTGTACCATAGCGTGACACCTACCTACCGACCCTTTATCCAGTGTTAAACATTCCAAAGGCAGGTGACGTTACTAAGCGTAAAAAAAAAAATATTTTTTGAAAACATTGTGACAAAAGAAGAAAATGCTAGTGACATGATAAAAAGACGATCAAACTCAGTAACGGTCATAACGAACGGTTTTCAGTTAACATTATGGCAAAAGGAGAAATAAAAATAGTGGGTTACAAGTTGTTTACAAACGGCTATTTTTGCGAAAGAAAACATTGAGGCAAAAGAAGAAGAAAAAAAAAAATAGTGGGTTACAGGTTGTTTACAAACGGCTATTTTTGCGAAAGAAAACATTGAGGCAAAAGGAAAAAAAAAAAAAAAAAAAGGGGGTTACAGGGTTGTTTACAAACGGCTATTTTTGCGAAAGAAAACATTGAGGCAAAAGGAGAAAAAAAAAGTGGGTTACAGGTTGTTTACAAACGGCTATTTTTGCGAAAGAAAACATTGAGGCAAAAGGAGAAAAAACGACTCTCTTTTCTCCCCTTTCTGTGGTAAAGCATTTCTTGAAAACATTGTAACAAAACGCCTGAGTTTCACACCACTCCAAACTGAAAGCACTTGCAGACGACAAATGTAACTCAAAATTTGAAAATCTATTTTCCAGCAGAGTTCAAACATTGTGGGAAAAGAACAAAATGCTGATTCTTTACATAACGACGAAATTTCAGGCCAGTCCAATTTTAAAGCGATCGCAAATGACAAAATAAATGTTACCCAAAATAGAAACTTGTTTTCCATCAGGGTACAAATCACATTTATCTTATCGTCTGCAAATGCTTTTCAATTTCGACTAGTCTATAAATTTGTCGCTTGGTAGAAAGTGCAGTCAGATATTGAGTCTCCCTTGTTTTCCCACAATGTTTTCAAAAGGCTTCTACCTTAGTGTCGTCAAAAGTCGTCGTTGTCAGTAAAGGGTTAAGATTGGTCTTACTTCATTTCATTCATTAAAAATAAAAAACGAATAGCAAATTTCCACTTACGAAAACTTGTAAAGTTTACAACCTTGCTCCGGGCTAAATTCAACTGATACGAGGAAACTTTGCCGGAAATAAATATTTTTTTGTTTACTGTAGGTGCAATGATCTAGACATGTTGCCAAGAGGGCAAACACTTTTTTTTAAACGATGGTCCGGGGGGATGGTCGAGGAGGGGGAGAATTATCGGGGGGGGGGGAATTGTGCTGGGGGGATTGTCCTCAGGGGGCAATGGTCCGGGGGGCGGGGGTCCGGGGGGCAATTGTCCTGATACGGAAGTGACGCTGAAGAAGCGGAGTGAAAAGCCATTCAAACAGACAAAACCAGCACAGGATTCTCCTGTTGTAAGGCCAGATCAGAAAAGCTGTTTTACCACAAAAACAGAGTCGAACAGCTTGTGGTTGTTGACACCACATGTATGCTTTCTGCTGCAATGTCTTCATCTCTTTACCAAACGACAAAATTTTCAACTTGTCAAACTTGAAACCACAAGCAGACGTCATTTTAAATGTCTTTCAAATAATGAAATTTGTTTTTGAAGGTAAGGAAAGCATTGTGGCAAAAGGAGAAAATGCTGGTTCCCAGCAATTTCTCCTTTATCCACGATGTTCTCAGAAGCTTTCACGAGAAAAAAGGTTTATCAACCCCTTCTGTAGAGAGAGATTAGTGTAAGTTGTCAGAACTTGTTTCTCAATCGATGTAAAAATATGTTTAAACTTAACCTCTGTAGAGCTCCCCCACCCCTATCCATTTTGACGAGACACTTGAAAAACCAGGATAGGTGAACCAGCGCCATGATGACAACCTTGAACTACAGTTTAAAGGTGGCCCTTCGGATTTTGGGACGAAAATTTAACAAAAATACAAAAAACTCATCCTTATACTCCCAAAGCCTTATAATTTTCATTCATTAAACCCCAGTAGTCGAAAACCATCCGACAACCAGATAAATTAGAGATTTACTACAGCCCAGGTCGACACTAAAGGGAAACACGGTCTATTTTTACATGAGGACTTCGCTATTTACATACCGGAAATATACAGACAAAGCTCCAAACATAGCATCCGATGTTCTAGACATTATGGAAAATAATTACATATTTGTTATATTATGGAAATTAATAGTCATTAGTCACGTGCAAGTTACTTAACATTCCCACAATGCTTTTTTTTATTTTGGCGGGAAATCTAAAAATAGCTTAAGAGGCTACGTAGCCTTTTAAGGGAATACCACCCTAATTTTTTTGTAATTTTATGATTCTTATTTACTGATGATTTGTATTTTTTTTTTCATATAAATTTCAGTGACATATATATTTTTTAATTTGGTGCGATGTGAAAATTCTAAATACCCACCTTTAAATGGCTGTGTAAAACCCTATTTGATGTTACAAACATTCATCGATTCTCGGGAAAATGTTTTTGCATTAAGTGTCTGTGTAAGACCGTCAAATGTAAACATTAAAGGCTTGTATAAATAATGTAACACAAACACAAAGTATAAATACACATCGTGACAACAAGGGGGAAATAAAACTCTTGCTTAACCCTTAACCAAACAATTCGGACTTGTGACGACCCTCAGACAGACGGTTTTTTTAAAAGAAAAACATTGTGGGAAAAGGAGAAAATGCTGGTAACCAGCATTTTCTCCTTTTCCCCACAATGTTTTCTATCCCCCACAAAACTAATTTCAAATTTTCAGTCAATCTTATTTTGTCGTCTGCAAATGCTTTCAATTTGGACCAGTCAAAAATTTTGTCGTTTGGTAAAGGGTTAAATATAGAACGATATATAAATGAGCCATGCTCGGGCAAAGGGGGTTTAACTCATTACCAAACGACAAAATTTTAGATTGGTCCAAATTGAAAGCATTTGCAGACGACAAAATAAAGGTGACTGAAAATTTGAAATTCGTTCTGGGAAGGGTAGAAAACAGTGTGAAAAGAAGAAAATGCTGGTTACCAGCATTTTCTCCTTTACCTACAGTGTTTTCTACAGGTTTCTTTCTCAGGGGCGTCAAAAGTAGGGATTGTGTGATAATAGGTTAAATATATACCTTAAACCAAGAAAATCACCGCATAATATAAATGTCCAAAAATGCTTTCTACTCCAACCCCCCCGCCCTCCAAAGCATGCAGACGAAAAAATAAACATAACTGAAAAATTAAAAATTTGTTTTCAGCAGTCCATAAAACATTGTGGGAAGAGGAGAAAATGCTGGTTACCAGCATTTTCTCCTTTCCCCACAATGTTTTCTATCCCCCACAAAACTAATTTCAAATTTTCAGTCAATCTTATTTTGTCGTCTGCAAATGCTTTCAATTTGGACCAGTCAAAAATTTTGTCGTTTGGTAAAGGGTTAAATATAGAACGATATATAAATGAGCCATGCTCGGGCAAAGGGGGTTTAACTCATTACCAAACGACAAAATTTTAGATTGGTCCAAATTGAAAGCATTTGCAGACGACAAAATAAAGGTGACTGAAAATTTGAAATTCGTTCTGGGAAGGGTAGAAAACAGTGTGAAAAGAAGAAAATGCTGGTTACCAGCATTTTCTCCTTTACCTACAGTGTTTTCTACAGGCTTCTTTCTCAGGGGCGTCAAAAGTAGGGATTGTGTGGTAATAGGTTAAATATATACCTTAAACCAAGAAAATCACCGCATAATATAAATGTCCAAAAATGCTTTCTACTCCAACCCCCCCCCCCCCCCTCCAAAGCATGCAGACGAAAAAATAAACATAACTGAAAAATTAAAAATTTGTTTTCAGCAGTCCATAAAACATTGTGGGAAGAGGAGAAAATGCTGGTTACCAGCATTTTCTCCTTTTCCCACAATGTTTTCAAAAGGCTTCTACCTCAGGGTCGTAAAAATCAGGGATTGTTAGGTAAAGAATTAAGTCAGCTTTCAAGTTTTTAGTCAAGTTTTTTTTCCGTCTGCAAATGGTTTAAATTTGCACAGATCTGAATTCTTTTCGTTTGGTAAAGAGTTAATAGAAGCCATTTATTCACTTCAAATAAGGATTTGAAACGACATTGGGATAGCTCCATCATTTTCAGTACTACATCATTATAAAGCGTAAAAACACGTTTGCCGACAGTGTGGATCAAACTGACAAAATGTTAGTCTTATCCAAATTCAAAACATTTGCAGCCGACATTTAAATCGGACCAAAATATCGAAATTTTGGAAGGGAAGAAAACATGATGGGAAAACGAGAAAATGCTGGTTACCAGCATTTTCTCATTTTTCCGTCATGTTTTTCAAAAGATCTATTTCCAAGAGTCGTTAAGACCCGGGATTATGTGGTAAAGAGTTAACTCTTCATTACCATAAAATGTAAGACTTTTACTAACGGAAACTATTCGCAGACGAAAATTTCAAAATGACTCCAATTTTGAAATTTCTCTGAAAACAGAAGAAAACATTGTGGAAAGAAAAGAAGAAAATACTGGTTATCCTCTTTCACAAAGTTTTCAAAAGCCTTTTTTTCCGACGGGAAGTTTTTAAACAATGATTTGTACAGTAAAGGATTTAAGAGTTCATGATGCGCTATTTTCATCAATGATAAAACCACTTGATAAAGAAGTAACGACTTTTTCCGGGTCGAAACGTCTCCGAGACGACATTAGAAATATACTTCTTCAATCAAAGACGAGCCATCTGATTGGGCGAGAAGTTCTGTTTCGACTAATCAAATGGCTTCTTTTACAGATAAAGATTACAAAGGTTGGTGTAAACGGACTTCGGTCGTTTTGTCATCGTCGTCGATAAATTTCCCGAGTTTTTTTCACGATCCTGACTGGGATACCTTTTGAAAACATTGTGATAAAAAAAGAAAATACTTATAACCGGCATTTTCATTTTCTCCTCGAACACTATGTGTTTTGCCCAATCAGAGAAATTCGGATCAGTTATGTCAATTTTAAATGCGTTCAATTTGAAACTGTTCGAAATAGTTTTTGCAAAAGGGATAAGAGTGATGTGTAAACATTTGCAAATATGTATACAGTTACACAAACAAAATGAGCCATGCACAGGGAAAAGAGGGCTTAATGCATTTGCAAAAAGTATCGACCCGTGTCAGCCTGGGCAGTCCGCGCAACCTGACATGAATCGAAACTTCTTGCTATTTTGTGAATTTTCTACATGTCCGAGGACTCATACACATAGTTATTACCTTCCATTCCAGCAAGTTGTCGGACAAAATGGGTTTTATGATTTATGTTTTTATTAGAGCTCCAGAGAGAGGGAGTGATTTGATCATTTTGATTTCAAACTTGAAAATGTTTATTATGAGGTTTTATGTAATTTTTCGTTTTGCGCAAGTCTGCTGTTGCAAAAAATCTAATGTAGTCGTAAAGTGTCGTCTCATATTAGTCTGCGCGGACTGTGCGGGCTGATCTGAACCGACACTTTACGCAAATGTCCGAATGTCCCTTTTCGCGTATTACATGCCATGCTAGTATAATAAAGCCAGAGCTCCAGATATAGGGAGTGATTTTGTTTTCAAAATGGAAAATTTCAATTCTCGTACACTGAACCCTATGTTGTGGGTACTCATTAGAATCGTCTCGTCGAGACGATTCTAATGAGTACCCACAACATAGTGTTTCGAAGAGAAATACTGACTTTAGAGTACCATCACTCCCTCTTATCTGGAGCTCTGATAAAACTATGCTTTGGTAAATGAGGTACTCTGACAAAGATTGAATAATGAGATAGAATGGTTCTTTATAAAAGCAAAATGATGAATCAATAGAAAATAGTTTCGAACAAGGTCAGGCCGAGGGACTGCTTTTTGCAGATGCATTTAACTTCCTTTCTATAGAGCAGGGTTCATGAATGTAAGAACGTAAGAATGAACATCTCACAGAAAGAAAACGGCTGTTGACCCCTCCCCCTCCCCCTCCCCCCCTCCGTTTCCTTACTGAGGTAACCTGACTTAATTATGTTACATGAAATGGTCTCTGCTCGCGGCAGGTTTTGTACAATATTTGTTCACTGAGAAAGTATTTTCAGAGAGAGAGAGAGAGAGAAGGAGAGAGAGAGAGAGCAATAGAGAGACAGCAAGACAGAGACAGAGAGAGACCCAGAGAGAGAGAGAGAGAGCAAAAGAGAGACAGCGAGACAGAGACGGAGAGAGACGCAGAGAGAGAGAGAGAGAGAGAGAGTGCTGGAGAGAGAGACAGAGAGGGAGAGACAAAGAGACAGAGACAGAGTCAGTGAGAAAAGAGAAATAGAGACAGCCAACCAGCCAGCTAGACAGACAGACAGATAGACAGATAGACAGATGGGGCTAATTATTCTTTAACGAGGTTTCCCCAATGCTGCCAACATTTCTATGTTTTTTTACCCTCTTTTAGCTACAAATTTTTAAGATATGTCAATCCTTCAGTCTCACAAAAGCCAGTGTATGAACGACCCTAATGAGGAGGCCTCTTGAAAACATTGTTGGAAAAGGAGGAAATGCTGGTAACCAGCATTTTCTCCTTTTCCAACAATGCTTTCCACCATTTCAAAGAAAACTTTGAACCACCCTATGATTCACATTTCATTTGTTGTCTGCAAGCACTTTTAATTTCGGCAAGTCTAAAAATGTCTTGTAAGATTTGTTTTTAACCTTCGGCGGCTAAGCGCGACTCTCTTACCTTTTGCAGACAGTGTAGATCATGATCAGACTGTAAAGAATGTGCAGTCTGATCCAGGATCAACACTATCCGATAGAGATATATGTTCCCCCAAAATACCTCGAAAGAAGAAAAATTGAGGTTTTACTATCGACCAGGAAGTTTTATTATTTTATATTATTATTATTTAGCAGGACAAGGGTTTAACCCATTACCACACAATCCCTACTTTTGACGATCCTGAGAAAGAAGCCTTCAGAAAACATTGTGGAAAAAGGAGAAAATGCTGGTTACCAGCATTTTCTCTTTTTCCCACAATGTTTTCTATCCTTCACAAAACAAATTTCAAATTTTCAGTCACTTTTATTCTGTTGTCTGCAAATGCTTTCGATTTCGACAAAAAATGTTGTCATTTGGTAATGAGTTGAAAAAATTAAAGGGGACCATTTTGCACATTTATTTAGACTTTAAAAAATGGTAAAAATGCAAAAGCATTTTGGGCAAGTAAAAACAAGTTTGTTTTTTCTCCTTTGATCATACTATTTTCAATAGCGATTTTGTTTCAAGATAATATTAAAGACGTCTGCAAAACTTTGTACTGCGTTAACTTGGTTTAGTCTCTAAAATTGCACGTGACATGAAGTCAAAAACAGGCTCGTAAATTAATGCAAACATAAGCAGTGCATAAAAAAAAAATACCTGAGGTGGAAAAAAAAATTATTACCTTCAAAGCGTTCGACAACCGACTTTTACAGTCAATAAAAATACGGCAATATTCCGAAAATCGATATAATCCACTTTCCACGTTGAAGTATCCTTTAAAAATAACAAACACACATTAGGGACGGTCGGAAAACTACACGCTTCTTCAATGCATAGGCCTACATTACGTGTGCATAATCTTGCAGATTTGCTAACAGTGTTGTTTATTTCTTTTCCAACTGTCACAAAGTAATATTCCCCCACAATAAAACTTAACGTGTAAGCGGTTTCCGCACTATGACTTCCTTTTTCAATATACCAGTCTTAAATCAGAGCGAAGTACTGAGTCCCCGCGGCATGTAAACCTACCTATCAGGACCTTTGAAAAACAATATAAACCCACCGTTAACCCTTTCAAATAAATTCACGGAATATTCAGTAAAAGTATATGGCCATCTTTGGTCTTTTTGGTTACTTTTTTTGAATAAGAGAAAGGACAGTATAGTTTTAATATAATAAACTCGATAATGCGACCGACTTTGATTTATATCTGAAGGCAGTTGATAATGTGTTGAGCGGAAAAGATTTAAGATATGCTATCTGGAGCAAGGGTGGGTGAATACACTATTCAAAATTGTTTACGCTACACTGTCCTGGTGTATTCAAGTTTTCGCTATACAACAAAATTTTAGAATTGTCAAAATTAAGAGCGTTTGCAGACGACAAGTTAGTATGTATATCATCGTGAGGAAAGAAGAAAATAATGGAAACAAGAATTTCCTTTTTAAAATTGTTTTCATGGGCTTTATTTAACCCTTTACCAAACGACAAAATTCTAGACTTGTCCATATTGAAAGCACATGCAGACAACAAAATACAGGTAACTTAAAAATTGAAATTTGTTTCGAGTAGGGTAGAAAAACAATGTTGGAAAAGGAGGAAATGCTGGTTACTAGCATTTTCTCGTTTTCCCGCAATGTTTTCAAAAGGCTTCTGTCTCTGGGTCGTAAAAACCAGGGATTGTTTGGGTAAGGGTTAACTGGTATTTTTTAACTCTTTACCACACAATCCAGACATATAACGACGCTGAGAAAGAAGCCTATAGATAGAAAATATTGTGGGAAAAGGAGAAAATGCTGGTAACCAGCATTTTCTCCTTTTCCCACAATATTTTCTACCCCCATCAAAGTCAGAAATCATCAGAAATTACCAAGATTTCATTTGTTAGTCTGCAGATGTTTTTGAATTTGGTCCAATCCAATAATTTGTCGTTTAGTAAAGAGTTAAATTTTTAACACATGTTACCAGATCTTTTTAATAGGATTGACGTTAATTTATTGACGTTAACTTTATAGATTATCATAATGAAACAATATTAGCTATGCCACGTGAAAAGGGGGTTTACTGCATCTGCAAAACATAATCTCTCATAAGATGGCATTCTATAAATACTCATCTATCTAGTTTGGAATGTAGCAGTGTAGAAAATAGCTTTTATCAATACGTTTGAGGAGATATGAGACCTGTTTTAGCTCCAGATTTCTCTAAACTGCTGATCATAGCTGAGTGAATTGCATGAGGTAGCGTTTTATTGAGTAAACATTTAATTTTAGTTTGAAATTCAAAGTAACGGTTGTCGCTTAGGCAAGTGGTTCGGTTCTGTACCCAGGATGCCCAAATTAGATAGATGAGCGTTGTCATATTCTTCGAAGATTCGACCTGTCTTATATGACGCATCACTAGCCCCGAAAGCGGGCGGACTGTAATATTACGCCCTATAAAATAGCAATGTAGAAAATAGCTTTTATCAATACGTTTGAGGAGAAATGAGACCTGTTTTATCTCCAGATTTCTCTAAACTGCTGATCATAGCTGAGTGAATTGCACGAGGTATCGTTTTATTGAGTAAACATTTATTTTAGTTTGAAATTCAAAGTAACGGTTGTCGCGTAGGAAAGTGGTTCGGCTCTGTACCCAGGATGCCCAAATTAGATAGATGAGTATTTATGGAATGCCATCTAGCGGGAGATAATGGATAGATGAGTATTTATAGAATGCCATCTAGCGGGAGATAATGGATAGATGAGTATTTAAAGAATGCCATCTAGCGGGAGATAATGGATAGATGAGTATTTATAGAATGCCATCTAGCGGGATATAATGGATAGATGAGTATTTATAGATAATCGATAAGTGCCAAGGAGAGTAACTCTTGCTCGACCTGCAGCTGAAAGTTGGGGATGATAATGCAGTATAATGCATCACAGAGACGCATTAATTTACCCTTTACCACACAATGACGACTTTTTATACCCCTCAGGAATAAGCCTTTGAAAACATTGAGGGAAAAGGAGAAAATGCTGGTTACCAGCATTTTCTCCTTTTCCCACAAAGTTTTCTACCCTACGAAAGCAAAATTACACAATTTGAGCCACTTTGAAATTGTCGTCTGCAAATGCTTTCAATTTGGATAGGTCTAAAATTTTGCCGTGCGGTAACGGGAAAAACCCCCTATCGCCATAGAGGTTCTTGTGTAGGGTGATATACAACTGTACATGTACAGTCTCGCACAAAATACATGTTTTACCCACAAATACCAATACGGATAATTGTCGTTATAATGACAGAAAATAGACCTGCGTTTATGGGAAAAAATAACTATGTCGTAAAAAACGTGAGAGATGCATATAATTATGGTAATAAGGATATTGCTTCATACGAGACAAACCGAATATTGACTCAATATTTATAGTGTCTGATCATAGACGCTTGGTTTTAGACAATCTTCATTCTTTATACCCAATGTGGTCTGCAACATGCGAAAAGGGGCAATCGGACGTTTGCGTAAGTGTCGAATCAGATCAGCCTGCACAGTCCGCGCAGGCTAATCGCTCACGTTACATTATCTCCCGCTAGATGGCATTCTATAAATACTCATCTATCTAATTTGGGCATCCTGGGTACAGAACCGAACCACTTTCCTTCGCGACAACCGTTACTTTGAATTTCAAACTAAAATAAACGTTTACTCAATATAACGATACCTCGTGCGATTCACTCAGCTATGATCAGCAGTTTAGAGAAAACTGGGGCTAAAACTGGCCTGATTCTTCCTCAAACGTATTGATAAAAACCATTTTCTCCATCGCTACTTTATAGCGCGTATTACTAAAGTCTGTCCGAAATCGGGGATAGTGATGCGTCATATAAGACAGGTCGAATCTTTGCATGGAAGAATATGACATGCGCAGACAACGCTCAGGCTAATCCGAGACGGAACTTTACCGAAGCAGTAGCACTAAGTTGCTTGAAACAGGAAATCACAGACGACCGGACAGTGTAGTCTCGTACTGCAGACCATGAGCCATTCTCTGGCGAAAAGGGGCTAACAGCATCCCATTCAAATTAAAAAGATTTGCAGACGACAATTCAATGTGGTCCAAATAGAAGGATGAACGGAGTTCTTTAGAAGGATAGAGAACATTGTGGGAAAATAAGAAAATGCTGTTAACCAGCTTTTTCTCCTTTTCCTACACTGTTTACATCCAATGCCCTCTTCCGGTGGGTCTTTACGACCTTTGTTTGGTTAATTAAGTTTGTTTCGAATCGACCATGGTCAAACGAAATAATTGAGAAAGGTAGGTTTTCTATGTAATTTTGATAAGAAGAAGAGTTACTACACCCATGAATTGTGTAAGATTAAGGAAAAGAAGCGTTTAGTTTGTCTAAAAAATAGGAGGTCACAACCTTTCCTTCTGGTGTCACACCACTGCAAGATTGCTTCCGGGTCGTAGTATCAAGAGTACTTTTGTCGCACTGTTACATGGAGTCGAGATAGCTTGGAAGGTATATAATTTAGATTTGCGTGAAATTTGGGCAATGGAGGCCACTGAGAGATGTTTTTATTGTGCACTGACAGAACTACTTGGGGTCATGGCGGTAAATAGGTGTTCCTGAGAGCATAAAATTTAGGGTGCCTGTGTTGGTTGGAAATTAGCGAAAAACGCGATTGGTTCACATGTTGGGGGGTTTCTTTTGCATTTTTTTGCAGGCCTATGGTGGTACTTTTTTGGTGTAACGAAAGAACAAGTCATAATTTTGCCGTCAAGCAGTATGTGAAGCTTCAAATATGGTCAATTTTGTTTTATTTTTAATTAGGGTGTGACACCTTCTTCGTTCAGTAGGTTTGGCCCCAAATTATGCGAAAATCTGACGGGTCATGAAGCTAGCAGCTATTTTTAGCGGCAAAAATAAGGGTAGGGTAAGGGCATGAAAGGTTGAGAAATAAACGGCATGGTAACATATGCTATTTTGCACTTGCTCACCAGGTTATGTCTTGTTTTGCGTTTCAATTTAGCTTAGCATTTTCAGGCTAGCTTCCTGGGTTTGTATTCTGTGACTTTTGTAATATAGGCTAAACTGGCATATTTTTTCCAGTTTTTTTCCCCGACCCTCCCACCTGCCTGTATTGATCAGTAATTTTACCATTTCACAAGCTGAACATTATTTATTGATAAAATCTTAAGAAATAGGATTGTACTGTTGCATTTAAGTGCTTTTTATAATCTCATGTTGATTATATTGACAGTTTATTGGAAATGTTAGGAGTGACAACGTGAGTACCTAGAGCATTTTACACGGAAATCGTGTACTGCTACCTAACCAGTTGGGCTAGAGATAGAGCAGGTATAAAACCACGCTTGTAAATCGATTTACTACGTACTTAAATACTCACAAATGCTCCAGTCCTACAAAAAAGACTGTTCTGGATGTTTACATTGATCTTCAAATAAATCTACTAAACGTTTACCACACAATGACGACTTTTAACAGCCTTTAGGAAAGAGGTCCTTTGAAAACATCGTGGGAAAAGGAGAAAATGCTGGTAACCAGCATTTTCTCCTTTTCCCACAATGTTTTCAACCATATCAGATTCCATTATTTGGGCCACATTTAAATTGACGTCTGCAAATGCTTTCAATTTGGTCAAGCCTAGAACTTTTTCGTCTGGTGAAGACGGTTAAGTACATGAAAAACGTTTCTCTGAGTAAACTATTCTGAAACGTTGTTCCTATTAATGATTGAGTATGTTACTGAAGTATGTTACTGCTAGTGAAATGCGGCTCAAATAACCAGGATTTCTCCTTTCCCAACGTTTTTCCTTTGGCTAAAAAATCATTCCACTTACGCAGCATGATAGGAGTTAAAATTTTGTCGTTTGGTAAAAATCGAAATTTCTCTATTTCAAAAGTATTTTTAGTAGAAATTATTGCCTTTTCGGACAGTGTACGTCAAAGATCAAATTGATTAAGATTGAACTTATCCAAATTGAAAATCTTTTGCTGAGGACAAAATAAACCCGACTAAAATACTGAAATTTGGTTTACAGAGAGGTAGAAAAACAGATGTATCTTTGTCCTAGTGGATATTTTTAAATGGACCAAATTCCATTACTCTTTTCTCCCCATTATCTCCCGCTAGATGGCATTCTATAAATACTCATCTATCTGATATGGGCATCCTGGGTACAGAACCGAACCACTTTCCTACGCGACAACCGTTACTTTGAATTTAACATAAAAAAAAAGGTTTACCCAATAAAACGCTACCTCGTGCAATTCACTCAACTATGATCACCAGTTTAGAGAAATCTGTTGCTAAAGCAGGTTTCATTTCCCCTCAAACGTATTGATACGTAAAAGCTATTTTCAACATTGCTACTTTACAAAGCGTAATATTACAGTCGGCCCGCTTTCGGGGCTAGTAGTGATGCGTCATATAAGACAGTCGAATCATCGAAGAATATGACATGCGCAGACAACGCTTTTCTCCCGTGGCTCTGTGCAAAAGTTCTGGCCTGCAAAATCTTGGGGTTGCCACTTTATCTAAAAAAAAATAATTCCACCTATTCATCAGGATAGGGGTTAAAACTTTATCGTTTGGTAAAGAGATAAAGCGGCAACCCCCAGATTTACAGACCATAACTTTTGCACTGAGCCACGGGCGATTGGTGAAAAGAGTAATGGGTTGAAAGTTGGTCCATAGAAAACTGTCCACTTGGACAAAGATACAACTGTTTTAATGGTGGTGACCATGTAAAATAAACACTGGCTATTGTGTTGTATTTGTGTCCTGTGTACCACGATATTGCTGGTTTCCGATTTACAACAAGACATTTATTTGTACCCTTTCAATCTGATCCTGTAACTCTTTGTTTTTCAGTATAGTGTCTTAATGGTGGGTATCACCAAATTGAAAAATATTTATATCACTGAAATTTATATGAAAAAACAATACAAATCATTAATAATTAAGAATATAAAGTAACAAAAAAAATTTTTTTTGATGGTATGCCCTTAAAAGGCTACGTAGCCTCTTAAGCTATTTCTAGATTTCCCGCCAAAAAATATAAAAAAGCATTGTGGGAATGTTCAGTCACTAGTACGTGACTGATGACGCTGAAATTCCATAACATAACAAATGTGTAATTATTTTCCATAATGTCTTCTTCGGACGCTTTACTTGAAGCTTCGTCTGTATATTTCCGGTGTGTAAATGAGCGAGTTGCTCAAGTAAATATAGACCGTGTTTCCCGTCGGTGTTAGTCTGGGCTGTAGTAAATCTCTAATTTCTCTTGTTGTCTGATGGTTTTCGACTACTGGGGTTTTATTTATGAAAATTATAAGGTTTTTGGAGTGTAAGGATGATTTTTTTTTTTGTATTCTTGTAAAATTTTCATCCCAAAATCTGGAGGGCCACCTTTAATACATTCGGCATGGCTCGGGTGATGGAGGGCATCAAATACTAGTAAGATGCGCATCCTGGGTACAGAGGACCGCACCAAATGTGCGCAAATTTCGTACCTATGCAGTATAGTGAAAGGTATTCCTGGGCTACTTTTCATTAAACTTCGTTGGGATTTTATACGTATACACACCTAAAGTTATGCAGATATTTCCTCATATTATTAAGTTAGGCAGGTCACCGAGACTTGTATTTAAACTTTATACTCGCATACAAAAACTGTGTACGCAAATTTCGTACACACGATCTGAAGTAAAGTTTGCTAATATTTACTCAAATCATTAAGTTACATAATTCACCGAACTTTGTTTTCAGGATTTAATGCTTGCTTTGGCAAATTTCTTGCGTATGCAATTTTTGAAAGGCGGCACTGACTTACAGGCATGTCGCATTACCATTTACCTACCGCACTTGAAACCTGAAACCTCTGTCATATCATAAAAACTGCACGATGTCCTTAAAAACCCTTTCCCACACAATCACGCTTTTTAACGACACCAAAGAAATGGCTTAAAAACATTGTGGTACAAGGAGAAAATGCTGGTAAAAAGAATGTTCTCCTTTTTTTTCCCCACAACGTTTTTACCCTTTCGCCATATCTCATACTTCCTACCACGTATTTTAAAATTGTTGTCTGTAAATGATTTCAATTTGGACGACACAACAATTCTGTCATTTAGTAAAGAGACAAAAAGATGAACTTGTATTTATCTTCCGTCATATATAAAGTGGCAGGATTTCCGAATAAAATTAAGAACGCCTCCGAACTCTTCACTTTCTTATCAGTTAGCTCAGTTGTTATCGAAGGAAACTTTTAGGCTTTGTTAACCCTTTACCATACAATCCCGACTATTAACATCCCTATGAAAGAAGCCTTTTGAAAACATTGTGGGAAAAGGAGAAAATGCTGGTAACCAGCATTTCCTCCTTTTCCCACAATGTTTTCTTCCCCTTCTTAAAACAAATTTCAATTCTTTAGTCACATTCATTTTGTCGTCTACTAATGCCTCTTATTTGGACCAGTCTAAAATTTTGTCATTTGGTAGAATTAAAAATCCTGGCATCATTATCGTCATCGTCGTGCAAAAATTCAGATGCATTGTATTTTGTAATATCTCTGCTTTTACTGAACATATTTACTTCAAACTCTGACAAGTCGTAGGCTATCATAGAAGGAACCCTATACAACAAGGGAAGGTAACTACAAGGTAAAGTATTCCGACCCAGTTATGCCCCTTTTCCAGCTTAGGATCTACTCTGAAAATGAATGAAGTACTAGTACTTCAAGTCGAGCGTTGGCACCCGCATATGGTACTCTTGGTTGTAGTGGAGTTTAACGTCACTTTAACAGCTATAAGGTCATATCATGGCGTTAGGTGACGCACATATGTTTCCTGGCTTTCTCTCACCAGTACTAACACAGGTACTCTTGTTTAAAATTTCCCAATCGGTGCCGTTAATCTCATGGGGTTCTTTGAGCGAGCATTATAGTCCTTGGCTAGCAGACTGCATCCAGGAAAGATAGTAAACCGCCCTTACGGCTAAATCCTTTACCAAAGGAAAACGCTTTAGACTAGTTCAAAACCATTGCACTTGCAGACGAAGTAATCCGCCCTTGTTGTTGAATTCTTTACCCAACGAAAACGTTTTAGATTAGTTCAAAATCAGAGCACTTTCAGACGAAGTAACTCGCCCTTACTGCTGAATCCTTTACCAAATGAAAACGTTTTAGATTAGTTCAAAATCATAGCACTTGCAGACGACAAGTTAGAGTGACTCAGACTTTAAATTTAGTTATCAAAAGGTTAGAAAACATGCTGGTCCTTTTCTCCTTTTCCCACAATGTTTTCTAGACTATCATATGCAGAAATCATCTTTTCAGCAAGAGTTGCTGGTACCAGCATTTTCTCCTTTTCCCACAACGTTTCCTACTCATCACAAAACAAATTTCAAATTTTTAGTCACTTTTATTTTGCCGTCTGCAAATGCTTTCGATTTGGAAAAGCCTAAAATATTGTCGTCCAGTTATGAGTTAAGTACGAATTCATGTAATGCGCAGTCATTTGCGCGACTAGATTTACAGAAAATTGCTGTTTTATTTTAAGTAACGATAGATAATGTGGCCTTAACATAGTGGGTTTTTTTTTTTTCAGTTTTTAAACTTATCTCCACTTTTGGCCCTGTAGCACTGTCCTTAATCTAAAATATCCCGTGCACGTGCACATGACGATAAGGGAAGGTAACCCTTAACCACACAATGCCGACTTTTAACCACCTTGTAAAAGAAAGACGACTTTGAAAACACATTTAGGGAAAAGGAGAAAATGCTTGTAACCAGTGTTTCCTCCCTGTCACAGACAACTTCCATGATTTTAACCACATTTTATTTGCAGTACGTATATGCTCTGAGTTTGGACCAGCCTCACTGAAACTTTGTAATGTAGGAAAGGGTTTAAACAGCCGTTCAGATATACTACTCAAAATTTGCTACGGATCATCCTAAAAGATTTATCCTAAATCTATAATGGCATGTATCATGTATGGTTTTACAATATGTTATTGCACGGCGACATCAGTCGCAGTGCATATATTGATGGTTTTCTCCCTGTCCATGGATTAACTCCGCACAGAAATCTCCCTTCGATTTTTGCGGCGTTATTTATGAAATATTTTCATTACCCGGATGATATTTGACAAAAACATAGAATTTGCCGATTCTTTGTATACCTGATATTGTCTACAAATGTCATAATACTTTATTCATGCCTCATAATTATTGTAGTATTCAGTAAATAAAGAATATGTTTACGGATATGAGGAATCTCTTCAGTTAAGCGGTATCTGTAGACATTGTCCGTAAATGAAAACATATTTTTGTTGGTAAGTGTGCGTTTATTTATCATTGTGATATCATATACTCTCTAATTTGATTTATTAATATCTGTTACCTCAGAGATATATTTTACCAAATGATGCATTGTTATTCTAGTGAAATCTTACCTTAATTCCAAATTCAAATATTGGCGTTATAAATTGTCATAAAATAAAAGTGAGACTACCTACCGCCTGTTTTGACAAATAATATGTCTTACTAAATTATTTTCTGTCGGGTGGCATGTCCTTTTTAAGAATAATTAAAATTAACAAATTTACCATACGAACTGAATCAAAGTCGTTACAGCTACATAAAAAATTATCGCTTGTCAAACCGATCGTCTCTAAAGACGTTACCGTGTTTATTCGTCCTCGGTTTTACGCTTGCTCTTCGGTGGCATTTTTTGTAAGGTGCACTGGCATATAAGGACCACAGGCATGAGGAGGAGGTTCCATGTCCCGCCTACTGCTTCTACCATTCAGGTACTGTAGCCGCAGTCATTTAGCACTACCAGAAAAAACCAAAGCGAGGCTTTGGGTGGAGCCTGTCTCTTGTAGACCTATCTTCAAAGGTAACGACGTGAAACAGTCAGAAATAAGCCCTTTCCTCTTTAATAAGGGAAGCAACTCTGACATTACTAATAACAAAATTTTGTACGAGTTGTCTCCCATTGACCATTGGTAGTTCATCATTCTATCGCAATGGCCTTAAATTGTGAAAGAAAATCAGTTTAGAACAAAACACCAAGCACAAGCGCAGATAAAATGGAATAAATAAGCGAAGGAAGGGAACAAGAAAGTAAATAAAACAATGGACAAAAAATACATGATAATGTTATAACAAATATCAGTTGAAACGACATGACGGAACCGGAAATAAACAAATACAAAGAGACGAGATAGTTTTCCTTGATTTCTTGTGATTTGACGGGTGCTTCTTGTTGTTAGTCGTACATTTCATAATCTAACACTAAAAACCGCGTGTATCTTCACATATATACCGTAAAACAATCCACAATATACTGGAATCATTGATGAGTTTTATTTTCACAGTGTTCGGGTTGTACATATATTCGGATAAAAGTTTGGCTTTGTAGAAGAAGCGTAAAAGTTCTGTTCTTAAAACACTTCATTTAAGTTTTGAAAAATAAGTAACACAAAAAATGGAGAAAAAGTTTGGTAAACATTTAACTATTTAGAAGATGACAAATTTTAGGCCTGCATCAAATTGGAAGCAATTTTGCAGACGACAAATCTAAAAGTTGGTTAAAAGATGACTTCTGTCCTTGATAGGATAGGAAAAATGAAATGATAGGAAAAACCAGGAAATGCTGGATAATAGTATTTCATCCAATTTCTGTAGTGGTTTCAAAAGAACATAGAGTTCTCAAGGATATATTTTGAAGCTGGGGACTGTGTACCTTCAGTCCGACGCTGAAGGCTTGCTCCGATGCTATTGTTGTTATTTAGTCTCTGCTGTGGAGACCAAATAACAAAAATAGCATTGGAGCAAGCATGCAACCACTAGGCTTTGTATATACATGTACCTGTAGACTGAAGGATTTCCCAGGTGTCATTTTGTAATTGGGTCTCGGACAGGAGAAACATTTAAAAAATGGCATCGAAGCTACCCTTTGGATCGAATGTAGGCTTAGATCCTTTTCTTATTGACTAACAAATCTAAAGTCAGTTCTATAAGATGATATCAAACCATACTGTCAGACTGAAGAAAACATTTTGTATGTTTTGTTTTGGCCACAGGGTTCTGACGCATTGTCAGCCCATGGATACATGTAGATGATTTCTTTATGTGTAAAATACAATGTGGTTGGAATGATGAAATTTGCCATAAAAAGGGTAGAAAAACCTTGTTGGAAAAGGAGAAAATACCATTTATTATGGTTTGAAAAAATGAATGTCTTCAAAAACTTGTTGCGTACAAGATACTTAACCCATTACCACACAATCCCTACTTTTGATGACCTTGAGAAAGAAGCCTCTAGAAAACATTGTGGGAAAAGGAGAAAATGCTGATAATCATTACCAGCATTTTGTCCTTTTCCCACAATGTTTTCTACCCCTCACAAAACAAATTCAAATTTTAAGTCACTTTTATCTTGTCATCTTCAAATGCTTTCGATTTGGACTAATACATGGACTAATACATTGTCGTATAGTAATAAGTTAAATAGAAACATTGAAATTCTTTTATGGCTCAAAATGAAGTAAGATAATGAAAAGTAACCAGGCAAGCAATTACCTTTTTATCATCACCATTGTTTTGTTTTGTTGATAAGCAGTATATCTATTGGGTTATTGGGTGATGCTTAGTGCTCATAAATAATGGTTTCATAAATGTTCAAGAAAATATGGCGGCAACGGCCTGCCAATAAGCGTGTGAATATTTTTTACAAATTGCAAATTAAAATCTATTTGTTCTATCTGAGTATGTACAAAGAAGTAGGTCAAATGCCAGTGCATTCAGCTACCTTCCAAAAAAACCCTCTACCTCATGGGTGTTTTTTTTACTGATATAGTGTGTGGAAGGTTTGAAAATTTCTTTTTTCATTTCAGATTTTTAGTACAGAATTGCTTGGGGAGTTAATGGTTGTCCAGTAATTTTTGCAGCACTTAAACTTCACATACATTCAATAAGAAACATGTGGAACACTGAAGAAACAGAATTCAGACGTCTACCATATTATAGAACCACTGTGAAGTCATTTATAAAGAAACAGAACATGCTAGTGGTATGTCCCTCTCATAAGAAGATAACTACCATGTGTTGAAACTCAGTATTTTGATTCTGTAACAAAAGAACAAAATGCCTATCCCTTTACCAAACAATCCCTGGTTTGTACGACCCTGAGATAGAAGCCTTTTGAACACATTATGGGAAAAGGAGAAAAGGCTGGTTACCAACATTTTCTCCTTTTCCCACTATGTTTTCTACCCTGCTGGAAACATATTTCAGTTTTTCAATTAGGTTTTTATTTTGTTGTCTGCAAGTGCTTTCAATTTGGACCAGTCTAAAATTTTGTCGTTTGGAATAGGGTTAACTCATGATAACTGAGACTACAAACTTGTCCAGGTTAACCCTTTAACACAAAATGCCAACTTTTGATCCTCCTGGAAAAGAAGCCTTTGGAAGACGTGGGAAAAGGAGAAAATGCTGGTAACCACATATTTTCTCCTTTTCCCACAAAGTTTTCTACCCTGTCAAAGAAAATTTGCACAATTGTAACCACTTTGAAATTGTCGTCTGCAAATGCTTTCAATTTGGACAAAGGCTAAAATTTTTTTTGATGGTATTCCCTTAAAAGGCTACGTAGCCACTTAAGGTATTTTTAGATTTCGCGCCAAAAATCAATTTAAAGCATTGTGGGAATGTCAAGTGACTGACACGTGACTCATAACGCTTAATTCCCTATCATAACAAACATGTAATAATTATTTTCCATAATGATTTCTTCGGACGCTATGTTTGACGCTTCTTCCGTGTATTCCTGTGAGTAAATCAGCGAATTGATCATCTAAAAATAGAACGTGTCTCCCGTTGGTGTCAACCTGGGCCGTAGTAAATCTCTAATTTCTCCTGTTGTCAGATGGTTTTCGAGTACTGGGGTTTTATGAATGAAAATTAAAAGGCTTTGGTAGTGTAAGGATGATTTTTTTGCATTTTTGTGAAATTTTCGACCCAAAATCTGAAGGGCCACCTTTAAAAAAGCAGAAAACACTGATGGAAAAGGAGAAAATGCTGGTATCTAAGGTTTTCTCCTTTTCATCGTTCAATATTTTCAAATCTCAAAACCTGAAGCTAAATTCAAACTGTCCTCTTCAACTGCTTTAACCCTATACCAAGCCTTCCGGACTTTTAACAATTCTGATAAAGAAGGCTTCTGAAAACTTTGTGGGAAAAGAAGAAAATGCTGGTAACCAGCATGTTCTCTTTTTCCCACAGTGTTTCCTACTCTGCTGAAAACAAAATTCAAGTTTTGAGTTTTGTTTATTTTGTTATCTGCAAATGCTTTCATTTTGGACAAGTCTAGAATTTTGTTGTTTGGTGAAGAATTAAATTATGGATGACTGACATGGATTAATTCTTTACCACACAATTCCGACTTTTGACAAACAGGAGAAAGAAAACCTTTAAAAACCTTGTGGGAAAAGGAGAAAATGCCGGTAACCAGCATTTTCTCCTTTTCCCACAATGTTTTCTACCCTTTCCAAATGAAATTTCAGTTTTTGAGTCATGCTTATTATGTCGTCTGCAAATGCTTTCAAGTTGGACTAGTCCAAAATTTTGTCATCTGGTAAAGAGTTAAGATATATTGCAAATTAACAATTTGTGGCTAAAGGAATATTTGAGTATGGAAAAGGCAAATAATGACTGAAAGGAAAACAGGAAAAGTATTAGAGTAGGTATTCACTGAGGTTAATACCAGTAGTCTCTTTTAGCTCTTTACAATCAAAAAAAAAATAAAGGATGGTCAAAACTGAAAGCATTTTGCAGAAGACGAATCACATGGTGCACAGAGTAGAAAAGTTTTCTTTGAAAGGATAGAAAACATTGTGGGAAAATGAGAGAATGCTGCCTTTTAGACCAGTACATATTGAAATCATTTGCAGACAACAAATTAAATGTCAACCAGATGTTGGGATATGTCTTGGAATGGATAGAAAAGATTGTGAGAAAAGCAGAAAATGCTAATTACCAGCGTTTCTCTCCCTTTTCCTCATTATTTTCTGAAGCCTTCATCCTCAGGGTTAATAAAACAGGATGATGTGGTAAAAGTTTAATACCTGCTGTTAGAATTGATTGTTTTGATTGTATGGTGACTAGAGCTACTTTCAGTATTATTTCAGTTATGTCACAGTGGCCAGTTCACCTATTCATGCTTTCCTGGAGTCTCTTTTATCAGTATTCCAAACAGTTTTCTTTTCCAAACCACTGGCTGCTTTCCCACATAACCATTGCCAAGACACTAGCTGGTGTTGGGAGAGTAACGATTCCTGTGGCAATGACTATCAGTTATCCCCTAAAAGAAATTGGTCGAGCCAGGGATGGAACCCACAACCTCTTATTCTCATATCCTGCGTGCTACCGAATGAGTTACCAGGGCTTGGCCTCCCTTATGTATAAAGCTTTTGAAAATATTATGGGAAAAGAGAAAAATGTAGATAACCTACATGTTGTTTTTCCCCCAAGTTATTTTTTTTAATAACTCAGAGCAGTAACCATCCCTTGACCTATATTTGTCAGTTGCAAATGCTTTCAGTATTCTTTGTTAAAGTATTAGCTTCAGGTACAGGAAATAGTGAGAATGTAAACACTGATTCAAATTTTTTAAACTTTACCAAACTACATAATTTTAGACTTGTCCAAAATGAAAGCTTTTGCAGACAAGAAAATAATTTTAACTCAAAAATTGAAATTTGTTTTTAGCAGGGTAGTAAACATTGTGGGAAAAGGAGAAAATACTGGTTATCAGCATTTTCTCCTTTTCTTATAACGTTTTAAAACTGCTTCTTTCACAGGGTTGTTAAAAGTTGGGATTTTGTGGTAAAGGTTTAAACAGGAATATGAAATTAACTGACTTCACTTTGTTTTAATGATAATTCTTAACCCTTTACTGTACAATCCCTGGTTTTTATGACCCAGAGACTGAAGCCTTTTGAAAACATTGTGGGAAAAGGAGAAAATGATGATAACCAGCATTTTCTCCTTTTACCACAATGTTTTCTACCCTGCTGGAAACAAATTTCAAATTTCCAGTTACAGTCATATTGTCGTCTGCAAGTGCTTTCAATTTGGACCAGTCTAAAATTCTGTTGTTGGTAAAGAGTAATTACACCCAGAGAACTGAATATTTTTGTAAAATACATGTATATATACATGTATATACACAGAAGTGCATTGTTAAATAAATAAGGTTTGTTTTAAGAATTTCTATATTTTTATCTTGTCATTCCTTTTACCCCATTCCACACAATCCTGAGTTTTAACAACCCCAAGTAGAGAAGGCTTTTGAAAACACTGTAGGCTTTCTAAAACATTGTAGGAAAAGAAAAAAATGTTGGTATCCAGACAGGATGCTTTTGAAGAAAAAGAAGGCTTCTTAACCCTTTACCACTCAATAACGACTTTTAACACCCCTTGAGGAAGAAGCCTTTTGAAAGCACTGTGGGAAAAGGAGAAAATGCTAGTAACCAGCGTTTTCTCTTTTTCCCACAGTGTTTTCTACCCTAAAATCAGGATCAAAAAGTTCATTATTTGAGTCGCATTTAAATTGTTGTCTGCAAATACTTTCAAGTTGGGCAAGGTCAAAACTTTGCCGTCTGGTAACCAGTTGAAATATTGGAGGTTTTTGAAAACATTGTGGGGAAAACAAGAAAAAGCTGGTGACTAGAAGAGAAGTCTTTCAGATAAAGAAATGGCTTTTGAAAACATTGTTTGAAAAGAAGAAAATGCTTGTGATCAGAAAAGGAGAATTCTTCTGAGAAATCGACAGCTTTTGAAAACATTGTGGGAAAAGATGAAAATGCTCTGTAGCTCAGCTAGTAACAACATTTGAGCAAGCATGTTGCTGGTACAAAAATTCCAGCTTGCCAATTTCTCTCAGAGAATTTATAATAGTCATTGCAACAGGATACATTCCTATCTTGCTTCTGAATAACCTGTGTATGATGCCCTAGATGGTTATGTGGGAAAGCAGCCAATGACTTAGGAACACCATAGTGAGAAGTGCTGGAAAAGAAATACTGGGAGAGCATGTATAGGTGAAGTGGTCGCAGCTGTGATATCATTGAAAATATTTGAATAGTATCAATTCTTAGGCTGTTAAGTGTAACTCGAGGACCTTTTGCAGACAGTGTCGATCAAGATCAGACTGCACAGAACAAACAGTCTGATCTTTTATCTACACTGTCCTATAAGGGGATGTCTGATCCTGAAAAAAATACCTTTGAAATAGCCAAATTTTGGTTTTTACTATCAGTTTGAAGGTTTCATCTGTTACTTAGTAGGAATAAGGGTTGAATTTTAACAAACAAATCTGCCAACCTATAAAAGTTCTGTACTATTTAGTATTAATAACATTTACAGATAGTGGTTGATCAAGGTTTCTCAAAAGAAGGACTTTTCAGAGGATATGAAATTATTGTGGCAAAAGGAAAATAGCATGCAACCAGAAGTTTTCCTCAAGATTCTTATTATGTTTTCCAAGAGCCTAAACAGTATACCTAAGTATCAAGACTATCTTGTAAAGGGTTAAATTGCATGAGAATTATTTGATTAAAATGTATAAGAAAGAGCCATATACAAGCATTGATTTAAATAAGCCACTGTGTAGTCTACATAATAATGTGCAGATATGATTTTCCTTGATTCATATATGACGAAAAAAAATAGGTAAATAGCCATTTTTCTCAATTAGATACAGTTTAATTACAATATCGAATTATATATTTTATCAATCAACCCAATAAATGATGCCCATAGACTCGCACTGCAAAACTATCGCAGCTGGGATTTTTAAAAAAAAAATATGGTCTAGGGGAGAAAACTCGTACTGTCTAAGAGTAAGAGTAAAGCAAGAGTAGTCTCCCTTATAATGACCCGCCCTCATCGTGTCTCCTAGACGCTTGACGGATCAAAGTACTAAACACAACACTAGGAAAAAGGTGACGTGCATGTAACGTTTTTAATCTGTTTTTGATGAAGATGTCAATTAATTTTAACAAAAGAGTGTCATTGATATTGATTTTAATACAAAACACTAGAATCTAAGTTTTAAATAAGATTATTTCCTGCTTTTTCTACTTGAAATCCGAATGGAATCACCGAGAAAGGTTTTAATCTTTGAAAATCGCCATTTGCAAAGGTATGAGGTTTGCGGACGGCATATTTTAAAATGACCCTTCACAGAATGTACGATCTGATTCCGAGTCTACACAGTTTACTTGTTTCGTAAACCTTTCAGTGCAAAATAAATAGATTCAAATTCCAGCGGAAGGCTATAAATACAATCTATTGAAACTCACAAAGATTTTGTTTGTATAGGCTTGACTACACCAGCGTATGACATAGATCAAAGATCAGACTGCACGTTCTGTGCAGTCTGATCTTGATTTATGCCGTCCACAAAAGTCTCTGCTTTCGCCTATGGCGCCGAAAGGGTTAAGCCTATTTGGATAGAGTTAAAATCTTTATCAGATAAATATAGTTCCGGTACACTGTTCAAATCGTCGACAGCTCTCGGTTCGATGTCTCAAGGCGCGTAAAAACGAAACCTTCAAAGTGCCATATACAGTAAAAGTTGCCTTTACAGTCTGTGTAGATCATGACCAGACTGCACAGAACGTGCAGTCTGATCTTTGATCTACACCGTCCTCTTTCCTCAGACTTTCTGTACAATTTTATGCAACTTTAAAACCTTAATTGTTCGGAAAGTTTTTTTCAGACTGAAGTTATCTCTTGTTTATTTGGCGCTTTATGGGTTTGTAACGGGAGTAGTTTGATATTCATTGGGATTTATTTTAACTAGACATCATCTTCCTACATTAAGCTAATTTATGTTTTGAAGTTGAGCTATAAAATGACCTTCCATATTTAGCGATATAGATCCATGTCGATATCGTCATTGAATGAAAAAACAGTTTTGTTTATAAGTTTGTGTTAAGTTATCGTAGTGGTTATCATTAACTCATTAATTTCATGTACTGAACATCTATTACCTCAATGATATCTGTTACAAAATATTGCATTTTTATTGTGGCGCGATCTTACAATGAATTCCTAATTCAAATATTGGCGGTTATAAATAACATGAAATAAACGGGAGACTACCTGCCGCCTGTTAAGAAAAAGAATAAGTTTGACCGATTTTTTTTTGTCTGGTGGCATGTCGTTTTTAGAACGGTTAAAATTAACAAGTTGACCTTATGAAAAGGTTGATATCCGTTACACCTAGACGAAAATTTATCGTTTGTCCAACGGATCGTCTCTACAGACTTTACCGTGTTTATTCGTCCTCGGTTTTATGCTTGCTCTTGGCTGGCATTTTTTGTAAGGTGCACAGGCATATAAGGACCAGAGACCGGAAGAGGAGGTTCCATGTCCCGCCTACTGCACGTACTATGCACATACTATAGCCGCAGTAATTTAGCACCTCCGGAAGTAGCCAAAGCGAGGTTTTGGGCGGAGTCTTTGTTTTGTAGGCGTACCATTCAATGGTATGCACGTACTCACAACGCGAAGCAGTTAGAAATAAGCATTTTCCTCTCCAATAAGGGAGGCAACTGTAGCATTACTAATTACAAAATTTTGCTCGAGTTGTTTCCCTTTGACCATTAGTCGTTCATCATTCTCTTGCAAGACCCATATATTTTGAATGAATATCAGTCCGGAATAAAAAGCAAAGCAAAAGCGCAGATAAAATTGACGAAAATAAGCGATAGTATCAACAACTTAAACAAATTGAGGAGAAAAAAGAATGTAAATTGGTGTTACAAACAAAAATTGATGCGAAAGGAACAAACCGGAAATAGCAAATAATTAAGTTAGGTAGAGAAGACATGACACTATTTCCTTGATTTCTATACGATTTTACGTGTGCCAATGGTTGTAAGTTGCATGTTTCTTTTTTTCAAGTAGACACGTGTATATCTTTGCATATGAACTATATCAAAGACAATAAAACAGTAAACATGAAGGGAATTATCTGTTCAGTATCCGGATTGGAGATATATTCGGATAAAAGTTCGAATTGTGAGAAAAATTTGAAATTTGTTCAATACAAGACTTTACGTTAGTTGGAAAGAAAATAAAAAAAATAGCAAAATTGAGAGAGGTTGGTATAAATTCAGTTGTAAAAACTTGTTTCTATCGAATGGCAGTCATTTGAGCACCCGGTAATTTCGACACCCTGTCATTTCGAAACATTTTGGTCATTTCGATCCCCGGTTGAAAAATGTTTGCATACTTTGGTCATATCGACACCTTATTTTTTAGAGCACTTTTTAAACTCGACATTTTATTATCAAGTTACTTTAATTTCTTTTTAAGATGTCATATCATTATAATTTTTTTGTGAGTGTGTGATCAAAACAGGTTTTTAACCCTTTCCCAAGGAACAAACTTTTGGACTAGACCAAATTGAAAGCATTTGCAGACAACAATTCAGCTCTTGCTGAAAAGATGATTTCTGTCTACGATAGGGTAGAAAACATTGTGGGAAAAGGAGAAAATGCTGGTTATCAGCATTTTCTCCTTTTCCCACAATGTTTTCAAAAGGCTACCATTCCAGAGCAGAAGAAAGTTGCTGGTTACCAGCATTTTCTCCTTTTCCCACAATGTTTTCAAAAGGCTACCATTCCAGACCGGAAGAACTAGCATTTTCTCCTTTTCCCACAATGTTTTCAAAAGGCTACTATGCCAGACCCGTAAAAACCAGGGATTGTTTGGGAAAGGGTTAAATAACTTTATTCAAGGGGAATTACTCCGAGTATGGGTATATCTGTACAATTTTCTGTATTTTACTCAGCCTTGTTAATAAAGAGATTAATATGCAGTATATTTATCACACCTTCACTTTAACTGTGTTTGACTTCTAGTTTTTATCAATCAGAATAAATCATAATTAATGAAAATCCTACAAAATGTAACAAATGCGAAAACTAGACCACCTAAAAAAAGGTTAAGAAAACATATATCCTTCACACGTTCAAGATAAGAATGTATCTACATACAGTACGTTCATTTTACCGAATCTGTAATTTACAGAAACCCTTTTACGTCCAGCACAGCGGAGTTTTTAGCTCCACTGGCCAAAGGCCAGCGAGCTGTTGTCATGGCATTGTGTCCATCGTTCTTCCGTCCATTCGTTCATCCGTCCATTCGTTCATTCATTCGTCCTTCCGTCCGTAAACTTTTTCTTTAAAAAAATTCTCCTCAGAAACTATTGACTGGATTTTTACCAAATTTCACAGGAATGTTCCTTAGGTGGTCCTCTTTCAAATTGCTTCAAATAATTGTGTTCCATGAATAATTCTGGTTGCCATGGCAACCAAAGTAAAAAAATCTCCTCCTCCCAAACCGCTAATTGGATAGCATTATTTTTTTGCAGGAATGTTCTTTAGATAGAGGTCTACAGAATTCCTTAAAAAAAAAATCCATCAAAAAACATTTTGGTATAAAGTAAAATCTTTGAAAAATTTCTTTTCTCGAACTATTCGTTTTGATTTCATTGTTGTATTGCAGGTTAGTTCCTATGGTGGTAAGTCTTTACCATACAATCCTGACTTTAACGACCCTAAAGAAGAAGTCTTTGGAAAACACTCTTGGAAAAGGAGAAAATGCTGGTAATCAGCATTTTTTTCCTTTTCCCTCAGTGTTTTCTACTCTGTCAAAGAGAGAAATCATCATTTCATCAATGTTTAAGTTGTTGTCTGCAAATGCTTTCAGTTTGGTCACATCCCAAATTTTGTTGTTTGGTAAAGAGTTAAAGATGGTTGCTTTACATAATCTATAATCCTTTTCATATAAAACAAGAGAACCTCTGCACTTTGATTAGTTCTGGTAAAGGTTTGTTGACTTACTGGTGACCTAGTACAAAGAGGGACAGGGCTTTACTGTTGTGATAAGGCATTTTGTTATCCAATCAAACTGAACCTGCAACTTCAATAAGACAATTGCCACAATACATATTTTCTATATTTTGATGTTTCCCCACCCAAAATGGTTTGTAACAAGACCCTTTTTAACCCATTATCACACAGACCCTACTTTTGACGTCCCTGACAAAGAAGACTTTAGAAAACATTGTGGGAAAAGGAGAAAATGCTGGTAACCAGCATTTTCTCCTTTTCCCACAATGTTATGTACACTTCACAAAACTTTCAAATTTTCAGTTAATTTCATTTTTTCATCTGCAAATGCTTCCATTTGGACAACCCTAAAATGTTGTCATTTGGTAATGAGTTAACTATAACCAGAAGACAAAATTTTTATAACTGGTCATAACTGAAAGATGTTGCAGACAACATGATAAATCTTCAAATTAGTAAAACTTGTATCAAAAAGGGTAGATATTATTGTGTTAAACTAAGAAAATGCAGGTTACTATTATTTTCTTCTTTTCTCACAATGTTTTTCATAGCTTTTTTTCTTTAGTGACCTGAAATGCAGGAATGAATGGTAATTGTTAAAAACTTCTCTTCACCGTTACAGAAAAATCAGGCCTGTGGAGAGATACAGGCGCTCAAGCGCCTCTAGTTTGTCATGCAGTGAGGTAACCTTTGAAAGCATTGTGGCAGTGAGATTTTTTTATACGAGCAAACGCCAATGCAGACTTTGTGAGCCATTTGGACCACATGCCAAACAATAAGTTAAAGAATGTTTGATTAACAATTGAGTTCTTCTTAAACCCTTTACCACACAATCCCAACTTTTAACAACCCTGAAAAAGAAACCTTTTGAAGACATTACAAACTAGTTCTATATAAACTATAAAAAAAATGAGGAATTCTTGTAAACCCCCCCCCCAAACAAAATGAATGTTTTTGGGGTATACTGGAATCATCCTGTTTGTCTGTGTGTCAGTCTGTGTGTCTGTCCGTCTGTGTACAAAACACCAGTAATTTTGTGTCGCAAACTCCTCCTACAGTTTTCCTTCAACTGTATTGAAACTTTGCACATATATTAATCATAATATTATATTGAAGATTGCAAGATGCACTTTTCAAGCGTCAACTCTTCCTGGTTAAAGAATTATCTCCCCTTGAATTTGACACTTTTTTCTGTCAAAGGGCTGGCAGGGGTATTAAGTCACATTAAGTCACAGCTCTAGCTCAACTTGCTGAAATAAAAAGGAATTGCAGACAACAAATGAAATGTAGTTCAAGCAATGAGATTTGTCTTTGACAGAGTTGAAAACATATTGGGAATGTACTTCAAAAATGGGTTTAGTGTTTGATAGGAAAAAAACATTTGTCACAGTGAGAAAAGGAGAAAATGCTAGTTTCCAATATTTTCTTGTTTCCACATTATTTTCAAAATACATTTTCATGGAGGTAATCAAGGGTTACTGAACTTTTCTTTCCATTTTTGTATTGTAAATATGGAAGGGAGGTGCAAAACGCAGAAACTAGTTTACCTCGTCGGAGAAGAGAGAAATCACCAAGCATGTGACAGAAAACCTTAATATTTTTCGGGAAGAAGTTGTGAAGTATTTAACCAAAAGATGAGGTAAGAGTCTTCCACCATCCACACTCAGTGGTTTATTTGAAAAACAAAGAGAAATGGACCAGTGGTTCGGAAGATTACAGGGTTCAGACTAGCACACCAAAACACATGAGCCTGGATGAGACCCTTTATCGTTGGTACTCAGACTTAAGTTCAAGAAATATTATTGTAAGTGGTAATATGCTTGTCAAAAAGGTGAAGAACTTGGCTGTGAGCTGGGGATTCAGGATTTATCTTATTCCAATGGATGGCCGGCCAGATTTAAGAAATGCCATAGTATTCGAGCATGCAAACCTAAATGTAAGAATATTTTTCAAGTCCAACCCAAGTTTTTACTGGTTTTAACCCATTACCACACAATCCCTACTTTTGACAACCCTGAGAAAGAAGCCTTTGGAAAATATTGTGTGAAAAGGAGAAATGCAAGATGCTGGTAACCAGCATTTTCTCCTTTTCTCACGTTTTCAACTCTTCACAAAACAAATTTCAAATATATAGTTACTTTTGTCGTCTGCAAATGCTTTTGATTTTGACAAGCCTAAAATATTGTCGTTTGGTAATGAGTTAATTCTTTATTTCGACAAAATTCCTGTTGATTTTACAAGATGAAAACCTTTTAGACTCAAACCGAAAGCATTTACTGACAAAGGTGAAAAAACATTGCAGGAGAAGGAGAAATGTTGTGTATTCGCATTTTCACCGCTTTTCTGTAGTTCTGTTTTTCTCGGTGATTAGCTCATCTGGGCAGCTCAGTGGTCAGCAAACTTGTGAGCTGATGGTGGTGAGTTTGATACCTGCTTGAGTCAAACTTTCTTTCCTGCCTCTTACGGCTGATGCATGTGAGAATGTAGCGAGTGATCCTGAAAGAAAGTTATGTCAGTACAGGTGTGAGAAAGCCAGGAAATACATGCATAGGTGCACTCACTGCCATGATATAACCTCAGCTGTGAAAATGGCAATAAATTCCAATTCAATCAATCAATCAGTCATGAGAATTAGAGGAATGCACTGTATGAGGATTTTTTTCCTTTTCACAAGATGTTTTCTATAGCTTTGTTTCTGCTAGAAAATCATAAAGAATTAATTCTTTACCAAATGCCAAAATTTTAGACCAAATTTTCATATTTTCTGTGGTATAGCATTTGATTTTTAGATACAACTCTTTACAAAATGACCAAATTATGGACTAAACCAAACTAAAAGCATTTACAGGCGTACATACATGACTAACTACATTTGCTCAAATGATAATTTTCTTCTCTGATACTATAAGAATATTGTGGGAAAAAGAAGCAAAGGCTGTTTACCAGTATTTTCTCATTGTCCAGCAATGTTTTCAAAAACCTCTCTCATAGTTATTAAAGCTTGGGATCGCAGTACTTGTTCCTTTAGAATGAACATATTTTTTAAAGCAATTTTTGTTTTATAAGTTTTAATAAATATATTTCATAGCTATATATTTTTGTGTATATAATATCTTCCAATCAATTGTATTATCCTTTATTTTACCTTTATCTTCTTTAGTTCAATAGATCTACTGGACTACTCATTAGTAGTAACGATTGCAATATGGCCTGTATGTATTTTGGTATACAATATCGAATTCCGTGAATTCTGAAAGATTTCTTGAAACAAATAGCAGCTGCGAAATTATTTTTTCGCCGTGCTTTTACCCATTTTGCTGCATCTTTGCAACAACTTTTGAACTTGTATTATTACACTGATCAATAAAATGAGCAGTGGAAATGGATCTTTAAGCCTTTACCTCACAATGCCGACTATTAGAGACACTGAGAAAGAAGCCGTTGGAAAACATTGTTGGAAAAGGAGAAAATACTGGACACCAGCATTTTCTCCTTTTCCATCGATGTTTTCTACCCTTTTGACAGACAGCGTACTGCACACGCTGCATATAGATTTTGGTCAGCAAATGCTTTCAACTTGGACAAATTGAGAATTTTACAGTATGGTAAACAAGGGTAACAACCTACGTCACAGAAAATGATTTTGGACCTGGGCATTTTCATAACTTATGTCCGCCATATTGAAAAGTAAGTATGATATGAAGATAGAATGAGGCTAGCTTGGGTGGATACAAATGGGCTACAAAGACTCTCATGTATTTATCAAAGACATTACATGAATACATTTAATATTCTGATGTTTCAGACAGGAAGCAGATGTCTATATGCACAAACACTTTGACCAAATATCAAAAAGTGATTGGGTTTTAATAGTCGGTCGAAGTCTATTCCATTATCATAAGTAGTTAACAAAAGCTTTGACAAAAAACAAAGTCCCTAGGCGTTGTACGCTTTGGAGGTGTAAAGACTTTTTCATATCATTTAAAGGAACGATTACAAAAAAAACTAGTCTTACCAAACACGCACACTGACTTTATAATAAGGGTCCGATATCACTACCTGTGACGTCACACTGACGTACGTTGCGAGGGGTGGTAAAGAGTTTGTGCAAAACTGTTGTAACATATAAACCCATGCAGAAACATGTAAGTGATCCCTATCAAAATTTGAGTAGTATATAATAACTATGTCCTCGACACTTTTTACTTCATAGTTCTCATATTTTAGTGTCATCTTAATCCTTGGGAAAAAAAAAAGATACATAAGACGGCCCATCTTCGCAAGCTAAGGCTGACGATTCACTCTGTTACTCTACCCTTGGCGGATCGAGCTTGATTTTTATATTCCCCCTATACGCTTTTTCATTGGATGCAGCCAGCTCTAACTGCAACGAATGAAATCGCACGTAGCATTTCATCTTGATCAAAATAGAATAAGGACGCTAGCGTTCGAATAGAAGGTAAACATGGAAACCCAAGTGGATGTCTCATGTGTATTCATAAGCGGTTTGTAAAATGATATTTCATTGGCTTTCAGAGAATATGATGTAAAGGGGGGGGTTTAATAACCAACATCCAGTAGAGGGCACATCGTAGGAGTCTCGAAATCAAGCTCAATTAGCCAAGGTAAGATCCACGTAGTGATCGTAACCTTGACTGGCGAAGATGAATACGGCCTGCAAAGCGCGAATTTTAAGACGTTTGGACATTAGCTTGAGGTGTCATCACGTAACAGCCTGCGCAGTCCGCGAAAGCTAATCTGAGGTGACACTCTTCATTTTTATGTAATTTTCTGACTTGCACATGTCCACTGAAGGACAAAATCTCATGTGGTCGTAAAATGCCGTCTCGGATTAGCCTGCGCGGACTGCGCAGGCTGATCCGAGACGACACTTTACACAAATATCCGAATGGCCCGTTTCATATGTTGCAACCCAATAATGTATGAGGTAGGACGCTGTTTATACAGTTTTTTATCATGCGAGCCTGGCCCCAGTACCAAATATGGAAGAGTTCACGACTTGAGGCCATTGACTTTCTGCTTCTAACCCTTGGCACGGCATATTTCTTTCTCTGCAGGTCATTGTTTCGACGATGATTACATGTGTGGAAAAGTAGTCAGTGACTTCGGAAAAAAACGTGCGAGGTAACTTTGGAAAGGAACTCCAGCGAAGGATGGGTAGGTGCACCGATAACCAAGATGTAACTGAATTAATGTAGAAAACAGCCTTAAACACTGTGCAATCAATCATTTATCATGCGAACAGTCTGTGCATCTCGCACTACTTTGATCTTTCCGAGGTGTGAACTGGCCACTGTTGTATACCGTGTATTACAACAGGCACAAGCTAATCGTACCGTGCCCTGTGATTGGATAATTGATACGGCCAATGAAACGGCTCGAAATATATATCAAGTAACCTGACAATGTGCTCAGTTGACTTTATTTCATTCTTATTTTGATTATTATGTTATTAATAAATAATAGAATACGGGTATTCATAGAGCATAATTTATAACTTTCAGATAAAAGGACCTTTTCCATCTAGAATGATCATTTTTTTTTTCAAATAAAAGGGAGAGGGAAATATGAACATTCCATTGTGAGAAAAGGAGAAACTACTTGTAACAAGCAATTTCTCCTTTTCTCACAAATTTTTCTACCTTACATAGTACTTATTTTCAATTTAAATGCTCTTTAAAATGTCGTCTGCAATTTGTTTCAATTTGGACTAGTCTAAAATTTGGTCGTCTGGTAATGGGTTAATTAGATACTTTTATTTCAAATCCTCTCTAAATTCTTTATTCATTTATTTTTTTGACTATTAGACATCTGAACAACTGAGTAATACATAAATATTCGGCAAGCAATTTTCCTCCCTTTTAATTTTTTTCCCCCAAACAGTTGTTAGTAAATGTTGAAACATGCTTCTTTGTTCCTTACAAAACAAAGAAATTAAATGTTAAGGGAGAATTAAATGATAATTAGACACCACATGTGTTTTACTGCCCCTAGGCTTATCTCTGCAGGCTTCTTCAAAGGGACAACAGACTTTAACCCATTACCAAACGACAATATTATAGGCTTGTCCAAATTGAAAGCATTTGCAGATGACAAAATAAAAGTGACAGTGAATTTGAAATTTGTTTTGTGAAGGGTAGAAAACATTGTGGGAAAAGGAGAAAATGATGGTTACCAGCATTTTCTCCTTTTCTAACAATGTTTTCTAAAGGCTTCTTTCTTAGGGGCGTCAAAAGTAGGGATTGTGTGGTAATGGGTTAATCTTTGAGAATTGCAACCTACAATTCAATTTATAAGATAATTGATTATCTTATTACCCTTTCTGCTTTATCAAGTACAAACTTGTGCATTATATTTGTTATTTTGATGTTAATTTTTTTAGTAAAAGTTCAACGTCAGCACTTGAAAATTTTTCATGTATTCATTAATTTAGCTTTTATTATAAACATAATAATCAAATAATACTCTTATAATCATTAACTTTTTTTTTCTATCAAATTTTAGACATTCACCGATTGTTTGTTGAAATGATACCATGCATAAGTAATTATATTATGATCACAAAACAATCACTTCAAAAGACAGTAATATTGAAAATTATTTTCATAGCTATTGCTTTTTACACCCACCAAAAACATACACACAAAAATCAAGAGACGCTACTCTAAGTTACTACTTGCACAGTTACCTCGCATAATACGGGCAGAATTTGCCCCGTTTCGATTAGCCTGTACCAGTCCCTATACACGTAGTGTATCAGGGGCGGTAATCAGTCTATCCGAGGTGGTGGGGAACTAACAAGGGAGCTAACTACAGGTACAAGTAACACTCACTCGTGACAGATTTAATTCCCTTGTCGTAATGTCTACATGGCAGGCACTAACTCCAGCTAGATGGCATTCTACAAATACACATCTATCTAATATTATGGGCATTCTGGGTACATAAGTGGACCAGTCTTTCAAAACAACAATCATTACTTCGAACTTCAAAATGAAATAAACGTTTACTCAATGAAACACTGCCTGGTGCGATTCATTCAGTTATCATGATCAGCTAACAGAGAATTTGGTACAAATGAACTTCTGGCCAGTATTAACCAACAATTCTTGAGATTATTCTTAGTCTTATTCTCCAAGTTTTCTAAATTTGTAAGTAACACAACCTCTGATTGGCTAAACCAAATGGATCTACTTCTAGAAATAAGATTGGCTAAACCAAATAGATCTACTTCTAGAAGTAAGACAATTGTGATTGCCCTGTATTGCTCTCCTTATTAAACTTGTGCAATGGACAGTCGGGAAATTTAAGGTGCAATAATTAATAATATGGTTTTGTTTGCTGAAAGAGGCAATGATGATATGGTTTTGTTTGTACTGAAGAGACATCAATATGGTTTTGTTCCCTCAAAGAGGCAATAATATTGTTTGGTTCGCTCAAAGAGGCAATAATGGCATTGTTTTGTTTGATCAAAGAGATGATAATGCCATGGTTTTGACCTCTCAATGAGGTGATAATGCCATGGTTTGGTTCGCTCAAAGAGGCAATAATGCCATGGTTTTGACTTCTCAAAGAGGTGATAATGCCATGGTTTTGACCCCTCAAAGAGGTGATAATGCCATGGTTTTGTTCACTCAAAGAGGCAATAATGCTACGGTTTTATTCCCACAAAGAGGCAATAATGCCATGGTTTTGTTCGCTCAAAGAGGAAATAATGCCATGGTTTTGTTACCTCAAAAAGACAATAATGCTAAGGTTTTGTTCCCTCAGAGACAATAATGCCACTTTTGTTCGCTCAAAGAGGCAATAATGCTATGGTTTTGTTCCCTCAGAGACAATTATGCCATGGTTTTGTTCCCTCAAAGAGACAATAATGGTATGGCTTTGTTCCCTCAGAGGCAAAAATGGTATGTTTGCTCAAAGAGACAATAATGGTATGGTTTTGTTTGCTCAAAGAGGCAATAATGGTATGGTTTTGTTCCCTCAAAGAGGCAATAATGCCATGGTTTTGTTCTCTTAAAGAGCCAATAATGCCATGGTTTTGTTTGCTCAAAGAGCCAATAATGCCATGGTTTTGTTCAGAGGCAATAATGGTATGGTTTTGTTTGCTCAGAGGCAATAATGCCATGGTTTTGTTCGCGCAGAGGCAATAATGGTATGGGTTTTTTTCGCTCAAAGAGGCAATAATGGTATGGTTTTGTTTGCTCAGAGGCAATAATGCCATGGTTTTGTTCGCTCGAAGACAAAAATGCCATGGTTTTGTTCGCTAAGAGGCAATAATGCCATGGTTTTGTTCGCTAAAAGAGGCAATAATGCCATGATTTTGTTTGCTCAAAGAGGCAATAATGGTATCTTTTTTTACTGAAAGAAACAGTTAAAATCTTTATCACATAATCCAAGGTTTTTTGCCCCTAATGAAGAAACCTTATTGAAAATGTTGTTTTGAAAATATGTTTCCCCTTTTCCCACACTGTTTTATACTCTATAAAAGACAATTCTAATTATTTAAGCCATATTTGTCATCTGCAAATCTTTTGAATTTGGATCAGTCCAAAATGTTGCTGTTTAGTAAGAAACTAAGAATTAAAGATTTTTTACAAAAGAAAATTCCTGTATAATTACTTCACAATCCCTCCATAACACTCTATATCAAATGACATTTTAATCTTATCTAAAGTGAAGACATTTGCAGACGAAAAAGTAAAAGCTACTCAAATGACCAAATTTGTCTTTGAAAACACTGGCCAAAAAGGAGAAAATGCTGGAAACAAGCAGGTTTAGGGTTATTAAAAGTTAGGATAGGTAGTAAAGGGTTAACAAGGGAGGCTATTAACCCATTACCACACGGAAAAATTTTAGACCTATCGAAATTGAAAGCATTTGCAGACGACATTTTCAAAGTGGCTCAAATGGTGCAATTTTATTTTCATAGGGTAGAAAACTTTGTGGGAAAAGGAGAAAATGCTGGTTACCAGCATTTTCTCCTTTTCCCACAATGTTTTCTAAAGGTTTCTTTCTCAGAGGCGTCAAAAGTAGGGATTGTGTGGTAATGGGTTAAGATGTTTCCTATTTCTAGGTCTGGGGACATTTATGTACAACGGTAGATCAGTTTAACCTTTAACCATACAATAACACTTACTAAGGCTTTTGAAAACTCTGCTGGAAAAGGAGAAAAATGCTGTTTAACAGCATTTTTTCCTATTCCATTGATGTTTTCCACCCTATAAAAGACAACTTGCATTATTTGAGTCACATCAGTTTGTTGTCTGCAAATGCTTACATTTTGGTCAAGTCTAAAATTTTCCCAAAACAACTTTGGTATATGCCAACTTACGAGGCAATCTTCAGTACTTATTGCAAATTCACTCCTCCAGTTCTTATAAGTTGTTAAAAGCAAGGCTCATGATGGACAGATACATTCAAAGACAAATGGAATACAAACACCATCCTCAGTAACTCAAGATGTAGCACTTTCAGTATAGGTGAGCCATAGACAGACCCAGACATGCTATCATCAGTTTAACTCTTTACCACACAATCCCTACTTTTAATGACCCTGAGAAAGAAGCCTTCAAAATAACATTGTTGTAAAATGAGAAAATGCTGGTAACCAGCATTTTCTCCTTTTTCCCACAATATTTTCTATCCTTCATAAAAGAAATTGCAAATTTTCAGTCACTTTTATTTTGTCCTCTGCAAATGCTCTCAATTTGGACAAACTTATACTTTTGTCGTTTGGTAATGAATCAACCCTTTCCCAAACGACAAATTTTGGACTCTTCCAAACCAAAAGAATTTGCAGATGACAATTTTAGATTTGGAGAAAATGCAAGAAAGTTCTCAGAAATGGTAGAAAACACTGTGAGAAAAGGAGAAATTGCTCGTTACAAGCAATTTCTCCTTTTCCCACAGTGTTTTCAAAAGACCTTTACTGCAGACACGTAAAAACCAGGGCTTACTTGGGAAAGGGTTAAGCTAGCAAAATTGTAGTTCCAGTGTTTTTAAGAACAAATTCAACACGAAGAAAATCATTTTGCACTCCTTTATTGCCATGTAATGACAGATTCAGACTGATTAAATTTTTTTACAGTAGATCTATGAAATACATGTAATTTTACATAACATTTTAACCCTTTACCATACAGAAGGGTTTTAGACCTATTCAGCTCGAAAACATTTGCAGATGTTAATTTTGCAGTGGTTCAAATGATGCGAATTCTTCTTGTAACCAGTAGAAATCTTTGTGAAAGAAGGAGAAAATACTGGTTACCAGCATTTTCTCCTTTTCCCAGGGTCATTAAAGTCGTCATTGTGTGGTACAGGGTAAACTGGAAGGAAAGTTTTGGAAGATAAACATTTTTTAAATCTTAAAGCACTTTAACTTTTTGCCACACAGTCCTGAGTTTTAACCACCTGGAAGAAGAAAGCTTTTAGAAAATATTGTGGAAAAAGGAGAAAATGCTGGTAACCAGCATTTTCTGCTTTTCCCACAAATTTTTCTATCCTTTCTAAGACAATTTTCTCTGCTTGAGCCATATAAAAATTGTCGTCTGCAACAGTTACTGCTTTCAATTTGGACAAATCTAACATTTTGTCATTTGGTACAAAGTTAAACAACTTCCTTCACCTTTGTCTTTGCAGCACGTGTAGACAAGGATTAGGCTGAGCAGCATGTGCAGTGTGATCTCTATCCACACAGTCCACTATGCTGGGAGATCCTTGACAAAAGCAACACTGATGTTGCATGAATAATATTTTTTGCTCTTGTCTAAAAATGTGTGAGTTAGCTATTTACCAAATAGCAAAATTTGGACTCTTCAAATTGAAAGCATTTGCATATGACACAACTGTAATGATGTTAATTTTTGACTGAAAGTGTAGAAAATCTTGCGGGAAAGGGAGAAAAAGCTGGTTAACCATCATTTTCTCCATTTCCCACAGTTCAAAAGGCTCCTTCTTCAAAGTTGTTAAAGCCTGAGATAGTTTGTTAAAGGGTTAATTTGGTGCTTTAACTCTTTACCAAATGACAAAATTTTGGACTAGTCCAAATTGAAAACATTTGCAGATGACAAAATAAATGTGAATCAAAAATTGAAAACTGATTAGAAAAGGGTAGAAAAAATTATGGGAAAAGAAGAAAAAGCTGGTTACCAGCATTTTCTTCTTTTCACACAATGTTTTCAAAGGCTTTCTCTCTCAGGGTTGTTAAAATTCGGGATTGCGTGGTAAAGAGTTCAGGTTAATTCAGAAAGAATCTGGAAGAAATGAAGTATGGATACACAGTACCTATACATAATTATATGACATTTACTCGTGTTTCAATTCAGACTACATGTAGTTCTTTCCTTGCATTTCTTTTATCCTTTGAACCCAATGCACTAGTTTTACTGTTTTTACTCAAACCCAAGAGGTAAAAATTCAACTTGTCCACTTCGGGTGCACTTGCAGACCACACAATTCAAAAGTGGATCACAAAATGGAATTGTATATAGAATGAGAAGAAACATTGTGGGAGAAGAATAAAAATGCTGGTTACCAGCAATTTCATATTTTCTCACAATATTTCCAAACCCCCTTCTTCTCCTGGGTCATTAAAACACAGGTTTGTTTGGTAAAGGGTTAACCCTTTCTGACAAAATACCGAACATCAACAACCCTGAGATAGAAGCCTTTTGAAAAAATTGTTGGAAAAGGAGAAAATGCTGGAAAACAGCATTTTCTCCATTTCCAACAATGTTTCCTTTTGAATGAAAGAAAAATTTCATCTTTTCAGCCACATTTGTCAACTTCAGATGCTTTCAATTTGGACAAGTCTAAAATTTTGTTGCCTGTAAACTCTTTACCACACGAGAACATTTTAGACTGGTCCAAATTGAAAGCATTTGCAGACGACAAAATAAAGGTGACTGAAAAATTAAAATTTGGTTCGGGAAAGGTAAAAAACACTGTGGGAAAAGGAGAAAATGCTGGTTACCAGCATTTTCTCCTTTTCCCATAATGTTTTCCAAAGGCTTCTTTCTCAGGATCGTTAAAAGTCAGGATTGTGTGGTAAAGAGTTAAAGGGCAAAGATTAGTTCAGAGGGACAGGGTCAGTGTATTATGTATGGCAACACAAAACACACTATAAAATGACAATATCAAAACAACCAAGAGAGTGACAGTACAATAACTATATTCCCCTAATTATTAAATATTTTTTTTTATAAGTAATGAAAAATACAAAAATAACTCAAAGAGTATGTACATCTTAACCTAACAGACATAAATATACATCTAAAGAATATTTTTGCCACGCCCAATACATCTTAATATATAAACAAGTGATGAGAATAAACATTTCTAACAAAGAATAAGATCTCTACCCCTGATGATGAATAAACATCTAAGACACATAATTATAAACAATAGTTCTATTATTTTGAGATGTTTTTGTTCACACCTCACCAAAACACTCCCCTTTTTTTAATAATCCTGGAGAAAAAGAGTTTTGAAAACAGGGTGGAAAAAGGAGAAAATGATCAATAATGCAAAGACCAAAGATATCTAACAAATATTCTGTAAATGCTTTCAATTTTGACCAATCTAAAATTCTGTTGTCTAGTGACGAGTTAAACCTTTACCAATTTTGAAATTTTGTTACTATGTAAATCTAGAATATCTAGACAAGGATTACATCTCAGAATGGTTTTTGAAAATAGATCCTGCTGTTAAAACATATTAATGATTGACTGATGATAAATATGGCTGAGTGAGAAAATGTGATAGATTCAACATTCAGCAAAACTTGTGTAAAAATATATAAAAATTGCTTTTTCTTTTCTCAGATCATATTCAATCATCAAAGGATGATAAATTTTATCCTTCTCTAACTTCAATAATGATAGAGAATTACAGTATAGCTCTCGATAAAGTTTCTTTTATTGTTTGTAAGTACAGCTGCAAGTAGATGGCATGATCAGCTCCTGCCAAACAGTCGTGCAAACATTGTAGCCAGAGAATAAATAGCTTGTAACCAGATCAGTCTCCTTCCGCCAGTGCATATTAAAATGCAGGTAACTCCACTAGGAATTCACTTTTTTCCAAGATCTTAACCCTTTACCACACAATCCAAACTTTTGACGACCCTGAGACAGAAGCCTCATGAAAACATTGTGGGAAAAGAAGAAAATGCTAATAACCAGCAATTTCTCCTTTACCCACAATGTTTTCTGCCCTTCCAAACTCAAAATTCAATTTTTTAGTCACATCCATTTTGTCGTCTGCAAATGCTTTCAATTTGGACTGGTCTAAAATTTTCTTGTGTGGTAAAGATTTAATGTATATTTTCACTGCCGTTGAAGATGAGTTTGGCAATTAATAGTCTGGTGCCATTTAGAGAATGATGTAGATTCAAGATCTGGCTGCATGTTCTGTCTAGTCTGATCTTGATCTATGTGATTTGCAAAAGCTACTTAACTCATTACCAAACAACAAAATTTCAGGTTTGTCCAAAATAATTTAAAGCATTTTCAGACGATAAAATAAAGGTGATTGAAAATCTGAAATGTGTTTTGTGAAGGGTAGAAAACATTGTGGAAAAAGAAAATGCTGGTTACCAGCATTTTCTCCTTTTCCCACAATGTTTTCAAAGGCTTCTTTCTCAGGGTCGTTAAACTCGGGATTGTGTGGTAAAGAGCTAAGTAATCATTGGTAGTGAGTCATCATCAGTCATGTGTGAGAATCAGTCATCCACATTTTACAGGTTTTCGTGTTTTCAAACATGTCTACAAAAACTAGTTTCAGGAGGTAAGGAGATAAAACATGACAGGAGAATAATCATATACCGGTATCTAAATCAAATGAAAACTTTCTGAAACAAGATTTTGTTTTTCCCTGTTTTCAAACAGACCAGACCTTTCTATCTTTACGAGCTAAGTTTACTATCACTACATGGATCTTACCTTGGCTGATTGAGCCTGATTTTGAGATTCCTGCGATGCACCCTCTATTGGATGCTGGTTATTACCCCCTTTCCATAATATTTCTAAAAGCAAATAAAATATTGTTTTACATACCGCTTACCAATACACATGAAGCGATAAGCAGACATCCACATAGGTTTCCATGTATACCTTCTATTCGAAAGGTAGCGACCTTGTTCTATTTTTATCAAAGATGAAATGCTAGGAGCGATTAGTGTTGTGTATCGTCAGCCTTGGCTTGCCAAGATGAGACCTTTCCCACACAATACAAACAAATCAATACATTACCAAATGCAGAATATATTAACCCTTGCAGTAGATCCCCCCAGCATTCTAATAATCAGATTCCAGAATATCAGAAACATTTGAACTACAGATGGTCATTTTAAAAGTATCAAAAGGATAATTTACTCTTTCTTGGGTAAATGTTATCATTTATGCTACCTTTGACTTCTGCAGAAGCTATCAATTTGGATTTTTCTTACATTTTGTCTTGAGTAAATAGTTCAATTTGTTGCTTCTTGTTAAATCATAACCATTACCATTCAAATAAAGTTAATCAAATCAAAATTAAATGCATTCAAAACAGACCCTAACTTCTAAGGTTTCATAATATATTATTGAACACATAAGGATAACAGAACATAATGTGGGCTAACAGGCAAAATGAGATATCTGCATTCTTCATTCATATGCAGATACAATCTTTTGGCCATAAGCAGTCAATTAACACCGTAATTAATATATAACGCTGCAAAATGAGTAATTTATAAAAACAGATCAGGACTATTTAACCCATTCCCAAACAATCCCTATTTTTGACAACCCTGACAAAGATGCCTGTAGAAAACATTGTGGGAAATGGAGAAAATGCTGGTAACCAGCATTTTCTCTTTTCTCACGTTTTCTATTCATTCCAAAACAAATTTCTATTTTCAAATCCCATTTATTTTGTCATCTGGAAATGCTTTCAATTTGGCCTGGTCTAAAATATTGTCGTTTGGTAAAGAGTTAAAGCCAAGTTAAAGCCAAATTATCTCTGATGATATACACTAAAGATCAGACTGCTGGTTCTGACTGTAGAAAGATGTTGTGTTATGCACTCTTGGACCTAATGTTTAGAAATAAAGTTTTAATTTGCACTAGTGCAGTCCCAATAATAATAACAATATAAAATATAATATCAAAGAAAAATTAACAAGGTACATTAACAAATAACATCATAATTGGTATTCATCTACATGTACTTTCAATCAATATACTAAAGCTAGAAACAGTATGTCTTTTTACCCATTACCACACAATCCCTACTTACCCTGAGAAAGAAGCCTATAGAAAACATTGTGGGAAAAGGAGAAAATGCTGGTAATCAGCATTTTCTCCTTTTCCCACAGTGTTTTCTGCCCTTCACAGAACAAATTTCAAATTTTCAGTCCCTTTTATTTTGTCGTCTGCAAATGCTTTCAATTTGGACAAACCTAAAATTTTGTCGTTTGGTAATGACTTAACTCATTACCAAACGACACTATTTTAGACTGGTCCAAATTGAAAGCATTTGCAGTCGACAACATAAAAGTGACTGAAAATTTTAAATTTGTTTTTGTGAAGGATAGAAAACATTGTGGGAAAAGGATAAAATGCTGGTTACCAGCATTTTCTCCTTTTCCCACAATGATTTCTAAAGGCTTCTTTCTCAGGGGCGTCAGGGATAGTGTGGTAATGGGTTAACAATCTAAAAGGAAGTGGGTTCAGGGAAACAATGAGGAAAAGAAGAACATCCTGGAAACCAGCATTTCTCCTTTTCCCCCTATCTATTTATCTTTTCTAAGATACTGTATTACCCTGTTTGTTCAACCACAAGTACTCTATCTTCTGCATATGTTATAATAATGCTTCCCACTTTTTGCAAGTCATAAAATGGGTAAATGGACACCTTATCTGTTTGTAATTTATAGATTCGTCTACTTTTTCCCACAATGTTGTCTTGTTATTTTGGCAACATTATTATTTAACCCTTTACTCCATAGATACTCATTTCTACGCAATGCTTGTTGGAGCCTTTGGAAAACGTGGCAAAAAGGTGAAATTGCTCATGACGAGCAATTTCACCTTTTGTCACAACGTTTTCTATGCTATCAAAAGGTGTCATATACACGTGAGAAACAGCTTCATCCTTGCTATTATTAAGGGTCAATTAGAGATACAACAGAAATGCCTTATGGGGTAAAGGGTTAAAGGTCCGGTGGCAGGGGACTTGGAAACTTGTCGACGGCTGTTGTGAATCGTGTTGCCCCAAGCCGAAGTATCTTAATCACAAATACGCCATCATTTCTATTTTTTACCTGTCAATATCTTATCTTATCATTCATTGCAAATCAAGCTTAGCGATACTTTAAGTATGGTGAGGGCCATCAATACGACAATCGATAAGCATTTAAGAGAGATTTTCGGCATAACACTGAAAGATTATCAGTTAAACCCATTACCACACAATCCCTACTTTTGACACCCCTGAGAAAGAAGCCTTTTGAAAACACTGTGGGAAAAGGAGAAAATGCTGGTAACCAGCATTTTCTCCTTTTCCCACAGTGTTTTCTACCCTTCCCAGAGCAAATTTCAATTTTTCAGTCACCTTTATTTTGTCGTCTGCAAATGCTTTCAATTTGGACCAGTCTAAAATTTTCTCGTGTGGTTAAGAGTTAAACCATACATCAGCATTGATAGTGTTGTCTCTGTATAGCAAAATGCCATATCTCATAAGAGACAAGCCTGCCAATGGCTGCCATATTTGTTGACCAGCTCGGGTTATTTTTAGTAATGGAAGAAATGAAGTTATCATCTCTACAAGAGAGTATCATTATGTTGTTGATCCTTTGATTGGCCATTAGGGTACATCCCAACCATATGAATATTCATAAGAAACGACGATTTGCTATTCAATTTTCCTAGGGGTGATGCATGGAGAATAACGTTATGCTTCAAACCTGGATTCCAAGGATGAAGTTCTACTGTTTTAAAGCTATTGTCAACTTGAAAGCCAAAATGCAAGCAATATGAGGTAATTATGTTGCAGGAAAAACTGCCTTTAGAAGGAATGTATTCACTTTGTAATTGCTTGGGGTAGAAAACTGAGTATGTATCACTGGCTTGGTTTATAATTTTGTCTATTTTCCTACTGTAAACAAAGAGAACCAGTACCACAGGCAGGTACAAATGCTCAACCCTGAGCTGCTTTTCCACTGAACATTCAAAATTGAAAAAGGGTTATAACAGTGCTTCATTCTACAACACAATCCAAAGTTTTGACAACCCTGATGATGAAGCCTTTGGGAAACATGGTGGGAAAAGGAGAAAATGCTGGTAACCAGCATTTTCTCCTTTTCCCACGTTTTCTATCCTATCAGAGGCTAATTCCATCATTTTGAACCACACTGAAATTGTCATCTGCATATGCTTTTAATTTGGAAAAGTCGAAGTTTTGTCACGCAGCAAACGGTTGAGAGTAATTTGAGGGTTCCCTGCCTTCTGGTACGGTTTTTCCATTTTGATCATGATCAATAATCCTAATCGTTAACCCTTTACCAAACGACAAAATTTTAGACCGGCCCAAACTGACCACATTTGCAGACAAAATAAATGTGACTGAAAAAATGAAAATTGTTATACGAAGGGAAGAAAACATTGTGGGAAAAGGAGAAAATGCTGGTTACCAGCATTTTCTCCTTTTCCCATAATGTTTTCAAAGAGCTTCTTCACTTGATTGTTAAAAGTAAGGGTTTTGTGTGGTAAAGGGTTAAGAATGAAAGATAGTATCACATACTGTCAAAGTGTTCATACGACTAAAACAATTGAACGCACATGACTATAGACTACGACATCTCTCGTGCTTAAAATAACTGCCTCTTTACCATTCATGCAGATAATTCACATTATGTTTCTATGCCATTTTGCAAACCTGATATGATATATCCTGGCATGTTTCCTAGGTTTTACCAGTGTTAGGTTAAGGCTCAGCATTACCTTGCCAAAGGGCACAGGGATGCAACCACCTTATGGTGGTTGGTTGGACTTAGAATTTCAGGTTTTATATATAAAAAGCCATGAGACTATACCAAATAATATTGTGTCTGTAAACACCTCAGGAAGATGGCTTTCGAAAACATAGGGAGACGTAAAATTGACCTTTCTGTAAACGCAAGTTTGGCAAGCCCCGTTAGTAATGCAGTATTTCAGTTGTCAAACCTGACAAGCTAACCAGAAATTGTGTCAGACTATTTTGTTCACATGATGCCCAATGCTGCATTTTCATTGGCCCATAAGAGGTTGGAAGACATGTCAATCAAAATCGGCAGAAAGGTCAATTGTTGGTAAACAGCCTTTTATGCTTTTCCCACTAGGTTTTCAACCCTTTAGGGAACAAATCCCACCGTTTGAGCTACATCTGCAAATGCTTTCAATTCAGTAAAATCTAATATCTAAAATTTGTCGTCTGGTAAAGAATTCAAAATTGAGCCATATAGGACTCTCTGCATGATTTAACCCAATGCCACACAATCCCTACTTTTGATGACCCTAAGAAAGAAGCCTCTAGAGAACATTGTGGGAAAAGGAGAAAATGCTGGTAACCAGCATTTTCTCCTTTCCCCATACTGTTTTCTACCCTTCACAATGCAAATTTCAAATTCAAAGTCACTTTTATTTTGTCGTCTGCAAATGCGTTCGATTTGGACAAGCCTACAATATTTTTGTGTGGTAATGAGTTAAGATCTACCAAAAACTAGTACAAATCACATGAAAGGACTAAAATTGCATAAAGGTGAAGGTACAGATTCACATAATTGCTCTACAAAAGTAACTTACTTGAACATGATCATAGCAACAAGACAAAACACCCTATATATATAGCACAAAGCACCTCTACGGAAGCTAAAATGACCTTGACCGCTATTCCTACAACATTAACCGTTCACCAAACATCAAAATTTTAGACTGGTACTAACTGAAGCATTTGCAGCCAACTACCCGTATTTAACCCTTTCCCAAACAATCCCTTATTCTTACATGTCAGGAATAGAAGCTTTTTGGAAACATTGTGGGAAAAGGAGAAAATGCTGGTAACCAGCATTTTCTCCTTTTCCCACAATGTTTTCTACCCTATCATATAGAAAAATCATCTTTTTAGCAAGTGTTAATTTGTCATCTGCAAAATGCTTTGAATTTGGTCTGGTCAAAAATTTGCCAATTGGGAAAGGGTTAAACGTCTCAAATGATGGAAGTTTTTCGTACTAAAGTAGAAAACATTGTGAGAAAAGGAGAAAATGCTGGTTACCAGCAGTTTCTCCTTTTCCCATCATGTTTTCAAAAGGCTTCTTTCTAAGGGTCATTAAAACCCAGGCTTCTGTGGTAAAAAGTTTATAACAAGGGTATAACAACATTTTGCATTTAACAAGACACTGCTTATGTCATCATTGCGGCAAATTGAGTAGTTGCATATAACAAGCAATTATTTTTCTCTTTGCCCATATGAGTAAACATGTATTCATCTTGCATACCTTAGTTACAATTTACAATAAAGATCTTTAAAACTCTGTACAGGATAACAATCATTTCAATAGTTTCAGAGAAAATTATTGACTTGACTTCTGAATTAACATTTATTTTGCTGCCTTATGCTATTGTTGTTTTCTCACAATGTTATCTACTCTTTGAAAAAAAGATCATGTCTGATCTGTAATTTGCAATTTATAAAAATGTAAAAAAAATTTGAGTGGTAAAGATTTAAAGCTGATTTTCTTTTGTTTACTTTTTTTTAGACAAAATATAAAATTCGGAACTAACAAAATACTTTACAGTGATGTTTTCAAAAGAGGGTATGAAAATGTTTACCATTCCAAATACACATTGATTTTCAATTAACTCTTTACCACACTATCCCGACTTTTGACTACCCTGAGAAAGAAGCCTTTAAAAAACATTGTAGAAAAAGGAGAAAATGCTGGTAACCAGCATTTTCTCCTTTTCCAACAATGTTTTCTTATAAGCTGGAAACAAATTCAATTTTTGAGTTACGTTTATTTAGTCGTCTGCATGTGCTTTCAATTTGGACCAGTCCAAAATTTTGTTGTTTGTTAAAGAGTTAAATCTGTCTAGTACTTAATGAGTAATGTATAAAAAACGAAATACACAAAGAAACAAATAAAGCCTATCGTAGCAAAAGAAAGATGGAAATAAAGCCCTCCAATAACATTGTGATCTTAAATGAATCAGTGCAGAGAAAAAAAGATTTGATGAAATACATGTATTTATTTTTGGTAAACATATTATATTTTGGCCTTATCTGAGTTGAAATGATTTGCAGAATACTTATCAATTGCCGCTTAACCCATTACCACACAATCCCTACTTTTGACGCCCCTGAGAAAGAAGTCTTTTGAAAACACTGTGGGAAAAGGAGAAAATGCTGGTAACCAGCATTTTCTCCTTTTCCCAGTGTTTTCTACTCTTCACAAAACAAATTTCAATTTTTCAGTCACCTTTATTTTGTCGTCTGCAAATGCTTTCAATTTGGACCAGTCTAAAATTTTCTTGTCTGGTAAAGAGTTAAATGATGGGATTAGTCTTCTAAAAGGTAGACTTTTTTAAATCTTTACCACAAAATGACAACTTTTAACTACCCTAAGGAAGAAGCCTTTTGAATACATTGTGAGAAAAGTATTTGCAGACAACAAAATAAATATGGCTTAAAATTGAAATTTATTTTGGGAAGGGTAGAAAACTTTGTGGGAAGAGGAGGAAATGCTGGTTACCAGCATTTTCTCCTTTTCCTACGTTTTCAAAAGGCTTCTCTTTCAAGGTTGTTAAAAGTCGGTATTGTGTGGTAATGAGTTAAAAACACAGGTTTGTTCAAAAGAGGGTCAATAAGTCATCTGCCAATGCTCAAAATGCGTAGTCTAGTAAGAATTAACCCATTACCAAACTACAATATTTCAGGCTTGTCCAAATCGAAAGCATTTGCAGACTACAAAATTAAAGTAACTGAAAATTTGAAATTTGTTTTGTCAAGGGTAGAAAACATTGTGGGAAAAGGAGAAAATGCTGGTCACCAGCATTTTCTCCTTTTCCCACAATGTTTTCTAAAGGCTTTTTTCTCAGGGTTGTCAAAAGTAGGGATTGTGTGGTAAACTAGTTTGGAAAAGAAGACAGGGAGTTATATGCAGTAACTATGGAAGCACAATCATTGATACTAAAGCAGTGCAGGTGATGTATTTCAGCTAAAAATCTAGAATATGCATATTCTGGTCTAATTGTGAAATAATACCGTCTATACTGTGATATTCTTTATTCCTAACCCTTTTCCAGACAATAAAATGTTAACCCTTTACCCCATAAGGCATTTCTGCGGTATCGCTAACTGACCCTAAATAACAGCAAGGATGAAGTGGTTTCTTATGTGTATATGACACCTTTTGATAGCATAAAAAACATTGTGGCAAAAGGTGAAATTGCTCGTCACGAGCAATTTCACCTTTCGCCACAATGTTTTCCAAAGGCTCCTGCAAGCAATGCATAGAAATGAGTATCTATGGAGTAAAGGGTTAAGCTTGTCCAAACCGAAAACAGTGGCATATAGTAAATCAGATATAGCTAAAATGATAAAAATTTGTCTATGGAAAAACAGGAAAACATTGTGGGGGAAAAAAGAAATTGCTGGTTACCAGCATTTTCTCTTTTTTTCCGCACTATCTTCAGAAGCTCTCTCCCTCCACAGTCATCAAGTATCAGGATTGCCGGTTACCAGCATTTTCTCTTTTTTTCCGCACTATCTTCAGAAGCTCTCTCCCTCCACAGTCATCAAGTATCAGGATTGCTGGTTACCAGCATTTTCTCTTTTTTTCCGCACTATCTTCAGAAGCTCTCTCCCTCCACAGTCATCAAGTATCAGGATTGTATGGTAAAGGTTTATATCTTAACTATCTAACAAACAATCTTAACTTTCTACAACCCTCATAAACATGCCTTTTGAAAACATTGTGGGAAAAGGAGAAAATGCTGGTTACCAGCATTTTCTCCTTTTCCCACAATGTTTTCAGAAGGCCTCTTTCTCACGATCCTTCAACGTTGGGATTGTGTAGTAAATAGTTAACAACTCTTTTCAAAGCCAACCACAGAACTTAATCATTTAAACAGTAAAGAGCTCCACACACATACAACAAGTTATACAAAACATTCAAAATTTGCACCATATGATAATCCTATTAATCCTAAGAGCACTGTACACAAGTTGCCTTTGAAGCAAGTGTAGATCAAGATCAGACTGCACAAAATAATCAATCTGATCTTTGATCTTCACTGTCAACTAAGCTGAGAGATTCTTGTCTAAAACATCCATAACATTGCAACTATACATATTTGGACTTTTTCTCTTGACTGAAAATTTCTCTTGGGTTTAACTCTTTACCACATAATACTGACTTTGAACAACCCTGGGTAGACACCTATAGAAAACATTGTGGGAAAAGGAGAAAATGCTGATTACCAGCATTTTCTCCTTTTCCCACAATATTTTCTACCCTATCAAAGTCAGAAATCATTCTTTATTACCAAAATTTAATTTGTTGTCTCCACATCCTTTGAATTTGATCCAGTCCAAAAAATTGTGGTTTGGTAAAGAGTTAAGTGCAGCTCTAAGAATAAACCTTTGGCTGCTAAGCGCAATCCACTGACCTTTTTGCAGACAGGGTAGATAGAGATCAGACTGCACAAAACAGGCATTCTGATCTTTGATCTACATCATCCGATTAGGAAACATTTATCTCCAAAGAAATAAGTTTGAAATATTATCACTCCGAATTTTTTAACTATCGACTTAAAGTTTCATTCGACTATTTAGCAGAACAAGGGTAAACCCTTTACCACACAATACCAACTTTCAACACCCCTGAGAAATTAGCTTCTGAAAATATTGTGGGAAAAAGAGAAAATGCTGGTGACCAGCATTTTCTCTTTTTCCCACAATGTTTTCTACCCTTTCAAAGAAAAATTGCACAATTTGAATCACACCAAAGTTGTTGTCTACAAATGCTTTCAATTTGGCCCAGGCTACACTACTGTTGTGTGGCAAGGGTTAAACTATTTGTACACAGAACAACATCCTTATTACAGTAACCATCTACATTCTAATAATTTAGGTCAAGGCCATATCTAAGTAATATCTAGTAGACTCTCTACCAGACGATAAATTTCAGATTTGTCCATATTAAAAGCATACCCAGACGACACATACATAACATTATAAGATATGGTTGAAACAACAGAATTTGTCTTTAAAATGGTCCAAAACATTGGGGGGGAAGGAGAAAATGCTGGTTACCAGCATTTTCTCCTTTTCCCACAATGTTTTCAAAACATAAAATCCCTCTTGGTCAAGGTCGGAACGGGGTAGTCTGGTATAGAGTTAAGACGTACATTTAACAATGGACTGATTATGTTAGAAAGATGAGGCACATTTCACATGGACTAAATATTTCATGATTCTCCCTTTTTCTTTGTGACATCTACTTTATAAGAGTTCCAAATGGGTAATCCCATAGCTTAGATGAAATTCCAAAACCTGAAATAGAAAGAAAATGGAAGATGGTTGCTTGTTTTGAAGTAGAGATACTAATGGTATTTCACTAACCCTTTACCACAAAATCCCAACTTTTAACAACCCTATGCAAGAAACCTTTTGAAAACATGGTGAGAAAAAGAGAAAATGCTGGTAACCAGCATTTTCTCCTTTTTTCACAATGTTTTCTACTCTTCCAAAGTCAAGTTTCAATTTTTGAGTCACGTTTGTTTTGTTTTTTTAACCCATTACCACACAATCCCTACTTTTGATGCCCCTGAGAAGGAAGCCTTTTAAAAACACTGTAGGAAAAGGAGAAAATGCTGGTAACATAAATACAGTGTAATCTGGTGTCCTTAATTTCTTTTTGTTGACAGTTTTTTTCATGAGTTTTTTTCAGATTTTTTTCACTTTTTTAAAATTACAGACTAGTGTATCAATCTATCAATGTGATTTTAAGGTTTCTTTTACCAGTATTTTGCACAATATTTTTCCCAACCCACTTGGTGCTTTTCCCATAACATAACCATCATTTAGAGAATGATCTGCTTTGAGAGAGAAGAATGAATCCTGTGGCAATGATTTATCATCAATTTCTACTAGAAAATGCCTAAATAGGTAACTTAAACTAACAAATTCTATGTTGTAAGTGCTTTACATAAACGTTTCAGCTAATCTAGCATCACAACAAACATTTTTCGCCAACCAAGCTCAAAGCTTTGAAATGACAGTTCATACCTGTTTATCTGTTTATTGTGTTTTGCGTCTCTTTCAACATTATTTCTGTCAAATCACATCAAAACCTTACTTCTTCATGAGCGACCTATGTTATACTAGAGCAGGGACAGTGCAGTAAGTCCGTACAAACAAGAAATCCCCCCTTACTGCATTGTTTTCAAAAGCTAGTCCCTGCAGAGACAGAGAAGCTTGTACTGGTACGTTACCCAAGGACAAGACCAACTAGTCCACTTTGAAGCCATTTTAGGCTCAACTGAGAGGATTTTTGCCTCTGAAAGGGAAGGAAGCATGTTGATGATCAAGAAATTATGCTTCCTAGCCTTTTCCCCCTATTCCTGAGGGTTGCAAATAAAACAGGATTATTTGGTGATGAATAAATGAATGAAGTAAAATTATATACAGAGCTCCAGATAGAGGGAGTGATTTTGATTTCAAAATTGAAAATATTAATATTTTTCCACTAAACCCTATGTTGTGGGTACTCATTAGAATCGTCTCATCGAGACGATTCTAATGAGTACCCACAACACAGGGTTTGGAGGAGAAATAATGGATTTAGAATACCATCACTCCCTCAATATCTTTGCTATTTTAAATTATCAATCATACTTACCTCTATAATGATCTTTAAAATGATGTTTTACATGGTAAGTTTTCAGATCTTTAAAGTAGGTCAAGGACGGACTACCGTGATGTAGGTAGTAATGAATGAGGTCATAGCACAAATAACCCATAACCGTGCCGGCAAAAAACACCTGAGCTATAGTGGGTGGGGCTAGCAGACGATACACCTGGTAAATTAGAAAAGCCAGAAATGTGGCAGGCAATGGTGGAAAGACAAGTCGATGTTTGTCCATCGGAGACTGAAATGAAATTAAGAAGAAATGCTTGGATTAACCCTTTACCAAACAACAAAATTTTAGACCCCTCAAAATTCACAGAATTGGCAGACAACAAATTGAATTTATTTCAAATAATGGAATTTGTTTTGGAATGGGCTAGGAGAGGTACACGTAAACAAACAAGTAAAAAGCCGCTGTGAAGAAACCTCATACGCTTTACATGATGGTCATTTAACCTTCTTTCTGCATTTTCAAGTCGCATGATCTTGTCAAGCGGTCTTCTTTCTCTTTTTTAACGAAATTCTTCTTCAGCTTGATTTATTTGCTTAATGAAAAATTATAATCATTTGAGATGTTATTTGCAACCATTGAAAATTAATATGATAAATTTTTTCTGAAATTCATCATATAAAAATAAGCCTGGCATGTCTATTTCCTGTTTCGGTTTTTTGATATCACTTTATTTACAAAACCATGAAGAAACAGACTGTGTATCAGTACTATTTCTCAAGAAAAATGGATTTCCACAATAAATTCTGTGATAGTCTGCCTTTTAACTCTTTACCAAACAACAAAGTTTTAGACTAGTCCAAATTGAAAGCATTTGCAGACGACAAAATAAACATGACTCAGAGATTGAAACTCGTCTTTAGAAGAGAAGAAAATATTGTAGGAAAAGGAGAAAATGCTGGATACCAGCATTTTCTCCTTTTCCTACAATGTTTTCAAACAGCTTCTTTCTGAGGGTTGTTAAAAGTCGGGATTGTGTGGTAAAGAGTTAAATTCACCACTGTTGGAAAGGTCTGACAACTTCTCTAGTAACAAAATTGTTACATCAGAGTAACTATCACATTACACAAGCACAAAAATGATAGTACTTACATATTACATACAACCTTTTAACTCTTTACCACACGAAAAATTTTTTAGACTGGTCCAAATTGAAAGCGTTTGCAGACGACAAAATAAAGGTGACTGAAATATTGAAATTTGTTCTGGGAAGGGTAGAAAACACTGTGGGAAAAGGAGAAAATGCTGGTTACCAGCATTTTCTCCTTTTCCCACAGTGTTTTCAAAAGGCTTCTTTCTCAGGGGCATCAAAAGTAGGGATTGTGTGGTAAAGAGTCAATTCACCAGCATGTGAAAATTTCAAAGTTATATAAATGTAATTCTTTATGCCTCAAAGGTTAAATCTTGAAATTTAAGAGCTTTTCTTTTGTGCTTCATATCAAACTCCGTTTAAATCTGGTCTACAATTAAATCTAAATTTCAAATTCTGCTAGATAGTAATACTGTCCCAAACAACCAATTTTAAAATCTTTGGAAGCTCTGGCCCACAGACCATTTCAAAATATACGCCATGTAATTTATTACATCCAAGTTCAAAGCAAACAACAAAGTTATAGCCAAATTATTGTAGATCATTTATCAGTTTTATACTGGTTTAGATTTCCAATTTTGTAATTGGTTTGGAATAGGCTTTAGAATGGTCCAAATGTTAAGTAATTACTAAAGAAAAAATAAATGTGAATCAAAAGTCAACTTTTTTTTAAAGAAAATGTTGTAGGAAAAGGAGAAAATGTTGGCTATCAGCAATTTTGAAGTTTTCAAAAGCAGTTAAAACCTTTACAATCAGTCCTTAACTTTTTACGAAATGACAAGTGACAAGATTTTAGACTGGTCCAAATCAAAAGCATTTGTAGATGACAAAATAAATGTTACTCAAATTTGTTTCCAGCAGGGCAGAAAACATTGTGAGAAAAGGAGAAAATGCTGGTTACCAGCATTTTCTCCTTTTCCCACAATATTTTCAAAGGGCTCCTATCTCAAGGTCGTAAAAACCAGGGATTGTTTTGGAAACAATCCCTTATCCTGCAGAATAAATTAAATTAAACTTTCAAACCCCTAGTAAAAACCCAAATACGTAATGCCATTTCAAACTTATTCTTTGGAGAAAAAAAAAATCTCCGTAGACCATGTAGATCCAAGATCAGATTGCACATTTCATGCAGCCTGATCTTGATCTACATTGTCTTCAAAAGGTCAGCGAGTCACCCTTAGCTGCCTTAGTATTGGAATAGAATAGAATAGAATAGTGCTTTAAGCCCTGTCGACAACTTAGGTCATATATTGGGCGCACTTACTTAGTAAACAATAATGCGAGGTGAAAAAAACATACATGTGCAACAACGTAAGACAAACATGATAAATGAGGAATGGACAAAACACAAAATGATGCCCCTTTTGTCGCCTTTTACGACATGCATGCTGTCACTTTTGTTCCGCCAGATGAAATGGCAGATGTGACTATCGCGGGACTGCAGTGGTTTATTCTTAAACCCCCGATTAAACCACATGGGGTTCCACAGGCCAATTGATTCCAATTCCAAACCCTATTTACATCGAGAAAAAAATATAGGATTTGGAATAAGAACTACCCAGCCTGCTGCAATCCTACGAATTACGAGGAAAGCAGCCGTTTGTCTCTAATTTTAGTCGCCTTCTACGACATGCCATAGAGAAAGGCCGAGGTCCTATTCTATACAGTGAAAAAAACCCGGGACCCCACAGAGAGCCTTAGTATTAACTGTTTACCTTGTGATGTTGTCCATGAAAGAGAAAGTGGAGTGTGATGAGAACTTTAGACCAGCTTGGAGGCGTACAGTGAAACAGCCATCTATGTACCACGTATTCATCTATCGTCCATAACAAAAATCCAATCCCAAATAACACTGGGTAGCACTGGATGGGAACTTCAACATCTAGAAAAGCATGTACATGTAGAGGCGAACCTGAATAAACCCTTCAGTCACAATTCCGAGTTTTAAAGACCTTAACATAAAAGCCTTTGGAAAACATTGAGGGGAAAAGAACAAAATGCTGGTATGAAGAATTTTCTTCTTTTCCCAAAATATTTTCTTTTTTTTTTTCAGAGACGAATTCCAGTATTTGCGTCGCATTCAATTTGACATCTGCAGATGCTTTCAATTTGGACCAGTCAAAAATTCTTTCGTTTGCTGAAGAGTTGACCGGTTACCAGTTTTTTCTTTCTTTTTTTTTTTCAATAATTCTAAAAGCCTTCTAATTCAGCATCATTGCAGTACAAGTCGGTAATTGATAAAATGATTTTAAATCTTTACCAAACGACAAAATTTTTTGCGTGTTCAAATCGAAAGCATTTGCAGACGACAAAATAAAAGTCAATGAAAATTTGGAATTTGTTTTGAGAAGGATAGAAAACATTGTGGGAAAAGGAGAAAATGCTGGTTACCAGCATTTTCTCCTTTTCCCATAATGTTTTCAAAAGGCTTTTTTCTCAGGGTCGTCAAAAGTAGCAATTGTGGGGTAATGGATTAAGTGAGCCTTTGATGAGTTTTAATGTCTTCAGACTCAAAACAAAACCATTAACCCATTACCATTCAATCCCTACTTTTGACGCCCCTGAGAAAGAAGCCTTCTGAAAACACTGTGGGAAAAGGAGAAAATGCTGGTAACCAGCATTTTCTCCTTTTCCCACAGTGTTTTCTACCATTTCCAGAACAAATTTCTATTTTTCAGTCACCTTTATTTTGTCGTCTGCAAATGCTTTCAATTTGGACCAGTCCTAAATTTTCTCGTGTGGTAATGAGTTAACTAAAGTTACTAATGAAAATTGTTTGCCTGTTATTTAACTCTTTCTAATGAAAATTGTTTGCCTGTTATTTAACTCTTTAGCACATGACAGTACTTTAGACTAGTCCAAATTAGAAGCATTTGCGGACAACAATTTCAATATGACTCAAATGAGTGACTTTGATTCTGAAAGGATAGAAAACATTGAGGGAAAAAGAGAAAATGCTGGTTACCAGCTATCATTATGAATACAACATACTTTGCAGCTTTTTTAAGATCACCTAGCAATTGGCATATAAAGTAAACTCTATTATCTTTTTTTACCATCCATGCAAGAATAAAATTGACAATTTAATGCCCTCTACCTTCTCTCTTTGTCAAAATATTTGTGCAAGTACCAAGGTTTGATTCATTTTCATTATCAATAATTTAGTGGTATGCTAGATATTTCAAAGACATTTGCAGCAAATTTGCTTCAGATAGGAAACAGTTTTTCACCACAATAGTATCAACTCTTTTCCTCACAACACTGAAAACCCTTTCAATTGAGATATTCTTTTTGGCTTAATGGAACTGTAAAAAGAGTGCAAAATGCATATGCTAACACTTGGCTGCAACTCTTTTTTTTCTAAACAATACAATCCCCACTTTTGACTACCCTAAGAAACAAGCCTTGTGAAAACATTAAAGAAACAGGAGAAAATACTGGTAATCTGCATTTTCTCCTTTTCCCACAATGTTTTATTCTAATGTCAGTCTTTAAGTCACATTTACTTTGTCATCAGCAACTGATTCATTTTGGACAGGTCTGAAATTTTGTCTTTCAGCAAAGAGGTTACATTAGGAGCATAATTATTTTGACAATATTGTGATAATTACCTGCCCCTATATGTTGTTTAACCCTTTACCAAACAATCCCTTGTTTTTAGATCCTGAGATAAAAGCCTTTTGAAAACATTGTAGGAAAAGGAGAAAATGCTGGTAACTAGCATTTTCTCCTTTTCCCACAATGTTTTCTACCCAGTGCAAGAAACAAATTTCAATTTTTGAGTTACATTTATTTGGTCATCTGGAAATGCTTTCAAACTGGACCAGTTTAAAAGATTTTTCATTGGGAGAGGGTTAAGTTCTCTTTTGAATTTCAGGAATTAGTGTAATTTTAAAGAAAAAAAAAATCTTCCATTATGACAAATATATTACAAAATATCAAAGTATTCACACGACAACAATGGCGAGGCAGACAATGCCCTAGCTACAATAACACAGAGACATTTTCTTCGAAAAAGTGTGGCTAAAGACATATCAAATAAACTGACAATTATTTGTTTTTAATGTTCCATAAAAGCCTGCCCATAGGGAAATTCTTTAATAGAAATCTAAAGTCAAAGAATTACATCATAAATATACACATAATACACACGAGATCCATTTTTCCCGGAAATGACAACAAAACCTTTCTAATATTTCATAACAACAACTTTTTAACTCTTTACCACACGACAAAATTTTAGACTGGTTCAAATTGAAAGCATTTGCAGAAGACAAAATAAAGGTGACTGAAAAATTGAAATTTGTTCAGGGAAGGGTAGAAAACACGGTGGGAAAAGGAGAAAATGCTGGTTACCAGCATTTTCTCCTTTTCTTACAGTGTTTTCAAAAGGCTTTTTTCTCGGGGGCGTCAAAAGTAGGGATTGTGTGGTAATGGGTTAAAAAACATCACAAAAACTTACTGCCTAATCCTGGGAGAGTCCAGTAAATAGTCTCTGTCTGAAACTTTCTGAATGTATACCAGAGGGCACCACAGGAGATCGGGATCCAGTACAGCAGCACCAACCACCAATAGGACTTGGACAACTGTTCACTGACCTCGTTCCTAAACAGTCTCAAAGGGGTATCAATAGGGGTGTGTACCCAGTTCATGTACTTGTCCCCTAGAGCCCCAACTTGCCAGAACACAGGTTTGGACCAGTCTATTAGATCATCCTGCAAACAGAGTTGTTTTAAGTCTTTACCAGATGACAAAATTTTAACCCTATCCAAGTTGAGAGCATTTGCAGACAATAATTTCAATTGTTCTTTGATCAGATAGAAAACATGTCAATGAGGGAGAAAATGCTGGTTACAAACCAGCATTTTCTCCTATTCCTACAATGTTTTCTAAAGGCATCTTTCCCATGGTTGTTAGAAGTCATTGTGCATTACAGGGTTAACTAATTTGCCTACCCGGTATCAACAAAAAAATCTACAGATCTAAAATGAATACTGGTACTCACCAAAATGGATTCTGATCATATCATCTACTCTGTCCATTTTGAGGATAATACACTTTGCTTTCATGAGGCTCCTTTCTCTTGAAATAAAAGCCAGGTTTTCCAGCTCTCTAATAGTAAGCTCCATATCAGTTAGTTATTTTTTGCTAAACAGATTAATTAAGTGCATTGATGTATGAACAAAAACAGAACCTACCACATGACCTTCAGACTGAATATGTCCATTTGCATTGCCATTTGCATGACCATTTGCATGTCCATTTGCATGACCATTTGCATGTCCATTTGTCTCAGATTTTGTTCTTCTCACCTGCAAAACAGAAAATGTTCTTTATATCAAGTTGTAATTGTGGTATTTGTTGAAGAAAATACCACTAAGAGTTCAAGATTGAATTTTGATAACCATGTATCTTATTTTGCCAAAGCCAAAGGAATTAAACCCAGTTAAACTCATTTTTTCTCAGGCAAATGAGTTTTTCGGTAGCACACTGATTTGTAATTTGGAATGGCATATCAAAATACATTGGGTGAGGCCATCGATCATTGAGATACTTATTTTTTATTGAAAATAGCTTCTATCGCTCATATCCTTTTATTGGCACAATGATACAAATTTGTATGCTTTTTTCCTTCCAAACCAATTCGTTCCATGGCTTGTTCGTCCTATGATTGCGCGCTTCTCTATGTGATTCCTCATGAATATTTATAGATCAGTATAGTAATTGATTGTAATGTTGGAAATTAAATGTAAAAGGCTAAAGATATTTCTAGGTACATGAGTACTCTCCCTTCTACCGATAAGGTATTCATTTGCTTGGTGGGTTGACTTTTAAGCCAATATTTGAACAATATGTCTCTTTTTCTTTCAAACTATTAATTCCACACAATGGGCATCCTTGACAAATACCACTTCAGCGTTCTCAATGCTTTTATTTTTCAATTGTACATGTTAATGCCAAATGAATGGTAATGTAACTCTTTACCACACAATCCAAACTTTTAACGACCCTGACAAAGAAGCCTTTTGAAAACATTGTGGGAAAAGGAGAAAATGCTGGTAACCAGCATTTTCTCCTTTTCCCGCAATGTTTTCTGTGCTTCTGAAAACAAATTTCAGTATTTGAGACACATTTATTCTGTCGTCTGCAAATGCCTTCAATTTGGAAAAGTCCAAAATTTTGTCCTTTGGTAAAGAGTCAATTCAGCATTACTTACATCACTGTGACAGCTCACCTATATCTTTTCTTGGTATCACATCAATTGGCCAGGCAATAGCTCTGCCATTACCTTGTCAATAACCACTGTCAAAACAATGTTCAGCAGTGTGAGGAAAAATTTATCCCGTCACAATAATGATTACCTATCCTTGGTAAGAAGTTGACCGAGCCAGGGATCAAATCAAATTCCTCCTGTTCTCAAGAATGTATGTTTTGAAATGCTGATGTACCATGATATCCCAAGGAAAAACCCTAGGACAAAATTGCCCTTTACAAAATTGGTCATACCATATCGTATGATTATCTATTGCATTCTCTATGAGGGGTTTAAGCTTTCAGAAATCATTGATTTACCATAAAACCAGATAATTGCACAAGGCTTTTATATAAAACAATGCTTTTGACACACTAATGGCCCTTTGTGCACTCAAGGCAATTTCACAAAATTCTTTTTACTGTAATTGTACATCAAAAGATAAAATTGCAGAAAACTTTCATCTGATTTGTCTTGACCCCCCTTACCACACAATCCCTACTTTTGATGCCCCTGAGAAAAAAGCTTTTGAAAAACACTGTGGGAAAAGGAGAAAATGCTGGTAACCAGCATTTTCTCCTTTTCCCACAGTGTTTTCTACACTTCCCAGAACAAATTTCAATTTTACAGTCACATTTATTTTGTCGTCTGCAAATGCTTTCAATTAGAACCAGTCTAAAATTTTGTTGTGTGGTAAAGAGTTAGGCAGCATGTGATTATTTCACATGCCAATAGCCATGAAGTTTCATTCAATACATTCACTGCAGTATGCAACACTTCAATTTTACAATGATAATCATCAGGAGATGATAAGAGTTTGCCCGCCTCCAAAGTTTCAACAGATATCTCTAATTTCTATTCATTTGTTCTGTTCAATAAACCAGACTGATAAGAAATTGCTGCAGATCTCCAACACAACAAATTACAAGTAACAAATTTTTTCATTCAAGTTTAAGGTGATAATTTCCCGCCCATCCCCCCCACCAGCTCCTTGTCACAAAAATAGGTCTTTGTCACAGAATGCAGAATGGTTTAGTGCAAAAGTAAGAGTTTGAAAAAAGTTCAAGGGGAGATAATTCCACAACAAATCACGAAAAAATGTAAGAGAGGGAGAAAATGCTGCTTACCAGCATTTCCCAGCATTTTCTCCTTTTCCCACAATGTTTTCTAAAGGCTTCTTTCTCAGGGTTGTCAAAAGTAGGGATTATGTGGTAATGGGTCATAACTACTGGCTAACATGAACATGTGCAGGTTACAGATCTTGTTTCACAATCAACGCAAAATAAAAGACTAAAAATTTACATGCATTTCATTTCAAAGTGAATGTAACACCCTTGCTTTTGATGCTTATGGAAGATAACCCACGTCATTTCCATTAAATCAGACACCTGATGTTAATTAAATTTCTACAGTAGAAAGGTTAGTAACCAGAAAAATCGATATCATTCTATGAGGCTTTGTTTTAACCCTTTACCCCATAAGGCGTTTCTATGGTATTTCTAATTGACCCTAAATAACAGCAAGGATGAAGCCGTTTCTTATGTGTATATGACACCTTTTTAATAGTGAAGAAAACATTGTGGCAAAAGGTGAAATTGCTCGTCACGAGCAATTTCACCTTTTGCCACAATGTTTTCCAAAGGCTCCTATAAGCAATGCGTAGAAATGAGTATGGAGTAAAGGGTTAACTTAACCCTTTACCACACAATCTATATTTTACCAACCCTTGAGAATTTAAGGAAGCTTTTGAAAACATGATGAAAAAGGAGAAAATATTATTAACCCTTTACCACACAATCCCTGATTTTTACGACCTCAAGATAGAAGCCTTTTGAAAATATTATGGGAAAAGGAGAAAATGCTGGTAACCAGCATTTTCTCCTTTTTTCCGACAATGTTTTCTACCCTGCTTAAAATAAATTAAATTCCATTTTTGAGTAACATTCAATTTGTCGTCTGCAAGTGTTATCAATTTGGACCAGTCTAAAATTTTGTCCTTTGGTAAAGTGAGTTTTCTACCATCTTATAGGTACATTTCCTCTATTGAACTACGTTTTTTTTTAAATTGTCTGCCGATTTCAACAAGTCTACAATTTTGCGTCTGATAAAAAGTAAACAAAAACCTTTCAAGATTCTGTGAATTCTGAAGATCAAGATAGTCTTATCAGAATAATTATGCAACTGGACCTCTCGTCATAATCTTTCTGCATTTTTCTGTATTTTTCTTATGTTAACCCTTAACTCCATAGATACTCATTTCTACGCATTGCTTGTAGGAGCCTTTGGAAAACAGTGTGGCAAACGGTGAAATTGCTCGTGACCAGCAATTTTACCTTTTGTCACAATGTTTTCTATACTATCAAAAGGTGTCACATACACAAACTAGAAGACACCATAGAAATGCCTCATGGGGTAAAGGGTTAATGATTCTCGTTTGAAATGGCATGTTTCCGTCTTCTTTTTTCCCCCCTGAAAATACCTTTTTTTTTTGTAAATTTACATCTTTTTTCATAAATTTACAGCTCTTAGTACCTCATTACCAAATGACAAATCTTGTACTTGGTCAAATTCGAAGCATTAATTCTGCAGATTACATAATGAATATTAAGCTCAAATCAGGTCAAATGATATTTTTTGTCTTTGATACGGAAGAATACATTGTGGGAAAAGGAAAACATGCTGGTGACCAGCATTTTCTCCTTTTCCCACATTTCCAAAAGCCCTCTTCATCAAGGTGGTAAAAACTCAGAATTGTGTGTTAAAGGGTTATCACCAATAGTTAGTTCTTGTCAGTTCTGCTTCTGTAGCTCTTTCCAAAAGAAAAAAATTTTCATGTCCAAAGCACTTGCAGATAACAAACGTAGGTTGGGTGAAAGAAATAATGCAAGTTATTAGCACTTTCATCTTTTCACACCATGTTCAACAGCCTTCCTCCACAAAGACTTGAAGCAAAGCCCCAGAAACTCAGTTGCTAGCGTACAGGACTTGAGAACAGGGGTCGCGAGTTCAATTTCCGACTTGGCCAATTTCTTTCCAAGGGTTGATGAAAGTCGTTGCGACAAGAAGTTATTCCTCTCTCACTGCTGATTCTTGTTTTGACATTGGTTATGTGGCAAAGCAGCCAGTGGCTTTGAAAGAATATTGTGCGGAGTACTGGTAACAGAAACTCCAGGAAAGCATGGGTAGGTGCACTGGCCACCACGATATAACTGAAATAATGTAGAAGACAGCGTTAAACACCATAAATCAACCAATCAATAAAACCAAGACTGAAAAACTCAGGATTTAAAGTTAAAAGGGTTAACTCATTACCACACAATCCTGACTTCTAACGACCCCCAGGAAGAAGCCTTCTGAAAACATTGTGGGAAATGGAGAAAATGCTGGTAACCAGCATTTTCTCCATTTCCCACAATGTTTTGTACTCTATGAAAGGCAAAATCCATTTTCTGAGCTATGTCTAAATTGTCGCCTGCAAATGCTTTCAATTTGGACAAGTCTGTGATTTGCTTGTGAGGTAAAGATTTAATCCTTTACTCCATAGATACTCATTTCAACGCATTGCTTGTAGGAGAATTTGAAAAACATTGTGGCAAAAGGTGAAATTGCTTGTGACGAGCAATTTCACTTGTTGTCACAATGTTTTCTACACTATCTAAAGGTTTCATACACGCATAAAAAACGGCTTCATCCTTGCTGTTATTTAGGGTCAATTAGAGATACCGTAGAAATGCCTAATGGGGTAAAGGGTTAATGAGGAGATGTTGCATGTCAGTGGTACATATTTTTCACCTGGATGGTTACGGATCCAAGACATGACTGAGCACTTTCCTACTTTAACCTTTTATCTCTGACCTTTTAGCTCTTTCACAAACAATCCTTACTTTTAAAGACCAAGAGTAAGAAACCTTTTGGAAAACAAATTGTGGGAAAAGGAGAAAATGCTGGTAACCAGCATTTTCTCCTTTTCCCACATTTTTTTCTTTCCTTCCCAAGACAATTTAAAGACCATGGACTACCATCATTTCACTCATCCCAAAAATGTTGAAATACAGGATTTTTTTTGTTAACCCTTTACCAAACAATCCCTGGTTTTTACCACCTTGAGTTAGAAGCCTTCTGAAAATTTTGTGGGAAAAGTAGAAAATGCTGGTAACCAGCATATTCTCCTTTTTCCACAAAGTTTTCTACCCTGCTGGAAACAAAATTAAATTTTTAAGTTACGTTTATTTTGTCGTCTACATGTGCTTTCAATTTGGACCAATCTAAACTTTTGTCGTTTGGTAATGAGTTCAGGGATAATTGCTTTCAGTTACAGTCTGACTGTTTGCAACTCAGTATCTTTTATGATGAGTGAAGCAAGTATTTCTACATATTGAATTCACAAACTACAAAAATTTGATATTTAAATCATTCACTTAATACCTTATTTCAAGAATTAACTCATTACCAAATGACAAAAGTTTAGGTTAAGACAAATCGAAAGCATTTGCAGACGACGTGATGAAAATTTGAAATTTGTAATGTGAAGGGTAGAAAACATTGTGGGAAAAGGAGAAAATGCTGGTAACCAGCATATTCTCCTCTTCTCACAATGTTTTCTGAAGGCTTATTTCTCATGGATGTCGGAAGTCGGGATTGTGCCATAAAGGGTTAACTCTTTACCAAACGACAAAAATTTAGACGGGTCCAAATTGAAAGCATTTACAGACAACAAAATAAAAGTGACTGAAAATTGAAATTTGTTTTGTGAAGGGTAGAAAACTTTGTGGGAAAAGGAGAAAATGCTGGTAACCAGCATTTTCTCCTTTTTCCATAATGTTTTCTAAAGGCTTCTTTCTCAGGGATGTCAAAAGTCGGCATTGTGCTATAAAGGGTTAAGGCCCGGTTAACCCTTTACCCCATAAGGCATTTCTATAGTATCTCTGATTTACCCTAAGTACAGCAAAGATGAAGCTGTACTTATGTGTATATGACACCTTTTGATAGCGTAGAAAACATTGTGGCAAAAGGTGAAATTGCCCGTCACGAGCAATTTCACCTTTTGCCACAATGTTTTCCAAAGGCTCCTACAAGCAGTGCGTAGAAATGAGTATCTATGGAGTAAAGGGTTAACTGCTTTGAAGTCACAGTCTAATTGTTTGAAACTTAATATATTTTATGATGAAGAAGCAAATATTTCTTGATACCGAATTCACAAACTGCAAAAAATTTAATACTGAAATCATTCACTTGATACCTCATTTCAAGAATTAATACACAGATCTCCATATCAAACTCACACATCAAAATGTCAATTTACATGTCAGGGTAACAGAAAAGGGGCCTAACCCAAAATTCCAAAGCAATGATGACGTTACAACCCTTGGAAAGAAGTCTTTTGAAAACATTGTGGGAAAAGGAGAAAATGGTGGTGACCAGCATTTTCTCCTTTTCCCACAATGTTTTCTTCACTATCAATAAATAATTACACCATTTCATGATTTGCGCAACAATGAAATTGCTGTCTGCAAAATGCTTTCAATTTGTACAATACTAAAAATTTTGTCATCAGGTAAAGGGTTAATGACGGACTGCAAAAAGTATCAACTTAGTTCAGCCTGCCCAACTCTACACAGGTACACATGGGATGAAACTTTTTGCTAATGTTATAGAACTGTATACATATCCAAGGACCATTTTACATCATGGTTTTGTAACCCATAATTATGTTCTCTTCAGTATATTGCAATCATGCAGACCCATAACATGCCCTTTCTTTTACAAAAAGATATCTCAAAAGAACTATTCGATTGGTGAGTGCAACACTATTCTAAGTGCCTGTACATTGTACAGGCACTTAGAATAGTGTTGCAGTCACCTTTCGTATTGCTGCAACCAAAATGTACATGAGGATTTCTGCTCCGTAACTCTTTACCAAATGAGAAAATTTTAGACTGGTCCAAATTAAAAGCACTTGCAAGCGACAAAATAATCAGCAGTCAAAAACTGAAATTCTTTTCCAGCAGGGTAGAAGTTACCTTGTGGGAAAAGGAGAAAATGCTGCTTAGCAGCACTTTCTCCTTTAACTCATTACCAAACAACAAAATTTTAGGACTGTCCAAGTCGAAAGCATTTGCAGAAGACAAAATAAAAGTGACTGAAAATTTGAAATATCTTTTGTGAAGGGTATAAAACATTGTGGGAAAAGGAGAAAATGCTGGTTCTCAGCATTTTCTCCTTTTCCCACGATGTTTTCTAAGGGCTTTTTTTTCAGGGGCGTCAAAAGTGGGGATTGTGTGGTAATGGGTTAACCAAAATTTTTCCAAAGGGCTTCTATCTCATGATCATAAAAACAGAGATTGTTTGGAAGAAGGTTAACTCTTTACCAAACAGCAAAATGTTAGATTTATTCAAGCTGAAAGCATTTGCAGTAAACAAATCAAAATGTGACCCAGATGTTGACATTTCTCTTGGAAATGATAGAGAACAATGCGGAAAAAGAAGATGCTGATTACAAGCATTTTCTCCCTTTCCACAATGTTTTCAAAAAGTTTCTTTCTTCATTAACCCTTTCCCAAATAAGCCCTTGTTTTTACGTGTCTGCAGTAAAAGTCTTTTGAAAACACTGTGGGAAAAGGAGAAATTGCTCGTAACGAGCAATTTCTCCTTTTCCCACTGTGTTTTCTACCCTTTTTGAGAACTTTCTGCCATTTTTTTCAAAATCTAAAATTGTTGTCTGCAAACTCTTTCAATTTGGAAGAGTCCAAAATTTGTCATTTGGGAAAGGGTTAAAACTCTGAATTGAGTAGTACAGGGTTAAAAAATCCCTAGCAGGATGATATGAATTATTAATAAATTTAGTTGCAATGCCATATATATTGTATTCAAAATCATTGTGGCAAATGTAGAATTCAGCTTCAACCTGCAATTGATTCTTTTTTTTTCCTTTGTTTTCTTAAAAGATGTCAATTACAGGTTGTCTATGCTGGAGGTTCAAAAATCAGAACATCTGTAACAGGCTTTCAACCAGGTTTGTTATGCAAATTTTTTACAATACAGACAGTTAACCCTTTACCAGACGACAAAATTTTAGCCTTGTCCAAATTGAAAACATTTGCATATGACAATTTCAGCATAGTTCAAATAGTGCAGTTTTTCTCTGAAAGGACAGAAAACCCTGTGGGAAAAGGAGAAAATGTTGGTCACCAGAATTTTCTTCTTCTCCCACAATGTTTACAAAAGGCTTCCTTTCTAGGACCGTCAAAGTCGGCATTGTGTGGAAAAGGGTTAAATTTAGTTTTGGGTTTTTTTGCAATTTTTTCAAAAGCATAAATGTGGTTCAACTCTTAACCAAACAATAAAATTTTCGACTGGTTCAAATTGAAAGCATTTTGCAGACAACAAAATAAATGTAACTCAAAAATTGAAATTTGTTTCTTAACCCTTTACCCCATAAGGCATTTCTATGGTATCTCTAATTGACTCTAAATAACAGCAAGGATGAAGCCGTTTCTTATGTGTATATGACACCTTTTGATAGCATAGAAAACATTGTGACAAAAGCTGAAATTGCCCGTCACGAGCAATTTCACCTTTTGCCAAAATGTTTTCCAAAGGCTCCTATAAGCAATGCGTAGAAATGAGTATCTATGGAGTAAAGGGTTAAATGATAGAAAACATTGTGGGAAAAGGAGAAAATGCTGGTTACCAGCATTTTCTCCTTTTTCTACAATGTTTTCAAAAGCTTTCTCTATTATCTCAGGATCGTTAAAAGTCAGGATTGTGTTGTATAAAAGTTAAAGACATAGCTGGTAAACAAATACACAATTACTTTTTACTGGAGTAATTTGGCGCCAAGAACTTCCAGTTTGAAAATGTCAAAGAAAAAGTACTGTCATGCATATTCCCATACATATAGACCAGCAGACCATACATGTAGTTTGACCTTCATGGGGAAAAAACATGACCTTTATTGAATATGCATGAGAACTGTCAAAGACAAATGCTGAGGAACAATTGATCAATGGTACTGTTCAGTTTCCAATCTAAGTAGAATAATTTATAAACTGGAACACCAGGAACCAAGTTCCTATCAATCAGTACACCAAACCAAACGATCCCTGGATTTCATAACCCTGGGACAGATGGCTTTTCAAACCGTTACCACACAATCCCTACTTTTGACAACCTGGAGACAGAAGCCTTGAGAAAGCATTGTGGGAAAAGGAGAAAATGCTGGTTACCAGCATTTTCTCCTTTTCCCACAAGGTTTTTTTCTTCTCTTAACAAAACAAATTTCAAATTTCCAGTCACTTTTATTTTGTCGTCTGCAAATGCTTTCGATTTTGACAAGCCTAAAATATTTTTGTTTGTTAATGAGTTAAAATATTGCAGGACAAGGAGAAATTGCTGGTAACCAGTATTTTCTCCTATTTCCAATATATCTTTTACGACTGTGAAGAATAAGGTTCATAATTCGAGTCAGATTTACGCTGTCATCTGCAAATGCTTTGAATTTTTGCTAATGAGGCAAGGAGCTCACCCTTTACAAAACTATCCCCAGTTTTTGCGACTCCAAGAAGGGAGGCTTCAGAAAACATTGTGCAAAAAGAAGAAAATCATGGTAATCAGCATTTTCTCATTGAGACAGTTCATTTTTTTTTACCTTTCAAATAATTTGAAATATGAGTCAAATTTAATTTTGTAGTCCTGCTCAAATTTTTGGACTGGACCAAATTCACAGCATCTGCAGATAAATTAACTCTTTACCAAATGACAAAATTGTAGACTGGTCCAAATTGAAAGCACTAAAGTCTTGCAGATGACATATTATATGTAACTAAAAAATTGAAATTTGTTTCCAGAAGGTAGAAAACATTATGGGAAAAGGAGAAAATGCTGGTTACCAGCATTTCTCCTTTTCCCACAATGTTTTCAAAAGGCTTCTATCTCAAGGTCGTTAAAAGTCGGGATTGTGTGGTAAACAGTTAAATCTTGTAACTTGTAAGTATAATGACTTCCATTTTGATAGGGTATATTGATTGATTGTATGGTGTTTAACAGCATTTTCAACATTATTTCAGTAATATTGCAGCGGCCAGTGCAACTATCCAGCTTTTCTGGAGTCTCTTTGACCAGGACTCCGCACAATTTTCTTTCCAAGCCACTGGCTGCTTTCCCACATAACCATCATCAAAAGAATGATGGGATGGGGGAGAGGAGAGAGGAATGAATCCTGTTGTAATGACTATCATCAATTCTCGGAAAGATACTGGCCGAGCTGTGAATCTAACTCAAGACCCCCTGTTCCCATGTCCTGCACGCTGCCGACCAATCTACCGGGGCTCAACTTGATAGGACAGAAGAATGTTTCCAGATGGCTTCGTCATCTGGGTCATAAAAACCAGGGAATTTTTTGGTAAAACTGAAAATGCAGGTTGAGTGTAAAGGGTATTAACACATGGAGAAAACTCACCACCAATCTAGATCTCTAATAAAAGATGGGAGATGAGGTTTTTACCAATAAATCAATACCTACTGATGAACTACTGTACTTGATCAGGCTCTAAACTTCATGTAAATCTAAATCATTTTACAATTTAGCACCGAAATTATTTATAGAACAGACACAACAGGTTCCATACAGTTGACCGATGATGATGACCTGCAGTAACCTTTTACCAAGCCACAAAATATTGGAATGGACTAAATTAACCCTTTACCACACAATCCCAACTTTTAACTACCCTGAGAGAGAAGCCTTCTGAAAACATTGTGGGAAAAGGAGAAAATGCTGGTAACCAGCATTTTCTCCTTTTCCCACAATGTTTTCTACCGTTCCCTAAAGAAATTTCAAATTTTCAGTCACTTTTATTTTGTCGTCTGCAAATGCTCTCAATTTGGACCAGTCTAAAATTTTGTCATTTGGTAAAGAGTTAAACATGCTTGCAGACCACTAATTCACTATTGCTAAAATGGTGATTTCTGTCTTTTGACAGGATAGCAAAACATGTGAAAAGATAAGAAAGTAGTAAATCATTATTTTCTCCTTTTCCCAGAATGTTTGGAAAGCCTTTTCTTTCAGGAATTTTAGAAGTTAGGATTGTGTGGTAAAGGCTTAACTCTTTACTACACAATCCCAACTTTTAATGCCCATGAAAAAGAAGCCTTCTGAAAACATTGGGGGAAAAAGGAAAAAATGCTAGAAAATGCTGGTAATCAGCATTTTCTCCTTTTCCCACAGTGTTTCCTACTCTTCTGTAGTCAAGTTTCAATTTCTGAGTCTTGTTTATTATGTCGTCTGCAAATGCAGAACATTCTCTTTCTTCAACATTTTGTCAATGTGAAAGTAACAGAACTTCTGAATGGCTTAACCATTTGGCTGATAAGATGCTGGTAGACCTGTCAATCAAAATTGGCAGAAAGGTCAATTATGGAATTAATATTTTGTCAAAGACAATGCCACTATGAGTTCAATAATAAATGTTCAACATCAAATTTTGAAGACCATGCATTATATTTTGTACAAAACCAAATGAAATAAAGCCAGTTATACTCAATTTTTTCTCAGACATATGAGCACTGAGATATATAATTGGAAATGGCCTGCTGAAAAAAAACTTTATTAAGCCACTGATCATGGAAATACTTCTTTCTGATTGAAAAATAGCTTCATCCCCTCATACCCTTCTATTGGTGCAATGATACACACAAAATCTCTCTACTGACATCGGGCTTGTTCATTCCAAAACCTGTTCGTCCCTCAGCTGGGATTGTGTGTCCCATGATAGCACTTGATTATGCATGAATATTTACAGGTTGAAACTTTATTGTAATGATGGGAATTACATCCTGACAGTCACAGATATTCCAAAATCATACTTTTCAGGTATACACTTAATATAATTCAATATATTTACATGGTTTCTCTCTCTACCCATCAGGCATCAAACCATCAAGAGACCTTTCTCCTGACTCCTCGTGAATGATAAAAGGGAGACCATCAATACACAAATAATGCAAATTTTGGTACTAGTCCTCTCCCTTTAACCCCCCCCCAAAAAAGATGTACTAATTTGCTTACTAAGTTAATTTTCAAGTTAATATTTGAGTAATATTTCTCTCTTTTTTTTTCAAATGATTAATTCCAATATAATGGCTTCCTTGGCAAATGCCACATCAGGGTTCTTAACGCTTTGATTTTATAACAGTAATTCATAATCTTGCTTACTTTACCGTTTTCCAAACAGTCCTTTTCTTTTTCTTTTATCAAATAACCTGGGGGATTAAAGCAAATGAAAACATAATTCCGGTAATTAACTGTTTCTCTGTTAACCTTTATGAGACAATTTGATCCACATTTCATTTGCTGTCTACAAATACATTTAATTTGTTTAATTAAGTCTGAAATGTTTTCCTCTGGGACAGATTAATTCTTATCATAATCATGTCAAAACTCAGGATTTCATGACGAAATTTTATGTTTTCGCAATTAATAAGCATTTGCAGACAACAAATTAAGTGTTTCTGAAACACTGGAAGTTGATTTTGACAGAGTAGAAAACAATATTGGAAAAGGAAAAAATGCTGGTTACCAGCACTTTCTCCTTTTCCAACAATGTTTTCAAAAGCTTCCTTTCTCAAGGTCCTTACTAGTCGGGACTGTGTGGTCAAGAGTCAACTGAAGTTTCAGTTTCATAATGTCACATGAGAAGCTTTGATCACTTCTCAAGCACTTCTAGTCTCTCCTCTTACTGTACAATTAAATCTTGAAAAACTTTTGCAGATTATCCATGGGTTAAACCTTCCCAAATTCAATATAGTTGAATTATCTTAAGTGATGATCTTTGACTTTGAAGCGGTAGAAAACATTGCAGAACAAGCAGGCCATGATGGCCCTGTATCGCTCCACTGGCTAATAAGTAAAAACAATACAAGCCAAAAATTACAACTCGTATTTGATCAAGTGGTTTCAAACTTGAAGACATTCAAATTTTTTCTATAAAATCCTACAAGAAAGTTATGGCCTGTGACTGGCAAAGCCCATCCTCGGATACCCCGGGGTCTCCCTATTTGCTACGCTACATCGACCCCTGGGACAATTGACTAATAAAACTTTGAATCAGCCCCCGAAAATTGATACAAAACGTCATAGCGTACAGTACACTCGCCCATCACAAAATGATGATGGAACCAATGAAAAGCCAGCATTCGGCCAGCAGTAAAGCGAGGGAAATTTAATTAATTGTCCCAGGGGTCGATGTAGCGTAGCAAATAGGGAGACCCCGGGGTATCCGAGGATGGGCAAAGCCAATTTTGACTGCAATGTTATAATTGCTTGAATCCTGTTGGAGGTCAACAAGATAAACAAAGCTCCATACCAAGTAATACACGTCTAGAATGTGTCGTTATAAACAAAAACATTTTCGAAGTTTTCTCAGTAAAAGGCCTTGTAAAACATGACATCCATGTGACAGGGCTAAAATTTAGTAGCCCTTGTCTTTATTTTGGTTATTAACTCTTTACCAAACAACAAAACTTTAGACTGGTTCAAATTGAAAGCATTTGCAGACAACAAAGTAAAGGTAACTGAAAAATTAAAATTTGTTCTTGGAAGGGTAGAAAACACTGTGGGAAAGGGAGAAAATGCTGGTTACCAGCATTTTCTCCTTTTCCTACAGTGTTTTAAAAAAGCTTCTTTCTCATGGGCATCAAAAGAAGGGATTGTGTGGTAATGGGTTAACAATATGACTTATAAAGCTTTCACAACAAAACTTGTGACCCCTGGTGTTGGGACAAACTTGACCCCTGAAGGCTATAAATTTGGGCCCTCCTGGTAGAGGTCCACTAGATAAAGCTAAGCAAAATTTGCTTGTTCTAGGCCTAGGTACAAGTAGATATTTAAAGTTTTCACAATATGAGCCAATGTAAAACTTGTGACCCCAAGGACGGGGCAAATTACTAGGCCTATAATTTGGGCACTCCTGGTAGAAAACAGCTAGATGAAGATACATGCAAAATTTGATAGCCCAAGGCCCTATGGCTAGGTACCAGAAGGATTTTAAAGTTTTCCCTATATAAGCCCATATAAAAAAAACTTGTGACCCCCGGGACAGGGCCCATTTTGACTCCAGGGCTATTATTTGAAAAAACTTTGTAGAGAACCACTAGATAAAGCTACATGCTTAATTTGGTAGCCCTAGGCCTTATGGTTTCAGACAAGAAGATTTTCAATATTTTTCAGTTTTGTTGCCATGGTAACCAGAGTTTTCAAAGGAATCAATTTCTATCAAGGCATTCGAAAGAGGACGATGGTAGGGTCATTTCTGTGAACTTTCATCAAAATTAGATGGGTAGTTTCAGAGAAGAAGATGTTTGAAATAAAAGTTAACGCACACACAGACGGACAGATGCACAGACGAATGGATGCAAGCACTATGGACATCGAGCCATGACAACACTGGCCAAAGGCAAGTGGAGCTAAAAAGGAGGAAATGCTGGTTACCTGCATTTTTCTCAAATGATTTAAAAAGCTTTTTATCTTGGGGTTGTTAAAAGTCCAGAATTGTGTGGTGGACTACCTTTCTTGCCGTCTTCTTAAAAAGTTTCCAATATAGCAAAGTCTAACAAGTGGTTTGGGTCACAATTAACTTATGATAGCATATCTATTTGAGTTATCCTCTGTGAAAAGGAGGCTAGATGTATGTGCAAGAAGTATTAATTCAATTCACAGTCGAAACCATCTTCGCAAGCCAAGGCAGACGAATCACTATGCTACTCTACCCTTGGCAGATTGAGCTTGATTTTTACATTCCCTGGATACGCTTTTTCATTGGATGTAGCCAGCTCCAACTGCAACGAATGAAATCGCTCGTAGCATTTTATCTTCGATAAAAATAGAACAAGGTTGCTACCTTTTGTATAGATTATTTCAAGGTAAACATGGAAATCCATGCGGATGTCTGCTTATCGCTTCATATGTATTCGTAAGTGGTTTGCAAAACGATATTTCATTTGCTTTTAGAAATATGATGTAAAGGGGGGTAATAACCAGCATCCAATCGAGGGCGCATCGCAGGAATCTCGAAATCGGGCTCAATCAGCCAAGGTAAGATCCACATAGTGATCGTAACCTTGGCTCACGAAGATGAGTCTAAACAGGCTGACCCGAGTCAAAACTCTTTACAGCTTCTACAATTTCTGCACATAATATGACCATTCTCATGATTCATCCAGATTTGAGACAATTGTGTATCCATTTTTACGCAACAACTTGCTTGTAATGACACATTATGCATTAACCCTTTACTCCATTGATACTCATTTCTACGCTTTGCTTGTAGGAGCCTTTGGAAAACATTGTGGCAAAAGGTGAAATTGCTCGTACAAGCAATTTCACCTTTTGCAACAATGCTTTCTACACTATCAAAAGGTGTCATATACACATAAGAAACGGCTTCATCCTTGCTGTTATTTAGGGTCAATTAGAGATACTACCTTAAAAATGCCTTATGGTGTAAAGGGTTATGAAAATATATTAACCCTTTACCATACAATGACGACTTTTAACGACCCTGAGGAAGAAGCCTTTTGAAAATATTGAGGGAAAGGGAGAAAATTATGATAATCAGCATTTTCTCTTTTTCCCAGAAAGCTTTCTGCACTTTCAAAGAAAAATTACTTCATTTGAGCCACTATGAAATTCTTGTCTGCAATATTATGCTTTCAATTTGGATAAGATCTAAAATTCTGCGTAGTAGCAAGGAGTTAAACCCTCTTTTCCTTAACCCTTTACTACACAATCCTGACTTTTAACAACCTTTGGAAAGAAGCTGTTGAAAACATTGCAGGGAAAGTAGAAAATGTTGATAACAGCATTTTCTCCTTTTCCCTAATTGTTTTCTGTCCTTCCTTAAACATATGTCAAATTCTACGCCACATTTTTCTCATTGTATGCAATAGATTTTTAATCTAAATTATCTAAAAATTACGTCCTTCCGTAAAGAGTTAACCCTTTATCAACAATCCTGACTTTTGACAACCAAGAGAAAGAAAGCTTATGAAAACATTGTGGGGAAAAAGAGAAAATGCTGGTAACCAGCATTTTCTACTTTTCCCACAATGTTTTCTATCCTTCCCAAACCAATTTTTTTTATTTTACAGTCACATTGATTTTGTTGTCGGCAAATGCTTTCAATTTTGGTAAGTCTAAAATTTTCTCATTTGGTAAAGAGTTAATCACTGCTCATTTACAATATTCGTGTCTATAAAAGCTGTCCCTGGAGAAAGATAGATGCAAATATAGACAACTGTCATGCCTTTACCCTTTACCAAACTACAATATTTTAGACTGGTCCAAATCGAAACCATTTGCAGACGACAAAATAAAAGTGACTGAAAATTTGAAATTTGGTTTGTGAAGGGTAGAAAACATTGTGGGAAAAGGAGAAAATGCTGGTAACCAGCATTTTCATCTTTTCCCACAATGTTTTCTATAGACTTCTTTCTCAGGGTCGTCAAAAGTAGGGATTGAGTGGTTTTGGGCTAACCCTTTACCACACAATCCTGGCCTTGAATGACCCCCCCCCCCCCAAGGAAGACGGTTTTGGAAGCCGTGCTTGTAACCTGCCTTTTCTGCTTTTCCTACAATGTTTTTTCTGCCCGTCCTCGAGAAATTGCAATCTCAGTCTTATACTTGCTTTGTTGTCTGCACTTGTAAACGTCAAAATATACGTAACTCATAAGTTGAAATATGTTTCTAGCCAGACAGAAAACATTGTAGGGATAGGAGAAAATGTTGATAACCAGCATTTTCTCCTTTTCCCATGTTTTCAAAAGGCTTCTATCTCAGGGTCGGCAAAACCAGGGATTGTTTGGTAAAGGTTTAATAGTGTTTATCTTCATTAGATTATGACTAATTAAGGTGAAGACCAACCCTTTCTCTTTAGGAAATTTATCTTGAAAGCAATTCAAAATACAATGCAAAACTGCATTAACTCATTACCAAATGACAAAAACTTTTGACTTGTCCAAATCGAAAACATTTGCAGACGACAAAATATGGAAATTTGAAATCTGTATTGTGCAGAATAGAAAACATTGTGAGAAAAGGACAAAATGCTGGTTACCAGCAATTTCTCCTTTTCCTACAATGTTTTCAAAGCTCTTGCCTTTCAGTGTTGTTAAAAGTCGGGATAGTGCGGTAAAGAGTTAATCAAGACTTGAACTGTCTGTTTTTTGAAATGTTGCACCCACAAGTCCAGACTGTTAATAAATGATCAGATTGTATGTTTCATATAGTCTGATCAAGTTCCACACTATCAGTATTAGCAACCCAACTAATTTAGTGCTTGGAGCTGTCTAAAGTTAACTCTTTTACCACACGAGAAAATTTTAGACTGGTCCAAATTGAATGCATTTGCAGACAACAAAATAAAGGTGACTAAAAGTTAGAAATTTGCTCTTGAAAGGGTAGAAAACACTGTGGGAAAAGGAGAAAATGCTGGTTACCAGCATTTTCTCCTTTTCCATAGTGTTTTCAAAAGGCTTCTTTGTTAGGGGCGTCGAAATTAGGGATTGTGTGATAATGGGTTAACTTTTTACCACATGATTCTGACTTTTGACAACCCTAAGAAAGAAAGCTTTTGAACACATTGTGGGAAATGAAGAAAATGCTGGTGACCAGCATTTTCTCCTTTTCCCACGGTGTTTTCTACTCTTTCACCTAAGGTTAAGGTCAATTTTTGAATACCATTTATAATGTTATCTGCAAGACTGCAAATGCTATTAATTTGGACGAGTCTAAAATTTTGTCATCTGGTAAAGAGTTAACCCTTTTGAAAACAATCCCTGGTTTTAACGACCCTGAGATAGAAGCCTTTTGAAAACATTGTGGGAACAGAAGAAAATGTTGGTAACCAGCATTTTCTCCTTTTCCCACAATGTTTCCTATTCTTCTAAAAACAAGTTTCTATTTTTGAGTTTATTTTGTCGTCTGCAACTGCTTTCAATTTGGACCAGTCTATAAGTTTGTCGTTTGGTACAGAGTTTACTAACTCTTCATCAGACAACAACATTTTTAGGCCTGTCCAAATGGAAAGAAAATGCAGAAAACAAGTAAACACTATTTAACTGATGATATTTCATCTTTGAAAGGGATGAAAAAATTGTTGAAAAAGGAAAAAATACTGGTTACCAACATTTTCTTCTTTTCCCACAATGTTTTCAAAAACCCTCCTTGGAGCTCACTGTTGTAAAAGCATCCTCACCAGGGACAGTTTGGTAAAAGGTAAACCAGATTTCTTCCTATCAAAGGTCACGGCTCCAAATTCAATTATCAACTAAGAATTTACGCCCATCCTCTCAGTCATAACAACAACCCATCTGAAAGCTTCTCTCTGCCAGCAGTTAAAGGCCAAGTTGATGCCAAAAGTAAACAAATCACATATTACATGCATTTGAATTTGAATCAAGCCTTGCAACAGTGTGGAAGTTACTGTGAAAATGCTTACTTACATGTAACTCATAACCAAATGACAAAATTTTAGACTGGTCCAAATCAAAAGCATTTACAGACTACAAAATAAAAGTGACTGAAAATTTGAAATTTGTTTTGTGAAGGGTAGAAAACATTGTGGGAAAAGGAGAAAATGCTGGTTACCAGCATTTTCTCCTTTTCCCACAATGTTATCTACAGGCTTCTTTCTCAGGATCGTCAAAAGTAGGGATTCTGTGGTAATGGGTTAACCATTTACCAAACTGTTCCATGTTTTACAACCCTAACGAGGATTGCTTTTGAAAACATCATCAAAAAAGGAAAAAACTGCAAATAAACACATTTTTCTCCTTTGTCCACATTGCTTTAAGACGTTTCTGGAAAAAATACAACCGTGTGCGCAACATCTGTCGGCAGTACAGTGCTCTCAATATAAAGCCAAGTATTTCATGTGTCAAAAACAAGAGAAGCAAAGGGTTTTGATTTATCAGCTCATGCACATTCTCACGTATGCACTTTTTTTTTTTTCAATAAAAGAAAATAACCACTTGTTTAGTGATGTTCTTGGTTGAAGTAAATTAATTTTAACTCTTTACTACTCGGGAAAATTTTAGACAGGTCCAAATTGAAAGCATTTGCAGACAACAAAATAAAGGTGACTAAAAAATAGAAATTTGTTCTGGGAAGAGTAGAAAAACACTGTGGGAAAAGGAGAAAATGCTGGTTACCAGCATTTTCTCCTTTTCCCATAGTGTTTCCAGAAGGCTTCTTTCTTAGGGGCGTCAAAAGTAGGGATTGTGTGGTAATGGGTTAAAAGCTATCAATTGTTTTTATGCCGCATTTTACTTGATTACATTCATTGCGTTCTATCAGACAAAAATATCTTGTTTTCTGACGACAAAATTAATACTTTAATACCAGAGGGCTACAGACAACTCTCGATTTTGCAGTCAATACAAATTAAGATCAGCCTTCTTTTACCACACAGTGTGGATCAAGATCAGACTGCAAATAATGTGATGCATGATCTGCTAGTGAGTGAAAGTACTTTGGTCCCTGATCAAACACCAAATTTTACTGATTCCAATCTGAATCTACTTGTTTGCTATTTGTCACAGACAACCAGCATTACAGGGAACTGCTCATAGTTTTATAATCAACCATTCCCTGTTCATAGTTTTATAATCTACCAAACTTTAAATATCATTCATCAATAAATAGTTAAGGTTAGGAACTAGCTGGCAAACCATCAGTAAAACAAACATTCACAGAATTTTTTCTTCTGTTGTACTTACTGGTTACCAGCATTTTCTCCATTTCCACATTATTTTCTTAGTAACCCTTCAAGAAACAAACTCTAAAAGTTGAATCGTATTTGAATACTCATCTGCAAATACTTTGGACTTGGACCAATCCAAAACTGTCATTCCTTGCCACAAGAAAAATTTTTAAAATTTGTAAAAATTGAAAGCATTTACAGACAACAATTAACATGTGGCTGAAATAATTAAATTCCCCTGCTCAACAGCAGAAAACATGGTGGGAAAAGGAGATGATACTGGTTACCAGTTTTCAATAGGCTTCTTTCTTTGAGTTGTTAGACCTGGGACTGTTTGGTGAATCATTAACAAACACCAAACAAAACCAAGAATCTACCAATTTTCTGTAATTCTCCACACACGCCAATAACCAATCATTCAAAATCAACGTCAGCAAGTCTAATCCGATTTGCCAGCATGAGAGAAATATATTGCTGGAAAAAAATTCTAGAATTTCACCAACAGTTCATTATTGTAGGAGTTAAATAATGATTTACTGATACCCTTATTCAGTCCTCAATGATTGTGGACATAACTGGGAAAGTCTAAAACTTTGTTTCATGATTTTAACTCTATCAAAGGACAAATTTTTTAGACTTGTCCAAACTGAAAGCACTTGCCGACGACAAAATAAATGTATCTCAAAAATTGAAATTTGTTTCCAACAGGGTAGAAAACATTGTGGGAAAAAGAGAAAATGCTGGTAACCAGCATTTTCTCATTTTCCCACAATGTTTTCAAAAGGTTTCTACGTATCTCATGATCATAAAAACCAGGGACTGTTTGGTTTACCCATTACCACACAATCCCTACTTTTGATGCCCCTGTGAAAGAAGCCTTAAATTTTGAAAACACTATGGGAAAAAGAGAAAATGCTGGTAACCAGCATTTTCTCCTTTTCCCACAGTGTTTTCTGGCCTTCCTAGAACAAATTTCTATTTTTAAGTTACCTTAGTTTTGTCGTCTTCAAATGCTTTCAATTTGGACCAGTCTAAAATTTTCGCGTGTGGTAAAGAGTTAACTCATTACCAAACGACAAAATTCTAGGTTTGTCCAAATTGAAAGCATTTGCAGACGACAAAATAAAAGTGACTGAAAATTTGAAATTTGTTTTGTGAAGGGTAGAAAACATTGTGGGAAAAGGAGAAAATGCTGGTTACCAACATTTTCTCCTTATCCTACAATTTTTTCTAAAGGCTTCTCTCTCAGGGGCATCAAAAGTAGGGGTTGTGTGGTAATGGGTTAAGGGTAAAGAGTAAAAGCGAAATGGATGCTCAAAAATATGTAGACTTAGATCACACAGGCCGATCTTGATTTACACTCTACCCGAAAAGTTTCAAAATCAAATCTGCTCGGTATAGAATGCTCAGACAACATGCACGCCTATTCTGTTCCAACAGGTAGTCCATCATTCTTACACGATTCTACCATTTCCCCAGTCATAATCACTTGCAGACTTTTGATGAATGCTGAAGTTGTAATACAATCTCTTCCTGTCCAACTGGTAAAATTGTAAAAGCTGTTATCTTTTCCAACAACATAGCTTCCTTTTTATCCCTTACACACTGGTATGTTTCTTTTGTTTTTCCAAGGAAAAAAACAAACATTTAGCCATGTCAAAACTAAAAGCATTTGCAGATGAAAAATAGAGTACATAATTATGATTTGTTTAACCCATTACCAAACGACAATATTTTAGACTGGTCCAAAGCATTAGCAGACGGCAAAATAAATGTGACTGAAAATTCAAAATTTGTTTTGTGAAGAGTAGAAAACATTGTGGGAAAAGGAGAAAATGCTGGTTACCAGCATTTTCTCCTTTTCCCACAATGTTTTCTAAAGGCTTCTTTTTCAGGGGCTTCAAAAGTAGGGATTGTGTGGTAATGGGTTAACCCTTTCCCAAACAAGCCCTGGTTTTTACGTGTCTAGTTGGTTGGTTGGTTGTATTGGGGTTTAACGCCACTTTAACAGCTAAGGTCATATTATGGCGGTCGGTGATGCACATGTGTTTCCTGGCTTTCTCATACCAGTACTTACACTACTTTCTTTCCATAACCACCGACTATTACTGGTTACCAGCATTTTCTCCTTTTCCCACAATGTTTTTTAAAGGCTTCTTTCTCAGAGGCGTCAAAAGTAGGGACTGTGTGGTAATGGGTTAACTCATTACCGAAAGACAAAATTTTAGGTTTGTCCAAATCGAAACCATTTGCAGACAAGAAAATAAAACTGAGTGAAAGTTTGAAATTTCTTTTGTGAAGGGTAGAAAACATTGTGAGAGAAGGAGAAAATGCTGGTAACTAGTGTTTTCTCCTTTTCCCACAATGTTTTTTAAAGGCTTCTTTCTCAGGGTCGTCAAAAGTAGGGATTGTGTGGTCATGGGTTAATGAAGGGATTGAAGCAATGGAAAAACTTATGTTACTTCGCAGACAGTGTAAATCTTAATCAGACTGCCCTGAGGGCATAGATCAGACTGCACAGCGCATAGATCAGACTGCACAGCGCACAGCGCAATTAGAACAGACTGCACAGCGCATAGATCAGACTGCACAGCGCACAGATCAGACTGCACAGCGCTCAGATCAGACTGCACAGCGCACAGATCTGACTGCACAGCGCACAGATCTGACTGCACAGCGCATAGATCAGAATGCACAGCGCATAGATCAGACTGCCCAGCGCTCAGATCAGACTGCACAGCGCTCAGATCAGACTGCACAGGGCACAGATCAGACTGCACAGCGCATAGACCAGAATGCACATCGCATAGATCAGACTGCACAGCGCATAGATCAGAAGGCACAGCGCATAGATCAGACTGCAGTGCATAGATCAGAATGCACAGTGCATAGATCAGACTGCACAGTGCAAAGATCACTGCACAGTGCATAGATCAGACTGCACAGCGCATAGATCAGACTGCACAGTGCATAGATCAGACTGCACAGTGCATAGATCAGACTGCCCAGTGCATAGATCAGACTGCACAGCGCATAGACCAGACTGCACAGCGCACAGCGCACAGATCAGACTGCACAGCGCATAGATCAGACTGCACAGTGCACAGTGCATAGATCAGACTGCACAGCGCATAGACCAGACTGCACAGCGCACAGTGCATAGATCAGACTGCACAGCGCATAGATCAGACTGTACAGCGCATAGATCATGAAAGCGCAATCTGGTTATGGATCCAAACTGTCCACCTCTTTTCTTACATGTTGGATGGCCTGAACCTTGGTATATCATACATACTATGTAATATTAATTTTGCCTTTTTTCCTTAACCCTTTACTCCATAGATACTCATTTCTATGCATTGCTTGTAGGAGCCTTTGGAAAACATTGTGGCAAAAGGTGAAATTGCTCGTGACGAGCAATTTCACCTTTTGTCACAATGTGTTCTGTGCTATCAAAAGGTGTCATATACCCATGAGAAACAGCTTCATCCTTGCTGTTATTTAACCCTTTCCCAAACAGTAAATTTTGGACAAGACCAAACTGAAAGCATTTTGCATATGACAAATTAACAGTTGCTAAAAAGATGATTTTTCCATATAATAGAGTAGAAACCATTGTGAGAAAAGGAGAAAATGCTGGTTACCAGCATCTTCTCCTTTTCTCACATTGTTTTCAAAAGGCTTCTGTTCCTGACCCGTAAAAACCACTTCCTGGGATTGTTTGGGAAAGGGTTAAGGACAATTAGAGATACCATAGAAATGCCTTATGGGGTAAAGGGTTAAAGAAAGAGAGTTAGAGCTACTTCAACTCTTTACCACACAAGCCAGAGGATGAAGGCTTGAGAATTTTAAATCACTGTGGGAGAAAGGAGAAAAAGCTGGTAACCAATATTTTCTCCTTTCCTCACAACATTTTCTACTCTTCCACAGGCAAATTTCACTTTTTGCATCACACTTATTTATCCTTGTAAATGCTTTTAGTATGAATCAGTCTAAAACTTTGCCGTGTGGTATTGAGTTAACCCATTACCACACAATCCCAACTTTAAGGACCCTGCTAAAGAAGCCTTTTGAAAACCTTGTGGGAAAAGGAGAAAATGCTGGTAACCAGCATTTTCTCCTTTTCCCACAATGTTTTCTACGTTCCCAACAGTGAACCCAAGTTTAATTTTTTCAGTCACAAATATTTTGATGGCTGTAAATGCTTTTAGTTTGGATCAGTCTAAAATTTTGCCATGTGGTAATGATCAAGTTAACTCTTTACCAAGGGACAAAATCTAAGGCTTACCCATGGGCGGATCCAGAGGGGGGGGACCGGGGGTCCGGACCTTTGGCAAGAATGTGGTAATCGGATTCGTGAAATGGTACTGGTTTGATATTGCACAGCATTTTTGTAAAATACAGTAATAAATTTGAAAGGTTCTAAATGTGGAGACCTCCTCATGTGTTTTTGATGGGATACCCCCTGAGAAAGATATCTGGATCCGCGCATGTTACCTGATGTGAAAGCATCAGTCTGCAGTAAAAGATCATTCCATTGATGGATATTGTTGATAGAAGGATAGAAAACATTGTGGGAAATGGATACCAACATTTTTTTCTTGTTCCATTATGTTTCCAAAAGCTTTCTAAGACTTGTTAAAAGTTTGAGTTATGTGGTAAAGGGTTATCGGCTAAAACATACCCAAAATATGGTAGTTGGTTTTGTGGCTTGTGCAGACAAAGATCAGATTGCCAAAGACATTTTCATCCCAAGATCTTAATGTTTATTTAACCCTTTCCCAAACAACAAATTTTAGACTCTTCCAAACACAAACAGTTTGGCGACGACAATTTCAAATTTGATAAAAATGGCAGAAAGTTCTCCAAATCGGTAGAAAACACTGTGGGAAAAGGAGAAATTGCTCGTTACGAGCAATTTCTCCTTTTCCCACAGTGTTTTCAAAAGACTTGTACTACAGACACGTAAAAACAAGGGCTTGTTTGGGAAAGGGTTAGTCATGAATCCTTCCTCTTTACCACAGAATTCCGGGCGTTTTGAAAACCCTGAAGAAGGCTTTTGTAAACATTGTGAAAAAAAGCAGAAAATGCTGGTAAACAGCATTTTCTCCTTTTCTTGCATTGTTTTCTATTCTATCGCAGGCAAATCATCAGTCGAGCTACACTAATTTGGTCGTCTGCAAATGGTTTTAACTCTTTACCACACAATCCCTACTTTTGATGCCCCCGAGAAAGAAGCCCACAGAAAACATTGTGGGAAAAGGAGAAAATGCTGGTAACCAGCATTTTCTCCTTTTCCCACAATGTTTTCTACCCTTCACAAAACAAATTTCAAATTTTCAGTCACTTTTATATTGTTGTCTGCAAATGCTTTCAATTTGGACCAATCTGAAATATTGTCGTTTGGTAATGGGTTAATCTAGTTAAACCCTAAGTTTTGTTAAAGATTTTAAGCACCAAATGAACTTGACTGACATTTGTCAAAGAATAAAGCCAAAATGAAAAGTATTTCAAAGTTACCCTTCCAGAATGTCTAAGCAAAGAAGACAGTGTAGATCAAAGATCAGACTGCACTTTTTGTGCAGTCTGATCTTTGATCCACACTGGCTGCAAGGCTTAACCCATTACCAAACAATCCCTACTTTTGATGCCTCTGAGAAAGAAGCCTTTTGAAAACAATATGGGAAAATGAGAAAGTGCTGGTAACCAGCATTTTCTCCTTTTCCCATGGTGTTTTCTATAATTCCCAGAACAAATTTCAATTTTTTAGTCACCTTTATTTTGTCGTCTGCAAATGCTTTCAATTTGGACTGGTGGAAAATTTCTCGTGTGGTAAAGAGTTAAACTAAAGTTGTGAAAAGGCTTCAAAGGGTTAAAACACATTTCATTGCATCCTACAATGTTAACCTTGACATGGTATCAGCTACCAGAGGTGCACCATGAGGCGAGTTATGTTTACATATCATGATATTTACGTTATATGTGTCTACACCCTTCTCCTACGAGAGAGGGTGAGCCGTTTTACTGAACATTTTACAAACTAACCCATCAACAAGAATTCATTACTGTAACTGTGTTGCCATATTTCATCCGTCAACAGCACTGGCATGCGCTTGGCAGCACCTTTGCCATAGACGCCTCCCCTTCTTACTTGCCTTAAGCAAGGAGGATGATGACAGAAAATCCACATACTGCATCCAAAATTCAGGAAAGAATCTCAGATCATGGATTAGATGATCAGATATAAGAATTGACTGGCAAAAAAGAAGCCCTTGAGCGACTTATAGGCTCTACAGGCTGCAGACCTTTGCATGTGGCTTAACTATTTGACACGTAATCCCAAATTTTAACAACCAATAGTGAGAAAACTTTTGAAAACAATACGGGAACAGGAGAAGATTCTGGTAGCCCACAATCTTTTCCTTTGCCAAGATTCTTTTTTAAAATCCTTCCTAAGACAAATTTCACTTTTTGCATCAAATTATTTCAGTGATTTTGTTTTGTCATCTGCAAAATAAATGCTTTCAATTGGAACGAATCCAGTATCTTGCCATTTGTTACAGAGCTAAATGATTTATACAATTAATACTACTGGTAAATAACTCATCTTTGTTTGAGAGTTGTTATATTCACATTTGCTTATTTCTGGCTTTAACCCTTGAGCACAATTCCAGTTATATCAATCATGGCGGGACTTTTTAGAACACTGTCAGAAAAGGAGGAATACTGGCAATGTGGAAAGTATTTCTCCTTTTCCTGCAATGTTTTCAAAGTTTTCTTTCTCTTTCTTGTCTGCAAATGCTATATAACATTTGTCATTTGGTAAGGATACAAAGGAAATTTTGATAAATGGCAAAAAAACCAAACAAAGCTAAAAACAAAAAAATGCTAGTTACAACTATATAATTGCTCCTTTATCCTGATTGTTTTCCCTAGTTGTTGACATTACAGAATTGACTGATTGAGTCTTTATCACATGGCAAGGGTAAAGCCCCATTTAACCCTTTCTTAAACAAGCCCTGGTTTTTACGTGTCTGCAGTAAAAGTCTTTTGAAAACACTGTGGGAAAAGGAGAAATTGCTCATAACGAGCAATTTCTCCTTTTCCCACAGTGTTTTCTACTCATTTGGAGAACTTTCTGCCATTTTTATCATGTTTGAAATTGTCATCTGCAAACTCTTTGAAGTTTGGAAGAGTCTAAAATTTGTCGTTTGGGAAAGGGTTAGCACTACTTTATGAATCTGTATCACTTTGACAAGCAGCATGTACATCCCATTGTGTGGCCTGACTGTCACAAGTTCTACTAAGGGCTCTCTGAGGTATCTCACCACAGGAAACTCCCACAAAATGATGAGCAATTTGCTTGAGGATCAAACTTGTTGCTTTCGTGCTTTGAAATCTATACTTTTACCACTGCGCCATAGAGGGATGCTGTCGACTGAAGGAGTTTGTATGGTATGTAAATAATTTGCATTATCTACCAGTGCCATAACTCTATGCTTTGTAAGCTGAATCTACGACATGCACACCTGCAGTTTGTTACTTGTCAGGTCTGCAATAAAGTCATTCAGTCATCACCCTATCACGGCAGTTTTGGCTGCGATACAGCAATACTGCGTAACGTATCAACAGCATAGATCCAAGATCACACTTTATCTTTTATGCATTCTGATCTCGATCTTCACTATCCACTGCACCAGAAAAAATAGTAAAAAGAGTTCATATACTATGTTTCAATGAGTGACCTAGTTTCTGTCAGGAAATTATGGTACATGTATGACGGGTCTAAACAATACAAAATGTGGGCACCAAAATACTTCTGCATCATGTTTCATTCAGTAACCTCTGCTTAACTCTTCACCACACAATCCCAACTTTTAACGACCCTAAGAAAGAAGCCTTTTGAAAACATTGTGGGAAAAGGAGAAAATGCTGGTAACCAGCATTTTCTCCTTTTCCCACAATGTTTTCAACCCTTTCCGAATCAAATTTTAATCTTTGATTCACATCTATTTTGTCGTCTGCAAATGCTTTCAATTTGGACTAGTCCAAAATATTGTCGTTTGGTAATGAGTTAACACTTTACCCACACAATCTCTACTTTGAACAACCCTAAGGCAGAGGCCTTTTTTGAAAACATTGTGGTGAAGGAGAAAATGCTAATAACTAGCATTTTTTTCCTTTTCCCACAAAGTTTTCTACCCTACCGAATATGTTTTTCCTCATATGAGGTGTATTTTGTAATTTATTTCAGCACACAAGTCTTCTTCAAAATGCATTAATACAATCATTCTTATTGCCAGCTTTTCACCTGTACATTATGGTTATTCCTTCACCTAACTAAGCTTTTTAACTCTTTACCACACAACCCGGACTTTTAACGACCCTGAGAAAGAACCCTTTTGAAAACATAGCGGGAAAAGGAGAAAATGCTGGTAACCAGCATTTTCTCCTTTTCCCACAATGTTTTCAACCCTTTCCGAATCAAATTTTAATCTTTGATTCACATTTATTTCTGTTGTCTGCAAATGCTTTCAATTAGGACCAGTCTAAAATTCGGTTGTTTGGTAAAGAGTTAAATGAATCCCATACAAGACGGCTTTTTGAAGAGAGGGAACCACTAACCAGCATTTTCTCCTTTCCCTATTAATTCTTTTTTCCATTTAACCCATTACCAAACAACAATATTTTAGACTGGTCCAAATTGAAAGCATTTGCAGACAACAAAATAAAAGTTACTGAAAATTTAAAATTTGTTTTGGGAAGGGTAGAAAACATTGTGGGAAAAGGAGAAAATGCTGGTTACCAGCATTTTCTCCTTTTCCCACAATGTTTTCTAAAGACTTCTTTCTCAGGGGCGTCTAAAGTAGGGATCGTGTGGTAATGGGTTAAAAGGCAACACACATCATTTTGGGCTACAATATCTGTGATGAAACATAATTTGTTGCCTACAAAAAGAGTACAGAATTAGACTGTGTCTACCAGCCAACAATATCCCCTCTCACCTTTGCTGAAGCATGCAAGAAAAGTAGTCGGTGGCTTTGGAAAGAAAGTTGTGCTAGTACTGGTTGAGAAAGCCAGGAAACACATGTGTGTCACCAACCACCATGATATCAACTTAGCTGTTAAAGTGGCATTAAATCCCAATACAACCAACCAATCAACCACATCATCGACCACCACGATATGATCTTAGCTGTTACAGTGGCATTAAACCCCAATACAACCAACAAATCAACCAATGATCACCGACCATCATGCTATGATCTTAGCCGTTACAGTGGCATTAAACCCATATACAACCAACCAATCAACCAGCCAACAATATTTTAGAGTTAAAGGAGAATGTGGTCCAATCCAAAATAGAAGCATTTACAGACATTAAATTGAGAATGGCCACTACGTATGACTCGATTTATTTGATTTGTCTCAGAAAGTCTAGAAAACATTGTAGGAAAAGGAAGAATTACTGGTTACCAGTATTGTATAAAAGAGCTTCAGTTCTCAGGGCTGTTAAAAATACAATACTCGGGATTGTGCGGTCAACCAATTACCACACAATCCCGACTTTTGTCTACCCTAAGAAAGAAGCCTTTTGAAAACATTGTGGGAAAAGGAGAAAATGCTGGTAGCCAGCATTTTCTCCTTTTCCCGCAATGTTTTCTACTCTTCCTAAACCATCTTTAATTCTTTCACTCATAACCATTTTGTCCTCTGCAAATGCTTTCAATTTTGGCAAGTCTACAATTTTCTAGTCTGGTAAAGAGTTGACTCTTTACTACACAACAAAATTTTAGACTGGTTCAAATTGAAAGCATTTGCAGACGACAAAATAAAGGTGACAGAAAAATTGAAATTTGATCTGGGAAGGGTAGAAAACACTGTGGGAAAAGGAGAAAATGCTGGTTACCAGCACTTTCTCCTTTCCTACAGTGTTTTCAAAAGGTTTCTTTCTCAGGGGCGTCAAAAGTAGGGATTTTGTGGTAATGGGTTAAAGCCTAAAAGGTAGATTCATTACCACTCACTTGCACGCACGCAGACCTAATTTTGCAGCAGACCGCTTTTTAACCTATTGTCTTCTGACATTTTGCTTTTTTCCCCCCACACATGCATCAACCCTTCACCTCCTTCAGGGGTAAGACGACTGAAAACAATGTGGGAGGAGACTAACGAGAAAATGCTGATAACCCTTTATGAAAATCAAAATCAATATCTTTCCATCCCACAACCAAATTCACAAAACAATCTTTACTTACTTTACCACACAACCAAAATTTAGACTTGTCCAAACTGAAAGCATTTGCAGACGACAATTTCGATATCATTTAAATTATGAAACTTGCCTTTGATGGGATGGAAAACATTGTGGGAAAAGGAGCAAATGCTGGTTACCAGCATTTTCTCCTTCTCCCACAATGTTTTCAAAAGGCTTCTTTTACAGGGTCTTCAAAAGTCGTCATTGTATTGTAAAGGATTAAGCACCTATCATCCAAATGAAGATAACTTTTGAAAACAATGCGGAGAAAATGCTCCCAAAGTGTTTGTATCCTTACAAAAACACATTCCAGTGTTCCAGTCTGAATTATTTTCTTGTCTGGAAATACTTTTAATAAGGAGTCTAAAAACTTCATAGTATCATAGGCGTAACTTCTATTACGCACACCATGCACATGTGTAATGTAAAAAAATCGAGAATAGGTGGTAGGTTGCCTCTTTTTGCCTATTTTTCTGTTTAGACGATTTCTAAAACAGCCAAGATCAGAAATACCTTGATTTTATGTCTCTGATTCCATTCGGCTGATTCCGAATTGCTCGCGTCACCTGCCTCAACAATGGCCAACCACAGCATGCGTATAATTTACTTTTTCCTGGTTACGCCTATGCTGGTATGGCCAAGAATGAAATCTGGTGGCATGCAAATATTTTAAATAATGGAATAAAGTGAGATGACTGAAAAAATGTTGAAAACAGTGAAAAAAACACCATTCATCGATCAATCAAATTTGTGAAGAACCCAGCTTCTAATCTCTGAATTTCAGAATAAAACTTGGTAGTCTTTGTAAGATTTAATCACAAAAATCTCCTCGACTTGGCAGAGAAATGTGAAGGAATGTGTTTCTCTGAAACCAGTTCCTGGAATCTTACAATCTAGCAATCTTGCTAACCTTTAACTCTTTACCAAACAACAAAATTTTAGACTGGTCTAAATTGAAAGCACTTGCAGATGACAAAATAAACATATTTAAAGAACTGACATTGTTTCCAGCAGGGTGGAAAACATTGTAGGAAAAGGAGAAAATGCTGGTTACCAGCATTTTCTCCTTTTCCTACAATGTTTTCAAAAGCCTTCTTTCTCAGGGTGGTTAAAAGTCGGGATTGTGTGGTAAAGTGTTAAACACTTAACCCTTTACCAACTGACAAAATTTTAGACCGGTCCAAATTGACAGCATTTGCAGACGTCAAGATAAAAGTGACAGAAAATTTGAAACTTGTTTTTTATGAAGGGTAGAAAATATTATGGGAACAAGAGAAAATGCTGGTAACCCTTTTTCCACAATGTTTTCTAAAGGTTTCTTTCTCAGGGTCGTCAAAAGTAGAGCTTGTGTGGTAATGGGTTAACTCTTTACCAAACAACACAATTTCGAACTAGTTCAAATTGAAAGCATTTGCAGACAACAAAATAAAATTTAATGTGAATCAAAAATTGAAATTTGATTTGAGAAGGGTAGAAAACATTGTGGGAAAAGGAGAAAATGCTGTTAACTAGCAATTTGTCCTTTTTCCAAAATGTTTTCAAAAGCTTATTTCTTAGGGTCGTCAGAGTAATCCTTACCAAACCATCCACTCCTATCTTAACTCTTTAGCACACAACCCCATGTTTTAATGACCCTTTTAACCAATTACCACACAACCCTGTGTTTTAATGACCATTTTAACCAATCACCACACAATCCCTACTTTTAACCACCCCGAGAAAGAAGCCTTTAGATAACATTGTGGGAAAAGGAGAAAATGCTGGTAATGAGCATTTTCTCCTTTTCCCACAATGTTTTCTACCCTTCACAAAACAAATTTCAAAATTTCAGTCGCTTTTATTTTGCCGTCTGCAAATGCTTTAGATTTGGACTAGCCACTTTTTCAGTCTTAAATAATTATGTACTTGAAATTTCTGATGAAATGGCAAAAAGCATCTGACATAACAGAAACTGTGTCAATATGGCCTGACGTTGACGCTTGATCTGATTAATACCCATCTTCGTGAGCCAAGGTTACGATCACTACATGGATCTTACCTTGGCTGATTGAGCCCGCCCATTTACATCACTTTCTAAAAGCCAATGAAATATCGTTTTACAAACCGCTTACGAATACACATGAAGCGATAAGCAGACATCCATGTGGGTTTCCATGTTTACCTTCTATTCGAAAGGTAGCGACCTTATACTATTTTTATCAAAGCTGAAAATTAATGCTACAAGCGATTTTGTTTGTTGCAGTTAGAGTTGGCTGCATCCAATGAAAAAGTGTATCGGGGAATGTAAAAATCAAGCTCAATCAGCCAAGGGTAGAGTAGCATAGTGAACCGTCAGCCTTGGCTTGCGAAGATAGTTAATAACTATAACACAGAGTTTTTTCTGGCCTAATAGAATTCGCTTTTTAGAAGATGGGAATTGTTTCTAAATTGGCAGACAGTGTACCAATTCATCATTTTCTGGTATTTCTTAATCCTTTTCCACGTTGTACCATGTTTTACCAATACTGAGGAAGAAGCCTTTCAGAAACAAAACAGGAAAAGAAGAAAATGCTGGAAACCACAAAGTTTAACACCCTTAAAAAAATCAAATTTGAAAGTTTTTGCCTAGTTTAAAATCATTCTCTTCAAAATTCAATGCTTGAAATTACAACTAATCTGAAATTTGTTGGTTAGGAAATGGTTAAACATCATACCTTAGTTTTGTAACATACTGTAATTATGTAACTTTTATCATACCCCAAGATTCATATTTCTAATTACAGTTACCATAGTTATGAAGATATCATCAAACCCTTTACCATACAACTCCCAGTATAAACGACTCTGAAAATGAAGCAAACAACATTTTCTAGACTATCTAAAACAAAGCCATTATTGGTGCCATATCAATTTTGTCATCATTTCAAATTTGACCTTCTAAAATCTTGTTGTTTAGGGAAGAGTTTAACTTGGGACTGAATGGCAAGTGGTTATATTGCACTGTTTATGTCCTTTCACTAAAAACTATTTATGACGCTGTTTCTTTGCGTTGCACAACAACAATAAGTGTATCTTATAACATAACTGCCATGCTTTTGTCATCCAATGCCCTGAGGGTTCATCGTAACATTTCAGCTGTTATTTTATCATTTACTCTTTACCACACAATCCCGACTTTTAACGACCCTGAGAAAAAATGCCTTTGAAAACATTGTGGGAAAAGGAGAAAATGCGGGTAACCAGCATTTTCTCCTTTTCCCACAATGTTTTCTACCGTTTCCAATTCAAGTTTCATTTTTTTGATTCACATTGATTTTGTCGTCTGCAAATGCTTTCAATTTGGACTAGTCTAAAATTTTGTCGTTTGGTAAAGAGTTAACGCCTGGTAAATAAAATTTTACATTTTACGAAATTGACAGCGACAGACAAATGTAGCTGAAATAGAGTCAACTCTTTACAAACAGCCCCTGGGTTTTACGGCCCTGAGATGGAGGTCTTTTGAAAACATTGGGAGAAAATGCTGATAACCAGCATTTTCTACTTTTCCCACAATATTTTCTACCCTGCTTGAAAAAAATCCAATTTTTGAGTTTCGTGTATTTTGTCATCTGCAAATGCTTTCATTTTGGACCAGTCTAAAATTTTGTGGTTCAGTAAAGTGTTCTATCTCTGTTACTGTAGACACTTCTCTTTGAAAAAAGACAAAAAGACATTAAATGGCGGCATAAGTGTGTCAAAAATATCTTGATGGTTACTCAAATGCTTGGTTCTAGACCGGTGTCAGTCCATTAAATAGAGCCTTTTCATTAAAACAAAATCATTAAGTAAAACTGCAAAACAAGTACTCTGTGTTTTCATTGCTCTGAATGTCTTCTTCTGTATTTCAGAAGAAGGGCAAGTAACAACACATATTTCTGTGACTTTACTGTAGTTGTGTACCTTGTTTATTAGAATGACTTGACTCTTTACCACACGAGAAAGTTTTAGACTGGTCCAAATTGAAAGCATTTGCTGACAACAAAATAAATGTGAGTGAAAAATTGAATTTTTTTCTGGGAAGGGTAGAAAACACTGTGGGGAAAGAAAATGCTGGTTACCAGCATTTTCTCCTTTTCTCACAGTGTTTTCAAAAGGCTTCTTTCTCAGGGGCGTCAAAAGTAGGGATTGTGTGGTAATGGGTTAAATGCAAGGCCTGAATGCCGGGCTAGCTTGGTTCATTTGTTGACAGTTAACTCTTTACCAATCGACAAATTTCTAAACTTGTCCAAATTGAAAGCAGTTGCGGACGACAAAATAAGTATGGCTCAAAAATTGTTATTTCTTTTGGGTATAGAAAATATTGTGGGAAAGCATTTTAACCCATTACCACACAATCCCTACTTTTGACGCCCCTGAAAAAGAAGCCTTTTGAAAACACTGTGTGAAAAGGAGAAAATGCTGGTAACCAGCATTTTCTCCTTTTCCCACAGTGTTTTCTACCCATCCCAGAACAAATTTTAATTTTTCAGTCACCTTTATTTTGTCGTCTGCAAATGCTTTCAATTTGGACCAGTCTAAATTTTTCTCGTGTGGTTAAGAGTTAAAGAACAATCCTGGTCTACTTCTCAAATATATTCTAAATTTGAATGGAATACATCTTCTGATTGGCTAAACCATTTGGTTTAGCCAATCAGAAGTTGTAGTTCTTTCAAATTTTGAAGATCTTGAAGAATAAGACTTAGAATATCCATACTCTCAAGTATGTTTGGTGCTACGAACCCAGGTTGTCCAACTGTTGGTTCCTTAAATTATACCCTCAAATTTCGAACAACGTCATATAGCATAATGATTACTTAACACTTAGGTACTACCAAGCATTTATATGATGCTATCAGGCTCCCTGTTGCGTTTTATATTAATGGCACTTTATTACTGCCAGCAAATAACCATCTCACATTACAGGGATCAAGCTAGCCCAGAAATTTAGGGAGAAGTGACTTCTCCCTCCTGAGAATTCAGGGAGAAGTTTTGTGGAGCAAGGGAGAAGTTTTTTTGCGAACCGAAATTCTGCATCGGACAACAAAATTTTAGCCTGGCTCAAATTGAACGCGGTTTGTCTTCCATGGAATAGAAAACATTGTAAGATAAGAAGAAAAGGTTAAGATAAGAAGGAAATGTTGATTACAATCATTTTCTTATTTTTCCACAATGTTTTCAAAGACCTTCTTCCTCTAAATCTAAAAGTTGTGACTGTGTATATTAATGGAAAAAGGAAATCTATGTGTATCTTGAGATATTTTTAAGATAACTTGCTTTATTTTTCTTAAAAACATGCTGCAGGTACTCATTTAAACAGCCTAAGGCTGTTACAATAAGTGCCTGAAACATCAATTTCTGTTGAAGAATAAAAAAAAAATCCCCAAAGTTATGATTTTTTTAAATAGGATTCTTATCTTTTACAATGGTTTACTCAGTTGATTTTCTTCTATCACTCCTTTTATTCTAAAGAAAGACAAAGGATGATTATTATTCTATTTTCCAACACAGTAGCCTCGAGTGTCTGTATTCTGTGATGATAAGGATACAACTTGATGAAATTAAGAATTGAGACCAAAATATGGGCTAGAACTCTAAGTTACTTGCCTTCAAAAACAATCATTTCTGGTCACTTTCATATCAAAAGAATAACTTGGATAACTATTTTCTTGTTGAATGTGCAAAAATAAAGAGCATACCGTAGGCCTTCTATTGCAAACATGGCATGACCTAATTCCGGTAGCTCGGTAGGGCTAGTATTTACAGCAGAAAGTCGATGATCTTTGTATTTTGGGAAGGAACACGACTTAAAATCAAGAAAAAATACGTAGATTTCTTTAACATGTGATAATTAGTTTATTTTTTGGCGCATTTGTCTTGTATTTGTGATCGGTTTAAGGACACTCACGGAACGAAGACACTCGACGATTTAATCGTCTTGAACTTAGTTTTTGACATTGTTATGCTAGATTAATCTCGGTTTCGTCGTAATCATCGGTTAACAAACAAACGATGAGAAAAACGTTACTAGTCGTCAATTTAATCCTAAAGTTTCGTCGATCAAAGTTACCCAGCAATGTAACCAACACATTCTCGTACACGTATGCAGCGACGATACTGAAAAACGCCGAGATTTTCCTCTGATAAGATTCATAAATTCAGCTGCCTCCCGACAGTTACGGGTGTACTAGTCTAAATCTTGGCAGAGTCCCAAACAAATAAACTGACCAGTTGGCTAACAGGTTCAGTAAGCGTGACTGAATGTGTTTTGGCGAGTTTTTATATTGAGTGCAGGCATACATGTCAAAATATGCTAATTAATCGAATGTAGAGATCGCCATGCCGCAATCTCCATGGCCTGACATAATTTTCACGCAATATTTTACCGAGAACCAATCAGGAATCAAGAACGAAATTTAGTCGCCGCCCATATTTGTAAAGCCACGCCTTGTTTCTTATTATGTCACACTCTTTAACTACCTTTACACGGTGTGTATATAGCGACGACCACCCGCAGTGAACTTGCTCTAATTATCGATTTTCACACATGGCAATGGATTACATAACAATAGTTAATTGATAATCGATGAAAAGTGATTTTAAAGTTTCGACAGGTCAGGCAGGCACCCTTTTTTTATCACTTTCATTCACGGAACTTGAATTGTGTTTCTTTTAGTCCAAAATTTTTGGGCGAAGTTTTTTTCGCCCGCCTGTCGAAAAAAAGCGAAGTCGAGCGCATTTAGGCGACAACTTCGCCCGAATCGCCTAGATTCTTGAACCTTGCATTAGGGGCCCACACCATGACACTGATAGTATGTAACAATCACTATTATACTCTCAATAACATTGTGCAATTACCAGACAACAAAATTTATCTTAACTCTTTACCAAACGACAAAATTTTAGACTGGTCCATATTGAAAGCATTTGCAGACAACAAAATTAACATGCCTCAAAAATTGAAATTTGTTTCCATCAGGGTAGAAAACACTCTGGGAAAAGGAGAAAATGCTGGTTACCAGCATTTTCTCCTTTTCCCATAATGTTGTCAAAAGGCTTCTATCTCAGGGTCGTAAAAACCAGGGATTGTTTGGGAAAGGGTTAATTTATTCTGACTGAAAGCTGGCATATAGACAATATGTAAAACTAAAGCGTGGCATAAGTATTGAAATTTTCCTTTGGGCTGATAGAAAAACATTGTGGAAATAGGAGAATATGCTAGTTACCAACATTTTCCCTTTTTGATGTTTTCAAAAACTTTCTTCTTTCTTTCATAAGGCCCGCCCTGGTGGCTCAGTGGTGAGTGTGTCGGACTCATGACCTGGTGGTTGTGAGCTCGATACCCGGCTGAGGGGAACTTTCTTTCTGGCATATTTTCACCTCTCACCTCTGCTGAAGCATGTGAGAAAAGTAGTCGGTGACTTTGGAAAGAAAGTTGTGTTAGCACTGGTATGAGAAAGCCAGGAAACACGTGTGTCACTGACCGCCATGATATGACCTTGGCTGTTAAAGTGGCGTTAAACCGCAATACAACCAACCAACCATCTTTTCTTTCATAGGATTTGTAACACATATAATAACTTAAGGCACAGTAAGGGATTATGTGCCTCTGTCCTAAAACATGAGGAGGTACTATCAAGTTATTCTGACCTTTAACTCTTTACCACACAAGAAAACTTTAGACTGGTCCAAATTGAAAGTATTTGCAGACGACAAAATAAATGTGACTGAAAAATTGAAATTTGATTTGGGAAGGGTTGAAAACATTGTGGGAAAAGGAGAAAATGCTGGTTACCAGCATTTTCTCCTTTTACCACAATGCTTTCAAAAGGCTTCTTTCTCAGGGTAGTTAAATGTCGGGATTGTGTGGTAAAGAGTTAATACGAGAAGAATATTGCATAAACATTTTACACTACTTGGTCTTTACCAAACAACAAAATTTTGGACTAGTCTGATTTAAAAGCATTTGCAGACGACAAAATAAATGTGAATCAAACACTGAAATTCGATATGGGAAGGGTAGAAAAAATTGTGGGAAAAGGAGAAAATGCTGGCTACCAGCATTTTCTCCCTTGCCCACAATTTTTTCAAAAGGTTCCTTTCTCAGGGTCATTGAAAGTCTGTATTGTGTGGTAACCAGCATTTTCTCCTTTTCCCACTGTGTTTTCTACCCTTCAAAAATCAAATTTCAATTTCTGAGTTAACTTTATTTTATCGTCTGAAAATACCTTCAAATGGGACCAGTCTAAAATTTTGTTATTTAGTAAAAGGTAAAAACACATGAACTGAGGAAATGCTCCAATATCACAGGAAAAAGTGGGAACTAGTATGAAAACGTCAAGCTATGGCCTTTACCAGTAACTCTATACCAAATAAAATAATGCTGGAGTAGACCATGTTGAAACCATTTGGAGATGATAATTTAACCCTTTATGCATTGCTTGTAGGAGCCTTTGGAAAACATTGTGGCAAAAGGTGAAATTGCTCATGACGAGCAATTTCACCTTTTGTCACAATGTTTTCTATGCTTTCAAAAGGTGTCATAAACACATAAGAAACGGCTTCATCCTTGGTGTTATTTAGGGTCAATTAGAGATACCATAAAATGCCTTATGGGGTAAAGGGTTAAAAGTTGCCTAATTAAAGATTTCTGTCTTTGATAGTGTAGGAAAACATTGTTGGTAAATGAGAAAATGCTATGGTTACCACAATGTTTTCAAAATCTGTCTTCTCCAGGGTTGCGAGCATGCAGGTTTGTTTGGTAAAGGGTTAGAAGATAACCACAGTGGAAAAATCTCAAAATTATTGGTAAAAATTGCAGACTTATTTGAAAAATGTTGAACTATGGCCTTTGACATGATATTCACTCTTTAACTCATTACCAAATGACAAAATTTTAGGTTTGTCCAAATCGAAAGCATTTGCAGACGACAAAATAAAAGTGCCTGAAAATTTGAAATTTGTTTTGTGAAGGGTAGAAAACATTTTGGGAAAAGGAGAAAATGCTGGTTACCAGCATTGTCTCCTTTTCCCACAATGTTTTCTAAAGGCTTCTTTCTCAGGGTCGTCACAAGTAGGGATTGTGTGGTAATGGGTTAACATGTAAAATTAAGTACATTGTGATAACTGACCTCAATAATTTGCACTTGCAATTTTTTTCCAGACCTGAATTTGAAATTTTACTATATGCATTTTCAAATTCTAACTCTCATTCTGCCAGTAAATATATGGGAATTTTGAACCCCAGATATAAACTTTCAACAACAAAGAATTGGACAAAAAGTTGTATATGCAAATAATTTATACGGAAAAATGAATGCTTTATCCAGAGGCATGGTTGAAAAAGGTTATTTCACCTGTTTACCAGGGCACTTTTTTTTTCCCCAAAAAATTGGGATAGGGCCTTTGCTTTTCATTTTTCGAAATTCAAGCACGGTTTTGGCTGCGTTGAGTATATGGATCCTTGTTTATATGATGACTTGCTTGGTAAAATGCATTACGGGAAATGTTATGCCCCTTTTACCAGAGCATGTCTCTAGCAGTCTTTCAGACATATCCTTCATACCATCCTTTATAAAACTGCACATAGGGCAATTGAAAAATTCTCTACACCTAACAGAATTTTGCACGGAAATTGTATGACTTGTTTCTTAACCCTTTACCACACAATCCCGACTTTTCGCGACTCTGAGATAGAAGCCTTTGGAAAACATTGTAGGAAAAGGAGAAAATGCTGGTAACCAGCATTTTCTCCTTTTCCCACAATGTTTTCTACACTCCCAAAATCAAAAATCAATTTTTGATTCATATTTATTTTGTCATCCGCAAACGCTTTCAATTTGGAGTAGTCCAAAATTTTGTCGTTTGGTAAAGAGTTAAAAGGTCGGAATCTAAATGTCAGGAAATGCTGGTTTTAACCACTGTCTTCTCCAATGTTTTACAAAACCTTCTTCAAGGCCATCATCACAACAGGTTGTTGAGTAAGAGTGTTTAGGTTGGCAAGCTGTGGTGCTGATTTTAAAAATTACCATGGCAACATAAACTTTCACTGTCAATACACGATTTCTTAACCCCGTTTTAACCATCCTTTCCACAAACATGTTTCTAACTAGGATAAAATCTTTCTGTGTCATATACGTTAATTACAAACAATATTCTGTTAAGTTGGTAGGCTACAATTCATTCTATTTTTTTACTACACGTAAAGGGCACCGGTTGAAAGCACTAATTGATCTCGTTAATTAAGGTAACGAAGATTCCAGTAGGTACCCTTCTGTCTTCCCATATTGTGTTGATTAACAGGACATATAAAATAAACTTACCACTCCATTTGCCTGTTGTATATCACCGATGTAGTACTTGTCTAAAATCTTATAAGCGGCCGGAGAATGTACGTGAGTTTCATGAGATTTCATTACTTGCGTAACGTCCTGACCAACATGTTTCTCGAGCAATTCCCGACCCCCGGGATGCCTGTCCGCGAAATCAGTGACATCGTAGGCTTTACCTGAATTAATAACACACAGTCTATCTCCACTTAACTGGCATCGAAACGACGCCTCCGTGAGTGTCACCATTTTATCCACTTATGAACGGTCTGGCCACTACCGTTTACTATGTCATTAAAGACTATGCAAGGTTAAAGGCGATTGCCTCGTTTTCGAATTTAGTACAGACGGGTTTGAAAGTTATTTTGTGTAAATACCACTTTACTCACCCTCGCTTTGTAAACCCGCCTCAGGTGTTCATTATAATCGGTAGATCAAGGTTATTTATAGAATGGGCTGAGTTTCCTAACAAATAACTGGTCAACATCGCATGACTCTGTTGCAATGTCCTCGATTGTTTTTTTTCTCTCTCGGAAACGAAAGGAAAGTTCAGGCCCTTAGACTCTACATGTCACATGTTATCTAAAGCAATAAAGCAGTCCATCAATTCGATTACACGAGACCCTCTGTTTTTATTTGTGCTGTATCGAAGTGTTTCATTCATTACCTCATGAGTAACCCTTTACCAAAAAATCCCTGGTTTTTACGACCCTGAGATTACATGATTTAACCCTTTCCTAAATGACAAAATTTGGACTGTCCCAAACTCAAAGTGTCAGCAGATGACAGTTTTGATTTCGATGAGAATGACAGAAAGTTTTCCGATAGGTTAGAAAACACTGTGTGAAAAGGAGAAATTGCTCGTTAAGAGCAATTTCTCCTTTTCCCACAGTGTTTTCCAAAGACTTGTACTGCAGACACGTAAAAACCAGGGCTTGTTTGGGAAAGAGTTAAAAAGATTGTAGGAGAAAAAAAAATCATCATTTTCATCATTTTCCCAGAATGTTTTCAAGCCAGATGGAAATATATTTCAACTTTTGAGTTTCTCTTATTTTGTCTTCTGCGAGTGCTTTCAATTTGGACCATTCTTAAATTTTGTCGCTTGTTAAACGGTCAAAGGAAAACTGCATATTCTTTGCTCTGCAGATTTAGTCAAATGTTTGATGTGCAAAAACGCAGATCTTCCCAAATTCTCTTTTACTCATTTCCAAACGACAAAATTTTTGGCTTGTCCAAATTGAAAGCATTCGCAGACGACAAAATGAAAGTTATTGAAAATTTGAAATTTGTTTTGTGAAGGTTAGAAAACATTGTGGGAAAAGGAAAAGATGCTGGTTGCCCGCAATGTTTCCACAATGTTTTCTAAAGGCCTCTTTCTCAAGGTCGTCAAAAGTGGGGATTGTGTGGTAATGGGTTAACCTTTAAGAATGACTGGTGAAGTCTTTGTCTCCCTCTATAGATAAATAAAAAAATGTTTGTAAGAGAGGACAAAGGTAATGATTCAGATCAGACCTGGGATCATCTATTGTAACACTTGAGCAATATCTGTTCCAGTGAAAAACCTGATAAAAGTCACGTAGCCTCAACAATGCCTCGCTCCCTTGGCATTCATAAACGATGTTATACTTTGATCCGCAAACAACAACCCATTAATTAATCACTTTACTCATTAACGATTTTTACCCCTCCACTATACCAATCAATTTGACAAATGGATAACCTTCCGCACTGGGAAAAACCCTGTTTAACACAGCGTTTTTACTATTTTTACAAGGATGTTTTCAAACTCAACTGCTTCCAGGAGGTCTTGAAGATAGCTTAATGGCTACCATTACGCTTTAGAATCGAAAAAACTTTGGCTGGCTATAACACGGGTGGTAAACGGGGCAACTAGCTACAAAAAGAGTCAATGGTATTTTGTTTCCTCGTAACATACGGGTATTTGCGTGCTAGTTGCATAGATAGAAAATTTGTCAACAAAGGTAGGTGTCGAATACTTTAATTTTTATTTATTTCCTTAGCGGAGACCTTTTGAAAAATCCGGCAATGCAGTGCGATATAGAAATGACTAAACTTTATTCACCGCTAGCATATGTCATATAAGTGCAGCGCTTAGATAAAATCTTGGCCAAACTTTCGAACATCGAGCGGTAAAACTGTAAATCGGAGATATGAAACGACGGATTTCCTCATTGAACGTCCAATACATAGCCACTACAATACCTAATGCACCTTCCCTATTAATTTCAAGCCCAGGGAATTACGAAATAACAAAAATTGAAAATTTTAGAAGTCATGTATGCAGAATATTAGCTGAATTTGTGTGCGGGCTAGTTGCCTAGCCCGGGGGGTAGTTGAATAGACAAGGAGGTAGTTAACCTGTTTGCCCCAAATCAGCACTGTACAGGGTAATTCAACAAGTAATTTTACATATCTAGGATTCTTAACATATTTTGAAACACACGATTTATATATTCTTTTCGTTCCAGAATTTTGAGCTTAGTAAAATTTGTAATATGCAAGTGCTTTTCACACTATCTAAAATTTGGCATTTGTTATTGGATGCCTATGCTATACTTGAAATAGGAATAGCGGCTAACTCGTGACCTGAAAGGTGTCGAGGGTCGCGGGTTCGAGTCCCGGCCGAGCCGCTGGTCACGTGGGTATGTCTATGGAGGAGGCATTCATGGTCCCAGCGTATTACTGTTGATACCCAGGAAGCACACGAGTTAGTGAACTTCGCCGTGATATAACTGAAAGATTCTTTGAAACGGTATGAAACCCCATTCAAATATGGTGGATGAAGCTTTTTCCGCAGCTTTCACATGTTAACTTCTTGGCGCTATGATGCTGCCTCATGTGATCTGAAACTCTTTTTCTCGTGGCTACTTGCTTTCCACAGCAGTCGCATTCATATTTGCGAACACCCAAATGTGCATAATCCACATGAGTTTTTAATGTTGATTTCGTGCTGAAATGTCTTTGGCATATATTAGATACTGTCGATGATGGATCCTGGTGAGCATTTTTCGAGTGTTCTTTTAGTCTTGATTTGGCTGAGTAGCTCTTTGGACACTTTGAACATGTGTACCGTGAAGAATTTGGATTTTTTGACACCTTTGCTAGTTTCTGAAAAGATGTCAAATTTCACAAGTTAAAGTACTTTAAGGGGATGCATCAGTTACATGCATGATCAGGATGCCACCCATCCCCTGCAGTTTTTCATAAGAACAATAGGCACTCGGTTTCCGACCTTTTAACAAATTGCCAATTCTTAGGACTGTATATAAAGTAGCCTACACACGTTTTAGCCGCTGCTTTTTTCAGTTCACACTGTCGTCATGTTTGGGCTGTGCCAATTTCTAATAAGGGTGCCAAAGATGTCAGAAACCTTAATAGAAATGAACGCAGCCCAAACGTGATGTCAGTATAAAAATCCGTTGCTAGAAAAAATGGCAGCTGTGGAACCTTGTGTATTTTGTTGATCTCAGTATTTTGTTGTCTCGGCCACTTGAAAATATTATATAAAGTATTATTTAGTCATCCGATGACCGAATGACAAATTTAGACAGAGTCGAAAATATAAGCACTGGCAGACGACAAACATTACTATGCTCAACCTGAATAAAAAGCTGGCTCCTTGTCTATTCAACTACCCCCCGAGCTAGGCAACTAGCCCGCACACAAATTCAGCTAATATTCTACATACACGACTTCTAAAATTTTCAATTTTTGTTATTTCGTATTCCCTGGGCTTGAAATTAATAGGGAAGGTGCATTAGGTATTGTAGTGGCTATGTATTGGACGTTCAATGAGGAAATCCGTCGTTTCATATCTCCGATTTACAGTTTTACCGCTCGATGTTCGAAAGTTTGGCCAAGATTTTATCTAAGCGCTGCACACTTATATGACATATGCTAGCGGTGAATAAAGTTTAGTCATTTCTATACCGCACTGCATTGCCGGATTTTTCAAAAGGTCTCCGCTAAGGAAATAAATAAAAATTAAAGTATTCGACACCTACCTTTGTTGACAAATTTTCTATCTATGCAACTAGCACGCAAATACCCGTATGTTACGAGGAAACAAAATACTATTGACTCTTTTTGGAGCTAGTTGCCCCGTTTACCACCCGTGTATAAGTGATTGCTCATATGCGTTAAAAATCTTTTCCCGGTATTACAGAGTTCCAAATACAGGGAGTGATTCTGATTTCGTAATTGAAAATATTAATTATTCTCCACTGAACCCTATGTTATGGGTGCTCATTAGAATCGTCTCATCGACACGATTCTAATGAGTACCCACAACATAGGGCTGGGAAGAATAATAACAGATTTAGTGTCATCACACGCCAGTCTGTGCAGACGACAGAGCCAGTACAATCATAAGAAAGGTTGGGTTACTAGTATATATCGATAGGTGAGTGCAACACTATTCTAAGTGCCTGTGCATTGTACATGCACTTAGAATAGTGTTGCACTCACCTATCGATATATGGCTTGTAGTTTTTGTCGATATATACATAGTGCCATGTGGTTTGAAGAGTAAATTAAACACTCCTCATCTTTTGTCCTAATAAATGAGTTAACCCTTTCCCACGCAGAGAATTTTGGACTCTTAATATTTCAAAAACATCTCCAGACAATAGATTCAAAACTGTGCAAAATAACTTGAGCTCTCTAATAGGGCAGAAAACATTGTGGGAAAAGGAGAAAATGCTGGTCACCAGCATTTTCTCCTTTTCCCACAATGTTTTCAAAAGGCTTCTACCTCAGGATCGTATAAAAACCAGGGATTCTTTGGTAAAGGGTTAAATGAAACATTCAAGCCGATAGCAAAAACACAAGTATTTTTATTTCAAAGTAATTTATTGCGGAAAAGTATCCCCTTACCGGGCAGTGTAGATCCAAGATCAGACTGCACATTCTCTAATGTCCGTAAAACGTCTTAGACTCGCCCTTAGCAGTCTAAGGGTTAAATTTTAATTGATCCTTTACCCCATAAGGCATTCCTATGGTATCTCTAATTGACCCTCAATAACAGCAAGGATGAAATCGTTTCTTATGTGTAAATGACACCTTTTGATAACATAGAAAACATTGTGACATAAGGTGAAATTGCTCGTCACGAGCAATTTCACCTTTTGCCACAATGTTTTCCAAAGGCTCCAACAAGCAATGTGTAAAAATGAGTTTCTATGGAGTAACGGGTAAAGTAAATATTGAATTTGTACTTTCTTGACAATACACAATTTATGTGACCTTCATAGACAGTGAAAATGAGATTAGAAAGTGTAGAGAGTGTAGTCTGATCTTGACTCTACATTACATGTACTTTGATATTTTGAGGATTTTTCCCCGAAAAATAGCCGTGAAATAGCAATTGTCGGATTGTATTTTAGTCTCAAAACTGATTCTTATTGGGACCAATTTTTGTGGCGGTTGTCGCCACAGAGTCAACGAAAATTCCAAAATTCGAAAAAAAAAAATCCAAAATTCGAAACAAAATTCGAAAAATAAATAAGTCTAAAAACCAAACACATTGCCTATGATTCGGTTAAGAACATACCTAATAACCGCCATCAAATTTCAGTTAACTCCATAAAAAGTAGTCCACCAAATAAGCTACTGCTTCTAAAGAAGACGGCTTAAACTAATTTTACTGATTAAAGAAGTGTTGACAGTGATTGATTTTATGCTTAAAAATGCATTCTAAGAGACAGGTAAGGTTGGCCAACTGTTATTGCATTCTGAAACATCGGCTAATGTCGGTATACTACGTACTTGTAACAATCGAATTGCCTCGGTAAGCTGCAGAGAATGGTCGGGCATTCACGTCGGACACGGCATGATTAAATCATCTTTAGCATTATTTCGTTTTAATATACAATGATACTTTATGAAGAATATAAATATTTTATAGGTGTTTTGTCGATTAATGTAACCGATAGATCTAAAATAAAAAAAAAGAAACGATTTTTTTTCTAAGACTTCCGCACTCTCTCGCACGGTGAGAGTAACGAACGACAACTCTGCTCGGAGATTGAGACTTCCGGTGCAAAAGATTGTCATGCAATTTCGCGACTCTACAATTAAGGCCGATTCACGCAAAACAGAAAGAAAGGCTGCCCAGTCTTACCCCGAGATCAGTTTTGACTGGCATAACTATGCTTGTGGATCGTTTGCCTGAGGCTTGTGATCATGTTGAAGTTGCCTCGACAGGTTATAGTTTGAAGGTTGGCCGACGTAGGTTAAATTCGATGTTCTTTCGAAAACAATGAGGGCTTGTCAATTTTGCCTTCTCTGGCCTGTTTCTTTCTCTTACGACAGCGTTGTTTGGAGAAATATAGAAAGTACACGGTGGATACTTGTATGTGAAATGTGAATTTTGTTATGATAAATAATGTGACCCATATGACCCACCACGTCAAGAGGGATGGAACTGAGTTCAGGTAATTAAGATCTATCATATTTTCTTTTTATCTTTGTAAATTTTGTTATACCTGAGTTATTTGCTTAACCCATTACCACACAATCCCTACTTTTGACGCCACTGAGAAAGAAGCCTTTAGAAACCATTATGGAAAGAGGAGAAAATGTTGGTTACCAGCATTTTCTCACAATGTTTTCTGCCCTTCACAAAACAAATTTGAAATTTTCAGTCACATTTATTTTGTCATGTGCAAATACTTTAGATTTGGACAAACCTAACATTTTGTCGTTTGGTAGAAAGCACCAATCCATGTACATGTGTCTGACTCACTTTTTCTGCAATAAAATATATTTCTCTACTCTTTACCAAATTTTACCTAATTAACTCAGGCCTGATTTTTCTGTTACGGTGAAGAGAAGTTTTTAACAATTACCATTCATTCTTGCATTTAAGGTCACTAAAGAAAAAAAGCTATGAAAAACATTGTGGGAAAAGAAGAAAATAATAGTATCCTATTTTTCTTTGTTTTACACAATAATTTCTACCCTTTTTGATACAAGTTTTACTAATTTGAAGATTTATTATGTTGTCTGCAACATCTTTCGATTATGACCAGTTATAAAAATTTTGTTTTCTGGTTATAGTTAACTCATTACCAAAGGACAAAATCTTACACTGGTTCAAATTGAAAGCATTTGCAGATGACAAAATAAAGGTGACTGAAAAATTGAAATTTGTTTTGGGAAGGATGAAAACACTGTGGAAAAAGGAGAAAATGCTGGTTACCAGCATTTTCACCTTTTCCTACAGTGTTTTCAAAAGGCTTCTTTCTCAGGGGCGTCAAAAGTAGGGATTGTGTGGTAATGGGTTAACAGTATGGACCAACGTACAGTGTCGCAAATCGGAAGCTGCTGCTACTGTACGCCCCAAATCAGTTAGCTGCAGTAAACAAGTTTAACAAAACAGGCTGGCACGCGTAATCTAGCAGACAGAAAATGATTTGGTGTTTTGCATTTGAAAGGTAAGAAGTTTTTCTACAAATACATAATGCGATTGGGTTCATAAACGGTGCGATTTTTGAATAGGAAAGCTGCATCACCAAATTTTGTCGTTGGCGGCTGCAATGATCGCTAAACTTTTGCTTTCTACCCCTTCGGGAAGATCGGAAATCATTTTCTGATACTGCATACAGATAAAGAAATCATTCAGCTTGGCGTATACATGTCTATGGTAGTATTCAGTGCCATATCCATTGAAATATTTCACTTTTTATCAAGGTACCATCAAAACGTTCACTGTACGGCTAGCTGCCAACCCGGATTTTTGTACTGCTCGGTTAGCTGCGATTTTCTTGGTAAAGCCTCTTTCACATCAGCCGTGCGATTTTTTCGTCTTACGATTTTCGCTGCAAACACGATCGCTATTTATTCGTACCCGTCGCACATATTGCAAATTTTCAAAGCGATCTCGGTACATTGTTCGTACAGTTGACTCACGAACTGTATGGTGTCCGCAGGTTGAACGTACGAAAAAACAACTTGCCCCTGGAACGCTCACCTTAGACTATAGCTTATGATTGAAATTCAATTCTTTGAGCATCTTTGGTAAAGCTTCACCCAAGGAACATCCCTGCCAAGTTTCATCAAGATTGGCCCAGTGGGTTAGGAGAAGAAGATGTTTTAAGAGATTGTTGATGGGCGACAGACGCCGGACATAGGGCAATCAAATATCAAAGCTATATACCTGCCAGTTTCAAACAAGAATTTTAAATTTTCCTTCTTTGTCCTATGTTCGAACTTGTGGTCCCCGGGCTGGGTGAGTTTTAACCAAAGCAGCATCCTTGGAATGAACTTGATAGAGGTCCACTCAAACATGCTACATCCCAAATATCAAAGCTCTACACCTTCCCGTTTAAGAGAAAAATAAATTCAAAATTTTCCTTCTTTGTTCATATGTTCCAACCTGTGACTTCCGGGGCATAGCCAGTTTTGACGCCAGGGACATCATATTACCAAACTTGGTAGAGGTCCACTAGAAGATTCTGCATACCAAATGTCAAAGCTCTGCACCTTCAAGTTTCAGAGAAGATTTCCAAAGTTTTTCTTCTTTGTTGCTATGTTCGAACCTGTGACCCCCCCCCCGGGGCAGGGCCAGTTTTGACCCCAAGGGCATAATAGGAACAAATTTGGTAGAGATTCACTGCTACATGCCAAATATCATAGCTCTATGCCTTCTAGTTTTAGAGAAGAAGAATTTTGAAATTTTCTTTCTTTGTTCCTATGTTCGAACTTGAGACCCCCGGGGCGGGGCCAGTTTTAATCCCACGGGCATGATTTAAAAAAACTTGGTAGAGGTCCGCTAGGAGATGCCACATACCAAATATCAAAGCTCTACGCCATCTAGTTTCAGAGAAGAAGAGTTTAAAAGTTTTCCTCCTTTGTTCCTATGCTCAAACTAGTGACCCCCGGGGTGGGGCCAGTTTTGACCCCAGGGACATCATTTGAATAAAATTGGTGGCGGTCCACTAGGAGATCCAACAGACCAAATATCAAAGCTCTACGCTTTCTAGTTTCAGAGGAGAAGATTTTTAAAGTTTTCCTTATTTGTTCCTATGCTCAAACTTGTGACCCCCGGGGTGGGGCCAGTTTTGACCCCAGGGGCATAATTTGAACAAACTTGGCAGAGGTCCACTAGGAGATGTCACATACTAAATGTCAAAGCTCTACGCCTTCAAGTTTCAGAGGAGAAGATTTTTAATTTTTCCTTCTTCGTTCCTTTGCTCAAACTTGTGACCCCTGGGATGGAGCCAGTTTTGACCCCAGGGATATAATTTGAACAAACTTGGTAGAGGTCAACTAGGAGATGCTACATACCAAATATCAAAGCTCTACGCCTTCAAGTTTCAGAGGAGAAGATTTTTAAAGTTTTCCTCCTTTGTTCCTAGGCTCAAACTCGTTATCCCCCGGGGCGGGGCCAGTTTTGACCATAGGGGCATGATTTGAACAAACTTGATAGAGGTCCATTAGGAGATACTACATACCAAATATCAAAGCTTTACGCCTTATAGTTTCAGAGAAGAAGATTTTCAAAGATTTCGGTTTTTTTTTTTTCTTTTTGTCGCCATGGCAACCAGAGTTATGGGTGGAATTAAATTCTTTGAACAATTTTGGTAGAGCTTCACCCAAGGAACATTCCTGCCAAGATTAACCCAGTATTTAGGAGGAGAAGATTTTTAAAGAAATTGTTGACGGACGACAGACTACGGACGACGGACATAGGGCGATCACAATAGCTCACCTGTAGCACTTTGTGCTAAGGTTAGCTAAAAACAAAGCGACGAGTTCGCACGGCTGTCGTGCGGTTAGCTTAAGGCTGCCGCACAAATTATCAAGGCACCCGCAAGACTGCCTTAAGAATTTTCAAAGTTTCTTACGACCACCGCACGGCAAGCACGATTTTGCAAGACAGCTGTACTGTGTTCGTGCGATCGCCATAAGGAGGAGGAATTATCTCCTCTTGTCCGATTGGATATATATATATTCACAATGCTACCCCGGCACATAGGTTGCATATTGAAACAATGGACAGGATACTCGCAGATAAAGACCGGGACGACAATATTTTATGCTAAGGGCATTTTGTCATTCTTGTACAAGCACGTGCTTTCTTCATCTAAATCCTGGGTTGGTGGTACCTTGAATGTCTCGGGTTCAATGGGGGTTCAGCAATCGGAACATATCCTTTTTCATTCTGAGATCTTCGTTTCTGCATGACCTTCTCGTCCTGAAATCTCGATAGCGACTGATGACGAACAAGACATACAAACTTTTTAAAAGAGGACGGATGACGCTAACTTTTCGCAAGGCATTTGCGAGGCAGCTGTGCGAATCTCTACGTTGTTCCTACGTTCCGCAGTAGTCTTCAGACAGACTTTCACCAAACGCAAGGCATTCGCAAGGCAGCCGCAAGATGTTCGTGCGATCGTCTTTCGGCCTTCGCAGGACAAACGCAAGTTATAAAACCGTATGATTGATGTGCTATGGTCTCAAGGTAGCCGTATGGCTCCCGTGTGGCAACCGTACAGTTGCTGTGCAAACTCAAAAAATCGCAAAGAAATCGCTAGGAAAATGAGCATGTTGAAAAACCAGCTTAATTGCGACGTCTACGGCGTTGCAAATTCGTAAGACAGTCTTGCGGAAACCACGCAAAGTCCTGCGATTGATGTTCCCGTATGGCTGTCGTAAGGTTGATGCGAAACAGGCTTTTAAAGCTTATAATGAGAATTGTGTACATCTTGGTTAAGAGTGTTGCAAGAAATGACATATAGATCTAGCTCTGAAGATGTAAGGTTGGCAGTGGTGAATGTATAAAGTTCGTTTTCGACTTTTCCAGGTTCCATTTCCACCCTTTAAAGACTCGGTGAATCAAGCGGTCGTGAATAGCTCTACCATCGTCTATAAACGATCCATAGTCAGTATTGAGCACGTTTAGCGGTTAGATGTATTAAAAGAATCGGCTGCCTTTAAGCTAGTACTTCTGTTTTCACTGAGATTTATAAATTCAAAGGAAAACGCTACCAACTGAACGTCTGCAAATGCTTTGGTAAAGACTTAAGACTTGAGGATGGATGTGCGAGATAATATCGTGAATTCAGGTGAAGAACGAAAACCAGAAAACTCTATGTTTAACCCGAACTGAATTCTTTATTTCGTTGAAAAGCTACAAAAAAAAATTACTGTATAATTCATTGATGTTTATCAATGAATTAAAATCAATGATTAGGGGTTGCAAAAAAAATGGCAAACTTTGTACCTATCTGTTGTATAGGAACTAAATCAAGAAATAATATCAGCGATGTTTTCCATGTAATAAAAGGATTTATCAATGGAGCCGGATTTGTGTAATTCATGAAATGCCTTGAAGAAACAAGATAATCTTACCTGCTATTGTTTGAATTTATATATTTATGTATGTCGCTGTCCAAACTGGAATCTAGGCAGATCCGAAATCTAGACCAAACTGGAATTTTGCCTATACCAAAATAGTTTAACAGTTTGGCTAGGCAGCTCCACAATCTGCCTAGACCAAATCGGAATATTTTCTCGTTTTATATAATGCGACTACATATTAACCATCTTAGTCAACTTAAATTCCAACATAAAAGAAGCTTAATTAGAAATTCTGAGTAAGATTAAATTTTGAGTGTTTAGCACTTTCGAGGAAAAAATGCAACGAGGAAAACGGAGCAATTGATGGAAAAACAAATAAATTGCTTCAAATAAAAATAGGTCTCAATTGTAAACACATGTATAAGAATTAATATGATTAAAAATTTGGAAAAGAATCTAGATCTATTTTGGTCTACGCTAAAGTATTATTCTAATTTGGTCTAGGCAGATTCCCGGGATATGCCTAGATTCCGATCCGGCATACGACATATATAATTTTGAGCTAAAAAAACGTGTTTTACCATATGGACTGTACCTTTTTGTTCAGTATTATGATGCATTAATGCAGCTAGGCGTACACATTTTTTATTGTGAAATGCAGCTAATCGTTGCGTACAGATGCAGCTAGCCGTACAGTGAACGTTTTGATGGTACCTTGATAAAAAGTGAATTATTTCAATGGATATGGCACTAAATACAACCATAGAAATGTATACGCAAAGCTGAATGATTTCTTTATCTGTATGCAGTATCAGAAAATGGTTTCCGATCTTTCCGAAGGAGTAGAAAGCAAATGTTTAGCGATCATGGCAGCCGCCAACGACGAAATTTGGTGATGCAGCTTTCCTATACAAAACTCGCTCGGTTTATGAACCCAATCGCAGTATGTATTTGTAGAAAAACTTCTTACCTTTCAAATGCAAAACACCAAATCATTTTCTGTTTGCTAGATTACGCGTGCCAGCCTGTTTTGTTAAACCTGTTTACTGCAGCTAACTGATTTGGGGCGTACAGTAGCAGCAGCTTCCGATTTGCGACACTGTACGTTGGTCCATAGTGGTTAAAGAGGGTCTTGTTACAAACCATTTTGGGTGGGGAAACATCAAAATATAGAAAATATGTACTGTGGCAATTGTTTTATTGAAGTTGCAGGATCAGTTTGATTGGATAAATTCAATAAAAACTAAATTCTAAAAACTAAATCGGGCCCTTGTAAATTGCAAATTCTCCTCAGAATTCCATCTACTTCTTGTTTGTGACTGTGAAACAATATACCAATGCAAAGATCTGCAAGCTACATTTGAAAATGGCAACAAAACCCATTCTATGGAAAATTTGCAATTTTGGTGGAATATTTTCAAAAGTGTTTACAAGTAACATAGAACAATTACAGAATTTCTGGGCAGACTGGTGGATCATATATAATTTGTTATTTTCATTGTCTTTATGACCAAAGACTGAAATTTGAATTTTTTCACTGTATGGTAGATAATTCTAATACATTGTAATGCAATGAACTGTATTTCTATAAAACATTTTTTTTACAGATAACCTGGTTGGACAACTTCCTGGCTGCTTTTTGAAGCCACTAGTGATGCAAATATAAAGAATATGGAAGAGCAATTTGGGAGGTGCAATTGAATTACTTTCTAAGGAAATCAACCCAGATAGCAGCTAAGCAGGCATACATGGCAAAATACTGAAGGTTTTATATTTTTAAACCTTTTTTTCATGAAAATAATAATTAATGCTCTGAGATAGGGAGGCAAAATGAAATTGAAATTCAAAATGATCAGCTGTCTTGATTTTTTGGCTATAAGGAATTATTAGATTAATTTTTCTAAACCCTTGAATTATGTAAATTAGATGCATGCTGTATTTTTTAACCCTTTACCACACAATTCGAAATTGTCTTTTTCAAATTGATAGCATTTGCAGATGACAATTCAGATGTCTTATATCAGGTAAACTTTGCTTAAAATTGTGACTACTCTTTGTTATAAACACCTATTTACAAAGTGACTAATAGCATGACTTACTGTAACTTTTTGTTTGTACAAGTCGAAAATAGGTTTTGCCTTCTGCACAGGAAAAATATTCATTCATTAGCAACTTGAAATTATAGGTTCTTCTGAACTGGAAATATATGCAGGACATAACTTGAAATGCCATACTCATAGGCCGATGATTTTACTTTTCATGGTATTAAAATATGGTGTGAAAAATGAGAAAGTGTCCTGCACTGAAAGTTTTAGATCAACATATCTAGTAGGTAAAGGTTTGATTTGCGTAAACTGTGTGAAATATTTCCTTGACCATTCTGGACATAATAATTATGCAGAGCAATGCTGAGGATAAAAATAGAATATTGATTTAAGTAAATGATTGTTACCTGGGTCAGGTTAAATGAAGTAGATAATAATGAGCATTTCATTTCAAATTGTGAAAATCATTAATATCACATACACTCATTTAGTAATCTGGCACTGTTTCACCACATGGCATAAACACAAAAAGATAAATATTTGTCAAAATATGGGCCATGCTCTATGAAAAAGAGACTTAATGCATTTCTTTGATCTATTATACCAAGCAAGGCATCAAATAATTATGGATCTATAAACTCCATTTTGTCTAACATTCAACTGAATCATGAAGTAGACTGGTCCATGGAAATACAGAAGATATTCAAACGGCAAACATTGTGGGCCCATGTCAGCCTGGGCAGACTACACAGGCTGACCTGGGTCTATTCTTTTTGCAGTTGCAGCTCCTTTTTTTTTATAGAGCATGGTTCAATAATATACATGTATGTACATATTCACAGGTATTGGCTATGATCAACATGACATTGTGGATACCAAACAGATTCAAGCTGCTGTTTGGAAACAGGTGAAATGGTATAGAAAGAGGATCAGACCAGAAAGACCATACCAAAATCAGACAAAAGATGTACAGAATGCTTTTTGTACAATAGTGTTTTATTCTTCTAAATATTTTTTTAAATGTTGTCATATTATGAATAAGAAGTTATCCATTTGAAACAATACTTAGACTGCAGTAAGCATTGTTATTTTTCATATTGGTACATGTAAGTCCCACTTTTGTTGTATTTTTATATTTTTGTAACTAAAGCCGGAAACATGACAGGAAACATGATTTGGTTGTCTGAGGAAATGCTTTTTTTTCACAATGCTTTCATATTAACTCATTACCAAACGACAAAATTTTAACTTTGTCCAAATCGAAAGCATTTGCAGATGACAAAATAAAAGTGACTGAAAATTTCAAATCTGTTTTGCGAAGGGCAGAAAACACTGTGGGAAAAGGAGAAAATGCTGGTTACCTCCTTTTCCCACAATGTTTTCAAAAGGCTTCTTTCAGGGGTGTCAAAAGTAAGGATTATGTGGTAATGGGTTAAATATTTTCAAGTGGACATGAACTGTTTTCAGTCATTTAACTCGTTACCAAACGATAATATTTTAGACTTGTCAAAATCAAAAGTATTTGCAGACGACAAAATAAAAGTGACTGAAAATATGAAATTTGTTTTGAGAGGGGTAGAAAACATTGTGGGAAAAGGAGAAAATGCTGGTTAGCAGCATTTTCTCCTTTTCCCACAATATTTTCTAAGGCTTCTTTCTTCAGGGTCATTAAAAGTAGGGATTGTGTTGTAATGGGTTAATCTATGGTTACCAGAGTATTCGAATCATACTCCAGTGTGATTCATTGGAGGCTTTGCTGTGCAAAAAGTGTTCATGAATGTTTGTGCCCAATTAAGAATTCTTTGACTCATTTAACAATTACAAACCTATGACTTTCCCAAATTTAGAGCATTTGCAGCTGACAAATACTTATTGTATGGTAATCGGTTAAGCTACAGTAGTATTCCCTAGGGTTGCTTGCTATATTTTCCATAATGAACATTTATGCAAAGTTATTTGAAAATTCCCAAATGGTTGAACAACAGCTTTGATGAGACTCTTGACATTTTGATCTCCTTGACCGTGTATGAAAAAAATAATTATTTAATCTTACATATTGTTATTAATCTAAAGGCCAGTTTCTGGTCTTTGTTAATTTTAGATTTCTCCGTGTCTCAATATGACTAGGAACTTTCAGCCTGTCATTGTTATGCAAAAAAGTTTGTCTCAGTTGAGAGTTATCTGCCAGTATTTACTTTTGCCTACCATGTATGCTGGGAAATCAGCTTTGCATGCTTGTCTTGTTAAAAGCTTTCTGCAGCATTACTGATATTGTGCACAAAGATTTGTATGTTAACCCATTACTACACAATCCCTACTTTTGACAACCCTGGAAAAGAAATATTTTTGAAAACATCGTGGGATAAGGAGAAAATGCTGGTAACAAAACAAATTTCAAATTTTCAGTCACATTTATTTCGTTGTGTGCAAATGGTTTCAATTTGGACAAACCTAAAATTTTGTCGTGTGGTAATGAGTTAAACAGTCTTAAAAACATTTTACTTTGTGTTTCTTCTGAGTGATTTCAGTATGCATCTTTTCTTGACCGAAATGCTTGTGTACCACAGTGAAATGGACAAAATCCTGTGGTTTCACTTGACTGGTTTAAATTGTAAATTAAATCTCTAAGCACTAATTAAGATTAACTTATCAATAAATAGTTTACGGAGATACTAAGTGGTGTGTTTTGAACTTAAGAATTGAAGATTGATTTTAGGTAACCGTTTTTATATATTTTTGTGGAAACGTCAGAGACAAATATCTCTATGTATATTTCATGATACATGTACTGAGGCTAATGAAGCAACTGGTTTTCCAAACTCAACAATACAATGTTTCCTTAAATGTACATAGGATTAAATTTTTGCTGATAACTAAACAAGGGTAACGTGAAGAACTATATTATTGTGAAGATTTTCCAAATCATATGTCTCAAGATTTCTAGGTGAAGACAATGACAAAAAAAAATTACTTGGAATATGCAGTATTTTTTGTTAGTGTTTACATTTTTTTCAAACAGAATGTTTCAATGAGCATAGACTCAGTACATCCATTATTGACCACCTCGAAAAAAATCTCTCAAGATTATTTACTGAAAACATTGACTTTTTAAAAATGCAATTTTGCTAAAAGTATGCAGTTGCTTTTTGTTAGTGTCAGACATATCTGTTAAAACAGAAAGACTGGGCCTAGATTCAGTAGATGCATTATTGATTACATGGAAAAATATATCAGGATTATCAAGGTGGAAACATTTACAAAAATGCAATTTTGCTTGAAATATGCAGTTGCTTTTTGTTACTGTTGACATATCTTTTAAACAGAATGACTGAGCTTAGATTCAGTAAATGGGTCATTGATTACCAGAAAGCAATAGCGTCTAATTTTTGTCTTGTTATAAGTTTTAATCAAAGAGGGAAGCTTCAGCGAGCTGATGTTATTCTTAAAATGCTTCGATTAGGTCAAGCAGATCACATATTCAGCAACCTCTGCAGACATTTGCAAATTAGTCTGTACATATTTGATCGTGTGAGATTTTAGTCTACATTGATGTCTTTACCAAATTGGAAAGCATAAGTAAAAGGCTGCGTTCTTGCCAAAATTTGTAAAATTGTTGGTGATAAAATTATTCAGGTGAAAACATGGACAGAAATGCAGTTTAGCATGGAATATGCTGTTACTTTTTGTTGTTCACGTTGACATATGTCACCTGATAGTAAAAAGCATAGATCGGAGAACAAAAAAAAAAAAAACTACTGAGACCTGTAGTTTGTTTTGACAGATTTGTGTAATTACAAGGCTCAGAGTTGGTCTTGAGTACTTTAAATCAATGGGTATTTACTATTGTATTCCTTACGTGTATATACAGATTATTTAATTTACTAACAGCATGATGATCATTGAGTAGTTAGTTAATGCCATTTGGTCGATAGATCAGGGACATACTGTTTTAAAGTTGTTCAGTCTTAAAGCTGGATATTTTATTTAGTAGCTCTTTTACATGCCAACAGGTTATTGCACGACTATTGTAGGCGAATAATTAATCCTTTACCAAACAACAAAAGTTTAGATGGTCCAAATTCAAAGCACTTGCAGACAACAAACTAAATGTTGCTAAATAATTGAAATTCGTTTCCAGCAGGGTAGAAAACATTGTGGGGAAATGAGAAAATGCTGGTTACCGGCTTATTCTCCATTCTCAAAATGCTTTCAAAAGACTTCTATTTCAAGGTTGTAAAAACCAGGGATTGTTTACACTTACAGTAGTATTGTTCAGTCAGCACCTCTATGTATATTTCATGATACATGTTATCAGGCTAATGAATCAATTTGTTTTCCAAACTCAACGACACAATGTTTACTTGGATGTACATCAGTAAAATTTTTGCTGATGACTTAATATGCATATCGTGAAGAACTATGTTCTTGTGAAGAATTTGACAATCATCTGTCTTAAGTTTTAAGATGGAAACATTGACAAAAAATCAAATTTGCTTGTAATATACAGTTGTTTTTTATTTGTGTCGATACATTTTTAACTCTTTACCACACAATCCCGACATTTAAAGATGTTAACAAAGAAGCCTTTCGAAAACATTGCTGGAAAAGGAGAAAATGCTGGTAAAATGCTACCCTTTCCAAAAAAAATTGAATATTTAAGTCACATTTATTTTGTTGTCTGCAAAGTATTTCAACACAGACTGGTTTAAAATTTTGTCGTTTAGTAAAGAGTTAAGCAGAATGATGAAGTTTAGATTCAATAAATGCCATACTGATTACCTTAAAAATATGTTCAGGATTATTCAGGTGAACACATTGACAAAAATGCAATTTTGGTAGGAATATGCATGATTACCTCGAAGAAATATCCAAGACTATTAGGCCTAAATGAAAATATGTACAAAAATGCAATTTTGCTTGGAATATGCAGTTGTTTTTTGTTAGTGTTGACACATCTGGTTAAACAGACTGACTGAGCTTAGTTTCAGTGAATGTGTTATGGATTAACTGGAAAGAATAATGTCTAATTTTCTGTTGTTGTTTTTTTTTTATTATTATTATTATTTGAAGTTTTGTGCTCGGTGAAGTTGAACTTGAAAAAAAATTATAGTCATGGGGGTAATATTTCTGACATTTGTTACTGTATAGTTTACATTTAAATAAATACATGTACCAGGTGATAAGCAAAACTGTTTTACCTGTTTTGTAATACCCACAGCAAGCAAAATTTTAGGGGGTAATGCTGGGGTCACCTTGTCCATCAGTCTGTCTATCGTTTCACCTCCAATTTTTCACCCGGGCTTTCAAACTATAAAAGCTATCAACTTGAAACTTCATACATTGGCAGAACACATTATGGAGAAGTGCAGTGCATAAGAACCAAAACTGCCATTCATGTTTTTTGTGTTATTGCCATTTGTTGATATTCAGATGGAATTTTTGTCCAATCCAGGCCATAACTTCTTATTGAAGCTCAAAATTTATATCCCCCACATTATGATTGGGCGGTATAAAAGGAGTCAGCTTGTCTGTCTGATCAAAAACTCAAGATCAACCAGACAACCGCCACAACAGTGCCTTCAGCGCTTTGATTTTTTATTGCTGTCTTATCGCACTGTTTTAACCTACCTTTTCGATACTGTGTTCTACATTTGGACCTTTTTTTTTCGAGCGGTATCGATCAAGGTAAGATTACAGAAGCGTTCATCAGCTGATCTAAAAGTTTTACATTGTTATTTTTTGTTAATGAAAATGTTACTTTTATTCAAGTCGCGCTCTCGGAAAAAAAGACAGGTTAAAATGCTTCTTTGAAGAGCAATTTAAGCCTACCGAGCCAGGTACCAAACAAAAACGGATTCATAAATATCACTTTTGTACAACGGCCGGTCAAATCATGGGGTAGACTGGACCTTTAACATACAGATTTACCAGAATTAAAAAAGTTATGACATACATTAGGTCAGTCTGTGCAGGCTGACCTGGATGGACGCTCTTTGCAAGTGCATTAAGCCCCATTTTCCGAGAGAATATATCATTTACATAACGCATTCTCACATAGTACATTTGAGGGCAGGGAAAAAAAGGACGTTAGAGGTAATCTGTGTTCAAATTCACGATTCATTCATCAGTACACCGACTTATTCTCCAAGAGTTTCTAAATAGCCTGCAACTCGCAGTGACATTCGGACATTGGCATAAAGTGTCGTCCCGGGTCAGCCTGCGCAGTTGCCACAGGCTGATCCGAGACGATACTTATTTTCGTGTGTGATTTTCTGTTTCATGCAAGTCCACTGTGGGATAAGATTTAATTACTGACGTAAAGTGCTGTCTCGGATCCGCCTGCACTTTATGCAAATGTCCGAAACTTTACGCGGCCTCTTTACGCACGTTGCAGACCAACTGTGAAAGAAACACCACTTCCAATTTGCTAAACAAAATCCAAAGTTGTTTTACTTTCGCATTTAGAAATTCTGAGAAATAAAAAACGAGAACGGTAGTTTAACCCTTCACCCCATACGGCATTTCTATGGTATCTCTAATTGACCTTAAATAACAGCACGGATGAAGCTGTTTCTTATGTGTATATGACACCTTTTGACAGCATAGAAAACATTGTGACAAAAGGTGAAATTGCTCGTCAAGAGCAATTTCACCTTTTGTCACAATGTGTTCCAAAGGCTCCTACAAGCAATAAGTAGAAATGAGTATCTATGGAGTAAAGGGTTAAAAGAAAATTACATTCCGCCATATGACATTCTCGAAGAAATACACATTTTCGAAGAATATGACATGCGCAGACAAAGGTCTCGAGAAAGAATGGTAAATACGTACCGCGACTACCAGCATTTTCTCCTTTTTCCACAATGTTTTCAAAAGGCTTCTAACTCAGGGTCGTAAAAACCACACAATACCAAGTTCATACGACTCCGAGAACGACGCCTTTTGAAAACATAGTGAGAACTGAAAGGAAAAATGCAGGTAACCGGCATTTTTTTTCCTTGTCCACAATGTTTGCTACTTTTTTGAGAACAAATTCAATCATTTGAACCAGGTTTAAATTGTTGTCTGCAACTGCTTTCAATGAAGCTAAGGCTACAATTTTGTTGCGTGAAAATGAGCGAATAAATGCAGGGTCCTGCTAGTGTGGCTCAGTGGTCAAGTGTAGGACTCGTAACCTGGAGGTCCCATGTTCGAGCCTCGCTGGCTCCATTGGGTTTTTCTCACAGGAGTGTCCTTGTGCAAGACACTTCAGAGCCTAATCTAGTACTGGTGAAACCCAGGAAACATGAATATGTGAACTGTCGCCGTGATATGACTGAAATAACGTTGAAAGCGGCGTAAAACACCATTCGAACTTATAAATGCATGGTAGAACAGTATTGATGGGAAATGTCAAGCAATGTTTTAGAAAGCCTATTTGCTGAAGATCGTGGAAAATTTGAGACTGTTTTATAAAAGGGTTAAATCTTTACCAAACGGCAAAATTTGACACTTGTCCGAATTGAAAGCATTTGCAGACGACAAAATAAACATAAATAAGAAATTGAGAATTGTTTACAGGAGAGCAGAAAACATTGTGGGAAAAGGAGAAAATGCTGGTTACCAGCATTTTCTCCTTTTCCCACAATGTTTTCAAAAGGTTTCTATCTCAGGGTAGTAAAAAACAGGGATTGTTTAGTAAAGGGTTAAAGAGACCGTAGAGAACAAGGAATAGCAGACGAAATAGAAATATAGATTACCATGTTTCATATGACTGTGTTTCATGCATGCGATTAGACATATGACATATAATTAATTATCTTTAAGCGCGCGTTTGACAATAGATAAGGCTACAAAGGTCTCGTTTTCTGACCTTCAAACCAGGATTCATGTCCATATCCTTGTTATTGTATTTTAAAAAGTGTAAATAGAGGGCGCATAACCGTTCACAAAATACATTACCGCGAAGAGAAGTAGATCTACTTATGTCCTGTGTTCGTGGAAATTGATAAAAAAGGTTAAGCCTAGTAAACTAGCCTTAGGAAAGATATGCGCGTCACCCTGACTGCCATGATATGACCTTAGCTGTTAGAGTGGCGTTCTTAACTCTTTACCCCATAAGGCATTTCTATGGTATCTCTAATTGACCCTAAATAACAGCAAGGATGAAGCTGTTTCTTATGTGTATGTGACACCTTTTGATAGTGTAGAAAACATTGTGACAAAAGGTGAAATTGCTCATGACAAGCATTTTCACCTTTTGCCACAACGTTTTCCGAAGGCTCCTACAAGCAATGCGTAGAACTGAGTATCTATGAAGTAAAGGGTTAAACCGCAATACAACCAACTAGCCTTTAAATAGAGCAATGAGTTTTCCAAATTTTCAAGGGGATGTTTTCCTTTGAAAAGGGTATATAATCTTTATTTCCTCTATAAATGGAGATTGAAAAGAAAAAAAAGTACTTGCACATTAACCCTTTACCAAACAATCCCTGGTTTTTACGACACTAAGATAGAAGTATTTTGAAAACATTGTGGGAAAAGGAGAAAATGCTGGTAACCAGCATTTTCTCTTTTTCCCGCAATGTTTTCCACCCTGATAGATAGATATTTAAATTTTTGAGTTACGTTTATTTTGTCATCTGCAAGTGCTTTGAATTTAACCAGTCTAAAATATTTGTCGTTTGGTAAAGAGTTAAACAGATAAACAGAATGCATGTATACACCACTAAGTGGAAAATGAACAGTCATGCGATTGTTTAGCTACATGGAAAGTATATGTAGTACATGTACATAAGCCGTACATGAGCTGTGGTCTTGCAAAAGTATCATGGGCGGATCCAGAGGGGGTGACCGGGGGTCCGGACAACCCCCCCCCAACCCCTGGAATTTTGGCAAAAATGTGGTTATCAGATTTGTGAAATGGGATTGGTTTGATATTGCACAACATTTATGTAAAATACAGTCATAAAGTTACGAAAAAAGGTTCTAAATGTGGAGACCTCCTCATGGTTATAACTGGAAACGTTGACTTTTCTTGTAAACGGCTTACATCCACTGAAATCAAAGTATCATATAATAAGACGAGTGCGTTTTTGGTGGAAACCTCTCTTCCCCCCCCCCCCCCCCCCCGAGAAAGATATTTGGATCCGCGCATGAGTATCTCTACGCATCTCCGTGATACAGTATACCAGGGATCGTACACTGTATATAGTGTATATAAGATATCCCTGATTTTACCAAGCAGGTAATTACATAATTAGGGTACTATGAAATCTGTTTTGTGTTTCAAGCGGATTCTGGATTAGGATGGAATACATGTAGGCCTATATGCAAAAAATTGACTTACGGCATAAAGTTTCGACTCCGGTCTGCCTGTGCGGATTGGTAACCTTTGTCGGTACCTTTTGCCGTTACATTGAACCCCCCTTTCACAGAATATGCTCCTATACAGTTAAAATGGGTGTGCTTTATTATCTTTAAATAATTGAAAAATCAGGTCCAAGTGTTTATTAGTTCTAATGAATTTGTAAAAAAGTCACTGCTTTGTTTTGGAAACGAATTGTCAAAGCCTGATGAGATCTGAATGACTTGTTCTTTGTAATGCCGCGGAGAAAAGTAGTCCCGTCTTGGCTATCGTGAAAATTATACACGAAAGCACATAAATACAGCAGCATTGTAGTCTATTCAATTTCCCCACTTTTGAAAGTAATATTTTCTTTGAAAAAGAAAACAGATGCACACATTCAGCAAGAGTTTGCCATGGGTAACGAATGTCAATCGGGCCAGAGATTTATTTGATGGTAATAGTATTACTTTTCGATGTCCACTTATTTGTGTTGCTCGTCATTTTTTTTGTTTATTTTAATGCGGTACCTGTATGATACAGATAAAGGACAACAAAAAGTTTAGGAAATTATGACAAAAACTGCTGGACTTCAGAATATGATGACACTAATTACTTCTCAACCAATGACAAAACAAAACACCCACTTCTATAAAAAGACTTCTCACCGAAAAGGCTGTGATTGTTTGGAAAAAGGAGTCTATTGTAAACAAAGTTAAACTACTATGAAAAAGCTGTAATTGCTTCTTCAGCAAATGGTGTCACACCACTGGTTTTGAGCCATATTGAAAGTAGAGTGAAATTGGCCATCTTTGAAGCCTCACAGATCGCTTAATGGTAAAACTTTTCCCTTCCCGTCTTTTGCTGTCTAAAGTACGTCCATAGTCCTTAAAAAATGCATTAAAAACAACATGTCATCCGATTGCGTTTTTTGCTAAATCTCAAAAACAAAGGGCACCCTAGAATTTTCAATTTTCCCTCTCAAAAACACCTGTCCACCGCCATGATCCCAATTTTTTGTTCCTCTAGTGACACAAAATAGTCAAATCAATATACAATAAAAACACATCTAAGTGGTCCCACGATGCCTATATTTGAAGCAAATCTAAATTATATACCACCAAGCCCTCTTAGATCCATACAACAGTGCAACAAAAGTGCTACTGCAAATTTTCACTTGGGACAACTTTTGATACTACGAACCGGAAGCAGTCGAAGCAGTCTCTTACTGGTGCGACATCAAATATGTTTTCAAAGCCGTTTGGGGGGAAACCCCCATACTTCGGCCATCTTCCGCCCTCCTCTGTGATGCATTGAGGTAAAAGTAGCTTTGAAAGAAAGCTATGTTGATACTGGTGTGAGAAAGCCAAGAAACACAAATGTAGATCGCCATGATATGACCTTAACTGTTTAAAGCGGGTTTAATTCCAAAACATATACAAACATCAGATAATATATTAGTATCATATCGTTACCTGACAGTGCATTTGTTCTCATATCCTTGGTCAAGAACACCTGTACTGTAATCCGATTTAGTGAGGATTAAATTCTTTGGGAAAAACGAAAAGCCATTCACCCAAAAATCAATTCTGAAGAGAGACACTTTTGAAAATGTTGTTGAAAAAGAAAAAAAATGCTCGTAACCAGCTCTTTCTCCTTTTCCCACTGTGTTTTCTTACCCGTCCATGACAAATTGAATTATATAAACCACATTTATAATTTTCATTCATCTTCGCAAGCCAAGGCTGACGATTCACTATGCTAATCTACCCTGGGCAGATCGAGCTTGATTTTTACATTCCCCTGATACGCTTTTTCATTGGATGCAGCCAGCTCTAACTGCAACGAATCAAATCGCTTGTAGCATTTTATCTTTGATAAAAATAGAACAAGGCCGCTACCTTTCGAATAGAAGGTAAACATGGAAACCCACGTGGATGTCTGCTTATCGCTTCATGTGTATTCGTAAGCGGTTTGTAAAACGATATTTCACTGGCTTTTAGAAATATGATGTAAAGGGGGGGGGGGGGTAATAACCAGCATCCAATAGAGGGCGCATCGCAGGTATCTCGAAATCAGGCTCAATCAGCCAAGGTAAGATCCATGTAGTGATCGTAACCTTGGCTCGCAAAGATGTTATTTGTTGCTTGAGAATGATTTTAGTTTAGACTAGTCAGGCTAATGATTCATCATCCTGTTAAGTGTTTAACCCTTTACTCCATAGATACTCATTTCTACGCATTGCTTGTAGGAGCCTTTGGAAAACATTGTGGCAAAAGGTGAAATTGCTTGTGACGAGCAATTTCATCTTTTGCCACAGTGTTTTCTATGCTATCAAAAGATCTCATATACACATAAGAAAAACGTCATCCTTGCTGTTATTTAGGGTCAATTAGAGACACCATAGAAATGCCTTATGGGGTAAAGGGTTAAGTGTTTACTACATGTACATTAAAAAATATAGGGGCCATGCTCTGGCAAAAAGTGTTTAATGCTTCAACCTGTTACAGTAAAATTTTAGACCTATCTAAATTGAAAGCATTTGCAGACGACAATTTCAAAATGGCTCAAATGGTGCAATTTTTCTTTGACAGGGTAGAAAACTTTGTGGGGAAAAAGGAGAAAATACTGGTTACCAGCATTTTCTCCTTTTCCCACTAAGTTTTCAAAAGGCTTCTTCCTCAGGGGTGTTAAAAGTCATCATTGTGTGGTAAGGGGTTAACCCTTTACCAAACAATCCCTGGTTTTTACAACCCTGAGACAGAAGCCTTTTGAAACCAGCATTTTCTCCTTTTCCCACAATGTTTTCTACCCTTCCAAACACCAATTTCAATTTTTGAGTTATGTTTAGTTTGTTGTCTGCTCGGGCTTTCAATCTGGACCAGTTTAAAGTTTTGTTGTTTGGAAAAGTTAACAGACAATCCCAGGTCTAAATGACCCTGAAGAAGAAGCCTTTTGAAAATCTAGTGGGAAATGGAGAAAATGCTGGTAACCAGCATTTTCTCCTTTTCCCACAAGCTTTTCTAATCTTTCACTGACAATTACAATCATTCTAGCCAAATTTTAAATGTCTGAAATGCTCTTAACCCCTTACCACACAATCCCTACTTTTGACGCCCCTGAGGAAGAAGCCTTTAGAAAACATTGTGGGAAAAGGAGAAAATGCTGGTAACCAGCATTTTCTCCTTTTTCCACAGTGTTTTCTACCCTTCCCAGAACAAATTTCAATTTTTCAGTCACCATTATTTTATGGTCTGCAAATGCTTTCAATTTGAACCAGTCTAAAATTTTGTCGTGTGGTAAAGAGTTAATTTGGACCAGTCTAAAATTTTCTCGTTTGATAAAGAGTTGATACATCTCTGTGATTCATCATACCAACCAAGTTGTTACAGGATTATGGATCACATAATTATGGATCCATCACAATCCATTTTGTCAGACATGCACCAGAATCACAGGGCAGGATAATCTATTGACATGCCTAATCCTTTCCCAACCGACTAAATTTAAGACTGGTCCAAGTTGAAAGAACTTAGGCCACAAAAAAATGCAACTCAAGAATTGAAATTTGTGACCAGTGGGGCAGAAAACATTGTGAGAAAAGGAGACAATGCTGGTTTCCAGCATTGTCTCCTTTTCCCACAATGTTTCTAAAAGGCTTCTGTCTTGGGGGTGTAAAAACCAGGGATTGTTTGGTAAAGGGTTAACTCATTACCAAAAAACAATAATTTAGACTTGCCCAAATCAAAAAAACATTAATGCAAATGACAAAAATAAAAGGGACTGAAAATTTGATATTTATTTCACGAAAAGTAGAAAACATTGCTGGTTACCAGCATTTTCTCCTTTTCCCACATTTTTTTCCAAACGCTTCTTTCTCAGGGTCATCAAAAGTAGGGATTGTGTGGTAATGGGTTAAAATTGACAAATAGAAAAACATATTGACCTAGATCAGTAGATGCATTAAGCCCCTTTTCACAGAAACCGCTCAAATAATTTTTCAGGAAAAGTAGGAGGTAAGTAGACACACTTGTCACTTATTGTATATAATGTCCTTATCATAATTGACGACAAAGTTGTTTACTCTTTTACCAAATGACAAAATTTTAGACGGGTTCAAGTTGGAAGAATTTTCAGATGACAAATAATAAAGATGGCTAAAATAGCAGAATTAGTCTTTGATAGAGTTGGAAAGATTGTGGGAAAAAAAGAAAATGCTGGATACTAGCATTTTCTCATTTTCCCACACTGTTTTCAAAAAGCCTATCTCCAACAGTCTTTAAAACCTGACATTGTTTGGTCTAGAGTTAAGACAAGACCCGTTACAAGATGGCAAAATTTTAGACTTGACCAAATTGAAAGTATAATTTTATAGGCAAGAAATTCAATTTCACTCAAATTAGTATGATGTTTATTTCATACACATGGACAGGTATTGGAGAAAATACAGGTTTCCAACATTTTCTCCTGTTCCCACCGTTTTTTCCAAAAGCTGTCTCAGGACTGCAAAAACAAGGGATTGTTTTGTAAGCGGTCTGATTCTTATCTTTTTTAGCGCCGAATAAACTGGATTTCTTTCTATGAATGTATATACAATTCCCTGAAACTAGAGAAATATCATCACAAAAGCTTGACTACAGAAGCAATGGGTATGCAGTCAAGATTAGACTGCATATGCTGCACAGTTTGATCCATGCTGTACAAGTCTCTGTTTTCATCTATAGCACTAAAAGGATTAAAAATACCGTTGACCCTTTTTTAACTCTTAACCCATTACCACACAATCCCTACTTTTGACGACCATGAGAAAGAAGCCTTTAGAAAACATTGTGAGAAAAGGAGAAAATGCTGGTAACCAGCATTTTCTCCTTTTCCCACAATGTTTTCTACCCTTCACAAAATAAATTTCGAATGTTCAGTCACTTTCATTTTGTCGCCTGCAAATGCTGTAGATTTGGACAAACATAAAATACTGTCATCTGGTAATGTGAGTTAACCGGCTTACTAATTGATTGATTGATTGATTTAAGACTGTTTTCAACATTATTTCAGTCATATCAGAGCAGCCAGTGCACCTATCCATGCTTTCCTGGAGTCTCTTTGACCAGTACCTCACACAATTTTCTTTCAAAGGCACTGGATACTTCCTCACATAATCATTTTCGAAACAATGGTCAGCAGTGGGAGAGGAGAGAAACCTGTCACAGTGACTATCACCAATCCTTGGAAAGAAATTTGGCGAGCCAAGGGTCGTGGTATAGGGATTGAACCCTGGACCCTGTGTTCTCAGGTCCTGTACACTACCCACTACGCGATCAGCAGCTGTGCTGGGCTCTTAACCCATTACCACACAATCCCTACTTTTGGCGCCCTTGAGAAAGAAGCCCTTAGAAAACAATGTGGGAAAAGGAGAAAATGCTGGTAACCAGCATTTTCTCCTTTTCTCACAATGTTTTCTACCCTTCACAAAACAAATTTCAAATTTTCAGTCACTTTTATTTTGTCGTCTGCAAATGCTTCCAATTTGGACCAGTCTAAATTTTTCTCGTGTGGTAATGGGTTAATAATTCAGATTAAACTTTATCTCTTAACCAAATGACAAAATTTTAGAATTGTCCAAATTGAAATCATTTGCAGACAACAAAATAAATATGACTAAAAAATTGAAGCCCGACTAGAGAAGAGTAGAAAACAGTGTGGGAAAAGGAGAAAATGCCGGATACCAGCATTTTCTCCTTTTCACACAATGTTGTCAAGAGGCCTCTTCCTCCCAAGTAGTTAAAACCAGGGATTGTTTGGTAAAGGATTAACTCTTTACCGCATAATCCCGACTTTTAACGACCCTGAGAGAGAAGCCTTTAAGAAAACATTGTGGGAAAAGGAGAAAATGCTGGTAGCCAGCATTTTCTCCTTTTCCCACAGTGTTTTCTACCCTTCCCAGAACAAATTTCTATTTTTTAGTCACCTTTATTTTTTCGTCTGCAAATGCTTTCAATTTGGACCAGTCTAAAATTTTCTCGTGTGGTAAAGAGTTAAGCCTTATCATCTATGATTTTGATTTTTGTATTTGATAGGAGAGCAACATTGTGGCACAAGCATTTTCTCCTTTTCCCATAATGTTTTCAATAGCAGTGTTGTCTACGGTTTTACATGTAAATCTCAGGACACTGTGATGAAGGGTTAAAGACATTATAATCTTTAAATTTGCTACAATCTTTTTTCATGTTTTTCTTTAAATTTCTGAAATGAAAGTTCAATTGATTATCCATACTTTAGAAACAGGCTTTCAAAGGTGTCTGCTGTAAATTTGTCATGGACAAAGAGTGACTTTGGTCATTTGAAAACCAAGAATCTAGTTATATTTCCATGGCAACTGGGAAACAGAATTACAAAAAGATCAAATAATCAAGTCTTCATTAAGCAGGTTTCCTGACTTACGTTTCATGTCACTGCTTCAAAGAATTTTACACTCAGCATTTGTAGAGATTTCTGTCTCTGTTACATGAACCCTTGACCAAATGATGATATTTTAGACTTGACCAAATAAAAAGCGTTTGCAGATGGTTGGTTGTATTGGGTTTAAAGCCACTTTAACAGCTAAGGTCATATCATGGCCGTCGGTGACGCACATGTGTTTCCTAGCTTTCTCATACCAGCACTAACACAACTTTCTTTCCAAAGCCACCGACTACTTTTCGCACATGCTTCAGCAGAGGTGAGAGGCAAAAATATGCCAGCATTTTCTCCTTTTCCCAGTATGTTTTCTATAGGCTTCTTTCTCAGGGTCATCAAAAGGTAGGGATTGTGTGGTAATGGGTTGGGTTAACTCTTTACCACATGAGAAAATTTTAGACTGGTCCAAATTGAAAGCATTTGCAGACAACAAAATAAAAGTGACTGAAAAATTAAAATCTGGTTTGGGAAGGGTAGAAAACACTGTGGGAAAAGGAGAAAATGCTGGTTACCAGCATTTTCTCCTTTTCCCTCAGTGTTTTCAAAAGGCTTCTCTCTCAGGGTCGTTAAAAGTCGGGATTGTGTTGTAAAGAGTTAAGCCCCTTTTTGCCAGAGCATGCTTGCATCTATGTGGCTGGAAAGGAGTGAAAATCCTAAATGATAGGGTTTTTCAATGATATGGGTTTTCGGCACACCTGCAATACTATCACTAGAAACAGCCCTCTGTTCTGGAAAGGATCAAGGGAAGTAACTTCATTCTTCTTTTAACATTTTTTATTTTGCTATCTAAGTTACCGTTTCAATGTTAACAAAAAGTCAAACATAGTGTTTTCAGCTACTCTACAAAATAAAATGTAATAAATTAAAAGTGCTAAGGCTTTATATATATAAAATATGTAAAAACATCACAGCTAGGAATTCACAAATGATGTGCACTTGCAAAACAATCTGTATAGGACAGAACACACGTTTTACACAATTGACCTTTCTGTAAACACGAGTTTGGCACGCCCCCCCTTAGTAACGTGGTATATTGGTTGTCAAGCCTGACAAGCTAACCAAAAAATGGCATAAAATACAAAGAGAAAGAACGTTTATTTCAGGTTTGTTCTAGCCGATATTTTGCTCTAGGTTAATTACAACAATTTTTTTTCTTTTAATTTTAATTGATTGATAACACAATAGTTGTTTTGATAATTAAATAGACACGACCAATTATCGCATGTCTGTATTAAATTGTGTCAGACTTTTTTTGTTTACATGATGCCCAATGCTGCTTTTTCATTGGCCGATATACATTGGAAGACCTGTCAATCAAAATCGGCAGAAAGGTCAATTCTCCCATACACCCAGTATGTGACAGACAACTTTTAATCCCTTACCACACAATCCCGACTTTTAACGACACTGAGAAAGAAAGCATTTGAAAACAATGTAGGAAAAGGAGAAAATGTGGTAACCAGCATTTTCTCCTTTTCCCAAAATGTTTTCTGTCCTTCCCAAAACAAATTTGAATTTTTAAGTCACACCTATTTTGTTGTCTGCAAATGCTTTCAATATGGACCAGTGTAAGATTTTGTCATTTGGTAAATTGATAATCTTTTATTACACAATTTTGAATTTGAATTTTGCTGGTTACCAGCATTTTCTCCTTTTTCCAATATATTTTCAAGCCCTCTTTCGTAGTGTTGTTACAGCTTGTGATTGTGTAGTCAATGGTCAAACCATAACCATATCAATCTCATAAAATCATTGTAGTTGGAGAACAAATTGCCCTGATGAGCAATTTCTATCTTTGTCACAATGTTTTCAAAAGTAGCTTCCAAGCATGATAATAAAAAGTTGTCTTTACAATGAGTCCCATTCAAAAAGTTTACGCAATTCAAACCACAGTGTCTTGTCACACAGCATATATACTACGGTATTCCAAACAGCATGTATACTATTCCAAATTAATCCCTTACCACACAATCCCGAGTTTTAACCCTTTACTAAACAATCCCTGGTTTATACAAACCCGGGATAAAAGCCTTTTGAAAACATCGAGGGAAAAGGAGAAAATGCTGGTGACCAGCATTTTCTCCTTTTCCCACAATGTTTTCTACCCTGTTGGGAACAAATTTCAATTATATAGTTACATTTATTTTGTCATCTGCAAGTACTTTCTATTTGGGCCAGTCTAGAATTTTGTTATTTGGTAAAAGGTTAAACACCATGAAGTAAGAGACTTCTAAAAAAACATTGTGGGGTAAGAAAGACATTGCTGGTCGTCAGCATTTTTTCCTTTTTTAACAATGTTTTTTACCCTTCCCAAAAAATAATTTCAAGTGTTGATTCAAATCTATTTTTTTGTCTGTAAATGCTTAACATTTCAACCAGTCTAAACTTTTGTGATTGGTTTAGAGTAAACACCAAGAAAATTGTTGTTTTATTGTTTGAATTCATCACTCCGATAACATTTGAATTTAAAATTTGGACTGTTCTTTACTCCTTTCCCAAATATTTTTTAACTCATTACCAAACGACCAAATTTTTAGGTTTTACCCAAATTGAAAGCATTTGTAGATGACAAATGTGACTAAAGAATTGAAATGAGTTTTGTGAAGGGGAGAAAACATTGTCGGAAAGGGAGAAAATGCTGGTTATCAGCATTTTCTCCATTTTCCACAATGTTTTCAAAAGGCTTCAATTTTGGGGACGTAAATCCAGGAATTGTTTGGTAAAGGGTTACATTTAGAATTTGGGCTGTTCTTTACCCCTCTCCCAAATATTTTTTAACTCATTACCAAACCAAAATCGAAAGCATTTGTAGACAACAAAATAAAGGTGGCTGTAAATTTGAAATTTGTTTAGTAAAGGGTAGAAAACATTGTGTGAAAAGGAGAAAATGCTGGTTACCAGCATTTTCTCCTTTTCCCTTAATGTTTTCTAAAACCTTCTTTTTCAGGGTCATCAAAAGTATGGATTGTCAGGTAATGGGTTAAACTCTTTCATGTTTGAAGAATCAGCAGAAGTAACTCAAAATTGGTACAAATGACATAAAGTTCCATGAAATAGATAGTAGATAACATTCAGAAAAATCAAGAAATCCAGTTACAAGCATATTCTCTTTTTTCAAGAATGTTTTCAACGGGCTTATTTCTCATGTTTGTAAATGCAGAATTGTTTAGAAAATGATTCAACAGAATTTGGCGTACAAACTTAAACTTGTTTAAATTAACAGAGACAGATTGAATAAAGAGGAATTCTACTCAGGACGGAAAAAAACAATTAAAATATATAAATTACTAACTGAGAATTCTTTTACAAAGAAAGTATGAAATATGGAACTTTAACCCATTACCCCACAATCCCTACTTTTGACGCCCCTGAGAAAGAAGCCTTTAGAAAACATTTGGAAAAAGGTGAAAATGCTGATAACCAGCATTTTCTCCTTTTCCCATAATGTTTTCTACCCTTCACAAAACAAATTTCAAATTTTCAGTCACTTTTATTTTGTTTGCAAATGCTTTCAATTTGGACCAGTCTAAAATACTGTCGTTTGGTAATGGGTTCAACGACCTTTTAGTGATACAAAATATACATACAAATCTTTCCTTTGTTTCATCAAATTCAGTCCTTTTTCCCCTTATTCAATATACCGCTACTCAAAAAGGACTTGTCCTCTGTTGTAACAATTTCAGTGAGGACATTTTTTTTCATATAAATTTCATCATACAGATCTACCTCTCATATTAATTTTACCCTCACTTTTCTACTTCTTATCATCCCATTACCACGCAATCCTGACTTTTGACGACCCTGAGAAAGAAGCCTGAAGAAAACATTATGGGAAAAAGAGAAACTGCTGGTCACCAGCATTTTCTCCTTTTCCCACATTGTTTTCTTCCACATCCAAAACAAAAATCATTTTTTCAACTAAATTCAATTCGTCGTCTGCAAGTCCTTTCAATTTGGACCAGTCTCATTTTTTGTCGTTTGGTAAAGAATTAAAATCAGATCTGAATGCAGATCTCATCTTATGACCATATCATATTTCTCATATACATATCAGGTGAAAGAGTCACATTGTCTTTCTTACAGAATATATGGTCATTAATACTCATGTATTACAAGTAACCATGTGGCAGATTACATATGGCTTGCAACACAGGAAAAGGGGCATTTGGACATTTGCGTAAAGTGTCGTCTCGGATCAGCCTGCGCAGCCCGCGCAGGCTGATCAGAGACGACGCTTTACGACTACAGTAGATTTTGTGCTACAGTAGACTTGCGCAAAACAGAAAATTACATAAAGACGGAAAGTGTCGTCTCTGATCCGAGACGACACTTTACGCAAATGTCCGAATGCCCCTTTTCGTGTGTTGCATGCCATAATGGTATTTCCATTATCACAGACAAAATTTTTTAAATACAGTTCTACACTATATGGATTCTACAAAGAGTGCTTAATAAAACTGACATTTTTAAATATAATAAACAGTCGGCATACTGTAATTTCTAGGTTGTTTTAGCCAAAAGCATTCTATGAGAAAGTAGCACACAGATAAGACATGCAATCTTATCTTGATCTAAAATATCAACAAAAGCAAAAATATGATCTCTTACGCACTCTTAGTGTAACCAATCAGCTGCATATGCTACACGACCTACAAGATCTGGCACATTACCAAACAAATTTGGATAATGCCATCTTACTAAATAGGTACTTACATGCATAAACAACTTTAAAAAAGTGCACCTTTTCTTATGGATTTCAACTTTGTATTTAACCCTTTCCCAAACAAACCCTGGTTTTTACGTGTCTGCAGTACAAGTCTTTTGAAAACACTGTAGGAAAAAGAGAAATTGCTGGTAATGAGCAATTTCTCCTCTTTCCACAGTGTCTTCCTCCCATTTGGAGAACTTTCTACCATTTTCATCGAATTTGAAATTGGCGTCTGCAAACCCTCTCAGTTTGGAAGAGTCTAAAACTTGCTGTTTGGGAAAGGGTTAAATCTTTATAGCATAATCCCAAGCTCTAACCACCATAATAGAATGAGCTTTTGAAAACACTGTTGAAAAAGAAGAAAATGCTAGTAACCAGCATTTCCTCCTATTCCTGTCATATGTTTATAAACAAAACTTTCATATGAATAACACTTAGTTTGTTGCCAGTATATGCTATCAATTTCTACTGGTCTAAAATGTTGCTGTATAATAAAACTTTACACAGCCTCTCATAGACAAAGAAACTGTATCCTGGGCGGACAGGGTAATGACGATACATCAATGTTTCCTTCTTGGGAGTAACATTTAAATCCAGTGATTTCTGACTGTTCCAACACCAACATCCAACAACAAAAGTGCAGCTTTAAAATACAAACAAAAATAGTTCACATGGAAAATGGCAGTAACTGATATGTATAAATAAAGCAAAAACCTTCAATACTTGGCCATAACTATGCTAATGTTCCAGTTTTGAAGGTTTTACTGTATGTGTTAAAATCAGAGAGACAATGTTGTGTCCATCTGCTATCGTCTGGGACTCGCTGTTCTGGATCTCGACAGATTCAACTGTTGTGAGAGTTCTCTAACTTTATCAGACCAGTATTCACTACTCTGCTGTAACTGTATGGATAACTGAAAATACAGGAAATAATAAGTCAATGTATATTTCATTTTTTATAAAGATTGAGGCCACATCTTTTTGGTTTTTCCATTATATCTATAACCAAAAAATAAATATAAGTTTGGTTTGGTTTTATTGAGCTTTAACGCCATTTTAACCCTTTACTCCATAGATACACATTTCTACACATTGCTTGTTGGAGCCTTTGGAAAACATTGTGGCAAAAGGTGAAATTGCTCGTCACGAACAATTTCACCTTAAGCCACAATGTTTTCTACACTATCAAAATGTGTCATATACACATAAGAAATGGCTTCATCCTTGCTGTTATTTAGGGACAATTAGAGATACTATAGAAATGCCTTATGGGGTAAAGGGTTATTAGCTAAGGTGACGCACATGTGTTTCCTGGCTTTCTCATACCAGTACTAACACAACTTTCTTTCCAAAGCCACCGACTGCTTTTCTCACATGTTTCAGCAGAGGTGAGAGCCATGTTCAAGTTGTCATCTACTAGTGTGTTTAAGTGGTTTTCGTGGTTGTGAGGTAGAGTGCCAGCCTCATAACCTAAAGGTCCTGAGTTTGATACCCCGGAGCGGGTGTCAACTTTGGAATTTTTCATTTGCCCACACATTCGGTGCGAGTTCTGATGTTGTTCCCAGGAAGCAGAATCGAGAGAGATTTGTATAAATTGTAAGAACTTGTTTCTCAATCGATGTAAAAAAAATATGTTTAAACTTAAGCTTAGTGTGTACAATAGTTTTGAGTCAAATTTTTTTCCTTCAAGTAAATGGATGAACAACTGAGAGTCCTTGATGGATCACTTCATTTATATCATTGTCACATGAAGAGCCAAGAAATTTTTTTATTACATCTCAGGAAATAAATAAGTGAAATACAATTTATGTTATCCTTTTACAACACAATCAAAAATGTTAATAACACAAAGAGGCTAAGTGGAAAAATTACAAAATACTGATAAAGAGCATTTTCCTCTATTCCACAGTCCTTTCTCCGCTTTCAATTTCAACATTTCAGCAGCATTTAACCCATTCTCAAACAAGCCCTTGTTCTTTTGAAAACACTGTGGGAAAAGGAGAAATTGCTCGTAATGAGAACTTTCTGCCATTTTTATTAAATATGAAATTGCCGTCTGCAAACTCTGAGTTTGGAAGAGTCTAAAAGTTGTTGTTTGGGAAAGGGTTAATTTGTTCTCTGTCCCTGTAAATGCTTTCAATATAGACAAACCTAAAAATTGCCATATGGTAAATAGTGAATAGGCCTAAATGCTTTACAATACCAGAAAATGTTTTGACTTGTAGTATTAACCCTTTACTCCACAGATACTCATTTCTACGCATTGCTTGTAGGAGCCTTTGGAAAACATTGTGGCAAAAGGTGAAATTGCTCGTGACGAGCAATTTCACCTTTTGCCACAATGTTTTCTATACTATCAAAAGGTGTCATATACACATAAGAAACGGCTTCATCCTTGCTGTTATTTAGAGTCAATTACAGATACCATAGAAATGCCTTATGGGGTAAAGGGTTAAAAGCAACTATAAAACAATAAACAGGAGACTAACCTTTAACTCATTACCAAACGACAAAATTTTGGACTTGTCCATATTGAAAGCATTTGCAGACAACAAAATAAAAGTGAATCAAAATTGAATTTTGGCTTCGGAAAGGTAGAAAACTTTGTGGGAAAAGGAGAACCAGCATTTTCTGCTTTTCCCACAATGTTTTCAAAGGCTATCATTAAAAGTCAGGATTGTGTGTGATGAGTTAAAACCCCATGACCAAGTTTCAAACTTGTGTGAGATGATACCAAGACAAAATACTCTCACATGATTATCTATTAAACTGAAAATGGCCTCTACGAAGCACAATAAGTTTAAAGCCCAGTTTTTAAACTTGTCTAAAATATTATCAAGACAAATTTAAACACTATGACCAATTTTCATGAGTATCACACTGAAAATGTGGCCTTCAGAGAGTAATCACATTTTTTCTTAGAATTGCCCTAAATACCTACTTTTTGACATCACATGACCCAGTTTCTATTCTGTTGGAGATATTATCAAGAATTTTCAAGAATATCCTACGGAAAATATGTCCTTTGGAATTACACACAAGATAATTGTTGACAGTTGCACAATGGGCACAGCATGATCACAAAAGCTCACCTTGAGCTCTTGGTGCTCAAGAGAACTACACACAGAAAGGGGATCTACACTAACATATTGGTAGGGATCAGGGTGACAGACCTAGATTTTTGCACAAAAAGTTGACCAGTACAGTATATTGTCATCAGATACTGCAATCTACAGGCAGACACTAATATCTAGTACAGCAGTCGAGCTCTATATTGGTGACCAGTGTTTATATGTTTGAATATAGTTCAAGTTTTTAACTCATTACCAAACAAGAAAATTTTAGGATTGTCCAAATCAAAAGCATTTGCAGACAACAAAATAGAAGTGACTGAAAAATTGAAATTTGTCTTGTGAAGGGTAGAAAACATTGTGGGAAAAGGAGAAAATGCTGGTTACCAGCATTTTATCCTTTTCTCACGTTTTCTAAAGGCTTCTTTCTCAGGGGCATCAAAACTAGGGATTGTGTGGTAATGGGTTAACCCCAGCATTAGCCATCCAAATGATAGAGACAGAAATGTCACACTGTGTTTTTTTTGCTCATTTAGTTGGCTAGTCTTAAAATTCAGATCTTGGAACCAGTTGGTTTTGAAACACTTGCCTGAATAAAGCTTGATACATTGAAGAACCAACTATAGTCATAGAGACTACTTATTACTAGTATACCACATAATTATTACTACTTACAATTAATATCATGGCCTTTTAACAAATAAGTTTTAAATGTACACCATTTGCCAGTAAAGATGGTTAAATGTCTGTTTATTATGTACCTAGCAGTGAAATCCTGGAATTTCCCAGTGTAATAAATTTTGATATCATCACTAGTGACAATATCAACTTTCAGTTTCACTTCCTGCCGTAATTTAGGAACTACTTTTTTTTCCATTAACTCTTTACCCCATAAGGAATTTCTATGGTATCTCTAATTGACCCTAAATAACAACAAGAATGAAGCTGTTTCTTATGTGTATATGACACCTTTTGATAGAATAGAAAACATTGTGGCAAAAGGTGAAATTGCTCGTCACGAGCAATTTCACCTTTTGCCACAATGTTTTCCAAAGGCTCCTACAAGCAATGCGTAGAAATGAGTATCTATGGAGTAAAGGGTTAAGCACTTATAGATTGTGTTAATTGTAAGATTTGTGAAGTCTTGTTTTGTTCTCTTAAATTATGTATTCATCCGCACTATGTCCCTGATTTCTTCTCTCTATCCAAAGTATTGATTCCAACTTTCAAACAAGAAATTAAAAATAATAATGTTAATAAGGTATATAATAAAATAGAATAATCAACTGGTATTTTTGATATGAAAAATATCTCACTTGGATGCGTCATAAGGGGTTAAAAAAAAAACTTGTGCTGTGCACTAGTTTTTTCAACACCTAACAACACATCCTCGTGAGGTATTTTTCATATCAAAAATAACCAGTTGATTATCCTCTATATATATGATAGGTAAAACACTACAGAAAAGAAGTAATGTTATTTACACCCAGCAGGAAAGGCCTAACTATTGTGCAGTCAACCTTGTATTGTCCATAAAATAGTATCGGTCATTGGACAGTATAGCTCAATATCATAATAAGCCTTTTCTGCTATTTAACCCTGATCTACACACTATGGTTAAGATTTTGTTAAAAAAAAAAAACCGTTGTGTTACATGAACAGCACATTTGCTTGACCCATTACCACACAATCCCTACTTTTGACGTCCCCGAGAAAGAAAGCCTTTAGAAAACACTGTGGGAAAAGGAGAAAATGCTGGTAACCAGCATTTTCTCCTTTTCCCACAGTGTTTTCTACCCTTCCCAGAACAAATTCCAATTTTTCAGTCACCTTCATTTTGTCGTCTGCAAACACGTTCAATTTGGACCAGTCTAAAATTTTCTCGTGAGGTAAAGAGTTAACCAAACAATCCTATGTTTTCATTACCCTGAGAAAGAAGGTTTTTTTGAGTTGTAATGCAATGAAATGTGCACCACTTAGGTATTACTAGAAATGTTTTAATGTATCTTCTCACCTATTTGATAATAAAGTATAGGTTAAAAGTATGTAATTTAGCAAAAACAGATAAATTGTCTGATTCACTGTGACAGGTTGTGGCTTTCAATTACACAGATGATCTTGAAAACTAGAATTTAGGCATAATCTGGCAAAAATAGCCAAAAAAATTGCAAAAAATAGGCCCTCTTTCTGTATGACAATGTCCTTTATCCATTAGTGTTTGAAAACTCTGGTAATTAGACTACTTTCAAAATTTCCATATATTAAGATTTCATATGATGATTTATGAAACTGCATCATGCAATTTATCTTCTTTTATTGCATCATTTTCAACAGCAGTTTGCTACAAGACAAGAAATTGTAATGAACTGATGCTATAGAAATGCTGAGAAAAAAATGACCAAGTCAAGACTAATATGAAGTATATAATTATATAAGAAGGACAAAATATATATTGTATACCACATCGTTTTATACCCAATTTTCTCCCATAACATTACAGCATATACATATTTTGACTGTTTATAAACTGTACTGTTTAACTCATTACCAAATGACAAAATTTTAGGTTTGTCCAAATTGAAAGAAATTGCTGATGACAAAATAAAAGTGACTGAAAATCTAAAATTCGTTTTGTGAAGGGTAGAAAACATTGTGGAGAAAAGGAGAAAATGCTGGTAACCAGCATTTTCTCCTTTTCCCACAATGTTTTCAAAAGGCCTTTTTCTCAGGGTCATTAAAAGTCAGGATTGTGTGGTATAGAGTTAACTGTTTGACACAGTTTCAGTAATTACAATAAAGGCAGTGCATCTATCAGTGTGTTCCTGGAGGTTATTAACCCTATCCCAAACAAGCCCTGGCCTCTACATATCTGCAGTAAAAGTCTTTTGAAAACACTGTGGGGAAAAGGAGAAATTGCTTGTAACGAGCAATTTCTCCTTTTCCCACAGTGCTTTCTACCCTTTTTGAGAACTTTCTGCCATTTTCTCCAAATCTAAAATTGTCGTCTGCAAACTCTTTTGGTTTGGAAGAGTCCAAAATTTGTCGTTTGGGAAAGGGTTAACTCTTTACCACACAATCCCGACTTTTAACGACCCTGAGAAAAATAGCCTTTGAAAACATTGTGGGAAAAGGATTAAATGCTGGTAACCAGCATTTTCTCCTTTTCCCACCATGTTTTCTACCCTTTCCAAATAAAATTTCAGTTTTTAATTCACATTTATTTTGTCGTCTGCTAATGCTTTCAATTTGAACAAGTCCAAAATTTTGCCGTTTGGTAAAGACTTAAACAGGACAAGACAAAATTAATACACTATTCAATGCAAGCACTTGTTCCAAAATTCATTGACATAGCCAAGACAATGTACCAGTGGTGTGGGTGAAGCTACATTGTAACAATATAAATCCTAAAGCTAGTGCTTGAGCTTGCAACTTCTGACTTATTAGACTGGTGTTAGTCCGTTAAATAGAGCCTTTTCATTAAAGAAAATCATCAAGTAAAACTGCAAAACCAAAACTCTGTGTTCTCAATGTTCTGAATGTCTGATTTAATGCCTGTATTTCAGATGAAGGGCAAGTAACAACACATATTTCTGTGACTTTGCTGCTGTTGTGTACCTTGTTTATTGGAATGACTTAACCCTTTACCACACAATCCCTACTTTTGACGCCCCTGAGAAAGAAGCCTTTAGAAAACATTGTGGGAAAAGGAGAAAATGCTGGTTACCAGCATTTTCTCCTTTTCCCACATTGTTTTCTACCCTTCACCAAACAAATTTCAAATTTTCTGTCACTTTTATTTTGTTGTCTGCAAATGCTTTCGATTTGGACAAGCCTAAAATATTGTCGTTTGGTAATGAGTTAAATGCAGGGCCTGAATGCCAGGCTACTGACTTATCAGTGCTTTGTGTCTGCAGTACTTTGATTTATTACAGCTTTGTATGAGTATGCCATGTAACTCATGTTAAAAACTAAGTATTGTTACAAGCAGAAACTAAAATAGATCTAGTAACAACAAAAAGTTATTCCTAATGTAAAAAAAGCAGAAATCAAATGATTATAAAAAGCAGAAAAACTAAAAATGTACTGGTGACAACATACTTAACATAGATGGATATTCTGCCTTAAAGCTGTGAAATAATAACCAAATACAGACAATTTTCAACAAAAAAAACCCTTTTTTCTTCGTTTACTTTATTACGAAACACTTTACCACACAAAATTTTAGACTTTTCTAAACGGAAAGCATTTGCAGACGACAATTTCAGTGGGGCTAAAATGATGCAATTTTTTTTTGATACAGTACAAAACATTGTGGGAAAAGGAGAAAATGTTGGTTACCAGCATTTTTTCCTTTTCTCATAATGTTTTCAAAGGCTTCTTTTTCAGGGTAGTTAAAAGGCGGCATTGTGTGATAAAGTGTTAGTAGTTTGAAATTCCTTAAAATTAAAGTAAAATCATTTCTATTTAATCAAAATACCTCTACAGAAAATTGACTAATTGTCCAAGAAAATCTAAGCAGAGATAGCATTCTCCAAGCTTGTAACTCCTTACCAACACATTCTGTGTATTAATGACCCTAATAAAGAATACTTTGAAAATACTATGGGAAAAGGACAAAATAAAGGTGCCCAGCATTTTCTCCATATCCCATATTTCCCCCCTTCTCTACGACATTTCAATTGTTATCCGCAAATACTTTCAATTTCAACATATCTAAAATTTTCTTGTCTGGTAAGAAGTTACACCCATTACCAAACATACAGTACAAATTTCATATTTCCCATACTTACAGCTTACAAGTGTAAATGACACAAACAAGAAATATTTGAAAGAAAGGAAACTTTTGCTTTGATCATATCAAAAATTTAATACAGTAATTTTGACTTTTAACAACCCTGAGTAAGAGTCCTTTCGAAAAAATAGTGGGAAAAGGAGAAATTTCTCCTTTTCCAAAGAATGTTCTTAAACCTATCATAGACAAATCCCACCGTTTAAAACATGTTTGAATTGTTTTTTGTAAATACTTTCATTTCAATATGGACAAGTAAAAAGTTCTGTTGTTTGGAAGTGAGTTAAGCCCTTCCCACATGACAAATCTCATATCCTCTCAAATTCAAAGCATCTGCAGACAAAGTATTCAAAAATAACTATAGCTATCACTAAATGTGATTATACCCCCAACTAGCTCCTTGTCACAGAACGAAGAATGGTTTAGTACAAAAGTAAGAGTTGAAAAAAGTTCAAGGGGAGATAACTCAGCAACAAATCTTCAGGGTCATGAAAACTGCACATGCACAATTTCATATATATAGGCACACTGTGTGTAAATTGAGTTAACTACCTGAAATACATACAGACAAATTTATGACTATGGACAGACAGACAGACAGACACACAGCCATGGTGATTCCAGTAAACCCCCCTACACTTCGTTGTGGGGGGCATATTGAAAATGAGCTTAAGTCCTCTCATAGGATAGAAAGCATTGTAAGAAAAGGAGAAAATGTTAGTTACCAGCATTTTCTCCTTTGCCCACAATGTTTTCAAAAGCTTTCTTCCTCAGGGTCGTTAAAACACAGAATTGTTTGGAAAAGGGTTAAGGGAGCAGAGAACATTCATCAGCAGATGATGTTCCTTTTCCTTCAATATTTTCAAAAGCTGTATGTTGGTTGAAAAGCAATGACTATGTTTTTGAAAGGCAAAAGGTCAGCTAAAGCCGTGAAAGAAAGCAGAATCTATATATCTATCATCACACCCATGCAAAAACTCAAGAAAGATCACAATCACCTACAGAAAGAGGAAACATGCAATCCTTTAACCCATTACCGCACAATCCCAACTTTTGACGCCCCTGAGAAAGAAGCCTTTAGAAAACATTGTGGGAAAAGGAGAAAATGCTGGTAACCAGCATTTTCTCCTTTTCCCACAATGTTTTCTACCCTTCATAAAACAATTTTCAAGTATTTCGTCACTTTTATTATGTCGTCTGCAAATGCTTTCAATCTGGACCAGTCTAAAATATTGTTGTTTGGTAATGGGTTAAACCCTTTCCCAAAAGACAAATTCTAGACACTTCCAAATTGAAACCATCTGCAGAAGACAAATTTGAAATTGGTTCAAATGAGTTAAAATTCTCTACCCTACATTGGGCAGAAAACATTGAGGGAAAAGTAGATGTTGCTTGTTACAGGCTATTTCTTCATTTCAAACTATGCTTTCATAACCTTTCTTCATAGAGTTGGTAAGCAGCATTTTCTCCTTTTCCCACAATGTTTTCTACCCTTTGATACACAACTGCCATATTTTGAGTAACATTAAAAATGATGTCTGCAAATGCTTTCAATTTGGACAATGCTAAAATTTTGCTGTGTGGTAAAGAGTTAAAGCTGTCTATCAAACAACAACTAAACAATGGATTGTTTCGATAAAAAAAGTGCAAAAAAAAATTGTTTGTCGCAAGCAATGACTCCTGTTTCCAACAAGACCTTACATCAAATGTTTAACCCATTACCATACAATCCCTACTTTTGACGCCCGTTTGAAAGAAGCCTTTAGAAAACATTGTGGGAAAAGGAGAAAATGCTGGTAACCAGCATTTTCTCCTTTTCCCACAATGTTTCCTACCCTTCACAAAACAAATTTCAAATTTTCAGTCACTTTTATTTTGCCGTCTGCAAATGCTTTCAATTTGGACCAGTCTAAAATATTGTTGTTTGGTAATGGATTAAAAAGACACTTCATTTCCCATGCTTCCCTTTTGCATTAGATTGAGGTATTTCTACACATAGCCTACAGAGTAACAGATCAGGCCAGTTTTCCATTGGCCCTCCAGACTTACCTCTCCAACACGCTGAATCCAATAATTTTTGTCCATTGCCGCAGGGTCCGACACACCATTGTCTTCCATGGCTTTTTTGTAGGCAGCACGGGTCTAAAAAAAATGGAAACAAAAACTTAGTTTTATATCACTCTATCAGCACCAAGTAGATTGTTGTTGGTTTGTTGCATTGGGGTTTAACGCTACTTTTACAGCTAAGGTCATATCATGGCAGTCGGTGATGCACATGTCTTTCCTGGCTTTCTCACACCAGTACTAACACAACTTCCTTTCCAAAGCCACCGACTACTTTTCTCACATGTTTCAGCAGAGGTGAGAGGCAAAAATACGTTGGAAAGAAAGTTCGCTTCAACTGGGTATTGAACTCGCAACCACCAGGTCATGAGTCTGACACGCTCACCAGTGAGCCACTCGGTCGGGCCCCAAGTAGATAAACTAGATTTCATTTGATCCAAATAAATATCATTGGACAATATAGATAAAAAATAATAATGCATATTGTAGAATCCTGATCCCAATCTATACTATTGACAAAATCCCTTTTTTGTCTACGGCAATGAGAGGTTTAACCCTTTACCACACAACAAAATATTAGACCAGTCCAAAATGAAAGCATTTGCAGATGACAGTTTCAATGTGGCTCATATCAAATGGTTTTTCTTTGCTAGGGTAGAAAACATTGTGGGAAAAGGAGAGAATGCTGGTAACCCTATCAAAAAAATAAAATAGCACCATTTGAGCTACAGTATAATTGTCATCTGCAAATGCTTTCAATTTTGACGTGGCTAAAATTCTGTCCTCGGGTACAGGGTTAACACAAACAGAGAGCTTGCGAAAAGCATGATAATGAGTTATTTCTCCTATATTAACCCATATAAACTTATCAGGTGTTTTCATCCTAGAAATTTGACCACAATTATTGCAATTTCATGGTTGCTTTCATCTACAGTGTTTCAGCAGAGCAGAGAGTGTAGATCAAAGATCAGGCTGCACATTTTGTGCAGCCTGATCTTGATCTACACTGGCTGCAAAGGCAACTTTATTCATGGAAGGCATTTTAAGGGTTAAGTTGAAAAGTTTTCACAGCAATAAACAACAGTAGAGTTGTTTTTGCCCTACTACAAAGTATGGTAGATTTGTCTTCTGTTTCATCATCAAATTACACTGGCAAGTAAAAACTGTTTTTAATTTGTTTAACCCTTTACCACACAATGACGACCCTGAGGTAGAAGCCTTTTGAAAACATTGTGGGAAAAGGAGAAAATGCTGGTAACCAGCAGTTTCTCCTTTTCCCACGATGTTTTCTACCCGTCCCAAATCAAATTTCGATTTTTCAGTTGCATTTATTTTGTCTTTTGCAAATGCTTTCAATTTGAACCAGTCTATAAATTTGTTATTTGGTACAAGAGTTAAAGGCAGGCCGACCATGTCCAACTCCAGACAGATATGTAATAGTTATCATATTATGCATTATTAAATGAAGTGTTGGAAAACGCACACTATACCTTAACAGAATGTATAAGAGACAACAAAAATGAAACACGAAAACATTTAGCCTGTAAGATACCAAACATAGGTATTTATTTTGTGTACAGTCTAGATTAAGATCCGATTGAATAGGACCTACTGTCTGATCTTTAATCTACACTATCCAATCATTTGTGAGATATTTTGACGGACATAGCCTGGCAATTGCAATATGGTAATATCTGTTATTACATCATGATTTAAAATGTCAGTCTAATACAACCAAAATGAGAAATCAACATATTTAACCGCAACAGATACATTAATAGATACAATATACATAGTGGTTAGAACACAATATAACAGTTAAAACAATATAACTTGCCTATAAGTAATAAGCTACCAAGTCTCCTGAGAATTTCTGGGTCCGTATTCACCAACCATTCTCAAGAAGATTCCGAGTCCTATTCTTCAGAATTTAGACAACGTGAAGGTAACAGAACTTCTGATTGGCTAAACCAAATGGTTTAGGCGATCAAAAGTTCTATTACTTTCACAGTCAGAAAATCTTGAAGAATAAGACAAAGATTAAAAATCGTCACTGTGTGGTACAATGTTGACAAGGAAAGGATTAATCACAATCTATCCTACCAATCACATGTTAACCCTCAGAGTGCTCGGCACAAAAAAAACATTTGAGCCATGCTGCTGTGAAAAGGGGGTTTGATGCGTCTTCAAAGACTATTAACCATTGTCAGCCTGTGCACTCTGTGCAGGGTGACATGGGTGTAAACTTTTTTGCTATTGGTGAATTTTCTCCATGTGCAAGGACCATTATACCCTCAGATTCAGTCAATTATTAAACTTAACTCATTACCAAACGACAATAATTTAGACTGGTTCAAGTTGAAAGCAATTTCAGACGACAAAATCAAAGTGACTGAAAATCTTAAATTTGTTTTGTGAAGGGAATAAAACATTGTGGGAAAAGGAGAAAATGCTGGTTACCAGCATTTTCTCCTTTTCCCACAGGGTTTTCAAAAGGCTTCTTTCTCAGGGGCGTTAAAAGTAGGGATCGTGTGGTAATGGGTTAACCCATGTCAGCCTGCGCATTCCGTGTAGGGCACAGGACTGGCGTCTGACACGTCTGGTATCATACAACCCCTATACATAGATATCATAAATACTTTATTCCATCTATATAGAGGGGTTGTATGATACCAGACATGTCAGGCACCTGTGGTGCAGGGTGACATGGATGGAAACTTTTTTGCTATTGGATAATTTTCTGCATGCACAAGGACCATTATACCCTTAGATTCAGTCAATCATTAGACTTAACCCTTTAACAAACAATCCCTGGTTTTGGACTCAGAGGAAGAAGCCTTCTGAAAACATTATGATAAAAGGAGAAAATGCTGGTAATCAGTCGGCATTTTCTCTTTTTCCAACAATGTTTTCTATTCTTCTACAGTCAAGGTTCAATTTTCGAGTCACGTTTACTTTGTTGTCTGCAAATGCTTTCAGTTTTTTGGACAAGCCCAAAATTTTGCATTTGAAGACAACAAAATAAACATGTGACTCGAAATTTGAAACTTGACTGTAGAAGAGTAGAAAACTTTGTGGGAAAAGGAGAAAATGCTGGTTACCAGCATTTTCTCCTTTTCCCACAATGTTTTCAAAAGGCTTCTTATTCAGTGTCATCAGAAGTCGTCATTGTATGGTAAAGGGTTAAAGATCTATACTTATGTAATGACTTGCTTGGCACAATGTGTGACAGAAATACATCAAACCACCTTTTGTCAGAGCTCATTTGCCGATATAGACTATGTAAATCAAAGACCAGAATGCAGTTGTTCTGTCTGATCTTTGATCCACACCGTCTGACAGTACAGCCAATACAGTCTTGAAACAGCCATTTCTAGAATATCCTCTTGCCTTAACCCATTACTACACAATCCCTACTTTTGACGCCCCTGAGGAAGAGGCCTTTAGAAAATATTGTGGGAAAAGGAGAAAATGCTGGTATCCAGCATTTTCTCCTTTTCCCACATTGTTTTCTACCCTTCACAAAACAAATTTCAAATTTTCAGTCACATTTATTTTGCAGTCTGCAAATGCTTTCAATTTGGACCAGTCGAAAATACCGTTGTTTGGTAATGGGTTAAAAATGCCCATGTAGTGCAGAGAAATGACCTTCCCTACAAAATGACCCATGGGCCATTTCACTACGTAGCGGAATTACCCGGGTCATTATTCTATGTAGAGAAATGACCCCTGAGGGTTATTTTCTCTACGTAGAATAATGACCCAGGTAATTTCTCTCCGTAGTGAAATGACCCGAAATGACCTATGGGTCATTTCCTTATGTAGTGAAATGGCCCTTGGGTCATTTTGTAAGGGAGGGTCATTTCTCCGCATTACACCCATTTTATTTATTCAGCACTCTGAAGTTACAAACCCTTTACCAAACACTACTGTGTTGTTGTTAAGCTGCTAAGAAAAGGCAGATGGCTTTTGAAAATAATATGGTAAAAATTGAAAATGCTGCTTACCAGCAATCTCTCCTTTTTCCATATTTTCTGCCATTCCAAAATTCAATTCTAACACTTAACTCTTTACAACACAATCCCGACTTTTGATGACCATGGGAAAGAAGTCTTTTGAAAATATTGTGGGAAAAGGAGAAAATGCTGGTAACCAGCATTTTCTCCATTTCCCGCAATGTTTTTGACTTATGTTTAATTTGCCGTCTGCAAATGCTTTCAATTTGGACCAGTCTAACAATTTGTCATTTGGTAAAGAGTTCAGGTATATTTGTCTTCTGCAAGTGCTTTTAAGTTGGACCCGTCTAGATCTTTATTGTTTGGTAAAGGGTTAAAAAAAATCACTCAATCCAATTCAATGTTACCTGATCATTTTCAAGGAGTTTTCTAGGGTCTATAAAACCATTCTTCTTATGGTGCTGCACCAAACAACCAAACAATGTGTTCATGATAAAACTACAGTGTGGTTATAAAATCTCCAAATATTTCAATGCCTTATTATAATAAGGTTGTAAGTGTTAAATATTACATTAGCCGATGCAGATAGAACTAATGCTGTCACTTAACGTGACTTTATACCCCCGCCAGCCCTTTGAAAGTATTTTGTACACAGATGGACACACAGACGGACACAAGGATGGACGGACACACGGACGGATGGATACACCGACAGACAGTCGTTTTGAGGGGGTATAATTATTACAAAACTGTTCTTCAAGCTCTGTGATTCTTTTCCAATTACACTGAAATTGTAGAGTGTTATGTCCAACAAAACCAGGGCCCGTATTCACCAACCATTCTTGAGAATATTCTTGGTCTTATTCTCCAAGGTTTTCCAAATTTGTAAGTATCACAACTTTTGATTGGCTAAACCAAATGGTTTAGCCAATCAAAAGTTGTGTTACTTACAAATATGGAAAATTCTGGAGAGTAAGACAAAGAACGTTCTTACAAATGGTTGGTGAATACGGACCCCGTGTTGAAAACAGTCATGGGTGAATGGCCATTGCAGTTATTAAATATTTTTCTTCACTGTTCTTAATACAGTACTTTCTCACTTACGACCTTGTTATTCTAAGACTTGACAAGTTATTGGTGATACATTTTGTTAGAGAAGTCAAATGTGAAATGATACAATGAAATTTTATTTCATATTAATTATTGTCTGTCTGAGCATGGTTTATCCTGCTTCATTAATCCATTTACACACAATCCCTACTTTTGACGACCCTGAGAAAGAAGCCTTTAGAAAACATTGTGGGAAAAGGAGAAAATGCTGGTAACCAGCATTTTCTTCTTTTCCCACAATGTTTTCTAGCCTTCAGAAAACAAATTTCAAATTTTCAGTCACTTTTATTTTGTCGTCTGGAAATATTTTTGATTTGGACAAGCCCAAAGTATTCTTGTTTGGTAATGAGTATTTCAGCCATATCACAATGCATGCGTAATTTATTTTTCATGTCAATTTCTGGGTTTCATCAATGCTACACTGCCACTCTGCAGTACCTTGTCTAAGGACATTCCCAAGCTTCCAGCATCCTAAGCTAGGAGCTATATTATGAACTGGATTTCTGCAATATCCCATGTGTGATCTGTTGTCTTTACATGATTTGACATGTTAGAAGTTCTTTACATGATTTGACATGTTAGAAGTTCTTTACATGATTTGACATGTTAGAAATACAATGACAGATTGGCTATATATGACTACAAAGATGTATATATACACATATAGATGTTTAAACATTGTGGAAACTAGGTCTATGAAATGATTACTGAGATATTAGCAGTGACCACAACCCGCTCATCTGATACCTACCCCAGCGTCCCCCTGGTAAAAATGTCAAAAATTTCACTTTACAGAATTTTGTTCTGTGCCATTAATGTAATAATACATGAAAAATCTTAAAACATAATTTTTATCTGGACTAATTTTTTTAGAAAAATATCGGATGGAAGGCAAATTTTCTTTCCAAATCATTTAGTAAATTGTCACTGGAAAATAAAAATGTCTTCTAAAAAAAAATTGCTTCTTTTCCCTGAATGTTTTGGAACTCAGTATATCACAGGGTTGTAACTTATCCTTTATTTATAGAGGTACTGTACATGTTCTGCTCTTGTTCTAGCAGACATTGTCATGTACTTTGTCTCTGTTTCATCAAAACATGTAAAGCGTTAAAGTATATACCTTTCCAATACTTAGAATGTAGAATTCTGTAATCATTAAAATGGTGCAACATGACATAGAATGACAGAAATTTTAGTATTTATCAGGACCCTTGAATACTAAGATATAAATGTCAAACCTTCAGTCCGAGCTCTTAATAGAGGGAGTGATTTTGATTTCAAAATTGAAAATATAATCATTCTCCAATTAACCCTATGCGTGGGTACTCATTAGAATCCTCTCATCGAGACGATTCTAATGAGTATGCACAACATAGGGTTTAAAGGAGAAATGATAGATTTAGAAAACCATCACTCCCTCCTATATGAAGCTCTGTTTAGTGAATTTTTTTTTTTCATTTTGAATCCTTTGACAACAATATGTTAGACTGAAGAGTAGGTTCAACCTTCAAAAGCCTATGAGAGTTTAGATCCAAGATCAGACTACATATTCTGCAGTCTGTTCTAAATCTAAACCTGTGGCACAAAGAACTGCAGTTGTATCTGGCAATCTTAAGTTAAAACAAAAAAGGGTTATCTCTACTGAATGACAAAATTTAGGGCTCAACCTAGCTGAAAGTGATAACAAATTAAATGTGATGCAATTGATGATTTCCGTCTTTGACAGGGTAGAAAACATGGGGGAAAAGGAGAAAATGCTGGTTACGAGCATTTCTCCTTTTCCCCCCCTAGTGTTTTCTCAACCCTTTACCAAACAATCCCTGGTTTTCACGGCCCTGAGAAAGAAGGCTTTTGAAAACATTGTGGGAAAAAGAGAAAATGCTGGTAACCAGCATTTTCTCCTTTTTCCACAATGTTTTCTACCCTACTTGATGCCTAAAGCTAATTTGTACCAATTCAGAATTGGTTGTGTGCGGAAGCTCTTAGTTTGGGAAAGGGTTAAGCCTCCCAGAGTCTATAAAAGTCTGGATTGTGTAGTAAAGAGATAATAAAAAGAATCAGAAAAGTGTAAATTTGTTCATCATACATTGCAAAATTTACTCACAGCTCTTTCAGGATCTTTAAGAGGTGAACTGTGTTCTATTAGAAGGTGTTTCTTGGCCTCTAGTTGAGTTTTAAGACTGTTCAAGGTTTGTTCTTTGCTCTCTAACTGCAGTTCAAGTGTTTGTCTAGTCCCTATTTCACGTTCCAAATCCGCCTTCAATCTCTGATTATCTTTCTGAAGTTGACTTAACTGCAATCAAAACAGATCATAAAATACACATTTAGTCTATAAATCTTGGTAAATGTAATCTGAAAATATACACAGATCCAAATATTTCATTCCAAACTATCAAAATGACAATGTTTTTGCATTATCTTTTAAAAGAGTTGATTCTTTAACGCTTTACTCCATAGATACTCATTTCTACGCACTGCTTGTAGGAACATTTGGAAAACATTGTGGCAAAAGGTGAAATTGCTCATGACGAGCAATTTCACCTTTTGCCACAATGTTCTCTATGCTATCAAGACGTATCATATACACATAAGAAATGGCTTCATCCTTGCTATTATTTAGGGTCAATTAGAGATACCATAGAAACGCCTTATGGGGTAAAAGGTTAACCAACATATTACCCTATTCAAATTACTTTTTATTCGTTGTTACAGTTCATTACTATGTGGTGGGCAAAACATGTAGATCTAAAACATGTGCATTTGCGCCCGGCTGGCTGACTCAGTGGTTAGCATATCTGACTCCTGACCTCGTGGTTGAGCATTTCGATACCCGGTTGTGGCGAACTTTCTATCCGGCGATTTTTCACCTCTTACCTCTCATGCATGTGAGAAATGCAGTCAGTGGCTTTGGAAAGAAATTTGCGTTAGTGCTGGTGTGAGAAAGCCAGAACACACATGGGTACATCACTGACACCATGATATGACCCAAGACGTGAAAATAGCGTTAAACTCCTAACCAAACCAAAGTTTATCTTTCACAGTTGATCTACACTACCTTCAAAAGCTACTTTTGATGCACATAAAAGTCATGAATTTAAAAAAAAAGCTTCAACCATTGCTTACAGCTACTTGTGTAACCCATATCCATGAGAGACTGAAAAACTTTGCATTTATGGCTAAATTGGAAAAAATGTAATGCACTCACCTGACTATTTAACTGTTGTATATTATCTATATTCATTTTCAATCTACTATGAAGATCTTCTATTGTGGCCATTTTACTGGACATTTCCTGGTCCTGTTCCAGTCTGAAAGAGCAAAAGGCGACATTCACTTTTCCTGTTACTGACTGGAATTTCCCAGTGTAATAAGTTTTGATATCATCACTAGTGACGATATCAACTTTCACTTTCACTTCCTGCCGTAATTTAGGAACTACTTTTTTTTTTTTCATTAAGCACTTATAGATAGTGTCAATTGTAAGTTCTACATTTTCAACCAGACAATCCAACTACTTTTCTCAGTCTTGCTTTGTTCTTTTAAATTATGTATTCATCCGCACTATATCCCCGATTTCTTCTCTCTATCCAAAGTATTGATTTCCACTTTCAAACAAAAACAATAAAACTAATAATGTTAATAAGGTATATAATAAATAGAATAACCAACTGGTTATTTTTGATATGAAAAATATCTCACTCAGATGCGTTGTAAGGCATTAAAAAAACTCGTGCTGTGCACTTGTTTTTTTTAACACCTAACAACGCATCCTCGTGAGATATTTTTCATATCAAAAATAACCAGTTGATTATCCTCTATTCATTGTGTGGAGAAGAGTTACAAGAAGTCCTGTTGAACAAATATTTTTTCTTGAAAAATATCAGCTTTTATGTAATCAGGGTTAGTTCTTAAGAACATTCTCAGTCTTATTCTCCAAGCTTGTCCAAACTTGAAAGAAACACAACTTCTGATTATGTCCATTGCACAAATCACTGACACACATTATTGATAGTATTACCCTATTTATCCTCTTACAAAGATTTTCAACTTGATGATGTAAAGAAAATTACTTACTCATGTTCCTCTAACCTAGAACGGAGCTGGTTTAATAATACTTGTTGGTGTGAGCTGTGGTTTTGTAGAGCTTTAAATCTCTCAGCCTCATTTCTTCTCTCATCAAGCTCTATTTTCATTTTATTACTCTGTTTCTGGTACTTTGTTATCTGTTCTAACATTTGTCTGAAATGAGAGAAACAACAGCTTCTTTTTTATAAGCTTGTGTAACTATTTTTCCATATAATGACATATATGGCGTGCAACATGCAAAAAGGGGCATTCGGACATTCGCAAAAAGTATTATTTCTGATCAGCCTGCACACTCTGTGCACGCTTATCTGAAACCACACTTTCTATTTTTATTTAATTTTCTGTTTTTTGCAAGTCCACTGAAGAAAAAAATCCTACTATAGTCCTAAAGTGCGGTCTCATATTGGCCTGTGCGGACTGCGAAGGTTGTTATGAAACGACACTTTATAGTAATGTCTGAATGCCCCTTTTCCCGTGTTGCAAGCCATGTAGGAACCTTGTATGCTTGGTTCTTAATATTCATTTCCTCACATTATTTTCAGGACTCAACAACAAATCAAAGAGACTTTAAATCCTAAGAGCACCAAATCAGTTTAGAAATTAGACCCAAATAACTGTTAATTTTAGGTTGTTTTTTTTTATCAGAAAATCTAAGCAAAGTTGACAGAATGGATAAATTTAGACTGCATGTTTTGTGCAGTTGGATTGTGATCTATTCTGGCTGCAGAGGATCTACCTGGGCTTTAACTCTTTACCACACGAGAAATTTTAGACTGGTCCAAATTGAAAGCATTTGCAGACGATAAAATAAAGGTGACTGAAAAATTGAAATTTGTTCTGGGAAAGGTAGAAAACACTGTTGGAAAAGGAGAAAATGCTGGTTACCAGCATTTTCTCCTTTTCCCACAGTGTTTTCAAAAGGCTTCTTTCTCAGGGGCATCAAAAGTAGGAATTGTGTAGTAATGGGTTAAAGGTGGGTATTTAGAATTTTTTACATCTCACAGATTAAAAAAAAATATATATAACTGAAATTCATATGAAAAAATAATACAAATCATCAATAATTAAGATTCATAAAATTACAAAATAATTTTTTTTTGAAGGTATTCCCTTAAAAGGCTACATAGCCTCTTAAGCTATTTTTAGATTTCGCGCCAAATATCAATGAAGCATTGTGGGAATGTCAAGTGACTGGCACGTGACTCATAACGCTTAAATTCCCTATCATAACCCTGTAAGTAAATGAGCGAATTGATCATCTAAAAATAGGATGTGTCTCCGATTGATGTCAACCTGGGCCGTAGTAAATCTCTAATTTCTCGTGTTGTCGGACAGTTCTCGACTATTGGGTTTTATGAATGAAAATTAAATGGCTTTGGGAATAAAAGGATGATTTTTTTTCACTTTTGTAAAATTTTCGTCCCAAAATCTGAAGGGCCACCTTTAAAGAATCTACAATGGCCGCAACCTTTTGGTGTGAAGTTAGGTATGAGTTAAAAGTAAAATACTTACTCTTTTTCAGCAGTTAACTGCATGATAGCTTTACTTTGCTCTCTTATTTTATTTCCTAGTTTTTCATTTGCTGCCCTGTAATTGAAAAGAGAAATATATGTGAAACAAGCAACCTGGGCCCTTATACACCATCCATTCTTAAGAGCATTCTTTGTCTTACTCTCCAGAATATTCCACATTTGTAAGTAACACAACTTCTGATTGGCTAAACCATTGGTTTAGCCAATCAGAAATTGTATTACTTACAAATTTAGAAAACCTTGGAGAATAAGACTAAGAATATTCTCAAGAATGGTTGGTGAATATGGGTCTTTGAAAACATTGTGGAAAAAGGAGAACTTGCCAGTTACAAACATTTCTTTTTCCCACAATGTTCACCAGACTATCTAACACAAATTGATGTCATATAAATGTTGTTGTCTGCAAGTGCTCTCAAATTGGACACTTCTAAAATATTGTTGTATGGTTAAGAGATGTCATAGCATCAATTGTTCTTGTGAACAGTTTATATCCAAACTTAACTAGCACAGAACATGCAATCAGGCCTCCTATTCACCAACCATTCTTAAGAACAAACTCAAGTCATATTCTCCAGCATTTTCTACATTTCTACCAAATGGTTTTGCCAATCAGAAGTTGTGATACTTTCAAATGTAGAAAATTTTGTAGAATAACACAGAGAATATTCGTAGGAGTGGTTGATGAATACTATCCCTGATCTGAGGCCAATTTTACCCAACAAATAATGAGACATTCTGGCTTAACCCATTACCCACACAATCCCTACTTTTGACGACCCTCAGAAAGAAGCACATAGAAAACATTGTGGGAAAAGGAGAAAATGCTGGTAACCAGCATTTTCTCCTTTTCCCAAAATGTTTTCTACCCTTCACAAAACAAAGATTTTTAGTCTCTTATATTTTGTCGTCTTCAAAGAGTTCTGATTTGGACTAGCAAAAAATTTTGTCGTTTGATAAGTTAAGCAGCATTGTAATTTCAATATGTAAGTCTCTTTTCTTGACTACAAAAGTTCGTTTGTCAATCTTGACTACAAAAGTTCATTTGTGAAGACATTTCTAATGAACACCAATAGCACTGGTTTTGATGAGGAAACACTGACATAAAAGTACCGTTAGTCTGTAAAGACTTACGCAGTGTATGGATACATACTTTTGTTCTTGTACCCAAGTGTTGACATTCTGTACAACAAGCTCACTCTCCTTGTGAAGTCGGTCTCCGTTACTTCTGGACTCTTCAAGGGCCATGCGAAGACCTTTAATTTCCTCACTGGCACTTCTATAGTTCTGTCTCATCAGCTCAAGTTCTGACATCAACTTCTCTGACTGATAAGTAAATGACAAACAGTTAGCTCTTTACCACAAAATCACGAGTTTTAATAACCCTGTAGGAAAAGCCTTTTTGAAAACATGGTGGGAAAAGGAGAAAATGCTGGTAACCAGTATTTTCTCCTTTTCCCACAATGTTTTCTACCCTCCCCAATACAAATTTTAGATTTTCAGTCACTTTTGACGTCTGCAAGTGCTTTCAATTTGGACCAGTTTAAAATTTTGTTGTTTGGTAGAGTTAAACATTAACTTTGTACATAAATTTTTTTTTGAAAATGACTGACATTCAATCAGAACTAAACATCACATAAAAACTGAAGGTTGATAGTAATCAATGATAATGTTAATAGCTGCTAACAAGGTCTCTTTTTTCCCTTTCAATTTCGGTCAAAGTAGTTTAAACCTATGAATTAGAATGGCATAGACTGATAAAGAACCTGATCCTAGTATGCAAATAATATTCCCCCCCCCCCCCCCCCCCCCCCAAATCCCCCCCATCCCATAACAAGATATCAGGACTGGTATGGTGGAACTACTAAAGTCATTATTACCGTAAAGTGTAAAGGTATTCAAAATGTCTGACAAAGAAAAACTTTGGAAATAACAGTGAAAAACATAGAACTTTAAATTTGTTTGCTTTTCACCTTTTTTGTGTGGGAAATCTTTTGCAGGAGACCAATCCATGCAAGTCTACAACAGGTACTGCCCAATAATATATCATAGAATTCTCAACAAAAATACTGGTACTCTTTACCTCATTAAGGTTAGCCTTGTATTTTTCCTGTAGGGCACTTAATTCTACTTTGACCACCACTAGTTCCTCTTCCTTGGCAGAGAGCTCCTGTAGACTTTGACGGTTCCTATCCTGAGATTGTATAGCTTCCTGTTGCAAGTCATTGTATTTTACATCGAAAGTGTGGAGCTGCAAATAAATAGTTAATATTGAAAGATCTAAAATATTTACCTAGACTTTTCATGCAATAAAATGCTTGTTTAGTCTTTTCAAACTTTGTATCAATTTTTAATACGAAACATTAGATATGCACCTTTGACAAAGTACCTCTAGGCTTGTCTAATCCTTTCCTTTTCCCTAATTAAATACAATATCAAAGAACAGGATTGACAGTAGAGATCTTCCTCTTTTCCTATGAACTTCTTTTAGCCCTGATGACCGAAGTTTTAGAGACCCTGTCGGAGAATGCCCTTCAAAACTTTGTAGGAAAAGGAGAAAATGCTGTTAATCAGCATTTTCTCCTTTTCCGACAATGTTTCCTCTCAATTCTAAAACTGCAATAATCGTTTTAAGCTAATTACAAAATTTGTTGTCTTCAAACGGTTTCCATTTGAACAACTCCATTATTCTGTTGTGCGGTAATGGATTAACAGACTCAACTCTTTACCAAACAACAAAATTCCCAAATTGAAAGCATTTGCAGATGACAAAATAAATGTGAATCAAAATTATAATTTTATGTGGAAAGAGTAGAAAACGTGGAAAAAGGTGAAAATGCTGGTTACCAGCATTTTCTCCTTTTCCCACTATGTTTTCAAAGGCTTTCACTCTCACAGTCGTTATCAGTTGGGGCTGTGTGATAAAGATTTAAGGTTATATACTATTCTACCTCTTGCTCTGAGGCTCTGTTCACGTCCTGCATCTTTTTCAACTCCTGTTTTAGCTGCCTCATCTTCTGCTCATATTGGCTCAGCTAAAACATAAAATATGGATGTTATATTCGACTTCAATCATAGTATTATGTCTTTATAGAAAAAAAGTTTCATTCTAATTATCGGTAATTTGATGGTCAGTATCTTTAACTCCTTACAAACGACAAAAATAAATACTGGTCTAAATTGAAAGGATATGCACAGGACAAACTAACTGTGGCTCAAGTGATGAGATTTCTCTATATAATGATTGCAATCATTGTGGAAAAAGAAGAAAATGCTGGTTACCAACAATTTCTCCTTTTGCTACAAAGTTTTCAAAAGTTTTCTTAATCAAGGCAGTTAAAACTCAAGAAAGGGGTTACTAGTATTTCCATTTTGGGCACCACACAGTGTGAATTATTTTTACAATGAGGCCTTTTGAAAATATTGTGAGAAAAGGAGAAAATGCTGGTAACTAGCATTTTCTCCTTTTCCCACAATGTTCTTTTACACTATAAAAGAAAAGTTGCATCTTTTGAGCCACACTGAAATTGTTGTCTGCAAACACTTTTATTTTAGACGAGGCTGAAACTTTGTCGTCTGGTAAAGGGTTAACAGTAATGACATGGAACATTCAGAACAAACATACCTCATCAGCCATGGCTTGGTTTTGTTGCTGCATCCTGGATAGTTCTGTCCTCAACATGGCCACCTGTTGGGATTTCTCTCCCAGCTGTTCCATGGACTCTTTGTGATTACCCTGGACAGTGGTCAGCTGCACCTTGAGGTCATGAACTCTCTGTTCATTCTCCATCAACTAAAAGCAGAAAACAAGAAAATATTAATGCGTAATATCAATGGCAACGCTAATCACTTGTTCCTGAAATAAGGCACATTACATCATTCCAGAAATGACCAATGCAAATTTATGCCGAGAAATGAACCGAGAACTCCTAGATAATCTGTAGAATGCAACTTAAAACTTCAAAAAGAAAGAACCAATAATGATAAGACACAATCATAGCCATTATTTGGCAAAATTCAACATAGTTTCAATTTGAGATGTGTACAAAAGCAGTTGTAGTAAAACTAAGTTCTAAATTACAGAATTGATATCAAAAACAGGTTATGAAATGACCAAAGTGTTTACGAAATTATCGAAGTGAGGACAAAATGATCAAAATAAAAAAGTAAACATGGGTACGAAATGGCTTAAAAATGAAAAGACCTAGTTACCAAATCGCTGGAAGCAAGGTTAACAATATGGCTGCCTCCATAGGTACTTTTCAAAAGCCAATAAAAATATAGTGCCTCCGCTCATGCGGCGCCACAACAAAGACTTTGAACTCTTTACCACACAATGTTTACCACATGACCCTGAGAAAGAATCCTATAGAATACATTCAGGGAAAAGGAGAAAACGCTGGATACCAACTAATAGGATGGATGGTTGTAACTTTGTTTTCATGAATGGTGAATTATTATTTCAGTGTAACAGTTTAGCCAATCCAATCGCAAATCAATGCATGCTTTGTCCATGCGCCAGACATGTCAGCATACTATATTTGGGCATGTAGTTCAGAGTGTAGATAAGGATTTTTTCTCTGCAGTGTGTGTTATTTCACCAGATTCTATGCACGTATTTGATTAGGAAAATTTACTGGTATATATAATACAAAATGTAATGTTCACCTGAGCATGAGCTTTTCTGTAGTTATCCTGTGTTTTTTCAAGATCAGCCTGAATCTGTTGAAGAGTTTCCTCATATCTTGAGATCTGCAAGTAAATAACTTATTTTCAAATAAGAATTCCATAAGTTTATACGAATTCAAAACTAAGAGCTGTCACTGAATGTAAATTAATACCCCCACCAGCGCTTTGACAGAAACAGGCAATTATTTGTACACAGATGGACACCTGGAGCCGTCATGAAAATACAACCACATGTATAACATCTTTTGCTTATTAGAAAAGAGTGAATTATTTTGTTACAAGCAACTGCATATCCAACAATGGTTTTCAAACCATGAAAAAATTCATTTCCTATATTCAAACTTTTAAAACCCTTTACCAAATTTCCTATATTCAACCTTTAACTCTTTACCAAACCATAAAATTTCAGACTGGTCCAATTTGAAAGCACTTGGAAAGGACAAAATAAACATGACTCAAAAATTCAAACTTGAATTTAGAAGAGTAGAAAACATTGTAGGAAAAGGAGAAAATGCTGGTTACCAGCATTTTCTCCTTTTCCCACAATGTTTTCAGAAGGCTTCTTTCTCTGCGTCGTAAAAATCTGGGATTGCTTGGTAAAGGCATTTAAAACTACAATGCTGCAAATCTAGCCAACAGAATAACAAGATAGGCTGAAAACAGTGTTTACCTCTTGTTGATGAAGGACACCTTGTTTTTGTTGAGCTTGAAGGTTCATTTTGGCCACATGTAACTGCCCATCTCTCTCGGCTAACTCTTCCTTCAGGTCTTGTACCCTCTTATTTTGGCTCTCCACATCATCTCGTAACTTCTTTATCAGTTCTTCTTTCTCAAGTAACTATGGAAACAAAGTGCCGAATTAACATCTCAAGGGTAACTCAAGCTACTTTTGCATACAGTGTTGAGTAAAATCAGACTGGACAAATATACAGTTTACTTTGGGAAACATAAAGGTAGAAATACTCTCACACTGCTAGATGATTTTGTCAACTTGTCACAAATGTATGTTTCAGTGAAACAAATGTGACCTGACCCATCATGCAAAAAAGGACCTTCTGGGAACTGCGAAAAGTGTCAACCCTGGTCAGACTGCGTAGGCTGACCAGGGTCCACATTTTTCGCTTTTATGATATTTTCTGTATGTAAAGTGGTCATTCTACCTTACTATACAATAATTTTTTAACTACCAACTTAAATTCACCTGCACTATCTTTGTTCTGTTTTCATATAATTGATTTACGAAATACCCAAATTGTCCCTTTTCCTGTGACAGGTAACAAATAATTATCCTTTATGAAGCTGATTTCACATAAAACATGCACTCTATAACTTTAGGAAAAAAATCTTTTAGCCTTTTTACAAACTGAAGAAAAAAGGCTCTAGAGAACATTGTCAGAGCAAGAGAAAATGCTCAAACCATCATTTCCCCCTACATTTGACTCCTTTCAAAGACAAATCCTACTACTTTGGCATGATTTTATCAGTCCTTTGCAAATGATTTGAATTTTGAACGGTCTAACATTTTGTGGTTTGCTAAAGAGTCGCTGGTCATGCATAACCTTTTACTATACAATGATGACTTTTGACGACCCTGAGGTAGAAGCCTTTTGAAAACATTATGGGAAAAGGAGAAAATGCTAGTAACCAGCATTTTCTCCTTTTCCCACAATGTTTTCTACCCTTTCCAAATCAAATTTCAGTATTTCAGTTACATTTATTTTTTCCATATGTAAATGCTTTTTAATTTGGACCAGTCTATAAATTTGTTGTTGGCAAAACAAATAATTGTAATTACCTTATTTGAGAGATCTTTGATATCTTTCTGGTTAGAATCTAGCTGATCCTCAAGCTCTGCATTGGTCCTCCTTGCATCATGTAAATGTTTACCTGTGTCCTCATGCCTATTTCTCTCTGCCCTCAATTCATTCTGTAGCTGTGTCAGGATCGAATCTTGCTGTTCAACCTGTTTAGAATAAATGTAAGTCTTTACAACATAGTCCATGCTTTTTCACCTTGAGAAAGAAGGCTATCACAGGGTCCAAAAAATTTCAGAATTCTTACTTGTCCTCCTGCCATTTTGCACTCGTCCTACAGTAAGACAAAGAAGGATAATCCACTTGCCCTCACCAAATTTTTACTAGTAAGGACGTGTGCATGAATGGATTATTTGGATCCTGTTCATTAGATAATGAGTGAAATTAACTCTTTACCAAACCACAAAATTATAGACTAGTTCAAACTGAAAGTATTTGCAGATGTCAAAATAAAAGTGACTGAAAATTTGATATTTGTACTGAAGAGGAGACAAAACATTATGGGAGCAGCATTTTCTCCTTTTCCCACAATGTTTTCTAAAGGCTTCTTTCTCAGGGTTGTCAAAAGTAGGGATTGTGTGGTAATGGGTTAAACCAGGATCTCTAAATTACAATCCAACACCATGGACAATGTGCCAAAGAGGATACTATGAATATAAACTGATGATTCCAAACATATTTCTTGGTTCACTGATCCCTTTTGCCAAAACTCTTTTATCACATAACCTCCCTTGTTTTCAGTGTAATATACCCATTACAAATTTTCTTATCTTACATACGTTTGATATCACATTTGTGTGACGTCATTTTAGACGTAATTTTGTACGCATTTCAAACAACTTAATGAATCTCATGTAAAATACCGCAGGTGCATTTATGAATGTTTTTGCATCATCTGATCTATATTTTGTGAAATATCGTTATGTGATAAAAAGAATCTGACATTCGTGGATATTTCAGATAAAATTTCATTAAACTCATCAAGAAAAATGTTATTAAGCTCGCCAAAGATTCGCTTAATAACATTTTCCTAGACTTGTTCAATAAAATCTTATCTCAAGAGCCAACTCATGTCAGATCCTATATATCTTTTAAAACCCTTAAAAAAACCGGGCTTTTAAAAAATATACTGGTAAAAGGATAAATTGCTGGTTACCAGCATTTTCTCCTTTTCCAACAATGTATTCTATCTCTTAAAAGATAAGTGACATCATTTGAGCCACACATATGCTGTTTTCTGCAAATAATTTCTGTTAGGACAACTGTAAAATTTGTTGCCTGATAAAGACTTCACCCTTAACCACACAATGACGACTTTTAACGCCCCAGAGGAAGAAGCCTTTTGAAAATCTTGTGAGAAAAGGAGAAAATGCTGGTAACCAGCATTTTCTTTTTTTCCCACAAAGCTTTCTACTATATCAAAGCAAAAGTGCACCATTTGAGCCACTTTGAAATTGTCGTCTGCAAATGCTTTCAGTTTGAATAGGTCTTCAATTTTGCTGTGTGGTAAAGGGTTAAGCAATCATTAATTTTTTATTAAAAGTCCCAACCCACCTGTTCAGTCAGCATTTTCTCCTGTTCCCGAGCCCCCTCTAACTCCACATCTAGTTTATGAGCTTGCTGCTTGTATGCCAGTCCTTCCTGCACAGCAGCATGGTGTTCTTCCTTGACCCTCATCATATCTTTTCTCAGTTTATCTATCACACCTTTCTGTTCGTCTATCTCTTCTTCAGCGTTAATGTTGCGTTCTTTCAGCGTCTTCAGCTCCATATCAAGTTTCCTGTTGACCTGTTCGTGCCTTACGACCTCTGTGACCCTCTGACTCAGCTGTTCCTGAGTGCTGGATAGACTTTGTTCCATCAACATTAACTTTTCCTCATGATGGGCAAGCTGAAAATATACAATTATACCTTGGTCAGAGACTTACTTTTTTAACAGACCTAATTCAGTTAAGAAGTATTTTGAGATATCATCAAAACAAACATTCAAATATTTACAAGTACTCCACAGAAAATGTGGCACTGGTGTATAAACAAGAAGTGGCTAAAATGTATCTACTGACCTACTTTTGGACCTGATGTGACCGATTTGCATACTCCTCTAAGACAACATCAAGACAAACAATCTGACCAAGTTTCATGAGTATCAGACTGAAAATGTAGCCTTTAGGTATTCACAAGGTATTTCAAGGGTTATCCAAGTGACCTACTATTTGATCAACAGAGGCTTTTTTTTCAAACTCTTCTATGACATCATAAAGAGACCCATTCTGAAAAAGTTTCATGAGTATTGAACTGAAATTCAATCTTTAGGGAGACAAACATCTGATCAATTTTCAGTAAAAATGGACTGAAAATGCAGCCGCTAGAGTGTTCACAATACTTTTCATATATTTGATCAAGTGACCTACTTTTTGACCTAATAATTTGCTATGACCTACTTCACACATGACCTAGATATCATCAATAAAAAAATTCTGACCCAGTTTTAAAAGCATTGTACTGACAAATGAGGTCTCAAGACCATACATAAGATAAATGCTGACAATGCATAACTGCCATCAAATGCAAAAGCTCACCATGAGTACTTCATGTTAAGGTCAGCTAAACGTAATGGCTGACTTACCTTCCACCTCCTCTTTAAAATATTTCAAATTCTCATATATTTAACAGTACTGAAATGTTTTATTTTGGCGATTGAACTACTGAAATACTTTTACAGACCAGCTATAAGGAGGTCTATAGCTGAGAGCTATAAGTACAGCTATAAGTAAAGGGGACAGTGCCTACCAGGATCCAACATCAAATTCTTTGTTATTTAATCTTAAAAATACAGTCCGACACCACAAAAGTACAATATCTTTGTAGTTTCTAGGTCGTTTTATTTTCTTTTAACAATGTGAGCATCAAGTTACAACATTTACTGTTGTTACTTGGTTTTTTGTCTGGACATATGTAAATTTCTTTGCATGTTTCAAATGCTTTTGAGTTCATATAACCCATCACCACACAATCCCTACTTTTGACGCCCCTGAGAAAGAAGCCTTTTGAAAACACTGTGGGAAAAGGAGAAAATACTGGTAACCACCATTTTCTCCTTTTCCCACAGTGTTTTCTACCCTTCCCAGAACAAGTTACAATTTTTCAGTCACCTTTATTTTGTCGTCTGCAAATGCTTTCAATTTGGACCAGTCTAAAATTTTCTTGTGTGGTAAAGAGTTTAGTTACAACATTTACTGTTGTTACCAGGTTTTTTGTCAGGCCATATCTAAACTTCTTTGCAGGTTTCAAATGCTTTTGAACTCATATAACTGACTTTATGGAAAGAAATAAGTACTAACCTCCTGTGCACAGTCTTTATACTGGGCTCTAGCTTCAGCCAGGTCACTCTTGAAGTGATCAGACTCACTTTGAAGCTCAGATATCTGTAATTTAAAAAAGAAATAAGAGATAATTTCAGACACAGCATTTATAAGGCCAACAAATAGACCTTACTGGTTACCTTGTCATTGGATCAGCGAAAAAAAAGGACAAGGGACATAACTCCTACATAAACTGAACATACTGAGAATTTTTGATAGTTATTCTCATGATGATACTGACAAAATTGTATTCTTATTGCATCTCTTTTATCTTTGCCAGGTCCTGATAATTCATGGAAAAAAGCCTATGAAAAACATTGAGAGAAAAATAAAAATTGCTGGAAACTAGTACATGTATTTTCTTCTTTTCTCACAATGGTTTCTACTCAAAATGGTTTCTACTGTTATGAAAGATAAATTATGTATTTTGAGTAACATTTTATTTGTTGCCTGCAAATTTGCACATGTCTCAAGTCTCGTGTATTTTGTTCCTAAGACTGATACGCATCTAATGAAACACAGAGACCAGATTGTACATGGATAATTGGCAAAGTTTTTTAAGAATCATCAAATAATCTTAGTTTTTGACATTTGAAAAAACGTTAAAAAAAGCAGGGGCATTCAAATCCAAAAAAGAAAAGATTCTTAAAAACATTGTAATTCTACATTCTTCTTCTACCTACTTGATAAAACTTTGGACACAGACTGAGATATTGTTCATAGTGTCCTTCTATTCAGATCAGGGGTAGAACAGAGATATGTGATGACAGATTGATCTAACTGACATTAAAGGAATGTATTCATACTCTCCACACCTTTTGTACTCTAATCAAACAGAGTATGACATTTCATTGTATCCTGTCTTATTGACTCACTGTATTTTACTTGTTGAGTACAAAACATCAAATGATTGCCACTTTAACAATGAAATCAAGCTACAATGGCAAAATGTTATCTTGAAACAACTCTATCTAGCTATTGGAAATAGTTTTCAAAGGGTTGTGATTGGATCTTTCAACAGATATTTGAATTAAAAAAAATTCTGATTATCACCTATCCTTCTGCTACAATAAACTGAACCCATTACCGAACAGTCCTGTGTTTTAACCACCCTGGAAAAAGGAGGCTTATGAAAGCCATGAATGTGGTACAAGAAGAACATAATGGTTGCAACAACATTCCCTCAAACCCAACACTTTGAGCTACATTTGTCTTGCTTTCAAAATGAACCAGTCTGCAATTTTGTTGTCCAGTAAAAAGCTTTGACCCTTCAGTGGACTGCTCTTGGGTATGATGAGGGAAAAGCAGTCATTAACCTTTTACCAAACGACAATATTTTAGACTGGTCCAAATTGAACGCACTTGCAGACAACAAAATAAAAGTGACTGAAAATTGAAATTTGTCTCCAGCAGGGTAGAAAACATTGTGGGAAAAGGAGAAAATGCTGGTTACCAGCATTTTCTCCTTTCCCACAATGTTTTCAAAAGGCCTCTATCTCTGGGTCGTAAAAACCAGGGACTGTTTGGTAAAGAGTTAGAGTAATTTCCTGATGCCTTTTAGAATCTATCCATAGAAACTTGGGAAATACAAGAGATTGCATGAGTATCAGGAGAAGTCTTCCTTTCCTCAGATTAATTTGTTATGGAAGACTGTGAAAACATCCTTTGAAATAATAGAATACAAACAGAATCATCTAATACATAGATTCATGTGAAAACATTCTGGCACAGGAAACTGCTTGTCACATTTTGCTAGATGAGACAGTTCAAATGAATCCCAATAAATTACAACTGTGACGTTTCTTTGATTTTCTAAAATTATTTTACACTTTTTATCCCAAAATAATCATGTTTCTGCCTCATTGCTGTGAGGTAAACTTATGCAAAAAAAAAAAATCCTATGAGGAAAACCCATACTACCCAAATCTATGCTAAAACCTGCCTATTGAACTCTGGATTTAGTCTTAAGGCTTTGTGCCAAGATGAATAGAAAGTAAAAATTGGGCTGTCATTTTATTGAACCTTTTCATTCCATAATAACAGAGTGAAAGTTGGCTATTGAACTGGCCTTTGTAAATGTCAAAAATTTATAGCAGTCATTCATGTCATATTTGTGTGACTCCTTTTGACACATATACTCTTGAAAATAATTTTTTTCACCAAAGCATTTGCTTCTAAATAATTGGTGCAATTGGAGAACTTGCTCTTAAACCTTTGCCAGACAACAAAATTTTAGACTAGACAACTTGGAAGGCATTTTCGAATACTAAAACAGGTCTCTTTACCTCACAATGATAGGTTTTAATGACCCTTGGAAGGCTTCTGTACACATTGTTGGAAAAGGAGAAAAGGCTAGTAACCGGCATTTTCTCCTTTTTCAACAATGTTTTTTACCCTATCTAAGCTACGTTCTGTCATTTGAACCACCTTAAAATTGACATCTGCAAGTACATGTACTTTAATTTGTGCACATCTTCATTTTTACTGTGTGGTAAAAGGCTAAAGAGGGGAAAACAATTTGGGACAGTTCCCCTGTTTCCACCATGTTGTTCAGGGCGTTTCAAACACAGGATTACTTGACAAAGAGGTTAAGGGTAATTTCTCCTCAGGCTGAAATCCTTTTCACATAATATATTTCAAACATTGATCAATGATAATCATCATATTTTACAACTATGTATAGTTGTCAGCATTTTCTTTTCATAAGTAAATGATTTGATTACAAAATAAACAAGTTAAAAAGAGGAAGGACAAACTGTACGAAGTTCAAAACCTAGAAAATAATATTGACAGAAAGATAGGTCTAAAGTAATGTTAAGTAAACAAAACTAAAACAAATGTGCCATGCTCTGCAAAAAGGGGGTTTAATACATCTGTAAACAGTATCCACCAAGGGAAGCCTGTGCAGTTCATGCAGGCTGACCTGTGTCAAAACCTTTTGCTTTTGAAAAAGTTTTCTGCAAGTCAAGGGACCCTTTTGCCTTTCGATTCAACCATTTGTTAAACATAATAGATTCCATGACACCACAGTTTTATGATGAACTGTTTGGTATGACGCATCAATGAGATGCATTAGAGGCCCTTTTCCCATAGCAGGTCTCAAATTATAGGCCTGCTTTTCAGACCTGCTTTCTTTTCACAGACTGCAAATACTTTAAACTCTACCAAATGACAAAATTTTAGACTTGTCCAAATTGAAAGCATATGCATTTGCAGACGGCCAAATAAACATCACTGAAAAATTGAAATTTGGTTGGGGAAGGATAGAAAACATTGTGGGAAAAGGAGAAAATGCTGGTTACCAGCATTTTCTCCTTTTCCCACAATGTTTTCAAAAGCTTTCTCAGGGTTGATAAAAGTCGGGATTGTGTGGAAAGAGTTAAGTACAGTCAGTTCTAAATCTTTTTGTTTGGAACAGGGTAAATTCAAATTTTTTTCAGTAAAACTTTTCAACATTTCTCTATGACAATGAAGAAGACACTACTTACCCTCATTTCACATTGCTTCTTTGAGGCTGTGAGACTGTTGACCTCCATTTTCAAACATTTTATACTTGCTTCTAGCTTCTCAATCTGTAATAAAGCATTTTCATACTTTTTCAATAACCAGTCATCTTGTTTAAGTTTATTTACACCAACAGCACTAGACATGTCAGCAGGATCTGCTGTAGAGTTGTCAGATTTACTCCTGTTATGATTTTTAGCATTTGGGCGTTTTAATTTGTGTGACATTCGTTCTCTGTATCTATTACTTAATTCATCAATCCTTGCTTCACTAACTTGATCTTTAACCTTGCCACTAAGATTACATATTTTTTCTAGTCCAACACCTTTGTAAGGTTTAGATATCACAGGCTCATCAAGTTCAGTTCTAATATCAGTTATTATTGGTCCATAGTATGGCTGCGTATGAATTTCATCCTGGATTGGTCCCCTGTAGGGACTATACGTTTTTTGAGATAGAACTGGAGGAGGGATGGCATTCAAATGTGATACAGAATTATCAGTAGGGTATGTATTGTGCGCAGTTTCTAAAGTAGAAAATCTATCTACTGGAATTTTAACTCCTGTCTCATCATCATGTATTACACTGTTAAGTCCATCCCCACTTCTACTCCCCGAGTATTGGGCCCCTGTTGGGGCTGAAGGGAGGCCAAAAGGTTCCACTACATCCTCCACCACTATAGGATAGGACCTGTTTGCTATTTCCTCATAACGATCTTGCCATGACTTTGATGGCAAGCACAAATAATCTTCACCATTTCTAACTGAATCTGTCATTTTCAATCAGTGTCATTAGATTTATACATATCCAATACTTCTAACACCATACTTGATATGTGTTACGTTTTTATCCGTCTCTCGTGCCACTTCAGTCTTTCAAAATTTGAGTCTTATATCCTAAATTACTTATGGAAAAAAAAAAAACTTTCACAAATCAATTCTATTAGTACAGTTACAACCCCTTTAAGAATCCTTAACCCTTTACCACATAATCCCGACATTTAACAACCCTGTGAAAGAAGCCTTTAGAAAACACTGTGGGAAAAGGAGAAAATGCTGGTAACCAGCATTTTCTCCTTTTCCCACAATGTTTTCTACCCTTTCCAAAACAAATTTCCATTCTTCAGTCACTTCTGTTTTGTCGTCTGCACAATCCTTCAATTTGGACCAGTCTAAAATTTTTTCGTTTGGTAAAGAGTTAACCCTTTACCATACAATCATGAGTTTTAATGATCTGGTAATTTAGAATTTTGAAAACATTGTGGGAACAGACGAAAATGCTGGATATCAGCATTTTCCCCTTTTCCCACAATGTTTTCTAACTGTTCAGAAACAAATCCAATAATTTGAGGTACACATGATTTATTGTGTGCAATAGTTTTTAGTCTGGAGCAACCTTGAAGTTTGTTATGTACTAAAGAGTTCAACCAATCTTTGCATGTTCAGTCAGTTAACTCTTTACCACACAAGAAAATCTTAGACTGGTCCAAATTGAAAGCATTTGCAGACAACAAAATAAAGGTGACTGAAAAATGGAAATTTGTTCTGGGAAGGGTAGAAAACACTGTGGGAAAAGGAGAAAATGCTGGTTACCAGCATTTTCTCCTTTTCCCACAGTGTTTTCAAAAGGCTTCTTTCTCAGGGGCGTCAAAAGTAAGGATTGTGTGGTAATGGGTTAATTTTCCATTAATCCATTACCACACAACCCCTATTTTTGATGACCTGGAGAAAGAAGGCTGTGTAAAACATTGTGGGAAAAGGAGAAAATGCTGGTAACCAGCATTTTCTCCTTTTCCCACAATGTTTTTCTACCCTTCACAAAACAAATTTCAAATTTTCAGTCACCTTTATTTTGTTGTCTGAAAATGCTGTCAATTTGAACAATCCTGTCCAAACTTTGTTGTTTGGAAATTTGCTAAAAATGCTTAAGTTTTGCGTAGCACTTCAAAAAGATTAACAACCACTTTTCCTCCCCTTTAGTCTATAAAATTCAGATCCCACAGAGTCTTTTTTTCAAAGAATCAAAGACCTAACAGTAAATGTGCACAAAGTCAACATCTATGATCCATTCCAGATTTTGTTTGAAATATAAATGCCAGTCAACATCAAAAGTGGGTATTGAATTTTTTCCATTGTGAAAAAATAAAATCAATCAACAATGAAAATACCCTACAATCAAACTATCAATGTCTAACGCATCCTATATTCTTTTCAATTCTTAGTACAAAACTACCACTCCAGTTGGTTGATATATTATTGTTTTATCCAATCAGACAGTTAGTCTAAAAACTGAGACTAGATGTCAACATGGCTGTTCAAAACCTACAAGAGATGCATACCCTACTTACCCTTTCCCAAACGGCAAATTTTGGACCAGACCAAATTGAAAGCATTTTGCAGGCGACAAATTGACAGTTGCTAAAAAGATGATTTCTCTATATGACAGGGTAGAAAACATTGTGGGAAAAGGAGAAAATGCTGGTTACCAGCATTTTCTCCTTTTCCCACAATGTTTTCAAAAGGCTTGTTTGGGAAAGGGTTAACCCACAATGTTTTCAAAAGGCTTGTTTGGGAAAGGGTTAACCCACAATGTTTTCAAAAGGCTTGTTTGGGAAAGGGTTAAACATCAATGTCCATTTTGATGTCTTTCACACTTTTAACAACTCTGGTATTCCAGCTGACAGACAGGCTCTCATTTCAGGACTTGCCACCTTCATCTGTCTATACCAGAGGCTGTTTTCTCAACCACTCTTAATTCAGTTTAATTCTAAATTCCAAGACTTGCCATCTGACTGGCTGGGAGAGATGTCCCAGCCAATCAGATGGCAAGTTATTTGAATTTACTCTTGAACATAGTAACACTGTCAGCATACAGCCTAAGTTTACACCTATAAATTATCTAACTTAACACTGTCAACTTCGACAGTTTCTGCCATAAAGAGTTTGCACCTGAATGTGCAAGCCGTTTTTTGGTCATCCGTCACAGCTTAATCAGAAAGATCATTACTTACACATAGGACAAGGAAAATCACTTAGCAGTATGTGGTTGCCAGGCAGAAACATGCCATCGACAAATATTTCATTGGATGATGAAGACATAAACCTCATTGAATTCAAACAAAGCCATTGTTATACAATACTGCACAAACAGCAATAAATCTCCATGTTACATGTTGAAGCCAAGGTATTATGCTGCAGGCATCAATTTACAAACTGTGCGATTCGATTTTCCAGCATTTAGATGCACAGTTACAAATAAATCCGATTCAAGTTTAACCCTTTACCACACAGTGATGACTTTTGACGACCCTTTGAAACAAGCCTTTTTTGAAAACATTGTGGAAAAAGGAGAAAATGCTGGTAACCAGCATTTTCTCCTTTTCCCACAATGTTTTATATCCTGTCAACAAACAGTTGCACCATTTGAGCCATATTGAAATTGTTATCTGCAAATGCTTTCAGTGTAAAAAAAGAGCTGAAATTTTGTTGTCTGGTAAGGGGTTCAACAATATCAAACTTAGCTAATTAATTGTGACTCTATCCTTCTTTTTTTTATTTGAATTGTATTAAATGCTTCTATGAAATGTCTTTTTGACAAGTGCCAACATATCAGCAGCTGTTCAGGTTTTTCCTAGGGGGTCCTGCATGGCTTGTTGGTAAAGTGTTGGACTCACACCTGAAGGTTCTCAGGTTCAAGCCTCACTGGATCCACTGGGCCTTCCATGGGAGTACCTTTGGGCAAGACAATTCAGAGCCCTAGCCCAGTTCTGATGCAACCAAGGAAATACATGAATATGTGTGCCCTAATATGAATGAAATAATGTTGAAAACTGTGTAAAACACCATTTAATCAATCAATCAATCAGTCATCTTTTCCTGGGTTTCATCTGAGTCCAAAATTTTGGTTCTTTTACCAAGGTGCCTTACAGTAAGACACTGACTCCTAGTATGTGATCTGAGGGCCACCTTCAAGATCAGTCTCTAGATTTTTCATTTTTTTAGAACCAATTCAGATTTGTAAGACATGTTACTCTAACATTTGCCTATTATTGTTGAATCCATGTGAAAAAAAATTTATGAATATTTTAAACAGTATCAAATGCACGTACCGACAGATTTATTGCATGTTTTAAAGCAGAAGAAAAGAACCCTAACTGCTACTTCTTGTCTGTTTTGGCCAACATATTTCAATATCTGAGGGTAAAATTCTGAGATCATATTAAACATGTTGTGCAGTTGTAACTAAATGTTTTATACAGTCTTGAAAAGCAATAAAAATTGACCATGCTATAAAAATGGTGCATCGATCCATAACTGTAAAGGCAACTTGTAATTATACAAACTAGAAATTAGTATTTGTAACTCGACAAAATGTAGAAACTCTGCAAGGAAAGAAAAAATGCCTTTCTGTCTACTGATATGGTCCGCATTGCATCAGATAAAAGACAACTGCAACAAGCAACTGCTCCTTTTCCAAAGTTGTTTTGAAAATGGTCTACAACAGGTACACATAGCTGTACTTGTGTGGTAAAAAGTGAATTGTAATTCGAGTCATTCCTTTTCTACCCCTTGTAACAATGATATATTGTTCAATATTTGGACTGTATACAACACATTTAAATTGAAACAAATTACTGCATTGTATGACAATTTTTACTACCAGTTAAGTATTTGTATTTCTATGCAACAAACATGGTCTAACATTCACATCGTGGCCAATAAAATGTGTTAAACACAAAGGATTTTTCTCCTATATAACCAACAATGACCTTTTCTTATTTTTTTTAGGCATTAAAACGTCTTCAGTTAATACACTACTTTTACTTTTCTTAGTTTCATTTTTAGACTTTTCAATCGTAACTACAAATTTCATAAGTTGACTTAATTCTATCTCGACCAATTGCTTCAACAGATTATCGGTAACCCTTTACCAAACAATCCCTGGTTTTTACGACCCTGCGATAGAAGCCTTTTAAAAACTGTTGACTGTGGAAAAAGGAGAAAATTTTCCCATAATTTTTTCTACCCTGCTGGAAACAACTTTCAGTTGAAATGATGAGAATCGCCTCTTTAACTCTTTACCAAACAAACTCTGATTTTCATGACCCTGAAGAAGAGGCCTTTTGAAAATATTTGGTAACCAGCATTTTCTCCTTTTCCCACAAGGTTTTCTATCCTTCCCAAAACACAGATAATTTTTGAGTTACATTAATTTTGTCGTCTACAAATGCTTTAAATTTGCACAAGTCTAAAATTTTGTTGTTTGGTAATGAGTTAAATACAGAAAACATTGTAGGAATATCACAGGACTGTTTGGCAATGGTGATTGGAATAGGCAAAATTACAGATAACATTTCTACAAAATACCTGATACAACGAAATTGGTAATAAGTGCCTTGAACAGGATGGTATCCATTCATACCCATGAAAGAGAAAATTAAAATATAATAAGACCCTTCATCAGAATAAATTTTATGTCATTATTTAGAATTTTTTGAGTAGGTGTACGTACAATGAACTGGTATTTCTTTTTCCTTTTTTGTCCAAAGCTGGTGCTGCTCAAAATACCTTATCTCATTTAACTCTTTACCAGACAAAAAATTATAAACTGGTTCAAATTGAAAGTATTTGCAGACAACAAAATAATTGCAGAGACTGAAAAATTGAAATTTGGTTTGGGAAGGGTGGAAAACACTGTGGTAAAAGGAGAAAATGCTGGTTACCAGCATTTTCTCCTTTTACCACAATGTTTTCAAAAGCCTTCTCTTTCAGGTGCTTTAAATGTCATTATTGTATGGTAAAGGGTTAAATGCTGCAATATCATTCAAACTGTGAAACTGAGGCAGATTGAACTATCTGTAAATACTCCAAATACTGAATTTTGTGGATTCTGCTTTCTGCTTCAAAAACAATCTACTAATAGTCCATATAGTGATAATCATACAAAACTGACATTTTCAGTGAGTGAAAAAATACAAGTACATGTACATGTATTAATAATTTCAATGCTGATTGATTTGACTAATTTAGAAAAGATCAGACAAGATCTGACTGCATAATCTATACCTGCTGATTTTGATCTAATCTGTCAACAAAGATGACCGAAGTTATGAATAGCATTTAACTTTTTACCAAACGACAAAATTTTGGACTAGTCCAAATTGAAAGCATTTGCCGACAACAAAATAAATCGGACTCAAAAATCGAAATTTGGTTTTGGAAGGGTAGAAAACATTGTGGATAGAAAACATTGAGAGAAAAGGAGAAAATGCTGGTTGCCAGAATTTTCTCCTTTTCCTATAAAGTTTTCAACAGCTTTCTTTCCGATGGTCGTTTAAACTCTTAACTGTGTGGTAAAAAGTTAAACCAGTAAATGAAAATAGACATGCAGTCTGATCTCAATCTACCCCTGTCTTCCAATTACATGCAGGTTCAGCATTAAAGAGGCACACATTCAGAGTTCAAGAACTTGCGCAACAGAAATCACAACCATGACAGCACTAAAGTCGTATCCAAATCTAGTAAGAATGCGCACTAATCTTTTGAACTTGTGTCATTATTTACAATAGCTTTCTGATAGTCCAAAATACACTAATAATTCCAACAAATTTCCTGTTCCCACTTTTATCTGAATAAACTCACAACAAAATCCTAGCTACAATATATCAGAAGCATATTAAGAACACAATAAATCAGATGAGAATCTTTAGACTGAGTGTCTGAATTTAAGAACATAGAAAACATTGAGAGAAAAAAAGGAGAAAATGCTGGTGACCAGCATTTTCTCCTTTTTTTCACACAATGTTTTAAAAAGGCTACATTCTCCGTAGCTTTTAAACTTAGAATTATTTGGTAAAGGGTTGAATTTTTTTTTCCCCCACATGTATTTCCAAACTCTATACAGATAGATTCCTTATGAGTCAAGTCGTAACTCATCTATTAGATCCCCAGCATGAACATTGGGATTCAATAGGGTGCTATTTACAACTCAATGATCATATTCAATACCTTACTATGAAATATTCAATGATGCACCACTTACAGACTGTGTGAATTTGCTGATACCAGACATCGATGGGCAAAGATTACAGATAGTTCGAGGGGTTTGTGCATTTGACCCTTTACGACGCAATCCAGAGTTTTGACGTCCATGAGAAAAAAAGGCCCTTGAAAATATTGTGGGAAAAACCAGGATTAACTCCTTTCACCCTTAGGCTTCTAAGCATGACACACTGACCTTTTGCACAGAACGTGCAGTCTGATCTTGGATCCACACTGTCCGATAAGGCGATATTTTTCCCAAAAACATAACTTTGAAATAGCAATAACTGGTTGGTTACTATCGAAACGAAGTTTTCATATAAGTTATTTAGCAGGATAAGCATCAACAACAATGTTTTCTCCGTTATTAATAACGTTTCCCAAACATTTTTATCTGCATTTATCGTGTTGTCTTTAAATGCTTCAAATTAGACGAGGCTAAAATTTTGCTGTCTGGTAAAGAATCAATACCAAAACTATCAAGGCTTAGTATTCTTTGACATTCAATTCTCTAATGCAAGTGACAACATTAATTTTCAGAACTTATCAAAATAAATGACACGACAAACATTGCTTGGAAATGGGTAATTCACTGCCTTTTTTTGTCTGTTAGTAATCAGATGCTTTGTCTATAACTGTAATATCCAAAGTTTTCAAATAGCCTTTTTCTACCATGGTGTAAAAAGTTATATTTGAACATTGCTATCAAAATACTGAAACTAAAGATATCCAAAAAGATGAACTCATTGAAAAACAGTTTCTGGTGCACACTGAAACCCTCCATAATAAGTCCAGTTTTTTTCTTATCTTATTCCTTTAACAAACAATCCCTGGTTTTTTTACCACCCTGAGATAGAAGCCTTTAGAAAAAATTTTCTCCTTTTCCCACAATGTTTTCTACCCTACTGGAAACAGATTTGATGAGAATGGCAGAAAGTTTTCGGACAGGCTAGAAAGCACTGTGGGAAAAGGAGAAATTGCTCCTTTTCCCACAGTGTTTTCTAAAGACTTGCACAGCAAACACATAAAACTCCAGGGCTTGTTTGAGAAAGAGTTAATCCAGTACCCCTCCCACAAGTAACACAACGAAAACTAAACCTGCCTCTATGTTAAAATTAACTCTTTCCCAAACAATCCCTGGTTTTTACGACCCTGGGGTAGAAGCTTTTTGAAAATACTGTGGAAAAAGGAGAAAATGCTGGTAACCAGCATTTTCTCCTTTTCCCACAATGTTTTCTACCCTGCTAGAATCAAATTTCATTTTTTCAGTAATGTTTAATTTGTCGTCTGCTAGAGCTTTCAATTTGGACTAGTCCAAAATTTTGTCGTTTGGTAAAGGGTTAATCTAAATAAAAAACTTCAAAAACAATCAACTGACTACTTTTCCCCATCCTATTTCTCAAACACAATCATTGAAGATTTTGACATAAATCCAGTCATCAAGAGAGAGAAAGAGAGAGAGAGAAAGTCTCTTAAAAAAAAAAAATCTTCACATAAGGCCATTATCAAAAGCTATAAATGGCATGATAGTTGAAGTCTAGAAACATTAATATCCGTAATATTCAAAATTTTATGTGTTGCTAAAATGTCTTAACATACTGCATTTCAATTACGTTCCATTCTGTTCACACTTAAATCTACATTTCCATAACGTTCTACTCCAGTTAATTCCTCACTTCACACAACTCTACAAGTCTTTATTTAAAAATTCACCGATCTCTCTAGGTGTTCGATAATTATCAATTGATCAGTTGAACTACAAATAGGTTGCCCGTCTCTTATCTCTTCGCTTTTTACAAAATTTTATAGTGTTTGTAAACCCGGTGGAATGGTCAATATTTGTCCGCAAATACTTGGTACTACCAAATCTGTCCACAATGACCTGTCCACCAGGGTACTAAATACCTGTTTAATTCCATACAAATATACAAATGATAAGTATGAGTGATTTTTCAACCCTTATCTCTAACATGTAATCCCTCCTTCTAGTCAAAGGTGGTTATTTGTTCAGTTTCTTACATAGTTTTCAGTGTTATTTCTGTTCTGTTACTGCAGTTTCTCAACCAAATCTATGCATTTCCCACAGACAATGTCACAATATTAATTTTCAGCAGATTATGTTCGTTATATTGGGGTTTAACGCCACTTTAACAGCTAAGGCCATATCAATGGCGGTCGGTGACGCACATGTGTTTCCTGGCTTTCTCACACCAGTACTTACACAACTTTCTTTCCAAAGCTATCGACTACTTTTCTCACATGCTTCAGCAGAGGTGAGAGGCGAAAATATGCCGGAAAGAAAGTTTGCCTAAACCGGGTATTGAACTCACAACCACCAAGTCATGAGTTTGAGACGCTAACCACTGAGCCACCCGGGTGGGCTTCAGCAAATAAATATTTTCTCTTCAAGTGACAAAAACAGAAAATAACCTATGAGAGAATGATGTCACTGGCTGCTTTCCCAGATAACCATTGTTGAAACGATGATGAAGGATGAGAGGGGAATGAATCTTGTTACATCAACCTTCTGAAAGAAATTGGTAAAACCATTAACACACAATCCCTACTTTTGACGCCCCTGAGAAAGAAGCCTTTAGAAAACATAGTGGGAAAAGGAGAAAATGCTGGTAACCAGCATTTTCTCCTTTTCCCACAAGGTGTTCTACCCTTCACAAAACAAAATTTCAAATTTTCAGTCACATTTATTTTGTTGTCGGCAAATGCTTTCAATTTGGACCTGCCTATAATTTTGTCATTTGGTAAAGAGTTCAGCTATGGATTCAGACCAGCAACCCCTTGGTCCAAGTTCTGTAAGCTGACGACTGGGCCACTGGGGCTCCGCCTTGGGGGACAGAACTAGAAGAAAGTGTAAAGTAAATAATAACAACGATAATAATAAGACAAGGATAAACCCCTGCCTTTGCTTTCTGTGGCAAAACTAAAGCCGTTATAATTCAGCAAGTTGACCACTTTCCTTGATCGGCAATGGATTAGGATAATCTGGTTCAGAAATCAAATCATAATAAGGTACCTCACCGTATATAAAACGTCAAAGCTATTTACAGTTTATAGATAGACTCTGGTTTAATGGCTTTACCAAACCAGAAACACTCTCTTACAAATCTGGGGAAAAAGGCCTAAGGTTAAAGTCTTTTGAAAAAATTGTTGGGAACAAGAGTTATTACTTATCATTAGTATTCTTTCCTTTTCTCACAATGTTTACTACCCTTCCAAAATCGAAATTCAATTTTTCAGTCACATTTATTTTGTCCTCTGCAAGTGCTTTCGATTTGGCCTGGTCCAAAATTTTGTCGTAATTGTTTAAGGGTTAATAGACTACTTCCATCATTTAAGATTTCCAAATTGGCCAAATTTATTTTCGAGGATTGATGAATGTTACTGTTACATGATTCATTCCTCTCTCACCACAGTCATGTCTTTGTTTTGACAATAGTTGCGTTGGAAAGCAGCCTGTGGTTGGGAAGGTTACAGTGCCACGTGCTGGTCAAAGAAACTTCCAGAAAGTAAGGGAAGGTGCACTTGAAATAATTTAAAAATACTAGAAAAGCATTTTTTTAGGCATACTGAATTTTCTGTTTGAGAAAACTTTAAATTTTGAAAATTTGGAACTTTTGCAGTTAGGTAAACCATTTTTAATGTCGCTAATGCTCTGAATATATATAGTTTCAAAGCATGTCTCCACAGAACAAAATAATTGACATTTTGAAAATCATCATCCACTGTATTGGATTTCAAAATCATTCATTTTTCATAAAACACTTCAAAACCTATTGTTTCCTTAGTTTAATCACTTTCACTATGGCATTAGCATCTAAATTGCCCAATCAATAACTTGTAAATCCGTATCTGACGGTACAAATGACTTAACTCTTTACCAAATGACAGAATTTTTGACTGGTCCAAATCAAAAATATTCATAGACAACAAATTTTAATGGAATTTGCCTCTGAAAGAGAAGGCATTGTGGGAAAAGAAGAAAATACTGGTTACCAGCGTTTTCTCCTTTTCCTACAAGGTTTTCGAAAGGCTATTTCCCAACAGTCATTAAAACTTGGGATTGTGTGACATAGTTAACAAAATCTGCAGGATATTTCAAATAAAATAGGTAGCAACGCAAGAAAACATTGTGAAAAGTTATGTGAATCAATTTCTTCATTTGTCATGGCATATGTAAATGGCTGTAGGTGCCTAAACTGAAGATAAAAAGATACAAAAGATGAAAAAAAAAAAGATAAAAAAGGATCAGAAAACTGAACAAATAGAGGATAGGTATTGAAAAGTTTACTGTTCTACTATTTATGTTATTAGCTCTGAGACAGTCAATAATTTGAACATAAACACACCCTCAAAAAATTTGCAACAACAAGATTTGTTCTTGCAGTTGTTAAGAATATCTTACAAACTATCAGTGTAAATCTAAGATCAGATGGTATGCTCTGTGCAGTCTGATCTTGGCCTGAACTGTCCACATTGGAATCAATACTTAACCTCTCTCCAAATACAATGTTTTAGAGTACAGGTCAAATACCTAGAGACAAATCTGAAAATTGTACAATCATGTTCTTACATGTTGATGGTTTGGAGGGTTTCAACTCATTTTAACTCACTACCAAACAACAAAATTTTAGTTTGTCCAAATCAAAAGCATTTGCAGATGACAAAATAGAAGTGACCGAAAATTTGAAATTTGTTTTGTAAAAGGTAGAAAACATTGTGGGAAAAGGAGAAAATGCTGGTTACCAGCATTTTCTCACATTCCCATAATGTTTTCTAAAGGCTTCTTTCTCAGGGTCGTCAAAAGTAGGGATTGTGCGGTAATGGGTTAACTGTTAACCCTTTCCCAAACAATCCCTGGTTTTTACAGGTCTGGAATAGTAGCCTTTTGAAAACATTGTGGAAAAAGGAGAAAATGCTGGTAACCAGCATTTTCTCCTTTTCCCACTATGTTTTCTACCCTATCACAGACAGAAATCAACTTTTTAGCAAGAGTTGAATTGTCGTCTGCAAATGCTTTCAATTTCGTCTAGTCCAAAAGTTTGTCGTTTGGGAAAGGGTTAACCAACTTCAGACTTGTCCAAATTGACAGCATTTGCAGACAAAAATGTATGCGAAAATCAAATTCTTGGATTTGTCTTTAAAAAGGTAGAAAACACTGTGGGAAAAGGAGAAAATGCTGATTACGATCATTTTCTCCTTTTCCCACAGTGTTTTCAAAAGCCTTGGTTTCAGATTTGATAAAACTTGGGGTTGTGCAGATAATAGTTGATTACTGGCTAAAACAAATTTTCTTTTATTTATTGATACAAGAGACTTTTGCACTTGCAACATTAACAAATGATCAAAAGAAATGAAAAGAATCTTTACAGATAGTATTGAAACACACACAATATTGCACTTTAACCCTTTACCAAATAATCCCTAGTTGTTATGACCCTAAGATAGAAGCCTTTTGAAAACATTGTGGGAAAAGGAGAAAATGCTGGTGACATTTTTTTTCACAGCATTTGCACACTACTAATTGAATGTGACCAAAATTTTCAAATTAGTCTGTGAAAGGTTAAAAGATAATGTGGAAAAAGGAGAAAATGCTGATTACTCCTTTTTCCACATTGTATACAAAAACATTGTTAAAACACAGAGTGGTAAGGGGTTAAACACTTAGCCCTTTACGAAACAATCCCTGGTTTTAATGACCCTAAGGAAAATGCCACCTGAAAACGCTGTGGAAAAAGGAGAAAATGCTGGTCACCAGCATTTTCTCCTTTTCCCACAATGTTTTCTACCCTGCTGGAAACAAGTTTCACTTTCTGAGTTATGTTTACTTTGTTATCTGCAAGAGCTTTCAATCTGAACCAGTCTAAAATTTTGTCATTTGGTAAAGAGTTAAATGTGACTCAAGACTGGTTTCATAAATATTTAACAAATGTTTTTCCTTTGAGGTACAAAAATGTGCCAGTCACAGCAGCACGTTCTCAGGTACATGTATTCAATTTCTAGAATTCAAAGGTCCTTTAACTCTTTAACACACAATCCTGACTTTAAACAATCTTGAGAAAGAAGCCTTCTGAAAACATTGTGGGAAAAGGAAAAAATGCTGGTAACCAGCATTTTCTCCTTTTCCCACAATGTTTTTTTCATTTCCCAAAACAAATTTTTAATTTCCAGTCACTTTTATCTTGTCGTCTGCAAATGCTTTTAGGTTGGACCATTCTAAAATTTTGTCATTTGGTAAAGAGTTAAAATTCTACCAGACTCTGCTGTATTGAAATCATTGGCAGACGACAATTTTGATGTGATGCAAATGGCTTGATTTGTCTTGAAAAGGATTTAAAACACTGTGAAAAGAGGAGAAAAAGCAATTATGGTAATAGCAAGTAAACTGACAATACGACTAAGTTCAACACTTCACCACCAAAAAAAGTTAAGGCTCATCCAAAATGAAAGCATTCATTTTGCAGACAACAATTCCAAGGTCAAGGTCATTTAAATAATGGTATTTGTTAATGAAAGGTAGAAAACACTGTGGGCAAAGAAGAAAATGTTGTTTAACAGCATAGCACCGTTGCCCACAATGTTTACAAAGCTTTCTTCATCAGGATCAAGAAAGTTTGATTGTATTGGGGTTTAATGCCACTTTAAGAGCTAAGGGCTTTTCATGGCGGTCAGTGACACACATTTTTCCTGGCTTTCTCACATCAGTACTAACAAAACTTTCTTTCAGACTGCTTTTCTCACATGCTTCAGCAGAGGTGAGGCGAAAATATGCCAGAAAGAAAGTTTGCTTCAACCAGGTATCGAACTCACAACCCCAGGTCACAAGTCCAACACGCTCACCACTGAGAGCAGGGGCAGGGAAGTCATGAAAGCACTGGATCATTTCGGTAAAGCAATATCGACAGACAAAATTTTAGAGTCATCTTGTCTGATTTTAGCACTGATAGTTTTATTCTTCATTGTTGTTCTTTCATACACTGTAAACAATTACTATTGGCAAAGAACAATCATGAAACCTTCATAAACAAAAGGTCGACCTAAGTGATATCAACCCTTAAGCTTCTAAGAGCAGCTCATTGACCTTTTGCGGACAGTGCAGATCAAGATCATATTGCACAGAACGTGCAGTCTGATCTTGGATCTGCACTGTCCGATAATGAGATATTTTTTCTTAAAAAAAAAAAAAATTGAAATTATAAGTATCATTCAGGTTTTATACTACTGTGTGAAAGTTGCATTTAATCCTTAACCACACGAAGAATTTTTAGACCACTCCGACTTAAAACCATTTGCAGATGGATGACAGTTTCAATATGGCTTATATCAATTTTTTTCTTTAAAAGGGTAGAAAACATTGGGGGAAAAGGAGAAAATGCTGGTAACCAGCATTTTCTCCTTTTCCCACAATGTTTTCAAAAGCTTTCTCTTTCAGGAGCATGAAAAGTTGTTATTGTGTGGTAAAGGGTTAACTTCTTTTGCAGGACATGGGTTAAGCCGAGATAAAATCTTTAAATTCTGTGTTAAACTATCCAATGACTTGAATGAAAGATATAAAAGGCTTTTTAACCAACAATGACAGATTTCCTATCATGATTTACTGAATTTTTATAGTGTATCAACTTTTGAACAACCATAAAGGCATAAAACATTTTTTATAGCTGTTTCTATCCAGGTTTTGATACATGACTCTTTGCATACAATATAATGAATGATATCAATGTTAACTCATGCCTGCCAGCAGAACACCATGAAATTCTGTAATACTTCTAAATGCTAAATTTTACCATATTATTTCTGCAGTGATACAAACATCATGTCCCAACTTTAACTCTTTACCAAAACAAAAATTCAAGATTTGTCCAACTTGAAAGCATTTGCAGACGACAAAATAAACATGACTCAGAAGTTAAATTTTGTTTTGGTAAGGGAAGAAAACATTGTGGGAAAAGGAGAATAAATGTTAACAATTTGGACCAGTCTGTAAATTTGTCGTTTGGTAAAGAGTTAACCAAACAGTCCCATTATTGAATAACCCTGAGAGAGAAGCCTTTTGAAAACATTGTGTGAAAGAAAAAAAAGCTGGTAACTAGCATTTTCTCCTTTTCAAACACTGTTTTCTAACCTCTCAGCAAAGTTAAGCTTAATTGTATTAATTTTGAATTTTGTTGTCTGCAGATGCTTTGAATTTTGGACAGTCTAAAATCTGTCTTGTGGGACTGTTGTCTGCAGATGCTTTGAATTTTGGACAGTCTAAAATCTGTCTTGTGGGACTGTTGTCTGCAGATGCTTTGAATTTTGGACGGTCTAAAATCTGTCTTGTGGGACTGGGTTGAGCAAATCACTTGACACAAATTTTGGATACAAAATTTGATTGGCAACTTGGTTAACTCTTTACCACACATTCCCCACTTTGAACGACCCTGAGAACCACAAAGCTATTGAAAACATTGTGGGAAAAGGAGAAAATGCTGGCAACAAGCATTATTTCCATTTTCCACAATGTTCTCTGCCCTTGCCCCCCAAAATTTTGTTCTTCAGTTATATTTTATATATATTTTGTTGTCTACAAATGCTTTCAATTTAGACCAGTCTAAAATTTTGTTGTCTGGTAGAGTTGAATGATCTTGATGTCTAAGTACAGGCACTAAAAAAAGAGGATGACGTTTTGCGATAGATGTACATGCTGAGATTGCTCTATCTTGCTATCAAAATCAAACCTGGTTACTAAATTCCTGTCTAGCTTATCATAGACAAAAAATGTTATTTAACATATTTTTTAACTGTCGTCTGCAGATGCTATGAACTTGGACATTAGGCTATGATTTTGTGGTCTTGTAAAGAGATAACGCATGTTGACTTTTGCAGATAACAAAAAAATCGACATGGAGTATTAAGATAAAGTCAAAATGCTTATTGACTCCTTAAAGATGTATCCTATTGACTTTGATCAACATTGTAAACTGAAAGAAAATATATTATGTGAAAAAGTAAACAGTCTTTTGTTTGTTGATTGGGTGATAACAAGGCCAATAAAATATATTCTTTCTTTGCTTTGGTCTACCAGCTTTCTCAGAAGTCAAATATCTCATATTTTATTGCACAAACATCAATCTATGCTCTTGTTTTATACAACTGTAAAACACTGTGGGAAGAAAGGGCAGTGTTTGTGATGCTCAAAAGCTTTCTATCTTGCACAGACAAAAATGTCCCTCTTATATTGCAAGATAATCAAGGCAAACAGTGTTCTTATACAATAGTAGTCAAAGGAAGTTCAAACAGCTCATCAATAGATTTCTAACATTATTTTCTTAAGATCTGTATCTAACATTCAGATCACAAAATTACCTGTATTCATACAGATAATTATATTTGTTCTAGCCTTCTGTCTCACTCTTTGACATTCCCATTACCCCTCATAGATTATACAAGAAGACCTGACCCTGCCCATTTCCTCTTAGAAGCAAGCGTATATTTCATCAGTTTACTTCCAAAACCTCGTAGTTACGAGGTTTTGAAAGTAAACTGACAATTTGTTAGACAAAAAAAATATCATTTAGACCTGCCTTGACTGGAAGCAATGAATTACACTTACAACTTTTCAAAACATAGACTGATAACTGCAAACTGAGCTGTCTATGGAGTGTTTGAAATGGATTTAACCCTTAACTTTTTATCAAACGACAAAATTTTTTACCATTCCAAATTCCAAGTATTTGCAGACAACAATTTAACTCTTTACCAAACAACAATATTGTACATATGTCCAAATTGAAAGCGTTTGCAGACGACAAAATAGATGTGGCTTAAAAATTGAAAAAAATAGTTTTGGGAAGAGTAGAAAACATTGTGGGAAAAGGAGAAAATGCTGGTTACCAGCATTTTCTCCTTTTCCTACAATGGTTTCCAAAGGCTTTTTTCTCAGGTTCGTTAAAAGTCAGGATTGTCAGGTAAAGAGTTGCCCGCTAATATTATGTACCCTTAGTAGTTTGTGAAGATTCCTTTCATTCTTGTGTGGGAGATTATAGTACAGAATTAATATGTCAAATTCAACAATTTATACTTCAATATCAGCACTTTTTACCTTTTATCCCATGAAGAATTCAAGTGCTCTGGCAGACAAAATGTAGACCACATTCAGACTGCACAGAATATGCAGTCTGATCATAAGTGCCAGTTACAGTATTTGAACCCTCTCATGCTGATCAAAATCATTATTTTTATTAGGTTTGAGCAATATCTCAACATGCCACAATGTTTTCAAAGTCTTCTTGAAATCAGAATTTCCAAATCTGTCCATTGGAATTAACCCTTAACCACACAATGCCCACTTCTGATGCTCCTGGAAAATAAGCCTTTTGAAACATTGTGGGAAAAGAAGATAACCAGCATTTTCACCTTTTCCCACAATGTTTTCTACCCTATTAAACAAAAATTACACCATTTGAGCCACACTGAAATTGTTATCTACAAATACTTTCAATTTTGACATGGCTAAAATTTTGTCGTCTGTTAAAGGACTACAGCAATACCTGCTGCAGATGACTTTGATCATCTTGCTGAAGATCAACTTAACCCATTACCACACGATCCCTATTTTTGACGCCCCTGAGAAAGAATCCTTTTGAAAACACTGTGGGAAAAGGAGAAAATGCTGGTAACCAGCATTTTCTCCTTTTCCCACAATGTTTTCTACCCTTCCCATAGCAAATTTTAACTTTTCAGTCACATTTATTTTGTCGTCTGCAAATTTTCTCAATTTGGACCAGTCCAAAATTTTGTCGTATATGGTAAAGGGTTAAAAAATATGGTTGTAAAAGGAGAAATTGTCAGGTACAAAAAAAAATGTTTAACAACTTTTGTCATTCAATTGAATTAACCCTTTCCCAAACAACAAATTTTGACCCTTCCAAACTGAAAGAGTTTGCAGACGACAATTTCAGATTTGGAGAAAATTGCAGAAAGCTCTCAAAAAGGGTAGAAAACACTGTGGGAAAAGGAGAAATTGCTCGTAACGAGCAATTTCTCCTTTTCCCACAGTATTTTCAAAGACTTTTACTGCAGACACATAAAAACCAGGGCTTGTATGGGAAAGGGTTAAAGTTAATTCTGTTTTACAAGGATATTTCCACACTTGTTCGCTAGAAACCTTTTTACAGAAAGCAATAAGTTTAACTCTATTGCTAAAGAATCCATAGGTTTCACGATGCCTTATTCTTTACCAGACGGCTAAATTTCAAACTTGTCGAAATTAAAAGCACTTGCCGACAACGAAATAAAAGTTACTTAATTGAAATTTGTTTGAGGAAGGGTCAAAAACATTGCAGGAAAAAGAGACAATGCTGCTAACAAGCATTTTCTCCTTTTCCCACAACGTTTTCAAGTACGTTCTCTTTCAGGATCATTAAAACTTGGAATCCTGTGGCACTGAGTAAAAAAGAGCTTTTGAAAACATTGTGGTACCAAGCATTTTATCCTCTTTCCACAATGTTTTTAACTTCTTCAAAAGAAAATCTAATTGTTTTAGCTACATTCAATTTGCTGCCTACATATGCTTAGAATTTGAAGTAGTCTAAAATTTTGCTCAGAGTTAATTCTTTACCAAGCGGACTAGTCCAAACTGAAAGCATTTGCAGATGACAAAATAATATTTATCAAAAATTGAAATTTGATTTGGAAAAGGTAGAAAACATTGTGGGAAAAGGAGAAAATGCTGGTTACCAGCATTTTCTCCCTTTCCCACAATGTTTTCAAAGGCTTTCTTTCTCTGGGTCGTTAAAAGTCGGGATTGTGTGATAAAGGGTTAAGAGGCTAAACCCAAATCCTATATTCAACTTGCCATTTCAGAAATTCATTCATTGATTGTTTATCCCGCTGCAAAAGATGACTCTGAAACCGTGGCTAAAACCAATAAAGTCATGTTAGGTCATGCCAAAACAGGCCTCCTGGGTTTGTAATAATCTGTTTCATACCATATATGGTAAAATGACACTTACACGCTGATCCACAATAATCCTTTAAGGATTACCTCCCTTTACTAAACTATAACATTATCCTAAGTGACATGTTGTTTTTGCCTTTTACAATCAATAACCTATATAACACACTGTAGCTTATATCTGACTGCAGGTTTTGATCTGAGACAGCAACCATCTGATGAATTTATCTGCTACCCTGATAAAAGCTGCCATTATATGCATTCAAAATGAAGAATTTAAGTCCGTAACCCTGACTGAAGAGGTGCATTCTACTCACATTGAACTGTCAATGAAATGGCATAATTTTCGTAAAGCTATTATTCGTGAAAAACACATTTCTTAACTCTTTACGACACAATCCCAACTTTTAATGACCCTGACAAAAAAAAAGCCTTTTGAAAACATTGTGGGAATAGGAGAAAATGCTGGTTTCTCCTTTACCCACAATGTTTTCTACTCTTCCCAAAACAAATTTCAATTTTTGAGCCACATATATATTGTCGACTGCAAATCCTTTCAATTTGGACCAGTCTAAAATTTTGTTGTTTGGTAAAGAGTTAAAAAATGTTGGTTTTGTTTTTAGTTTTTTTAACTTGCCAATTCATTGATGGAAAGTAGCAAAAAATGTCATTAAGAAAGCACTAAAATACTTTGGTAGTTATTACTGAAAACAAGATTCTGCCAACCAAATCTCGCACAGTACACACTTAAAGATTATAGTAATCAAAGTACTGTGGTAACAAAACAATAACTTTTACCAACCACATTCTCAATGTTTCAGAAAAGGCAGTTTGACGGCTACTGGAAACCATGTTTTAACATATTAACATCTTTGAGAAGCAAAACTAGCGCTGTCACTGAATGTGACCTAATACCCCCACCAGCGCTTTGACAGAAACAGGCAATTACTAGTATTTTGTACACAGACTAACAGACGGACGGAGAGACAGGCTGATTCCAGCATACTCCCAAAAACATTCGTTTTGCAGAGGTATAATAATATCATCAGATTTTAGAATGAGATATCATCATTATAAAGATAAGTAGAACACTTGTCACAACCTGTCAGTCCTGTGGAGTTTTCTTGACACCTGACAAACAAAATATCTATATAAGTCAAGGAAGTTAAAAATTCAAATGTTAACCACAATGTAAATTCATATGTATCTAGAGATGTACAAACTAGCATATTTGCTGCAGTTATGGCTTAATTATGACACCCCTTTTTTCAACAACCAAGAGGAAGCAGTGTGTGGAAAAGGGGAAAATACTGGTGCCCATTTTCTCTTTTTTCCTGGATGTAGTAATTCTTTCATTGCATGGCGACATCAGTCGCAGTGCATAATTATATTGATGGTTTTTTTCTCCCTGTCCATTTTATCTGCAAGAATTTCAAAACCATTCAGTCTAAACCTTTGCGATCTAGTAGGGAACTAACTCTTCACCACACAATCAGAAGTTTTAACAACCCTGAAGAAGAAGGCATTTAAAAGCACTGTGAGAACAGAAGCAAATGATGGTGATATGACTTTTCCTCTTTAAAGGTGGCCGTTCAAAATTTGGGACACAAATTTTACAAAAATACAGAAAAATCATCCTAATACTCCCAAAGCCTTACAATTTCCATTCATAAAATCCCAGTATTCCAAAACCATCCGCCAACATGAGAAATTAGAGATTTACTACAGCCCAGGTCGACACTGAAGGGCAACACCATCTATTATTACATCAGCAACTCGCTCATTTACATACCGGAAATATACAGACTAAGCTTCAAACATGGTGTCCAAAGTTCTACACATAATGGAAAATAATTACATGTTTGTTATGTTATGGAATTTAAGAGTCATTAGTCACGTGTCTGTCAATTAACATTCCCACAATGTTTTTTTGATTTTTGGAGGGAAATCTAAAAATAGCTTAAGAGGCTACGTAGCCATTTAAGGGAATACCACAATTTTTTTATTTTTGTAATTTTTATGATTCTTAATTATTGATGATTTGTATTATCTTTTCATATTCATTTCAGTGATACATACATTTTTTAATTTGGTGTGATGTGAAAAAATATAAATATCCATCTTTAAATGCTTTCATGACCAGTCTAAAACATTGTTGTGTGGTAAAGATTATTAGAAATGGAGCTAATGCTCTGCTTTATCTTTCACAAAAGTATCTCTAGCAATATAATTATGTAAACCCCCGTAGTAAACCTGACAACTCTCTTATCAAAATGAAGTATGTCACAGAGCATAATGTAAAAAATTACCTACAAATATGAGTAAATACTTAAAATATTTTTCCTGCAATAAAAACTGAGTGTCAATTAAAGATAAACCCACACCCTAACTCTGGCCAAACAATCCAATCTTTGATTACCCTAGAAAGGCTTTTGAACAGATTGAGAAAATAAATATGCAGGTAACAAGCACTTTCTTCTTTTCTCACAATGTTTTCATAAGTTTCCTTTTTCAGGGTCATAAAAACGTGTTGTCTTGTGAATTTGTTTGTTTGTTTGAATGGTGTTTTACGCCCCTATCAACAGTATCTCATTCATATCACGGCGACAGTTCACATATTCATGTTTCCTGGGTTTCACCAGTACTAGGCTAGGCTCTGAAGTGTCTTGCCCAAGGACACTCCTGTGAAAAAACCCAATGGAGCCAGCGAGGCTCGAACCTGGGACCTCCAGGTCACGAGTCCTACACTTTACCACTGAGCCACACAGGACCCTGTTGTCTTGGGAAGGATCAACCAATAAATACCCTATACCACACTATCCCAAGTTTTAATGACCCTGAAAGAAAAGCCTTTTAAAAACATTGTTGGAAAAGGAGAAAATGCTGGTAACCAGCATTTTCTCCTTTTCCTACAATGTTTTCTACTCTATCACAGAAAAAAAAAAAACCCTTTTCATTTACATTTGGTTTCTGTAAATACCAGTATTTTACATTTGAACCAGTCCAACAAATTGTTACTTGATAAAGAATCATGTGACTTACCTCCTCATTTTTGTTGGTAACATCTTGTCGGAGGGCTTTAATCTCATCTTCATATCTCTTGATTTGACTTTCCTTTCTGGCAATCTCTTGTTCCAAGGCTGTACCCCTAGCTTGAGCCTGTCTGTGGTTGTTGTCTAGTTTAGTTATATGTTCTTCTAGCTGGCGTATCTCATCCTTGTGTCTTTGTTGAGCCTGGGCTAGATTGAGCTGAAGCTGGCCACAGTTCTGCTCTAGTCGATCAATCTAAAACAACAATTGAACAAGTTTGTATAACATGCTGTGTGCCAACTTTAGGACATTACCATGTATTGAATTAGACCACTTTGTGTGTCTTGCAAAGAATTATTTATAGCAAAGCCCAAAAAGGAGCATTATTTATGCTTTCTGAAAAATTATTTTCTCAAATTCATAACAAATTTTTACAGATGTTCACGTGCAAACACTTTACTAGAATATCAACAATTTTGATGTCTTCAATTTGAAGGAATTTTACATGTATATTAATACAAATCAACTCTTTAACAAATGACAAAATTTTAGACTGGTCCAAATTGAAAGCACTTGCAGAAGACAAAATAAACGTAACTCAAAAATTGAGATTTGCTTTAGGAAGGATTAAAAACATTGTGTGAAAGGAGAAAATGCTGGTTACCAGTACTTTTTCCTTTTTCCACAATGCTTTCAAAAGGTTCCCATCTCAGGGCCTTAAAACACCGGGCATTGTTTGGTAAACGTTAAATGTAACAGAATGAGGCAGATTTTGTCTATGAAAAAGTGGGAAAGATTATGGGTATAGGAAAGAAATGCTAGTAACCAGTAATTTCTTTATTTTGCACAAACTTTTTATTAGTATCGTAAAACTATAGGGTTGTCTCTAAAGATTGAACGCATAACTCATGTTGATAATTTATGTTTCATAAGGATGTTTATAAAGTAGCCTGATGCAGATAAATGAATGTGTGGGTCAATGAAAAATCCCCAAGCTGGTGTCAACTTTGGGATTTTTTATTGGCTCACACATTTGGCATGATTACTTGTGTAGTTCCAAGGAAGCAGAATCGAGAGAGATTAGTATAAGTTGTAAGAACTTGTTTCACAATCAATGTAAAATAAATATGTTTAAGCTTAGATAAATGAATTTTATAAACCTGATAAAAAGTAAACAAAAGATAGATTGGCTTTTCAATTTTTTTCTTTTACCTTTTAACCTTTACCACAGAGCAGAATTTTAGACCTATCGAAATCAAAAGCATTTGTAGGCGATAATTTCAAAGTGGCTCAAATGATGCAATTGTTTTTTGATAGAGTAGAAAACATTGTGGGAACAGGAGAAAATGCTGGTTACCAGCATTTTCTCCTTTTCCCACAAAGTTTTCAAAAGGCCTCTTCCTCAGGGTAGTTAAAAGTTGTCATTGTGCATTAAAGTGTTAAAACTCCTTATTTGTGCCACAGACCAACAGACTGTAAAATAGCAGAATTTCATCTTGACAACAATTTCCATATTTATATATGGTATGATTTAAAACCAAATCCAACCTTTTATTTACTTTTGGCTGCCACTGGATAGTATCTTCAACAATAGCAACATCAGAAAATAACATAAATTTTTGCACAACAGCTCCTATAATATAGACACAGATAGTGCAGACCGTAAGGCTATGGCAATACCTCCAGTTTTCTTCAAAACCATTCATGGTACATATCACTAGACTAGAAACAATTACCTCTTTGAGAGCACTGTTTTTCTGCTCGCGGACACCAGCAAATTCTATCTTCAGATCATTGAGCTGATCCTGATGGTCAGAGAGAACTCTAAGTTTATTGTGAAGTTCATTCTGGGTTTCATCTAGCGTATACTCCAGCTGTGTGATCCGCTCTTCCTTCTCTATAAACTCTTGGTCACTGTGATTGTGGTCGCCTTGGTAGGAAAACAGTTCGTTCTCCAGCCTCTTGGATTTCTCTTCAAACTTCAGGGACTGATTAAACGGACAACATGATAGATTATCATAATGACTACACAATGTCTGAGCTCCAGACAGAGGGAGTGATCTTGGTTTCAGAATTGAACATATTAATTATTCTCCGCTAAACCCTATGTTGTGGGTACTCATTAGAATCGTCCCATTGATGAGACGATTCTAATGAGTACCCACAACATAGGGTTTGGAACAGAAATAACAGAATTAGAATACTATCACTCCCTCTTGTCTGGAGCTCTGAATGTGATGACTTAAAATGTGATAAAACAAAATTAATGAGTGTATTGACACTGTCCTGATCACCTCCAACTGTCAAGATTTTCCATTTTGAACAAGATGTCTTTGGAAACATAATGCAATTTTTCTGTGATTGATTAGAAAACATTGTGGAAAAAGGAGAAAATGCTGGTCACCAGCATTTTCTCCTTTTCCCACAATGTTTTCAAAAGGCATCTTTCTAAGGGTTGTTAAAAGTTGTCATTGAGTGCTAAAGGGTTAAAAGTAGAACTTTAAATTTAACAGAAGTATACGAGATATCATGTTCACAATCTTACCTCTGCCTGTAAATCCTGATTTCTATCCTTCAGATTCTTTATATTCTCATCACATTCTTGTATACGGTTCTGAGCCAGTGATAATTCCTCCTGAGACGTGTTCAACTCTTGTGTTAATTGTTCTATCACATCCTCACACTTCTCTACTTCATGTTTCGATTCCGTGTACATTTTATTCAAATTGTCAAACTCGTTTCTCAAGGAGTCCAAGGCCTGATCCTTGTCTACCTCACGATTTCTAGATTCTGCCAATTTTTCCTGGAGATTCTTAACTGTCCCATCAAGATGAGCCACTTGATTTTGGCTTTGAGAATATTTCTGTTTATAGTTACTGAGTGTGTTGTCTAAGATCTGCAGCTCCTCTTGTGCTTTTCTCAGTTGATCCTCCAGCACGTGAATCTGCTGTTTGCAGTCGGATATGGTTGTATCCTGGTGTCGTATGTTGTCTAAATGGCGTTGAACCTTAAAGAGAAATTTGGGCACATGTACATGTATATTGTGACCAAAATAATATGAAGTTCTAAAACTGTTTAATTTTTCGTTAGCTTCCAGATCTGTACAAATCAAAGTAACTAGCTAAAATAAACTGCTGACCTAATGAAACAGACCTTTCAAACTGGTTAAAAATACCAAATTAATTCATTATTAACCCTTTGGATGCTAAGTGCGACTTGCTGACCTTTTGAGGACAGTGTAGATCAATATCACACTGCACAAAATGTGCAGTCTGATCTTTGATCTGCACTGTCCAATAAGGAGATATTATTCCCCAAAGTATAACTTTGAAACAGCAATGTTTGAGTTTTTAATCAATTTGAAAATTTAACTTTAGTTATTTAGCACAATAAATGTTTACTATTTCAAGGTTTTGGCCAGTACACACAATACAGTAGCAGACAGTGTGGATCAAAGATCAGACTGCATGTAGTTTTGTTCCAAGGATTGAAGAATCAATCCTCTACAACACATTCCCATGTTAAGATGACTTTACACAAAAGACTATGAAAAGATTGTTGGACAAAGAGAAAATGTTGGTAACCAGCATTTTCTCTTTTTCTGACAATGTTTTCTAACCTTAAAAATACTTATTCCATTATTTGAGATACTTATTCTGTAGGTATTTTGAATTTGGATGTCTAAGATTTTGTTGTTTGGCAAACAGTTTATATTCTTACCTCAATAGCCGTCTCTTCCTGCATCTGTCTCAGTCTGTCGATCTCGTCATTGAGAGATTTGTTACTAGCTGACATCTCCATGTTAAGCGACTGCGACTCTTCCAACTCTGATTTACAGACACTCAACTCGCTTCTCATGTCATCGAGGTCCGACTGGAACCTCTTGACTTCTTGTGCATGGGTTCCTTTCATAACTTGTAAATCCGTTTTCATTTGTTCTATTGTCCGAAGATGGTTTTTGATCTGGTAATGTAGGAAAACAATCTTAATCATATTTCTGTTTTATGCACATTAGAATATCTGCAGCTGACAACGGTAAGTGAACAAATGTGCTTACTGTCCTTTCCACAGGTTGTGGTCAGTTTATTTACATTGATATTATATGACCTACCTCGATCCTATTTACATGATAAAGTGCAATAAAATCATTGCTTCTACATTGGTTCAAGTTTAATAATATGTAACACTGAAGCCTAAATAAAGAACCTTGCTGAACATAGAACATAGTTTGCACAAAATGATAAAATAATTATATTTCAACATTGCACATCTATTACTTAAAATGATATGTTCAAAGTTTTCTACCTTAAAAATACAAATCTCATCACTCAAGCCACATACAATTTGTTATCTGCAAATATCTTCATTGTTTAAAATTCTCTAATTCTGTTGTCAATTACATCCATAATTGGAGGGGTAACCAGCATTTTCCCACAACGTTTTCTACCCTTCACAAAACAAATTTCAAATTTTCAATCACTTTTATTTTGTCGTCTGCAATGCTTTCGATTTGGACAAGGCCAAAATATTGTCATTTGGTAATGAGTTAAAAAGATGATACATTGGAAATCTGCAAAGACTTTTATCTAAGAGACTTGATCAAAACAAGTGGAAAGGACAGATCCCCATTCAGATTGTTCTGTACAGCCTGATCTTGATCTATGCCATCCACAGAAGCACCTGTTTTGCCTATGGAAAGGTTTAGAAAATGAACCACATTAACTCTTTACCAAACGACATTGTTTTAGACTAGTCAAATTGGAAGCATTTGCAGACAACAAATTAATGCAACTCAAAAATTAAAATTTGTGTTGGCAAGGGTAGAAAACATTGTGGGAAAAGGAGAAAATGCTGGTTACAAGCATTTTCTCCTTTTCCCACAATATTTTCAGAAGGCTTCTTTCTCAGGGTCGTGAAAACCCCGGGATTGTTTGGTAAAGGGTTAGATGTGAGAGGTCAATGTAAATACCATAAACATATATGAAATGGCCAATATCAAACACTTCAAAATGTACTTCCAATGTTGACAGTGTAAATGAAATGCTCTTGATTTGTTTTATGAAGTTTTACTCTGCTTTCAATCATATTTCAGTCATCTCATGGAAACAGCTTTTTTGGTTCATGTCCTTCCGTGGTATCAACAGTATAAAGCTAGGGATCTGTAAAGCCTTGCCCAAGGACATCCCATTGTGACTATTATAATTCAGTCTTTCAGTCCTACAAATAGATCTAGTAAGCTGCAAATTTGTTTTGATGGTATTTTTTTTTAATCACTAGATGTCGATGACTATAATAAACTAAAAGAAGTACAAAACAGGCCAAGTGTACTCGTAGTACCTGTAAAAGTGTTCTATTTTCATCCATAATAATTCGAGGGGTAAATGCAAGACTACTGCAAGTGCATATACATGTACATTGTAAATGCACTTACAACAGTCATGCACTAACCCCTTGAATTATGATTCCTGCTCTGTGAAAAGAGGGGTTCTAGTGCATCAGCAAAAGAAGTAGACTCCTCCAAAGTGAAAGCTTAGCAAATGACAAAATAAAAGTGACCGAAAATTTGAAGTTTGTTTTGTGAAGGGTAGAAAACATTGTGGGAAAAGGAGAAAATACTGATTAACAGTATTTCTCCTTTTCCCACAATGTTTTACATAGGCTTCGTGCACTGGGTCATTAAAACTTGGGACAGTGTGATAAAGAGTGAAAGTCCAGGGAAAGTATGAATAACCCAACAGGAAATGATCTCTATAGGAAAGATTATTCAATATAAACTACAAGGTGGTAGGGACTTCTTTTTCTAAAATATTTCAATAAATCTCTGACATTTCTACAAATTCTTTTTCTGTAAAAAAGACGAGGGATCTCTAGTGAGAAGAAAATCCATAACCAACTAAGAGACAGGGGAAATAACTATGACCCATCTCCATCTGCAAAAAAAAATGTCTTGACATTTCTACAAAAATTATACTTCCTTGAAAAGATAAAGTAACACTAATTTCATTGTGAAGGCACAAGCAAACATGGTATAGAATGCATACTGGAAAGAATTTTGTGAGTAGCATTTTCTCCTCTTCCCACCATGTTCAAAAGGTTTTTTTCCTCAGGGCAGTAAAATCACATGATAAATATTAATCACATGACTGTTAAGAAAAAAGAAAAAATAATTCCCCAAAACATCTTTTTTTTTTAGCTCTTTACCAATAAACAAAATCGTAGACTTGTAAGGACTTTCTAAGGGTCAAAACTGCTTGGTAAAGAGATGAAGCCCTGCCTTCACAAGATGAAATTCAGTACATAGATAAGACAATCACATTTTACACATACTCGTAGTCTACTGTAGTTACTACACAAATACTTTTTGGGGTCTCATTAAATCTGTACAAACTAACCCACAAAATAATGCATTTCCAAAAAGTATAAATTCAGGCAATACTGTTCACACTATTTCTTAAGATCATTTTATGCCACATATCTACCATACATGCACAATCTTAGTTCTGGTACATTATTCATACCAAAAAAATATTTTCAAAGCCTTCCTTTCAATTAGTCTGGTTAGAGGAAGCGAAGAAATTTGTGAAAAATATGTAATTTAAAAACCACATCAACGAAAGTTGTTTTTTTTTTTAAAAATATGTCCTAGATCAAAGAAGCGTTAATCTTTTACTTATATACTTATGTCTGACTGATTAAATTGAAAATTGACTCATCAAAAACTGAAAGAGCTGTCTAGTCCATGTCTAGTCATTTGTACTACATGTAAATATTTGAATCCTTACTAAAATGCAGAAATTTAAAACTTATATCAAGTTTTCCACTTGCAGTTCTTTTATGTATGAATGTGTTATAAAAAGTGCCCTTGAACATGATGCAAGATTACCATAAACTACAGTGGGATCAAAGACATGACACCAAGAAAGATGTAACACATAACAGGAGTTGTTTTCAAGCTTGCATGTCACAGAAAACTTTGATCAATGCCAGTGAATTGTTTGGAAGAGTATTAATTCCAATCCCACTTTAAACTGTTATTTTTAGTACGATTAACTCATTACCAAACAACACTATTTTAGGTTTGTCCAAATCGAAAGCATTTGAAGAAGACAAAATAAAAGAGAATGAAAATTTGAAATTTGTTTTGTGAAGGGTAGAAAACATTGTGGGAAAAGGAGAAAATGCTGGTTACCAGCATTTTCTCCTTTTCCAACACTGTTTTCTAAAGGCCTCTTTCTCAGGTTCGTCAAAAGTACGGATTGTGTGGTAATGGGTTGACCTGGTCCAAAGCTTTGTGAGTGAGCTCAAGTGAGTAATCCTACTTCTGGTTAGTAAGTTTCGTCAAAACACCATTAGATTTAACTCTGAAAAAGATGTAAAGTGAATACTTCAGAATCATATTGTGACATAGATATCCTAAATTCTGAGGACAGTGTACCCTAAGCTCTTTACCAGATGACAAAATTTTAGACCTGTCCAAATTCAAAGTACATGTATTTGTAGATAACACATTAACTATGGCTCCAACAAAAGGCTTTGTCTTTGAAGGGGTTAAAAACAACTTTGGAAAAGGAGAAAATGCTGGTTATCAGTATTTATTCCCCATGTTTCAGAAAGTCCTACTATACAAAACTAAATTGTGTGTTTAATGGCTAGACTGTCTGAAAGGTGTTCTACATGCTTTTTAACAATGTTTTGGTAGTTCCTTGGTGAGAGAATATTTCTCTGTGTCCTTCATTTGAAGAAATTGGCTACATTAATACTATCATTCCATGTTTCAAGAATGTCAGAGACAGATTTATGTCTTAACCACTGGCAAAATTTTACTCTCATTCACCATAAAAACCTTTGCAGTCAACTATTATAAATGTGCCTGATGTAATGTGACTGGTGTTTGAAAGGATAAAAATAACACGGGAAGGGGAGAAAATGCTGGTAACCAGCATTTTCTCCTTCTCCCATAATGTTTTGAAAAATCTCATACCTCTAAGTTCATTGAAATGCCAGATTGTCTTTTAAAAGGTCAACCCATTACCACACAATCCCTAATTTTGACGCCCCTGAGAAAGAAACCTTTAGAAAACATGGTGGGAAAAGGAGAAAATGCTGGTAACCAGCATTTTCTCCTTTTCCCACAATGTTTTCTGCCCTTCACAAAACAAAATTTCAAATTTTCAGTCACTTTTATTTTGTCGTCTGCAAATGCTTTCAATTTGGACAAGCCTAAAATATTGTCGTTTGGTAATGAGTTAAAGAAATCTGATAGTAAAGCTGATTTGACACTGTGATTAGCAAAGTACCATGGAATAAGACTTGGTTAGGTTATAAATCGGTTATAATTATATTTGTGAAAAGAAGATACCCAATGTTTCACATGAATTATACGTAAACTTAAGCTGTTAGTTTGTATCAATATTTACAATTTTAGTAACATTGAACAAGCTGTACTTTGTATTTGCTATGTGACATACAAACTTCAAACATACACATATAGTTACACAGAGAAAGAACATTTATGTCCGATACAAAATCTACAAATTGATTTAAAATTAAAAAATCCCAAGCATTAATATTCCCATAGCAACTATTACCTGGTGCTGGTTCTACATAAAAGTGAATATAAATGGAAAATGAAAATAAATCTACATATATCTAATCAGTTAGACATAATGCAAGCAAAACTATATGAGCCTTGTTGAATTCCATATTGTTGAGACTTAGATGAAAGTAAGAATTATGTGTGAATGTTTTCAATGCATGTCTCAAAAAAAGCTAGACATTCAATCCTTTACTAAACAAGCTAGAATTTCAAATCCTGCTGAGAAAGAAATATTTTAAAAACATTGTAGGAAAAGGAGAAAATGCTGATAACCAGCATTTTCTCCTTTTTCTACATTGTTTTTCAACTCTTCAAAAGGCAAATTCCATCATTTTATCAACATCTAATTTATGGTCTGCAAATGCTTTTATATTTTGACTCATCTAAAACCACATAATCGGGTAAAGGTTTAAAGACTCAAAAACTGTTTTTCTACAGAAAACATTGTAGTAATGGCAACAGTGGCATGCAAAAAGCCAGTAACTCTTTATCTCACATAGTTTACTTCTGCACTGACCTCTAAAAGCAGTACAGTGACTCTTTCCAAAGACAGAATGGCTCATATAGATTAGCTTTGAAAATAAAAGAAAACAACAACCATGGAATACCATCACATAAACTAAAGCCTAAAACACCGGTGTAAAAGTAAATAAAAAAAAATATATATTTTTTTCTTATGCATGTACAAATTATCATCTCGAATGGGAATGGTGAACCATGTCAGGAATACAGCTTTACCCATGCACAAGGTATTGTATGTATATATATTTACCATGCCATCACCTTTTGAGTGTGTGACAGGAATACAGGGAGATAATGCATTTAACAACAGTGATGAAATAACTTGTAAGAGTTAGCTCCCTTTACCTGAATGCCTGCCAACACTTTTCAGAAGAGAATTACACAATTTAGTGTGGGTTTGCCTTTTTCAGTGCTGTTGTTTTTATACTGTGTAGCGACAGGTCTAAAACAATCTATACTTTGTCTAGAATTATTACTTTCTCATTTTGAAAAGTACCGGGTATGAAATAATTTCTTTCATTCAATAATAATAACAGCAATCAATAAAAACTTGCACTGTGCTGATACTTAACTCTTTACCACGCAATCCCGGCTTTTAACGACCCTGAGAAAGAAGCCTTTTGAAAACATTGTGGGAAAAGGAGAAAATGCTGGTAAACAGCGCTTTCTCCTTTTCCCACAATCTTTTCTTCCCTTCCTAAAACAAATTTCAATTCGTTAGTCACATTTTATTTGTCGTCTGCAAATGCTTTCAATTTGGACCAGTCTAAAATTTTGTTGTTTGGTAAAGAGTTAACTCTTTACCACACAATCCTGACTTTTGACAACTCTGAGAAAGAAGCACTTTGAAAACATTGTGGGAAAAGGAGAAAATGCTGGATACCAGCATTTTCTCCTTTTCCCACAATGTTTTCTACCCTTCCCAAACCAAATTTCAATTTTTCAGTAACATTTATTTTGTTGTCTGCAAATGCATTCAATTTGGACCAATCTAAAATTTTCTTGTGTGGTAAAGAGTTAAAAGTCATACCTCATGCTGCATTCATACCCAAAGTTTCATCACTTTAAAACATTCACTCTAAATCATGGCATACATGTACTAAAAACCAAACAACTGGTGCTTTAAAAAAAATATGCATAACCATATATTTGATTCTACCACAAAAGTAAAGTCATTCCTTCACAAACACTTTATTTCCATTTTCTTGACTACAACCATGATTCTTATACATGTATAAACAAAATTCTTAGTTCAGATGGGTTTTGGTCTTTTTTTTAATCTTCAACAAAACTGATGCTGTTTAATACTTGTTATAATAAATTGTCTTAACCCTTTCCCAAACAATCCCTGGTTATTATGACCCTGAGATAGAAGCCTTTTGAAAACAAAGTGGGAAAAGGAGAAAATGCTGGTAACCAGCATTTTCCCTTTTTCCCACTATGTTTTCTACCCTTCTTGAATCAAATTTCAATTTTTGAGTTGTGTTTATTTTGTTGTCTGCAAGTGCTTTCACTTTGGACCAGTTTAAAATTTTGTTGTTTGGTAAAGGGTTAAACAGTTCATAAGTGCCACAGGTTAATCTAACCCACACTGATCCAAATTGAAAACAACTGCAGACGACAAATTAAAGGTGGCAAAAATGATACAATTTTTCCATCATAGAGCAGAAAATATTGTGAGAAAAGGAGAAAATGCTGGTTACCAGCATTTTCTCCTTTTCTCACAATGTTTTCAAAAGGTTTCTTCCTAACAGTCATTCAAAGTCGGGTTAAAAGTTAAAAGTTAAACGCAGTATCCATGGTCGTGAGATACAGCGTCTGCCTCGTAACCAAAAGGTCCTGAGTTCGATTCCCGGGAGCCGGTGTCAACTTTGGGATTTTTCATCGGCCCACACATTCGACACGAGTACTGGTGTAGTTCCCAGGAGGCAGAATCGAGAGAGATTAGTATAGTTGTCAGAACTTGTTTCTCAATCGATGTAAAATAAGTCTAAACTAAAAGTTGGGACAGTGTGGTAAAAAGTAGAAATATAATTGTCTTCTATATCTATAGATCTACCTTTAACCCATTACCACAAAATCCCTACTTCTGAAGCCCCTGAGAAAGAAGCCTTTTGAAAACACTATAGGAAAAGGAGAAAATGCTGGTAACCAGCATTTTCTCCTTTTCCCACAGTGTTTTCTACCCTTCCCAGAACAAATTTCCATTTTTCAGTCACGTTTATTTTGTCATCTGCAACTGCTTTCAATTTGAACCAGTCTAAAATTTTCTTGTGTGGTAAAGAGTTAACTGCATCCTTGTTTTATGCTTCAGATGGGTTTTTTTTTTTGGTTAAATGTTTGAAAAAAATGTGATAAAAGCAGGCACCTTGCAGAAGACTGAACATAAGAAGGATGGATGAGAACCAAAAAGATGGTAACCATGCTTGTGATAGGAATGCTTATAATGACGTATCTGACGGAAAATAACCACTCTTGAATGACAGCTACATGCCTAAAACTTGATAGTAAAGTATAACCATGCTTTGTTGAACATAAGCACAGTACATTTACCTGTTTTTGACCAGTTGTTATCCCCTCACTGACCCAAACATTAATAGCATGTTTCCTTTTTTTTCTTACGATGTATTAAATATTCTTTTACTACAGCATCATCACAGAAGTCAAAAAACTCAGTTCAACATTCGGAACTTAGTTCACATTTTCATATTGAAAGCACTACATCAATGTCAAGAAGGATAAAACTAATTCTTTTATAAATCTAATACCTTCAAGGCATTATTTTGATAGGAAAGGCTTAATTCTATACCACACAAGAAAATTTAAGATGGCTCCAAATTGAAAGCATTTGTAAACGACAAAATAAATGCGACTGAAAAATTGGGTTTGGGAAGGGTAGAAAACATTGTGGGAAAAGGAGAAAATGCTGGTAACCAGCATTTTCTCCTTTTCTCACAATGTTTTCAAAAAGCATCTATCTCATGCTTGTCAAAAGTTGTCATTGTGTGGTAAAGGGTTAAAAAAAAAGAAGAGTGCCAATATTCAGCCGCAAGTGCTTAATTTCTGTGGAAGCTTTTAGTTGGAAAGGGGGCATAACTGTGTAAAATTGTTTTGATAGTTACTTGCCCCTTTTTTTTACAAGTTCTTCTTTTGCCAGTTAACAAATTTTCCAAGTTTTCAGTAAATATCTTCAATTATTACATAGGTATTACAAAAGGTTAAAGATTTTCCACAGCAACGACAATGCAGCCAGGGCTACGGCAATAACTTGTTGTTTTCTTCAAAAACACCCCAGCCTAGAAAACTTACGTGTCCATTAAAGCATCACAAAGTAACATGTTGAATTCCAGGAACCCTCAAGGTTACACGAATTCCATTTTAGAATTGTCAAATAAACCAGTTATTTGTCCTACCCTGAACAATATTTACATACCCATACAACCACTTAATTAACCCTTTACCAAACAATCCCTGGTTTTTACAACCAATAAGAAAGAAGCCTTCTGAAAACATTGTGGGAAAAGGAGAAAATGCTGGTAACCAGCATTTTCTCCTTTTCCCACAAAGTTTTCTACTTTTCACAAAACAAATTTCAAAATTTCAGTCACTTTTATTTTGTCGTCTTCAAATGCTTTCAATTTGGACGAGTCTAAAATTTTGTCGTTCAGTAAAGGGTTAAATAATCCCTCCCTTTTGCAAAGAAAGGTGGCAAATTGTCACTGTAAGACAAACTAACCATGATTTACAAAAAAAGAAAGAATAATTTCGGTTAATACAATCTATACAAAATTTGGAAGTAAACAAAAATTAGCTGCCAATCAATGTATTGGGTCAGTTAGGACTACCGCACAGTTAAAGTGGCCTCAAACTTTATCTTGAAAAACAAAACAATACCAATAATCAGATAATTTCAACTTTTCTTTTTTAACTTATTATTATTTTTTTTTGAGGGGCATGGGGTGGTGCTAGACAGCTGTTTTCTGCCAATCGCAACATAATTTCGTTTTTAACACATAGCAAAATTTAATCCTCGTCCTTATTGAGGAAATTCACAGAGGAAACTTGACATGTTTTCAAATAATGATACTTGTTCTTGAATAGATAGTAAACATTGTGGGAAAGGGAGAAAATGCTGGTTACCAGCATTTTCTCCTTTTCCTACAATGTTTTCAAATGCCTTCTTTCTCAGGGTTATTAACAGGTGGGATTGTGTGGTAAAGGGTTCATCATATTTTGTAGTCTGTAATTGCTTTAAATTTGGTTCAGTCCAAAATGGTGTCATTTGGTAGAGAGTAAAAAGAAACATAATATTATAGGCTTAATTCAGAGCATAAAAACCTTCAAATAAGGTCATTATACACACGTATGTACCATACACTTAATTTTCTTTCTATTGTGATACTAATCATTAGAGCCTACTGAAGCATCTATCTCAATACAACTTTACAAAGAAGCAAACATTTGATATATGTCTATCCCATTATGCTTAACCCATTACCACACAATCCCTACTTTTGACACCCCTGAGAAAGAAGTCTTTTGAAAACACTGTGGGAAAAGGAGAAAATGCTGGTAGCCAGCATTTTCTCCTTTTCCCACAGTGTTTTCTACACTTCCCAGAACAAATTTCAATTTTTCAGTTACCTTTATTTTATCATCTGCAAATGCTTTCAATTTGAACGAGTCTAAAATATTGTCGTTTGGTAAAGAGTTAAATCTTTACAATACAATGCTGTGTTTTAACAGTGCTTAAAAATGCAACTTTTGAAAAATTTGTGGGACATGGAAAAAACACTGATAAACAGCATTTTCTCAATTTCCCACCATTTTTTCTAACTTGTCAGAGAAATTAAGCTTTTTACATCAAGTTTGAAATCTTTGTCTGCAAAGATTTCACTTATAAGAAGATTCTGATATTTTTTTCCAGCTCTTAAACGGTTATCCTCATAGTGCCTTTGTTTGCTAATAATCCAATATCTTGACTGAGCAATGAAGTTCTTCTCAGTTTACAAAAAAAAAAAAATTAGTTGAAATTTGAAAAATCTGTGTGTTCAAAAACATGGCTGATTTTCTCACAATGTTTCCCACACTCTTCGAGATGAGGTATTTTACTTAAAAATTTTATCTTTTGTGTCATTGACAATCCTTCTAAATCAAACATCCTGTCCCCCTATAAAAAGGTGGGCACTATAGCATAGAAAAGAAATCTCAAAGATATCAAAAAACCTATCAGCCCTAGTCTACCAAATACAAGAACTGAAACAAAACCATTTAACCTACAGCTGTGCAACCAAAACAAAAATTACAGATTATAGAACAAAAAAAATGGCAACCTTACCTCTTGTAGGGTTATTTCTTGATCATGTTGTAACTGTTGAATTGTCTTCTGATCTCTTGCGCTCTGTAAACACAAACATTGTAAATTTCATTCGTTCAACCTATGTAACCCTTTATCACACAATGCTGTCTTTTAATGACCTTGAAGAAGTCTTGAGAAAACATTGTGGTATAAGAAGAAAAAGCTGCTAATTATGAATTTAATCCATTACCACACAATCCCTAATTTTGATGACCCTGAGAAAGAAGCCTTTAGAAAACAATGTGAGAAAAGGAGAAAATGCAAGTAACCAGCATTTTCTCCTTTTCCCACAATGTTTTCTACCCTTCACAAAACAAATTTTGAATTTTCAGTCATTTTTATTTTGTCGTCTGCAAATGCTTTCGATTTGGACAAACCTAAAATTTTGTTGTTGGTAATGAGTTAAATGTGAAACTGCCTGGCATGAGCCATTCCTGTTTTACATTTTTTTTCTTGCAAATAGTTAATCCTATGATTAGTAGGTCAGCAAAATAGCCAGACTGGTTAACTCTACCAAACCACAAATTTATAGACTGGTCCAAACTGAAAACATTTGCAGACGACAAAATGTGACTAAAGCATTGAAATTTGATGTGGGAGGGGTAGAAAACATTGTGATAAAAGGAGAAAATGCTGGTTACCAGCATTTTCTCCTATTCCCACAATATTTTCAAAATGGCTTCTATCTCAGGAGTGTTAAAAGTCGGCATTGCGTGGTAAACACTTAAAGAGGCCTTTATACCCATTTTAAACCAGTTTTAACTCATTTTGTATTTATTTTATCAAAATATAGGCATTCTCATATCTTTGTGCCAAATATTGCTGCTGACGGTTGCAAGGTTGCGTCGATAGAAAATGCATTTCGCTGAGTTGGGGCCAGCTATGTAAACAGACTCGTCGTTTCCAGTTTTTGAATTGAAGATTTTCGATATCCGTTATATACTCGCGTAGATTCGTATGATGATCATGCATTCTGTCGCGTGATTATATTTGACCTTCAATCTGCGTATATTGAGGTAAACGAAGGAAAATGTATGCTTCTCAGTTCCCCCCTCAATTTTCAAACGGAGGACAAGGCCTATATGCAAGTTACACTGTATCCGACTGTGGGCGGAAACTAATGATAAATCTCCGTGGCGCACCGCCATTGTTTACAGCTTCGATCGTCAGCCAGTTTTTGTCTGACCAATTTTCGGTTTCTAACACAAACCTCCGTGTTTCTTTTTTTTTTTAGTTACACCAAATATGTCAGTAATTTATCCTTGTGTACACAAAGGACAGATTTCTGTACCATTTTAGTTTATTTGAAATTTAACAGTGTTTCTACTCACCGGCTGTAGACGGGCATCTTTAACTCATTACCACACGAGAAAATTTTGGACTGGTCCAAATTGAAAGCATTTGCAGACGACAAAATAAAGGTGACTGAAAAAAAGAATTTTTTTCTGGGAAGGGTAGAAAACACTGTTGGAAAAGGAGAAGCATTTTCTCCTTTTCCAACAGTGTTTTCAAAAGGCTTCTTTCTCAGGGGCGTCAAAAGTAGGGATTGAGTGGTAATGGGTTAAATCTTTGCAAAATTATAAAAATACCAAGTGATCCATATTGCAAACATTTGTAAATGATGAAAAAATTTAGATGGAGGAATTTGTAAAATTTGATTACTAGCTGGAAAATGTGAATATGCTGGTTACGCTTATTTCCCCCTTTTTCCACTAACTTTTTTTAACTTACCAGCTGATCTTTGTCTTCAATTTCAGCGTTCAGATTGCGGATTTCTTGTTGAAGTTGTTTCACTTTGCCGTTTAGTCTTTGTACTTCATCATCTCTCAAGGTGCACTGAAAACATTATAAATTTTTGATATACATGAAAAAAATACTTGTTTTACTCTTTACCACACAATCCCTACTTTTAACGACCCTGGGAAAGAAGCCTTTTGAAAACATTATGGGAAAAGGAGAAAATGCTGGTAACCAGCATCTTCTCCTTTTCCCACAATGTTTTCTACCCTTCCCAAACTGAATTTCAATTTTACAGTCACATTTACTTTGTTGTCTGTAAATGCTTTCGATTTGGACCAGTCTATAATTCTGGTGTTTGGTAAAGAGTTTAAACATTCCCTAGGATCTATGACAGAGATTCCACCCTGTGACCTCATAGTTACGAGTACAATTTTTTCCAAGTATATGCTGTCAATAGCTTAGTGTAAAGTGCATCTAGATAACAAAATAATAAATCTTTATCCTGTCACTTGCAATAATTTTGACCTAATAACAGGCTGCCTTATACTTTGTTTTTTGTCTATCTGTAGGTCATGTGACCCTAGAAGTGCATACGTGCGAACTAGAACTACTTCTAAATAAGCATCTTAACTCTTTACCAAACCACAAAATTTTAGGCTTGTCCAATTTGAAAGCATTTGCAGACGACAAGATAAATGTGACTCAAAAACTGAAATTTGACTTGAAAAAGAGTAGAAAACATTTTGGGAAAAGGAGAAAATGCTGGTTCATCTTTTCCCACAATGTTTTCAGAGGGCTATCACCTGTGGGTCATAAAAACCAGCGATTGCTTGGTTACCAGCATTTTCTTCTTTTCCCACAATGTTTTCAGAAGGCTATCACCTGTGGGTCGTAAAAACCAGGGATTGCTTGGTAAAGGATTAAATGAAAGCTGAAGTTGTCCCTGAATGTAAATGTCTGGTAATAGTTTCAACATCTTATTCTACTTTTTCTGTTTTCCTTCCAACACTAGAAATAGAGAACTATTTGCCTCAACTTCTTCTTTTACCACAGATGTTTTCAGAATATTCCGTCCCTGGTCATGTTAACTCCTTACCAAAAATTCTGAGCCATAGACCTATAGAAGAAGGCTTCTGAAAACATTGTAGAAAAATGACAAAGAGCTTGAAACAAGCATTTCACATTTCCCCCTTCACCACTTTCCATAGGCAATCTTAAATTTTGGGGTCATTTTCATTTGTTATTTGCGAAGAATTTCAAGGCCAACCAATCTAAAATTTTGTTGTTTAGTGCAGATTTAGCATAAAAATCAGTTTATGAAAATAATGTACATCAAGTAGTCCAAAGAGCTGGAAATTTACATTCATTGTCCACAAATTACCTCATCTGTTGCCCCTGTGTATTTTTCCTGTGTTGTATCTAGCTCTGTTTGCAGTTTTAAGATAGCCTGGTCTCTGTTGGCAACCTGAAGATCATAAAATTTCTTATCATATACCATCATTTTGTTTGTTTGGTGTCTTAACAACATTTTCAGTAGTGTTTCTCTTGCATCACAGTGGCAAATGCACCTATCTATGTATTCCAGGGCCTGTATTCACAAAATATCGAGAATGTTCTTTGTCTTATTCTCCAGAATTTTCTACATTTGTAAGTAACACAACTTCTAATTGGCTAAATTGTTCAGTTTAGCCAATCAGACCTTGTGTTACTTACAAATTTAGAAAACCTTGGAGAATAAGATTAAGAATATTCTCAAGAATGGTTGGTGAATACGGGCCCAGAAGTTTATCATAGTCTGAAATACGCACAATAAGTCTTTCCTGGCTATTGGAGACTTTCTCCAAACAGTTTGCACAATGCAATTAGAGATGTTAGAGAAATCATTCTTGTCACAATGACTTTCATCGATCTTCTGAAAAATTATGGCTGATCTGGGATTTCAAATCACAACCTCCAAAGTAATAGCCCTATACATTGCCACAGAGCAAATGGATACTGGCTTATACGGGTAGCTTACAACATCATAACCTTTGAACTTAACAATTAAGTCTTCAATTCAATTTGAAAATAATCTTAAATACAAAATTTAATGAGGGTTAACAGTTAGAAATAGAGGTCATTTCTCTTCTACAAAATGCTTTACTGTTTTTTTACTCAAGTCATAGGTAAATTTTCAGCACTTTGTAAACTCCATATCCATGTTACATTTTTTCTGTATTAAAAGAATAGCTCTCTGAGACTTTCTGCTGGTAAAATGTTATAGTTCAAATACAGCAAAATGTCTGGAATGTTTGGAAAATACAGCCCCAGATGTAACAATAAATTCATACCTCTTTCTGGCATGTTCTGTGTTTTTCCTGTGATATAGTCAAGTCAAGTTCTAACTGGTGAAGCTGTTCTTGTAACTGTGATACCTCCTCAGAGCTAGACATTCCAACTTTGTTCAGGTTTGAGTTCTCTGTTTTCAGCTTCTCTATTTCATCTTCAGCTTTCATAAACTATGAAGAAATCAACAGAAAGTTAGAGGCAATGCACAGCTCAGAATGTAAAAGTACAATACCTGGTCTAGACTGTCTGTTTGTTGGGTAGTTAACTCTTAACATGCTGAATTAATACAAGACATATTTTTAAATAGGAAAACATCTGAAATACTGCTGTACCAAGGTTTTTTTTCTTTTGAGACAGAACATGTAACAAAATATTGGACAGTGTAGATCTAAGATCAGACTGCACATTCTGTGCAGCCTGATCTTGATCTACACTGTCCACAAAAACAAGTCAAGTCGGTTCCAGCATTCTAAGGGTTAAATGTGTCCAGGGTAAGAGCGAGGAGTAATTTATTTTCATGAAGAAAAAAAGGCAAAGAAACATTAAAACAGCAGTCTGTAAATCTTAAATAATCAAATGAGCATGGAATGGGCTAATTCTAAACCTATCCAAAATCCATCAGCTCTTTTCTCCACAATGCTTTTCAAAGCAATCAACTGTAAGGAAAGAAATAAACAGACAAGTACAGCTAAACACAACTTATTCTAAAACACTGTAAAAAAATCAATTCTGATATTCAAAAGACTTACATCGTTGTAACATTTACTATATTGTGACTGTGACTCTAATAAATCTTCTTGTAAGTGTTTTACTTGATCTTCATGGCGATTTTTCTGAAATAAATAATACAATTATAAAAATCAAGACCATGCAGAATAAAGTTCAATTTTACAAGTAACTAAATGCAGTACTAAGAAAGTAACCAAACAGAGGACATACTTTCAGACAAAGACTGGAGAAACCACTCATTCTTTACAATAAAACTGTCAGGAAACATACAATGATGTGAAATGGTGTTATTCATTGAATATGATAGAAATACCCTGTTTCCCCTCCCATACTTCAGCAAATATGTTGTTCCTGAGTAGATCCTCCTCAGCTGTGACAGTTTCTAATTTTCATCTTAAAGTTTCAGGAGAAAGGAAACCACTGATAAAGAAACAGTTCATATCCCTTACTTGTATAATTCTTATTATTTAACATTTTTTTCAAAACATCGAAAAAACATGGTCTTTTTAATCTGATCAAGGTCATGATAACATTAATCCTTTACCCCGTAAGGCATTTCTGTGGTACATTAATCCTTTACCCCGTAAGGCATTTCTGTGGTACCTTTAATTGAAATAACAGCAAGGATGAAACCGTTTCTTATGTGTATATGACACCTTTTGATAGCATAGACAACATTGTGGCAAAAGGTGAAATTGCTCGTTACGAGCAATTTCACCTTTTGCCACAATGTTTTCCAAAGGCTCCTACAAGCAATGCATACAAATGAGTATTTATGGAGTAAAGGGTTAAGACTATGGATCTGGCAGTTTCTTAATGCTCTTTGACCTTGCTCAGGGTCTCCTTCAGTTTTCCATAATGCTAAATTCTTTACCAAACAACAAAACTTTAGACTGGTCCCAAATGAAAGCACTTGCTGACGACAAAATAAACATGACTCAAATATTGAAATTTGTTTCCAGTATAGTAGAAAACTGTGGAAAAAGGAGAAAAAGCTGCTCATCAGCATTTTCTTTTTCTCCGAAAATTCTTTAACAGGTTCCTATATGAAGGTTGTCAAAACCAGGGATGGTTTGGCAAAGGGTTGAATTGCCCACACTGAGGTATACAATAACTAGTAAGCTGGCTTTGTTTTGTTTTTAAATAAAAGTGTTCAACATCTATATTGAAACAGTAAAAATAATCAGACATTGATAAAGCTTCAATGGTGTTCACTTACATCATCTTCTGCCTTCTTTCTGGTCTCATCCAGGTCATAATGACATTGGGTTAGAGCATCCTGCAGTTTCTTAATGGTTTCTGATTGTCTTGTAGTCTCTTGTAGTTTTTCATGATGTTTTGCCTTCAATCTGCCAATGTCTGCGTTCAGCTTCTGGATAGTGTCGTCTCGTACAACAACCTGAAATATGCAATGTTCTAGAGGGTTTAACTTTCTCAGAATCATCTCACCCTGGGCTAAATTTATAACAGATGACTGCGAATTCATGTTCAGAGAAGGGTAATCAATATTAGATGGGGTTTGATACACATATGAAGATAAACAAGTGGCAAATTGGGAAATTGTTCATAAAAAGAAATTTCTTTTCCAGCCACAAAATTTCTAAAAGTCATTCCTTTACAAAACAAAAAATGTGCTTGCAAGACAAAATGGTTTAATATGAGGAAGAAGGCTTTTAAAAACATTGTGGGAAAAGAAGAAAATGCTAGTAACCAGCATTTTCTCCTTTTCCTGCATTGTTTTCTACTTTACCAAAGAAAAATTGCATCACTTGAGACACTATGAAATTGTCATCTGCAAATGCTTTCAATTTTGCAGAGTGGTAAAGGGTTAAAAGTTTTCGAACTCTATTGACCCCATCTTTGAAAAAGCAATAAGCTCCCATAGTCTGTCACACAAAATAATGGTGCCCGCCTGGGTGGCTCAGTGGTGAGTGTGTCGGACTCGTGACCTGGTGGTTGTGAGTTCGATACCCGGTTGAGGCGAACTTTCTTTCCGGCGTATTTTCGCCTCTCACCTCTGCGGAAGGATGTGAGAAAAGTAGTCGGTGGCTTTGGAAAGAAAGTAGTGTAAGTACCGGTGTGAGAAAGCCAGGAAACACATGTGCGTCACCGACCGCCATGATATGACCTTGGCTGTTAAAGTGCCGTTAAACCACAATACAACCAACCAACAACGAAGTAATGGTAGAGAATCTCCAATCAATGCATAGATATGTGTAATAGCTGCCTGAAATGCTGTTGATATGGCATAAACATCCAAACAAACAAGAGACATACATAAGAAATATACAAATGGATTATAATTTCCCCTGCACTTAACCCTTTACCCCATAAGGCATTTCTACGGTATCTCTAATATTGACCCTAAATAACAAAAAGGATGAAGCCATTTCCTATGTGTATATGACACCTTTTGATAGCATAGAAAACATTGTGGCAAAAGGTAAAATTGCTCGTCACGAGCAATTTCACCTTTTGCCACAATGTTTTCCAAAGACTCCTACAAGCATGCTTTGAAATGAGTATCTATGGAGTAAAGGGTTAAAGGTTCCTTAAGATAACCAATGGCAACCTCTTCCGACTATGATTGATTATCCTGTTACTTAAGTGTTTCTGCTTTGTGACACAGACACTATTTCGGGGTTGTCTAGAAGAAATCAGCGTTGTAATTCCCTCATGTATTAACAAAACAAACCTTTTCTGTTACATCTTTCTGCTGTCTTTGTAAGGAGGCTAGATCTGTTTTGAGCTGCTGTATGAAGTCTTCTTTGTTGTTACACTGAAAAAAAGACAGAAACTGTTACAATGCTTTCGTTACACTGAAAGACAGTATACTGATACTATGAAAAGAGTTCTATCAAAAGGGACCTGTTATATTGTATATCACAATAATATGCTGATTCTATCTTAGTTAAAAGTAATTATTTCAAAGATTAGAAACCCAATCTAAAATTCTTGTAAAGAAGAAATTTCATTATTGGAAAAAGGAATAATACTTTTTTGGCATAAACACTTACATTTAGTTGCAGATTATCAATTTTGGACTGCATGGATGTTTGTTCTATATTAGAGTTTCGTAACAGATCTTCCAGTCTGTTGATCTCTTCCAGCTGATTTGAGCTTCTCTTTTTGACATCATCTAGTTGGGTTTCCAAGGTTGCAATGCTTGCTTTCTTTGAATCAACCTGAGTTTAAATAGAGGTGATTTTGTTCCAATTATTGTTTCTATTAACTCTTTTCCAAGCAACAAAGTCTTTGACTTGTCAAAAGTGAAAGCATTTGCACAGACAAATTTAGTGCAACTCAAGTGATGATTTCTGTTTTTTATCCGGCAGAAAAAACATTGTGGCTAAAGAAGAAAATGCTGGTTACCAGCATCTTCTCCTCTTCCCACAATTTTTTCTAAAGCTATATTCATCATGGTCATTAAAAGAGGGGATTGTGCAGTGTAGGTTTAAACTTTTACTTATTACCTCTTGAATGAATATGAAATGCACAACTTGTAAATATGCTTTAACCCATTACCACACAATCCCTACTTTGATGTCACCTGAGAAAGAAGCCTTTAGAAAACATTGTGGGAAAAGGAGAAAATGCCAGTAACCAGCATTTTCTCCTTTTCCCACAATGTTTTTTACCCTTCACAAAACAAATTTCAAATTTTCAGTCACTTTTTTGTCATCTGCAAATGCTTTCAATTTGGACCAGTTTGAAATTTTGTCGTTTGGTAAAGAGTTAACCCATTACCACACAATCCCTACTTTTGACGCCCCTGAGAAAAAAGCCTTTTGAAAACACTGTGGGAAAAGGAGAAAATGCTGGTAACCAGCATTTTCTCCTTTTCCCACAGTGTTTTACCTTTATTTTGTCGTTTGCAAATGCTTTCAATTTGAACCTGTCTAAAATTTTCTTGTGTGGTAATGAGTTAAGACATCAACATAAAATCAGGTTGAGTGTGAAAGCATTGTGTCAAAAAGGGCTACTACTTGTTATCAAGAATTTCTGATTTTCTCATTTCTTTTGCCCAAAGCTGAATGCTGCAAGATGCAAATATCTTATCATTCCCCTTCAACAGCTTTCCATCTAAACCTGGTTCAGTTCAATGCTTTTACTTGTTTAATTTATTGCCCACAACACTTTAACCAGTAATCACATCAAAACTTTCTCATCAAAATTTGATGGTTTTTTCCTACTGGCCCACTGATGAAATACTTCGATGAAGCATTTTGTTGTTCTGCCCATACTATGCTAGGCTGATTCTCTCTCTCTGCCCCTCCCCACATCCCCCCCCCCCCCCCTCCAAGTGTTCATCTTATAAGCTAAGTTTTAAATGAAAAGTAACTATGGTACACGCACAGTTTTTGGGCAATACAATTTTTTTCTACATTAGTGAATTATGTAACTTTAGTGCCTAAACTTACCTCTGTGTTTGCTGTGCGGTTTTGTGTTTTAAGCTGCTCTATTTCTCTCTCTAGTTGGTTAATCTGCAGTTACGATATGTATATATACAGCATAATGAACAAAGCAGTTTATTATAAGCAGATATAATATGGTTAATATTCTATACTACCTTAAGATGTCATAGTTGCTTTTGATGGCATCTAGATCAAAATGAACAAAGGATACAGCCTGATCTCTGATTTCTTTAGATATACTATGTTGCAGTGTTGCAATACATATCTCTCTGAACCATAACTGTTTGATATTCCATATGTTTAGGCATTACCCGTTCAGGTAATTATGCAGCACTTTCATATTAAACATAAATACATGTAATCGACAGTAACCCTTTACCACAGGGTTCCCAAGATTTAACAATTCTGAAGCACTGACCTGTTGAAAATATCATGGGAAAAGGAGAAAATGCTGGTGACCAGCACTTTGTCCTTTTCCCCCAATGTTTTCTAACCTGTCAAAGACCAAGTTTGTCATCTGATCCACAGTTCTTTTGCTGCTTGCAAATGTTTTCAATTTGGACTATTCTAAAATTCTGTAAACCCATTTCCACACAATCCCTACTTTTGACACCCCTGAGGAAGAACCCTTTAGAAAACATTGTGGGAAAAGGAGAAAATGCTGGTAACCAGCATTTTCTCCTTTTCCCACAATGTTTTCCAACCTTCAAAAAACAAATTTCAAACTTTCAGTCACTTTTATTTTGTCGTCTGCAAATGCTTTCAATTTGGGCAAGCCTAAAATATTGTCATGTGGTAATGGGTTAAGTGGGAAAGGCTTAGTCAGTATTTTATCATGGGAACACATGACACTGCACAAAGCAGATGCTAATGCTTGTTGAGAACAATCTCTTTCGCCACTTTTTTTTTCAAAATGATGTCTGTAGAAACAAGATATAAGTTGTACGCAGGTCACACTGTGTTGACTATGTACATTTCTACTAATATTCACCTACTACTATTTGTCCACTTTACATGAACACTTACAGTTAAAAGGTAATTCAGCTAAAAACAAAAAGAAAAAAAACACATATTTCACGAGCTGTTCAATAGTTCTATAACATTGGTGGTTTTTAACAAAACAGCACTTTGGGACAAAATGGCAAATTAATTTTCTTTCAGTCTTGAACCCTAAGTATATCAAAATAAATGAAAAGTAAATTTATAGGTTGGTAAAATTACCAGAAATGTACGTAATGAAAAGGAATCAAACTGAAAAATTTGCATTTATAATTATCTTGCAGAAAAATGGCATCGGAAATATTATGATGGAAGGAGAAAATGCTAGTTATCAGCATTTTCTCCTTTACCAACCATGTTTTATAGCCTCTCTAAAACCAAATGCATCATTTGAGACAAAAATAATTTGTTGTCTGAAAGTCTCCAAATTTGTCATTCAACTAAAAGTTAACCCATTACCACACAATCCCTACTTTTGACGTCCCTGAGAAAGAAGCCTTTAGAAAACATTGTGGGAAAAGGAGAAAATGCTGGTAACCAGCATTTTCTCCTTTTCCCACAATGTTTTCTACTCCTCACAAAACGAATTTCAAATCTTAAGTCACTTTTATTTTGTCATCTGCAAATGCTTTCAATTAGGACCAGTCTAAAATATTGTCATTTGGTAATGGGTTTAGGCAGTTCTGGAACAATTATCTCAAAACACATCTAACAGTGTAGTTCCAAGATCAGACAGCACAGGTTGTGTTGTCTGACCTTTGTCAATATACAATGGAAAGACAGTCTCATACTACAGTTATCAGAATGTTCTCAGTCTGTAATAGGACTTTTTGTTACACACTGTGCTCCACTTCACTTCAAAAAAATAAATGAGTGTGCTAGGTTCCAGGAGAAAATGACATTACCAAATTCTTTTAACTCATGGGTCTAAATTACCATGTAAGAAAATTTTGTCTGTAAAATAATTCCATGGTGCAGTTTCAAAGGTATTTTGGCAAGAACTATTGGAATGACAGTGTCATATTGAAAATCACTTTCTCCAAAAGCAACATCAGTTTTAATTACTTGTAAGATTAAATGATGGAGAAAAATGTATATAATAACATAATGAAATTTTGTTACATATTTATTACAATGTCAATTGTTCAATTTTTTTTTTTATTTGTTTTCTTTCCTTTCTTAACAGCATATTTCAAAGGTTAGATGAAAGAAGTCTCAAATACAGTAACTTAAGAAAGTATGTATGCCAATTAAGAATATTGAAATCAGCAAAACTTGTAGAAATCAATGTATTTGACATTTTAGAAGGGGCAAGTCATTATGTACAAATTTACATATGCAAGTCATTATGTACAAATTTACATATGACAATCTTAGATGGAGGACAATTAGGGCGGCTAATAGAAGTGGAACACAGAGGTCACAAAAAGTCTACTTACAGTCTGATCTATATTGATTAAATGATTCACACTTTCTGTCAGCTATGGAAAAATGGAAACTAATGGAAACCTGTAGTTATGATCCATCCACTTGTTTAATTAAAATACACATAAATACTGCTCACAATGTTGCAGTTGTATAAAATGATCTACCCATATCCTCTATCAATGTAAGCACACAAGACTGATTGATAGAGGATGAATCTTGAGGGCTCTGAAACATTTTGACAATAGGACAGAAAGCTGGTTACAAGTATTTTCTCCTTTTCCCATAATGTATTTTTGCTCTTCAAAAATAAAATCAATAAATCTGAGCAAGAATTGTTTTGTCACTTTCAAATTGATGTTTTCAAATTCAGAGACAAGATACTATCAATTTTTATCACAAACTACTCAAAGACCAAGTTATGATCTTCATAGTTGATTCTATGGTGTTTAACACCATTTTCAACATTATTTCAGTTATATTATTCAGCCAGTGCACCTATCCACGCTTTCATGGAGTCTCTTTCACCAGCACTCCACACAATTTTCTTTCCAAGAAACTAACTGCTTTCCCACATAACCATTGTCGAGACAATGTTCAATACTGGGAAAGGACTTTATTATACTGCAAAGAAATTTCTGGTGATCTGATTGGTTAACATGCCGGGAACATAATATCATGTTCCCTGGCAAAAACCACATAAACCAGTTTCCCTTTTCAGTGCCCCGTAAACATCACTACACGTGCAATACATCATACAAAATGGCGGCGTCGATCGATCACCAGACTGCACATTTATACACCCAAACGCACGTTTTAGTGACGTCAATTGCCAGTGACGTCAGTTTTCATTGAATTGGGGCACACAAAAGGGAATTTCTATTTCGTCAGCATACTCGATTCGTGAAATTATAAAACAGGACAATTTCCCTAAATGCGCTTTGAAAGGTTAAAACTTTGCAGTATAATAAATTCGTTGTACGGTCAGGTGGCAGGGGACTTGGAAACTTGTTCACGGCTGTGGTAAATCATGTCGCCACCTCGCTGTCGGCTCGGGGCAACATGATTAACCACAGCCGTGAACAAGTTTCCAAGTCCCCTGCCACCTGACCGTACAACTAATAAAGTCTTGTCACAAGGACTATCATCAATCCTTCGGGAAGAAACTGGCCAAGCTAAGTATCAAACCCATGACCCCTTGTCCTCAAGTCCTGCATGCTACTGACTGAGCCACCTGGGCTCCACTACAGGATCTTCATTCACACCACTTTAACATTGAAACATTTGACAACCCTAAGCAATAACCCTTTTGAAAACATTGTGGGAAATGGAAACAAGAGGGCCATGATGGCCCTTATCCCTCCACTGGACGGCCCTATGCAAGAAGCCTTTTGAAAACATTGTGAGAAATTTGAAACAAGAGGGCCATGATGGCCCTGTATCGCTCCACTGGCTTTTTAACCCTTTACCACACAAATTGAAGTGTTCATGACCTTGAAAAAAAGAGGGCTTTTGGAAATAATGAATACTGTCAGGCAATACAAGCAGGTTAATTCATTGGCATAAAAGGTAAAGTTCTTGCATAAAAAAACCCTGAATGACAGAAACCTTACTTTGAATTTAAAAAATCCACTCATATGAGCATGCCTTTTAACATCAAAATGAATCACTCTCTCTGAAAACAGAATATTTTCTATCAAAAAACTTAGATATAAGGCACCAATCATGTATCACTGAAGTTTGATAATCAAGGGAGGTAAAATAGTGACAAACTTTATGCTTTATAACAAGAGTTACTTCCCTTGATTAATGTTTAAATTAAAGTAACTACACATGGAAGCCCATCTTAAACTTGTGATCCCTGGAATGGAGCCAATTTTTACCTCAGGCGTATTAGAAAGTTGTTAAAGTCATTAGATAAATCTACATGCAAAATTCAGTAGCCATGGGCCTTGTGATTACAGAGAAGAAGATTTATAAAAAATGTTATTTTCTTCCAGTTTTGTTGCCATGGCAACCAGAGTTTTTTAAGGAATCAAATTCTTTCAAGAAATTCTAAAAGAAGGCCATGGCAGGATTATTTCTGTGAAGTTTCATCAAATTTGGATAGGTATTTTCAGAGAAGATGTTTGAAATAAAAGTTAATGCACGGACGGACTGACACAGGACAGACACCTGGCCATGACATAAGCCTGCTAGCCTTCGGCCAGTGGAGCTAAAAATGCATTACCAGCATTTTCTCATTTCCCCACAATGTTTTCTACCCTGCTGGATACAATTTTCAATTTCTGAGTTACATTTATTTTGGCGTCTGAAATTGCTTTCAATTTGGACCAGTCTAGAATTTTGGCATTTGGTAAATACTAGTAGTTAACTCTTTCCCAAACGACAGAATTTTTTACTAGTCCAAACTGAAAGCACTTGCAGACAACAAAATGGATGCGAGTCAAAAATTGAAAATTGTTTCGGAAAGGGTAGAAAACTGGTTACCAGCATTTTCTCCTTTTCCCACAATGTTTTGAAAGGCTTTCTTTCTCAGGGTCGTCAAAAGTCGGATTGTGTGGTAAAGGGTTAAAAGACTACTTCAATCATGAGTGTTCTGACATGCACAAAATTTGACAACTGCAAGCAGCAGATCCCACAGGCGGACATCAGTCAATGATTTTGCAGATACATTAAACACATTTTCACAGAGCATGAATCACATAATGGTCCACTAAACTGATCTACTTTCATTGTATCAGATTGTCTTACCTTTTCTTCCCGTTTATTATTTATTTCTTGCAAGTTAACATAGTCCATCTTCAGCCTCTTGATGGCATCTTCTCGCCTCTTCACCTGAAAGTATGAAAAAAATGTGTCTTAACCCTGTACCACACAATCACAAGTTTTGAATATCTTAATGGATATGGCTTTTTGAAAACATCATGGAAAAAGGAGAAAATGCTGGTAACCAAGGTTTTCTCCTTTACCCACAACCTGTCCAAATCCAGAGCATTGTATTGTACCGAAAGGAGCAATTCAGACTTGGTAATAGCTCGTACAATCCAAGCTAACTACATGTAACTGAAAACTAGCAGTGCTTTGGACGCCAGAACTGACGAAAGCTGTGAACTACGTCAGCCTTGTGTAACTGAATCACAAGATGGTTGGTTGTATTGGGGTTTTACACCACTTTAACAGCTAAGGTCATATCATGGCCGTCGGTGACGCACATGTGTTTCCTGGCTTTCTCACACTGGTACTTACACTACTTTCTTTCCAAAGCCACCGACTACTTTTCTCACATGCTTCAGCAGAGGTGAGAGGTGAAAATATGCCGGAAAGAAAGTTCGCCTCAACCAGGTATCAAACTCACAACCACCAGGTCATGAGTCCGACACACTCACCACTGAGCCACCCGGGAGGGCTGAGTTACAAGAGCTGAATGACTTGGAATGAGAATTACATGCTAGTTTCCACATCAAGTTGATGTACCAGTATCAGCTAGGTGATGGCATAGTGAGGGAAAGTCTCAAGCCAAAATGGTGAAAGGTACAGGAAAACAGTGGAATGACATAACCTTTCAGTACACATCCCATGTTTAGAAAACATTGTGAGAGAAGGCAAAAATACTGGTAGCTAGTATTTTCTCCTTTCCAACTTTGTTTTCTACCTATCCAAAACTAAATTCCATTATCTAATTTATGTTTTGTTTGTCGTTTGCAAAAGCTTTCAATTTGGACTGGCATCATACTATGTCGTTCAGAAAAAAGTTGAAGAAATGTCTCTAACCTCCAATTCCATCAAATTCAATTTAGGCTTTGACATCCTGTTTAAAAATCCAAATAAAACCACAGCATGAAACTAAAATAATGACAACAATGTCGCATAAGATGGCAGTTTCAAGAATTCGCCAAAGTATTTTACATCCATACTGGGTAAGAAACTTAAACCTTATTAACAAAACCACCTCTATAAACAGTTGAGCTTGCAACAATGGTAACTTCAAAATCACACATACCTGTTTAGAAATATCAAATGATTATCAGAAAAACTCCTTTATTTCTCTGTTAATTCTTTACCTAACAACACAGTCTGGCATAATCAAAACTCAGATTGACCATTTACAAATGAAAAATCAAGTCAAATCAAAGAAAGAGTACATTTTTGAAAAGGTAGAAAACATTGTGTGAAAATGAGAAAATGCTGGTAGCCAGCATTTTCTCATTTTACCACAATGTTTTCAAAAGATTTCTACCTCTGCGTTGTTGAAATACTGTTGTTGTGCGGTGAAGAGTTAATCAGATGGGGTTTTTGTATTTATCAAAATTGAGTTATTGAGGGAGGCCATGAGTTGGGTTATTGTGTGAAGAGAGGGGTATTGTTTATGTGCAATGAATGACAAACACACTGAGGTCTTAAGTTGAACCCTTGTCAATAACAGCTTATCCCCGTAAATGTAAGTCAGTAGAAAAATGCTGAATATTGGAATTTCAAAGCAGTCTCATTTCATAAAGAGGCAATGTTGATCTTCCATTGCAGTCTGATATAGAAATGAGATACATTGCTGAATACAGTGAACAGTTTCATTACATCTGAAACCAATTCCCAACAGATAACTTTAAAATATCCTTTAGAAATACTGACAAGACTTTCCACAAGACTTTCAAATTAACAGATGAATACATGTTCAATTGATTGGACTAAAAAAAAATCTAGTTATATGACAATTTATTTCTACATGCTTTCAAAAGTGGCCAAGTGTAGACAGCAATGGTCAAATTTCTACTTAGCACTTTCTCGAAGCTGCCTGTAACAAACATAAGAAAATGTACCCAAACCCACAATTTAACTCTTTACCACACGACAAAATTTTAGACTAGTTCAAACTGAAAGCATTTGCAGACGACAAAATAAAGGTGACTGAAAAATTTAAATTTGTTCTGGGAAGGGTAGAAAACCTTGTGGGAAAAGGAGAAAATGCTGGTTACCAGCATTTTCTCCTTTTCCTACAGTGTTTTCAAAAGGCTTCTTTCTCAGGGGAGTCAAAAGTAGGGATTGTGTGGTAATGGGTTAACAGAAATCTACCCTCTGTGCATGTCACCATTATGTTTTTTCATCTGCAAGATTTTCAACTGTATGCCATTTTTTTCTTCTAATCAAGTATGAAGTTATTTTTGAGTTGAGTATAGGGGATTTTAAGTATCAGTAAGAAAGGTTTCACAAATGTTTTTAGAATGAAATAGATCCAAAGATCTAGACACATCATTTGCATATTAATGGAAAAAATCAAAGACAAACAATATCAGAAAAAGTCACAATTCTTCATTGTTGGAAAGCAGTAAAACCATGACCTTCTCCATGGTAACAGAACAATGAAATCTAGTCGATATTGTAAAACATAATGGAAAAACATTCAAATTCAACTAAAAGTGAAATCTTTCAGACAACTTTACCCAAGTGTGAAAAACAAAACAAAAATAAGAACACTATTGCAGGTACCTGTATGTACAAGTGCCTTTTAATTCAACATGTATAAACAACTCATTGCAAACTTCTTATTCAATCTGATGATGTTATTTCTTTACAAAACAACATATTTTAGGTTTGCCCAAATTGAAAGTATTTGCAGACGACAAAATAAAAGTGACTGAAAATTTGAAATTTGTTTTGTGAAGGGTAGAAAACATCGTGGGAAAAGGAGAAAATGCTGGTTACCAGCATTTTCTCCTTTTCCCACTATGTTTTCAAAAGGCTTCTTTCTCAGGGGCGTCAAAAGTAGGGATTGTGTGGTAATGGGTTAATTCAACATGTATAAACAGCTCATTGCAAACTTCTAACTTAATCTGATGACGCTGAACACAATATTGCATTCAGTTGAAATGATTTCCAAAATCTTGCAGCAGGAAAACTTTTGAAGCTAATACCATTACAGGAGAAATTCCCTGCACATATTATTTTTACAATTATTTTTCAGGAATGTCAATTCCATTGAACATTGCCTTCCACAGAATCAAATCTTTATCAAATGACAAACTTTTACGCTAGTGCATGTTTATAGCATTTGCAGAGCACAAATGAAATGTTACTCAACACATAAATTTGTCTTAGAAAGGATAGAAGAAGAGAGGGAAATGGAAAAAGGTTACTGGTTACCCCAATGTTTTCAAGAGCTTTCTCAGTCACAGTTACTAAAAGTTAGGAATGGTTGGTAAAAGCTGGCACTGTACTCATCATTTCATCAATATTTTCATTGTGGTCTGTAAATGCTTCCATTATGGATCAAATTAACCCTTTCCCAAACAAACCCTGGTTTTCACAACCCTGAATAAGAAGCCTTTTGAAAACATTGCGAAAAGGAGAAAATGCTGGTAACCAGCATTTTCCCCTTTTCCCTCAATGTTTTCTACACATCTAAAAACAAATTTCAATTTTTGAGTCACATTACTTTTGTCGTCTGCAACTGCTTCTAATTTGGACCAGTCTAAAATTTTATTGTTTGGTAAAGAGTTAAAACTTTGTTGTCCAGCAAGACAACACCAAACTGAACAAAATATTTACCTTCACAAGAACTTGTATTTGCTTAAATATACAGTATAATACATTTGAAAATGTATAGTTAACTTGAAATGTGCCAAAAATTCTTGTTAAAATGTCATTATTACCAAGGTCACAAGCAACATCAGTATTGATCCCGTTTTCCACATAAATACATGTAGCAAATCTCGAAATTACTTGTTACAAGCAGTTTCATAATTTGCCTCAATGTTTGTTTAACCTTTCACCACACAACAAAATATTAAACCTGTCTGCATTAAAAGCATTTGCAGATGATAGTTTCAATGAGGCTATCAAATTATTTTTCTTTGAAAAGGTAGAAAATATTGAGGGAAAAGTAGAAAATGCTGGTAACCAGCAAATTTTCTCCATTTACCACAATGTTTTCTGCCCTTCCCAAACCAAATTTCAATTTTTCGAATAGTAGGTAAGATTTGATAAGATACAAAATATTGTGGAAAAAGAGCGGCAAATTGCCACAAGATACGCCCGTCTTACCCCATGTTGTAAAGCTGGGGCATGCACCGCACAAAATTCAAGTATGAAAAACAACAAAGGGCAATAACTCAAAAATTAAGCAAGCAAGAGTTATGATTCCTGTGCACTGCACTCCCCCCTGATGAGATCTATCCACACATGAAATTTCATAACCCTAGCTAGTATAGTTTTGGAGATATGCTCCGGACAAAATTCAAGTATGAAAAACAACAAAGGGCAATAACTCAAAAATTAAGCGAGCAAGAGTTAAGATTCCTATGCACTGCACTCCCCCTTGATGAGGTCTGTCCACCCATGAAATTTCATAACCCTAGCTAGTATAGTTTTGGAGATATTCACCGGACAAAATTCAAGTATGAAAAACAACAAAGGGCAATAACTAAAAAAATAAGCAAGCAAGAGTTAAGATTCCTATGCACTGCACTCCCCCTTGATGAGGTCTATCCACCCATGAAATTTCATAACCCTAGCTAGTATAGTTTTGGAGATATTCACCGGACAAAATTCAAGTATGAAAAACAACAAAGGGCAATAACTAAAAAAATAAACAAGCCAGAGTTATAATTCCTGTGCACTGCACTCCCCCTCGGTAAGATCTATCCACCCATGAAATTTCAGTACCCTAGCTAGTATAGTTTTGGAGATATGCTCCGGACAAAATTCAAGTATGAAAAACAACAAAGGGCAATAACTCAAAAATTAAGCAAGCAAGAGTTATGATTCCTGTGCACTGCACTCCCCCTCGATGAGATCTATCCACCGATGAAATTTCATAACCCTAGCTAGTATAGTTTTGGAGATATGCTCCGGACAAAATTCAAGTATGAAAAACAACAAAGGGCAGTAACTCAAAAATTAAGCAAGCAAGAGTTATGATTCCTGTGCACTACACTCCCCCTCGATAAGATCTATCCACCCATGAAATTTCAGTACCCTAGCTAGTATAGTTTTGGAGATATGCTCCGGACAAAATTCAAGTATGAAAAACAACAAAGGGCAATAACTCAAAAATTAAGCAAGCAAGAGTTATGACTCCTGTGCACTGCACTCCCCCTTGATGAGATCTATCCATCGATGAAATTTCATAACCCTAGCTAGAATAGTTTTGGAGATATGCTCCGGACAAAGAACTGGACGCCGCCCACCCGCCCACCACGGGTGATCCCATAATACGTCCCGTCTTCGACGGGCGTATAAAAAGGAGAAGATGCTGATAACCAGCATTTTATACTTTTCCAATAACATTTTTTGAAAACCTGTGAAAAGGTTTTAAACTCCATTCAACAGTACAGTTGACCAGAGAGCAAAACACTATCTCTTGTAAATATGAGGATAGAAATAAAAGATTGATAAAGATCAAACTCTAACCTCTGAATTCAGGACATCCTGCTCACTTTGAGCATTTATGGCAAAGGCCTGGATTCGAGCCTCCAAACGGCCATTCTCCTCCACAGACTCTCTGTACTGTGTTTTCACCTGTGCCAGTTCATGTTCCAACTGTTGGATTGTTATTTCCCTTCTTGACAGCTATTAACATAGACAAAAAGAAATGAGCTAGGTTCTGTGAATAGGGGTTTAACCCATTACCACACTTTTAACGACCTTGAGAAAGAAAGACTTTTGAAAACACTATGGGAAAAGGAGAAAATGCTGGTAACCAGCATTTTCTCCTTTTCCCACAATGTTTTCTACCCTTCCCAGAACAAATTTCCATTTTTTAGTCACCTTTATTTTGTCGTCTGCAAATGGTTTCAATTTGGACCAGTCTAAAATTTTCTCGCGTGGTAAAGAGTTAATGCATCTGCAAAAAGTACAGATTCTGGTTAGCCTGTGCAGTCCAAACAGGCAGACAAGCGTCGAAATTTACTGCTCTTTGTCAATTGATCTTTCTGCCGACTTCGATTGACAGGTCTACCAACGTCTTATCGGCAAATGAAAACACAGCATTGGGCGTCATGTAAACAAATAAGTTTGACACAATTTCTGGTTAGCTTGTCGGGCTTGACAACCAATATAGCACGTTATTAAGGAGGGGCATGCCAAACTCGTGTTTACAGAAAGGTCAATTCTCTACCAAAGAAACAGTCTATCTTACAAGTCAGTAGTGTAAGACAGCATAGATTTTATGGATCCGAAAGTATGGGATGACTAGCATTGCTCAAAGTGGTGTCCGTGGTCGTGAGGTAGAGCGTCGGCCTCATAACCAAAAGGTCCTGAGTTCAATTCCCGGGAGCGGGTGTCAACTTTGGGATTTTTCATCGGCCCACACATTCGGCGCGAGTACTGGTGTAGTTCTCAGGAAGCAGAATCGAGAGAGATTAGTATAAGTTGTCAGAGCTTGTTTCTTAATCGATGTAAAATAAATATGTTTAAACTAAATTAAACTAAATGCAAATCATTGTTTTAGCTCTTTACTTCTTAAAAATTTTTTCTTTTGGCACTGAAACATAGTAGCAAAAGAGGAAAATCTTTGTAAAAAGCAATATCTGCTGTAACCTTAAAAGTTCAGCATTTACTAGTATTTATATACTCATATAAAAAGATGATTTAAGCTGGTACAACCATGTGTGTATAATATGGCCTTCACAGTAACGCTTTACCACATGATAAAGTTTTGACCCAGTAAATTTTAACCAAACTGTACGGGACAAATTAACTAGTTAGTAAACATCCCATACTTACGGATCCATACAATCTATGCTGTCTTACACTCTACTTTAAACAATATCTAATTTTAGGTCCCTTTAACAGAAGTTCAGACTACTCACATTATCATCAGTTTTCCGCCTCTGCTCCTCCAAGTTACCCATGTCCATCTCAAACTTGTGGATGACTGAATCCTTTCTGGACACTTCATCTTGCATATCTCTCACACTGGATTGTAATCGCCCAATCTGTTCCTCACGGGATAGCACCTGGTTATACAAATAGCACCTGGTTATACGACAATTTCAAAGTGGCTCAAATGGTGCAATTTTACCTTAATAGAGTAGAAAACTTTGTGGGAAAAGGCAAAAATGCTGGTTGTCAGCATTTTCTCCTTTCACCACAATGTTTTCTATAGGCTTCTTTATCAAGGTTGACAAAAGTCGGTATTGTGTGGTAATGGGTTACCAAACGATAAAATTTTAGACTACGGTAGTCCAAATTGACAGCATTCGCAGACAACAAAATAAAGGTGAATCAAAAATTGAAATTTGATTTGGGAAGGATAGAAAACATTGTGGGAAAGTTTCCCATAATGTTTTCAAAAGCTTCTTTTCTCAAGGTCGTCAAAAGTCAGGATTGTGTGGTAAAGAGTTAATGCATCACTGTGATGCAATATTCGAAGCAAGTCATCAGAAATTTATGGATCCATAAAATCCATTTGTATAATGTCTGACCAAATCATGAGATAGACTGGTCTTCTGACATACAGGAAATTGACCGCAAGTAGCATGCTGGTTACCAGCATGTTCTTCTTTTCTCCTCACTGTTTTCATAAGGCTTTATCAATGGGGTAGATCTTTAGAACACAGGATTGTTTGGTAAAGGGTTACAGAGATAAAGACTTTTTGACAAAACTTATAATTGCAAAAATCTGTTAAAATTTCTTTTTTCCATAAATATATGTCATATTCTTACTTTTACTCTTTACCAAACGATGTGATTTTAGACTCATCCAAATCAAAGCGTTAGCAAACAACAAATTAAGTTGGTTCAAATAATCGAATGTATTTCAGAATGGGTAGAAACATTGTGGGAAAAGGAGAAAATGCCAGCATTTTTTCCCTTTTCCATGTTTTCAAATGTCTTCTTTTCCACGGGTGTTAAAACATGGGAAGGTTTGGTAAAAAGTTAAATACTGTTTAGCAAATCTTTACTTAAGTTAAGCTAACATGAACCATTGAAAAACAAGGGGTTTGTTTTTTGAGCCATGGACTAAATATTGTCCCTTTCAAGGGTAAAAGGCTTACCTGAGATGAAGACTGTGTCAGTTTTTCATGTAGAATGTTTATTTCAGCTTTCAATCTTGCCATCTCTTCCTCCTTGTCACTAATCTTAGTTTTATATATTGTCTCTGACTGACTAGTAACAATATCCTTCTCTTGCACTGAGGCTTGGAGACGATTCATTTCTCTTGAGGTCGCAGCATATCGACCATGAATTTGCTGCAATTCTTTCTCCATTTGTTCGATACGATGTTCTGCATCATGTGTCTTTCCGTCCGCTGCTTTGACTTCCTCTCGTAGTTGCTTGATAACGTCCCCTCTGTGCTGGGCAGTGTTGAGAGCTTCCCTGAGTTTTTCTTCAATTTCTCTGTTCTCATTCCTCATTTTGACAACAGTATCATGGCGCTCTGCAACCTAGGAAAGGTAAAAGTTATCTCACATTATTACATGCTAAGGAAAAGAAAATCAACTCTTTCAAAAAAAAAAAAAACTGAAATGAAGATTTTTGGCCTGGGAAAATGATCTTGCTACAGGAATTTCAAAATTAATGTGGTTTTTACTAGACTTTGACAGAAAAAATTATTTAACTCTTCCCCCTAAAACAGAATTTTAGACTTGTCCAAATCAAAAGAATTTTACATTTTGTCATTTAGTAAAGAGTTAAGCCATATCAGTAACCTGCAAGTGTTTTGAATTTTGACAAGTACGAAGTTTTTTCATCTGGTAAGGATTTACATTAAGAAATAATAACCAACTAAATCTGTAAAAATTACAGGATTGGATTCCCTGTAAATTAAATTATCCCATTGTCTCATCACCATGCAGCAAAAGCAATAATTGTAAGTATAATTATGAATGTCTACAAAGCATGCATTACTGAAGAAGCAATGTATATTCATCTCTAAAATCTGACTCTAGATATCAACGATTTGCTTGAACAGAACTAAATCTCAAAGGAAAGACAAGGAATATTATTGGTAAGAGGCTTGTATATGGGATTTCAAACCACTGGCACTTAAGTGATACATAACAATATGAAGCAGTGTGAACACTGAACATGTAAGCATATTTGCAAATTTTCTAATAATGGTTGAACAATTTATCACCCCACTCCCGCACCCCCTCTTCTTCTTGTGTCATTTGAACAACTAATACCAGTGTACCACCCATATCCAAGACATACTAATACCGGTAAGTTGTAAAATGCTAAGTTTCAAGATGAAAAAGCCAAGTTGCTTAAAAACTCCTGTCCAAACTTCTAACAGACATACTTTGCCAAAAAAGCAGAGCATAAAGCAATCAAGTCAAAAAGAACTCAGCAAAAAGAATAAAGCAAATCTCCATTTTAACCCTTTCCCAAATGGCAAATTTTGGACCAGACCAAACTGAAAGCATTTTGCAGATGACAAACTAACAGTTTCTAAAAAGATGATTTTTCTATATGATAGGGAAGAAAACACTGTGGGAAAAGGAGAAAATGCTGGTTGCCAGCATTTTCTCCTTTTCCCACAATGTTTTCAAAAGGCTTCTATTCCTGACCCGTAAAAACCAGGGATTGTTTGGGAAAGGGTTAAGACAATAATTATTATGTCTTGAAACAAATCTGCAGCCAGCATCTTTGCAAACACATGTCAAAAACAGACATATTACATAGCTTGATGCTTAAAATGTTACTATTACCGGTATGTAAATTTAGAAATATTTTAGGAAGGGGAAAATTGTCCATTACTAGCATTTTGTCATTTTCCTATAATGTTTTCAAAAGTGGTTTGCTGCAAACAAAGAAAAGTTGTCTAAAGGCAGTATGATGTTTAGCCAAATTTGACTATCAAGCAGATAAGCCATTACAGATTGATCACTAAAGATACAGAGCAAGAGATTTGAGAAGCAAGTCTTTTGAAGCAATGGTACCAACAGCTGCTGACACTTCAATAACAAAGGCATATAATTACCAATCATTCAAGATTTAATTTTTATGCTAAATTCCAAGATCAGCTGATACCCAACTCCCTTAGACATCATCTCGGCCAATAAGATATGGAAATTGAAAAAGATCAGTATTGAGAATGGTTGGCGAATGCAGCAAAGAACGCCAAAAATTCTCTGTTTGGTAATTCATCACGCAGCCTGGTATTTGATTCATACTGTTTGGTATTGTTTCAGAAATTTTAACATAAGATAGCCTTGAAATTACAGACTGAAAATGACGGTTTTACTTTTATTACAGTCCAAATTTAATGCTTAATTATACTTCATCAGCCAATCAGTGTTCAAGGAAAAGCTATTTTTCAATTCATATACTGGTACAAAATTACCCTGACCAGTCTACAACCAGTCTAATCATAAAATCTGTCAGACTAAAGAAGACTTTCAATACTCTCTATTAAATCATTTTAATATTCTTTTAAACTGCCCATCATAGGAGCTACTATTTCCTAATTTAAGTCTACCCCTTTACTGAACACCCAATGAGACTTGTCAAACTTCAATTTGCAGATGACAAATTGAGTGTGTCTAAATTGACTTGATTTGTCTTTGACAGACTAGAAAGAATTGTTAGATAAGGAGAAAATGCTGGTAACCAATATTTTCCCCTTTTCCAACACTGTTTTCTAATATAATCTCCTCTGGGTTGTCAAAACACAGATCTGTTTGAGAAAGGGATAAACTTGCACAAGCAAAGAAAATTTGCAGAAAGGCAGAAACAATAGAGCTGATACACTAAAACAAAGGTATAAACATAGTAGTTACTGTTTACTTGACAAAAATACAAACTAGCATTGCTAATATCACATATATTTCTATGATGACAACGATATTTTTGTTCAGATTAAAAATAACATGTGACTGACGCATGCGCAGTCAGTGCCTTCTGTAATGGTGGATCCAATCAACTCAATTTCCTGTTACTGAACCGTAAGCTTGCAATGATTTCGGCACTACCCAATAGCGCTCATCTAACTTTTTCCCCCCATGACGAATTTTTTACTTATCCAAATTTAAAACTATTGCAGGTGTAAGATGCAATGAGGCTCATAGGATAAAGTTTATCTCTGAGAGAGTAGAAACAATGTGGGTACAGGAGAAAATGCTGATTACCAGCATTTTCTCCTTCACACACACTGTTTACGGATTCTTCATCATCTATCAGAGTTGTTAACTCTTTATCAAATAAGAAAATTTTACATTGGTCCAAATTGAAAGCATTTGCCGACAAAAAATAAATGTGACTCAAAAATTGAAACTTGACATTTAGAAGGTTAGAAAACATTGTGGGAAAAGGAGAAAATGCTGGTTACCAGCATTTTCTCCTTTTCCCACCATGTTTTCGAAAGAATTCTTCTTTGGGGTCGTTAAAAGTTGGGATTGAGTGGTAAAGAGTTGAATCACAAGAATGTTTGGTACAGGGCTTGACTATTTCAAGTTTGACCCAAGTAACCAGAAATCGAGCAAGCATAATCATCAACCAAAATTGAAATACACTATGTTTTTAATTTCTATAAAGCAATCTGTATTTTTGTCACATAAACAACACAAAGGTAACAGAAGGGACTTGTTACTGAGAACAGAAAAGAGAAAAACAGAACAGTAAAGTATAGGCTAATAAACCTACTTCTGCATTCTCACGCTTTAGCTTCTCCACCTGTTTTTGAAATACATGTGTTCAACATTGTTATCCTTCTTTTACCAACAAGTTTTTTTCTATTATCTTTTCTTTCTATTATCTCAACATCAGAACCACACACAAAAAAATAAAAGACTCAATGGAAAAACACACTTTAAGTCTTTACCAAACGACAAAATTTGAGCCAAGTCCAAACTGAAAGCACTTGCAGACGACAAAATAAACGAGACTCAAAACTTGAAATTTATTTCAAGAGGGCAGAAAAGTAAAAAGGCTTCTATCTCCGGGTCATAAAAACCAGGGATTGTGTGGTAAAGGTTTAACACTTTCCCAAACAATCCCTGGTTTTTACGACCCTGAGATAGAAGCCTTTTGAAAACCTTGCGGGAAAAGGAGAAAATGCTGGTAACCAGCATTTTCTCCTTTTCCCACAATGTTTTCTATCCTGCTGGAAACAAATTTCAATTTTTGAGTTTCGATTATTTTGTTGTCTGCATGTGCTTTCGTCTAAAATTTTGTCGTTTGGTAAAGGGTTAATGCATCTTTGGAGTGCATTTTGACCAACAAATTATTATATGAAATGTATTGATTTTCTCTAAAAACTGGCTGAATCATAGAGTGAAATTTGTTTTTTTGACAAACAGATTTACCCATAGCAAAAATTTTCAACCCATTCAGCTTTTGTGAACTAAAGTACCTTTTCACCCAGCTAGACTCAAAATGCAGTGAGCAGTCTTTCAAATCATTGTGGGAAACCAGCAAACTACTTGACCTATTCTAAACAATGTCTTACAAATCATTTATGCATTAACATCATAAAACAATTTTGAAAAAAAAAACCACTTTGAAAAATGCCTTTATCACATCCTATAATTTTAGGCTAATCCAAACTGAAAGGACTTGGATACTGCAGATAAAATGTCACACAAATGATAAAATATGTAAAAAAAAAGCAGAAAGCATTGTGGGAGAAAAACAGAAAATGTTTGTTACCAGCATTCCGAAATGTTTTCAAAAGCCTTCTACCCCGGATCCTTAAAACTCAGGATTATTTGGTAAAGGGTTCATAGATTTTGCTTGGACCATGTCAAATATAATGCAAAACAATCATGCAGAAATTTTTGCAATAACTATAAACAACAGGAAAAAATTGGATGTATGTAGTTATGACTTCTTTTGTCCAAAGGATCTGAAAAAGCTCATTTTGTCTGATATAGTATAACTTGAGTACTGAAGAAAGCTGGTTATCATAGAGGCAGCAGTTAGCTCCTAGCCAAACATAGCCTACTAGAAAGTGGGCACAGATCATCCTGGACCCTCATGGATATTCATAAAATGGACTGACATACCAATACAACATTAAGTACATGAAACAGTTTATAAAACCTCCATAAAAAGGGACAGAAGGACAAGATTGCAAACTTAACAGGTCTACTAGTACGCTGTAACTGATCATTGCATCTAGTATAGCAGATATTCAAATCAGCCAGATAGAATTCTGCTTGATCTCGGAGTTGGCAAGACAGTGATAATGGTTGCAAGACAGGAAAATCTCAAAAGTTGTATTACTTTTATGCAGAGATTTTTCCTCTTTTTACACACATTAGACTGTTGTATGTAAATGAAATTGGTTCATAACATAACAATATTGGTCTTTTATAGAGATTTAAGTTAGGTAAAGGTTTTTAAAATATTAACCTACATTATAACTTTGTTTAACTAGAGCCTTCATACCCAACAGCAACCATACATGGGTTAGGTAGGGTCTGTTGTCCTATGAACAATTACAGGAGATGCACAGAGCACCAGCTTAATCTAAAAGGTATCAAACAACTCTATTCCAACTGATAATGGGGAATAATAAACAAGCTTGTCCGAGGCCAGGGTCACAACACAATACCCAAAATTTATGGGAAGGTATTCCAACATCCATGCACTACAGGTAGGTAATTAAGGACTTACTTCTAGCGTTAGAGCATCTCGAGTGTCCTTGGAGGAACTTTGTAACTTCTGTAAACTGTTTGTAAGCATAGTTATCTGAAAAGGAGTTTACAAAAACAAAGTATTATTTTTAATATTCATTGTATACAAAATAAAAAGCATCTGACAATGAAACTCAGTGTGCATAACTCCAGATGTCAAACAATATTCTATTTGTTATGCAGAGTGAAAACTAGCCATGTACACATCTGATGATATCTTATTGAATTATTACAAAGCTTTATATAATCTTTAACTTGATGACAAAACAACTAACAGATAAAACATTAACCCTTTCCCAAACGACAAGTTTTTTAATCTTCCAAACCAAAAGAGTTTGCAGACGTCAATTTTTAGATTTGGAGAAAATGGCAGAAAGTTCTCAAAAAGGGTAGAAAACACTGTGGGAAAAGGAGAAACGGCTCACTACGAGCAATTTCTCCTTTTTCCACTGTGTCTTCAAAAGACTTTTATTGCAGACACGTAAAAACCATGGCTTGTTTGGGAAAGGGTTAAAAAGTATACATAAACATTTACATACTTGTGAAAGTCCTACTACAATTCGTTAACAATGGTTCTTGTGAATTCTTTTACCCTTTTCCAAACAATCTAGGGTTTTCAAGACCCTGTAGAAGAAGCCTTTTTTGAAAACAGCGAGGGCAAAGGTGAAAATGCTGGTAACCAATGTTTTTCACCCTATCAAAGCAAGATTGCACCACTTGAGTCATGTTGAAATTGTTGTCTGCACATGCTTTCAATTTGGACAAGGCTAAAGGCTTGGTCAGACAGAGTAACGATATGTAACAGAGGGAAAACAGACAAAAACATGCAGAATTTGGTTATCCAGTGACAAAATTCATCTCCTCTGCCGCTCAAGGCTCACACAGTTGCTGTGTGGAATGACGAAGCCACACAATGACCAAATGAGTACTACGCATGTAACAGAAAAAACCCATATTTACTGGACATGTACCGAATAATAAACGGTCAATTGACTACCAAACGACAATTTTTTAGGCTTGTCCAAATTGAAAGCATTTGCATATAAAATTAAAGAGACAGAAAATTTGAAATAAAGTACTGGTCACATGACGTGCAGAGGGTGTAAATAGTCATATGCATCCAAAGTCTGTAATTTGCATGTCTCTGTCCGTTTCTATGGTGGAAATTTTGAACATGCTCAAAACTACCCACCAGACGTTACATTATCAGACGTTGCCCGACAAGTAGTGGATTCTCCCGATGAGAAACAGATCTAAAGTGAATACAAACAGACACAAATGGGTAGGATGATTTTTTATCCGTTACTCGTCTGTTAGCTCGGTGTGACAAAACTGTAAAATTTTGTTGTCTGGTAAAGGATTAATAATCACAGATTTGTTTCTTATAACACTGACTTCTTCACATAAAGGCAGTAGACACGACTGTATTTGATAATTAGCTACTGAACACAGTTTTGAGTTGTCTGTGATGTAAAATTTCTTCCAGACAGCTATATTACAAATATCAACCCTTTATGAGCACAACGAAAGAATACAAGGTTGGGAAGACAGAAGCTCTTTTTAACATAAATACATCCACAAGCCATGCAGTATTGTAATAATATTTTGCCTTCTTGTATCATAGTATTCAGACAAGGTTACACAAAGGAACATAATTAAAATATGCAAATATGGTATCAGGACAATAAAATCCATGCAATATCAGGTTCACTCTCCCTTTTTATGCCCCACCCAAGGCAAAGGGATACAGTCTTTTTTTATTTGAGGTATCAAGGGAAATATCTGAACATCTTGAAAGCGGGGGGGGAGAAGTACAAGCAGGCATCAATTGAGCTTTTCCTTTAGATAAAGTTAATATTTTTATGAATCTGAAAAGTGAGCCACAACCTTCAAGTAATCTAAAGAATTTGAAAATTGAATGTCAAACTTTGAACACCTAACCCTGCAGTAACTTTCTTTCTTCTATTTAACAAAGACAAAACAATCTGAATTTGGTTTGTTGATTGACCTTGTAGTTAAGTATTGTGATTTGACAAAAACATGTTGAAAATACAACATTAAGCAATTATTTACATGACTGAAACTGGCATTGGTTCAGGACTTTGACATTTACTCATTACCAAATGACAGTATTTTAGGCTTGTCCATATCGAAAGCATTTGCAAAATAAAAGTGACTGAAAATTTGAAATTTGTTTTGTGAAGAGTAGAAAACATTGTGGGAAAAGGAGAAAATGATGGTTACTAGCATTTTCTCCTTTTCCCACAATGTTTTCAGAAGGCTTCTTTCTGAGGATCATCAAAAGTAGGGGTTGTGTGGTGATGGGTTAAGAAGACATTGAGCCATTTTCCGTTAAAAAAGATATTTTCCTGAACTGCGAAGATTTGGTGTAGTAAAAACAATTATAAACTTTTCAAGTCAGAATCGAGATATTGAAATATAATGAACAAAATAAACTATAAAAATCTACTAAATTAACGAGTGAAATTCTACTCTAATGATTAAAGTCACAGTCATGTTTTCAGTCATGTTACAAAACTCCACATTCTTCTAGTTAACCAAATTAATCATTTATTTAAGTCATTTACATGTACACCAAAACAAACTGAATTCTTTATTGTGTAATATTGAAACCATCAGAGATACAGGTGAATGTCATGCAAAAGATATAATGCTGTGTCTGTCAGAAGAAATTATTTGAATTTCAATTCTATTTTCACATTTAAAACATAAGATGGAGACGGTATCATTGATGTTTAACAAAATCTGAGAGAAAACATAAGAAAAATCTCGAAAATCATTAAAAAAATCATTTTAGTGCCCATTTCATACTACAGTCTTGATAAACAGCCACTTTGCTTTAACTGCCACCTTGTTTTCCTATTCCCTTTCCATTACCAACAAAAAAAGCTGTGAAATGCTACAGCAACTTAAGTTACCCTATATAGCTCTTTACCAAATCAACTCTTTACCAAACAATCCCTGGTTTTTTGGGCCCCAAGATAGAAGCCATTTGAAAACAGTGGGAAAAGGAGAAATGCTGGTAATCAGGATTTTCTCCTTTTCCCACAATGTTTTCTACACTGCTGGAAACAAGTTTCAATTTCTGAGTTAGTTTTCTTTTGTCGTCTGCAAGCGATTTCAATTTGGACCAGCTAGCTTATAATTTTGTTGTTTGGTAAAGAGTTAAACAAATTTGCAGTGATCAAAATCAGTAAGAAATGCAGAAAAATTGTGGCAAAAGGTGACTTGTTTGTTACAGGCAGTTTCTCCTTCTACCACAATACTTTCATAAACTGGTCACTGACATGATGAAAAAGTAGTCTGTAGGAGATAATGTGCAAATGAAGGTTCTTTTTTTTTTTGAAAGAAAATCTATGAATAAAAGATCATGAAGACAAATAAGTATAGATATTACCATGCAGGGTACATTGTGGAAGTAACAGAAGTTACCATGTGTGGTATTGTCTCTTGGAAACAGGAAAAAAAACAATGCAGGGAAAAGGAGAAAATACTGGATGCATGAAGTGTCTTTTTTTTTCACAAAGCATGGCTAAATTATTACAAGTTTATGTTTTTTGTTAAGGTTGAAAACAGGATTTTGATTGGATGACAGAAAGGTCAACAGAAGGCAACTCTCTAAGAGTTGTCCTCTGATTAACACAAAAGTCTTATCATTGGGAGATGAGCTTTAAATCTTTACCAAACAACAAAATTTTAGACTGGTCCAAATTGAAAGCATTTGCAGACGACAAAATAAAAGTGACTGAAGAACTGAAATTTGTTTTAGGAAGGGAAGAAAACATTGTGGGAAAAGGAGAAAATGCTGCTTACCAGCATTTTCTCCTTTTCCAACAATGTTTTCAAAGGGCTTCTTTCACAGGGGTGTTTAAAGTCAGGATTGTGTGGTAAAGGGTTAAAGCTGACAATGACATTTGTTTCAAAGTTCCTTCCACAATGTTCAGGAAAGTATAAAACAAAATGCTGTACCACATAGAGAGAAATAACACATTGCATGCACACACATGTGTACAATACTACCTGTTCACACGCCTCGGAATGTTGAAACTGAATTGATTGTAATTCTCCCTCATATCGCATCAATTTCGATGCATTTGTATTTGCCTGAGTGATCAAATATGAATATAACAGTTATGATAAAAATTTTCTAAAATCTGGTATAAATATTTGAAAAGGAAGTTTTAACTAAACACATACACGAATTATACCAACATACTTGAGAACTAAAGGGGAAACAAATGTTTAATCAACATACTGGGGATCTACAGTGGGAAAAAAATTCAGACATATTCCAAATAAAAATAAATTCTTCAATGAAAAATAATAAAGATAAAACCTTAACTGAAATTACTACCACCTATTTCAAGTATTTTCTTTCTTTTCTGTTGGTATCCTTTCTTTCAAAACTTTTACAATAAAAAGGCAGTTTTTTAAAAGGGGAGAAAAAGGAGTTTTCTTCAGTAATCCCAGGAAACCTACTGGACTTCAGCTTTTAGTTCACTACAGGAAACATAAGTGCTTTGTAAACAGTGTATAGCCGACATCTTGATCGTGGAACTTTCCAATTAAAGCTACTCACACAAACACATAGCTGATCTGACATTTTCGCATTAGTCTTTGTGTTACAAAGGTCTTAGGAAAAATTTCATGCAACAAGCTGCTTTCTCAATGTTTTCAAATTTGACATAGTGCTGATAATGACAACAAATTAGGTTCAACAAATTAGGTTATATTCTTTTGATATATCAAATTTTCATTGACTCCATTAACAGTTACTTTTACTGTCCTGAAACAACATTGCAAAATATTACATTTGAGCACAATGTCAAACCATTCAATTCTAAAAGATATATACCAAAAGATAATTCACTGATAGTTATCAAAAGTGATGATTAAAATATTGTTATTCATTAAAAAATGGATGGACAATAAACAAAACCTGTATGTGTAATGATACCATAGTTATCATGCAATTGATTGCCTACAGGGATCTGAATTTTTGTCATTATATTGAACCCAAAGGCTGACCTTACTACTACTTCTCTACAGAGTGGGTCAGGTTGAAAATTGAAAAAAAAAAAAACATGGGTGAATAAAAATTGATGTCTGTTTTTTGAACCACATTACCATACAGACTGTATTATCAGATCTCCAGACAGAGGGAGTGATTGTGATGTAAAAATTAAAAATATTAATTACTCTGCACTCCACCCTATGTAATGGGTATTCATCAGAATCATCTCAACTAAATGATTCTAATCAGTACCCACAAAATAGAGTTTGAAAGAGAAATACTGGTAATAGATTTAGAATACATTCATCCCCACATTTCTGGAGCTCTGTGTTATGACATACCATAGGCTAGTTTACCCGGTATGTATGTTACACAAAGGAAAAGTATTTGATGAGAGTATATACGTCTCTTTTTTGAATCACATTATCAGAACCATTACTATGCACCAAAGGCCAAAAATTTCTCTGATAAAACTATGTTAATCCTTTACCAAACAATCCCAGGTTTTTATGACCCTGGGATAAAAGCCTTTTGAAAACATTGTGGGAAAAGGAGAAAATGCTGGTAACCAGCATTTTCTCCTTTTCCCACAATGTTTTCAATCCTGCTGGAATCAAATTTCAATTTTTGAGTAACATTTATTTTGTTGTCTGTAAGTGCTTTCAATTTGGACCAGTCTAAAATTTTGTATTTTGATAAAGAGATAATTGCAATCTTTATTGTTCTTGGGAAATAAAGAGAACCTGCTTATTTCAAGTGACAGCTCTATTTCCTCAGTAGAATCTCAAGGCCCATTTGTATGTATGGTAATTGGTTTAATAAGACAATAATGAGAATGGCAATAAAGTACTATTTTCATTAGGAAAAAAATATGCATGTATTTTGAAAGCAAAGGACAATATCAGTGTTGACCATGAATGTAGCATGTCAAGTCTTGATAAAATTTATTGCCATTTTTTCAGTACTTTATTGCCATTGACCCATTTTACCAGGAAATTAATCCTGTATTAATTTACATACTTCTGTTTTGGCTTCCTCTGCCTGTTTCTTTGAGCTGGAAAGCTCCTCTTCAAGGGACTTAACTCTTGTTTCTACTCTATGGAGCTACAATAGCATTCAATAAAACAAAGTAGCAAAAAGTGAAAAGCCATTCTATGAGAACCTATAATAGCTCAGTCAATAGCACACAGTGTTATAGATTAGCCATTTCCTTCATAATTATAATAAATATTCAGATAAATTTGTGATTTACTGAAAAAAAAAAAAGGTCATAATTTCAGTTTTTCAACAATACTTTTGAATCTAATTTTTGATGACCGAATGCTTTCTGAGAAAGAAACTTCATATGAGGAAATGGTTAAATCTAATGTTACAGTTATTAAAAGAAATTATTTTGAAATTATTATTGAAGTACATTTCAGCAAATTAATTGAAACTTGTTTTCTATAATATGTACTGCATTAGTAATGATTACAGTATGCATATATTATATGAAATTGATCTTCTATAATTGTCAATTAAGGGTTTATCAGATAATTGATTGTAATTCCTGTATATTGCACAATCAGAATTATAAATGGGCTAAAAAGCCACGATGTAGTACAAATCTAAGAAAATTAAACAACTGTCACATAATTTTGCTCGGCTACTCTATGAAGTCAGTACACAAATCATATACAAGTAATTTACTCATATATACCGATTCCATATTCTGCCACTACAAACATATAAAAAAAAATTATATAACGAGAGAATTAGCACTTGAAGTAATTACTTTTCTTCATTTTCAAGTGAGGCTAAAGATCCTTTCATTAAAATGACTTCATTTAAAGCATTTTCCTTTTGAATAAATGAAACAAAATATTCTCAAATTTATGCTTGGTCTGATTCAGTATAACTTGAAAGATCAGGATAAATTGATTTAGGAAATTTGAAATATTTTTCTTAACCCTTTACCAAAGAATCCTCAGTTTTAACAACCTTCAGGAAGACAGCTTTTGAAAATGTGCGGTAAAAAAAAAGAATGTCTTCCCACTTCCAAAGACTTCAATTTTTAAGTCACATTTTGTCATCTACAAAATTAATGCTTTCAATTTGGGCTGGTCAAAATTTTTTACATTTAGTACAGACTTAAACCTGTCAAACATCTTGAAACGTCAGTCTTTTCTACACAAATAATGTACTGATAAGCCAGATACCATCAAAACTTGAATACACATTGGTAAAACAGTATAATGATGAATATATGGACTACAGAGTGTGCAAAGAATTTAGAAGTGACGGTGCCGAGTTGAGAAACAAACAGGGAATAAGTGTGACAGTGGCAGGGGGGATCATGTGTTGATGAAGTGGGTTTGATAAACTTAATGATAAATGATTATACATAAAATAACTTTGGAATCACTTTCCTATTTCTACTTAATCAAATGAATATGGTATGGCAAAATAAACAGGTACATTAATTAATTCTCTCATCCTAGTTAGTTCCCAGCTTAATTTGCTCTTACTTAACATTCAACGGTTAGGACATATCAAAATAAAATACCTGCTTGCCTTTAACAACATTTAAAACTTTCTAAATATTCAAGTTACGCATACTAGATTTAAAATATGCAACAGTGTGACCAATTACATGTTCTTCTTTCAACAGACTGAGCTCAAACTTTTTTTTTGACCACAAGAATTACAGTCAACATTGCATTATTCATGAAGTTAACTGCTAGTATTATTACAAGGATAGAGATGGGGGAAGGTGAATCTGCTGTTTTACAATACACACGTTAGACTAACAGTTTCAAATTTAGAAATCAATGTTCTTCGTAAAGATGATTTACAGAATTCAGTGCCCTGTTTACAATAATTCCTGCTTAGAAATTTGCTTCTGCAGCAAAGTGAAATATATTATGGTCATAAATGCATTTTTCAACCCTTTGATTCCAGAAGACAATGAGAGGTACATCAATGGATAATGTAGATTTATATCAGACTGCACAGATTGTGAAGTTTGATCTAGGATCTGCATTCCTAGCAGTTCAAAGAGCCAAAATAGGTTTATTTTGCAGAGGGCATAATTGTATTAACTCATAACCAAACAATAATATTTTCGACTTGTCCAAATCGAAAGCATTTGCAGACGACAAAATAAAAGTGACTGAAAATTTGAAATTTGTTTTGTGAAGGGTAGAAAACATTGTGGGAAAAGGAGAAAAATGCTGGTTACCAGCATTTTCTCCTTTTCCAACAATGTTTTCTAAAGGTTTCTTTCTCAGGGTCGTCAAATGTAGGGATTGTGTGGTAATGGGTTAAAGTTCAAGAACAGAGGTACTAGAAGCATTATGTATGTACAAATACAGCCAGTTTACAAAACCTTTTAAAATTTCAAACAATCATTTATGATTCATTTTGTACCTTCAAAATAATGGTAATATCACAAATGAAACAAATGACTGCTATTTTGTCCTAAATGTTTTCAAAACTGTCTAATACAGAAACACAAAAAGTAACAGCCACATTTGGGCTGAAATAGATTAACTTATTACCACATGACAAAATTTCAGGTTTGTCCAAATCGAAAGCATTAATCTTGCAGGCAACAAAATAAAAGTGACTGAAATTTTATATTTGTTTTGTGAAGGGTAGACAAGATTGTTGGAAAAGGAGAAAATGCTGGTTACCAGCATTTTCTCCTTTTCCGGCAATGTTTTCCAAAGGCTTCTTTTTCAGGGTCGTCAAAAGTAGGGATTGTGCGGTAATGGGTTAAGCCAAACAGCATGATAGAGTGGACAGCCAAAACTAGACATGGAAAAAAATCTGTAACATGGTAATAAAATGACCTTCATATGAGTACATGTTTGTTTGATTCACCATTGATTTCTATTGTATTTTATGATGATAATAACAAATCTATTAATTTAACACATTACCTCTGTTAGACAACTTTCTCTGACTTGCAGCTGATCAATTTTTGAAACATTATAGCAAAGAGAGAAATTGCTTGTCAATTTTGTCTACCAAGCTCGTTTATATGCTTGTAAAAAAAAACCCATCACACTACTCTGACTTTCAACAAGCCTAGGAAAGAAAGCTCTTAAAAACATGAACTTTACCAAATAATAACATTTTGGACTAAACCAAATTGAGGGCATTTACAGATAGCAAATTAACCCTTTACCACAAAATGACGAATTTAACAACCGGGGAAAGAAGCCTTTTGAAAACATTTTGGGAAAAGGAGAAAATGCTGGTAATCAGCATTTTCTCCTTTTCCCAAAATGTTTTCTTTTCCATCAAAAAAAGATTGCACTGTTTGAGCCACACTGAAATTGTCCCCTACAAATGCTTTAAATTTGGACAAGGCTTAAATTTTGTCGTCTGGTAAAGGGTTAAAGGTAACCCAATTGATGATTTCTGTTTTGGATAGAGTAGAAAACTTAGAAGGGTAAGGAAAAAATGCCAATTACCAGCATTTTCTTCTTCTCCCATGATGTTTTCAAAAGTGTCCTTTGTCAGGGGTGTCAGGAATGTTAAAAGTCAGCAATGTATGATCAAGGGTTGATTAGCCCTATTCTATGACAATATTTTCTAAGTTGTCTGCTGCTATGTCGTACAGAAGGTAATGAGCTTTGATCAAGTATCATCAAGGAATACAGCAAAGTAATGTTTGCTATTTATAACTGCAAAGAAAACATGTGGGGATAGGCCAAAAAATTGAGCAAAGAGTGGGACAGTTTTCTGGACTTAGACAAACTGCCTTGCCCAAGGAAACTACTCTTTAATGTTTGGAAAGTGTAAGAGCGATGTTCTGTAAAACTGAAGTTAAATGCGTCCGGAAAAAGTATCATCCCAGGTCAGTCTGTGCAGTTTATGCAGGCTAACCTTGGTAGAAACTTTTAACTCTTTACCAAATGACAAAATTGTAGACTGGTCCAAATTGAAAGCATTTGCAGATGACAAAATAAATGTGGCTAAAAATTGAAATTTGTTTTGGGAAAGGTAGAAAGCATTGTGGGAAAAGAAGAAAATGCTGTTTACCAGCATTTTCTCCTTTTCCCAAAATGTTTTCAAAAGGTTTTTTTCTCGAGAGTTGTTAAGTCAGGATTGTGTGATAAAGAATTAAAACCCTTTTTCCAGAAAACTGCTCAATATGCAGGTTTGTACATAACATTTTATTTTAATTTTTTTTCATTTTTTAGTTCATGAAACTGTGAACATTACTTTGCTGCAAATTTTTCTATCAACAGTTCATTACCAAGGCTACCAGGCACAAAATTTACAGTAGTTACTAAAACTGACTGTACAGATGAAGATCAGGGTGCAAAAACATACAGTCTGATCTCAGCCCTACACTGTCTACAGATCCTTTCAAAGCCAGCCTTGATGCCAAAATACTTGATTTTTTTTTTTAGGCTTAACATAAACTGTGCCTGGCATTCTTGAAGTCAGTGAAAGTACAGTGTGGAAGCCTCAACCTATAACAAAAGAAAAAGTGTGCTAGTTAAATATACATGTAGAGTGCAAAGGGAGATAACAGGAACCACACCAAGGGAAAGTTTTCTATGAGTTACCTCCTCTTGTTGATGTTTGACCTTATCTTCACCAACATTATAATTTTTTGTCATCTGATCCAACTAGAAACAAGCATTTATGTAATGAAGTTTATAATAATGTATATATAATATAAATGTATATGCTTTCTCGCATGGACAGTCATTATTATAGTGTTAAACCCATTACCACACAATCCCTACTTTTGAAGACCCTGAGAAAGAAGCCTTTTGAAAACATTGTGGGGAAAAGGAGAAAATGCTGGTAACCAGCATTTTCTCCTTTTCCCACAATGTTTTCTACTCTTCACAGAACAAATTTCAAATTTTCATTCACTTTTATTTTGTCATCTGCAAATGCTTTAAACTTCGACAAGCCTAAAATTTTGTCGTCTGGTAATGGGTTTATTTAGCAAGTCATTCTAAAAAATATTAAAATCAAGGCACTGGCAACCTTTGTTGTATTTCATTTTAAAGTATTCATGGAATTGCTGATAATATTTGTGAAAAGATTTTAAATGCATAGAAGTGACAGGTCAATACTGGTCTACCTCTGTTAACAAAAGTAGGTCTCTTATTGCCTGGTACTAATCAATATTTTTCTGAATGTAATCAGGTGAAAACAAAGTTGAAAAAGCAATTGAAAGAACATGAAAAATTCATTTAATCCTTTATCAAACTATCCCATAGATAACAGCTTTCACAAACAATGTAGGAAAGTGAAAAATGCTGGTAAAGAGCATTTTCTCCTTTTCAAACAATGTTTGGCACCCTTTCAAGGACAAAACCAACCTTTCAAGGACAAAAGCTAAGAGTTAAGTCACATTTCATGCCTGCAAATACTTTCATTTTGGACACATCAAAAAAAATCTATGCCCTGTTAAAGAGCCGAAGGACAATGCAAATACAGGTAGTGGTCTTTAAACCCTAAGAGCACTAAAAGCATGATATGGACATTTTTAGCTCTTGAAAAATGATCTAGATATTGCATGTTCAACAGAAGTTTCAACAGAAAATTAGGCAAAATGACAAAGTTGGCACTAAGAATATTAACAAATCTTTTTTGTTATCTTCATACTCCATTCTTTCAACTAGCAACTGAGCCTATTTTCGTATGTAATACCACCAACTATACTTCAAATTCACTGCAAATATGGTGCTAATGTAACAATTCAACTGCAGATGCTATAACCTATGTAACAACTTAACTGTAGATGCTTTGGCCTAAGTAACAATGCAACTGTAGATGCTTTGGCCTAAGTAACAATTCAACTGTAGATGCTTTGGCCTAAGTAACAATTCAACTGTAGATGCTTTGGCCCAAGTAACAATTCAACTGTAGATGCTTTGGCCCAAGTAACAATTCAACTGTAGATGCTTTGGCCCAAGTAACAATTCAACTGTAGCTGCTTTGGCCTAAGTAACAATTCAACTGTAGATGCTATATTCTATGAGATGTACATAATTCTGTATACATGTTTCATCATACTCATAGTACATGCAATTTTAGTTTTAGCCAGTAAGCACATTATCAAGTGCATTTAAGCAAAGAGTAGATCAAGATCAGACGGTGCACATTTAGTGTAGCCTAACCTTGATATAATCTTGATGTTAAGTATGGAGAATTGTCATTGTAACAGCTAATGATTGAATTTGTCTTAACCCTTTACCGAACAATCCCTTGTTTTTACGACCCTAAGGTAGAGGCCATTTGAAAACATTGTGGGAAAAGGAGAAAATGCTGGTAACCAACATTTTCTCCTTTTCCCACAATGTTTTCTATCCTGCTGGAAACAAATTTCAATTTTTCATTTTCGTTTATTTTGTCGTCTGCAATTGCTTTCAATTTGGACCAGTCTAAAATTTTGTCGTTTGGTAAAGAGTTAAACCCTTCTCCAAACAATCCCATATTTTAAGGACAGAGTGGGGGAAAAGAAGACTTTGAAATCATTATGGAAAAGAATAACATTAATGGTAACTTGTAGTAATGTCTACATTGCCCACCATTTTTACTCCACATTATAATGTTTTCCCCAATACCACTTGCAATATGTGAAAAAGGATATTCCGACATTTGCATAAAGTGTTGTCTTAGATAAGCCTGCTTGGATTTTTTTTATGTAATTTTCTGTTTTGCGCAAATCTGTTGAAGAAAAAATATTATGTAGACATAAAGTGCCGTTTCAGATTAACCTGCACAGACTGTGCCAGCTGATAAGAGACAAATGTCTGAATGGCTCTTTTCGCATGTTGCAAGCCGTACGAAGACAAACTCATTGTTATATCCAAACTGTCATCCTCAAATACCATAAATATAGACAATTCTAAAACTGTTTTCTGGCATAGAGTTAAAATATTTCAGTCTAACACACTCCTGGCTTTACAACCTGTTTTTTCTTTATTGTCAATAATTACCTCAGAAACAGCAGCATCCCGTTTTTCTTGCAGACTAAGTACATCCCTCCGTAGTTTTTGGATTGTTTCATCGCGTCGAGCCAGTTCTGATTTCAAGACAGAGTGATGGTCCTTTACTGATACCTGTCCATCTCGAAGTCTGTCCTGCAGCTGACCGATCTAATTCAGAAAAAAAGAGATTTTCCATTCTTGTATATCTGAATATGAGCCATACTCTGGCAACAAAGGGCCTCAACTCTTTACCAAACAGCAACATTTTAGACTGGTCCAAATTGAAAGCAGAAGCAGATTACAAAAGTAAAGTAACTAAAAAATTGAAATTTGTTTCCAGAAGGGTAGAAAACATTGTGGGAAAAGGAGAAAATGCTGGTTACCAGCATTTTCTCCTCTTTCAACAATGTTTTCAAAGGGCATCTGTCTCGAGGTCATTAACAGTCGGTATTGTTTGGTAAAGGGTTAAAGCATCCCCGTAATGCATACCAACAAAGTTGTCACATAGCTATGGATCCCAAAATTTTTGTCCAACACCTGTCTACAGCATGAAGTATACACAAAAGGCAAAAAAAACAGGTAAGGTTACTCTGTATGGACTGCACAGTCTGACCAAGGTCAGTACTTTCTGCAGATGCATTTAACCCTTTCCCAAACAATCCCTGGTTTTTACGGGTCTGAAATTGTAGCCTTTTGAAAACATTGTGGGAAAAGGAGAAAATGCTGGTAACCAGCATTTTCTCCTTTTCCCACAATGTTTTCTACCCTATCATAGACAGAAATCATCTTTTCAGCAGGAGTTGAATTGTTGTCTGTAAATGCTTTCAATTTGGTCTAGTCCAAAAGTTTGTTGCTTGGGAAAGGGTTAACCCTCTACTTACACAGCATGGCTCATATATGGCTTGCACATGTGAAATGCGGCATTTGGACATTTACGTAAAATGTCAAGGATCAGCCTGTGCAGTCAGGTCAGGCTAATCCGAGATGCCACTTTACAACTACAATAGATTTTGTGCTACAGTGGACTTGTGCAACTACACAGATCACGAAAAATGAAAAGTGCCATTTTGGATTAGCCTGTTCAGAGTGTGTAGGTGCATAGACTGACCCAAGACAGCACTTTATGCAGGAGTCCGAATGCCCCTTTTCGCGTCTTGCCAGCCATATATAATTACATAATAATGCTGTGTCATCAAAACTAAGGACTGTGAAGTTAAGTGTTAAAATGCTTAAACTACTATAATTATGTTATCTAAAAAAATAGTCAGCAGTATTTCTGTATGTTAGTTAAAAAGTAGCCAGCAGTAAGAGGTAAAGATTATTATAAACTTCAAAGGTATGTTACCTCCTCCAAAGCCCTTTTTCTTTGCTCTTTAGAGTCCCTGAGCTCTTCCTCCAGGGTTCGAATTCTTCTTTCATAATGGGAGACCTGGAAATATATAAAAAACAGGTTTTGAATATCTACACTGAAATATCATATAACTTATTTTTGTCTTGCACCAGACCACTTGGAAAATGTTATGGCAAGAGGATAGATTACTCATTAAAAAATAAAATCTACTTACATCAGGAAATGTTTGTTAGTGACCTAAACCATAGCTCAGACTGATATTGCCCACTTTACAAAAGTGATCTGCTGCAAGCTTTTTAACTCTTTACTACACAATCCCCACTTTTAATGACACTGAAGAAGATCCCTTTTGAAAACATTGTAGGAAAAGGAGAACATGCTGGAGATGGCAAATCATTAAAGCTTGGTTTGTCATAAGTTTTAGAATCGGCTGGTTCCATAGCATGCTTTTTGCATATTTATGTCCAGCCTGACTTTGGATTAACATTGCGGATAAGGGGATATTTTGCTAAAAAAATAAGAATGAAATAACAGTACTTGAGTTTTATTCAGGTTCTTACTATTGGCATCAAAGTTTTAACTTATGTAACAGTTTAAAGGTTAAAATTTTGAAATATTGGCACTAACAAATTACAAAAGCATATTACTAGTAGTACCTTCTGCAACAATTTTAATTCAAAATTTCAAAGTATTTCCAGATGATAATTCAAATGTGACTGGAATAATGCTCTTGGTTGTGAATGGGTAGAAAACATTTTGGGAAAACAAGAAAATGTTGGTCACCAGCATTAAAAGCGCTGAATAAACGCAGGAGGCATTTTTTTTTAAGACCAAAATAATTGCGATTTCAAGTTTCTTTTCGTCCTTACTGTTTCAGTCCAGGCGACCATGTAGATCGGAGATCAGATAGCCCATTTTGTACACTCTGATCTTGATCCACACTGGTCGCACAGGTAACTATCCATGTAAAAGGCCCTTTGTTTCTTTGTTAGCATGAACCAAAAACGATATCATTCAAGGTCAAAAGGATTGGAATAAAAAAACAAGAATATGATAAAATCCACAACAAAATACATGTAAAGCAGTTTTATATTTTTCTTTTTCAGAGGTAAAGAAAACTTAAAATTCTTACCCAAAACAGAGACTTTTCTGGAAATGGGTATGGGTTAGCCATTCCAAAGCACTTCCAGTCTTAATCTATATTTTGAATCCACTTGTAAATCATTTTAGTGAATCAACTCTTTGGCAGGTAACAGTGAAGTTAGCTTTATCTTGTCATATTATCTCATAATACACATGCATAAAATATCAGTCACAACAAGATCAATATAGGATATTATATTCTAAAATTACTTCTGTATTAACTCTCTACCTGACAATGAAAAGCATCTAATATGTGAGTGATTGCACAAGGTAGATTGGGATAGCTTGTATCATAAAATTTGTCTTTGATTAGTTAGATAACATTGTAGAAAAAGAAGAAACTGCTGATGACAAGCATTTTCTCCTTTTTCCACAACGTTTTAAAAGGCCTTCTTCAGGATTGTTAAAACATGAGATTTAAAGTCAAAGGATTAAGAAGCACTTTATAATTGACAAAACATTAAAATACCTTATCTCTTTTCCCTTTACCAAACAATCCCTGGTTTTTACGACCCTGAGACAGAAACCTTTTGAAAACATTGTGGGAAAAGGAGAAAATGCTGCTAACCAGCATTTTCTCCTTTTCCCACAATGTTTTCCACCCTGCTGGAAACAAGTTTCAATCTTTGAGTTATTTTTATTTTGTTGTCTGCAAGTGCTTTCAATTTGAACCAGTCCAGAATTTTTTCGTTTAGGAAAGAGTTAAGAGTGAGCTCATTACATGCGAGTACTTTCATTATGTACTCTTACTTGCCTCATTTTCACAAATGATTCGAGCTATTGAAATGAGTTTGGCTTTCATCTTTAGATGCAATTTTTCTGCTGATCAATATGATTGATTGAAAGATGATTAATGCCCTTTTCAACATTATCTCAGTTATATCGCTGCAGCCAGTGCACCTACTCATGCTTCTCTAAAGTCCCAATTACTAGTATTCCACACAATTTTCTTTCCAAGCCACTGGCTGCTTCCCTAGATAGCCATCTTTGATACCATGGCCAGCAGTGGAAAACATTTTGGGATAAGAATAAAAAGTTGTTCAAAACATCTTCTCCATTTCCCACCATGTGTTCAAAACCTTCCACCTCAGGGTTGTTATCTATGATACATAATTGTTCTATAAAGTGCTAATTCAAGCTAAATATCCATTTTACAAAGAAATTTCTTGATTTACAAGACGTCTGCACAAAGTTGTTTTGGGAGGTAACAAATAAATATGTTAACTCTCACAAATTAACTTATTCCACTGTTCTATTCCTATCTGTACACAAAGTTTAATTGCAATTAACGAAGGTGATCATCTAATCCCAATATAAATTTCAATGGACATGACCAATATAAAGTGATCAATAGCAGGCTCTTGACCCCTCAACTCTTTACCACACAATCCCAACTTTCAAGCAACCAAGGGATAGAAAGCTTTGGGGAAAAAAACCAATGTAGGAAAAGGAGAAAAAGGTTGTTACTAGCATTTTCTCCTTTTCCAACAATGCCTTCTTCCAATTAATGATGTATTCTATCATTAATGCCACATTTAAATTACCGACTGAAAATGCTCTGGATTTGGATGCATTATTTGGTAAAGAGTTAAATTACACTGTCCATGGATAGTGTCATGGTTGAACATAAACCATCGCATTTTTTTACTTGTATAAATTAAAATAGGTTACAGACGACAAATTCAATGAAACTCAAAAGATGAGATTTGTCTTAGAAATGGAAAACAGAATTTTTGAATCAGGAAGAAATGCTGGTTATCAGCATTTCTCCTTTTCCCACAATGTTTTCAAAAGCCTCTTTTCTCTGGGTTTCCAAAACTGAGGATTGTTTGGTAAAGGTTTAACTCTTTACCAAACAACAAAATTTTAGACTGGTCCAAACTAAAAGCATTTGCAGACAACAAAGTAAAAGTGAATGAAATTTGAATTTCGTTTTGGGAAGAGTTGAAAACACTGTGAGAAAAGGAGAAAATGCTGGTAACCAGCATTTTCTCCTTTTCTCACAATGTTTTCAACAAGCTTCTTTATCAGGGTCGTCAAAAGTCGGGACTGTTTGGTAAAGGTTTAAGCCCTCAATTTATTACTGCTTTATAATTTTCATAATGGATTTTCCAGAGCTGTGCCTAAGGACATTCCCACAACAAAACCAGGGGTCAAACCTCAAACCTCTGAATTACACATCGGAAAAGCGCAGTCTTGTTAGTATTAACAATTTCTGGTTAAATGCAATGTTTTCAAATGTAGCTATAGGTTGAAATTTATTCTCTGGTGATTATCCATTGTCAACTGGTTTCAGGAGTAACCAGGTTAAAGCAAAATCTCCCCTTTTGTCACAGTATTTTTAAAATCTATACATTCTGTAGCATGGGCCTAGTTAATTGGTATTTTCTCCTTTTCCAACAAAGTTTTCTAATCTTTCAGACACACATACAATCATTTGAGTCAAATTTAATTTGATGTCTGCAAATGCTTTCAATTTAGGCTAGTCTAAAATATACAGTCAGACATAAGTTAAGCATCACCAAAACTGACAAGCAATAGCCCATGTGCTTAGACCAGCATTACACATGCCCACAATTTGCCATTTCTGGGCTTCGGAAAGTTTTCTCCAAGCCATCCTTACATTTGGCTCATTAATCAGCCTGTTACTTGTCTAGTGGGTCCGTGCATAGCTTGAAAATATACCAAATAAAAGGTTATCCATTAAAGAAATTATGACTGAATTTGTTTTGGTGATGCTTAACCCATTACCATACGACAATATTTCAGACGGGTCCAAATTGAAAGCATTTGCAGACGACAAAATAAAAGTGACTGAAAATTTGAAATTTGTTTTCTGAAGGGTAGAAAACATTGTGGGAAAAGGAGAAAATGCTGGTTACAAGCATTTTCTCCTTTTCCCACAATGTTTTCTAAAGGCTTCTTTCTCAGGGGCGTCAAAAGTAGGGATTGTGTGGTAATGGGTTAACTTATGTCTGACTGTATTGGGCAGTAAAGGACTTCACTGCAACTAGTTGATACCAAAAATTTAACAGAATGACCCACTGAACTTTAATTTACAAAAAAAAAAAACATTTACTAACCTTGCTCATTGTTGCACTCTCTACATTAAATCCATAATTTAACAAAAATCCCAATCATAATTCAAACATCTATGAGATCACAGTTCAAACAGTAACCCCACAAAGTTTTAATCACTCAGTTAATATGCATTATTTATTTTAGGTTTGGGACTTAACCCCTTACCAAACAATCCCTGGTTTTTACCACCCTGAGATAGAAGCCTTTTGAAAATATGGTGGGAAAAGGAGAAAATGCTGGTAACCAGCATATTCTCCTTTTCCCACAATCTTTTGTACCCTACTGGAAACAAATTTCAATTTTTGAGTAGCGTTTGTCATCCGCAAATGCTTTCAATTTGGACAAGTCTAAAATTTTGTCATTTTGTACAGAGTTAAAGGTGCTCTATCTACAGAACCCTTCTCCCAATAAATCTAATTGATTACCTACATTGATTTTTTAATTTTGGACCAAAGCTTAAAATCCATACTTATTATTTTGAAGCAAGAAAGTTGTATTTTGATAAAAGATGGTAACTAATAATCCCTGCTCCTAAAAATCACATCTACTGCATGTTTCAGTTATCTCACTTTCATTATCAAACATACTGATTCCACTTTTATTCAGCATAAAGTCTGAGTCAAGGGCCACAGTTGTCCAGTCAAAGAATCGAGGATAAAATTTCAATATTGCAAATTTTTTGTCAGATAACATTTTCAACAGTATAAATCCAAGGTCATGCTGCATCTTCTATGCAGTCTGATCTCGATCTACACTGTCCACAAAACCTAAACTTGTACTAATTGTTCTACGGTCTACGGTACAAAGTCCTTACTACTTGCTAGAAGGGATTAATGAATACCACACACACCAAATAAAGTCATAATCTGCTTACAATCAATTAACCCATTACAACGCAGATTTAAACCTTTCCCAAACAAGCCCTGGTTTTTACGTGTCTGCAGTACAAGTCTTTTGAAAGCACTGTGGGAAAAGGAGAAATTGCTCGTAACGAGTAATTTCTCCTTTTCCCATAGTGTTTTCTACCCAATTAGAGAACTTTCTGCCATTTTTATCAAATTTGAAATTGTCATCTGCAAAGTCTTTGAGTTTGGAAGAATCTGAAATTCATCATTTGGGAAAGGGTTAAATCAACCTTAGAATACCAAATAGGCAAGGTATACATTTTCAGTTTTGGGGGAAAAACAAAAAGGGTATTTTAAAGACTACTTTCAACATTATTTTTTGGCACAGCAGGCAGTATAAATCCAAGGATGGCCTTCATGTTTTATGCAGTCTGATTTTGATCTAACATGGCCCAAAACGCAACTGTATTGGTGAAAACTTTTCAACAGATTAACCTGTACAACAAATTACATGGCAAATTAATTGAAGGCACTGAAGATGCCAGATACCTGAAACAAAAAGTTCAAGATAACTAAAACGTCTTGCAGAAGAGATGGCCCCCTTTGGTACTGCAGTTTTTTTGCCAATTTCTTTCAAAGAATTCTTACAGACAGAATGGATCAGAGAGTATCTCCCAAGGAAAAAGGATTAACTTGGTCAGAGCAATATATCTATAGTATTACTGTTTTTTTATGATACAGTGTCATATAAAAATGTAGTTAGAGCCGTTTTATTATTCTTCATCTACCTCAATCTGACTGAAGCCATCATTGCTCTATAAATTCCTTCAGTAGAAGACCAGGAGTACGAAACGAAATACTTAAGAATTTAAACATTCATAACTAGAAATGTCACAGAGCGACAAATAACCCCCTAAATAACTCATGGTCTTGTCACTAGTTTAGGTAAAAAATTCAAAGGGCCGTAACTCTTACAATAAATACTCAATCATAATGAAAATTGTACAAACACATGATTAAAAGGCTTTCATTAAAATTATATCCAGTTACAGTGAAATTAGGCAAATAGGACCAAAATGCTCTATGGACAGAAAGAAAATATACCCCTCCCATCCTGTTGTGGGAGATATAATAAGTTATCTTAAATTGAAGTAATACTTCGGGTTTGCAATGATTAAGGAAAACTTAAAACCTAGGATGATCAGCTTCAAAGATGTTGACATGAAACACATTTTTCAAGTGTTTTAAAGTACCTGTTTATCGAAACAAAATCTTCTGTATCGAGGAAACCTATCGTTCGTTAATGTGTTTCTAAGATAAAAGCAAAGCAGTCTATTATCTTCAACAATGTTGATTTCACTGCCTGAATAGGAGCAGTTGCTCTTTTTTTTTTTTTCACCGCAATGTTTTTAAAACTATCTTTTGCAGGGGCTTAAAAAGTACTCTTTGGGGAAAAAAAGGTAGATAACAGTTTGTTGTTGCACTTTATACCATGCCACAGTAACTTCATTATTGTAATTCTACCTTGATCATTTTGATAAAAGGGCCAATTTGGATTCCTGTTTTGTTCAACACTATTTATCTGCCCAAACCATTTGCTAGCCCTTTACCCCATAAGGCATTTCTATGGTATCTCTAATTGACCCTAAATAACAGCAAGGATGATGCCGTTTCTTATGTGTATATGACACCTTTAGATAGCATAGAAAACATTGTGACAAAAGGTGAAATTGCTCGTTACGAGCAATTTCACCTTTTGCCACAATGTTTTCCAAAGGCTCCTACAAGCGTAGAAATGAGTATCTTTGGAGTAAAGGGTTAGAGGAAATATTTCAGACTCTTCAAACTTGAAAGAATCTACAGGCGGTCAGTTCTATATTAATACAAATTAGCTAAAGATCTCTGATAGGGCAGAAAGCATTGTGGGAAAAAGGAGAAAATGCTGGTTACCAGCATTTTCTCCTTTTCCCACAATGTTTTGAGAAACCATCAGCTCGAGGGTCCCAAAAACACAGGACTGTTTTTTGAAAAAAATCCCAAACCACAGGCTTGTTCAAATACAAACATAAATGATAACAGAAAATGTATGTATTACAATAGACACATATCTTCCAGTATGGTTGCACATAATTTTATCTTGCTTTCCATTTAGTAATATCAGTGCTTTTCTTAGTTTTCTTCTATGTATTTAACATTTCTGATATAAAACCTGATTTAGAAAAAAAAAGCCTTTGAAACACTGTAGGAAAAGGCGAAAATGCTGGTAACCAGGAATTTTTTCCTTTTCCCATGATGTTTTCTATCCTTTCAAAAAAACAATATTATTTTTGTGTTGAATTTGTTTTGTCATCTACGTATGGTTTCAATGCTGGTTACCAGCATTTTCTCCTTTTCCAACAATGTTTACATTCCATGCTTCCAAAATGCTTCCATTATGGATGAAAGAACCATTTCTGTTGTCTGGAAATGTTTTTACTTGTTACCAAACAAACAAATTTCGGACTTGTTAAGTATCTAAGCATTTGCAGATGATAAAATTCTTATTTAATGTGATTCAAAAATTGAAACTGGTCATTGGTTACCAGTATTTTCTACTTTTTCCCACAATGCTTTTAAAAATCTTCTCCCTCCTATATATAAAACAGAAGATTATCTGGTGGCGAGTTAATCTCAAGGATCAATAAGGGCTTAACTAAATGCTCAAGTATTCTCTACCCCATTTATTACTTGTTCTGTCTCTTTAGTTCTCTGTTTTCACAACCCTACCTCTATTGATCGGCAGAACAAAATAGGGTTTGAATATAAAGGGCCCCTTTGTCAAATGAGTTATAAGTGAGTCTAAATTTAATTTTGTTCAAAGATCTATACCTTACCATCTACAGGTATCTAAGTCTTTGGTCTTCCACTTGAAAACTTTGACCATCTACCAGAAGACAAATTTTAGACTTGCAAAAAATTTTGCAGATGAAATATTAATTCTTTACCAAACAGTCCAAAGTTTAAACAATCCTGAAGGAGAAAGCCCTTAGGAAACAGTGTGAAAGCCTTTTCCCACAACACTTTCTACCCTTTCTAAGACAATTTTCTCTATTTGAGCCGTATTGATATTGTCGTCTGCAACAGCTTTCAGTTTGGATTAGTCTAGCATTTTGTCGTTTGGTAAAGAGTTAAATATAACTCAAACTGTGTGAATTGTCTAAGATGAGGATAAATTATTGTAGAAAACGGAGAAAATGCTGATAACCACCATTTTCTTTTTCCCTTAAAGTTTTCAAAAACCATCTGCCTCAGGGTTGGTAAGTTGGTATTAAGTGGTACAGATTTAAAACTTTGTGTTAACAGCTGCTTATGAAAAGCAACTCCTTTGGTCACAATGTTTTCACATGTGTTAAGCCATCCTACACACAAGTTATATGTGGATATCATATACTTTTGAACCTATTGTATCAATTCATCAAAAGGCAGTACAGATGTCAGTTAAAAAAAAAAGAGACAGTCATTAGCATTTTACCAGCACTTTCTCCATTTCTCATAATTTTTTCTACCCTTTCAGAAACAAATTTGAAGTTTTTAGGCAGAGTTTTTATATTATTTTACAAATGCTTTCATTCAGGAAAGACTAAAAATATGTTATTATGGTAATGGATTTATTTGAAACACACAAGAGAACTTGAAAATTGATATTTTGTGCAAAGAACTGTATTTGGTAAAGCACTATTTAGTTGTTTACAAAAGGGAGAAAACTCTACTTTCAATAAATGATGACTAAATACACAGAAGACTTTAACAAGACTGAACATGTCTAAAGTTTTGTCTAAACCTTTATCTATCAGTTTTGTCTTTTGTAAATTTCAAACCAAAACCTTTCAGTGCTAGGCCATTACAGGGACTTTTGCACATTGCATGGATCAAGATCAGAATGCCAGGACATACCACCTGATCTTATGTCTATCCACTTGTTAAGCCTTTGGGATAAAAATCGCTGAGTTTCAGTGGAATGTGTTCTCAGTAGTTGAAAAGGGTTTAACCCATTACCATGCAATCCCTACTTTTGACGACCCTTTAGAAAGAAGCCTTTAGAAAACATTGTGGGAAAAGGAGAAAATGCTGGTTACCAGCATTTTCTCCTTTTCCCACAATGTTTTCTACCCTTCACAAAACAAATTTCAAATTTTCAGTCACTTTTCTTTTGTCGTCAACAAATGCTTTCGATTTGGACAAGCCTAAAATTTTATCGTTTGGTAATGAGTTAATGGAGGTAGGGTTTATATTATGTGGTGTGGAAAAAGTTACTAGTATTTTCTTCTAATCCCACAATGTTTTCAAAGGCTTTCTTTCTCAAGGTCATTAAAAGTCGGGATTGTGTGGTATAGAGTTACAGTGTGGTATACGTCCATTTTGTCTTTTTCTTGGTCATCTTATCTGTAATTACACACTACTGCCTAGCAAAATGATTTTCTCCAATAGGAAAGAGCTGAGGTGTATAAAAACTCAACTCTACAAATATTTTGTAATTTATCAAACCCAAACAAATACTTCTGTCAATATGTACCCTTTATGCTTTATCAAGCAATCATATATGTTAACAATATGAAGCCTCTTGAAAACATTGTAAGAATAGGAGGAGAAAATGCTGGTTGCCAGCATTTTCTCCTTTTCCCTCAATTTTTTTTAAAGGCTTCTATCTCACGGTAGTAAAAACCTGGGATTGTTTGGTAAAGGGTTAACCCATTACCATACAATCCTGAGTTTTAACGACCCCAAGAGAGAAGACTTATGAAAATATTGTGGAAAAAGGAGAAAATGCTGGTAACCATGGCATTTTTAGTTTAAGCCATTACCACACAATCCCTACTTTTGACACCCCTGAGAAAGAAGCCTTTAGAAAACACTGTGGGAACAGGAGAAAATGCTGGTAACCAGCATTTTCTCCTTTTCCCACAGTGTTTTCTACCCTTCCCCGAACAAATTTCTATTTTTTAGTCACCTTTATTTTGTCATCTACAAATGCTTTCATTTTGGACCAGTCTAAAATTTTCTCGTTTGGTAAAGAATTAAAGCTATCTATTTCATTCAATCATGACACAAGTTCTTACTCTCCATGATTGTTTCCTGGAAACTTTTGCTAGTAAATATTACTGATACAAAAGTAGTTCTAAAGGAAGAAATAGGCTCAATATGCTAATAGTATGATTCCAACCAGGAATCCTTGATGGAAGAGGTCAATACTGTGAGCTACTGTTTACCACTCTTATTTTTAGTTTTACTTTTATTACTCCCTCTTCATATGGAGGGAAAAAAGTGAAATGTGAGGAAAAGTTCACCTATTTACAAAATAATTCTGGCATAACCCATCACCAAACAAAAATATTTTAGGCTTGTCCAAATCGAAAGCATCTGCATACAACAAAATAAAAGTGACTGAAAATTTGAAATTTGTTTTGTAAAAGGGTAGAAAACATTGTGAGAAAAAGGAGAAAATGCTGGTTACCAGCATTTTCTCCTTTTCCCACAATGTTTTCTAAAAGTTTCTTTCTCAGGGTCGTCAAAAAGAGCGATCGTGTGGTAATGGGTTAACTTTCTTCTCAAGAAACACTTGTGTAAAATACTGACTATTATAAAGCAATGTGAGGAGTGATATGTTTGACTTAATTAACATTAGCAAACAAAACAAGATATATCTGTAAATATTAACTTTTAATGAAATACGTATACACTCTTACTTGGCTCCTAGCTCATCGGCTAACATTGTAATATTAGACTTGTCAACACTGACAGCATTTATGGGAGACAATGTAATCATTCTCAACTCATAGGACTTATCTTCAAAAGTGCAGAAAACATTGTGGGAAAAAGAGAAAACACTCTTACTTGGCCCCTGACTCATCCCCTGACAATGTAATATTAGACTTGTCAAAACTGAAAGCACTTATGGGAGATAATGTAATCATTCTCAACTCATAGGACTTACATTTGAAAGAGCAAAAAACATTGCGGGAAAAAGAGAAAACACCCTTACTTGACCCCTGGCTTATCCTTAGACAATGTAATGTTGGTTAAGGGTTAAGGCACCTCATACATGGAATATAGGATATTCAGTGTGTAAAATGACCACATACAATAGAAAAGTCTATCATTGCTGCCTACCAAACTAGGCATCATTATAACCCTTTACTCCATAGATACTCATTTCTACGCATTGCTTGTAGGAGCCTTTGAAAAACATTGTGGCAAAAGGTGAAACTGCTCGTGACGAGCAATTTAACCTTTTGTCACAATGTTTTCTATGCTATTAAAAGGTGTCATACACACATAAGAAATGGCTTCATCCTTGCTGTTATTTAGGGTCAATTAGAGATACCATAAAAATGCCTTATGAGGTAAAGGAATAAGCTGTTATGCTTAACTCTTTACCACATAATCCTGATTTTTAACAACCCTGAGAAAGAAGCCTTTTGAAAACGTTTGGGAAAAGGAGAAAATGCTGGTAAACAGCATTTTCTCCTCTTCCCACATTGCTTTCTACCCTACGAAAACGAAGGTCTATCATTTGTGCTCATATCTAAATCGTCGTTTGCAAATGCTGTGAATTTGGACAAGTCTAAAATTTTATCTTGTGAAAAAGACTTAAAACTGCTATTTAATGGATACTCTTACTGGCTTCCATACAGGCTACTTTTTAAGCTATCATAATTAGTTAAAAAATATTGCATAGGAAGAAGAAAAAATGCTTTTTCTGAATACTATTGGAAAAGTTGGGGAAAAGGGAGCAACTGTTAATGCTAGACAGCATTGCTCTGTTCATGCTTTCAAAGATGTCAATTATAGAGGCATAGAAAGTTGCATTTCCTTGGTAATCAGCAATCCTATATAATTTTGCCCTCATGAAAAATACTGTAAAACAAGTCAAAAGGTTTTTCAACAATATCTACTTCTAGTAAGCTGTTAAAACTATCAAAGGGAGATAACTACTTACATCATGTACTGATCTTGAATACTGTTCTTTAATGCTAGCCAGCTCTTCTCGGAGTTGTCTTATGATCTCATCTGACTTCGAAATCTAAAATAGATATATAAAAATGAAAACAAACTTAATCAAAGAATTGTTATACTAAAAGAGAAATATTTCCTTTTTTCTGAAGCTTATTTCATAATCTGAATTCAAAAGTAAAAGACATAACGATTAAAGTTTGTAAAATCTTTTGTCAAATGTATCATTCCAATAGTAAAGGTATAAAGGCAAAAGAAGTTAATTAACTAAGATGGTTTAATTCAATACTCAACGACAAAATTTTAGACTGATCCAAACCGAAAGCATAATGCAGATGAAAAAATAAGTGTGACTGAAAAATTGAAATTTAGTTTTGGAAGGATGGAAAACATTGTGGAAAAAGAAAAAAAAAATCCTGGTTATAAGGATTTTCTCCTTTTCCCACAACCTTTTCTAAGGGTTGTTAAAAGTCAGTAAATAGTTAAAATACTCGTATATCTGGATCTAGATATTCTATACACTTCAACAAACACTTTCTTACACAAGAGTGCAACATTAAATATTTACACTCCATTTTTTTTAAAATTCTTTTCAAGACCTGTAACATTTATATCAATGAGACTGATATCGATAGTAATAATAACTAATTTCAGAAAGTATTGCACTGTATATGCTGTTTCCACAAAGAAATCCTAAAAAATATCAGATAAAAGGTCAGACAGAACAAAATAAACAGTCTAGACCTATACTTACTAAACATTCTAAGTTTTATTATAAGTTTTAGAAAGAAATATAACTTCTGGGCACGTATTCACCAACCATTCTTAAGAACGTTCTTTGTCTTATTCTCCAGAATTTTCGACATTTGTAAGTAACACAACTTCTGGTTGGCTAAACCATTCGGTTTAGCCAACCAGAAGTTGTGCTACTTACAAATTTAGAAAACCTTGGAGAATAAGACTGAGAACATTCTCAAGAATGGTTGTTGAATACGGGCCCTGATTGGCTTTATCATTTGGTTCTTGAGAATCTTCCCACAAATTGTTGGTGAATACAGAACATGGTCTTTAACCCTTTACCAAATGATAAAATATTAGGTTTGTTCAAATCAAAAGCATTTGCAGATGACAAAATAAATGTGACTGAAAATTTGAAATTTGTTTTGTGTAGGGTAGAAAACATTGTGGGAAAAGGAGAAAATACTGGTCACCAGCATTTTCTCCTTTTCCCACTATGTTTTCAAAAGGCCTCTTTCTCAAGGTCGTTAAAAGTCGGGATTGTGTGGTAAAGGGTTAATAAAAGTTTCTGCAAAAAGCATTGAAAGTTCTCTACGACATTCTAAAAACATATTCTTAGGCATGTACTTGTCATTACCTCCACCTGATGTTGTCGCTGCTTATCCTGCAGCATTTTTAAATTCTGTTTATAAGTTCCGCTCTCACCATCCCTGCGGGACATGTCCGCATGTAGATCTGAGATCTGGGTTTGCAAGTTTGCAACTTTCCGCTGATAGCTAGTGACCTGTTAGTGAAGGAGACACAGTGAAGAATATATACTGTGCTAAACCCATGTACATGTAGTGCTTAATCCCTCACCAAACAATTCCTCGTTTAACTCTTTACCAAACGACAAAATTTTGGACTTGTCCAAATTAGAAGCATTTGCAGATGACAACATAAATGTGAATCAAAAATTGAAAATTGATTTGGAAAGGGTAGAAAACATTGTGCGAAAAGGACAAAATGCCAGGTTTTTCCAAACAGATAGCATTTGCAGACCACAAGGAAACTGTGGCTCAGCTGATTAACCCATAATCACACAATCCCTACTTTTGACGACCCTGAGAAAGAAGCCTTTAGAAAACATTTTGGGAAAACGAGAAAATGCTGGTAACCAGCATTTTCTCTTTTTCCCACAATGTTTTCTACCCTTCATAAAACAAATTTCAAATTTTCAGTCACTTTTATTTTGTCGTCTGTAAAATGCTTTCAATTCAGAAAAACCTAAAATATCATCATTTGGTAATGGGTTAAACATTGTTGTAACAGGAGAAAATGTTGATAACCATACCAGCATTTTCTCCTTTTCCCATGATTTTTTTTCAAAATCCTTTTTCCTCAGGGTTGTCAAGACTTGGGATAGTGTTGTAAAAAGTTACAGAAAATCAGGTAGCAGATTTGAAAGAGAGAGGGGGGATTTCTATTCACAAAAGCCAAGAAAGAAAAAACACACAGACTAAACACAAACTGACACACCTGTGCAAAACTGCATGAACATACAGATGTGCAATACCTGTCAACTTAATGTGGAGATCAATATATATTATCAACTGCATTTTGATATTTTTCTAACAACAGCTGAGCGTTTTTACGAATACCGGTATTTAGAAAAGGAAGAAGTAGCTTTTAACCTGTAATTTCTCCATCTGACTCTATGTTTTGATATACAATCTAAATACATTCTCTATCAGCCAAAATAACCAATGATTTCAAAGTTGTCTTATGCAATGTTTCGGTTGTAATAAGGGAGTAGATATGAACAAGTTGCATGTCATTGGCATGTCCCACCAAACTCAATGAAACTCTTCCAGGATGTTGGGAGAATTTGACACTTAATCTCTAATTTTACCATCGCTTCTACATAGAAAATACTTAACCCTTTACTAAACAACCCTGGTGATTCTGAGGAAGATGCCTTTTTAAAAACGTTCTGGGAAAAGGAGGAAAGGCTGGTACCCATTATATGTTTTGTTTCTGCACAATGTTTTCTACCCTTTCAGAGACAAGTCTAATCAATTTAGTTATATTTAATCGGTCATCTGCACACATTTTCAATTTAAATAAGTCTAAAATTTTGTTGCATTGATAAAGACTTAACCTATTACCACACAATCCCTACTTTTAACAACCATGAGAAAGAAGCCTTTATAAAACATTGTGGGAAAAGGAGAAAATGCTGGTAACCAGCATTTTCTCCTTTTCCCACAATGTTTTTTACCCTTCACAAAACAAATGTCACATTTTCAGTCACTTTTATTTTGTCGTCTGCAAATGTTTTCAATTTGGACAAACCTAAATTTTGTTCTATGGATAAAGAGTTTAGGCATGTTGAGCATGTCAATCCAAATGCAATAAAGTTATGTCAATAAAGCTTTAAGTAAATACTAAAAACAGTATGATTTATCTTTTCAAGACGTTCCTGAGTATTAACAAGGGCTTACTCAGTAACATCTACATAGTTCTTTATTATACTGCAAAGAAATTTCTCATGATCTGATTGGATAATATGCCCCGAATATATATATATCATGTACACTGGCAAAACCAACATAAAACCAAGTTCCCTTCTGGCAACTTCCCTCCCCACCACCCATTCTGTGCAGCTGATCTTGGATATACTGAACCCTACTCTGTGACAAATTCTGGTCAAAACAATCTTGAAACAGCAATACTTTAGCTTTTTTCTTTTTTTCTTCCCCCAAAAAGGAAAAGTCCATTTCATCAAGTCAGCAAGTCAGCACTGTACGAGATGATAACCCCAACCTAATCTAAACCATTGAGTACATTGCTTCCGTGACTTAAAATATGATTACAACCATCAATAGACCACCGATGAGTTCCCTTGTTTAAAGTCTTTTCCGACAAGTAAAACTTGAAATCATTTGTAGATAACATATCATATGCCACTAAAATTGTGGAATTTGATTCAGAGAAGACTGAAAACATAGTGGGAAAAGGAGAAAATGATGGTTACCAGCATTTTCTAATTTTCTCGCAATGTTTTTTGGTTTCCAAAAGGCTTCTTCCTCAAGGTGATATAAAATTTGGGACTGTGTAGTAACAGTCTAGAAATAATGCCAGAAATGGATGAGTACATGGGATGATTTATTATCTTACACTGATATACAGCAGTTAGTTTAAACATATTTATTTTCCCTCAAGTTTACATGGAAATGGGGTTGGGTTACAAGTTATAACAACTTAGAAATCGACCCTCCCCCTACAGTATAATAGATTTACAAGTGTTCAGTCATAGTTAGAGAGGTGCACACAAAGACTGCTTCACAACATTTTATAATAAACACTTCCTGCAAAATATTACCTCCATGTTCAGGTCTTCAACTCGTTGTTCTGAGCGGCGGAGATCTGTTCTCACTTTTATCATTTCCTGACTGGAGCCTGGTGATTCTGCCGACCTCTGAAGATTTTAGGTTTGATAAATAAGTATGTTTGACATGTACCTCTGGTTTCAATTTTATTTGTTTCAAAAAAACTCTACATATGTAAATATTGAAAAAATGCGAACAAAATGTATCGACAGACAACTTGTAAAGATTTAGTTAATGTTTATACAATGTTAGCTTTTTTACAGTGGTGCCTTTCTCCATCTAATGGGCCTTTTATAATTGATTTTGCTAATGTTCTTCATATCCACAATTCTTAGAGTGCTCTTATAATTTGGATATCCAAGGTCTGTCATTAGTTACAATGACACTCTGAGTCCCTGCAGTTATTGTACTTTACAAAAAAAAACCTTTCTCACTTGTGTTGTCTCATTTTTTGCCATAGTATCTCTAATGATTTCATACATGTATTGAGTCTTTAGTAAACACCTGAGTTTAGAATTGTCTAAATCTAAAACATTTTCAAGAGAAAAAATTAAATACTAGTATGGCTCAATAGGAGAAAATTATCTTACTTAGGCAAAAAAAGGAATGTTGGTTTCCTGCATTTTCTCCTTTTCCTGGAAAGTTTGTAAGAGCCTTCGTCCTCAAGGTCACGCAATTGTGTGTTTAACCCATTACCACACAATCCCGACTTTTCACAACCTTGAGAAAGAAGCCTTTTGAAAACATCCCAGGAAAAGGAGAAAATGCTGGTAACCAGCATTTTCTCCTTTTCCAAAAATGTTTTCTACCCTTCACAAAACAAATTTTAAGTTTTTGGGTCATGTTTAAATTGTCGTCTGCAAATGCTTTCAATTTGGACAAGTCTTAATTCTTGTCGTTTGGTAAAGACTTTTAAGTCTTTATCAAACATTATCTCACAAATCTATTATGTTGGAAGATCGCTTCTCAAGTCATTGGTGGGAAGAGCATTTTTTAGCCTTTCAAAGACAAAGCATGTCATATACAAAAGCTTTCAATATGAATTTGGTATTCTGGTCTATCCCACAGATAGATGTAAAAGTATAGCTTGTGTTGGTATAAGGGGACACTTATACTGCCTTGCTATAGAGCTAGCTTTTGTAGCAACATGGTAGAGCGTTTGCCTTGAGACCCGGAGGTGACAGCTGTTTGTGAGAACTGATACACGAATATATTAAAAAGATTTGTTGTCTGTCACATACTTGAATTTTGTCACAGACTTACCTGTTCCCCAGATAGTCTCTGTCTCTTTGCATATTCTAAATCTGCTTGGAGGCGGTTTAAGGCATCATCTTTCTTCTTGATTTGTTCCTTCAGATCTCTTAACTCTCGTGAAGAATCGTCAGACATGCGTGTAGGTGACAGGTGCTCATGTAAAGATCCGAACACTTGTTCAGGTGAGAGCTCTCGAAATCGAACACTTTCAATCTGAAATGTATGTTCAAATTTTAAAGACTAATCTTGTTTCTTTGAAATTTTAAATAAGATAAAATTAATACATATTTCATTTCAACAAAAATATGTGTTTTTCATGGTCACTTGAATATTCTTTCTTGTTTTTGTGAACTGATAAAAACTCTAATATGAAAAAAGTCTAAGGTTGAACAATAACAATGTCAAATTTAAGAACTGTGGTCAGTCTTGTTCCAATACGGAAGAAAATACAGTCATGCTTATCATAACACTTTGTCAGTTAAAGAAAGTGATATTCATGTTTCTCCATTCTTAATCAACACCTTAGCTTAATATTTTTACTGAAAAAGGGTTTTGATATGAAAACTTAAGAAAGAAAGTTTGTCATTACACTTTTTTAGCTTTTTCATTTGCAAGGTAATAGTATATAAACATATGTACATGAAAACCCATATTTCTCCTATACATGGCACTTAAAAACCAGCCATGCTGTACTTAACCCTTTACCTAACAATTCCTGGTTTTCACGACCCTGACATACAAGCCTTTTGAAAACATTGTGGGAAAAGGAGAAAATGCTGGTAACCCGCATTTTCTCCTTTTCCCACAATGTTTTTTTCCACATTACCGAAAACAAACTCTATCCTTTGAACAATGTTTAAACTTGATGTCTGTGCATGCCATATTCTTTGAAAAGTCAACCTGTTTTATATGATGCATCATTCAAAGTAACGGTTGTCGCATAGGAAAGTGGTTTGGTACCCAGGATGTCAAAATTAGATAGATGAGTATTTATAAATAGAATGTCATCTAGCAGGAGAAAATGTATTTAAACTGTCATACGCAAACGCTTTGAATCAGTACAAGTCTTCATTTTGCTTGTGTGCTAAAGGGTTAACACTATTTATTTCCTTTTCCAACATCATTTTCAAAAGCTTTCTTTCTCAGATTCATTGCAATACCAGATCTTTCCATAAATGGTTGAGTAGGCCTTTTCTTTGAACTGGAAATGTCAATTTATCCTGCACTCTTAGAATGAACAACAGCAATAGGGACACTCACCTCCCATCTGCCAGTAGTTCTAGCCGAACTAATGACATTGATGAGCTGGTTGAGATCATGATTGAGGTTAGAGTTCTCGCTGCGGACACGATTCAAGTTCTCTTCCTGTCTGTCCACTCGTACTTGTAGATCTTCGTTCAAAGCTTCTGCTCTGGCTTTTTCGATGGTAAGAGCACGCAACTCACGCTCGAGATCTCGTGCCTTTGCCATGTATTCCTGTAAAAGAGAAATTTATAAATTCTTACAAGATCAAAATGAGTTTCCCTCCATCACTTTTATCCATGTGCAAACTGGCAAGTATCAGTTAACTCTTTACCACACGAGAAAATTTTAGACTGGTCGGAATTGAAAGCATTTGCAGATGACAAAAGAAAGGTGACTAAAAATTAGAAATTTATTCTTGGAAAGGTAGAAAACACTGTGGGAAAAGGAGAAAATGCTGGTTACCAGCATTTTCTCCTTTTCCCATAGTGTTTTCAAAAGGCTTCTTTCTTAGGGGCGTCAAAAGTAGGGATTGTGTGGTAATGGGTTAAACTGGCTGGTGTGGGTCATGATCAGATTGAAAACACATGCAACTGAACCTTGTAGAAAACTTTAAACTATTCCATTCATGTTAGTGACAACAAAGAGTCCTGATGATATTGGAGGTGTTTTGTCTTTCCACTGAAAAATGTATAAGCAGTACTCTGACAAAAGTTATAACCATCTACCACAAAATTGTGTGTTTTAAAGATTCTTGAAGGTTTTTGAAAACATTGTAGGAAAAGGAGAAAATGCTGGTAACCAGCATTTTCTCCTTTTCCCACAATGTTTTCTACCCTATAAAAGAGGGAAATTTTCATTTTAGCTACACTTAATTTGTTGTCTGCAAAAGCATTCGATTTGGACAAGACCACATTTTTATTTGTGTGGAAAAGACTTAAATGCATCCCCTGGATAAATTATATCAACCAAGTCTGACTTATAGATGGATAAAATCTATTATGTCCAACAACCCAATCATGAAGTAGAATGGTTTTGGGGTATTCATAAAATTTACAAACCAGAGCTGTCACTGAATGTGACTTAATACCCCTGCCAGTGCTTTGACCAAAAAGTGTCAACTTCAAGGGGAGATAATTCCTCAACCAGGAAGAGTTGACACTTGAAAATTGTGTCTTGCAATTATCTTCAATATACGATCAATATAATTATGTGCAAAGTTTCAATACATCTAAATTAAAACCAGGAGGAGTTTGCGACACAAAATTACTAGTATTTTGTACACAGATGGACACACAGACAGACTGACACACAGACAGACAAGCTGATACAAATATACCCCCAAACACATTCGTTTTGCGAGGGTATCAAAAGAAAGAGATTTTGTTGCCTGTCAGCCTGCACTTACTGCACAGGGTGACATGAGTCCAAACTTTTTGCAGATGAAATAATCCCTTTTCAAAGGTGCTTACCTCATAATCTTTTGTTCACTGACTGTATGCCAGGAAACCAAAATTTTATAATTGTACTCCACTGAAAGTATTTTGTAGGCAACAACATAAATGTGGCTCACACTAGAGCTGTCACTGAATGTGACTTGACTTTTAACGACCCCGAGAAAGAGGCCTTTTGAAAACATTGTGGGAAAAGGAGAAAATGCTGGTAACCAGCATTTTCTCCTTTTCCCACAATGTTTTCTCACCTCTTTGATACAAATTTCAAATTTTCAGTCACTTTAATTATGTCGTCGGGAAATGCTTTCAATTTGGTCCAGTCTGAAATTTTGTTGTTTAGTAAAGAGTTAATACCCTAATCAGCGCTTTGACAGAAAAAAATGTGTCGAGTTCAAGGGGAGATAATTCCTCAACCAGGAAGAGTTGACACTTGAAAATTGTGTCTTACAAATCTTCAATATGTGATCAATATATTTGCAAAGTTTCAATACAATTGAAGGGAAACTGTAGGAGTTCATGACACAAAATTATTTGTATTTTGTACACAGATGGACACATGGACGGACGGATGCATGGATGCACACACAGACAGACAGGCCGATTCCAGTATATCCCTGAAAACTTTCGTTTTGCATGGGTACAACTATGGAGCAAGATTATGTTAGCAAAAAAAATTATGGGAAAAGAAGAAAATGCTGGTTCAGGTTACAAGGATCTTCTCCTTTTCCCATATTGTTTTCAAAAAGCCTTCCTTTGATTGTAATTACATACCGGTAGTCTTCAAAAATCTTGATCTTTTTGTAAAGGATTTACAAAATTTTAGACTGGTCCAAATTGAAAGCACTCCAAAATTTGAAATTTGTATTGAAGAAAACAGAAAACATAGGTAGTAGGAAAAGAGAAAATGCTGGTTACCAGCATTTTCTCCTTTTCCTACAATGTTTTCAAAAGGCTTCTTTCTCAGGGGTCGTCAAAAGTCGGCATTGTGTGGTAAAGGGTTAAACACTGTGAAGGATATAATCATACCATATCCAAACAAGGTATTTTGCAGTCTTACGGAGTCGCTAAATAAAAGAAAATGTAGAATGCAGTTCAAACCCATTTCTTGCATCACAGAACACCAATGCAATCAAAGGATTCCAATCTGACATTCATCCCTTTACCCCTCTAACTCTTTACCACACAATCCAACTTTAACTCTTTCCCAAACAAGCCCTGGTTTTTACATGTCGGCAGTACAAGTCTTTAGAAAACACTGTGGGAAAAGGAGAAGTGGCTCGTAACGAGCAATTTCTCCTTTTCCCAGTGTTTTCTAGCCTATGGGAAAACTTTCTGCCATTCTCATCAAATTCAAAATTGTCATCTGCAAACACTTTGAGTTTGGGACAGTCCTTAATTTGTCCATTGGGAGAGGGTAAACGACCCTGGGTTAGAAGACAGCCTTTTGAAAACATTGTAGAAAAAGGAGCAAATGCTGGTAACCAGCATTTTTCTCCTTTTCCTACAATGTTTTCTACCCTTCTCAAAAAAAGTTTTAATTTTTCAGCCATGTTTATTTTGTTGTCTGCAAATACTTTTAATTTGGCTTCAATATTATTGTTCAATGAAATTTTTGGCTTGTCCAAATCGAAAGCATTTGCAGACAACAATATAAAAGTGACTGAAAATTTGAAATTTGTTTTGTGTGAAGGGTAGAAAACACTGTGGGAAAAAAGAAAATGCTGGTTACCAGCATTTTCTCCTTTTCCCACAATGTTTTCTAAAGGCTTCTTTCTTGGAGTCTTCAAAAGTAGGGATTATGTGGTAATGGAATAAGCATTTACAACACAATCCCGAGTTTTAACGACCTGGAGAAAAACGCCCTTAAGACCATTATAGTAACTAGTTTTTTCTCCTCTTCCAACAATGTTTTCTACCCTATCAAGACAGGAATCACCTTTGGGCTATCTGATTGAGTCCAAAATTTTGTTGTTTCATTAAGGGTGCATGATTGAAACATGGTATAATTCTAACACATCTATTGGCAAATCTAAGTTCTAACAAACAATCCTGTGTCATACCCATCTCCAGAGAAGGCTTTTTAAAACATTGGTGGAAAAGGAGGAAATACTGATAATGTGCATTTTCTCTTTTCTGCTTTACAATCTTTTCCATTCTTTTATTCAAAACAACGAAGTTGTAAGACCTCCATTAATTTTGTTTTGTGATCTAAAAAAGTTTTCATTTTGGACCAGCTTAAATGTTGTTCAGGTTGGTACATGAGATGAACATAATGCCACTTTCAAATAAGTTTTATATTGACTTACAGCTGTCTACCTTTACCAAAAAAAAAATAAGGGAATAGAAAATGCTCATGGGAAGTATTTTGTTTCATCCAAGTGTAATCATGTACATTACTCAGTTTTCATTCAGTGCCAATTTCTATTTTACAGATTTTAACCCATTACCATACAATCCCTACTTTTGATGCTCCTGAAAAAAGAAGCTTTCATAAAACATCATGGGAAAAGGAGAAAATGCTGGTTACCAGCATTTTCTCCTTTTCCCACGATGTTTTCTACATTTGGTAATGAGTTAAAAGTTGACTGCTGCAAAATCATTTCAGGTAAGTCATCAGAGTATGAGTCAACATAATTCACAAAAATCTGTGTGATCAAAAAAGAAAGTATTTCAGCTTGTATTTCAAGTGGTTTCCTTACGTCAGAGTAATGCCTGTTGTATCTTGTCCCACCATACATTCTACAGCAGTCCCCTTGTTATAAATCCTTAAGTTAACACATCTCAACTACATCTATCACTAAAACAAACACCAAATTCCATATCAGTATTTACAACACCCCCGGTCACTGGAATAAACTTATCACAAAGTCTTAAAGACAGTTCAAACCAATATATTAATCTTTTGGACATCAAACTATGGTTTGGGAATTGAAATTTCACTTGTGGGGTTTTATCATCTATAGGGCCTTAGCAACTAGCCACAGAGTTGAACTCTAAGAAGACAAGTAGCTCTGACCATATTAATGAACACATTGGCAAAGACAAATGCAATTCAAAAGGTAGGATTTGTTTTTGAAACAGTTCAAAAAACATGGGAAAAGGAAAAAAAAGCTGTGTGAGAGCACATAATTTTCTCCCCTTTTTCCTTGATGTTTTAAAAAGCCTTCTTTTCCAAAGGTCCTTATAATAGCAGGTCACTTGCTAAAGGGTTATGCTCCAAAAAATTTTAGTTAACTTGGTGAAATTTTGTCCTTTTCTGTCACCTCATACATACTAATGTTCTTGGGGCAGCAGCATAAACACTGTTTGTGTCAATACATGGAATAATGCACTGTTTCAGAAACTGCACAAGGCTGAAATTTGCTTCCAAAAAACAGTAAACTTTAACACTGTTTAGTTTTTTATCTAAGGGGAGTGAATTAACCAAACTTGCTTTTTAAATCATTAAATAATAATTAAATATTGCAGAACCAAGGTTGTTCCTGAGGATGTTCTGGTAAGGATATATCTGACAATGTAGATCCATACTATGTGCAGCCTGATCTTGGTCTAGATTGACCATAAACATCTTAAGTCTTGACTGGTACTCTCAAGCTTAATTATAAATATGTTCAGAACCCCAAACCTTATCAGGAGCCCTGAAGCTCTCTATGACAACCCAATTAGAGAATGTTTCCACTTTATCACTGTGCACACACCTCAGTTGATAAACAAGCCCTTTCATTCTGCCAGGCCATCAAACAAAGTTTATAAAATTTGCTTTGGTCAACATAAACTCTCATAAAATAAAGGTAAGTACTCTTCAAGATTTAAGTTTTATGACTATTTTGGCCGTAGAAATAATTTTTGACAAACCTTTGTTGACCCGATCTTACAATGTTTTTATACTAGTCAATCTTTGGTTTTTTTAACTCAAATCTGCTATTTTTTGTCTTGAAATTTTACACCATTCAAACAACTCAAGTAATATCATGTTTTGTTATGAAATAAAGAAAAAAATACACCGAGAACCTTAGATACATTTTAAGGGTCAAAATGCAAGATACAATCATTTCAGTTGCAATTATGAATGGACTGTTGTACTCTGACAGATAGGTCAAACTTGGACACATATATGACATGTTATGCACTGGTGGTTTAGTTTGGTTTGTCCACCAGAACTATTTGGTCAATCATATCTCTCTGATGACTGATAAGTGTATCAACCAAAAATAAGTATTCAGTTTCATTATCAACAGTTGTGGCACCGAGAAAAAAGAATATCAAGAAATTCAAATACCTAAGCTCAGACTTTTTTACCAGTTGGTGAACAATATTGCAGTTTGATTCAATCATTTTCCACTGCTCAAGATTGACTAAGGTAATGTCAGGGAACAGCCAGTGGCTTGCAAAGGACATTAATTGTTCCTTAATTCTCAATATCTTGCAAGGTATTGTCTTTTCAAAGTTTTCTGCTGCTATTTTGTTTCTTGGGTTAATGACTTAACTCTTTACCACACGAGAAAACTTTAGACTGGTCCAAATTGAAAGCATTTGCAGATGACAAAACAAAGGTGACTGAAAAATTGAAATTTGTTCTGGGGAGGGTAGAAAACACTGTGGGAAAAGGAGAAAATGCTGGTTACCAGCATTTTCTCCTTTTCCCACAGTGTTTTCAAAAGGCTTCTTTCTCAGGGGGGACAAAAGTAGGGATTGTGTGGTAATGGGTTAATTTCATTTCCTGTTGCTGAGCCTTCAATCCCTCAGTTGGAATTATGTCTTGTCAAGAACTGGTTGATCGTAATTTCAATTTAATTCACACATATCATGGCCATAGGTCAGATCACTTAATCCTTTCCCAAACCACAAATTTTGGACCTTTCGGAACCGAAAGAGTTTGCAGACGACAATTTTTGACTCGGAGAAAATGGCAGAAAGTTCTCAAAAAGGGTAGAAAACACTGTGGGAAAAGGAGAAATAGCTCGTTACGAGCAATTTCTCCTTTTCCCACAAGGTTTTCAAAAGACTTTTACTGCAGACACGTAAAATCCAGGGCTTGTTTGGGAAAGGGTTAACCATACATCACTTTTTACATGCACTAGACTTGGGCACTGAAGCGTCCTGCAAAAAGGCATTCCATTGAAAATGCCGATGCTCTGAATGAGAAACAACCAAGGGTTCCTTCAACTCTGCCTCCCAGCTATGCAGCTGAGGACTGCGATGTACAGTAAAGAGGCAAAACTTAAAACAGTGTATATATTTTCCTTCTTATTAATCATTCTTTCGAATTGATTGATTATAGTGTTAAAAGCTGTTTTCAACATTTCTACAGTTATATCATGGTGGCCAGTGCACCTATCCATGCTTTCATGAAGTCTTTTTTACCACTACTCCACACCATCTTCTTTCCAAACCACTGCCTGCTTCTTACCCTGAAAGCGCTGAATTAAAACAAGAGACATTTTTAAATAGGAAAAACATCTGGAATATTGCTGTAACAAATTTTTTTTTGCCAGAATATGTAACAAAATAGTGGACAGTGTAGATCTAAGATCAGACTGCACATTCTGTGCAGTCTGATCTTGATCTACACTGTCCACAAAGACAAGTTGAGTTGGTTCCAGCGCTTTAAGGGTTAACCACACAACCATCATCGAAACATTGGTCAGTGGTGGAAGAGGAATGAATCTTGTCGCAATGACAATCATCAATCCGCCATTGTCTGCGCATGTCATATTCTTCAAAGATTGGACTGTCTTATATGACGCATCACTAGCCCCAAAAGTGGGCAGACGGTAGTATATTACACTCTATAAAGTAGCAATGTTGAAAAAAGCTATTATCAATGTGTTTGAAGAGAAATGAGACCTGCTTTAGCTCCATATTTCTCTAAACTGCTGATCATAGCTGAGTGAATTTCACAAGGCAGCATTTTATTTTAGTTTTAAATTCAAAGTAACGGTTGTCACGTAGGAAAGTGGTTCGCTTATGTACCAAGGATGCCCAAATTAGATAGATGAATATTAAAAGAATGCCATCTAGCGGGAGATACTGATCAATCCCCAGAAAGAAATTTGCCATGCCAGGAGCCGTAGACAGGGATCAAACCCACGACCTGCTGTTCTAAAGTTCTGCACCAACTGAGCTAACAGGGCTTGGCGATTTTTTGTAAAGAATCAACCAGTTGAAAAAAAGGGTTGAAATAATTCAAAACTGCAAGATATTAAAACAAGACTAATGACTTGAAGACAAAGCCAACAATCAATGTATATGAAGGCTCTGACACAACTCTATACACCTGAGTTTATCTGCAGATTTAATTAAAGACAATGGATTAATCAGTATTGATTCAAACTTAAGATATCTCCACAGATCCTAAATACTTCAAACAGATAACACAATTTAACCCTTAACTCTACCACACAATCCCGACTTTTAACGACCCTAAGAAAGAAGCCATTTGAAAACATTGTGGGAAAAGGAGAAAATGCTGGTTACCAGCATTTTCTCCTTTTCCCACAATGTTTTCTACCGTTCACAAAACAAATTTCACATTTTCAGTCACTTTTATTTTGTTGTCTGCAAGTGCTTTTAATTTGGAACCATCTGCATTTTTGTTGTTTGGTAAAGAGTTAAAGCACCTTTGAAAACTATGGTTTGTCTTTATATACAGTGTAGATCAAGCACAAAATATGCAGTCTGATCTTTGATTCCCCCTTTCTTTTTTGGGGAGGAGACATTCTGGATGAGAGCATTTAAGCCTGAATTGCAATTATTCATGTCTGATTTCTAAACTTAAAATGTATGTTATATATTGATTTTATATTCTAAGGATTGAAAATCTTTTAACCTTATTTTGCTAAGCTCTTTTAACTCAGTAATTATATTCAGGATGGGGAACCCAGGGACTGCAAGTTTGAATTCCTGCTTGTTGAAGAAAGTCACTGTAACAGAATTAATTGCTCTCTAACTCTGAACATAATTTCTACTCAATGTATATGTGCAAAAGCAGCCTGTTGCATGAAAATCTTTGTGCATAAATTCTTGTTAGAATTTTTTTCTGCTGGTGTCTCACATCGTTTTGAACTTAACCCATTACCACACAATCCCTACTTTTGACGACCCTGAGAAAGAAGCCTTTAGAAAGCAATGTGGTCATCAGCATTGTCTCCTTTTCCCACAATGTTTTCTACCCTTCACCTAACAAATTTCAATTTTCAAATTTTCAGACACTTTTATTTTGGTGTCTGCAAATGCTTTCGATTTGGATAAACCTTAAATTTGTCATTTCATAATGAGTTAATTTAACTTGTAACTTGCCATGCATTATTTTTTTTCCTGGGTTTTCCAAATGGTCCTTTAGACATAACATTCTTCTTTCTTAGCCACTGGCTACTTTCCAATAGGATTTTCAAATTCTTTAACTCTTTACCACACGACAGAATTTTAGACTTGTCCAAATTGAAAGCATTTGCAGACAACAGAATAAATGTGAATCAAAAATTGAAAATTGATTTGGAAAGGGTAGAAAACTTTGTAGGAAAAGGACAAAATGCTGGTAACCAGCATTTTCTCCTTTTCCTACAATGTTTTCAAGGCTTTCTTCCTCAGGGTGGTCAAAAGTAGGGATTGTGTGGTAATGGGTTAAAGCATATTTAACCTTTCATAGACTGGATAGTGGAAGCGTTTCTGCAACATCTGATATTTCACCTGTAATGATATTTTATGTGAATGGGCTGAAACTTTTGCCTTGTGAAACAGTTCACACAGTTTCTTTTCTTTATCAAAAAACTGACCATAGCAGAGAAATAAACAAATAAACAACACGGATCCTGTACTTGCCTTTATACTTGCCATTACTTTATGTGGAAAATATCCTTTTTTATGGCCCTCCAGGAAGAAATTAAAGGAAGAGAATCTATAAAAACTTGATAATCCTTCACTTCACTTGCTACTAGCACCTAAATATCCAATTACGTATGCGAAAGTCTCAACAAGTTAACCACATAATCCTAAGTTTTAACAACCCTGAGGAAAGCAGCCTATGAAAACATTGCGGGAATGGGAGAAAATGCTGGTAACCAGCATATTCTCCCTTTCCCACAATGTTTTCCATCCTCTCAAAGCTCAATCATTAATACTGTTACATATCATTTGCATTTGGTACAGTGTTACCCATAGAGCACAAAGCACAACTTCAGTTGCATCTATAAATTATTATGACCAAGATAAGACTGAAAAGCATGTGCAATATAATTGCAAGAGACATGCATAATATGATGTTGGATCTCTTACACCTTGCACCTTGAGACAGATCCTGGTATAATCAGTTGTGAAGCTGTAATATTTAATTCCTTTCTAAACAAACTTAAAAATATCCTATTGCTTTAAATAATGCACTATGAATTAATGAAAACATATGTTTACAAAAGTTTCATGTCAATGAGCAACAAATGCACACTCATACTTAATTATTTTTATATCTTTCAATATGATAATGTATGTATGCAACTGATAATTTTTCTTTAATTCATGTATGTCTACATGTATGAATATGTATGAGAAGGACAAAAAAAACCATCTGTGAAAGATTAAGAGCTATGTCTGAACTTGAAAGTAAAAAAGTTAATCCCCTTACAAATTTTTTGACATATAACTTCAACATAAATGCAGCTTAATCCCCACAATCCTATTTATGTATGTATTAGCCAAACTGTTACTAATGAGAGGCTTATGCATTCAGGCCATGTATTTCATAGAAAATATTTTTTGTTCAATTTCTTAAATGGCCAAAGGTTTCCATACTTCCCTAACATATAAGTTAATTTTCTACTAGAAATGCTCAGAGGAACATTTTCTATTTTGCTACAGGAACATAGATAGTATCAGGACTACTCTTTGTGGAAGAATTTCTAAATTTTACACTGTGTTAAATGTCATTGACAATAAATTAACTCTTTACCGAATGACAAAACTTTGGACTAGTCCAAATTTAAAGCATTTGCAGACAACAAAACAAAAGGGACCGAAAATTCGAAATTTGTTTTGTGAAAGGGGGGGGGGTGTTTAGAAAACATTGCAGGAAAAGGAGAAAATGCTGGTTACCAGCATTTTCTCCTTTTCCCACAATGTTTTCTTAAAGCTTCTTTCTCAGGGCCGTCAAAAGTAACAGATTGCGTGGTAATGGGTTAAATGGACGTTACATACATCGGAAAACATAGCAGCAAAAGAAGAATTCACCCTCTATTACCAACTTCAACTCCTGTACATGCAGTATTTTTTAAAGCATGCCGACTCCATTATGGATACAAACAAATATGCATTTAGATCACACACAGTGATCTACAAAGGTGTAAAATATGTCAATTTTACAGCAGTCTTTTTTTTTTAACCCTTCATTGCTGCATTGTAAACCCATCATCTAGTGCTAAAAACTGTGAGCGGTTAAAACTGTGAACAGAGAGTACAAAGTCACTTGATCAGAATTCTATCTATTGTTTGTTTCACCAAAAATGTTTGTTTCCCACTCAATCTTTGATTCTTTTTGTTAAAAAAAAATGTTCCCTGACATAATCACATATGAGAAACTTGTGAAATCATAAACATGCTTTACAAAAAGAAAAGATGATTAGAATATTTATTGGTTTCTTTAATAGACTGAACTTCATTAACTTCTTGAATGAGACAAAATTGGACATGTGAAGAGATAACATTTCTTCATAAAATTATCACTTAACATAAAATTGGTGAAAGGATCTCATTTGAAATCATCTACTGATTGCCTGAATTTGAGGCACACTGTGGCAAAAGGGGGCTTACATCGTTACCAAACGTCAAATTTATAGACTGGTCCAAATCAAAAGCATTTGCAGACAACCAAATAAATGTGACTGAAGAAACTGAAATTTGATTCAGGAAGGGTAGAAAACATTGTGGGAAAAGGAGAAAATGCTGGTTACCAGCATTTTCTCCTTTTCCCACAATGTTTTCAAAAGGCTTCAACTTCAGGGTCGCCAAAAGTCGGCATTGTGTGGTAAAGGCTTAATGCATATCTACATAATACCAGCCCAAAATCATCACATCCTTTTTTTTTAATATTCTATTTAACCATGGCGTAGACTGGTCCCTTGGCAAACAGAAAATTGACCAGTAGCGAAAAGTTTCAGCCCAGGTCAGCCTGCACAGAATGCGAAGGCTGATCTGGGCCGATACTTTTCGCAGATGCATTAAGCCCCCTTTTCACAGAGCATGGCTCATTTATTTCCCCGTCAATCAGTTGCTGTCCCATTGCAAGTTAGGATCAATAAACTTTTGCAGTCTGCACATGCAACTGTCAATAACCCAGGATTCCTGTTGAGCTAGAGTTACTCTTTACCAAATGACAAAATTTAACACATTACAAATGGGGAAGGGTAGAAAACATTGTGGGAAAAGGAGAAAATGCTGGTTCTCCTTTTCCCAAAATGTTTTCAAAAGGCCTCTTACCTTAGGGTCGTCAAAAGTCCTCAATGTGTGGTCAAGGGTTAAAAACTCTTTAGCAAAACACAAATTAATAGACTCACTGAAATTGAAAGCATTAGCATACAACAAATTATATCTGTCTAAAATTGTGGTTTTTGTATGTAAGAGGTATAGAAAAAATGGTGAGAGAAGGAGAAAATGCTGCTCACTAGCTTTTTCTCCTTTTCCTAGCATGTTTTGAAAGCCTTTCAGGATACGATTTTAAAACTCAGGATTGTGTGGTAAACTGTAAAAATCCTGTTCAAATTATGGAATCTGCCACAGAGAGGCTTTTGATAATATGTACATCAAGGAAAAATGCTGGTCACCAGCATTTTCTCCTTTTCCCCACAATGTTTCATCCTTCAGGGTTATTCAAATCTTGATTTCTTCAGTTAATTGTTTGATAGTGATTACCCTGTGATATAATACTTGTTTTACAGATGGAAATTTCACCCAAAACTGATAAATCCTTCTAGCAGCAATCGTCTTGAATGAGCATGACATGAAAAATACAATCATGTACCTTCTCTCCCTACGGCAAACAAATTTGCTGAATAAGCATCAACATGTCCTTGTTGAAAATTTTCGAGAGAAGAACTTGAATAGGTTTAATATACTACTCAAAATTTGCTAGGGATCACCCTAAAAGATTCGCTCTAAATATATATGTGGCATGTATCATGTATGGTTTTACAATATGTTACATAGCCACACTGATTAATAAAATGACCAGTGGAAATGGATCTTTAAACCTATACCTCACAATGCCGACTGTTAAAGACATGTCCTAAGAAAGAAGCCTTTGGAAAACATTGTTGGAAAAGGAGAAAATGCTGGATACCAGCATTTTCTCCTTTTCCAACGAGGTTTTCTACCCTATGACGGACAGCATAGTGCACGTTGCATATAGTTTTTGATCTGCAAATGCTTTCAACTAGGACAGATCTAGAATTTTAGAGTATGGTAAAGAGTTTATGCAAAATTGTTATAAAATATAAATCCATACAGAAATATATAAGTGATCCCTATCAAAGTTTTAGCAGTATATATTATTTAGTACAACTAAGACTAAGATGCCTGTAAAAAAAGAAAGACACCTACTGATTGTTCAATGGGCTCTTTCCATGTTACTTTCTTGTTTGGGTTTGGGCTCCCTGCAAAACCCCTGTCTCCATCCATACTCCTTGTCAACAAACAACTGAACAACTTTACTGTAACTCCATGACTTTACAAACTCAAGAAATATTCAAACTATGACACTTGTACTCCTTTACGGAAACCATTTTAACTAGTCAGCAATTTTAACAAATGACAAATTCTTTGAACACCATCAAAATATCATTCTTTTTTTCAGGACCTAACATTTCAAAGACAATTGAAATAAATTAATTAGTCTTTTTTTTCCAAATGGCTATATTCCAAGTGCTAATTAATTAACCCATTCCAGCACAAATGACTTTTCACAACATTACACCTAACAGCTCTTGAAAACATGGTAGAAAAAAGGAGCAACCACTTTTACAAGCAACTGCTCCTTTTCCAACAATAGTTTTCATATTATATATAGGGATGAATTCCCTTGAATCTTTTTCCTTTTTATTTTACATTTTCTTTCACAGGCTTGGAAAAAGAATGTTATATTTTAAATAACCATTAAAATTTCTGTACACTATTCCCTCGACAGATAACATCACCTAAACCCACCACTTTGATTATCAGCACACACAAAATGGTAAAAAGTCAACCTGTAATTACTATACCCTCAGTAATTTTTGTCAACAAACAGTCCTTTTTGATGGCGATGATTTCACATGGTTATTGAACTTAATCCCCCAACTCTTACCCCCTTTTGTGTGTGTTTCGTATTCAAACTAACGGAAAAATCAGACCGTTTACCTATACTAGATTAGACGGTTACACCTTTACAACACTATCCTGAGTTCTAAAAACCACCAGGAAGAAAGCTTTTGAAAACATTGTGGGAAAAGGATAAAATGCTGGTAACCAGCATTTTATCCTTTTCCCACAATGTTTTCTAACTCTCTAAGACAAATCTAATCATTTAAATCTTAATTAATTTTTCATCTCTACATGATTTCAATTGGACAACTCTAAAACTCTCTCATGTGGTAAAGTTAAAAACAAACTGCTGGTAGGCAACTTTTTCATGTTGCAGCGAAACGGTTTATGAAAAGAGTGAAAAAAGGACGGGTTGCTCCTAAAGTTTTCACATATTTCCATGTATTGAATCTTAGTTCATATCAATAACCAATATTTTACCAACTTGTCTTCCCCAAAACTGTTTTGGGTGAAGCGTAAGTCCAGGTATAGCTTTTATCCCGTTATCTTTTATGTCGCGGGAAGTAAAGGTAGTTCTGTAAAGCATGCTGTTACATGCACCAATATGCAGCCCCGCTACTCCAGGAGAGTAAAACTACATTTATAAACACTCGACAGATGTAAATCTACCTGGATTTACCACTTTCATTTCTTTAACTCATTCCCAAAAGACAATATTTTAGACTGGTTCAAAGTGAAAGCATTTGCTGACGACAAAATAAAAGTGACTGAAAATTTGGGATTTGTTGTGTGAAAGGTAGAAAACATTGTGGGAAAAGGAGAAAATGCTGGTTACCAGAATTTTCTACTTTTCCCACAATGTTTTCTACAGGCTTTTTTCTCAGGGACGTCAAAAATAGGGATTGTGTGGTACTGGGTTAAACTATATAAGTTTTTTTTGTCTTCTGATAAGATTAAATCAAAATAAAAGTCTAACACAAGAAAAATCGCAATAGCTGATGATTCATGAAACTACTGATTGTCATCATCAAATCATGCATAGGTTAGAGCTCCAGATGTGAGGGAGTGATGGTATTCTAAATCCATTATTTCTCTTCCAAACCCTATGTTGTGGGTACTCATTAGAATCGTCTCGATGAGACGATTCTAATGATACCCACAATATAGGGTTTAGTGGACAATAATTAACATTTCAATATTGAAAACAAAATCACTCCCTCTATCTCGGGAGCTCTGACTGGTAATATTTACATGTCATCTGTAAAGTTTTTGGACTTAAACAGTATTTCAACTTAAGTATATACACTAAATGATCCCATAATTTCATGACCCTATGGACAGAGACTTGTGAAAACACTACAGGAAAAGAAGACAACACTTATAACCAATACTTGAAAACATAACATGAAATGTGGATTTTTTTTTTTCTATTTCCCACAATGTTTTCCAGCCTAATATAAAAATCACATATCATTTTGTTTTCAAAAAACTTTAAATTTAGGAACAAGTCTAAAATTCTGTTTTCTGGTAGACAATTATTTCTACAGTATATCTGAGAAACCAGTGCAGGTAATGCATCCTTAATGTTACTGTATCAGAATTTCGCAATATGTCAAAGCAGCCAGTGCACCTACCCTTGTATCCTGTACCTTAAAAGTGTCCAAGAAGGTCTGCCATTAACCCTTTACCACAAGCAAAAGTTTAGACCTATCCAAATTGAAGGCATTTGCAGGATGCAATTTCAAAGTGGCTCAACTGGTGCAATTTTGCTTTGATAGGATAGAAAACGTGGGAAAAGGAGAAAGTGCTGGTTACCAGCATTTTCTCTTTTTCCCACAATGTTTTCAAAAGGCTTCTTCCTCAGGAGTGTAAAAAGTTGTCATTGTGTGGTAAAGGGTTAAATGAACTAAAGCATTTATCCCACAAAGTCCTTAGAACTGTACAATAGTTGCAGAGAGTGCACCATCATTCAGTGCACTCTGTATTTGATTTTACCCTGTGTGTTGGACATTCTGACAAAAGTTAACTACTGCTTGATTAAAAATCATGTTTTTTTTTTACCCCAGACTGAAAATGTTTTTCAGCTATGCTCTGGCAAAAGAGGCATCTATACACTATGCACTATACTGAGAAAGTAATCAATTCTTATTGACCCATAACGTAAATTTTGTCCAACAACCAATATAATCATGAGGTATGTTGGTCCTTTGACATGCAGAAAATTTACCAAGAGCGAAAAGCTTCGACCAAGGTCAGCTTGCGCGGATTAATGCACAGGCTGACCTGAATCAATACTTTTTGCGATGTATAAAAACCCCTCTTTCTATACAGCATGGTACCATTGAGTAACTCTTTACCACACGATTCTGGCTTTTAATGACCCTGAAAGAAAAGCCTTTTGAAAACATTGAGGGAAAAGGAGAAAATGCTGGTAACCAGCATTTTCTCCTTTCCCCACAATGTTTTCTATCCTGCTGAAAACCAATTTCAATTTTTGAGTTATCTTTATTTTGTCATCTGCAAGTGCTTTCAATTTGGACCTGTTTAAAATTTTATTGTTTGGTATAGTTAACTCTTTACCACCACAGTCCCAACTTTTAGCGATCCTGAGAAAGAAAGCCTTCGAAAACATTGTGGGAAAAGGAGAAAATGCTGGTAAACAGCATTTTCTCCTTTTCCCTCAATGTTTTATACCCTTCACAAAACGAACTTCAAATCTTCAATCACTTTTATTTTGTCGTCTGCAAATGCTTTCGATTTGGACAAACCTAAAATTTTGACGCTTGGTAATGAGTTAATCAATTTAGCCCATAAAAGCCCATAAAAGGTAACAAATATCCATTCTGCAGGGGTTAAAGGTTAGCAGCAAATATTTGGTATCGAGACAATCTAAAAATTCAATCGTAAAATAATTAATATCTATTGATCCCTATCACTGGTTACTTTATAAAATATGCATCTACACGGCCCTTTGTTTGAAAATCAATATAAGTTTAATCTCAACACAAATTAAACCATTGATTCAAATACAGACCTACAAATACAAATAATCCAGCCTTCCCTGAGTATACTCCAGGTACAATATAATTTAGCTTAAAGCTGAGATAGAGGCCTTTTGAAAACATTATGGGAAAAGGAGAAAATGCTGGTAACCAGCATTTTCTCCTTTTCCCACAATGTTTTCTACCCTTCCCATAGCAAATTTTAACTTTTCAGTCACATTTTTTTTGTTGTCTGCAAATGCTTTCAACTTGGACCAGTGTTTAAATTCAAAGAGTTAACCCTTTACCACACGATCTAGAATTCTAACAACCCTCAGATAGAGGCCTCTAGAAAACATTCTAGGACTGGTAACCAGTATTTTCTACTTTTCTCACAACGCTTTCTACTCAATGAAAAAGTTTCAGTTTATTAGTACCATTTTCAGATTTCTTTTTTGCAGTCAACCACTAACTTTTACAACTTTTACAGAAAAAACATTGAAGTCATCATCATTTTTCTCTTCCTACAGTGTTTTCATACCTTCACAAATGGTGATTATTGTCTAGTCTTGTTCGTATTTTGCAAAAGTTTTCAAAACAGCTTAAAAAGTTTTTGTCAAGGAACAAGTTTTATACATGAAAACACAAAAAATTTCAACTCTTTCACAAATGATGATAATCTTTGAGCTTAGTTTGTCTTTTGTAAAAGCTTTCTTAACCCATTACCAAACGACAATATTTTAGAATGGTCCAAATTGAAAGCATTTGCAGACGACAAAATAAAAGTGACTGAAAATTTGAAATTTGTTTTGTGAAGGGTAGAAAACATTGTGGGAAAAGGAGAAAATGCTGGTTACCAGCATTTTCTCATTTTCCCACAATGTTTTCTAAAGGCTTCTTTCTCAGGGGCATCAAAAGTAGGGATTGTGTGGTAATGGGTTAAGAGTCTAAAATTTTGTCGTCAAAGAATAAGTTTTATACAAGAAGAGCCATACAATTTTGAGCTGAAATTATAGATATTTTTTCCCATCATTGCAAACCTTACTTTCAACTCTACTATGTGTTATAAAAGATATATCTTCCATCTTTTTCTAGATATAAATACAATTCTTGTCTCAGGAAATAAATCAGAGACAATTCGGATTGCTTTGGGAACTATTGCTGCTATATTTTAATAGGCATGTGTTGTCCACTACAGCCAGTTGTTATTGTTTACATTGTCAAAGCTACACAGGACAAGACTGTTTTATCACTTTTCTAGTTTGTTTTCCTTGTGATTTCTAGAAATGGGTTGGATGCAATGATTTCAGAAGCATAATAAGAACATTTCTTGACTGCTACAAATGTCAGTAGAAGCATTTTGGCCAAAAATAAACCTCTTTTTTTTTACAAAATATTTTTCAAGCTCCGACTTGTCTGTCTCTAATGGGTAAATTGTCCAAAGGGAAACAACTTATGACAGAAAGATTTGGTAAAGCTAAACAAGCAGGTTCAGTGACCTCCCTTTCCACTTCTCATCCAGCATTCGATGAAAATCAAACCAAGCCCTTTCAGTCCATTAACTTTTTAACAAGTAGTCCATAGTTTTCATATACAAAAGGAAAATTTAATATTCTTTTGAAAAAATTGTAGAAAAAGGAAAAAATGCTGGTAACCAGCATTTTTTCCTTTTCCCACAATATTTTCTATTGTTTTGTAGGCAAATCTCATTATTTGGCTACACTGAGTTTGTCATCTGCAGATGTTTTTCACTTTGAATGTTTTGACTACCTCACTGTTTGGTAAAGGATTAACTCTTTACCAGATGACAGAATTATAGACTGGTCAACATTGAAAGCATTTGGAGACGACAAAATAAACATGACGAAAAAAAAAAAATTGGTTCCAAAAGGGTAGAAAACATTGTGGGAAAAGGAGAAAATGCTGGTTACCAGCATTTTCTCCTTTTCCCACAATGTTTTCAAAAGGCTTCTTTCTCAGGTCGTTAAAAGTCGAGATTGTCTGATAATGGGTTAAAGAAACAGTGACAAAACTCTCTCTGCTACAGATCAAGATAACTCTGGAGGTGCTTAGTACACCATAAAGGCTCAAAGAGTTTACTAAAAACTCTGTCAAATTTCACAAACCATCCTGTCACATTTTAAACCTGTTTGCCTTTTCCCTGAAACAAAATTCAAGCAAATGATTTTAAAAGCATCCTTACAGAGTATAGGTAACTTGCATGAACCATCAATAGACCTTTTAGCAAACAATCCAGGGTTTTTACAACTAAGAAAGAAGCCTTTTGAAAACATTGTGGGAAAAGACGAAAAAGCTGGTATAACCAGCATAACCAGCATTTTCTTCTTTTTCCACATTGTTTTCTACCCTCCCAGAACAAGTTTCAATTTTCGTGTCTCATTAATTTTGTTGTCTGCAAATGCTTTTAATTCAGACCAGTCTAAAACTTTATTATTTGATAAAGAGTTACTTACATGTGGCAAAAGTGGTCAGCTGTAACACTGAAATAGTTGTCTGCAGATATTTATGCATTTAAAAAAAAATTAAAAAGTTTTCACTACAAAAGATGCTTGTGCTTCTGTTGTCTGTTTTTCTGTCTGTCCACATACCTTTTCACAAAATGATAACACATAAAAGGTAAACACATCTATTGGTTACATTTCTAGCCTATCCTTATAGTTAAACAGAAACCAGTAAAAACCATTAACTCTTTAATAAACAATCCCGGATTTTTGAGACCATTTTTTCCTTTTCCTGAAATGTTTTTCATCCCTACCAGAACAAATTTCATCTTTTTGAATCCCATTAATTTTGCCATCTGCAAGTGCTTTCAATTTGGACTGGTCTAAAATTTTGTTGTTTGGTAAAATGTCAAACTCTCCTGTTATCTCGATAATCTTCTTTCTGAAATGTTTACTGAATTTAAATTCTAGGTTAGTTCAAATTGAAAGCATTACCAGACAACAAAAATTAATGTGACTGAAAAAGTAAAATTTGTTTTTGTGGGAAAATATTGTGTGAAAAAGAAAAAGTATTGGCTATCAGCATTCTCTCCTTTTTCCTCAGTTTTCTAAGGTCTTTTGGAGGCTTATTAAAACTCTCGATTATTTGCTAAAAGGTTAATTCAGCCAGAAATACCAAGGGTAGCATCTGAATGCTGAGAAATTATAAACATTACAGCCAATCAAAAATGGCTTTTGAAAAAGCAAGGTCTTTTTTTAACAAATAACTACCGTTGTTTTCAATGCATATACCTGTTACAAAATTTCTCATCTTATGTTTGAGATTAGCATTTTTTGACATAATTATGTGAAATACTTCTTCAAGAGAAGGGAATCCGGTTTTTGAATGTACACTTTTATGAACTAAACCTTTTTCGCCAGCTTAAAATGAAACCCACTGTTCCTCAGAAAGATTTTTATCACTTGGGCATGACTTTGAATCATCTTTGCTGAGTACTGGTTAATATTTCAAGAAGCAATTGAGAGTGACTGATATAAATGGTGAGAGCTTCTTTCACAATTGATTCGAAGTAAAGTAGAATAGGTTTAAACTGAAACATTGGGCTGTTTGGTAACTGGTTAAATAAACTAACCAAGCAGTTAGTCTTAAAATTCAGAATGTTTTGTATGATGAATTTAGTCTAAAGTTGAGAGTTAGAAATTCACTTCAAGGTACCAAGAATCTCCCATAGTATGTTACAAAATAAATCTAGCCAGTGTTAGCATTTAGTCACTCCCACCTCAAACAGATCAGCAGCAGATGACATAAAAAAGATCCATGAACCTAAGGGAAAATCTACATGAAACACAGTTCCTGATACACAAAATACACATGAAAACATTGTAGCAATAGGAAACACAGTTCCTGATACACAAATACACAAGAAAACATTGTAGCAATAGATAGAACTGCTCCGTATATAAAATTTCCCTGGCAACATACAAGCAGAGCTCCAAATAGAGGGAATAATTTTAATTTCAAAGTAAAAAGTACCAATTATTCTCTACTAAACCCTATGTTGTGGGTACTCAATAGAATCGTCTCATCGAGACGATTCTAATGAGTACCCACAACATAGGGTTTGGAAGAGAAATAAAGGATTTAAAAATACCATCACTTCCTCTTTATATCTTGAGCTATGTACAAGGTTTTCAAAAGCTGTTTCCTGCTGCACCAAGCAAGACAGAGAGTTATTCGCTATTGATAACGAGTAACAGTTAACACCCTTACCAAACTCGTCCAAATCGAAAGTATAATTATGCAAGCAATAAATTAAATGATGCTCAAATGATTAAATTTGTTTCAGAAATGGTAGAAAACATTGGCGGAAAAGGAGAAAATGCTGGTTACCAGCATTTTCTCCTTTTCCCACAATGTTTTCAAAAGGCTTTTTTCTCAGGGTTTGTTGAAACTTTAGATTGTTTGGTAAAGGTACAAAGACGCATTAAAGAACTAGCATTCTACAATGTTACCTTTCCTGGGGGGCTTCCAATCTGAAACTGTACTCTTACTAATAAGTAACTTTGAAAGTGAAATACAGATCTCTGTCCAATGATGAAATGATTCGTAGTTAACAAACTGAGAATGAGTAAGTAAACTATCACTATGTGCTTTGAATGTAAATCTTTTAAGGAAAAAGCCTGCATTTAATGCATTAAATCATTACCTTGCCCTAATGCAATACCACTTAAGGATGACTTTTCTGCAGAGCAACTAATTGCTTCCTAAAATCATTTTTGCATGAAAAGAAGATGAACTCTGTCAATTTCTCCTTTTCTTGCAAAGACGCTTTCACTTGGATAGGTCTTACAAGCAATTGTACTTTTTCCATCAACCTTTTCCTCGTCAATGAAATTCAGGGATTAACCAACAGTCATGTAATTGTACAGCGATCTCTAATACTACAAAATCTACCTTGTGCGTGGATGATGTCTTGTGTAGCTTAGATTCCAGCATCTCAACACGCTCATTGGCTTCTTTTTCTAACTCTTCTACAGTCTGCACCAGAACTTCATTCTGTTCACTCAGATCATTGACGTAAGCCTGTAGTACCCTTACTCGAGTCTGAAATAGTCAAAATATATCTTTGTACATTAGCCCTTTACCAAACAGCCATTGAAAAAGTCTTTGAAAACACGCTGAGAAAAGGAAAAAATGCTAGTAATCAGAATTTTCTCCTTTTTCAACAATGTTTTCTACCCTACCAGAGAACTGTAGCTCATTTGTACCACTTTCAAATTTGGAAGAGTCAACAATTTGTTGTTTGGGGAGAGTTTTGCCTCTGTATCCAGCCTTTCTGTCACAGCTTTGATCCCAGTATGACAATGACAAATTAAATGATAGAATTAATTTTTGGATGGGCAAAAAGCATTGAAGGAAATGCTTGCCAGTGTTTTTCTTTTTCCCCTGAAATTACAAATCAATTTTTTTTTTATGGTGTTCCCTAAAAGACTACATAGCCCCTTCATGTACTTTTAGAGTTTGCACCAGAAATCAAAAAAGCATTCTGGAAATGTCAAGCGACTCGAAGATCATTAATGACGCTAAAATTCCCTAACATAACAAACATGTAATAATTTTCCACGATGTCTTCTTTGGACTCTATGTTTGAAGATTCCTCTATGTATTTCCGGTATGTAAAGGAGTGATTTGCTCATGTAAAAATAGACAGTGTTTCCCATAGGTGTCGACCTGTGTCGTAGTAAATCTCTAATTTCTCTTGTTGTCTGATGGTTTTGGACAACTGGGGATTTATGAATGAAAATTAAAAGGCTTCAGGAGTATAAGGATGATTTTTTTGTATTTTTGTAAAATTTTTGGCCACCTTTAAATGTCAATTACAACCAATCAACTCATTTTCCAGAATCTCTCTAGAAAGTTAAGGGGCAAAATAAGGGCTGTTACATTGAACATGAGAGAGGCAAATAATTGTTCATCAATTATTCATGAGTAATTATTGGCATAGAAAATCAGAATTGCCATGAACAGTTCACCTCTACCCTACTAAATTACTGACATGAAATTTTCAATTTGATCATAAAAACCCAATTACTGCCATTTCAAAGACATGGTTTGGGGAATAATGCATGTATCTCCATATTGGACAATGTAGATCTAAGATCAGACTGCACATTCTGTGCAGTCTGATCTTAATCTACACTGTCCACAAAAGGTCAGCAAGTCTCACATAGCAGCCTAAGGGTTACCGTAACTGTAGACAGGTAATCAATATAGGGCACTTCTCAGTCACTTTGAAACAAGCAGTAAACTTTCTAGTCACTTTAAAATAAACAAACATCAGAGTACGGAGTTGAATCAGTCATCAGCGGGGTTTAACCCATTACCACACAATCCCTACTTTTGACGGCCCTGAGAAAGAGGCCTTTTGAAAACATTGTGAGAAAATGCTGGTAACCAGCATTTTCTCCTTTTCCCACCATGTTTTCTACCCTTCACAAAACAAATTTCAAATGTTCAGTCACTTTTATTTTGTCGTTGGCAAATGCTTTCAATTTGGACAAACCTAAAATTTTGTCATTCGGTAAAGGTTTAATAAATTTGATAATGAAATTCTTAAATCTAAGAAAACAAACAATTTTATCTTTATGACTTATTATTCTTTTTCAACTTGTGGAGATATTAAAGGATACTCTGAAAATACAAGCCCTTTTTCCTTCAATGTTCAACATTACTCCATTTCCACCATGTTTTCCACTTATTGATGAATTCAATGATACCTAAACCTAATTTCAGTAATACCAATGGGCAATCTCATTCATGTTTTTCCTTTTTGTACTAGGTTGGTCGGTTGTATTGGGGTTTAATGCCACTTTAACATCTAAGGTCATGTTATGGCAGTCGGTGACATACATGTGTTTCCTGGCTTTCTCACACCAATACTAACACAACGTTCTTTCCAAAGCCACTGACTACTTTTCTCACATGCTTCAGCTTGGGTGAGAGGCAAAATTACACCGAAAAGAAAGTACGCCTCAACCAGGTATCAAACTCACAACCACCGGGTCATGAGTCCGACACGTGTTGTACTAGGATGAGGCTCTAAAGTTTCTTAACCCTTTACCCCATAAGGCATTTCTATAGTATCTCTAATTGACCCTAAATAACATCAAGGATGAAGCCGTTTCTTATGTGTATATGACACCTTTTGATAGCATAGAAAACACTGTGACAAAAGGTGAAATTGCTCATGACGAGCAATTTCACCTTTTGCCACAATGTTTTCCAAAGGCTCCTACAAGCAATGCGTAGAAATGACTATGGAGTAAAGGGTTAACGGAACAAACTCCCACATTTTTTGTCATACAGTTTAAAAACAGCATAATTTTGGTATTCTGTCCATGTTTTTTTTTTAAATCTTAAAGTTTTTAGTGAGTCAAAAATAGTCAGTAACTCTGAATGGGCTAAATTTGCAGGAATATCTCACAAACCATCAAGCAAATTTATACAAATGATCTGCCTCTAAAATCATATGCACTCTGGTCTTGACCCTCAATAGCCGTATTCAACAGGTGATTATGTTTTATTGTGTTGCACTCTTTTTATTCGACTGGTACATTTCATGATTGCATAAACTTTCATGAAGCACAGACCTTACCCCCTCAAATCTTCATAATGGTAGTGCAGTATGAAACAGATACCTTATAGGTAGGCGGTGCCTAATACATGTATTCATTTTCATGCTTCGTGAAAGTTGCCCAGTCGAATACGGCTAATGTCTGCAGATATATTAAGTTGCATTAGGCAGTCTAACATTTTATGCAACTTACAGTTTACTTATATATTGAAAGAATTTACTTTTTTTTTATATGAAAAATCTGTCTACCTAGCCTTATACAAAGACTAACTAGAATGATAAGAAAAAAAAGATGTGTGGTTATTTTTTGGTATTCTAATCTAAACCTTTTCTCCCCATTCAAAGGTTTAACTTTCCACCAAGCGACAATTTCAGACTAGTCCGAACTGGAAATATTTGCAGAAGACAAAAATAATGTGACTAAAAAATTGAAATTTATTTCAAGAAGGTAAGAAAACTGTGGGAAAAGGAGAAAATGCTGGTTACCAGCATTTTCTCCTCTTCCTACAATGTTTTCTGAAGGTTTCTTTCTCAAGGTCGTGAAAATCATGGATTGTTTCGTACAGAGTTAAGTAGCTTATAATCCCAGATAAGGGTATGGTTTAATCTCAATCCTAACAAAATAATGGAGGTCAAATGTGTTGAAAGACTTGTCTTTTATCGTATCATACACATAGTAAAAAATCTCAGCATTTCATGCCTGATATTTCATTAAATATCTGTAAACAGTGCCAAATAAACTAATCCAATGCCATTAATGAAAATATTGATATAAAGTGTCAAAACCAGAGTCACATTCAATGATCATTCTTACACAATTCTAATCATCTGTGTTTCACAATTATGGTGAATAGAAATAGACAATGGAGTTTTTCACAAGTTAATCCCTCTTTCTGTGAATTAGAGTTTCCAAATTTTCTATATCATGTATTTAAGTGTTTGCCTTTCCTTACTATGTATTTGTAGGCTTGAAAAGGTTATGGAAAAATTCGAAACATGTCGTTTAAATATGAAACCGCTTCTTGCAAATAATCAAAATTACTGAAAAATAAACACTTATCCTTTTTATTAAAAAATGTTTGCCACAATGTTTTTTAAAAGCTTCTTTCAGACTGTTAACCCATTACCACACAATCCCTACTTTTGACGCCCCCGAGAAAGAAGCCTTTTGAAAACACTGTGGGAAAAGGGGAAAATGCTGGTAACCAGCATTTTCTCCTTTTCCCACAGTGTTTTCTAACCTAGTACCCTTCCCAGAACAAATTTAAATTTTTCAGTCACCTTTATTTTCTCGTCTGCAAATGCTTTCAATTTGGACCAGTCCAAATTTTTCTCGTGTGGTAATGGGTTAATTAAATCTCGGACTTGTGCGTTAAAAGTATAATGTGTTACTTGGATACTGATGTATCAAGTGATATTCTGAGAATGTTTTTAATCCTACTGCACAGTGCAAACTTTTAACAACACTGGAAAGAAGCCATTTCAAAATATTGTGGGAAAGGAGAAAATGCAGATACCCAGCATTTACTCCTTTTTGCACATTGTTTTCTATCCTATCAAAGAAAATGGCACCATTTGAAAATTGTCATCTGCAAAATGGTTTCATTTAGACAAGGCTTAATTTTTCTTGTCTTGCAATTCTTTACCTAACAATCCAGGATTTTAACTCTTAGACTGCTAATTGGGGCTTACTGACCTTTGGCAGACAGTGTAGATCAAGATCAGACTGCACAGAATGTGCAGTCTGATCTTAGATCTACACGGTCAGATAAGGAGATATTCCCGAAAAATAACTTTAAAACAGCAATACTTGGGTTTCACTACTAAATAAGTAAATTCAAATTTCATTATAGTTATTTAGCAGGACTTGTAAGGATTAAGACCCTTGAGAAAGCAATGGATTTTTTTCCCCACTATTTCCATGTTTTGAATCCTTTCAATGACAAAGTCAGTAATTTGAGTCAAACTTTGAGACTGCAAATTGCTTCCTAGTATGACCATGATTCTTTTTGTTTTATGAAAAGTTATTTTTTTTACAAAACAGTCATGTGTTTTAATCATGGGATTTTCAAAATATCATGGGGAGATGAAAACTGGCAAAAAAGGATTTTCTCCTTTATCCACTGTATTTTCTAGTTTTAAAAATAACTTTCATCACTTGAGCTTAACAAAATTTTGCATTCTCAAATGATTTCAATTTGAATTAAATTATGAGGGAAAAGTTTTTTGTTTACTATTAACCCTTTACTAAAAAATTCTAACTTTCACCGGCCCCAAGAAAGAAGCCTTCTGAGAACATTGTGGGAAAAGGAAAGAATGCTGGTAACCTACATTTTCTCCTTTTCCCACAATGTTTTCTACCTTTCCAAAGTCAAAATTGATGTTTTAATTCATATTTATTTTGTCGCCCCTAAATGATTTCAATTTGGAGAAGTCCAAAATTTTGTCATTTGGTAAAGAGTTAACCCAGTATCTCAAAGTAATTTTACAGTCTTTGCTGCTGTCAAGATATTGATATTTCTTTCCCAATGATAGTATGTAAATCAGCTTACTATGATAGTGATTACCAGAACCAAAACACTTTCACATATGAAAATGCACTTCACATTCTAGGAATTCTACTTTCAGTCCTCCCGAACATGTCTCAAACAAGGGACAAAATTTTTGCAAATATTCACCAGTCATCATTCACCTCAAATAGGATTATGAAGAAAACTTATTTTTATACCAAAAATATTGCTATTACAAACAAAACCCTACAGTCTTGATCAAAATGCCTTTCATGGAAAAGTGACCTCTATTAACAATTCTCCTGACCAAATGTTTTCATTTGGCATTTCTGTAACATCTTCAGGGGTGCTAGACACAAGTAACTAGCAATTGCTCATTTTAGGTCACATTTATACTACTAATACTGTAATTACCCCATTACCACACAATCCCTACTTTTGACACCCCCGAGGAAGAAGCCTTTTGAAAACACTGTGAGAAAAGGAGAAAATGCTGGTAACCAGCATTTTCTCCTTTTCCCACAATGTTTTCTACCTTTTCCAGAACAAATTTCTCATGTTCTTGTGTGGTAAAGAGTTAAGGTTGGACAAGTCTAGCAAAAATGTTTTTAGGTAAAGGGTTAACTAACAGCACACAAACTGAGTAACAGTAGCATACTCATACTGAATTTTTTTATACAACTTTTAAAAGCTTCAGAACTTTACTCACAGAAATGTTGATCATATGATTATATTATTTGTTTGTGCCTGGAATATGAGTCAAAATTTACCCTTGTTGTGTCTTCTCCTTTTTTCTCTGCCTCTTCAAGACGCTTCAGCCTTCCCTCATACAGTCCTTTAAATTCCCCAAGCAGATTTTGCATTTGTCCACTCTCGCCTGCTGCCCCTGGAATAAGATTTCGTCTGGCTTTCAGACGGCTTTCTGGACTTAACCTTTCCGTCATGTTTGCAGAATGACACAACACTTACAAAATGTGACTACAATGCATAATGCTTTCTGTCTAGTCCTAATTAACCGAAATTTGGTCAGGAAAACAAACAAATCTAGCCTGGTTCAGCGGAAGAACTTCACAACCGACATTATCCAAAAGACTCCCTCCGATTGGCTGAAAGAATTTCATCTTCAGTATTTGATCCAATCAACACCTTCGTACTTTCACCAATTTTTGTTTTCATTGGATTCAATGTATATTGTCAGCCAGCCTTTCACGGCACAAATAATTTCAAAAATAACACAATTTAAAATCAAACCATGAATGAGAAGTTGAGAAATTGTTTCATGTACAGCATATAGTTTTTGTTTGATCCGACAGCTGAGTTTAATGGGCAGCCTTCACGGACCGCGAAAACAAGATAAAACATGTTTAAAATTGAAAGTAAAATGATCCGTATCCATTGAAAGGGAGATCACCGCGTAAACACTCATTCCTCCCCCCGCCCCCCACCCACCCTCTTTGGCATATTATAATATGATTTCGCTGCTTTGTTTTCATTAGATACGGTATCATTGAGTGAACCGATAGTTCATGCCCATCAGAAATCAATTAGCCCCCTTTTTTCAAAATTTGAATACACATAAATTTCACCGCTGATTTTTTCCCCCACTTTTATCGAATAATGAATTATACAAGGGAGACAAATCGTTTTAAGAAAGTTATTTGATAGAATGCGTTCTCTCCCTTCGTATTAGCGTAAATATTCGTTGATACCATGAGCAGATAATATTGGCGGTTTGTCAAATCTGAACCGTTTCTTTTTTTTTTCGCCGAAAGATCTTGCTTTTAAAAGGCGATGAGCAAGTAAAATTCTTAAAGCATTGCCCACATTAATCAAATCACATTCATTTTGTCGTCTGCAATTGCTTTTATTGAGGAAATCTTCAGGATCTGTCGAATGGTAAATACATCATCAATTGTAGATCACTGTTTACTACCTTTACCACGCAATCCCTACTTTTAACGCCCATACGAAAGAAGCCTTTCAAAACATTGTAGGAAAAGGAGAAAATGCTGGTTACAAATTTCAACTTTTCACTTGCATTTATTTTGTCGTCTGCAACTGCTTTCAATTTGGACCAGTTGTAAGCTTTGTCGTCGGGTAAAGGGTTAAAATGCATGTACTAAAACGTACCTCGGCTACAATGTTTTCTGTATGATCAGTTGTATTTAAATATTGACCTTTAACAAACCCAGCATTGAACGATCTTGTAGAAGAAGGCTTTTGAAGAGGTTGTGCGAAAAGGGGAAAATGCTGGCAACCAGCAGTTTATCCTTTTCTCACGATGTTTTATACTCTTAACCCTTTCCCAAACGGCAAATTTTGGACCACACCAAACTGAAAGCATTCTGCAGATGACAACTTAACAGTTGCTAAAAAGATGATTTTTCTATGTGATAGGGTAGAAAACAATTGTGGGAAAAGGAGAAAATGCTGGTTACCAGCATTTTCTCCTTTTCCCGCAGTGTTTTCAAAAGGCTTCTATTCCTGACCTGTAAAAACCAGGGATTGTTTGGGAACGGGTTAAAAAGCATATTCTAAATAACATTAAAAACAATTTAAATTCTTTCACTCTTGAAAGAAGGGCCAAACTATGTTCGTTTGTCAATGAATTTCATCCAAGTTTCCTAAATAATTTCAAAAGGCATGGTTATTTTAAAGGTGTCTTCAAAAATAAATTTATGGTACATAAATTTTTTTCTATAGATCATTTTTAACCAGACCACAAAATTTTAGACTCATTAATTTAGAATCATTTGCAGACATTCGATTAAATATTTTTTAAATTATCAAATTTGTCTTTCAGATAGTAGAGAAAAATATGGCAAAAGGAGAACATTCTAATTACCACCATTTTCTCCTGTATTCTTACGATGTTTTCAATGTGTTTTACTTCGGAATAGACATTGTTTAGTTTAGAATTTAAGAATTTTGAATTTTAAAGGTTACACTAGAAAAGCGAGACATTGCTTTTTTTGAAATTTTTATCAAGCAGTCAAATGAATACGTTCACTGTTCCAATTAACTGCCAGACAACAATGAGCGTATTTTGCAATAATTTAGTTTAATCCATTACCGCACAATCCCTACTTCTGACGACCCTGAGAAAGGAGCTTTTAGAAAACATCGTGGGAAAAGGAGAACATGCTGATAATCATCATTTTCTGCTTTTCCCACAATGTTTTCTACCTTTTACAAAACAAATTTCAAAATTTCGATCACTTTTATTTTTGTCGTCTGCAAATGCTTTCGATTTGGACAAGCCTAAAATACTGTCGTTTTGTAATGAGTTAAGTCTTAACCAAACGACATAATGATAAACACAAAGCATTTGCAGACGATGTATAAAATACAGCAGGAATTGTGAAATTCGTCTCCGAAAGAGAAGAAAATATTCTGGAAAAAGGAGGAAAAATACAAGTTTTTTTTTTTTCCACGGTGTTTTCAAAAGCTCTTTCCATGATTGTAGTCAAAACTTTGGGTTGTATGATAAAGGTTTAGGACATGGTAGATCAGGATTAGAATGACTTTTGCAGACAGTGTTGATCAAGATCAGACAGCACAGATCGTACTGTGTTTGCGGACAGTCCTCTCTTTTGTAAAATAATGCAACAAAAAAAAACCCTGAAAATTAAAATGCTTTGGTTTGTGCTTCTGATAAGGAATACTTTATTCATTTAGCGCTTCTAATCTTTCAGTACCGTAGGGAAAGCAGTGGCTTCTGAGGACGGCATAGATAAAGATCAGAATGCACAAAACATGCAGTCTGATCTTGGATCCATACCGTCCACTTGTTAAGTCATGCCCATGTGATAAAAATCTTTCTGAGGTTCAGTGGATTGTAGTTTAACCCTTTACCACACATTCCCGACTTTTAACGACCCTGAAAAAGAAGCCTTTTGAAAACATTATGGATTAAGGAGAAAATGCTGGTAACCAGCATTTTCTCCTTTTTTCCACAATGTTTTTTATATCCTTCACAAAACAAATTTCAAATGTTTGACTCACTTTTATTTTGTCGTCTGCAAATGCTTTTAATTTAGACCGGTCTAAAATTTTGTCGTTTGGGTTAAGAGTTAAACTATTGAAAAAGGTAAAATTTATACAGCATTGAAAAAGAAAAGGATTATGAAGAAAACAATTAGTATTCTATTGCTGTCAATTACGTTCACTTTCGAGGGCTAAAACAGGATTCAACAATAAAAAAACAACAACCGTTCACATTCTCTGGTTATATTAATTGTTTAGAATGAAGACATGGAATGAGTACACCAAAGATCAACGTGTAAGCTCTATGCAGTCTGATCTTAATCTGCATCGATATTAACAGCAGTAATGGATGTGAAAATTTCGACATAATTTGTTAATTTTGTCGGGATTAAGTTTCGGGACTATAACATTGTTTCTAGGAAACCGTATGTGGACGAGAATAAGGCCTGCAACGCTCCAAAAGGGGCATATGGGCATCTGCGTAAAGTGTCGTCTCGGATTAGCCTGCGCTATCCGCGCAGGCTAATCCGAGACGCCACTTTACGACTTCGTTAGATTTTTGTGTAACAGCTAATTACATAAAAACAGAAAGTGCCGTTTTCGATTAGCCTGCGCCAAAGGTGTACAGGCTGATCTTAGACGACACTTTACGCAAATGTCCTAATGGTCCTTGTCGCGTGTTGCAGGCAAAATTATCGTGGGTTTAACCCATTACCACACAATCACTACTTTTGACGACCCTGAGAAAGAAGCCTTTAGAAAACATTGTGGGAAAAGGAGAAAATGCTGGTAATCAGCATTTTCTCCTTTTCCCACAATGTTTTCTACCCTTCACAAAACAAATTTCCAATTTTCAGTCACTTTTATTTTGTTGACTGCAAAAGCTTTGGATTTGGACAAGCCGAAAATTTTGTCGTTTGGTAAAGGGTTAAACAAGTCTGTTTAATTTGCTTATGTATTCGCATTTCTTTCCAAAGTTTTCCTTATTGTTGTTTTGAATGAACATTTTTTCCAAAAACACCACTCTAACCATGTGTTTTGGATGCCGCAAGAAGATATCAGATCTTTGCAAAGGAAAGCCAGCACATCACAAGTCTCACTGTGCAAAAGAATTTGATACCAAAAATTTTGGGCTGTACCACGAACGACATGAGACCTTCATCACATCGCAGGTGGGTAAAATATTTAGTTGACTTCTCCAGTTTGAGTTATTTTTTATCAGTACTGTCAGTACTTTTTCTGTAAATCAAGGATGACAAAGTATCTTTTATAAATACAGTACGTGTATTCTTTCTCCATCTAAAGAATACTATGTGGGTCGTCTCTTCAGTGACCGCAGCTATGAGTTCAAGATTGAATTTTGATAACCATGTATCTTATTTTGTGCAAAGCCGAAGGAAATAAACCCAGTTAAACTCATTCTTTCTCAGGCAAATGAGTTTTTCGGTGGCACACAAATATGTAATTAGAATTGGCATTTTAAAATACATTGGGCGAGGCCATCGATCGTTGAGATACTTATTTTTGATTGAAAATAGCTTCTCTCGCTCATAGCCTTTTATTGGCGCAATGATACAAATTTGCCTACTGACCCTGGACTTTTTCGTTCAAAAACAAATTCGTTCCATGGCTTGTTCGTCCTATGATTGCGCACTACTCCATTTGATCGCTCATGAATATTTATAGATCGAAGTAATTGATTGTAATGTTAGAAATTAAATGTAAAAGGCTAAAGATATTTCAAAATTATAGTTTTAAGGTACATGAGTACTCTCCCTTCCACCGAAAAGGTATTCATTTGCTTTTAAGCTAGTATTTTAACAATATGTCCTTTTTTCTTTCAAACTATTGATTCCACGCAATTGGTTTCCTTGACAAATACCACTTCAGCGTTCTCAACGCTTTGATTCTTTGTCTGAAGACATGTGTTACTCTTATTTTCTTTGTGTCTCATACCACTCTCAATTATAAAATGCTAGCTCACCTATCCATACATGTGTTTCAGGAGTTACAACATTATATACAATGACACTGCAGTAATGAGTATAATTAAGAAAATGATAGAAAGTTTTTACACTTGTTTTTGAAACTTTTTTTACACAGTGTGGGCCAGCCAAAATATACCCGGCGTGGACTATCATTGCGGTGGTGTACCATGTAATAGCGTTATTCTATGATACGTACAAGACACGTGATGCAGCCGGGAAAGCGAGCGCCAACTACTTCCTGTATTTACACAATTGGAGTTACCTGCTCTTAGTTGTGTACGCCATTGTGGACTGCACTGTTACCCTGTATGTCCACTGTCATCGTAAACATCTTCTGAAAAGACATCAAGGTAAATCAAACCCTTTTCTGTATATAGTAGAACAAAGTCAGGACGACAAGATTTTGGGCTTTTTCAAATTAACCTTTTACCTAACGACAACATTTTAGACTGGTCGAAATTGAAAGCACTCGCAGACGACAAAATAAACGTAACTAAAAAATGGAAATTTGTTTCCAGCAGGGTAGAAAACATTGTGGGAAAAGAAGAAAATGCTGGTTACCAGCATTTTCTCCTTTTCCCACAATGTTTTCAGAAGGCTTTCTCAGGGTCGTAAAAACCAGGGATTGTTTGGTAAAGGGTTAAAAGAATTTTTCACATGACAAAATTAAATTTGACGCTTGAAGATATATTTCTTCAAAAGAATTAAAAACCTATTGGGTGAAAAAGGAAACTTTGTTTACCAGTATATTCTCCTTATCCACAATGATTTCAATAACCTTATTCCCAAGGGTCGTACCGACAAGAAGCTTATTATGCTTAACCCTTCTCCTGCTGAATAAGATGAATGAACCTTTTCAAGCCCATAGAAAAACCCAAATCGTGCTATTTAAAATGCATTCTTTTGAAGAAAAATGTTACCTTATCGGACAGTGTAGATCCAAGACCAGACTGCACGTTCTGTGCAGTCTGATCTTGATCTACGCTGTCCGCAAATCGTCAGCAACTCGCGATCAGCAGCCTAAGAGTTAAGATTAACAAGTTGTATCAAAAGGTTTACACTTATTCTTTTTTCTACGTGCTTTTCTTGTCTGTAGCATGTCAACTATCAAGCCTATTATTTTTACGCTTTTAACGTGTAGAACGGGACGCATTACTGTCAAAAATTCATACTGCCGCACTGAAATATAGGTCTCTTACTCAAACCGTGGTAATCGATGAAATATTTTGAAATAGTAAGTTACAATTAATTGTATGGAGACTTTTTGAAAACATCTGTAACTCAGAGTCTGAATTTGACTGCACATCTTTTTCTTTAAAAAAAAAAAAAAAAAAAACTTACAGAATTTCTATAGAATTCACACATAACTGTTTAGGACAAAATAGCTCACAAAATACAACGAAGAAAAAAATATCGGACTGCACATTCAATTTTTACCTATGGGCAAAGGTTACACAACCTCTGAAGCATACGAATATTTTTTCTATAAATGGCTGGGAAAAATCCTTCGCTGTTCACGGTTGTATTGTCTGTTACTTGCAGTGAACGATAATGAAATCGGGGTTGTAATGAGAGACAAAGAGGTCAAATTCTCCTACAAAACAATAGGTAAGTATTGCACTAAATATAACAAGTACGTAAACGACATAAATTTCGTATTCATTGCGCCAGTGATCAACGACGGAATAAAAAACTGAGATAAAAGTTCAAGCACATCGTTAAGCTGTAGCACTGAATTAAAAAAATATCAACCCATATTGTCTTTAAATATTCTAGTACGTAGAAGCGAGTGATCTCAGTTGATCATTGCGATACTTCACGTGAACAGAGGGTAGTATCTCGTAGAATGTAGATCTATACAATCAAACGGAAGTGCAGACCGCATCACCACCAACAAAATATTAGGCCGCGATGAAAAGTTAATTTCATATTCTGTTCGTAAGTTCAATAATTTGCATTTCTAGGTTTACACTAAGGCCGAAATTTTGAGATCTACCTTGGCTCAAGTCATTCTCTCCTCAAACAAGTTTGCAGCTAACGACGTTCATTTATACCATTCTTGTAAAAAAAGGACAGTCAATATGAGTTGCATTTTGATATGTGGTTGCAGATGAAAACAGCGTGGTAATAGCAGAATTGCTTCAAACAGCGTAAAATGTGTGTTAGAGGACAATTCTTCTACAGGAGAATTTAAATATTCTTTTTAATGCACGGTCAAAACCCTGGCGCCACGTAATTCCAGTGCTTTGATATATTTCCTGCAGTTTTGTATTTATCCGCTTAGTCCTACTTTACTTGTTCGATAGTTAATCATATTCATGGGACATTTTCATATATAATTCTAATTAGCTACACGTATTCACTTTAAAATTGCCGTCTACAGTAAACAGGTAGAATTAGGGAAAAGTTTACAAACCACTCGTATTCCAAACCCAGCAAAGTGGCTAATCTCTGAACATAGGATCTGAATATTTGGCCAAGCTTTATGGACTTAAGTCTTTCAGCGCCAAATATTTAAATATAGAAACCTGAACTCTGTCGACGGCTTTAACACATTACCACACAATCCCTACTTTTAACGACCCTGACAAAGAAGCCGTTTCTTTTTCGTCCTAGTATGCTTGATACGTGTATGACGTATGTTCTATTGTTCTAGGAGAAATATACCGTATACAGTGGTACATGAAGGTCGACTGGGTCCTCTTTACAACGTCCTCTGTTATCGGAATGACGGTGACCGTTATTTACTGGACTCTGTATGTTGTTGGTAAGGAACTTTAACAGTTTGAGAGGTGAATTAATACGATGAAACATAATGGATCGTTAAAAATAGTCGAAATATAACTCTGTCATGATTCTTTTGCCAGATTATTTTATAACGGAACAAACAGTGTAGTTCAAAATCAGACTGTGTACACGTTTCATGTAATCTACAGAAACTGGTCTTAGCCTACATTGTAAAAGAAGCCACTTAGTTAAATAGTGTTTCTATCCAATTATTCCATAGCCAACTTTCGCGGACATGGAAAAATCGATATTGGCCAATTTTACCTCTATCTTTTTACATAGAATTATGAAGGGCCTACGTAAATAAACGCTTATAACTTCATCAATTTTCAGAATTGAAAATTATCTCAAGTGAGTTAAGAAAATTCAATTTATTCTCTTTCAAATGAATTTAGTTGTAAAAATTTCGGAAAAGAAACTTTTGGTCCTTTTTTAACTTAAAAATTGTAGGTATGGTTTATATAGAATAAAGAGGAAAAACGTATTTTCCGAAGTCAAAAACTGTAATATTTGTTTAATTTTCTTTCTTTGACTTGAAAAGTCAAAATTATCTCAAGTGGTGTCAGTTAGTTTATTCATTTGTCTTTCAAATGGTATAAGTTTGAGTCATTTAAAAAAATAAACTTTTGGTCCTTTTTACAGTTTTTTAATGCCACTATCCTATTTTTTTTTTCTTTTTCCGTGAACGTTCGGAGTATGCCGTACTTTGCCGATATTGGCCGAGTCTCACTGTTAGATAACCCTGCCGGGTATCTTTATTGTGTTACGTAATGTTTTATTGACCAACGTACCCCCTGCTATGTTTATGATATACATGTATCCACATGATTATAAACTGGAATTTATACCCGGGTTGTTTGATCATGACAGTATCCCTAAGATATTTTATTATGTATCTTTTTTACCTAAAAGACCAGAATTTAATACTTATGAGATTATTTCCTTTTACAATCATTAAGATTAAGATCTGAAATAAGAACATTTGATGATTTTTTTTTTCAAGTTTTCAACTTTTTGAAATTCATGCCGTATCAATTTTTTTTTCTGCTGACAGCTCACAAACTCATGTTTCCTTGCTTTTTTCAAATCGGTCTTTGATCTGTCATATATAGAAGGCCTTTGAAAACACTGAAGAAAAAGATTTCAACATTTTCTCATTTTCTTGCAATATTTTTAATTCTACAAAAGATAGGTTCCATTTTCTTTTATGTTGTAATATTTGTCTTTAGAAAATTACTTCATTTTGAACAAGTCTGAAATTTTGTCTTTTTGGTAAACATTCAAAAAACAAGCTTAACCTGTTACTGTAGAAATACGACATCTAACGACCCTGCTGTTGATTAATTTGTTTAGGATAAAATATGGAAACAGGTGCATTATCTTTTTACAAATTATCTTTTACTTTTCAAACAATATTTTCTACATCACTCAGTCAGTTTCTCCTGCAAAGAGTATTTACCGTTCAAAGAATGACAACACTAGATCAAAATTGATACAGATTATGAATATAGCGGTAAAAGATGAAAAAAATGCGAATTCTTCTTCATCGGCGACTTTATGATTTAGCTGCTGCATAAGCCCCTGTACAGACTCATGAAATATCCCAAAGAAATAGCATCGTTTTGAATTTGCTCTGTGGGGAAAGGTAATATTGAACCTTAAACCACAAAATTCCTGAGATTTAACTATCCTGAGGTAGAGGGCTTTTGAAAACATTGTGAGAAAAGGAGAAAATGTTGGTAACCTGAGCTTAAACCTTTTCTCGCAATTGATCCTATTTTAGACAAATTTCGTCGTTTAAGTCACGAAAATGATAAAATTTGGATAAGTCTAAAATATTGTCGTTTTGTAGGGGTTAAGTTAACATATTGTTGTACAAATACGTTTTCTGACGACCGTGCAGTTGATCTCCAACTTTTCAAAATAACCTTTTTTTTACAGCAATCAATTTGTGACAGTTTCTCCCTTCTTTCAAATGTCCCCCTTTAACATCTTTAATATTTTAATTGTTCATTGGAAGAATTAGCCTAAACAGTGAGAGATGGTTCTTCCATTTTTAAAACGGCGCAACCTTCAAAAAGCATAACCGCTAAGAGTAAATAAAAGATGAAAAAAAAATTGACATAGACCATGTATGTAAATACAAGCTACTTCTCCTTTACCAGTGACTGAAAAAGTTACCTGCTGCGTAATCATTATTTATTATTTCAAGAGATAGTATTTAATCAACCTTCTATTACGAATGATCTACATGTATTTTGGTTTGAAACCGGTTTTAACACTGCTTGCTGGTGAATTCTACCGATGAATAGTTGAAATGACACTGTCTGCATCATACATAACTTTTTTCGAGAAATAAATACCATTTTATCTTTATCATGCCTGTAAGCGGCGCTAGAGTGTCGCATCGGATCAGTTCACATGAGCTGATCTGTTATGATACTTTCAACACGAATATTTTTTTTATAACTTTCAGTTGCGTCTCGAGCACATTTTTTCCCATTTCGGATGCCATAAAAGGAATCTTAAGTATATATACTGCATTGGCAGCGTTTTTAAACTTGTGTGATAATAATAGCTTGGACCTACTTTTATGTATAAAGATATAGTTTAGTGCATAGATAGACCTAAGTTGTTCCGAAAAACTTATACTTAAACAGCCTTTAGACTCGCTCAAAATGGAAACATTTTAATACATATATTGATAGTAGTAGACACTGTAAGCAAATGCAACATCGCTCATTAAGCCAAAATACAAATCGGCGCCACACAGATGAAATCCAACTTTAAATGAATGCTTTTTTATATGTCGAATTTGTAACTTTTTGTGTGCATAAAACCATGTACATCTACTCTAAAGTAGAAAACATTTTAGGAACAGGAGAAAATTTTCTCCCTTTCCAGCAAAGTTTACAAAAGCCTTTTCTCTCAGGTCTGTTAGAGTCGAGAGGGTATGATTGCTGTAGTGTTAAACTGGAACTCTCAAAATGCCGAATTTTCTGCTGAATTAAACTTGTTGATTTTGCCATAATTATCAAAGATATTTTTTCAACCAAAATAATTTTCGACATATAGAATCAATCAGGTCCAAGATCAGGCAGCTTGTTTTGTGCAGCCTGTTATAAATCTAAAATGTCAGCAAAAGTACATTTGGACGGATTAGATTTCAGGATTAGACTACCTTTTCAAAGACAGACGTTATCATTTGAGTTGCATTTAATTTGTTATCTGTAAATGTTTTTAACTTGGTGGTGTCCAAAATTTCGTCATTCAGTTTTTTGATGAGGAAATTTGCTTTATGTGGCAGTTACATTACCAACCCGACCCTGAGAAAGAAAGACTAAAAGTGCATTTGGGCGGATTAGATTTCAGGATCAGACTACAAAAAGTGCATTTGTCGAGAGCAGTTTTAGGACCGATCAGTTTATGTCTCAGAGAATCAAAACTTAACCCTTAATCCGAGGATAAATGAATTACAAACCGACAAATAAAGCTGAAATATAACAATTCAATGTTTTTTTTTTTTTTCAAGAAAAATCTCGCTTTATCTGGAGGTGAAATGCCAATATGCTGTCGAGTCTAATGAGGGTGCGCATTATGTGCAGTCTGATACTGATATTCAAGAGCCACAGTGGCTGTACCAGACAAAGGGTTTAGGTTAAAATCAGAAAAAAATGCCAGGGCAGATATTCCGTCTAGGCAAGGACTGTGAATTTGAAGCTGGCTACTGTTACGTAATGTTACGTTTCTCTTATCTTTTATCGCTGCAGGCGATTACTTATATACACGGTGTAAGTTCGCCAAACTCCGGAAACTCCCGGATCTTTACGTATGATATCGATTATTTTCATCGATTTGTTGATATGTGAGACTGCTGATAAGGCATGTCCGTGAAAGTTGGCTATGTTTAAATGAAGTGTGAATTGAAAAGCTGCCATGCCCGCATAGAATTATCCCAGAAGTCTATTTTCGGAAAATCTGAGCCTGAGCCTTTGCCCCTCGAAGTCTGGGTCCAGGCGAAAATAAGTTCCTTTTGGCTCCTTATTGCAGTCTTCTTATCACAGTCGATACAGTTCTGTTGCTATGATCATTAATTTATTCGTTCGTCTGTTGTGCGATTTTTGACAAAGTTACTTCAAAATGATATAAATAAAGAGAAAATGACAACACTGGAACCCGACCTAATGCGTCCCTGGGCCCGTATTCACCAACTATTCTTAAGAACACTCTTTGTCTTATTCTCCAGAATTTTCTATATTTGTAAGTAACACAACCTCTGATTGGCTAAACCGAATGGTTTAGCCAATCAGAAGTTGTATTACTTACAAATTTAGAAAATCTTTGAGAATAAGACTAAGAATATTCTCAAAAATGTTTGGTGAATACGGGCATCCATATAAGCATAGATTTATGAATTTCCCCATGGATTGGATGAGAAACATCTGACAAATCACTCTATTGTTCAAACTTTCGGCTATTACCTTTTTGAAGAGTTTGAAACTCTTAAAAGACAAAAACCTTAATATTGAAAGACATAGTAATTTATCCAATACATTTGGTAGAGACTTCTGTCTCTGCCATTAAAATTACAAGACCTAGAGTTTCGAAGTAGAATTTGATACATAATACTTTGTGAACACTTCCCCAATGACTGATTTTTACCAATGTTTTATAGTTAGCGCTTTTCCTAGAGAGAAGTCAGGGTTCTGATATGATCGGGATGTTCTAAGCCATAAAGATCACTTTTTTCAAGTATTGCATATTCTTCATCTTTTCAGACATTTTACCAGAATTCAAGGCAACGCTTTTACACGAAAAAGGTGAGATATATTTAACTCTTTCCCAAACAAGCCCTGGTTTTTACGTGTCTGCACTACAAGTCTTTAGAAAACACTGTGGGAAAAGGAGAAATTGCTCGTAACGAGCAATTTCTTCTTTTCCCACAGTGTTTTCTAACTTTCTGCCATTGTCATCAAATTCAAAATTGTCATCTGCAGACACTTTGAGTTTGGGACAGCCTAAAATTTGTCATTTGGGAAAGGGTTAAACAAGCATGCCCCTATTTGCATACGCAAAAGTACACGAATTTTCTATAATATAGCCTGCTACGAGCGGAATGGGGCATTCGAATATTTGCGTAAAGAGTCGTCTCGGATCAGCCTGCGCACTCTGTGCAGGCTAATCTGAAACGACACTTTCCGTTTTTATGTGATTTTCTCTTTTGCAAAAGTCTATTTTGTCACAAAATCTGATTGGTAAAGTGCCGTTTCGGATTAGCCACCACGTTCTGCGCAGGCTGATCCGAGACGACAATTTATACAAATGTCCCTTTTGGCGTGTTGCAAGCCGGACAATTACGTCAAAAAATCATATTTTTGATTTGATACTTTGGCTCTATTTGCAGAAAAAAAAATCTGCAAGGTTATGGGAAAGCTTGATGCTCACTGTACTCAACTTTGAAACCAAAACCAATAAGGGCGAGATATGCTAAACTATCTCATACTGAAAGGCTCCAAAGAACATTTGTTTATTCATTTTGTTGTCTATTAATATGTCTAATGATCTTTCTCTAAAATTATTTCCCTGAAAATTATGGCTTTCTTCAATTATCAGATTATCATATCACCGAAAAAAACCCATCGAGTATTTTCAGTCCAGGAATAAGACTCCTATAATGGCAGTTTAAAGCCAACTTTTGTTCAGAATGTCTTAGCGACGCAGACGATGTAGATCAATCATCAGCTTGACTGTATATTTTGTGTAGTCTGATCTTGATCTATACACTGCGTCCAATAACAAATAAAGACGTGACAGGCGCTTTTAACGTTCTCGATAGTTTTTTTCTAATTATTATTTTTTTCTGTTATAGTATTCGACTTCGACAGCCTGGCTTTCTACGCCATCAATTCCTGTATGATACTGCTACACATCCTGATCAGCGCCAAGCCATTCCGACTGCTCCATTTCTTCATGCCGGAACTGTTTATGACCATATATATACTGTTTACTGCTATACATTATGGGGCTTCTGGAAAGTATATTTATTCCGTGTTTGACTGGGAAGACACTTTTATCACCGCCGCCAAAACTGTTTTAGTGCTTTACTTCTTGGTACCCATCATACACCTGTGTATATACCTCATTGTACAGTTGCGGACCAGAATTGGAAGATGGTGCCATTTGAAATATTCCGTGTCAAGGTGGAAAAAAGTGAACAAAGTGCAGGCCATGCAAAACACGGCCTTTTGACATTACTTATGTTACCTCTACATGCGATACAGACGGACCCGTTATGTTGCTTTTGTTCTTTCAAATTCTATAATGTATATGTATCACCTCCAATCACAATGTTGTAGTAGACTACTCTGTAAGCACCATGTTAGTTAAAACTTATTATTACTAACTGACCTAAATCTTAGACTAAGTGTGAAGACATTGTGGTAAAAGCAAAATCAGCATGTAACTTGAAAGTTGTCCACTGCAAGAAGTCAAAAAAATAGTTGTAAGCGCTGGGTACTGTAAACCAGAAATGAAACTCTTTATTAACTCTTTACTAAACGACAAATTTTAAAACTGGTCCAAATTGAAATCATTTGCTAATGACAAACTAAACTTTGTAAAGATTGGGAAATGTCTCATCGAAAGGGTAGAAAACAGTGTGGGAAAAGGAGAAAATGCTGGTTACCAGCATTTTCTCCTTTTCCCACAATGATTTCAAAAGTACTTTTCCTATGGATCACTAACACTCGGGATCAGGTGACAAAAGGTTAAATTCGAATTTATTGAAAACTCTTTTGTTAATCGGCAGTTATTATGTAGACCATAAATAACAATACTGTTCTTCCTATGAATCCAAAGAACCATCTGATTGGCTGAGACCCTCTGTCTCAACCCGAATAAGATGGCTAGACTTGGGATATGGATTCAGAACATTATCTCCCGCTAGATGGCATTCTATAAATACTCATCTATCTAATAAGGGCATCCTGGGTACAGAACCAAACCTCTTTCCTACGCGACAACCGTTACTTTGAATTTAAAACTAAAATAAACCTTGTGCAATTCACCCAGCTATGATCAGCAGTTTATAGAAATCTGGACCTAAAGCAGGTCTCATTTCTCCTCAAACGTATTGGTAAAAGCTAATTTCAACATTGCTACTTTATAGAGCGTAATATTACAGTCAGCCCGCTTTCGGGGCTAGTGATGCGTCATATAAGACAGTCGAATCTTCGAAGAATATGACATGCGCAGACAACGGGAATCAGAATTGAATTGTGAAATGTGAATGCAGCACCATGGTTTTGCAGTTTTTCGGAGTTGAAGAACAATCAGTAAAGCATGCAGGACGTCTTCTTACGGCTGGAAAGGAGCTGGCACATGCACCGTATGTCGGTTTCCATCTGAATTTTCATTTGTTTTTTAATCTTGTCCTTTTGTCAATGCTTATGGACAAATAAAACAATTGGACGGGGGCGGCCAATCACATGTTGATCTATTAAAATCGTTGATTGCCTTGGATACTTGTATAATGTTTTATTTGAAAATCAAAATCCCCTTTAAATTGTACACAAACGTCAAGTTTTGCAAGGGTCACGTGACTTCCGCCCACGGGAAAGTAATGACGTCATAAAACGTTGTCATCATAGCGACGTCGCTTTAGCCATATACCGTAAAGGCATATGAAATAGCGCTGATACTTTTCTTACAATATCTTAAGATGAAATTCAACCATGCTTAGCAAATCACAAGGAATACGTGCAAAATGTCGGGAATAGATGAACTCCTCATCGGGTATGTTTAAAATATTTCATTTTCACTAGGTTATTTTAGAGGAAAATAGCCTTAGATTCTGTAGATTGTTTTCAGGCTGTTAGCTATTTTCTATGCATTGGATCTGTGCCATGGTTTGGCAAAATGCGGTTTCAGGCATGTTCGTGATGCATTATATGTCCTGCAACACGTGAAAAGTGGCATTCGGACATTTACGTAAAGTGTCGTCACGGATCAGCCTGGGCTGTCCGCGCAGGCTAATCCGAAACGACACTTTCCGTTCTGATGTGATTTTCTGTTTCGCAAAAGTCTACTGTAGCACAAAATCTAATGTAGTTGTAAAGTGCCGTCTCGGATTAGCCTGCACGAACTGCGCAGGCTAATGCGAGACGACACTTTACGCAAATGTCCCAATGCCCCTTTTCCCGTATTGTAAGCCATTATTATAAACCAAGTTATCATGTTGTTATGGGTTCTAAAAATCCGGGTTTTTTTTCCATAACGATAGAGAGGAGAAAAAAAGGACTGAATGTAGATGAGTGGTCTTTTGACACACAGGAAATTGACTGAGAGCAGAAAGTTTCGACTCTGGTCAGCCTGCGCGGAATGCGCAGGCTGGCCTGGTCGATACTTTTTGCAAATGCATTGAGCCCCTTTCAAACCCCCCCCCCTCCGGCAACCCAAACTGGCGTATTTTTCATTATTCAGGAGTTTTAATCCATGATACCCTAATATTTGTTTTCTTTTCAAATGATTGATTGCTTAAAAAAAACCAAAAAAAACCAACGAATCTTTTGTTAAAAGTGGGAAAGTGAGACCGAAACGGGCTTCACACATGGAGCCCTGGCTAACAAGTTCTCTACCACTAACCTATCGACTGGAACGGGCTTCACACCTTGAGCCCTGGGTCCGTATTCACCAACCATTCTTAAGAACACTCTTAGTCTTATTCTTCAGAATTTTGTCAATGTGAAAGTAAAAGAACCTCTGATTGGCTAAACCAATGGTTTAGCCAATCAAAGGTTCTGTTACTGTCACAGTCAGAAAATCTTGAAGAATAACACAAAGAACGTTCTTAAGAATGGTTGGTGAATACGGACCCTGGTTAACAAGTTCTCTACCACTAACCTACTGAGACTGCTCAACGTCTATACTGTACTAATTACACCTACAAGTTATATCAAAAATCGCCCTTGCAGGTCTGGAAACAATATTAATAAAAAATGTTTGATTATGACAAATTCAAATGCAATACCAAAGAAGCTTTGTGGTCCAATGATGGGATTTATTACCATCTTACATCTATGAAGTAGAAATAAATGTTTAAGTCTGTTGGGAAGTCTGTGTATACAAAATAGTGCATACTTCTGGAAAAACTCTAATGAGAGACAGAGACAGAGACAGAAATAGACAGTCAGACAGACAGACACAAGGACAGAGAGAGAGACACACACACATAGAGAGAGACAGAGAGAGAGAGAGACAGACAGAGAGAGGCAGAGAGAGAAAGAGACAGACAGAGAGACAGACAAAGAGACGGACAGAGAGACAGATAGAGAGTGAGACAGACAGAGACAGATAGACAGAGACAGAGACAGACAGAACGATTCTATTTTTTTATATGCTTAGCCCGTTTTTAAAATCGAAAAAGTCTCTCGCCAGAGATTATTCAAGTGTTTTTTCTACATTTTCAGGGCATGTCTTCAGGAGAAACAACCCTCATCTCTGCCTTGGATGGCAGAAAAAACAGAGACCACCTCTGTTGTTGAGGTTGAAGACATAAAACCTGGGGAAAAAATGGAGGTTGGGAAGAAGAGCCATGCCCAACATTACAGCAGAAGAGATGATGAAATAATCTCAAGACAAAGAGATGATGAAAGTAATGCTCAAGAGGCGATTACTTCCGATGACAGATTTATCGACAGTGATGACGGTAATTCTGGAAAAGGATTGACGGATTTTGAAATAACTGGAAGATCAACATTACAGAAGAAAGTTATTGGAGTCTCGTGCAGATATCAAGCAATGGAGCATATAGAAAGTGCACATGGTAGCAATGCAAAATCCATGACTAATCCTACTGAGGGATTCACGAACAAAGCGCCTACAAAAGAACATGGTGGCACTGCGGATACTTCTGATCGTGCGTGTAGGTCACGAGATAGGAGGGCCACTCAACTTAGAGCAACTTACGTACCCGAAAGAGATAAACATTGTCCAGAGAGGAGAAATAAAGGGAAGAGTGTTAAATGTACACAGAAAATTACTCGAAGTATGGTGGAAGAATCAAGGACAGGAGTCATTGATAAATCAATGACTTCTAATAAACAAAACATTGTCAAGGACGAAACTGCCAAGCGTCCCGATATTACATTTGATGACGAAGACCGGCTGAAAGAATTTACAGCTGTAACCAATGAACATGTGAAAGGATTGATTAAGGAAAACGTGAAAAGAGCCATAGGAGGAGAAGTGGAGGACATAGGCAAACATGCACTCGATGGAACAAGTAAAGCAGAAATTAAGATTTCAAATAAGAGCAATAGCTGTAGGAACCTACTGAAGCAAACTACCAAGCAAAGTAACGGAGACAGCAGCAAAATAGCTACATGCAGGAAGAAAATGGCTGTGGATATAGACGCACAGCTTGATCAGTTATTGAACATCACAGCAGATGTTTGTCCGCATGGACAAATTGTGAACGAGACTGGGATAGGACCTAATGATATTGAATTTGATCTGGCTCGAAAGAGCAGTCCATATGTTGTAGACGAAAGTGATGTTGAATGGAATGATGGTCGAGCTTTTACACCAGTAGCTACGACTGATGACGAGTCTTCTCGCGGATACACGAGAAGCAAAGATAGAAAAAGGGGCAGAAGTAGAAAAAAGAATACAAGAAAACATAGAAGCAGACGTCAGAGTAGTGAGGACCAGGTTAGTGTGGAGAGCCGCTGTGAAACACGTGAAAATAGACTGAGAAAAAATGATAATGATGATGAAGACATTGATGAGATAATTAAATTCACTACTGAAATGATGGATATTAAACAACCGAAACTCACCGTCAAGGGGCGTGGAATTAAAACAAAACTTAAGTGTGAGGAACAAAGGGGTGATGGGAGACAAGTTGATGAAAAATTGGCAATCACAGAAGAAGAAATAGAGGAACTAAACAGAAAAAGCGAAGCGCTTTTTCAAAAACGGATCAGAGAGCTGAGAAAACCAAAGAAGAAATCTAATGTCATTCGTATAGACCAGGAACCTTTACAGAGAAGAAAACGAAGATATAAACTTTTACCAGAAGACAATCTGATCGATACTCAGGACAAGCCTCGAATATCTCCAGTGGTATTAGAAGATGACGATGTGTACGACATATCTCCTGTCAAAAATAGGGAAACAGTGTTTGATACAGATACTGATGAGTCAGACAAACTCTGTCTGTCTCAAAATATTAAACTTGATTCTTTAATGACGAAAGCGGAACCTAGTATTGGAATATCAAAAGTCAGACAAGTTAAAAGTGTAATCGGAGACGTCAAAGACAGACAACACAGCACTGATTGTGACAAAGTAAGGTCAAAATCTAACTTTCACCGGAAAAGAGAAAGAAAAATACTGGGAAATAAGAGGAAAACTAGAAAGAATAAGACGGACAAGGATAGAGTAGAGGTGCATATGAGTGATAGGCTCAAACCATGCGACGATCAGCAACCTAGCACAAGTGGAATTGACATTATTTCCAAGGGAGAGACAAATGAGACTCCAGAACAGGAGAAAAAACATTCGGATCACATTCAAACGGACGATGTTGTGGAAATCTCTTTGAACAATGGACGAGGAGAAAATCGAAGTGAAAGACCGCTAAGGAGAAGTACACCATATCCAAGACGTGAAGAAGTTCAGGCAAACATTGTCGATATGATTTATGAATCAGATGTCGATTCTGATTATAGTTCTGGATCAGATCTTGTTGATAAAAACCCTCCAGTGGTACAGTCACGTGACTTTGATTTCCCACTTCCTGTGGCGGACAGAAATATTAGTGTGTACAGCAGTGAAGACGACTATGACGAGGTAGATTATGATGATTATGACGTGTCTGATGATGACACTGAAAATTCGGACGAGGGGAATACCGGGAAAAAGGGAAAGCTGAGGAGATTCTTTAAATGGCTTTTCTGTTGCACAAAACCCAGGACGGAGGCCTAAATGTTGGAGATGTAATGTTCTTGATTACTGACATAAACGTTGCAAATGATTATTGTTATTGCAATTACGTGTAAATTAGAGACGGTTATACATGGGGCTTTTATGATTATTGATATGCATATGATGTTGTGAAAAATATTGAAACGCTTAAAAAATATATTTTATAATATTTTCAAACTGAATTTTTTTTTCTCTTGTGATCATTTAATCATCTTTCCTAAGAAAATTTTTTTACACTGCCAAAGGAAAATTAGTAAAAAGAAACTATTCAGAAAAATCACGGCAACAGCTACGTGTCAAAGGCGAATGCGTGTCTAAGGCCTGCATAATAGGGTCTGAATGATGGCAAGAGTCTATCTCTGAAGAATTTTCTAAAAATTAAAGTAACATAGTGTCTGATTGGCTAAACCAAATGGTTTAGCCAATCAGACATTATCTTACTTTCATGTCTGAAAAATCAAAATGGTTTAGTAAGGTTAAGTCTAGATTAAGACTAAGAAAGTAAGTAAGATCGGTGTGTGAGTACGTAGCCATAGCTCCACAAGTAATTAAGTATTGCACTTCTAGATGCACTCCTACCTTGCCGATGCAGCAAGCGAATTATGGAAATTCAGAACCTCTACGCCATTATACATTAACCTTTCTTTAAATAACTGACTTATTCTTTAGAGGTAGATACTTTAGGTAGATGTATTTTACTACCTTTTCACAGTGCACGAGCCATCAACAAGTTTCGCAGTCAAAAAATTATAATGGATGAATGAATTTTGCTTATTTATCGTCGCCACCGGTTTCCTATATGGGCGACGTCCCATGAAGGCTGTTAGTATTGTTACAAGGGATATTGACGATACATGACGAAGCCCATCCTAAGTTACGCCTGGTTCTTTAACGTGCTCGGTGTATGGGACGGTCACACGGGACCTCGGATAAATGTCTCCTTCGAAACATTATAAAATCTAGTAATTTTAGATGGCCAGCCGTGGGGATCGAACCCACACCCTCATGATCACCAGTCTTACGCTCTACCAACTGAGCCAAGCAGGCTGGTCGAAAATTTATTGTCAACATCACACGTACGCTACTCGTGGTGTCCGTGGTCGTGAGGTAGAGCGTCGGCCTCGTAACCAAAAGGTCCTGAGTTCGATACCCGGGAGCGGGTGTCAACTTTGGGATTTTTAATTGGCCCACACTTTCGGCGCGAGTACTGGTGTAGTTCCCAGGAAGCAGAATCGAGAGAGATTAGTATAAGTTGTCAGAACTTGTTTCTCAATCGATGTAAAATAAATATGTTCAAACTAAACTACGCTACTCTTTACTAAAGGGAAGCAACTTAATACTAATTTTCAGCAAATTACTCTCCCTTATGAAAAATACGAAATGTTTTTGTGGAAATATCGATTTACTTTAACCACATTACAAAATTTAAGACTGCTCCTAATTCAAAGCAATTGCAGACGACATAGCAGATGTGACAGAGGTTGCTGCAAAAGGTCAGAAAACATTATGGAAAAAGGAATGAATACCAGGGTCCGTATTAACTTGCCACCAACCATTCTTAAGAACATTCTTAGTCTTATTCTTCAGAATTTCGTCTGTGTAAAAGTAACAGAACGTCTGATTGGCTAAACCATATGGTTTAGCCAATCAGAAGTTCTGTTACTTTCACTGTCAGAAAATCTTGAAGAGTAAGACAAAAAAACGTTCTTAAGAATGGTTGTTAAATACGGACCCCGGACACCACAATGTTGTCAAAAGTCTCCTTTCTCTGGGTCGTTAAAACTCAGGTTGTGTGGTAGAGGTTTAACCTTGGAATAGACAATCGATGGTTGTAAAATCATTTTGATTGCCTAAACAGATATGGGTCAAAGTTGGCGTTGCGTTTCTTACTAGGAAATCCAGACTCGACCGCCTCGGGTAGGGATGGTCACGCTGGAATGATCTTGTACAAGGCGTTGTAAAGCTCAGTTCTTGTACTAGGATAACCCAGGAAAGGTTCTGTAACGCCCCTTTGGTCTAACTTTCCTTCGTGTTCAACCCTTTACTGCACAATCACGAGTTTTAACGAGTCTTTGAAAACATTGTGGAAAAAGGAGAAAATGCTGGTAACCCAGCATTTTCTCATTTTCCCACAATGTTTTCTGCCCTTTCAGAGATGGTTCATGAACACGTTTTATCAAGTTAGTTAGGAGAAGAAAGAAAAGGGTTGAAGAAAAAAAAATCCGTTAGTGAAATGGTTTATACATAAAGATACTATGGTTAAACAACTATTCAACCTTATAATACATAAGAACCATGCACATGTGAAAAGGGAGCTTTAACCCTTTCCCAAACAAGCCCTGGTTTTTACGTGTCTGCATTAAAAGTCTTTCGAAAACAGTGTGGGAAAAGGAGAAATTGCTCGTAACGAGCAATTTCTCCTTTTCCCACACTGTTTTCTACCCTTTTTGAGAACTTTCTGCCATTTTCTCAAAATCAAAAATTGTCGTCGGCAAACTCTTTCAGTTTGGAAGAGTCCAAAATTTGTGAAAGGGTTAATCTGTCTCCTTGATGCATTGTACAAAGCAAGACATCACATAATGAGATTCATTAGGTCAAACAACTGGCTAGATCTGGCGGTAGAATGGTCTTTGGTCATGTAAAAAAAAATGACCAATAGCAGAAACGTTTGGCCTAGGTCAGCCTGCGTAGATTGCGGAGAATACACAGGCTGAACTGGGTCAATATGCTTAGCAGATGCAACAAGCCACTTTTTCACAGAACATGACTTGTGGGGGGGGGGGTTGTATATCAAAAACTCAAACTCAAACTTTGAGTTTGTATATCAGACCTCTTGTTGGTCAGAATATCTAAACAGAATCAGAAATGTAAATCCCAGATCAGTATGAAACTTAACCCATTACCACATAATCCCTACTTTTGCCGCCCCTGAGAAAGAAGCCTTTTGAAAACACTGTGGGAAAAGGAGAAAATGCTGGTAACCAGCATTTTCTCCTTTTCCCACAATGTTTTCTACCCTTCCCAGAACACATTTCTATTTTTCAGTCACCTTTATTTTGTCGTCTGCAAATGCTTTCAATTTGGACCAGTCCAAAATTTTCTCGTGTGGTAATGAGTTAAACGCGATCTGATCTCAGATCTGTAGTTGGGCAAAATTATCAAAATGAGTCTTTATGAAACTTTTTTTTTTTCACTTTGAAGTGCTATTGTGTTTCTATACAGAAGTAAATTTACAATATATTGTATGTGATACAAGGGGCGAAGTGGGTATATTTAAATATTTACCTCCGCGAACAATATTGACTTTTGTTGTATTGACTAAGTGGTATACCTGACCCTACAGAGTCCTTGGTCCATACTCTTAAGTTACACTTAATTTGTGGTTCACTTGGTTTTAAATTCGTGGTAAGAAAAGTTTGGGGGATTTTTGTCGGTATGCCTACAGTGATATTTTAAAGGTAAAGTTTGTTTTTTGACATTATATTTTTTATGACTTTTTTTAAGCAATCTAAAGATGATAGATAAATTTCTTTAATCTCGTTTTGTGTTATAGTAAATATTTCCTCCTAGCCACATAGATTCTACGAAGCCGGTTTTCTGTATTGAGCTTTTGGCTTGTAAGCGCGAGTTACTGACCTTTTGCGGACAGTGTGGATTCAAGATCAGACTGCACTGAAAGTGCAGTCTGATCTTGGATCTACACTGTCCGATAAGAAGGTACATTTCTCTAACAAAGTCCGTAACAAATAAACTAATGAAGAAATGCATAGATGAAGTACAAACCGCATCTGGCAGGATTCGAACCCATCAAATATACTCGCTTTCCGAAGTTTAAAAGACCAACACCATAACCACTGAGCCATATTTACCGGCCGATTAGCTCAGTAGGTAGAGCGTAGGACTCGTGAACACAATGTTTCGGGTCTCTACAGGTTCGAGTCCCCGGCTGGCCAACTAAAAAAAATATTAATAGTCTTTCGGATGAGACGTTAAAACGAGGTCCCGTGTGACGGTGCTATACACCGAGCACGTTAAAAAACCAGGCGGAATTCTCAGTAGTTTCGTTCTGTATCCTTGCACTATCCCCCGTAACAACTAACCGTCTTCTGGGGGCGTCGCTCAGATGGGCAACCGGTAGCGACGATAAATAAACGAAAATAATCACTGAGCCATAGAGATCATTCTCTAACACAGTGGTCAGGTAACGTATTTAAATCGGAACGAAGCTATGCATGAAGGGTTGGTCTCCCGAAACAATGTATATAGTTGAAATCTTTACCAAAAAGAACACAATTTTAGGTTTATCCATAATGAAACAAAAAGTAGAGGATGGAATAAGGGTGTTTCAACTCTTTACCACACGACAAAATTTTAGACTGGTTCAGGTTGAAAGCATTTGCAGACGACAAAATAAATGTGGCTGAAGAATCAAAATTTGATTTGGAAAGGGTAGAAAATATTGTGGGAAAAGGAGAAAATGCTGGTTACCAGCATTTTCTCCTTTTTCCACAATGTTTTCTAAAGCCTTCTTTCCCAGGGGCGTCAAAAGTAGGGATTATGCTGTAATGGGTTAAATCATGGATCTGTCTTAGAACAGACAAGAAGCATTGTGGGAAAGGACAAGATGCTGGTTACCAGCATTTCTCTTTTTTTTTTCCAAAAATGATTTTAAAAAGTTTCCTTTCTCAGATACGTCAAAATACTGGCGTTTTGGACAAAGGGTTAATAATATCGTCATCTTCTAGATTTTTTTCCATAATTAAATAGCTTTTAAGACATCTGATATAATCTGATAGAGCAATTTAGCAAACACTTTACAACCCTTTTTAAGTACGTGTGCCAAAGTAGTCTAGTTTCTTCCTTGTACGGACTTGCCTTCCCCCGTCACAAAGTTAGTGTATAACGGCGATAAGCTGTTAGTTGTTAAAAGCAGATTTGATAATTTGACTTGGTAAAATTATAGAAAGTGAAACTCCATAAACCTTTTAACTCACTACCAAACGACAGTATTTTAGGCTTGTCCAAATTGAAAGCATTTGCAGACGACAAAATAAAAGTGACTGAAAATTTGAAATTTGTTTTGTAAAGGATAGAAAACATTGTGGGAAAAGGAGAAAATGCTGGTTACCAGCATTTTCTCCTTTTCTCACAATGTTTTCCACAGGCTTCTTTCTTAGGGGCGTCAAAAGTAGGGATTGTGTGGTAATGGATTAAGCTTTTAAGTCTGAATCTACTGCATGTATTGAACTCATTACCACACAATCCCTACTTTTGACGCCCCTGAGAAAGAAGTCTATTGAAAACACTGTAGGAAAAGGAGAAAATGCTGGTAACCACCATTTTCTCCTTTTTCCACAGTGTTTTCTACCCTTCCCAGAACAAATTTCAATTTTTCAATCATCTTTATTTTGTCGTCTGTAAATGCTTTCAATTTGAACCAGTCTAAAATTTTGTCGTTTGGTAATGGGTTAAGAATTTACCACACAATCCCGACTTTTAACGACCCTAAGAAAGAAGCCTTTTGAAAACATTGTAGGAAAAGGAGAAAATGCTGGTAACCAGCATTTTCTCCTTTTCCCACAATGTTTTCTACCCTTTCCGAATTAAATTTCAATTTTTGATTCAAACTTACTTTGTCGTCTGCAAATGCTTTCAATTTGGATTTGGACTAGTCCAAAATTTTGTCGTTTGGTAATTGGTTAACTCGCATCCTGCTAAATAACTAAAATGAAACAATCAATTCGGTGGTAAAAACCCAAATATTACTATTTCGAAGTTATGTTTTTGGGGAATGGTATTTCCTTATCGGACAGTGTAGATCCAAGATCAGACTGCACGTTCTGTGCAGTCTGATCTTGATCTACACTGTCCGCAAAAGGTCAGTGAGTCGCGCTTAACAGCCTAAGAGTTAAATTGAAGGAAGGCAGGAAAGTTTAAAGTCCAGAGTAAAATTTCAAATACTGAGACAACATTAGTCACCTTTGTAATGGAAAACAGATATTTCCACTAAAATATCATCCGGCAAAATTAGCTTTAATTAAAAATGAGTATTATTGAACTACTTTCACCTTTTCATTTTTTCCCATTTTATCCTTCTTTGAATTATCATTTATAAATCTAAAACCACTATATTCTCAATTTAAAAAGAGATAATAATTACCTCCCTTTTTAGAAAACTAACAAAAGTATCAAAAAATAATTTCAAGATAAACATAAACGGAATTTCTGATCCGTTAGAAATGGCAAAAATATTATTTCTGCATAAATCCTTATTTATCCTTATTTATCAACCAATTAGAATTTTCACCGGAAGTGCATTACACAGGTCTTACCTTAACTCTTTACCAAACAACAAAATTTTAGACTAGTCCGAATTCACACCATTTGCAGACGACAAAATAAACATAACTCAAAAATTGAAATTTGTATCCAGCAAGGTAGAAAACATTGTGGGAAAAGGAGAAAATGCTGGTTACCAGCATTTTCTCCTTTTCCCACAATGTTTTCAAAAGGCTTCTGTCTTAGGGTCGTAAAAAACAGGGCTTGTTTAGTAAAGGGTTAAAAGAACTTCGAAATCGCAATACACACGTATTTGGATATATTCTTTAGGGGCTGAAACATTCAATTAATTTCAGGGTAAAACTAAAACATTAAGACGAAAAAGAAATTGCCTGGTAATGTTTTTTTCCCAACGGCAAGTGCACGAAAAATGAACGATATGTTATAAAATTATCTATCGTAATGCTGCTACTTGTACGGAATATTGTTCCCGCCATTCACCTCCAGAGCCCTTAGTCACCAATCTGTGTTTAGAACATTCCTTGTCTATTTCTGTAACGTTTTCTAAATTTGAATGTAACACAACTTCTGATTGGCCAAACGGTTTAGCCAATCAGAACTTGCGTCACTTTCAAATTTTTCGAATCAAATACACGCACAAGGGAAAGTTACTACAGCATAATATTCCGTATTTACCACATAAATTGTGCACTTCAAGAATCACTGTTCATGATGACTGTGTTGCAACACATTAACCCTTTCCCAAACAATCCCTGGTTTTTACGTGTCTGGAATAGTAGCCTTTTGAAAACATTGTGGGAAAAGGAGAAAATGCTGGCACAATGTTTTCTGCCCTATTATAGACAGAAATTATCTTTTCAGCAAGAGTTGAATTGTCGTCAGCAAATGCTTTCAATTTGGTCTAGTCCAAAAGTTTGTTGTTTGGGAAAGGGTTAACAAGCTTTCCTCCATCAGGTCGTATAAACAAGAGATCGTTCAATATACGGGAGATGGATCATGAGTTATTTATGTGAAGTAGATAGACAAAAATGAGTAAATTTCACAAAGAAATCTGGATCAGCAATGTTTAAGATTTGAGGCTTATAATTACAGTTTCGAGCAGATTCGCACTATATGCATGTGTGTTAAATAAGTAAAATCGTAATGGCTGCATTACCCTGAAAATAAGGATGAAAATAAATACGAATTTCACCTTGCATCATGACAGTTGTCAAGACAAAAAAAAAAAAAAAAAAATACGAAAAATACAACTTTCTTCGAAAAGTCCATCCTCGGATACCCCGGGGTCTCCCTATTTGCTACGCTACATCGACCCCTGGGACAATTGACTAATAAAACTTTGAATCAGCCGCCGAAAATCGATACGAAATGTCATAGCGTACAGTCCACTCGCCCATCACAAAATGATGATGGAACCAATGAAAAGCCAGCATTCGGCCAGCGGTAAAGCGAGGGAAAATCAATTTATTGTCCCAGGGGTCGATGTAGCGTAGCAAATAGGGAGACCCCGGGGTATCCGAGGATGCGAAAAGTCGTACTAACGATCCATAATTTCAAGTTTTTCTGCTTCTCCTTAGGTCGATGGTGTTAATGAGATTCCGTACACATGTGACTAGTGCCCTATTACAACCAACGTTGTGTAACTTGGATGACGAAACGTCGTCAAAAAATATTTTGACACGTGACTTGTTTTATTGGAAACGTGATTCGATCTATAAGTTTTTTTCCCGTCTTAGTATGCAAAAGTGCAATAACATCAATATTGTAATGTACCTTTTATCAATGGTAGGTTAACCACACAAGCATGCGCAGACGCGGGCCAGACGACAAAATTATAGGTTTATATCAACTCCTTACCTCAAGGAAAACACGAAAAATTGAACAAGACCAAATTGATAGCATTCGAACACGGCAAAATAAAAAATAGCTCAATAATGATTTCTCTCTCTGATAGGTAAGAAAACGTTGTAACAGAAAAAAAGGAAAAAATGCTGGATAGCAGCAATGTTTTCAAGAACGGTCTTCTTCTTTGTCACTTTGTCACTTTGTCACTCGTAACCGTGTGGTAAATGGTTAACCCATTATCAAACGACAATATTTTAGACTGGTCCAAATTGAAAATATTTGCAGTCGACAAAATAAAAGTGACTGAAAATTTGAAATTTGTTTTGTGAAGGGTAGAAAACATTGTTGGAAAAGGAGAAAATGCTGGTTACCAGCATTTTCTCCTTTTCCCACAATGTTTTCTAAAGGTGTCTTTCTCAGCGGCGTCAAAAGTAGGGATTGTGTGGTAAATGGTTAATGGCAGCCACAGAAGGAAAACTTAAGATCACCCTAAATGATGGTCTTTGAAAACAGTTCGTGAAAAGGAGAAAATAATAGTTACCATGAATTTTCTTTTCCCACATTAAAACTCGGAATTATGTGGTAGATGGTTAATGGCCATGGGCGGATCCAGGAGGGAGGGCGAAGGGAGGTACTGGGCGTCCGGACCCCCTCTGGAATTTTGGCAAAAATGCGGTTATCGGATTCGTGAAATGGTACTGGTTTTATATTGCCCATCATTTATGTAAAATACAGTCATAAATTTAAAAAAAAAAAGGGGGGGGTCTAAATGTGGAGACCTCCTCATGGTTAAAACTGGAAACGTTGACTTTTCTTGTAAACGGCTCACATCCACTGAAGTCCGGAAACGAAAGTATCATATAATAAGACGAGTGCGTTTTCGGTGGGGACCCCCCCCCCTCCCCTGAGAAAGATAACTGGATCCGCGCATGATGGCACTCGCAGAAGAAAAAGTTGATATGCCATAAATGATGGTTTCCATATCTTCTTCTTTTTTTCCCCTCTCTCAGTGATTTCAACAAATTTCTTTCCTAGGGTAATTAAAAATCAGGATTGTGCTGTAAAGGTTAACCGTTTCCCTGATAATTAACTAACGTAAATTTCACGCCCTAAAACCCCAAAATTTTGCTATTTCAAAGGTATTTTTGAGAGAAAAAAATCTCCTTATCGGACAATGTAGATCCAAGATCAGACTGCACGTTATGTGCAGTCTGATCTTTATCTACACTGTCCGCCAAAAAGTCAAAGATTTGGAGAACTATTTCATACCTAATTCTGTACGTGAAATCAATATCAAAAGAGTGCCGAATTCTTTTGCACACCTTTTGTCACAATGTTTTCCTTGCCAAAAGACGAAGAGATATCGACTGCAAATGGCAATTTCAGCTTAAAAATACATGACCTTATCCACTCCAGTTCACACTTGTATATGTATTCATAAATAAAAACTTGAAACGTCCAATTTAAACCTCTATTTTTATCAGCTATCATTATTTATATATCATTTCACATTGGCGTGACAACAGGGTATTCTGTTTGCAGAATAAAAATTCACAACCCTTTACAGTCCAGATAAGTTTTTAACCCTTCACTCCATAGATACTCATTTCTACGCATTGCTTGTAGCAGCCTTTGGAAAACATTGTGGCATAAGGTGAAATTGCTCGTGACGAGCAATTTCACCTTTTGCCACAATGTTTTCTATGCTATCTAAAGGTGTCATATACACATAAGAAACAGTTTCATCCTTGTTGTTATTTAGGGTCAGTTAGAGATACCATAGAAATGCCTCATGGGGTAAAGGGTTAATTGTGATCAAACAGACAGATAATTGATACTTTGTGAGAAAAGAAGCAATTTTTGCTTAGTGGACAAACTCATGGTCTGTTGCAGCAGTACATGTCTCCAATGTCATCCGAAATTTCCCTCCGTTGTAGTATTTAAACAGTTTTCTTTTTAGCAGTCCCGACTTTTAACGACACTAAGGAAGAAGCCTTTTGAAAACATTGTGAGAAAATGCTGGTAACCAGCATTTTCTCCTTTTCCCACAATTTTTTCTGCTCTATTAAAGAAAAATCATTTTTGCCACGTTTAATTTGTTGTCTGCAATTGCTCTCAATTTTGAGAAGTCTAAAATTTTGTCGTGAGGTAATGACTTAAACCTTTTCCCAAACGACAGATTTTGGACTCTTCCAAACTGAAAGAGTTTGCAGACAACAATTTTAGATTTTGAGAAAATGGGAGAAAGTTCTCAAAAAGGGTAGAAAACACTGTGGGAAAAGGAGAAATTGCTCGTTACGAGCAATTTCTCCTTTTCCCACAGTGTTTTCAAAAGCCGTTTACTGCAGACACGTAAAAACCAGGGCTTGTTTGGGAAAGGGTTAATGAAATAACAGTGAATGGTAAACAGTAATCCTATTACATTTACCGTACAATGAATGCTAATTTCAAGGCGTATTACAGTAGAAAATTTGTCTCAAAGAAAAAGAACCTTTTAAAGGACAGAAAAATTTCCATCAGGAGCAAAACTGGGCAAAAAAAAAGGAAAAGAAAATGATTTCTTTTTTAACATGCAATAAGTGTTCCTTTCCCTGAATTGCTTCAAAATTTGCGGGGTCGTACAATTTCGAAATCGATAAACCTACAAAATGATGACTGATGAAACATCCTGTATTGATCACCCACTTTAAATTTTTTTTGTTGATGACGAAAAACTTGTATAGTTTAAGTCAATAAAATATTCTTCTGATTCTGATTTAAAAATCAAAGCGTTGAGAACGCTGATGCGGTATTTGTCAAGGAAGCCATTGTGTGCAATTAATGGTTTGAAAGAAAAAAGATATATTTTTCAAATACATGTATTGGCTTGTAGTTGGACTACTAAGCAAATGACTACCTTAACAACAGGTGTCATAATACATCGAAATTTAAATCATGTCATTTAAAAGTATGGAAAATATTTTGGAATGACAGTTTTATATCGTGTAGTCGGTCCATTATGTTAGTTGCTGACAAAAAAAGGGGAGCTTTAAAATCAAATAAAAAGTAAACAAAAGGCACGACTAACTGGCAGGTTTTAACCTAGTTTTGGAAATAATTTCTCTGTCAGCGACTAGCACTTAGAACAACTGTACAATGATAGATGGTCATCTTAACAATAATGTCCATACTTCTAAATGGTAAGGTTATGATATATAGAGGATAATCAACTGGTTGTTTTTGATATGAAAAATATCTCACGAGGATGCGTCGTTAGGCGTTGAAAAAACGAGTGCGCAGCACGAGTTTTTTAACGCCTTACTACGCGTCCGAGTGAGATATTTTTCATATAAAAAACAAACATTTGATTATTCTATTTATTATATACCTTATTAACATCATTATTCGTAATTTTGCTTTTGAAAGTCGAAAAAAATGTAGTCGAAAAAAAAGTAGTGCCCAAATTACGGCAGGAAGTGAAAGTGAAAGTTGATAACGTCACTAGTGATGATATCAAAATTTATTACACTGGGAAATTCCAGGATTTCACTGCTGAGTATATAATAAAAATTCAAATCCACTTAAACATCCGCTTTGTTTACATTTGGCCTGTATTGTTACTTTAAGTTACCAGATGACTGCAAGTTAGGTATTTGTGTTAATCCATTACCACACAATCCCTACTTTTGACGCCCCTGAGAAAGAAGCCTTTAGAAAACATTGTAGGAAAAGGAGAAAATGCTGGTAACCAGCATTTTCTCCTTTTCCCACAATCTTTTCTACCCTTCACAAAACAAATTTCAAATTGTCAGTCACTTTTATTTTGTCGTCTGCAAACGCTTTCAATTTGGACCAGTCTAAAATTTTGTCGTGTGGTAAAGAGTTAAATAACCGCTTTGTTTACATTTAGCCTTTATTGTTACTTTAAGTTAGCAGATGACTGCAAGTTAGGTATTTGTGTTAAACGACCGGTCAATATTATTTTAACGGATTAAAGTATATAGTGAGAAGGTCTAGCTGACCATTGCAGAATTAGTATTAAATACTTATTTAATTTTCACTGTGGTATAATATGAACACCTTCTTAACCCTTAAAGGTGGGTATTTAGAATTTTTACATCTCACCAAATTAGAAAATATATATATCACTGAAATTTATATGAAAAAAAATTATACAAATCATCAATAATTAAGACTCATAAAATTACCCATTTTTTTTTTTTTTTTCGATGGTATTCCCTTAAAAGGCTACGTAGCCTCTTAAGGTATTTTTAGATTTCGCGCCAAAAATCAATAAAGCAATTGGGGAATATCAAGTGACTGGCACTTGACTAATAACGCTTAAATTCCATTACATAACAAAGGTGTAATGATTATTTTCCATAATGTCTTCTTCGGAAGCTACGTTTTAAACTTCGTCTGTGTATTCCTGTATGTAAATGAGAGAATTGATCATCTAAAAATAGAACGTGTCTCCCGTTGTTGTCAACCTGGGCCGTAGTAAATCTCTAATTTCTCGTGTTGTCGGATGGTTTTCGACTACTGGGGTTTTATGAACGCAAATTAAAAGGCTTTGGGAGTACAAAGATGAATTTTTTGCACTTTTGTAAAATTTTCGTCCCAAAATCTGAAGGGCCACCTTTAAGCTGCTAAGCGCAACTCACTAACCTTTTGCGGACAGCGTAGATCAAGATCAGACTGCACAGAACGTGCAGTCTGATCTTGATCTACACTGTCTAAAAATGAGATAGTTTTCGCCCAAAAAAATAAATTTGAAATCGCATCAATCGGGTTTTAAATATCGGCTTGAAAGTTTCATTTATTTTATTTAGCAGGCGAAGGACTAAGCTATGTTTTCCTTTCCCCTTCTACATATTTTGCTTCAGAGATTGGCTCTCGCTGTATGATACTCGGTGCATTTCGTTGTCAGCGCATGTCATATTCTTCAAAGATTCGACCTGTCTGCTATGACGCATCACTTCCCACCCCCCATTTGGGGGAGATTACAGTAATACGCGCTATATAAAGTAGCAATGAAAAAAATGGCTTTTTAATAAGTTTTTATCAAAACGATTGAGGAGAAATCAGGCCTGCATTAGCTCCAGATTTCTTTAAACTGCTGATCATAGCTGAATGAACCGCACCAGGTAGCGTTTTCTTGTGAGAAAGTTTATTTTAGTTTGAAATTCAACAAAAGTAGTCCGATTCTGTACAGAATGCCCTGATTAGATAGACGTGTGTTTGTAAAACGTCATCTAGCAGGAGATAATGCAGTGCGTTTAGATCGGTCATCGACATTTTTCGTCCTTGGGTGAGTTACTGCGTGGGTCGATGGGTTGGTACCTAGGTAGGTTGACTCACCTGAAGATCTCCTACCAAACGACAAAATCTTAGACTTGTCCAAATTGAAAGCATTTGCAGACGACAAAATAAACGTGACTCAAAAATTGAAACTTGACTCTGAAAAAGTAGAAAACATTATGGGAAAAGCAGAAAATGCTGGTTACCAGCATGTTCTCCTTTTCCCACAATGTTTTCTTAAGGCTTCTTTCTCAGGGTCGTCAAAAGTACGGATTGTGTAGTTATGAGTTAAGCAGGATATAGTCTATTTATAACCAAGATTATCAAAAAGTGTTCAAGAAAAAAATATCTAAGGTTCAAACAGCAGAAATATTATTCATGTATTCATTCCGAAGCGATCAAATGAAAGAAAGCAAGGATCGCATTACGGATGCGTGTCATGATTCATTAAAATCTATTGACAGCAAAACATAATCTTCATGTCATACTAAACTTTAATGCATTTACTGAACATGCTATTTATAAATTAGTTGTTGTTGTTCTGTAATACAATACAATACAATACAATACATTTATTTGCTTCAATGTAAACAATGTACACTTTGCAAAATATTAATGATGAAATAACAGAGTAGTCAACACAATACAATTGATATACTAGCGCTTTTAACAGTATTGCAGTCGTCTCAGAAGTTTAGCCTGTCTTAAGTTAAAAAACAATTGGTCTGTGGGTCTCTGTTCACCGACCAGTCTCAATCGGACGAGTGGTTTAAAAGAAGACTAATTTAAAAGAATTTCTTTTAGTCCATACGGTGCAAAAAGCTCCCATCCCCCCACCCCTCCCCCCGTCCCTTCCGCCACAGCCTTGTTTTTCACCAAATCAAAATTTCGCGAACAAATCTTGGAAAAAGCCACCCTAGAAACATTTCTGTGAAATTATTTCAAAATCTGATCAGCAGTTTCAGAGGAGAAGACTTTTAAAAGAAAATTTTATTTGGTTGCCATGGCAACTCCGAAGAAAACTTTCATCCAAATATGATCCAAATTGGCCAAGCGGTTTAGGAGAAGAAAATATTTAAAGAATTGTTGGATCCGCACAAGTTCAAATCGCCACCCCCCTCCCCCACACCACAGCCTTGTTTTTCAGGGGATCAAAATTTCGCCAACAGTTTTTTGGAAAGGATTACCCTAGGAACATTTCTGTAAAATCATTTCAAAATCTGACTAGCGGTTTCAGTGGACAAGACTTTGAACAATTTCTTAGAAAATTTCGTGGGTTGCCATGGCAACCAAAGTCTTTAATGGAATCACGTTCTGTGAACAGTTAATAAAGAACACTTCCCGATGGCATTCCAGTTAAGTTTGGTCCAAAACGGTTTAGGAAGAGAAGATATTTAAAGCATTGTTGACACCACACAAGTGCAAATGCCCCCCCCCCCCACCACCACCACCACCACCACAACAACCATTTTCGGATCAAAATTTTGCGTACAAGTTTTGGAAAGGGTCACCCAAGTAACATTTCTGTGACCAAACGGTTCAGGAAGAGATGTTCAAAGAATTGTTGACGAGGGACGACGCACAACGAACACAGGGTGATCCTAAAAGCTACCCTTGAGCACTTTAACTCTTTACCACACAACAAAATTTTAGACTGGTTCAAATTGAAAGCATTTACAGACGACAAAATAAAGGTGACTGAAAAATTGAAATTTGTTCTGGGAAGGGTAGAAAACACTGTGGGAAAAGGAGAAAATGCTGGTTACCAGCATTTTCTCCTTTTCCTACAGTGTTTTCCAAAGGCTTCTTTCTCGGGGGCGTCAAAAGTAGGGATTGTGTGGTAATGGGTTAAGCTCAGGTGAGCTAAAAATGATTGAAAAAAAAGATGAAAACGAGTGAAGATTTATGTTTAAAGCCAATGTTTTCGCTTTTACCGCTGAAAGGCTTAATCTTTAGGCTGTTTAGCGCGACTCATTGACCTTTTACGGACAGTGTCGATCAAGATCAGACTGTACCGAACGTGCAATCTGATCTTTGATCCACAATGTCCGTTAAAAGGATATTTTACCCCGAAAATACCTCTGAAACAGCATGAATTGGATTTTATTGTTCGCTTAAATATTCCATTTCACTTACACAGAAAGGTAAGGGTTACCATGGAGACAGATGATTTACCAGCCATCTACATCATTTGAAACATGCAATTAAGTTAATTAATTGACATTTTGGGCTTGTTAAATTCTGGTCACGTCTTTACAACAGCAATTAAGATAATGTTACTAATGTTTAAGCATGTTGTCCCATGCTTATCCTAATTCAATTAATCATGGCAAAGGCTATTCGTTATCTGGAGACAGTTTATTCTTAAATGAGAGTATCATATATCTTGTATCACACAATCACAAGTTTTAACGACCCTAAGGAAGGGGCTTTTTGGAAAAAAAATGCGGAAAAAAAGAACATGTTTGTTACTGCAACCATGCAACGCATTCGGCGAACCACGAGTGATCTGTTGATTAAGTCTCTGGGCCGTATCATGTGGCTTGATTATACACCTACACGGTACATTTCTTCGCCGGAAGTACGCCGCTTTACAGTTATCAAAATCGTAACACTCCGCTAAAAAAAGCAAACGCTACTCACTCTTTTCCAGAAGAGTTGATACAGACGAGGTTAAATGTAGGTACGGAGTTGCCCGAGTTGTGACGACTGCTCTAACGAACATGAAAGTTCGCAACAACTGCATAGCTGAAATACAAACGGCATCTGGCGGGATTTGAACCTATAGCGGACAAGATTCTAGGGCTTTTTTGGTTCGAGGTTTAACTCTTTACCATACGAGAAAATTTTAGACTGGTCCAAATTGAAAGCATTTGCAGACGACAAAATAAAGGTGACTGAAAAATTGAAATTTGTTCTGGGAAGGGTAGAAAACACTGTGGGAAAAGGAGAAAATGCTGGTTACCAGCATTTTCTCCTTTTCCCACAGTGTTTTCAAAAGGCTTCTTTCTCAGGGGCGTCAAAAGTAGGGATTGTGTGGTAATGGGTTAAAAGACCAATACCATAACCACTGAACTAAAGAGATATCTCCATAACGCAGCTGTGAGGTGTTGTATTTAAATCGGGACGAAGCTATGCATGAAGGACTGGTCTTCCGTAACACAACCCCTCTTATTAAAGTCATCAATAATTGATGACTTCTAGAAGTCTTTGTACCATAATATAAAATGATATATTCTTAACAGTCTGTCATCATATATCATACTATAGTGGCAAAGCAGAACAAAAGAAGGAATAGATTAGTACTAGTAGACATTCATTTAGTGTTAATGTTTAAGCTGAGTTAACCGACATCTCTGCTTATCCGAAAAAAGTCATTTTGTTTAACTCTACAGGTGTTAAGCTTTGGGCGACACTGTTTCAAGATCTGACACCAGACAAGAGTTTACTGACTTTAAAATACCCGGAGGTAACCAGTCCAGTCACCCACAACAACAAAAAGTACAAAATTAAGTTTATACTGCTGTATTTAGACAGTAACGTTTTGTGTCATTTTTTGCATTGCGGCACATTGCTTCTGCAGACGATGCTTTTTGTCTTGAAACCACTGAAGCTAAAGTATAATTTTTCCCAAAAACCTTCTCATGTGGTCACATTTCTTTTTCTTTAACCACTAATTCGCGTCAATTCCCCACCCCTTAAAGTACAGCATATTTCACGGATGAGATGACTTACCTTAGCTATCTGTCTTTACAATGGACGTCAGAGGTCGCTGTATCAAGGATATTTTAACCCATAACCACACAATCCCTACTTTTGACTCCCCTCAGAGAAAGAAGCCTTTGGAAAACACTGAAGGAAAAGGATAAAATGCTGGTAACCAGCATTTTCTCCTTTTTCCACAGTGTTTTCTACCCTTCTCAGAACAAATTTCAATTTTTCAGTCACCTTTATTTTGTCGTCTGCAAATGCTTTCGATTTGAACCAGTCTGAAATTTTGTCGTGTGGTATGGAGTTAAAGTATCTCCTTTTAAAATTCACGCAGATTCAGGAGTTAAGAAGAAAAAAATCTTAAGTTGTAGGCCCTTTTCTGACACACGGTAATCTTTGATATTCATTTGCGTTTCATTCATCTGACCTGCGTGCCTACAACATAAATTATATACATTTGAATACATGAAAATGACCATACAGATCTTCAAGACATGTATAAGGAAAGTAGGCTACCAAGCGCTAGAGCAGAGGTATTAGAAGTAAAAGGCTGGGTGCCACGACGTAGAAGTATAAATGAAGGACTGGGTGACACATAGCAAGATCCACAAAGCAGGGCTATCAAGAGTTCAGGAACAAGTGCCATAAAGAATTAAGGATAGCAAAGGTAATGGACAAAGTTTCGTAAAAGATATTACAAGTACAGGACCAGGTGGCGCAAAGTCAAGATGTTATATATATAAAGGACCAGTGTCACAAAGCAGACGTAAAAGTAAACAGCAAAATGTCACCAGGCAGATATATTAACCCATTACCACACAATCCTTACTTTTGACGCTCCTGAGAAAGAAGCCTTTTGAAAACACTGTAGGAAAAGGAGAAAATGCTGGTAACCAGCATTTTCTCCATTTCCCACAGTGTTTTCTACCCTTCCCAGAACAATTTTCAATTTTTCAGTCACCTTTGTTTTGTCGTCTGCAAATGCTTTCAATTTGAACCAGTCTAAAATGTTGTCGTGTGGTAAAGAGTTAAGAATTAAAGGACCTAGTATCACAAAGTAGAGGTACAAGACCCAGTGCCACAAAGCAGATGTGTCAAATGTGACGGACAAAGTATGGAAAAGGAGAGGTATTGGAAGTGAAAGACCATGTACCCCAAAACAGAGATATTAGATAAAATGAAAATTGCATCCTTTGAAAAGAAAGAAAAATAATGTAGCTTGGAAAATTACGAGTACATGTGACATATAATTACTATCGACTGTATAGACGTAAAAAGTCGCGTTTATGTGGTGAAATGGTTAACATTTTGTCATTAGTTTAGCAGGTTGGTGTGAAAGAGCCAAGTCTTGCTGGCGGGGGAGGAGATTGACCGGTCTCTACCGAAATCTATTACATGTAATTATTCTAGAACTGCAGATATTTTTTTTTCAAATCACTTGACGGTCACTGGTCCAACACAGCTATAATCATATAGATGCAAAGCCATCTAACCTTTTACTATATAATCCCGTAAATTAACGACCCTTATAAAGACGCATTATGAAAACACCTTAGGGAGAGAAGTTTGATAAGGAGTTAAACTGTTTGATAAATGAAATCGACAGCGAACTAAATGTAATGCAATTGATACCGGCATGCAAGTTGGTTTCTTTATTGCTTTTCTTTCCATAGAAGAAATAAAATTTTCTGCTCTTTATCATATCAAGAGTTTTCAAACGGTCTTAAAGAGACACTCCCTCACAAATTAAAATGCAGAGGGAACTAATGCTGAAAGCTTAGAGCAAATTAAGATTTCTTCGTCGGTTTACTTCGAAAACCTCGTAACTACAGCTTGTTACAAGCTGTAGTTACGAGGATTTTGAAGTAAACCAATGACAGTCTGATCCATGATCTAAACTTTCATAGGTGGCGTGATGCATTTCTCACTAAATCACCTAACAAGAGCAATTACCGAAACTTTGTTTTCTCACTCAAAAGCTCTGCCTTTTTCTTTCGAAGTTAAAAATTCATACACACATACTTTTGTTATGTTATTCTGCTTACTTCATTGCCCTACTTCAAATAAGCTTGTATCTATTTTCTATGCACTGATGGGTATTCAAACCTCCCCTGTAACAGCTTGCAAAATAATAGAACCTAATATTCGTTGATACAAAAACTTGTCAGTTTATCTGGTAAAAACTTGTAAATTTATCTGGTTTGAAAATTACTCTTATTGACGAAAGACGGGAGTTTAATAGTATCTATTTTCAAATGTGATTGGGTGTAATACAGTGAGGGGAAAAAAAGGACCATAATTATGAGTATGATGTGAGGTTTTCCGAAAAACAGTATACAGTATCTGAAATAAACAATTTATCAACATTGATAACGTCTTACAGAAATTTCATATCTCTAATCTTATGTACAATGTCATTTGAAAACCAAAACTAATTTTACACAAGAATCTATCAGTTCTGAATATGATAATACCACAATTTTTTTTAAAGATACAGATTGTTGAACAAGCCCTTTAATAAAACTTTTTCTTAGCATGCGAAACCTTAAGAAAACACTGTAAAATGTGTCCAGCCTCTAAATTCTGTGTGCTTATTTTTTTGTACGAGTATCTTCACAGATGGTGCTGCTTAATATCATTATTAAACATAAAATTCACCATTTGCAATTAAGTTAATTTTAATTTTTATGAATCCTAAATATCGGTTGTAGGTGATTTTCATCTTGAGACATGCGGACAAATATCGTTACGCATGTTTTTCTACGGCCAACAGAGTAATTGTTGAAAATGGCATAGAGTAATGGCGAATGGAGTTCAAAAATAGACGATTTGCCAATTGCATTTGATATAAGCGATATTTCAATTTTTATCGTAAGCGGCGCACCGAAAGTATCACGTGACACCGGACAAACAAAGCATTATTTCCAATGAAAAATGCCGTATGTCCCTTTCGCAAATCCTTTAAATTTGGCAATGCTTCTTGAAAGGGCTGGAGAGGGGGACTTAATGCATCTGCAAAAAGTATCCACCAAGGTCAGCCTGCGCAGACTGCGCAGGCTGACCTTGGTCGATACTTTTTTGCTACTGGTCAATTTTCTACAACTCCAATGACCAGTTTACGTCATAATTCAATTAGATGTGTGACGAAATGGACTTTATGGGTCTATGATCATGTAAAGACCTGCTTGGTATCATGGGAAAACATCAGAGATGCTTTTAGTCCCCTTTTGCCAGGGTATGGCTCATATTACGTGGAAAAACCAATTTGTTAATGGATAAAACATCTTTCAAATTTTACGCTGTGCATTTGACTCATCAATTACACTTTGTATTTTAATTCTTTAATTTTAGCCCTTTACCACACAATCCCAACTTTTAACGACCCCGAGATAAAAGCCTTTTGAAAACATTGTGAGAAAAGGAGAAAGTATTTTCTCCTTTTACCACAATGTTTTCTTCCCTATCCAAAACAATTTTCAAATTTTCAGTCACTTTCATCTTGTCGTCTGCAAATGCTTTCAATTTGGACCAGTCTAAAATTTACTTGTGTGGTAACGAGTTTTAACCGTCAATTGCGATTTTTAAAACATTCTGGCGGCCTGCGAAGATCAATATCAGATTGCACAAAAGAAGCGATCCGATCGTCGATCTACATTGTTAGCTTCCTGTTATTTTATCCCATGTTGGAAATTTAATGGAGTAAATCTGCATAAAAAGCACAGAAGAAAAAAAAAGGAAAGGCTCTTTAGATTACAGAGAAAGAGCTAATCATTTACTAAACAACAATTCTAGATTTAATAACCCTCAATAAGGAAGTCGTTTAATAAATAATTTGGGAAAAGGAAAAAATACGCTGATAATTGGCGTTTTCATCCATTTCACACAATGTTTTCTGCCCTTTCAAAGACAAGTTTCAATTTTTTATATTGTTTCATGTAGACTGCAAGCGCTTTGTATTTGGACAAGTTCAAAATTTTACCTTTTGGTGTAAATTTTAACTCTTTACCAGACGACAAAACTGGTTCCAAATCGAAATCGAAAGGGTTTGCAGACGACAAAATAAGATTGATTGAAATTTTGAAATTTGTTTTGTGAAGAGTAGAAAACATTGTGGGAAAAGGAGAAAATGCTGGTTACCAGCATTTTCTCCTTTTTCCACAATGTTTTCAAAAGGCTTCTTTCTCGGAGTCGTCAAAAGTAGAGATTGTGTGGTAATGGGTTAAGGGCACGTAAAAGTTGTGCGGATATTCTCTGTTTTTGTGGTAATAAAGCCTTGATTTATGACTACATTCGTTGTACATGGAGACAATGTCTTGTTCATCCGCCTAACTTTAAAGGGGCCTGTTCAAATTTGTTAGCTTCAATTTAAAGTAAGCCTGGTCCTGTGAAAGGGAGTGGGGGGGGGGGGGGGGGGCTGAATGTATATCTGTGACCAAGTTTTATCTTATTGTTTTTTTTTTTCGCCAAAATGGTGAGCATTATATAATAATAATAATAATAATAGATCTAATAATGCTAGTAATAATAAATATAATACAAAGAAAATAATAAGAATTAAAAAAAAAAAAAAGAAAAACAGTAAGAATGAAAGAAAACAATAAGACTGAAGAAAGATATCAAAAATATGAAGTACATGTATATGTGAGAAAGGGAATCAATGTACGGCCAAACTCCGACCCGAATAATACTCTTGCTATTAAAAGACGAAAATACAAAAGCCCCTTCCCTGGTTAGAATGCGGGAGCACACTGTGTAAGTGCAAAAGTACAAAAGAAAATAGTGAAACGAGACAAAAAAGTAAAAGTAAAATGTGAATCAAGCACGGGAACCTTGCAACGAAAACAAGGCAAAAATGGGCCATACCATAATTAATAACAACGTAATCAAAGAACAAGCTGACGCCTAGAATAGATCTATTGATTGGGTGAGTAAGTGGATAAATTTTTAAAAGAATTAACCAGACAATCAATCAATCAATTGATTACAAAATATAAAAAGTGCCCGAGTTAGCGACAGATCAAATGAAAAAAAATACACAGTATTATCGCAAGGCAACAGGCTAGCAAAATATGGACCCGTCAAAGATGGTTGGACATATGGGCTGAAGGAATTAAGAAAATATATAAATCAAAACTGTGGTGGATAGAGCACAGAGCTATTGCACGATGAAAAATAAAGATACCAAGACAATATAAAGATACTTGATTGTTACATGCAGAGAAAAAAAAAGTTTCTAAGTAGAGCTCAAATAACGGGTTCGTCGATTTGCAATCGAAATATCCGTCTAGTACGGATTTTAATGAAAACAAATATGACGTCATAATGTTTCTTTTTTTTTAATACGATCCCACTCAATCGATGCGTTTTATTGATTAAATTATATTCCCACAAGTCTTTGCGAAATGAGGGTGCGAAACCTAGAAATAGGTTAAGAGGCTAGGTAGCCCATCAAGGAAATATTACCAAAAACGATTTTTTCCCACATCTGTCTGTCGCTCTCACTTATCGTTTGCCAGCTATCGCCAAATTTATTTCGTTAATCAGTGATGAGTTATTTTTTTTCCACATTTGGAATGATTGTAAAAAATCTGAATAGTGCCCCTTTAAAACTTATTAAATTTCGTCCGAAAGGTCCAAGAGAATCTATCTGTTTGTTAAACGTAACAGAACACTGTGGTAAAAGGAGAAAATGCTGGTTACCAGCATTTTCTCCTTTTACCACAATGTTGTAAATGCATTTATTATAGGGTCGTTAAAGCTCTGTACAGTGAGTTAAAGGTTTGATAAGAGTCGGCAGAACACCAACCACACGTGACTTCTCAGTTAAAAATCGATATGGAATGGGATTGGATATTATGGGAGTTTTTTTTTTTGTCAAAATAATGTTCTCTTTGTGTGATCAATTTTTGTCATAATAGAGCCGGTCTTCCGACGATGTTCTGATGAGAAAATTTAAAAAAAAAGAAATTGAAAGACTTTTGCACGTTGTTTAACCTTTTACTGAACTATCGCGAATTTTAGCCACCTCTTGGGAGAATACTTTTGAAAACATTAATGAAAACGAAGAAAATGCTGGTAACCAGCATTTTCTTCTTTTCCACATTGTTTTCCACCTTTCAAAAACATTTCCTCCATGGACTACATTTAACAAAATCTTCTGCAGATCGTTTGAATTTGGACAAGTCTGAAAATTTCCTTAATGGTAAAGGGTTTTGAAACGACTCGTAGTAAAGTCTATTTGGATTAAAACTTCAGTGTACAAGCAGACTGTGTGATCTGTCAACGTTGTGTCTCTTTGTTAAATATTAAAAAAAAACAAGGTGGATTTACATTGTAAAAGTAATGTAAGTGTTCCCCACTTTGTCTGTCTATCTCTCTGTCTCTCTGTCTCTCTGTCTCTCTCTCTCTCTCTGGACAACTTTCTTTTTTTAACTATATTTTATTTATCAATTGTATCTTTAATATATTTTATTTATCATTTGTACATGTTGTGTTTTAAGTTTACTTATATCCAGTTGATAAAATTGAAGTGTTGGTTCCTATTCTATAAATGCGGAGAGTGATTTGGTCAAACATTTTGTTTGCCAATTTGCTAAGATCTCATTTTATTTTTTCAAAAATAATTTCGTGTCTCTTATGTAAAGTTTCATTACTGATATTTTCAAATTTAATCCTACAAATATCTATCGATGCAACTGACTTTCTTCCTTTTCTAAAGTTATACATGTAGTTCGGAAATAAACAACATCACTGGCGTCACAGCAGAAACATTTTGGAATTTTGTGAAAAAGCCCCAACAAATCGCCCCGGTACGAATCAATCTTTTAAGAGCCACTTGCAAAACTCCACTGCAGGTTATAAGACTTTCTGCTCAAAGGTTGGAACAAAAAAACAAGGGATGGTGAGGTCCAAGATCAGGCTGCACAAAAGCAATGCAAGATCTATAAAGTCTGATCTTGAACTATAAACCTGCAATATTGACCTACAATGCCTCATGTCCCATAAAGGTGAAAAGGTTGGGTTAATCACATTACAATACGATACAATTTGACATTTGAAACAAGCTGTAGTTATCACGTTTTTAAAGTAAACCGACGATTTGATCAAATTAAAAGAATACGCAGACTCCAAATTATGTTTTGCTCAAAAGGTAAGATTTGTCTTCAAAAGCCTAGAAAACATTGTGGGGAAAAGGAGAAAATGCTGGTTACCAGCATTTTCTCCTTTTCCCCACAATGTTTTCAAAAGCTTATCCGACAGAATAAATTAAGAACAGGACACTAAAGCAAAGGGTTTAACTTATTCTGGTGTTATATTTTATCGAAATTTACCGGTCACGATTTTGACCTCCGTACTGAATATAATATATGTATTCTTTACCCTTTCTTTTTTGAAGCGTAAAACTTATAGGCTACTAAGTGCGAATCAATGCTCTTTACAGACAGTGTAGATAAAGATCAGACTGCGCTGAAGGTCTGATCTTGGATTCATATTATCCGATACAGTAATGCTTCCCCCCCCTCCGGCTACATGCACTTTATAATCGCGACCTTGCAGTACATGTATATACTTTTGGCTGGAAATCCATTATCTCCCGTTAGATGGCATTCTGTAAATACTCATCTATCTAATTTGGGCATCCTGGGTACAGAACCGCACCACTTTCCTACGAAACAACCGTTTGCCTTGAATTTCAAACTAAAATAAACATTTACTCAATAAAACGCTACCTCGTGCAATTCACTCAACTATGACCAGCAGTTTAGAGAAATCTGGAGCTAAAGCAGGTCTCATTTCTCCTCAGACGTATTGATAAAAGCTATTTTATACATTGCTACTTTATAGAGCGCAATATTACAGATTGCCCGCTTTTGGGGCTAGTGATGCGTCATATAAGACAGGTAGGATCTTCGAAGAATATGACATGCGCAGACAACGGCTGGAAATCTTCATTCTATTTATGCGTTTTAGGGGTTTATACATTTAACTCTTTCCCAAACAAACCAAGTAGGCATTGGCTCAGTGGAAGAGGAAATATTGGGCGAATTACTTGTAAACTAAATAAATTGTAGGAAAGCATGCATAAGTGCACTGGCCGTCGCTATATAACTGAAATTGTGTTGAAAACGGCGTGTAACACCAAATGAACAAACGAGCAGAGATGGGCAAGGTTATATGGGTTAGCTCTCACAGCGTATTTGAATAGTTGAACCATTTAAAAATCGATTTTCGTGATTTAGGGCTGAACTAATTCGATGATTGATTATAGATTGATAGATTTGAACTATTTATTGTGACAGTGCAATGCCCGATTTTTACATTTTCACCTCTAGTCTATGTACCATGGTGTATTAAGCGTCACTACCAAACTGGTTGTGACCTTGGGCAAGGCTCTTCAAAGTTCTGCTGGTCTCATATACAAGCGTATAATATGGATGAATGGAAGGATGTGGAGACACCATGTTTTTAATAAACTGTTAAAAGCGGTGTAAACTCTTCACAAAACAGTCCAGAGTTTTAACAGTAATGAGGTAGTTATAAGACATTTGTGACCAGTCAAGCAAGAAGGGGACCTTCTACAGCCCTCACAACGTACGTCAGTGTGACGTCACAGGTAGTGATATCGGACCCTTGTTGTAAAGTCAGTTTGCGTGTTGAGACTGTTTTTTTTTTTGTAATCGTTCTTTAAATGATCTGAAAAAGTCTTTAGACCTCCAAAGCGTACAGTGCCTAGGGACTTTGTTTTTTGTCAAAGCTTCTGTTAACTACTTATAATAATGGAATAGACTTCGACCAACTATTAAAACCCAATCACTTTTTGATATTTGGTCAAAGTGTTAGTGCATATAGACATCTGCTTCCTGTCTAAAACATCAGAATATTAAATGTATTCATGTAATGTCTTTGATAAATACATAAGAGTCTTTGTAGTCCGTTTGTGTCAACCCAAGCTAGCCTCATTCTATCTTCATATCGTACTTACTTTTCAATTTAAGTTACGAAAATGCGCAGGTCCGATATCACTTCATGTGACGTAGGTTGTTACCCTTGTTCTGGGAACTGCGAAAAGTGTCAACCCTGGTCAGACTGCGCGAATTGCGCAGGCTGACCAGGGTTGACACTTTTCGCTTTAATGACATTTTCTGTATGAAAAGTGTTCATTCTACACTGTTATACAACCATTCTTGAACTACGAACTTAAATTGACCTGCACTCATCTTTGGTCTGCTTGCGTCTAATTGATGTACGGATTTTTCCCAGATTGTCCCTTTTCGCGCATCTTCGCAAGCCAAGGCTGACGATTCACTACGTTAGTCTACCCGTAAGATCCATGTAGTGATGGTAAACTTGGCTTGCGAAGATGTTTTCGTGTGACAGGTCACATTTGAAAACGTCATGGGAATAGGAGAAAATGCTTGTTACCAACATGTTCTCCTTAGCCCACGATGTTTTTTGTATTTTCTAATGATAAATACCGTCGTATGAAGAAAATTTAATTTGGCAGGTCATATTTGAAAACGCCGTAGGAATAGGAGAAAATGCTTGTTACCAACATGTTTTCCTTAGCCCACGATGTTTTTGTCTTTCCTAAAGATAAATATCGTCGTATGAGGAAAATTTAATTTGTCTTCTTCAGACATGTAGGCTACTGTCAATTTGGACTAGTTTATAATTCAATCATATGATATAGGGAGTATATAAGAAATTCAATTTTTTTTATCTGTTTCACTATCTTTTGCAGGGAAGAACGTACTTTAACCCTTTCCCAAACAATCCCTGTTTTTACGAACCCGAGCTAGAAGCCCTTTTGAAAACATTGTGGAAAAAGGAGAAAATGATGGTAACCAGCATTTTCTCCTTTTCTCACTATGTTTTCTACCCTGCTGGAAACAAACTTCAATTTTTGATTTTCGCTTACATTGTCCAGCAAGTGCTTTAAATTTGGACGTGTCTAAAATTGTGCCGTTTGGTATAGAGTTAAGGAAAAGAAATAATAATAAAACTTCATTTAATAAGGCAAAGCGGGTCATTAATAACTAGCGTAACAAATGACTTACAATTACAAATAAATAAAAAAAAAAATTCATGGTTAGTTGAACAAGCTGATAAATTGACATACATCGAACTATTCTCATCCCTGATAGGAAGATGTAGATTTGTCTCCGCATAGCCGGGTCAGGAGAAAAAAATTGTGACCTATCACGGAAAAAGGGACCTTCTTGGAACTGCGTCATATGTCAACCCTGGTCAGACTGCTCGAATTGCGCAGGCTGACATTTTTCGCTTTAATGACATTGTTTGTATGAAAAGTGGTCATTGTACTTTGTTATACAATCATTTTTTAAATTATCAACTTAAACTGGTCTGCAATATCGTTGATCCGTTTTCATCTAATTGATGTACAGAATTCCCAGATGGTTCCTTTTTGCGTTATTGGTCGGAACAATCTCCGAGCAGAGTTGTCGTTACCATACATCTCTGCGATGGGCTAAATGACAAGAATCTTGTCAAACCGAGGGAAACATGTTTTGTTACTGTTTAACTGTTTCATGTGTAGCGTTATAAAATAGACAAAGGAAATATGATTCTGGATGCATTATAGGTGCATTCAAACTGATGAATTTACCTATATAGAATGGAACTATTTTTTTCGAGTTTCTTCACTTATCAGAATCATACGCCAATCTTAACAAAACTGGCTGCGCCCATGAATGATGACAACTGATTTGACACATCGGAGGATCTAAGTTTGTAAGATTTAAAAATAAAGTTATCGTCCTTTAAAGATATTTAGGCTTTTCAGAAAATCCCTCTTTTTTACATTTCCTACCACTAAGTCTGATTGGTCCCATGCTGTTTAAACAGCACACGAAACAATCGATATTGGTCTTTCTTTCACCGGCGTTTGTGTCGCCATTTTGAGTTATGGTCATGTGACGAAAATATGACGTAATGACGGGCTACTTTCTGAGCACACTACAGAGGTGAATGTGAATGATCCGGAGTGTAAGAGAGTGTGGTCGGAAGTGTAAACTTGTTTATACTCTTTTTAAACATCTGATAGGTGACAAAAGACATTCCATAGGCTGCTAAACGCGACTCAAGGACCTTTTGCGGACAGTATAGATCAAGATCAGACTGCACAGAACGTGCAGTCTGATCTTGGATCTACACTGTCCGATAAGAAGATACTTTTCTCTAAAAATTAACTTTATAACAGCAAAATTTAGGTTTTTGCTATGATTGGAAAATTTCATTTTACTTATTTAGCATGATAGGCCTTAAGAATCCTCTGTATTGAATAGCATTTGGAGACGCAGAGCTATAAATGGCCTAAAACACGTGAAAAGCGGCATTCGGACATTTGCGTAAAGTGTCGCTTCGGATCAGCCTGTGCAATCCGCACAGGCTATTTCAAAGCGACACTTTCCGTTTAATGTAATTTTCTAGTTTTGCATGTGTCCACTGAAGAATAAAATGTAATGAAGTCGTAAAAGATAAGCCTTCGCGGACTGCACAGGCTGATCCGAGACGACACTTTACGCAAATGTCCGAATGTCCCTTTTCGTGTGTTGCGGGCCATATTTGTACCATTTCCTTAGAAAAAAAAAACAAATATGGAATCAAACCACAAGCTTCTGAGTTTCAATCCGTGAATGTGACAAACAGACCTAATTCCAGTTGACAGTTCAACCAGTTACCACACAATCCCTGCTTTGACGACCCTGAGAAAGAAGCCTTTAGAAAACATTGTGGGAAAGCGAGGAAATGCTGGTGACCAGCATTTTCTTCTTTTTCCACAATATTTTCCACCCTTCACAAAACAAATTTCAATTTTTCAGTCATTTTTATTTCGTTGTCTGCAAATGCTTTCAGTTTGGATAAACCTAAAATTTTGTCGTCTGTTAAAGAGTTAAGGTGAACGCTTTACAAAACAACAAACATTTAGACAAAATTGTAGAATACCAATGGACTTTTTCAATGCAGGCCATGCTATAGGCTAAAACCGGCATTAGCCGATCGGAGTGAAACTAAAGTTTTAGAATTTGTATCCTGTTCAGAACGTGCGTGTGGGGGGAAAAAAAAGACCGAGATAGAATACAATCGAAACCAGGAAGATTAAGTACAAACGATAAAAAACAAACTTTTGTTCATTTTTTTTTCTATTCTGTGACCGTGTACTTGAATGGCATGCATGATAATCTGAAAACCATGGACTCTATCAACCCCAAATAGCTTGCGACACACGAAAAGGGGTATCCGCACATTTGCGTAAAGTGTCGTCTCGGATTAGCCTGCGCATTCCGCGCAGGCTAATCCGAGAAGGCACTTTACGACTTCCTTACATTTTGTCCTTTCAGTCGACATGCGCAAAACAGAAAATTACATAACGGATTACATAACAGAAAATTATAAAACGGAAAGTGTCGTTTCTCTACCTGTCAATTCTCTGCGTGTCAAAGGAGAAATCTACCTCATGCTAAAGGTCTACGTTTTCTTAGGTCTGCTCTCATATCAAGACGGAAGCGGCCTAGATTGGAAGAATAGCCTTTACAAAAACGTCGATGTTTAACGATGATTTAAAGGATCTTAGTCCAGAAGTCGGTTGTTTAAACTCTTTACCACACAATCCCGAATTTTAACGACCCTGAGAAAACAAGCCTTTGAAAACATTGTTGGAAAAGAAGAAAATGCTGGTAAGCAGCATTTTCTCCATTTCCCACAATCTTTTCTACCCTTTTCCGAATCAATTTTCAAGTTTCGATTCACATTTATTTTGTCGTCTGCAAACGCTTTCAATTTCGACAAGTCCAAAATTTTGTCATTTGGTAAAGATTTTACCCTTTACCCCATAAGCCATTTCTATGGGATCTCTAATTGACCCTAAATAAGAACAAGGATAAAGCCGTTTCTTATGTGTATATGACACCTTTTGATAGTGTAGAAAACATTGTGGCAAAAGGTGAAATTGCTCGTCACCTACATGTACGTTCTGCTTGTTTAGCCGTGACTTTAATAAGAATCTATCTGAATCTCTATAGTTATATTGTATCTTAACCCTTTCCCAAAAAAGCCCTTGTTTTTACGTGTCTGCAATACAAGTCTTTTGAAAACACTGTGGGAAAAGGAGAAATTGCTCGTAACGAGCAATTTCTCCTTTTCCCACAGTGTTTTATAACGGTTCGGATAATTTTCTGCCATTGTTATAAAAGCTAAAATTGTCGTCTGCAAACTCTTTCAGTTTGGATGAGTCTAAAATTGTTGTTTGGGAAAGGGTTAAGCCGTTGAAAGAGACCGACGGTAGATAACTCAGGACAACCAAAACGATTTGTATGCCGGTTAATTTTATGAGAAGAATACTTTTTTCCCCGGATTGTTTGTTAAAACTGTCTACAAAGGGGCCGTAAACAGTCATAAATCGCCGATCAAAAGATGTACATAATTTTCTCATCAATCATTTTTTCGTTTTTTAATTTTTCTTTTGGCAGGTTCGTCAAGAACAATACCTGGTCCACCCTTGAATGAACACTGGTTGTCTTGTTGTTTCATCTTAACAACTTGATTTAAGACAGGTACAAGAATAATTTCCGGTCGAAAACATCTATAAAGGCTCCGTGAATCAAGAGTCACCCACAATTGTTATCTAGATTTACATGAATAACAACAACAAAATAAGAGACTCCAACGAAACACTGGTGACCGTCGTGTATAAGTTAATGTCATGGGAATAGAACAATCGCACGAAACATACCCGTCACTAACGAAGGACTATGTGGACGGCTGTAGGTAAGTAGATCTACTCGTAATCATTTTTTTCTTGTGGTGTTTGACGTTTTGGTGCAATATCGTCACACTCTCCCTCTAGATGGTATTCTACAAATACACATCTGTCAAATTTGGGCATTATGGGTACAGAACCATACTACTTTTCTACGCGACAACCGTTACTTTGAGTTTCAAACTAAAATAAACGTTTACTCAGTAAAACGCTACTTGGTGCGATTCATTCAGCTATCAGCAGTAGTTTAGAGACATCTGGAGCGAAAACAGGCCTGATTTCTCCTCAAACCTATTGATAAAAGCCATTTTATCCATTGCTACTTTATACCGCGTATTACTACAATTCTGCAAATTTAAGGCAGAGTGATGCGTCATATCAGACAGGTCGAATCTTCAAAGAATATGACATACGCAGATGTATACAACGGTAATATAGTCGGTTTACTTCGAAAACCTCGTAACTACAGCTTGTAACAAGCTGTAGTTACAAGGTTTTCGAAGCAAACCGACGATATTTGAATCACATTATGGGCAATCCTGTTATTCTTACCGCCTCTCCGATTCAAAGGCTAGAAAAGGATGTCTGGCCCGATGACACTACGCCGTATAGCCGCTCCTGCGCTGAGGAAAAAAACATCCGGGTCTGAATTTACAAACCATCCGAAATAATATATTTTTTCATTGGTTAAATCTTTTCAATTAGCCCATGAGAAATGTCGTTTATTTGATATCTAGAATACTAGTATTCTCAAGATTTAGAATGAGAATTTAGGCTTTTGGAAACGTTTCGGTGAAAGGAGAAAATGCCAGATTCTAGCATTTTCTCCTGTTCCCATGATTGTTTCCAATCCTATACCACAGACAGAAATGATCCTTTGAGCCCGACATCCAATGTGTCGTCTTCAAAGATTCCAAGTCTAGTCCTGTCCAAAATTTTGTATCCTCGTATTTAACCAGATACTTATACAATACAGAACATAATTGTAGATACTCTCAAAGCTTCAGACAGAGGGAGTGATTTTCATTTCAAAATGGAAAATGTTAATCATTCTCCTCTTAACCCTATGTTATGGGTACTCATTAGAATCTTCTCAAAGAGACGATTCTAATGAGTACCTACAACATAGGGTTTTGAAGAGAAATAATGGATTTAGAATCCTATCACTCCCTCCTATATATCTGGGGCTCTGATACTCTTGTATAAGATAGGGTTTTTGTGTTGACATGGTTTGAAAGCGTTGGTCAGTCGAGAAGAAAGAAGACCACTTGTACATTTTCAGGCTAATAAATAGAGGATAATCAACTGGTTATTTCTGATATGAAAAATATCTCACGAGGATGCGTTGTTAGGCGCTGAAAAAACGAAGGCGCAGCACGAGTTTTTTTAACGCCTTACGACGCATCCGAGTGAGATATTTTTCATATAAGAAATAACCAGTTGATTATTCTATTTATTATATGCCTTATTAACATTATCATTTTTAATTTTTCATTTGAAAGTCGAAATCAATACTTTGGATAGAGAGAAGAAATCAGGGACATAGTGCGGATGAATACATAAGACGAGCATAATAGTTGGATTGTCTGGTTGAAAATATAGAGCTTACAATTAACACTATCTATAAGTGCTTAATGAAAAAAAAGTAGTTCCTAAATTACGGCAGAAAGTGAAAGTTGAAATCGTCACTAGTGATGATATCAAAATATATTACACTGGGAAATTCCAGGATTTCACTGCTAGGTATATAATAAAAACGTTTCTCACTTTTTTCATTCTATTGTTGCTTTCGAGTAAGTTACATAGGATTTTGTTAAGTCTTTGACCTTCGCCTTCAGTATTTTCACATTTCTGTAAATTTCAGATACTGGGCGGACTTCGAGAACGATTACTTTGCAAAAGGTACCTACAGATACGCTTTCCGTGGAACTGTTCACGGCGACGGTCCAAGAGACGGCACTCAGTGTGTGACAAAAGTCTTCAAGAAACAGTATGCCAGATATTTTGACAGATGGCAACCAGATCACGCAGCTAGTCTTAAAGCCCAGAAGATGGCCGAAATTTTCTCTCAAAACGTTCTCCCGGCACTACGTAGCTACGTTTCTACAACGGAAATTGAATTTCTTATCCCTCTCATTGCGCGGATGGATACACTGTCGCATTTCAAAGTATTTGGACTGTTTACAGTGAACGAGGATAAAACCTACGTGAAACCTAGTGAATATGTCGCAATTGAACAGTTTATACCCGGTCAATTTGAGAAATTCAATTCCAATGCTGGATATGAAGACAAATCGGCTGCCGTCCTAAATGCATTCAGCCATTGGACATGGGTTGTTACAGGACATAAATATTTAGTGTGCGATCTCCAAGGAGTCAAATCTGGTCGACGATACATTTTAACCGACCCTTGTATACATTCGGTAGACGGCAGGTACGGAATGACAGATCTTGGAGTGGTCGGGATGGAAAAAGTGCTGGGAAATCACGAGTGTAATTTTTTATGTCATAAACTAGGTCTGGAAAACCCGATGTTTGGGAAGAACATTGTCATGCGCAGGTCACGTGCTACAACTTACGTCTTTCAGCTATCGGATGAGGATATATTTCGTGCAAACGAGGCTCGAACGCACTATTTTACTCTGGTAGAACCTCTGGTTGAATAAGTTCTATTTCTGCCTTTCAATGTTCTAATCGCATCAACATTTTGTTCCTTTCTCCATTATTTGGTTGTCTTACACCACCAGCTATTCTCAACAGTGTTTGAATTCTGCTTTCCAACTTGACTCATTATCAAACAACAATATTTTAGGCTTGTCCAAATCCAAAGCATTTGCAGACGACAATATAAAAATGACTCAAAATTTGTTTTGTGAATGGTAGAAAGCATTGTGGGAAAAGGAGAAAATGCTGGTTACCAGCATTTTCTCCTTTTCCCACAATGTTTTCTAAAGGCTTCTTTCTCAGGGTCGTCGAAAATAGGGATTGTGTGGTAATGGGCTCAGCTTTCTGAATAACAGCAGGTACTGGAACTTAGTCGACAGTTTAATTTAGAATGGTTGATTTAATCTTTATCCGGCTACAAAATTTTAGACCTTTCCAAACTTCAGATAACATTTGCAGACGAATGAGTTGTGGCCTAAATGAGGGAATTAGTCGAATACAAGATGAAAACGTTGTCAGAACAGCTGAAAAGATAGTTGTCAGCATTTTCTGCCATACACCGATGTTTTCAAGGCTTTCACCTCGGGGTCTCCTTAATTAACATGGGATTTTTCGGTCAAAGATAAATAGTGTGCATTACTAATTCTCGAGAAAGTGAAAGACTAGTCATAGATGACCTAGACAACAACTACAACAATATCAACCAGTAAAGGAAACACTGTATTATCTCGATTTCTCGAACATGCAGTAATTCGAATCTATCGTTTGAATCGTAAAATTTGCTATGATGAACAAATTTGTCGGGAGCAGGGAGCGGGGAGCAATACGGCAGCCAGTTTTATTGCTGACACAAGCATTTAGAACTGCTATTTCTTTGAAGAAAAAGCACATGTTTAACCAGATCTGAATAAGGAAAAATAGTTCAAAAAAGAAAAGAAACCCATAATACAACTAGGGTTTTATTTTAAAAACACATATAAAATTTCGAGTAAGCTTCATTTTTATATTTGGATTCATTGATGATTGAAAGTAATTTCTTACAACAGTACTGTTAATTCGAATTATCAGGGTAGGGTTCATGCTGTCTTTGATCACTGGAAGTTTTTATTTCTGTTCTTTGTGGGTGAGGTGAGAACTTTAAGAATCAAAATTGACATTTAAATCAAAATAATTAGCTGTGTATGAAAAAAGAAGAGAACTATGAAGTAGTGTTTATCGACAAAGCATATGACTTGCAACACGCAAAAAGGGGCATTGGGACATTTGCGTAAAGTGTCGTCTCGGATCAGCCTGCGCAGTCCGCGCAGGCTGATCCGAGACAACACTTTCCGTCTTTTTTGTAATTTACTGTTTTGCGCAAGTCTACTGTAGGACAAAATCTAATGTAGTCGTAAAGTACCGTCTCAGATCTGCCTCAACGGACCGTGCAAATGTCTGAATGCCCCTTTTCCTGCGTTGCAAGCCATATATGGCTTGTAACACTCGAAAGGGGGCAGTCGGACATTTTCGTAAAGTGTGTCGTTTCGGAACAACCAGCCCACGCAAGCTAATCCGAGGCGACACTTTTCGGCTACATAAGCTTTTGTGCTACAGTAGACTTGTGCAAGACAAAACTGCATAAAATTGTGCAGGCTGATCCGAAACGACACTTTACGCAGACGTCCATCTTCGCGAGCCAAGGTTACGGTCACTACGTGGATCTTAAATTGGCTGATTAAGCCCGATTTCGAGATTCCTGCGATGCACCGACCATTGGATGCTGGTTATTACCCCCTTTACATTCTAAAAGCAAATGAAATATCGTTTTACAAACCGCTTACGAATGCACATGGAGCGATAAGCAGACATCCACGTGGGTTTCCATGTTTACCGTCTATTACAAAGGTAGCGACCTTATTCTATTTTTATCAAAGATGAAATACTACGAGCGATTTCATTGGTTGCAGTTTGAGCTGGCTGCATCCAATGAAAAAGCGTATCGGGGGAATGTAAAAATCAAGCTCGATCCGCCAAGGGTAGAGTAGCATAGTGAATGGTCAGCCTTGGCTTGCGAAGATGGCAGACGTCCGACCGCCCTGTTTCCCGTGTTTCATGCTATATATGCAAAGGTAGAATGTACCCAAAACATGATTACAGCACTTTTATTGGACTAGAGCTGTCACGTGGTGTCCCTACATCATTGTTACAGACGGCATTTCAGTGACACAAAACGAAAATAGCAACATAATGCTTCCATTAAAAATGACTTCAAGAAATATATATAAAAAAAATGGTTTCCAGTAGCACATTAACCCATTACCACTCAATCCCTACTTTTGACGCCCCTGAGAATGAAGCCTTTTGAAAACACTGTGGGAAAAGGAGAAAATGCTGGTAACCAGCATTTTCTCCTTTTCCCACAGTGTTTTCTACCCTTTCCAGAACAAATTTCTATTTTTCAGTCACCTTTATTTTGTCGTCTGCAAATGCTTTCAATTTGAACCAGTCTAAAATTTTCTCGTGTGGTAATGGGTTAATTCTTTTATGGAAGTACATATATTTCGTCTTACACAACATACGGGGCGGTTCTTTGTCATAGCCAACCGACATATTGATTTGTAATAAAGTTGAATAATTGATCAAATGACAAATACCTGTTTACTAAAAAGACATTTAACGTTTTTCCCGAGATTGGTTGTATTTATGAGGGAAATTTTCACGCATAGTTTAACTGTATTGCTCGTTAAACATACAATCTGTTGAAAATCATGTGATATTTTTCAGTATTTTTATTATAATTGCATATATTAGTTATCTATTTTGTGGGTGTGTGTGGGTATGTGTGAGGTGTGTGTGCGTGTTTGTGTGTGCTAATACAGAGCTAATTCATATGGAGCCCTATAGATGTACTGGCACACATTTTCATTTCATTACAACAAAATACTGATTTGCATTACATGAAATATGAATTCGTTATAATAAAATTCTCTCGGAACAATTATTCTTTATCCGAAAATAGAAGTTCGATAAAACGAATATAGTCGTTGAGACATGCTCTTGCAAAATGGGATTTAAGGTAAGACCTGTGTAATGGAAAACAGCTATTTCCACTAAAGTATCATCCTGCAAAATTAGCTATAATTAAAAATAAGTATTATGGAACCACTTTCACCTTTTCATATTTTCCATTTTTCCTTCTTTCAATTATCATTTATAAATCTTAAATTACTACATGTATATTCTAAATTCAAAAAGCGATAATAATTACCTCCCTTTTCAGAAAACGAACAAAAGTATCAAAAAATAATTTCAAGATAGAAATAAACGGAATTTCTGATCCGCTAGAAATGTGCAAAAATATTATTTCTGCATAAATCCTTATTTATCCTTATGAATCAACCAGTTAGAATTTTTACCGGAAGTGCATTACACAGCTCTTACCTTAACTCATTACCAAACGACAAAATTTTAGAGTGGTCCAAACTGAAAGCATTTGCAGACAACAAAATAAAAAGTGAATGAAAATTTGAAAATTTGTTTTGTGAAGGGTAGAAAACATTGTGGGAAAAGGAGAAAATGCTGGTTACCAGCATTTTCTCCTTTTCCCACAATGTTTTCTATAGGCTTCTTTCTCAGGGTCGTCAAAAGTAGGGATTGTGTGGTAATGGATTAAATTGATGCATCTCCTAGGTCTATTTTATCGAGTAAATTGTCACTTGATTATGGAACCATAACAGCCAGTTTGTCTAACGGCCGACTCACAATCTTGAGGTAGATTGGTCCCTTGACATACAGAAAAGTAATAATAAAGAATATCAAAAAGTTTCAACACAGATCAGGCTGCATGGATGTGCAGCATATGCTTATCAGTGTTGGTGCTTTTTGTAGATACATTACCTCATTACCAAACGACAAAATTTTGGAACTGGCCCAAACTGAAAGCGTTTGCAGACGATAAAATGAATGTGAATCAAAGATTGAAATTTGATTCGGAAAGAGTAGAAAACATTGTGGGAAAAGGAGAAAATGCTGGTTACCAGCATTTTCTCCTTTTCCCACAATATTTTCAAAAGCTTTCTTTCTCAGGGTCGTCAAAAGTACGGATTGTGTGATAAAGGGTTAAGACCCTATATATTGACCATGGGTAGATGTCTTTCGGAAAACATTGTGGGAAAAGGAGAAAATGCTAGTAACCTTCTTTTCCAACAATATTTTCTTCCCATTCCAAAACAAATTTCAACTTTTGAATCACTTTGATAATATATGTCGTCTGCAAATGTCTCAATTTAGACCACTGTAAAAATTTGTCGTTAGGTAAAGAGTTAAATAATCATACACTGTCATGTTTGCCTTTCTTATCACGAATTTTGTTGTGAACATTAATATTTTTTGTTATAGACGTAGACTACTTTGTGTACATGTGACATGTGGTGAAAATGAAGACTTTAATAAATCAATTTATTTTTGTCATGTTCAATTACTTCAGTACACTTTTCATAAAATGGTTTCCACAGCTCTTGAACATGTTCAAACACGTGTCGTCGGTTTACCTTGAAATATTGTTTACCAAGAAACATTTCTGTGAAATTATTTCAAAATCGGATCAGCTGTTTCAGAGAAAAAGAATTTTCAAGAATTAAGGTTCTATAAGCATGTAATGACTTGCAAAGTATCATGTATCACGGCGATGCAATAAGCCTCTCTTTGTCCAGGCATGGCTTATATCCATTGTACGTATTATCCCTATTTGACGATAAACCTTTATAAAACGATATCTTTTGTACTTACTATCCCTATTTGAGGATAAACCTTTATAAAACGAAATCCATTGTACTTATCCCTGTTTGAGGATAAACCTTTATAAAAACAATATCCATTACAATATCCATTGTACTTATTATCCCTATTTGAGGATAAACCTTTATAAAACAATATCCATTGTACTTATTATCCCTATTTGAGGATAGATCTTCATGATAAAACAAAATCCATTGTACTTATTATCCCTATTTGATGATAAAACGATATCCACTGTACTTATCATCCCTATTTCAGGATAAACCTTTATAAAACGATTTCCATTGTACTTATTATCCCTATTTGAGGATAACACGATATCCACTGTGATTATTATCCCTATTTGAGGATAAATCTTTATAAAACGATATTCATTGTACTTATCATCCCTCTTAGAGGATAAAGCTTTATAAAACGATATCCATTGTACTTATCATCCCTCTTTGAGGATAAACCTTTATAAAACGATTTCCATTGTACTTATCATCCCTATTTGAGGATAATCTATAAGACAGTATCCATTGTACTTATCATCCCTATTTGAGGATAAATCTTTATAAAACAATATCCATTGTACTTATCATCCCTATTTCAGGATAAATCTTTATAAAACAATGTTATATAACCTGCCACATGCGAAAACGGGCATTCGAACATTTGCGTAAAGTGTCAATCAGCCTGAAACAACACTTTACGTTTTTTTTTTCATGTAATTTTCTGTTTTGTGCAAGTTTATGTACAGTAATACAAAACCCAATCTAGTGGTAAAGTTCAGTCTCGGATTAGCAAATGTCTAAATGGCCCTTTTTGCGTGTTGCAAGACATATATTATTGATCACGAGTAAAAGTCTTTAGAAAATATTGTAGCTTAACTCTACCAAACGACAGAAATTTTATACTGGTTCAAGTTGAAAGCAGACGACAAAATAAGCATGACTTAAAAATTGAAATTTGATCTGGGAGGGTAGAAAACATTGTAGGGTGCTGGAAGCTAGCATTTTCTCTTTTTCCCACAATGTTTTAAAAAGGCTTCTTTTTCAGAATCGTGAAAACCAGGGATTGTTTGAGAAAGGTTAAGGAGAAACAGATTGGAATCAGCATTTTCTCCTTGACCAATAATGTTTTCTACACTTTCCTGGACAAACTCCACCAATTCAATTATAATGTACATGACATCTGCAAATGTTTACACTTCAAACACAAGTACATTATTTTTCATGCGGTTAAGAATTAAATTAATATGAAATACACTAGGAAGACTTCCTGATCTAAACTGGGAAGTTCTGAATTCTGCGACGAGTATTTTCATTGGCTGAGAAGCCGTGTCTTAACCAATCAGGTGTTTAAATACAGACCTCGAACGGTATTAGATTTGGTGGACACAGCCTTAGAAATAACCATTTACCAGATAGCCACTGAAAACATTGTGAGGGATGGAAAAAACAGCATTTGAGCCGCATCTAATTTGTCGTCAAGAACAACTTTTAATTTGGGCTAGTCGTAATATATTGAAGCAGTGTTCACGCGGTCGACAAAACTGGCTTATTAACCCATCACCACACAATCCCTACTTTTGGCGACCTTGAGAAAGAAGCCCTTAGAAAACACTGTGCGAAAAGGAGAAAATGCTGGTAACCAGCATTTTCTCCTTTTCCTGCAATGTTTTCTACCCTTCACAACAAAACAAATTTTCAAATTTTCAGTCACTTTATTTTGTCGTCTGTAAATGTTTTGGATTTGGACAAGTCTAGAATATTGTCGTTTGGTAGTGAGTTAATATTTTTTAGACACTTATGGCTTTTCGTATGTTTTCAACAATCCCTTTTACGTTTGTCTAAAATTCTTTCATAATACTTTTGAAGAAAGGGTTATCGATGTGGTGAAACAAATGTCTTAAAACCGCGTAAATGAAACGTAAGTTTATATAAAAAAAATATTATAAGAAGCGAAATCTGCAAAAAGTTAGTTGAATTAATGAGTACCAAAAATAGACTAATCTTATAGAACCTTAGTAAGTTCGCCGTGGAAGTCTTTCAGCACCGAAGTTCTTCACGCTGATAAACAAGGGTAACAACTTACGTCACAGGAAGTGATATCGGACCTGCGCATTTTCGTAACTTATGGCCGCCATATTGAAAAGTAAGTACGATATGAAGATAGAATGAGGCTAGCTTGGGTGGATACAAATGGACTACAAAGACTCTCATGTATTTATCAAAGACACTAGATGAATACATTTAATATTCTGATGTTTTAGACAGAAAGCAGATGTCTATATGCACAAACACTTTGACCAAATATCAAAAAGTGATTGGGTTTTAATAGTTGGTTGAAGTCCATTCCATTATTATAAGTAGTTAACAAAAGCTTTGACAAAAAACAAAGTCCCTAGGCATTGTACGCTTTGGAGATCTACAGACTTTTTCAGATCATTAAAAAGAACGATTACAAAAAAAACAGTCTTACCAAACACGCACACTGACTTTACAACAAGGGTCCGATATCACTACCTGTGACGTCACACTGACGTACGTTGTGAGGGGTGATAAAGGATTCTTCTTCAGAGTTGATAATTATTTTTTGGCCAGGGATTGTATCATCCTCGGATACCCCGGGGTCTCCCTATTTGCTACGCTACATCGATGTAGCGTAAAAAATCTCGACCCGTGTCAGACTGCACGACTGATCTGGGTCGATGCATTAACTGCCTTTTTTCACGAAGGATGACTCTCATGCACGTTCATGTATAATTATCCTATTACCACACAGTCCCTACTTTTGACGCCCCTGAGAAAGAAGCCTTTAGAAAACATTGTGGGAAAAGGAGAAAATGCTGGTAACCAGCATTTTCTCCTTTTCTCACAATGTTTTCTACCCTTCACAACACAAATTTCAAATTTTCAGTCACTTTTATTTTGTCGTCTGCAAATGCTTTCAATTTGGACCAGTCTACAATATTTTCGTTTGATAATGGGATAACTGAAACTTCAGTCAGTATCTGTGTTTATGGACATCTTATGACCATGCTGTCAAAGTCATCGGTTGTGAATTTGTATTTGGGGCTAATGCGTTTCATCTTTACCTGACCCTTCCATATTGAAAGCATTTTCAGGCAACAAATTAGGTATAGCACAAATGACGGGGTTTGTGTTCGAAATGTCTGTTGGTGACCGGCATTTTCTCCTTTTTCCACACCGTCCAGGTAGACCTATCTTTATAATGCCAGCCACATATAAACATTGTTTTTTCTCTCATAAACTTTTCAAAAGCCTAGTTCTAGGTTCGTGAAAAAACAGGTATATCTGTAGGGTTCAGGACGAGTCTACTTTCGGACTTCTGGTATTAGACCCTTAACGCTTCTAATGCAACACAGAATAAAATTTCTTATTAAATCTAGTTAAAAAATAAGGGTTTATACTAATATAATATTTTTGCACATTTTTAACCGACCAGAAATTCCTTTGATGTTCATCTTGACATTATTTGTTGATACTTTTGTTAGTTTCCTGAAATGGGAGGTAATTTTTATCTCCCTTTGCAATGAGAACATAGTGATTTTAGATTTATAAATGACAATTATGGCAGAAAAAAAGAAATACTGGCTCGGTTAAATACAGTACAATGATACTCATTTTTAATCAAGTTTTGTAGAATAATATTACAGTGAAAATAGCTCTGTGTTACGTTAGGGGTCTAACACCTCAAGTGAGTATTCATTTCTATAGGGTTAAATCACGTTTTTCCGGTCGTTAACATTCGCAGAGGCCCGAAAAATGCTTTAACGCCCGAGTGCGAAGCACGAGGGTGTTTAAGTATTTTGAGGGCCTCTGTGAATGTTAACGACCGAAAAAAACGTGAATTAACGCTATTATTGCATAAAGTAAAGGTATTCTAACAATAATTTGCACAGATAGCTAAAATATTTCCATAGAAATGCAAATAAGCCAATTTCAAATGTACTGTACGCAAATGGGTCAAAACCGGAAGTCGGCGAAGAAGTTTTTGTTACGATTAGGAAAGGGCCGTTAGTCCTGTATGCCAGTTTTGATTCTCTCGCTGTAAATACACTTTTATTTAAGAAATAATCTTCTTTCTATCGTGGTATATCGTTCAATAAACCACAGTTGTGAGTTATGAGGCACAATAAATAATCCACGAGGGCGATAGCCCGAGTGGGTTATTCATTGCGCCTCATAACTCACAACGTGGTTTATTGAACGATATACCCCGATAGAAAGAAGATTATTTCGATTCTAACATGGCCAATTCTTAATGAAAGGAAAACAAGTTCAAACTAAGAGTAAAAACGCGGATGAAGATTATGTTCCATTGAATAACTCACTCATTGAATGACGTCACTCGATATAGGATGACGTCACTCTACATGGATTGTCGCAGATTTTACCACGTTTTCCTTGCACTGTGTTTATAGAGCCAAAGTCGCGTGTCATGTTAGAATGATTTTTAATACACACTGGACTCATGTGGAATAAACTTGCACACATTTGGACGATTACAACTAGGATGAATGCGTGGATATAAATTTCTGTAACTTAAGGCGACAGTGGGTTCGATATACATCAAGCGAGGCGGACCGATCACGTTAAAAAGTGGGTGGGATGTAGCTGCTTTAGAGTACATTTCACGGGTGAATTTTTGTTCAGATCTCGATTAAACTGAGATTTTGTGCAAAGGTTTGTTTGTGGTGTACTAATATCATCAAAGACATGCCATGAAAAGGATCGAATATGGTACGAATATTCCTACAGTTTGATGGTCGGAGTCTAGGGAAAATCTGACAAGGACAAACGTTGTTTACAAGGTAGGCCCGAATCGAGGATATTGATAGTACAAACCCGGGCGTTAACGGCGCGTGAATTTACTGATTAATACACATTTTCTCCCGTTAACCGCCCGATTTTTACCCGTTAATACATGCTTATAATGGCCCGAAAAGGCACGTTTTATGCAATAATACAGGATATATCTGCAAAGTGTTTATGGTTATCGGTCCTCTGCACCCACATAGTTCTTTCCGTCACCAAGCATATTACTCATCCCACCTTTCCGTCCATATTCATATAGGTGTATCCGTTTAACTTCCGAAATTTAAGATACGGCACAGGGATTGGAGATGAGCTAATTACTAGTGCCATGTAACCACCATTAATTTCCATCTAACCCTTGACCTTCTCAATTAATGAAAAGAAACTTTTGAGTCGATATCAAAGTCTCAGTAGCGTCCAACCTGTTTATAAGATAAAAGTAATGTCATTTTACCGAGTAAAAATATAGCAATTATTATGACTATCAGGATATGAAAAGGTGCTGTTCGCAAAAGTTTCAGTCAGTGGCAGAAAGAAGAATTTTGAAACTAGAACAGATCCTACCATGCTGCATTATCTGTTTGTTTACATCGATGATCGCTGACGTTTAGCTGACTTTTTGTAGTAAATGTCCGCAGTGACGTTTTAAGGTAAGACCTTTGTAATGGAAAACAGCTATTTCCACTAAAATATCATCATGCAAAATTAGCTATAATTAAAAATGAGTATTATTGTACTACTTTCACCTTTTCATTTTTTCCATTTTTTCCTTCTTTGAATTATCATATATAAATCTAAAACCGCTGTATTCTCAATTGAAAAAGAGATAATAATTACCTCCCCTTTTAGAAAACAAACAAAAGTATCAAAAAATATTTTCAAGATAGACATAAACGGAATTTCTGATCCGTTAGAAATGAGCAAAAATATTATTCCTGTATAATCCTTATTTATTCTTATTTAATAACCAATTGGAATTTTTGCCAAATGTTCACCGGAAGTGCATTACATAGGTCTTACCGTAATGATGTAAACACCACGTGATTATTCATGGCGTCGAAACAAACTCTTCAATCACTTGGTCGTTTCGTCCCCATTCTAGACTTGAATAAACGTCAGTTTATCGACATCGTAAACAGAAACGACACAGGCTGATCATCGCTTATTCATTTATCATTGATGACATAATGTTGGAATTTAATTTAAAAAAAATAGTCCTGTGTACTATGTCATAGCACTAATGAAATGCAATGTTATCACGTGACGTTCTGGAAGACTTAATTCGAATAGACACGAAAGATATAGAAGGTTGTCTCGATCAATGTCGTCCGTGAAATCGACGGGCATCTCCACGCATTTTCGTCACCTATATTATGGCAACCAATGCAGTAATTTACTTGTTCCAGTTTTCTCCGATCTTCAATATATACATGTGTGTTGTGATGGGTTATCCAATACATTTTCGAGTTATAAACGGTGAAAATTACCTGTTGAGTGAATTGCACGAGGTAGCGTTTTATTGGGTAAACCTTTTTTTTTTGTTTTAAATTCAAAGTAACGGTTGTCGCGTAGGAAAGTGGTTCGGTTCTGTACCCAGGATACTCATATCAGATAAATGAGTATTTATAGAATGCCATCTAGCGGGAGATAATGCCTGAACGCAAGTCTTTCTAAACTAAAAACAGGCGATTGATTTTTGACAAGCTTCTGATAATACAAGACAAGATGTCCAACTGCATCACCTGCTAAACACCGGCCATAGTCATTTGTCAGTAATTTTCATACATTTCTAAACTCCAATGGAAACAATCGTTACCTTTATCGTGCCTTGTACCGGCTTATTTTTCAACCTTGTCAATAGAACGGGGGAAAATGATTGCTAGAATTACTCGTATTTAGAGAGTAATTAATACCGACACTTTGGAGGAAGACAATTTTTTCTCCCACTCCTCACAACTCGGTCAATTTCCTACCTAAATAACCTCGTCTGTATCAGGGGGGATTTCACTGTGAAATGTTCCAGTCTCATGATTTCAAACATGGAGGACCCCGTGTAGATATATTAGCAAATGCAGCTACAGCCATGTTGATAAGTCACATGTCGCTGAAAAATGCCAATGAACTGATGGACCAAGTTAGAATATAATTGCACCAACTGTTCGTCGTCGGAAATGTATTTAGAATGATTCTAAAAAAAAATTGTGACCTACGTGTTTTATCCGGAGTAGTACGATTACGGGAAAGCTGTGTATTTCCGTTGAAATAAAATCCACTGTTTAGATGCATACCAAGCCTTGTGATACGCTGGAGGAATTGATCAATGGATCACCAAAGGTTTATGAATGTCTTCCAACCATGAGATGCAAGTTTTAATACCGCAGTGAACATATTAAACGAATCTGATTTATCAGTGAAATTTGAATGAAAACAAATTTTAATCAAAGCGTTGAAAACACTGATGTGGTATCTGTCAAGGTAGTCATTGTGTATTGCTGGTCTCCTTTGATAAATCACGGGAGTAGTCAAGAGTAATGTCACTTCAGGGTAGGATGAATGATGGATGAAGAGGGAAACCATGCATATATATCAAATAAAATCAAGTTTAAACCTGAAAACTATGATTTTGAGAGATATCTTGCCGTCAAGATCAAATTCACAACATTAAAATCAATTATTTCGATCTGTAAATATTCATGAATAACTAAAAGGACAATAATGAGACTAAGAAGCCCGGGGACAAACTGGTTTTGGAACGAACAAGCACGGAACAAAAACGGTCAATTGACAAATATTCTGCGTATCATTGCGCTATTAGAAGGCTAAAAGCGGATTGAGCTATTTTCAATTAAAAAGAAGTTTATCAGATCGGTGGCTTATTTTAATACGCCATTTCCAATTACATGTCTTGCTGCTATCGAAAAACTCATTTGTCTGAGAAAAAATGAGTTTAATCGGGTTTATTTCCATCGGCGTTGCACAAATTACGATACATGGTCTTCAAAATTCAGTATTGAACATTTAAAATAGAACTCATAGTAGCACTGTCTTCGACAAATGCCACAAAAATCAGACCCTTCTATTTAATGTTTAGGGAAGGTTGATGTCAGAGATGGGGCTGTCGAGTATCGGTAGATCCCTGAACGAAATTGTGTATAAAAGATCTTTCTAAGATATATATCCACAGGTGCATCTTTGATGTGAAAACAAATGTTTTTTTTTTAACAAATAAAAACAAATCTAGTTGTAGTTATAAATGTTATACATAAAATCTAGACATTCGAAATAAAAACTAGTCCCCCCTATAAGGTGAAAGGGGCATATTGTTCACCCTCACCTAATTTGTCGTCTGCGAATGCATTCGTAGCGTACAAATCTAAAACTTAATCTTTCTGTACAGTGCTAAATGTTAGTGAAACTGATTACACCTAATTCTTTACCAAACAGTCCCATGTTTTAACGACCCTAAGCAAGAAGATTTTGGAAAACATTGTGGGAAAAAAGAGAAAATGCTGTTAACCAGCTTTTCTCTTTTTCCCACGTTGTTTTCTACCATACTTAAGACTTATTCTTGCAATTGAGCCACATTTAATTTGTCGGCTGCAAATGCTTTCAAATTAGGCAAGACGAATATTTTATCGTCTGGTAAAGGATTAAAGTCGGTAGATTTATCTAGTTGTTGAAATCAAAGTTACGTAACATCCCTAACCCTTTGTCAAACGAATTAACAACCACAGAGGAAAATAACATACACAGGGAAAATAACAACCGCAGGGAAAATAACAACCGCAGGGAAAAATACCTTTGATGCCTTGTGGGAGGAGTAAACGCCTTTAACTCATTATCAAACGACAACATTTTTGGCTTGTTCGAAAGCACTTGCAGACGACAAAGTAAAGGTGACTGAAAATCTGAAATTTGTGTTTGTGAAGGGTAGAAAACATTGTGGGAAAAGGAGAAAATGCTGGTTACCAGCATTTTCTCCCTTTTCCACAATGTTTTCTACTGTTCAAAAGTTAAAGTTCAATTCTTGAATCATTCATTTTATCGACTGAAATGCTTTCAATTTGGAAGATTCTAAAATTTTGTCGTTTGGCAAAGAGTTAAAATCATTCGCTTTCCTGTTGTCATTGCAGCTCAGTCTGTGTTAAATCTACCAACTTTACAGTTTTGGCCAGTTTAGCGTTCGGGATCAGAGAACATTTTCGGGATTGCATGGCGTGTCAAAAGTTTATCTTTGGAGTAAATTTGAATGAATCATATTGACTTTTTGAACTGTCAGTATTGGAAAATGGTACTGATACATACATTTGCATTGTTGTTGGTTTTGTTGCTATACTCAACAAGGTCTTTAGATAGCAGCAGTATTTGTGATAGTGTTTGTCAATGCCAAAAGGAAATGCTGATATGCAAGAAAGATATTCCCTATGTTTTACCAGATAACTCAACAACTGTTATGATAAAAGATTTAGATTTCTCCTTGTACGTCGACAAACACCCTTTTGGTCACGAATCATGGAGACAGGTTGTAAATTTAACTATAAGTGACTCTGATGTAAACGAAGAAGAACTCTCTCGAAGGAATGAGTACACGATCAAATCAGGACTGTTTAACAACTCTGCTAATCTTGAATACTTAGCCATAGATAGTGCAAGATATACAAGTTCTGCAACAGGTGGATTCACAGGATTACATCATTTAAAAGTTCTTGACTTGAGTGGATGTCATCGACAAACGTTTTTCGATTTAACACCTGGACTTACTGGTGTTCAGATGCCAAATCTTCGACATTTGAAACTGAAAGGATTCTCTAACTTAACAGATAATGTCAATTCGGGAATTATCGAATCCGCTTTTTTCGATGTTTTGAAGAATAAGCCTATCACAGAGCTTGATCTTAGCTACACAAACTTATATACAGTGGATCCAGAAGCTTTGCCTTCGGCATTTCCACACTTACGGAAGATAAATACAGAACACGGGCGACTGCTGGTGTTTTATTTTACTATTGCACTAGCCATGGCACCTGGTGGCTCTACATTTTCCAACATTGAGTACATCAACGCTAACTATCCAAAGTTTCCTTCTTCTATGTTTTCATTATTTCCAGATTTTAAAACTGATAATGCCAGAGTCGACCCGATAATGGAGAAATTGAAGGATGTTCATTTGCGTGGTATAGTTCCAAAAGGATTTTCAGCAGAATTTTTAATAAAGCAAATAAATGATAGCATCTGTCCTGTTATCTCGATATATCGACAACCGAGCATCGAGTGGGTAATACCTTTTTGTAAAAGGGGTAGAAATTATGAAAATGTGACATTTGAATTCTTGGATGCCGGAGACAATGAATTAGTAAAAGTTGCACCAGAAGTCGGTTTATTGGGACTAAATGTAAAAACTTTAGCCTTATCTAAAAATAAACTCGGAGATAACGTAAACATACTGACAAAATATCCACTACCTCTCACGAAGTTGATTTTATCTCATAATGGAATTAAAGAACTTAAGAAAACCTTTTTTGAAGGTTTGCCCAAGCTTACTTCTCTCGATTTATCTCATAATTTATTGAAACATTTTATTCTGTATTTGTCGGACGTTAGAAATCTTGAACACTTAGATATAAGTTTTAATCATATCTCATACATCGACCCAGACATGTTAGTGTCACTGAGAGATGCGTTCAGCCTGTCGGCTCGCTTACCAAACCAAAGTAACGGCATTAGGCCCCACACACTTAATGTCATTGTTCACGACAATCCATTTCAGTGCAAGTGTAAGGATAAACATTTCATACAGGAGCTACTGCTATCTGACGAGTTTATCAAGCTGGAATCGTTAACCTGTCTTTACAAGGATACAACCATTCCTATAAGTCAACACACGTTGTCGAAGATAGAAGATTTGTGTCGAGAGCCAAGTATAAAGGCTGCAATAGCCACATGTAGCGTGCTCCTTTTTCTTACATTTTTTATTACGATGAGCGTGACATGTCGGGTTCATCGAGCAAGGAGAGAAAAACGTCGTTTTCAAAATCTTCTACATCGATACAGAACCGATCCCAACAGACCAGAGTACCCCGTGTTTCTGTCTTTTTCGAGTCGTGACGTTGATCTAGCCCATAGGTTTATACTCCCAAGACTAAATCGTGGATTACAAAAAATACTTGAGACAGAAGACACATGTGTCGCGACCGGCGATCTGAACTTTTTACCCGGATTCACAGTGGCAGGGGAGATAATCCGATGTATCGAGGCTTCTCGCGTGGTCATATTTTGCATCTCAGAAGCGTTTTGCGAGAGCGGTTACTGTAGAGATGAAGTCATGGTGGCTGACTACACACGAACGCCGGTGATACTCATGTTTCTAGAGGAACTAGAAACAGCCAAGTTGCCCAAACTATTACAAAAGTATTTCTACACATCTACACGTTGTAAGGTTATCAAACATGAAGGGCGCCATGTCTTGGTACCACATTGGGATGTTCTGTGCCGATCCATTGTTAAGCTCTTTGAGGGAAATGAATATTAACTCTTATCTTACTGAATAAAAGCGCCGAAACTTTCCAGTCCATAGAAAACTAGAGCTGTCTCTGAATGTGGCTTAGACCATTACCGCACAATCCCTACTTTTGACGACCCTGAGAAAGAATCCTTTAGAAAACATTGTGGGAAAAGGAGAAAATGCTGGTTATCAGCATTTTCTCCTTTTCTCACAATGTTGTCTACCCTTCACAAAACAAATTTCAAATTTTCAGTCACTTTTATGTTGTCGTTCGCAAATGCTTTCAATTTGAACAAGTCTAAAATATTGCCATTTGGTAACGAGTTAATACCCCCGCCAGCACTTTGACAGAAAAAAAGTGTCAGGTTCAAGGGGAGATAATTCCTCAAACAGGACACAAAATTATTAGTATTTTGTACACAGACGGACACACGGACGGACAGACTCACAGACAGACAGGCTGATTCCAGTATACCCCCAAAAACATTCGTTTTGCGGGGGTATAAAAAACAACTCCTATTTCAGGTAACTCCTTATCGGACAGCGCAGATGCAAGATCAGTTTGCACGTTCTGTGCTGTCTGATCTTGATCTACACTGTTCGCAAAAGGTCAGTTAGTCGTATTTAGCAACCTGAGGGTTAATCAAATCAAACATTTAACCAGCTGTGTGACATAGTCGTTGAACATGTTGTTTGGGCGAAGTTCAAATTCTGACTTGACAATCAAGTAATAAACAATTGAAACAACAGCATGATAAGATGTTTACTGAGATTTTTTAACGACCAAAGACAAAAATCCGTTGAAAACATTGTGGGAAAGGAGTAAACGCTGGCATACAATTTTCAGGTAGGAAGTTGGCTTAACTGGAAACTAGGTTATGCTACTTGATTTTTTTTTTCACAAGTGTCAGTTTTCAGAGCTCCAGATAAGAAGGCGTAATGGGTATTTCAAATCCATTATTTCTGTCCCAAACCCTATGTTGTGGGTACTCATTAGAATTGTCTCGACGAGACAATTCTAATGAGTGCCCATAACATAGGGTTTAGTGGAGAATAATCAATATTTTTAAATCTGAAATCAAAATCACTTCCTCTATCTTGAGCTCAGAGTTTTATTTATGTATTGAACCCAAATGTATATTGACCCTCCAATTCGCATAGCATATCCATAGGCCTTTGAAACTCCATTGGACTAATAAGGGATAAACAAATTTTCATTATCAGACACGGTTATAATATCAAAGTACTGAAATTACTAATAGAAGGTGATGGTAGAAGTTTGCTGGCAATTAGGTTTTAACACTGGATCAATTCAATATTAAAAGTCATTCACCTGATGGTTGATAACATCTTTTTTTTTTGTTGATTTTTTTACTTTATTGGCCACCGGTCAACATTTGGGGACTGTAAACAAAAGGGCCATTGGCCCTAGGGCGCTCACCTGAGACTATAGCTTTATTTCCGTTATGATAATGTCTACTTAACCTAACCTTACTTCAATGGATTGACTTTGACATGGTGGTGGGGGTGGTGGGGTTCACATATTCTTTTGCTACTGTTAAATGTTACTTTTAAAATGTGAATTGATGTTCCCTCTAGCCTTTCTTTCATCCTTTATTTATGGGGAAATATAACAGAATACAATATCAAAATAGGGATTTCTTTATTAGGGAAATATTGAAACGGGATAAAGTTTTGACTACTATAGTATGTTTCTATAATGGTCTGCTTTGTTCAATATTCAAATATGGAAGTAAACAATTTTATGATCTGACCAGTATGTTTCTATGGTACCTGTTGAGCCTTGGGTATTAGCAAAAAACAAGATCTAAAGCAGATTGGTTGTCAGTTGTTTGTTCATCCAAAAGCAACTTACAGCCAAATTTGTGCTTAAAAATTGTATCAAGTCTTTTTCTTTATCAGACACATCAATGTTGAAGTCTCCGTGTATGACTGTTGAAGTCTCCATGTATAACTAAGCTGGTATTTTTATTCAAATGAGGAATGAGCTCTTTATGTGAAAGATATTATAAAAGATACGCTGATGCTAACTGACATGTGTCTTGTTCACAGTTTTGTCTCTAAGTTTATTCAATTATGAAATATTTCTTCTGACTTTGGTTGATGGTCTCAACATAAATTTATGCAAAAAAATCAATTTTAAGAAAGCTGAGCTACAGTAGAAGGACAATTCGAAACGAGTTTGACACGGGTGGGGACTCAAAAACGTGACCTCATGTCTGCTACACATTTCATTTTAAGTGTCGCCGTTTGTCCATAACTTTTGCGTTTTTCTATATACCTAGAAACGACAAATAACCCAGGAGCACTGTATGAATGACAGGCTAGAATTTATATCTTTGCATCTATTCTTAGTTGGCATAATCGAATGGGCTGTATATCGCTCATTACGCCTCTAAACTAAAGTATATTACTCTTTTCAATAATATTCAAGATCGTTTATGATTCTGTTGCATTTTTCAAACTATTCAAGTCTACAGTTTGTAGAACACAAAACTTCTAGAAATACACTCGGACTAACCGAGCTCTAAACTGAAGAGCACAAATCTTAGATAGCCTGATTCTAACCTTTTTAGACAAAATTCCCCTTTCCCTAGAACGGCTTCGAAAAGCTCTCCTTTTCCGGCGTAATGCAGAGAAAAAGAATGTCATTTCTCTGCATGACACCGGCGCAAACAACCGTTCATTTTGTTGCTGTTGTTTGTTTGTTTGTTACTGTTTGTTTTAGGGCTCATATTCCTTTAGGTTTGACTTCTGTAGTAAGTTTTGTAAAAGGTACGCCTTGATAACTCGTTATTCTGGTAAAAGACCATTTTCCTTTTTAATAAGCACGAAAGACTCGTTTTAGTAATTCAAATATAAAACGAAACAATATTGTCATCTGAAAAGTCACTTAACCCTTTACCAAACAATTCCTGGTTTTTACGACCCTGAGATAGAAGTCTTTTGAAGACATTGTAGGAAAAGGAGAACCAGCATTTTCTCCTTTTCCCACAATGTTTTTTCTTTGTTTGTTTCTGGAAACAAATTTCAATTTTTGAGTAACGTTTATCTTGTTATCTGCAAGTACTTTCAACTTAGATCAGTCTAAAATCTTGTTGTTTGGTAAAGGGTTAACTACGATTCGAAACATCATTATTCCCCTTATCATGTATTACAAAGCCACAAATCGTTTTTTAAGATTAATCCTAGCCTACAAAGCGTGAAAAGACCTTTTAAGGACACTATACATCAAGATTGAGCAGCACAAAATATCTGTCCGATAAGAAAATACTTTTCTGAAGGAAATACCTCTTAAATTGCAAATATTTTATCAGCTTTAAAGTTTCAGTTCATTCTTTCAATGGTTCAAGGTGAATATCTGTCAAGCAGAAATGCCAACAGTGATCAAGGTGAAACAGTAATATTGTTTACATTCTCTAACAAGGGAAGTAACCATGTTTTTCCTAGAAAAATGAATATAAATTCTCTCTCTTAAAATCGATTATTCAGTGGTGGCATTCGTAACCATAAATTGATGTTTGTCAAAATTCTCTACATTTTGCACCATTAAACCAATCTTAGCCAGGTTTATACTCCCTTTTTTGATAGTTAACCGTAAATATATATTTTAGGGATGGCAACGGTTAGTAAATTTGCTAACCGGTTAACCGTTCAATCTTTCGATCGGTTAACCGGTTAACCGAACGACCATGTAAAAACATTTAAGATGAAGGTATCTGCTCGATATGTCAACATTGACAACCGGTGCGTGAGTAATGCATTCCCGTGATGTTTACTATCATTACCAAACGACAAAATTTTGGACTGGCCCAAATTGAAAGCATTTGCATACGACAAAATGAATGTGAATCAAAGATTTAAATTTGATTCGGAAAGGGTAGAAAACATCGTGGAAAAAGAAGAAAATGCTGGTTAGCAGTTTCTCCTTTTCCCACAATATTTTCAAAAGCTTTCTTTCTCAGGGTCGTCAAAAGTAGGAATTGTGTGGTAATGGGTTAAGAGCTTATTCATTGACCATGGGTAGATGTCTTTCGGAAAACATGGTGGGGAAAAGGAGAAAATGCTGGTAGCCTTCTTTTCCAACAATATTTTCTTCCCATTCCAAAACAAATTTCAACTTTTGAATCACTTTGATAATATATGTCGTCTGCAAATGTCTCAATTTAGACCACTGTAAAATTTTGTCGTTAGGTAAAGAGTTAAATAATTATACATGTTTGCCTTTCTCATCAAGAATTTGGTTGTGAATATTAATATTTTTGTTATAGACGTAGACTACTCTGTGTACATGTGACATGTGGTGAAAGTGAATATTTTGATAAATCAATTTATTTTTGTCATGTTCAATTATTTCAGTACACTTTTCATAAAATGGTTTCCACAGTTCTTGTACATGTTCAAACACGTGTCGTCGGTTTACCTTGAAATATTGTTTACCAAGAAACATTTCTGTGAAATTATTTCAAAATCTGATCAGCTGTTTCAGAGAAAAAGAATTTTCAAGAATTAAGGTTCTATAAGCATGTAATGACTTGCAAAGTATCATGTATCACGGAGATGCATTAAGCCTCTCTTTGTCTAGGCATGGCTCATATTTATTGTACTTATTATCCCTATTTGAGGATAAACCATTATAAAACGATATTTTTTGTACTTACTATACCTATTTGAGGATAAACTTTTATAAAACGATATCCATTGTACTTTTTATCCCTATTTGAGGATAAACCTTTATAAAACGATATCCATTGTACTTATCATCCCTATTTGAGAATAAACCTTTATAAATCAATATCCATTTTACTTATTATCCCTATTTGAGGATAAAACGATATCCATTGTACTTATTATCCGTATTTGAGGATAAACCTTTATAAAACGATTTCCATGGTACTTATTATCCCTATTTGAGGATAAAACGATATTCACTGTACTTATAATCCAAATTTGAGGATAAATCTTTATAAAACGATATCCATTGTATTTATTATCCCTATTTGAGGATAAACCTTTATAAAACGACTTCCATTTTACTTATCATTCCTATTTGAGGATAAGCCCTTATAAAACAATATCCATTGTACTTAATATCCCTATTTGAGGATAAATCTTTATCCATTGTACTTAATATCCCTATTTGAGGATAAAACGATATCCATTGTACTTATTATCTTAATTTGAGGATAAAACGATATCAAACGAGGATAAAACGATATTATCCCTTTTTGAGGATAAACCGTTATCCATTGTACTTATTATCCCTATTTGAGGATAAATCTTTATAAAACGATATCCATTGTACTTATCATCCCTTTTTGAGGATAAACCTTTATAAAACGATTTCAATTTTACTTATTATTCCTATTTGAGGATAACACGATATCCACTGTGCTTATTATCTCTATTTGAGGATATTTAGAAAACAATAATCATTGTACTTATTATCCCTATTTGAGGATAAAACTATACTCATTTTGCTTATTAGCTGTATTTGAGGATAAATCTTTATAAAACAATATCCATTGCACTTATTATCCCTATTTGAGGATAAACATTTGTAGTACAATAGGTAAATATCCACTGTGCTTATTAGCCCTATTTGAGGATAAACCTTTGTAAGCCAGTACCCATTGTACTTATCATCCCTATTAGAGGATAAACCTTTATAAAACAAGACCCATTGTACTTATCATCCTAATTTGAGGATAAACCTTTATAAAACAAGACCCATTGTACTTATCATCCCAATTTGAGGATAAACCTTTATAAAACAATACCCATTGTACCTATCATCCCAATTTGAGGATAGACCTTTATAAAACAACACTCATTGTACTTATCATCCCTATTTGAGGATAAAGCTTTATAAAACAATGTTATATAACCTGCCACACGCGAAAACGGGCATTCGAACATTTGCGTAAAGTGTCAATCAGTCTGAAACGACACTTTACGTTTTTTTTTTCATGTAATTTTCTGTTTTGTGCAAGTTTCTGTACAGTAGTACAAAACCCAATCTAGTGGTAAAGTGCAGTCTCGAATTAGCAAATTTCTAAATGGCCCTTTTTGTGTGTTGCAAGACATATATTATTGATCACGAGTAAAAGTCTTTAGAAAATATCGTAGCTTAACTCTACCAAACGACAAAAATTTTAAACTGGTTCAAACTGAAAGCAGACGACAAAATAAGCATGACTTAAAAATTGAAATTTGTTCTGGGAGGGTAGAAAACATACTGGGGTGCTGGAAGTTAGCATTTTCTCTTTCTCCCACAATGTTTCAAAAAGGCTTCTTTTTCAGGGTCGTGAAAACCAGGGATTGTTTGAGAAAGGGTTAAGGAGAAACAGATTGGAATCAGCATTTTCTCCTTGACCAATAATGTTTTCTACACTTTCTTGGACAAACTCCACCAATTCAATTATAATGTACATGACATCTGCAAATATTTACACTTCAAACACAAGTACATTATTTTTCATGCGGTTAAGAATTAAATTAATATGAAATACACTAGGAAGACTTCCTGATCTAACCTGGGAAGTTCTGAATTCTGCGACGAGTATTTTCATTGGCTGAGAAGCCGTGTCTTAACCAATCAGGTCTTTAAATACAGACCTCGAACGGTATTAGATTTGGTGGACACAGCCTTAGTAATAACCATTTACCAGATAGCCACTGAAAACATTGTGAGGGATGGAAAAACAGCATTTGAGCGGCATCTAATTTGTCGTCAAGAACAACTTTTAATTTGGGCTAGTCGTAATATATTGAAGCAGTGTTCACGCGGTCGACAAAACTGGCTTATTAACCCATCACCACACAATCCCTACTTTTGGCGACCTTGAGAAAGAAGCCCTTAGAAAACACTGTGCGAAAAGGAGAAAATGCTGGTAACCAGCATTTTCTCCTTTTCCTGCAATGTTTTCTACCCTTCACAACAAAACAAATTTTCAAATTTTCAGTCACTTTTATTTTGTCGTCTGTAAATGTTTTGGATTTGGACAAGTCTAGAATATTGTCGTTTGGTAGTGAGTTAATATTTTTTAGACACTTATGGCTTTTCGTATGTTTTCAACAATCCCTTTTACGTTTGTCTAAAATTCTTTCATAATACTTTTGAAGAAAGGGTTATCGATGTGGTGAAACAAATGTCTTAAAACCGCGTAAATGAAACGTAAGTTTATATAAAAAAAATTATTATAAGAAGCGAAATCTGCAAAAAGTTAGTTGAATTAATGAGTACCAAAAATAGACTAATCTTATAGAACCTTAGTAAGTTCGCCGTGGAAGTCTTTCAGCACCGAAGTTCTTCACGCTGATAAACAAGGGTAACAACTTACGTCACAGGAAGTGATATCGGACCTGCGCATTTTCGTAACTTATAGCCGCCATATTGAAAAGTAAGTACGATATGAAGATAGAATGAGGCTAGCTTGGGTGGATACAAACGGACTACAAAGACTCTCATGTATTTATCAAAGACATTAGATGAATACATTTAATATTCTGATGTTTTAGACAGAAAGCAGATGTCTATATGCACAAACACTTTGACCAAATATCAAAAAGTGATTGGGTTTTAATAGTTGATTGAAGTCCATTCCATTATTATAAGTAGTTAACAAAAGCTTTGACAAAAAACAAAGTCCCTAGGCATTGTACGCTTTGGAGATCTAAAGACTTTTTCAGATCATTAAAAAGAACGATTACAAAAAAAAACAGTCTTACCAAACACGCACACTGACTTTACAACAAGGGTCCGATATCACTACCTGTGACGTCACACTGACGTACATTGTGAGGGGTGATAAAGGATTCTTCTTCAGAGTTGATAATTATTTTTTGGCCAGGGATTGTATCATCCTCGGATACCCCGGGGTCTCCCTATTTGCTACGCTACATCGATGTAGCGTAAAAAATCTCGACCCGTGTCAGACTGCACGACTGATCTGGGTCGATGCATTAACCTCCTTTTTTCACGAAGGATGACTCTCATGCACGTTCATGTATAATTATCCCATTACCACACAGTCCCTACTTTTGATGCCCCTGAGAAAGAAGCCTTTAGAAAAACATTGTGGGAAAAGGAGAAAATGCTGATAACCAGCATTTTCTCCTTTTCTCACAATGTTTTCTACCCTTCACAACACAAATTTCAAATTCTCAGTCACTTTTATTTTGTCGTCTGCAAATGCTTTCAATTTGGACCAGTCTAAAATATTGTCGTTTGGTAATGGGATGACTGAAACTTCAGTATCTGTGTTTATGGACATCTTATGACCATGCTGTCAAAGTCATCGGTTGTGAATTTGTATTTGGGGCTAATTAATGCGTTTCATCTTTACCTGACCCTTCCATATTGAAAGCATTTTCAAGCAACAAATTAGGTATAGCACAAATGACGGGGTTAGTGTTCGAAATGTCTGTTGGTGACCGGCATTTTCTCCTTTTTCCACACCGTCCAGGTAGACCTATCTTTATAATGCCAGCCACATATAAACATTGTTTTTCTCTCATAAACTTTTCAAAAGCCTAGTTCTAGGTTCGTGAAAAAACAGGTATATCTGTAGGGTTCAGGACGAGACCAGATCTACTTTCGGACTTCTGGTATTAGACCCTTAACGCTTCTAATGCAACACAGAATAAAATTTCTTATTAAATCTAGTTAAAAAATAAGGGTTTATACTAATATAATATTTTTGCACATTTTTAACCGACCAGAAATTCCTTTGATGTTCATCTTGATATTATTTGTTGATACTTTTGTTAGTTTCCTAAAAAGGGGGGTAATTTTTATCTCCCTTTGCGATGAGAACATAGTGGTTTTAGATTTATAAATGACAATTATATGACAGAAAAAAAAGAAATACTGGCTCGGTAAACCCTCTCCCAAACAGCAAACTTTGGACTTGTCCAAATTGAAAGCATTTGCAGACGACAAAATAAAAGTGACTGTAAATTTGAAATTTGTTTTGTGAAGAGTAGAAAACATTGTGGGAAAAGGAGAAAATGCTTGTTACCAGCATTTTCTCCTTTTCCCACAGTGTTTTCTTTTTCAGGGGCGTCAAACGTAGGGATTGTGTGGTAATGGGTTAAATACAGTACAATAATACTCATTTTTAATCATGGCAAGTTTAGTAGAATAATATTATAGAGAAAATATCTGTGTTACGTTAGGGGTCTAATACCTCAACTGAGTATTCATTTCTACAGGAAATATCTGCAAAGTGTTTATGGTTATCGGTCCTCTGCACCCACATAGTTCTTTCCGTCACCAAGCATATTACTCATCCCACCTTTCCGTCCATATTCATATAGGTGTATCCGTTAAACTTCCGAAAGTTAAGATACGGTACAGGGATTGGAGATGAGCTAATTACTAGTACCATGTAACCGCCATTAATTTCCATCTAACCCTTGTCCTGCTCAATTAATGAAAAGAAACTTCCGAATCGATATTAAAGTCTCAGTAGCGTCCAACTGAACTAGCAACCTGTTTATAAAATAAAAGTAATGTCATTTTACCGAGTAAAAATATAGCAATTATTATGACTATCAGGATATGAAAAGGTGCTGTTCGCAAAAGTTTCAGTCAGTGGCAGAAAGAAGAATTTTGAAACTGGAACAGATCCTACCATGCTGCATTATCTGTTTGTTTACATCGATGATCGCTGACGTTTAGCCGACTTTTTGTCGTAAATGTCCGCAGTGACGTGTTAAGGTAAGACCTGTGTAATGGAAAACAGCTATTTCCACTAAAATATCATCATACAAAATTAGCTATAATTAAAAATGAGTATTATTGAACTACTTTCACCTTTTCATTTTTCCATTTTTTATAAATCTAAAACCGCTGTATTCTCAATTGAAAAAGAGATAATAATTACCTCCCCTTTTAGAAAACAAACAAAAGTATAAAAAAAATAGTTTCAAGATAGACATAAACGGAATTTCTGATCCGTTAGAAATGGGCAAAAATATTATTCCTCTATAATCCTTATTTATTCTTATTTAATAACCAATTGGAATTTTTGCCAAATGTTCATCGGAAGTGCATTACACAGGTCTTACCGTAATGATGTAAACACCACGTGATTATTCATGGCGTCGAAACAAACCCTTCAATCACTTGGTCGTTTCGTACCCATTCTAGACTTGAAAAACGTCAGTTTATCGGCATCGTAAACAGAAACGACACAGGCTGATCATCGCTTATTCATTTATCATCGATGACATAATGTTGGAATTTAATTAAAAAAAATAGTCATCTAGTAATAGATGTTATCACGTGACGTTCTGGAAGACTTAATTCGAATAGACACGAACGATATAGAAGGTTGTCTCGATCAATGTAGTCCGTGTGCATCTCCATGCATTTTCGTCACCTATATTATGGCAACCAATGCAGTAATTTACATGTTCCAGTTTTCTCCGATCTTATATATACATGTGTGTTGTGATGGGTTATCCAATACATTTTCGAGTTATAAACGGTGAAAATTACCTGTTGAGTGAATTGCACGAGGTAGCGTTTTATTGGGTAAACCTTTTTTTTTTTTGTTTTAAATTCAAAGTAACGGTTGTCGCGTAGGAAAGTGGTTCGGTTCTGTACCCAGGATGCCCATATCAGATAGATGAGTATTTATTGAATGCCATCTAGCGGGAGATAATGCCTGAACGCAAGTCTTTCCAAACTAACAACAGGCGATTGATTTTTGACAAGCTTCTGATAATCTCGGTCAATTTCCTACCTAAATAACTTCGTCTGTATCAGGGGGGATTTCACTGTGAAATGTTCCAGTCTCATGATTTTAAACATGGAGGACCCCGTGTAGATATATTAGCAAATGCAGCTACAGCCATGTTGATAAGTAAGACGTCACTGAAAAATGCCAATGAACTGATGGTGAAAAATGCCAATGAACTGATGGACCAAGTTAGAATATAATTGCACCAACTGTTCGTCGTCGGAAATGTATTTAGAATGATTCTAAAAGAAAATTGTGGCCTACGTGTTTTATCCGGAGTAGTACGATTACGGGAAAGCGGTGTATTTCCGTTGAAATAAAATCCACTGTTTAGATGCATACCAAGCCTTGTGATACGCTGGAGGAGTTGATCAATGGATCACCAAAGGTTTATCGAATGTCTTCCAACCATGAGATGCAAGTTTTAATACCGCAGTGAACATATTAAACGAATCTGATTTATCAGTGAAATTTGAATGAAAACAAATTTTAATCAAAGCGTTGAAAACACTGACTGATGTAGTATCTGTCAAGGTAGTCATTGTGTATTGCTGGTCTCCCTTTGATAATTCACGGGAGTAGTCAAGAGTAATGTCACTTCACGGTAGCATGAATGATGGGTGAAGAGGGAAACCATGCATATATCAAATAAAATCAAGTTTAAACCTGAAAACTATCATTTTGAGAGATATCTTGCCGTCAAGATCTAATTCACAACATTACAATCAATTATTTCGATCTGTAAATATTCATGGATAATCAAAAGGACAATAATGAGACTAACAAGCCCGGGGACAAACTGGTTTTGTAACGAACAAGCACGGAACCAAAACGGTCAATAGACAAATTTTGTGCGTATCATTGCGCTATTACAAGGCTAAAAGCGGATGGAGCTATTTTCAATTAGCCACCGATCTGATAAACTTCTTTTTAATATTTTCAATTAAAAAGAAGTTTATCAGATCGGTGGCTTATTTCAATACGCCATTTCCAATTACATATCTTGCTGCTATCGAAAAACACATTTGTCTGAGAAAAAATGAGTTTAATCAGGTTTATTTCCATCGGCTTTGCACAAAATACGATACATGGTCTTCAAAATTCAGTACTGAACATTCAAGATAGAACTCATAGTAGCACTGTCTTCGACAAATGCCACAAAAATCAGACCCTTCTAATTTGATGTTTAGGGGAGGTTGATGTCAGAGATTGGGCTGTCGGGTTAGCGGGAACGCGGCTATTATTCAAGTATCGGTAGATCCCTGAACGAAATTGTGTATAAAAGATCTTTCTAAGATATATATCCACAGGTGCATCTTTGATTTGAAAACAAATGTTTTTTTTTAACAAATAAAAACAAATCTAGTTGTAATTATAAATGTTATACATAAAATCTAGACATTCGAAACTAGAAGGCCCTGAAGGGCCTGATATCGCTCTACTGGCTTTTGTTCTAGCATACACTATGAATTCATGATGCAAAGAGAAAAAAATACAATGATTAAAACCAGAAATGCCGACTTCAACAGATTAAATAAGAAATCAAAATTTTCAACTTGAAATGGCTTCCTTTCCCATACTGATTGTCGGATTTTTTTCAAAATCGAAGCTTTTGATAAGTTAAACAAACTCTGCAAGTTTCACAAAAATCTGATAACAAATGCATACTTTATCACGTACACAAGAAATAAACAAGAAATACATATTTTAATGCGTAAACAAGAATTGGTAATTTTTAACTTGAAATGGCTACTTTTCCCATACTGTTTGTTGGATTTATTTCAAAATCGATACTGTTGAAGCTTTTGGCGAGATAAACAAACCGTGCAAGTTTCACAAATATCTAATAACAAATGCACATCTTATCCCGTAAACAAGAATTTGAAATTTTCAACTTCAAATGGCTAATTTTCCCATACTGTTGGTTGGATTTTTCTCAAAATAAATTGGGTTGAAGCTACTGATAAGATAAAAAAAACTGTGTGATTTTCATGAAAATCTGACAAGAAAGACAGACTTAATTGTGTAAACATGAATTAGAAATTTTCAACTTGAAAGGGCTACTTTTCCTATACAGTCTGTTGGATTTTTTTCAAAATCAATAGGGTTGAAGCTGTTGATGAGATAAACAAACTGTGCAAGTTTCACGAAAATCTGACCACAAACGCAGACTTTATCGCGTAAACAAGAATTTTAAATTTTCAACTTGAAATGGCTACTTTTCCCATACTGTTTGCTGGATTTTTCTCAAAATCAATAGGGATGAAGCTATTGATAAGGTAAACAAACTGTGCAAGTTTCATGAAAATCGGGCAACAAATACAGACTTTATCGCGTAAACAAGAAAAAGACTAACAGACGGACGGACAGACAGACGGACGGACAGACAGACGGAAACCACGCCATGACATAAGCTCTGCTGGCTGAAAGCCAGCAGAGCTAATAAAAACTAGCCCCCCTATAAGGTGAAAGATGCATATTGTTCACCCTCACCAAATTTGTCGTCTGCAAATGCATTCGTCGCGGACGAATCTAAAACTTAAAGGTGGCCCTTCAGATTTGGGGACAAAAAGTTTACAAAAATACAAAAAATCATCCTTATACTCCCAAAGCCATATAATTTTCATTCATTAAACCCCAGTAGTTGAAAACCATCCGACAACTAGATAAATTAGAGATTTACTACAGCCCAAGTCGACACTGAAGGGAAACACGATCTATTTTTACATGAGCCACTCGCTCATCTACATACTGGAATATACAGACGAAGCTTCAAACAAAGCATCAGAAGCTCTAGACATTATGGAAAATAATTACATGTTTGTTATGTTTTGTCACTTAACATTCCCACAATGCTTGTTTTGATTTTGGCGGGAAATCTAAGAATAGCTTAAGAGGCTACGTAGCCTTTTAAGGGAATACCATCAAAAAAAAATTTTTTTTGTAATTTTATGATTCTTAAATACTGATGATTTGTGTTGTTTTTTCATATAAATTTCAGTGACATATACATCTTTTAATTTGGCGAGTTGTGAAAATTCTAAATACCCACCTTTAATCTCTCGGTACAGTGCTAAATGTCGCTACACCTAAAACTTTACCAAACAGTCCCATGTTTTAACGACCCTAAGCAAGAAGATTTTGGAAAACTTTGTGGGAAAAAGAGAAAATGCTGTTAACCAGCATTTTCTCTTTTTCCCACGATGTTTTCTACTATATCTAAGACTTATTCTTCCAACTGAGCCACATTTAATTTGTCAGCTGCAAATGCTTTCAATTTAGGCATGACGAATATTTTATCGTCTGGTAAAGGATTAAAGTCGGTAAATTTATCTAGGTGTTGAAATCAAAGTTACGTAACATCCCTAACCCTTTATCAAACGAATTAACAACCACAGAGGAAAATAACATCCGCAGGGAAAATAACAACCACAGAGGAAAATAACATCCACAGGGAAAATAACAACCGCAGGGAAAATAACAACCGCAGGGAAAAATACCTTTGATGCCTTGTGGGAGGAGTAAACGCCTTTAACTCATTACCAAACGACAACATTTTTGGCTTGTTCAAATCGAAAGCACTTGCAGACGAAAAAGTAAAAGTGACTGAAAATCTGAAATTTGTGTTTGTGAAGGGTAGAAAACATTGTGGGAAAAGGAGAAAATGCTGGTTACCAGCATTTTCTCCCTTTTCCACAATGTTTTCTACTGTTCAAAAGTTAAAGTTCAATTCTTGAATCATTCATTTTATCGACTGAAATGCTTTCAATTTGGAAGATTCTAAAATTTTGTCGTTTGGCAAAGAGTTAAAATCATTCGCTTTCCTGTTGTCATTGCAGCTCAGTCTGTGTTAAATCTACCAACTTTACAGTTTTGGCCAGTTTAGCGTTCGGGATCAGAGAACATTTTCGGGATTGCATGGCGTGTCAAAAGTTTATCTTTGGAGTAAATTTGAATGAATTATATTGACTTTTTGAACTGTCGGTATTGGAAAATGGTACTGATACATACATTTGCATTGTTGTTGGTTTTGTTGCTATACTCAACAAGGTCTTTAGATAGCAGCAGTATTTGTGATAGCGTTTGTCAATGCCAAAAGGAAATGCTGATATGCAAGAAAGATATTCCCTATGTTTTACCAGATAACTCAACAACTGTTATGATAAAAGATTTAGATTTCTCCTTGTACGTCGACAAACACCCTTTTGGTCACGAATCATGGAGACAGATTGTAAATTTAACTATAAGTGACTCTGATGTAAACGAAGAAGAACTCTCTCGAAGGAATGAGTACACGATCAAATCAGGACTGTTTAACAACTCTGCTAATCTTGAATACTTAGCCATAGATAGTGCAAGATATACAAGTTCTGCAACAGGTGGATTCACAGGATTACATCATTTAAAAGTTCTTGACTTGAGTGGATGTCATCGACAAACGTTTTTCGATTTAACACCTGGACTTACTGGTGTTCAGATGCCAAATCTTCGACATTTGAAACTGAAAGGATTCTCTAACTTAACAGATAATGTCAATTCGGGAATTATCGAATCCGCTTTTTTCGATGTTTTGAAGAATAAGCCTATCACAGAGCTTGATCTTAGCTACACAAACTTATATACAGTGGATCCAGAAGCTTTGTCTTCGGCATTTCCACACTTACGGAAGATAAATACAGAACACGGGCGACTACTGGTGTTTTATTTTACTATTGCACTAGCCATGGCACCTGGTGGCTCTACATTTTCGAACATTGAATACATCAACGCTAACTATCCAAAGTTTCCTTCTTCTATGTTTTCGTTATTTCGAGATTTTAAAACTGATAATGCCAGAGTCGACCCGATAATGGAGAAATTGAAGGATGTTCGATTGCGGGGTATTGTTCCAAAAGGATTTTCAGCAGAATTTTTAATAAAGCAAATAAATGATAGCATCTGTCCTGTTATCTCGATATATCGACAACCGAGCATCGAGTGGGTAATACCTTTTTGTAAAAGGGGTAGAAATTATGAAAATGTGACATTTGAATTCTTCGATGCCGGAGACAATGAATTAGTAAAAGTTGCACCAGAAGTCGGTTTATTGGGACTAAATGTAAAAACTTTAGCCTTATCTAAAAATAAACTCGGAGATAACGTAAACATACTGACAAAATATCCACTACCTCTCACGAAGTTGATTTTATCTCATAATGGAATTAAAGAACTGAAGAAAACCTTTTTTGAAGGTTTGCCCAAGCTTACTTCTCTCGATTTATCTCATAATTTATTGAAACATTTTATTCTGTATTTGTCGGACGTTAGAAATCTTGAACACTTAGATATAAGTTTTAATCATATCTCATACATCGACCCAGACATGTTAGTGTCACTGAGAGATGCGTTCAGCCTGTCGGCTCGCTTACCAAACCAAAGTAACGGCATTAGGCCCCACACACTTAATGTCATTGTTCACGACAACCCATTTCAGTGTAAGTGTAAGGATAAACATTTCATACAGGAGCTACTGCTATCTGACGAGTTTATCAAGCTGGAATCGTTAACCTGTCTTTACAAGGATACAACCATTCCTATAAGTCAACACACGTTGTCGAAGATAGAAGATTTGTGTCGAGAGCCAAGTATAAAGGCTGCAATAGCCACATGTAGCGTGCTCCTTTTTCTTACATTTTTTATTACGATGAGCGTGACATGTCGGGTTCATCGAGCAAGGAGAGAAAAACGTCGTTTTCAAAATCTTCTAGATCGATACAGAACCGATCCCAACAGACCAGAGTACCCCGTGTTTCTGTCTTTTTCGAGTCGTGACGTTGATCTAGCCCATAGGTTTATACTCCCAAGACTAAATCGTGGATTACAAAAAATACTTGAGACAGAAGACACATGTGTCGCGACCGGCGATCTGAACTTTTTACCCGGATTCACAGTGGCAGGGGAGATAATCCGATGTATCGAGGCTTCTCGCGTGGTCATATTTTGCATCTCAGAAGCGTTTTGCGAGAGCGGTTACTGTAGAGATGAAGTCATGGTGGCTGACTACACACGAACGCCGGTGATACTCATGTTTCTAGAGGAACTAGAAACAGCCAAGTTGCCCAAACTATTACAGAAGTATTTCTACACATCCACACGTTGTAAGGTTATCAAACATGAAGGGCGCCATGTCTTGGTACCACATTGGGATGTTCTGTGCCGATCCATTGTTCAGCTCTTTGAGGGAAATGAATATTAACTCTTATCTTACTGAATAAAAGCGCCGAAACTTTCCAGTCCATAGAAAACTAGAGCTGTCTCTGAATGTGGCTTAGACCATTACCGCACAATCCCTACTTTTGACGACCCTGAGAAAGAATCCTTTAGAAAACATTGTGGGGAAAAAGGAGAAAATGCTGGTTATCATCATTTTCTCCTTTTCTCACAATGTTTTCTACCCTTCACAAAACAAATTTCAAATTTTCAGTCACTTTTATGTTGTCGTTCGCAAATGCTTTCAATTTGAACAAGTCTAAAATATTGCCATTTGGTAACGAGTTAATACCCCCGCCAGCACTTTGACAGAAAAAAAGTGTCAGGTTCAAGGGGAGATAATTCCTCAAACAGGACACAAAATTATTAGTATTTTGTACACAGACAGACACACGGACGGACAGACTCACAGACAGACAGGCTGATTCCAGTAGACCCCCAAAAACATTCGTTTTGCGGGGGTATAAAAAACAACTCCTATTTCAGGTAACTCCTTATCGGACAGCGCAGATGCAAGATCAGTTTGCACGTTCTGTGCAGTCTGATCTTGATCTACACTGTTCGCAAAAGGTCAGTTAATCGTATTTAGCAACCTGAGGGTTAATTAAATCAAACATTTAACCAGCTGTGTGACATAGTCGTTGAACATGTTGTTTGGGCGAAGTTCAAATTCTGACTTGACAATCAAGTAATAAACAATTGAAACAACAGCATGATAAGATGTTTACTGAGATTTTTTAACGACCAAAGACAAAAATCCGTTGAAATCATTGTGGGAAAGGAGTAAACGCTGGCATACAATTTTCAGGTAGGAAGTTGGCTTAACTGGAAACTAGGTTATGCTACTTGATTTTTTTTTTCACAAGTGTCAGTTTTCAGAGCTCCAGATAAGAAGGCGTAATGGGTATTTTAAATCCATTATTTCTGTCCCAAACCCTATGTTGTGGGTACTCATTAGAATTGTCTCGACGAGACAATTCTAATGAGTGCCCATAACATAGGGTTTAGTGGAGAATAATCAATATTTTTAAATCTGAAATCAAAATCACTTCCTCTATCTTGAGCTCAGAGTTTTATTTATGTATTGAACCCAAATGTATATTGACCCTCCAATTCGCATAGCATATCCATAGGCCTTTGAAACTCCATTGGACTAATAAGGGATAAACAAATTTTCATTATCAGACACGGTTATAATATCAAAGTACTGAAAGTACTAATAGAAGGTGATGGTAGAAGTTTGCTGGCAATTAGGTTTTAACACTGGATCAATTCATGATTAAAAGTGTCATTCACCTGATGGTTGATAACATCTTTTTTTTTTTTTATTTTTTTACTTTATTGGCCACCGGTCAACATTTGGGGACTGTAAACAAAAGGGCCATTGGCCCTAGGGCGCTCACCTGAGACTATAGCTTTATTTCCGTTATGATAATGTCTACTTAACCTAACCTTACTTCAATGGATTGACTTTGACATGGTGGTGGGGGTGGTGGGGTTCACCTATTCTTTTGCTACTGTTAAATGTTACTTTTAAAATGTGAATTGATGTTCCCTCTAGCCTTTCTTTCATCCTTTATTTATGGGGAAATATAACAGAATACAATATCAAAATAGGGATTTCTTTATTAGGGAAATATTGAAACGGGATAAAGTTTTGACTACTATAGTATATTTCTATAATGGTCTGCTTTGTTCAATATTCAAATATGGAGGTAAACAATTTTATGATCTGACCAGTATGTTTCTATGGTACCTGTTGAGCCTTGGGTATTAGCAAAAAACAAGATCTAAAGCAGATTGCTTGTTAGTTGTTTGTTCATCCAAAAGCAACTTACAGCCAAATTTGTGCTTAAAAATTGTATCAAGTCTTTTTCTTTATCAGACACATCAGTGTTGAAGTCTCCATGTATAACTGTTGAAGTCTCCATGTATAACTAAGCTGGTATTTTTATTCAAATGAGGAATGAGCTCTTTATGTGAAAGATATTATAAAAGATACGCTGATGCTAACTGATATGTGTCTTGTTCACAGTTTTGCCTCTAAGTTTATTCAATTATGAAATATTTCTTCTGACATTGGTTGATGGTCTCAACATAAATTTATGCAAAAAAATCAATTTTAAGAAAGCTGAGCTACAGTAGAAGGACAATTTGAAACGAGTTTGACACGGGTGGGGACTCAAAAACGTGACCTCATGTCTGCTACATATTTCATTTTAAGTGTCGCCGTTTGTCCATAACTTTTGCGATTTTCTATATACCTAGAAACGACAAATAACCCAGGAGCACTGTATGAATGACAGGCTAGAATTTATATCTTTGCATCTATTTTTAGTTGGCATAATCGAATGGGCTGTGTATCGCTTATTACGCCTCTAAACTAAAGTATATCGTCGGTGTGCTTCCAAAACCTCGTAACTACAGCTTGTAACAAACTGTAGTTACGAGGTTTTGGAAGCACACCGACGATATTACTCTTTTCAATAATATCCAAGATCGTTATGATTCTGTTGCATTTTTCAAACTATTCAAGTCTGCAGTTTGTAGAACAGAAAACTTTTAGAAATACTCTCGGACTAACCGAGCTCTAAACTGAAAAGCACAAATCTTAGATAGCCTGATTCTAACCTTTTTAGACAAAATTCCCCTTTCCTTAGAACCGCTTCGAAAAGCTCTCCTTTTCCGGCGTAATGCAGAGAAAAAGAATGTCATTTCTCTGCATGACACCGGCGCAAACAAGCGTTCTTTTTGTTGCTGTTGTTGTTGTTTGTTTGTTTGTTACTGTTAGTTTTAGGGCTCATATTCCTTTAGGTTTGACTTCTGTAATAAGTTTTGTAAAAGGTACGCCTTGATAACTCGTTATTCTGGTAAAAGACCATTTTCCTTTTTAATAAGCACGAAAGACTCGTTTTAGTAATTCAAATATGAAACGAAACAATACTGTCATCTGAAAAGTCACTTAACCCTTTACCAAATAATCTCTGGTTTTTACGACCCTGAGATACAAGTCTTTTGAAGACATTGTAGGAAAAGGAGAAAATGCTGGTAACCAGCATTTTCTCCTTTTCCCACAATGTTTTTTTTTTTTTTTTTTTTTGAAACAAATTTCAATTTTTGAGTAACGTTTATCTTGTTATCTGCAAGTACTTTCAACTTAGATCAGTCTAAAATTTTGTTGTTTGGTAAAGGGTTAACTACGATTCAAAACATCATTATTCCTATTATCATGTATTACAAAGCCACAAATCGTTTTTTAAGATTAATCCTAGCCTGCAAAGCGTGAAAAGACCTTTTACGGACGGTATACATCAAGATTGAGCAGCACAAAATATCTGTCCGATAAGGAAATACTTTCCCGAAGGAAATATCCCTTAAATTGCAAATTTTTATCAGCTTTAAAGTTTCAGTTCATTCTTTCAATGGTTCAAGGTGAATATCTGTCAAACAGAAATGCCAACAGTGATCAAGGTGAAACAGTAATATCGTTTGCATTCTCTAACAAGGGAAGTAACCATGTTTTTCCTTGAAAAATGAATATAAATTTTCTGCCTTAAAATCGATTATTCAGTGGTGGCATTCGTAACCATAAATTGATGTTTGTCAAAATTCTCTACATTTTGCACCATTAAACCAATCTTAGCCAGGTTTATACTCCCTTTTTTGTTAGTTAACCGTAATTATACATGTATATTTTAGGGATAGCAAAGGTTAGTAAATTTGCTAACCGGTTAACCGTTCAATCTTTCGACCGGTTAACCGGTTAACCGAACGACCATGTAAAAACATTTAAGATGAAGGTACCTGCTCGATATGTCAACATTGACAACTGGTGCGTGAGTAATGCATTCCCGTGATGTTTACTATTTCTGTACTTATTTCATTACCAAACGACAAAATTTTGGACTAGCCCAAATTGAAAGCATTTGCAGACGACAAAATAGAAGTGAATGAAAATTTGAAATTTGTTTTGTGAAGGGTAGAAAACATTGTGGGAAAAGGAGAAAATGCTGGTTACAGTGTTTTCAAAAGGCTTCTTTTTCAGGGGCGTCAAAAGTAGGGATTGTGTGGTAATGGGTTAAATACTCATTTTTAATCATGGCAAGTTTTGCAGAATAATATTACAGTGAAAATAGCTCTGTTACGTTAGGGGTGTAATACCTCAACTGAGTGTTCATTTCTACAGGAAATATCTGCAAAGTGTTTATGGTTATCGGTCCTCTGCATCCAGATAGTTCTTTCCGTCACCAAGCATATTACTCATCCCACCTTTCCGTCCATATTCATATAGGTGTATCCGTTAAACTTCCGAAAGTTAAGATACGACACAGAGATTGGAGATGAGCTAATTACTAGTGCCATGTAACCGCCATTAATTTCCATCTAACCCTTGTCCTGCTCAGTTAATGAAAAGAAACTTCCCAGTCGATATTAAAGTCTCAGTGGCGTCCAACTGAACAAGCAACCTGTTTATAAAATAAAAGATGAATAAAAAATAAATAAAAGATAAATAAGAAAACAGGTTCAGAAAGAGTAATCTTACTCCCCGATGACATAATGTTGGAATTTCATTAAAAAATAGTCCTGTCTACTACGTCATAACGATAGTGAAATGCAATGTTATCACGTGATGTTCTGGAAGACTTAACCCATTCCCAATCAATCCCTGGTTTTTACGGGTCTGGAATAGTGGCCTTTTGAAAACATTGTGGGAAAAGGAGAAAATGCTGGTAACCAGCATTTTCTCCTTTTCCCACAATGTTTTCTACCCTTTCATAGACAAAAATAATCTTTTCAGCAAGAGTTGAATTGTCGTCTGCGAATGCTTTCAATTTGGTCTAGTCCAAAAGTTTGTCGTTTGGGAAAGGGTCAATTCCAATAGACACGAACGATAACGAAGGTTGTCTCGATCAATGTCGTTCGTGAAATCGACGGGCATCTCTATGCATTTTCGTCACCTATATCATGGCAACCAATGCAGTAATTTACTTGTTCCAGTTTTCTCCGATCTTATATATGTGTGTTGTGATGGTTTATCCAATATATTTTCGAGTTATAAACGGTGAAAATTACCTGTTTTAGACTTTACAGGCGCTTTAGGGTTATCATAGCCCTCAGGATTTGGCATTTCTGACACGCATTTGTGTAAAGATTTTATGACGTCGCCTGTAACGCAAGTCTTTCCAAACTAACAACAGGCGATTGATTTGTTTTAATACGCCATTTCCAATTACATATCTAGCTGCTATCGAAAAACTCATTTGTCGTAGAAAAAATGAGTCTAATTGAGTTTATTTCTATCGGCGTTGCACAAAATACGATACATGGTCTTCAAAATTCAGTAATGAAATTCAATATAGAACTCATAGTAGCACTGTCTTCGACAAATGCCAGAAAAATCAGACCCTTCTAATTTGATGTTTAGGGAAGGTCGATGTCAGAGATGGGGCTGTCAGGTTAGCGGAAACGTGGCTATTTTTCCAAGTATCGGTAGATCCCTGAATGAAATTGTGTATAAAAGATCTTTCTAAAATATATATCCACAGGTGCATCTTTGATTTGAAAACAAATGTTTTTTTTTCTTTAACAAATAAAAACAAATCTAGTTGTAATTATAAATGTTATACATAAAATCTAGACATTCGAAATAAAAACTAGTCCCCCCCCCCCCCTATAAGGTGAACGGGGCATATTGTTCACCCTCACCTAATTTGTCGTCTGCGAATGCATTCGTCACGGACGAATATAAATTAAAACTTAATCTTTCGGTACAGTGCTAAGTGTTAGTAAAACTGACTGTCGCTACACCTAATTCTTTACCAAGCAGTCCCATGTTTTAACGACCCTAAGCAAGAAGATTTTGGAAAACATTGTGGGAAAAGCATTTTCTCTTTTTCCCACGATGTTTTCTACTAGATCTATATCTAAGACTTATTCTTCCAATTGAGCCACATTTAATTTGTCAGCTGCAAATGCTTTCAAATTAGGCAAGACGAATATTTTATCGTCTGGTAAAGGATTAAAGTCGGTAGATTTCTCTAGTTGTTGAAATCAAAGTTTCGGAGGCTGATCATCCAATTTACGTAACATCCCTAACCCTTTATCAAACGAATTAACAACCACAGAGCAAAATAACAACTACAGGGAAAATAACAACCGCAGGGAAAATAACAACCACAGGGAAAAATACCTTTGATACCTTGTGGGTGGAGTAAACGCCTTAACTCATTACCAAACGACAACATTTTTGGCTTGTTCAAATCGAAAGCACTTGCAGACGACAAAGTAAAAGTGACTGAAAATCTGAAATTTGTGTTTGTGAAGGGTAGAAAACATTGTGGGAAAAGGAGAAAATGCTGGTTACCAGCATTTTCTCCTTTTTTCGCAATGTTTTCTACTCTTTCTACTCTTCAAAGTGAAGGTTCAATTTTTGAATCATATTTATTTCATCGACTGAAATGCTTTCAATTTGGAAGAGTCTAAAATTTTGTCTTTTGGTAAAGAGTTAAATCATTCGCTTTCCTGTTGTCATTGCGGCTCAGTCTATATTTAATCTACCAACTTTACCGTTTTGGCCAGTTTAGCGTTCGGGATCAGAGAACATTTTCTGGATTGCGTGGCGTGTCAAAAGTTTATCTTTCGAGTAAATTTGAATGACTCATACTGAGCGTTTGAACTATCAGTATTGGAGAATGGAATTGACATGTGTATTTGCACTGTTGTTGGTTTTGTTGTTACATTCAAAGTCTTTAGATAGCGGGAGTATTTGTGACAGCCTTTGTCAATGTCAAAACGAAACGCTGATATGCAAGAAAGAGATTCCCTATGTTTTACCAGATAACTCAACAACTGTTATGATAAAAGATTTAGATTTCTCCTTGTACGTCGACAAACACCCTTTTGGTCACGAATCATGGAGACAGGTTGTAAATTTAACAATAAGTGACTCTGATGTAAATGAAGAACAACTCTCTCGACGGAATGAGTACGCGATCAAATCAGGACTGTTTAACAACTCTGCTAATCTTGAATACTTAGCCATAGATAGTGTAAGATACACAAGTTCTACCCTCGGTGGATTCACGGGATTACATAATTTAAAAGTTCTTGACTTGAGTGGATGTCATCGACAAACGTTTTTCGATTTAACACTTGGACTTACTGGTGTTCAGATGCCAAATCTTCGACATTTGAAACTGAAAGGATTCTCTAACCTAACAGATAATGTCAATTCGGGAATTATCAAATCCGCTTTTTTCGATGTTTTGAAGAATAAGCCTATCACAGAGCTTGATCTCAGCTACACAGACGTATATGCAGTGGATCCCGAAGCTTTGTCTTCGGCATTTCCACACTTACGGAAGATAAATATAGAACACGGGCGACGACTGCTGTTTTATTCTATTGCTGCACTAGCCATGGCTCCTGGCGGCTCTTCATTTTCGAACATTGAATACATCAACGCTAACTACCCAGAGGTGCCTCCTGCTCTGTTTTCATTATTTCCAGATGTTAAAACTGCTAATGCCAGAGTCGACCCGATAATGGCGAAATTGAAGGATGTTCGATTGCGGGGTATAATTCCAAAAAGATTTTCGGCAGAAGTTTTAATAAAGCAAATAAATAACAGAATCTGTCCTGTTATCTCGATACATGTACAATCGAGCGTCGAGTGGGTAATACCATTTTGTAAAAGGGGTGGAAATTATGAAAATATTACAGTTGAATTTTTGGATGCTGGAGAGAATGAATTAGTAAAATTAGCGCCAGAATTCGGTTTATTAGGACTGAATATAAAAACTTTAGACTTATCTAAAAATAAACTCGGAGATAACGTAAACCTACTGACAAAATATCCACTAACTTTCACGAAGTTAATTTTATCACATAATGGAATTAAAGAACTGAAGAAAGCTTTTTTTGAAGGTTTGCCTAAGCTTACTTCTCTCGATTTATCTCACAATTTATTGAAACATTTTATTCTGTATTTGTCGGACGTTAGAAATCTTGAACACTTAGATATAAGTTTTAATCATATCTCATACATCGACCCAGACATGTTAGTGTCACTGAGAGATGCGTTCAGCCTGTCGGCTCGCTTACCAAACCAAAGTAACGGCATTAGGCCCCACACACTTAATGTCATTGTTCACGACAACCCATTTCAGTGCAAGTGTAAGGATGAACATTTCATACAGGAGCTACTACTATCTGACGAGTTTATCAAGCTGGAATCGTTAACCTGTCTTTACAAGGATACAACCATTCCTATAAGTCAACACACGCTGTCGAAGATAGAAGATTTGTGTCGAGAGCCAAGTATAAAGGCTGCAATAGCCACATGTAGCGTGTTCCTATTTCTTACATTTGTTATTACGATGAGCGTAACATGTCGGGTTCATCGAGCAAGGAGAGAAAAACGTCGTTTTCAAAATCTTCTAGATCGATACAGAGCCGATCCCAACAGACCAGAGTACCCCGTGTTCCTGTCTTTTTCGAGTCAAGACGTGGATCTAGCCCATCGGTTTATACTCCCAAAACTAAATCGTGGATTACAAAAAATACTTGAGACAGAAGACACATGTGTCGCGACCGGCGATCTGAACTTTTTACCCGGATTCACAGTGGCAGGGGAGATAATCCGATGTATCGAGGCTTCTCGCGTGGTCATATTTTGCATCTCAGAAGCGTTTTGCGAGAGCGGTTACTGTAGAGATGAAGTCATGGTGGCTGATTACACACGAACGCCGGTGATACTCATGTTTCTAGAGGAACTAGAAATAGCCAAGTTGCCCAAACTATTACAGAAGTATTTCTACACATCCACACGTTGTAAGGTTATCAGACATGAAGGGCGCCATGTCTTGGTACCACATTGGGATGTTCTGTGCCGATCCATTGTTCAGCTCTTTGAGGGAAATGAATATTAACTCTTATCTTACTGAATAAAAGCGCTGAAACTTTCAAGTCCATAGAAAACTACAGCTGTCTCTGAATGTGGCTTAGACCATTACCGCACAACCCCTACTTTTGACGACCCTGAGAAAGAATCCTTTAGAAAACATTGTGGAAAAAGGAGAAAATGCTGGTTACTAGCATTTTCTCCTTTTCCCACAATGTTGTCTACCCTTCACAAAACAAATTTCAAATTTTCAGTCACTTTTATGTTGTCGTCTGCAAATGCTTTCGATTTGGACAAGCCTAAATTATATATTGCCATTTGGTAATTAGTTAATACCCCCGCCAGCATTTTGACAGAAAAAAAAGTGTCAGGTTCAAGGGGAGATAATTCCTCAACCAGGACACAAAATTATTAGTATTTTGTACACAGACGGACACACGGACGGACAGACACACAAACAGACAGGCTGATTCCAGTATAAACCCATAAACAATCGTTTTGCGGGGGTATAAAAAAAAAAAGTCCTATTTCAGGTAACTCCTTATCGGACAGTGTAGATGCAAGATCAGTTTGCACGTTCTGTGCAGTCTGATCTTGATCTACACTGTTCAAAAAAGGTCAGTTAATCGTATTTGGCAACCTGAGGGTTAATTAAATCAAACATTTAACCAGCTGTGTGACATAGTTTTTGAACATGTTGTTTGGGCGAAGTTCAAATTCTGACTTGACAATCAAGTAACAAACAATTGAAACAACAGCATGATAAGATGTTTACTGATATTTTTTAACGACCAAAGACAAAAATCCGTTGAAAACATTGTGGGAAAGGAGTAAACGCTGGTATATAATTTTAAGATAGGAAGTTGGCTTCACTGGAAACTAGGTTAAGCTACTTTAATTTTTTTCCAAAAGGGTCAGTTTTCAGAGCTCCAGATAAGAAGGCCAAATGGGTATTTTAAGTCCATTATTTCTATCCCAAACCCTATGTTATGGGTACTCATTAGAATTGTCTCGACGAGACAATTCTAATGAGGGCATAACATAGGGTTTAGTGGAGAATAATCAATATTTTTCAATCTGAAATCAAAATCACTCCCTCTATATCTTGAGCTCTGAGTTTTATTCATGTATTGAACCCAGTGCATATTGACCCTCCAATTTGCATAGTAGAGTCATAGGCCTTTGATACTCCATTGGACTATCAAGGGATAACCGAATTTTCATTATCAGACATGGTTATAGATCAAAGTACTGAAAGTACTAATAGAAGGTGATGGTAGAAATTTGCTGGCAATTAGGTTTTAACACTGGATCAATTCATGATTAAAAGTTTCATTCACCTGATGATTGATAACATTTTTTTCTCAGATTCGTGTAATATTTTGTTAAGTCTGCTCAACATCAATGACCAGTATAAATGTTGATTTTTAACTTTATTGGTCATAGGTCTACATATGGCTTGGGGACTGTAAACAAGAGGGCCATTGGCCCTAGACCGATCACCTGAGACTATAGCTTCATTTCCGTTATGATAATGTGATGAGCTTAAACTGTCTACTTAACCTAACCTTACTCCAATGTCTTGACTTTGACATGGTGGTGGGGGTGGTGGGGTTCATCTATTCTTTTGCTACTGTTAAATGTTACTTTTAAAATGTGAATTGATGTCCCCTCTAGCCTTTCTTTCATCCTTTATTTATGGGAAAATATAATTATAGAATACATTATCAAAATAGGAATTTTTTTATTAGGGAAATATTGAATCGATATAAAGTTTTGACTACTATAGTATATTTCTATAATGGTCTGCTTTGTTCAATTTTCAAATATGGAAGTAAACAATTTTATGATCTGACCAGTATGTTTCTATGATACCTGTTGAGCCTTTGGTATTAGCAAAAAACAAGATCTAAAGCAGATTGGTTGTCTGTTGTTGGTTCATCCAAAAGCAACTTACAGCGAAATTTGTTTCTTAAAGTTTGTATCAAGTCTTATTCTTTATCAGACACATCAATGTTGAAGTCTCTATGTATAACTAAGCTGCTGTTTTTATTCAAATGAGGAATGAGCTCTTTATGTGAAAGGTATTATAAAAGATACGCTGATCCTAACTGACATGTGTCCTGTTCACTGTTTTGTCTCTAAGTTTATTCAATTATGTAATATTTCTTCTGACTTTGGTTGATGGTCTTAACATAAATTTATGCAAAACATCAATTTTAACCAAGAAAGCTGAGCTACAGTAGAAGAAAAATTCGAAACGAGTTTGACACGGATGTAGACTCAAAAGCGTGACCTCATGTCTGCTACATATTTCAAGTTAAGTGTCGCCGTTTGTCCATAAATTTTGCTTTTTTTTTTCTTTATACCTAGAAACGACAAATAACCCAGGAGCACTGTATAAATGACAGGCTAGAATTTATATGTTTACATCTATTCTTAGTTGGCATAGTCGAATGGGATCATTACTGCTCATTACGCCTCTAAACTACAGTCTATTACTCTTTTCAATAATATCCAAGATCGTTTTTGATTCTGTTGCATATTTCAAACTATTCAAGTAATGAAAACAGTTTGTAGAACGGAAAACTTCTAGAAATACACTCGGACTAACCGAGCTCCAAACTGAAGAGCACAAATCTTAGATAGCCTGATCCTGATTCTAACCTTTTTAGACAAAATTCCCCTTTCCCTAGAACAGCTTCGAAAATCTCTCCTTTTCTGGTGTAATGCAGAGAAGAAGAATGTCATTTCTCTGCATGAAACCGGCGCAAACAACCGATCTTTTTGTTGTTTGTTTGTTGCTGTTTTTTTTTTTTTTTTTAATTATTATTATTATTTAGGGCTCATACGCCTTTAGGTTTGACTTTTGTAATAAGTTTGTAAGAGGTACGCCTTGATAACTTGTTATTCTGGTAAAAGACCATTTTCCTTTTTAATAAGCACGAAAGACTCGTTTTAGTAATTCAAATATAAAACGAAGCAATACTGTCATCTGAAAAGTCACTTAACCCTTTTCCAAACAACCACTGGTTTTTACGACCCTGAGATAGAAGTCTTTCGAAGACAATGTAGGAAAAGGAGAAAATGCTGGTAACCAGCATTTTCTCCTTTTCCCACAATGTTTTTTTTTTTTTTTTTTTTTTTTTCTGGAAACAAATTTCAATTTTTGAGTAACGTTTATCTTGTTATCTGCAAGTACTTTCAACTTAGATCAGTCTAAAATTTTGTTGTTTGGTAAAGGGTTAACTACGAATTCGAAACATCATTATTCCTCCTATTGCAAAGCCACAAATCGTTTTTGAAGATTAACTCATTACCTAACGACAATATCTTAGGCTTGTCCCAATCGAAAGCATTAGCAGACGACAAAATAGAAGTGACTGAAAATTTGAAATTTGTTTTGTGAAGAGTAGAAAACATTGTGGGAAAAGGAGAAAATGCTGGTAACCAGCATTTTCTCCTTTTACCACAATGTTTTCTAAAGGCTTCTTTCTCAGGGTCGTCAAAAGTAGGGATTGTGTGGTAATGGGTTAATCCTAGCCTGCAAAGCGTGAAAAGACCTTTTACGGACAGTATACATCAAGATTGCGCAGCACAAAATATCTGTCCGATAGGGAAATACTTTCCCGAAGGAAATACCTCTTAAACTGCAAAATTTGGGGCATTTTTATCAGCTTTAACCGTTTACCAAAACAATGCCTGGTTTTTACGGCCCTGACAGAGAAGCCTTTAGAAAACAGTATGGGAAAAGGAGAAAATGCTGGTAACCAGCATTTTCTCCATTTCACACAATGTTTTCTACCCTACTGGAAACAAATTTCAATTTTTGAGTAACGTTTATTTTGTCGTCTGCAAGTGCTTTCAATTTGGACCAGTCTAAAATTTTGTCGTTTGGGAAAGGGTTAAAGTTTCAGTTCATTCTTTCAATGGTTCAAAGGGAGTATCTGTCAAACAGAAATGCCAACAGTCATCAAGGTGAAACAGTAATATTGTTTGCATTCTGTAACAAGGGAAGTAACCATGTTTTTCATTAAAAATGAATATGATTACTCTCCCTTGAAATCGATTATTCAGTGGTGGCATTCGTAACAATAAATTGATGTTTGTCGAAATTCTCTACACTTTGCACCATTAAACCCATCTTAGCCAACTTTATACTCACTTTTTCGTTAGTTAACCGTAAAAATATATTTACTAAATAGAAAATTCGGTGTGTTTCGGCTACTTAGTTATCAGTAAGTTATCGGGGAACTGTCTGACTGTCTAACTTACTGACTGACTGTTATAACCTATTGACTGGTTAGCTAGCTGGCTGGCTCGACGGCTGCCTGAATGGCTGGCAAGCTGACCTACCATCCAACCCACCAGTTGCTCGACTGACTGATCTACCGACTGACTGACTGGCCGAAATGACTGAATATATACATGTCAATAAACGGCTATTTCAATTTAACTCATTACCAAAATACAGAATTTTAGGCTTGACCAAATCGAAGGTATTTGCAGACGACAAAAGTGACCAAACATTTGATACTAAATTTGTCATATGAAAGGTAGAAAACATTGTGGGAAAAGGAGAAAATGCTGGTTACCAGCATTTTCTCCTTATCCTACATTGTTTTCTAAAGGCTTCTTTCTCAGGGTCGTCAAAAATAGGGATTGTGTAAACTGTTAAAAAAATTTCTCTAACTTTAAATTTCAGACTTTGTTTTTTCTTTTTATTATGGAATTTAAGAGCCATTAGTCACGTGCCAGTCACTTAACATTCCACCATTTTTTTGTTTTAATTTTGGCGGGAAATCTAAAAAGTAGCTTAAGAGGCTACGTAGCCTTTTAAAGGAATACCACCAAAAGAATTGTTTGTAATTTTATGATTGTTAATTATTGATGATTTGTATTGTTTTGTTTTGTTTTGTTTTGTTCGTGTTAATTTCAGTGACATATACTTTTTAATTTGGTGTGATGTAAAAAATTTAAATACCCACCTTTTAATTGGGCACGTATCAGGCTGAAAAAAAAGGTAGGAAGAAATTTGTCATTAAAACCGCGTTCTCTGCACGTGTCATGTTCTTTGAAGATTCGACCATTCTCCTATGACGCCACTCTCTTCCTCTCCGGATCATTCACATCCACCTCTGTAATGGGCTCAGAAAGTAGTCCGTCATTACGCGGTATTTTCGTCACATGACCATAACTCAAAATGGCGACACAAACGCCGGTAAACATTATCTCCCGCTAGATGGCATTCTATAAATACTCACCTATCTGATATGGGCATCCTGGGTACAGAACCGAACCACTTTCCTATGCGACAACCGTTACTTTGAATTTAAAACAAAAGAAAAATAGGTTTACCCAATAAAACGCTACCTCGTGCAATTTACTCAACTATGATCACCAGTTTAGAGAAATCTGTTGCTAAAGCAGGTCCCATTTCTCCTCAAACGTGTTGATACGTAAAAGCTATTTTCAACATTGCTACTTTATACAGCGTAATATTACAGTCAGCCCGCTTTCGGGGCTAGTAGTGATGCGTCATATAAGACAGTCGAATCTTCGAAGAATATGACATGCGCAGACAACGGCCGGTAAAAGAAACACCAATAATTATCGATTGTTTCGTGTGCTGTTCAAACAACATACGGCCAATCAGACTTAATGGTAGGAAATGTGAAAAAGGTGGATTTTCTGAGAAGCTTGAGTGTCTTTTAAAGGACGATAACTTGTTTTTTTAATCTTACAAACTTAGATCCATCGGTGTGTCAAAACTGTTGTCATCGTTCAGGGGCGCAGCCGTTTTTTTGTCAAAATTGGCGTAAGATTCTGATCAGTAAAGAAGCTCGGAAAAAAAAACAGTTCTATTGTATACAGGTAAATTCGTCAGTTTGAATGCACAGGTCTATAATGTATCCAGAATCATATTTCCTTTGTCTACTTTATAATGTTACACATGAAACAATTAACTCTTTACTTAACAATCCCTGGTTTTTATGGCCCTGAAAAAAAAAGCCCTAAGAAAACAGTGTGGAAAAAGGAGAAAATGCTGGTAACCAGCATTTTCTCCTTTTTCCACAATGTTTTCTACCCTACTGTACACAAATTTAATTTTTTTAAATTTTTGACTTGTGTTTATTTTGTCCTCTGCAAGTGCTTTCCGTTTGGACTAGTCCAAAATGTCGTTGTTTGGGAAAGGGTTAAACAGCGACAAAACATGTTTTCCTCGGTTTGACAAGATTCTTGTCATTTAGCCCATTGCAGAGATGTATGGTGAGAGTAACGAACGACAACTCTGCTCGGAGATTGCTATGACGCATCACCCATCCCCGTATACCTGGGAAAAGTAGGGCTTGTACCAGAGCAGCTATTGGCCAAAGTATGTAGCATTATCTCCCGCTAGATGGCATTCTATAGATAAATACTCATCTGTCTAATTTGCGTTGTCTGCGCATGTCATATTCTTCGAAGATTCGACTGTCTCATATGACGCATCACTAGCCCCAAAAGCGGGCTGATTGTAATATTAAGTATGAAGTACCATTGTTGAAAATATCTTTTATCAATACGTTTGAGGAGAAATGAGACCTGCTTTAGCTCCACATTTCTCTAAACTGCTGATCATAACTGAGTGAATTGCACGAGGTAGATTTATTGAGAAAGCCTTTATTTTAGTTTTAAATTCAAAGTAACGGTTGTTGCGTAGGAAAGTGGTTCGGTTCTGTACCCAGGATGCCCATATTAGATAAATGAGTATTTATAGAATGCCATCTAGCGGGAGATAATGTTCTCAATTAATTTAGCATGCGCGATGAATTATTTTGTGTGATCTGCAATTTAAGTGATAGATATGACTCCTCGTAACAGAAATACATCCAGTACATTAAGTTTTCCTTTAAATGCCCAAGATGATAACACTGAAGCCGATATAAATTGTGAAGAAAAAAAGAAAAAATGACTATACCGGAAGTCACTCCCGAAACATGCGCAGTAAATGTCAAGCCTAGTTTTATTTCCTTGGAATTAGGTCAATAAATTGATATTTACATTTTAAACTAATAGGATTAGGCTACAAGGAGGTGACAATGTCATTTTTTAATAATTCCCTGTTTTGTAAATATTAATCATTAATCTATCGATTGAAGACCTTATTGTTCACTGATAAAGAAAAGATCGACCCTGCCATTTGAAATTATGCCGGTATTTTACTTTTTTCACTCCAGATGGGTCATAAGAGTAGCTGCTGCGGGGGCTAGCGGAGAAACAAATCTCAAAAATAACATCGGGGCTAGTCCTCAAGTCTCGGATACCCCGGACCCCCTGCTCGATCTGCCAATGCATTGTATCAATTTTCATGACCGTATCTAACCTAAAATCAAGTTCTAATGTTATGCAAAAAGTAATACAGAGGGTAATATGTATCACCCGAGGCTAAAATGGGGTTTCAGGACAAGGATTCCTCTGCTGGACATTGAGGTGTTTAACCCTTTACTCCATAGATACTCATTTCGACGCATTGCTTGTAGAAGCATTTGGAAAACATTGACACAAAAGGTGAAATTGCTCGTGACGAGCAATTTCACCTTTTGTCACAATGTTTTCTATGCTATCAAAAGGTGTTATATACTGATAAGAAACGGCTTTCACCCTTGCTGTTATTTAGGGTCATTTAAAGATACCATAGAAATGCCTTATAGGGTAAAGGGTTAATGGCCTCTGGTTACTTTTTGGGACAAAACTTTGTCAAAGTCAATGCTTACAATTCTAAGAAATATAAAGTTTGGTCATTTCAAGGAATCGATTCATTTTTTTTTTTCAGTCTTCACACTTTCTGCCGAAGTGTTCTCAGTTGCGTTTTTGCATACAGGCAGCTACGCCCCTGATTTTCATAAGAGGGCATATTAGTGTCCATACACCGAGAATGTTCTTACCAAATAATATAAAATCCATCCCAGGGAAAGTACATTTGAAAATAAAAAATAATTTTTAAGTCTTAAATATGCTGTCTAACGTACTTTTTTAAAATTCAAATCATAAGTTTACGCCCACATAATATGTAAAGTGTCTTCTAATAATTTTTACGTCTTGGGTTGAACTTTGTTTTCATAACTTCATATTTTATTTTTAGTTCAAAGTCATAACATTGTCATGAGTTTTCATACACAGTTTCACGCCTTTTTACGAGTGAACTGTAAAATTCACAATTTTTCCTATCCCAAATTCCGTTTCGCATGATCTTCCTTAAAAACGAAACACTGAAAGTACGCGAATAATATGGCAGGTGAGCTAACTCGCCAATTATGCTTATCAAGAAAGATTCGAGACTGATATCAAGGTAGAAGTAAATGGCAGCTGATATATTCTTAAAAAATGATATTGTATGACTTGTGTAGACACAAATAGTGAAAACGGAAGATTTGGAAATCGCTTGTATCAGGAAAACTTGCTTTTCTTTGTCATGTATTAGCCCACCGTTGAAAATACGTTATAAGTAATCCTACCCCGAGTTCTAAATAGAATGTTAAATAAATAGAATGATCAATACATGCAGTTGGGATGGTCGGGAAAAACTGACAAAATATGCTATTTTAGCCTATTTTCCAAAATTCACAAAAAAGCAAACCTAGGAAGCTAGCCTTAAAATGCCAAGCTAATTTGAAACTCAAAACAACACATAATCTGGGGTTAAAGCCTAAAATAGCACGTTATGTTTTTTTTCGCAATCTCTCATGCCCTTACCTTACCCTTACTTTTTGCTGCTAAAAATAGCTGCTAGCTCCATGAACCATCAGATTCGAATTTGGGGTCAAACCGATAGAACAAAAAAGGAAATGTCATGACCTCCTGTCTCATAGACAAACCAAATGCTTCTTTAACTCTCCTTCTTATAGAAATTGCACTGAAAACGTACCTATCTCAATTATTTATAATTTTGACCTGGCCAATTCGAAACAAACTGTTTACAGGTGCCTAAACGTCATTGTTTTACAATCGTTACTGATTATTATTAGCAGATGCGTTGCCTGGGAACAGTTGTAACTCAAACAAGAAACATCTTTAAAAAGATTCTAGGACAATTGCCCACCCCACCCCGAGGACACCCCCGGACAATTGCACCCGAGGACAATTACCCCCGGACTATTGCCCCCCGAGGACAATTCCCCCCGGACCATTACCCCCCCCCCCGGACAAGGAATTGTCCTCGAGTGGTAATTGTCCGGGGAGAATTGTCCTCGGACCATTGCCCCCCCCCCTCCCCGGACAATTACCCCCGGACTATTGTCCCTCTCAGGACAATGCCCCGGACCATTGCCTCTCCCCCGGACATAAAATTGTCATCGGGTGGCAATTGTCCGGGGGAGAATTGTCATCGGGGGCAATTGTCCGGGGGGAAAGTCCTCGGGGGCAATGGTCTGGGGAGAATTGTCCTCAGCGGGCAATTGTCCGGGGGGGGGGGCAATTGTCCTTATACGTTTTAAAAAAGATAGAAGACGCAAGAGGCGCTGCACAATAAAACCAATTGTTCACCTAGGTAGACATACATGTAGTTATTCACGTTGCGAATATTGAATCCCCAAATTCAAGACAAATCACCTTTTTCTTTGTAACAAGAAACGAAATAAGTTGTTTTTCGTCTAGGACAACAGACGGTTACAGTTATATTGAAAGACACAGAGTACAAAATTGCAAGGGCCAAAAAAAGACAAATGTTTTTAAATCCATCAGGGTTACGCATCACATGTAAACTTATTTTGATGAGAAGTTACACGCGTACAACCAGCATTAGAGTGCAAGGTGCCTTGATGTCATTTTGCCCATGAACCAATCACGTAGCAAAACATAATCACGTGGTTGATCAATTAAACGGAACTATGTCTTACAGGGCCTCAGCCGAATCTTTAACAACAATGGTAACTCGTGTTTCTATTTCGAACGATTTCAGTGCACTTTGATGATTCGGTGAAACCTCATTGTTTATCTTTCTGCGAAAAATGGATAAGACTTACACGAATCGTAAACAAAATGAAAGAAGCAGTTTAAAAGCTGCCACTAAAGATTTTTAATTGATTTCGGTATCCGTTGTATACACAGCGGGTGGGGTAAGTGATAAACAATTTTGCCAGAATCGAAGTTGTGTATTCCATACTCGAATACAGTGATCGGATCTATTTGAAATTGGTGCATCAGTTCATGTTGGAAAGATGGAGAGTAATATTGAAAAAGATTGCGGAGCATATGGGAGTTTATTCCTGAATATAATAGGAGATCTTCGTGTAAGTATCATCATAGTACCATGAGTATTATCTGTAGTAAACTCCCAATATCTTTAGAAAGACAAATTGCTGTTGACAACTTAACTCTTTACCAAACGATAAAATTTTAGACGATTCTGAATTAGAAGCACTTGCAGATGACAAAATTAATGTGACCGCAAAACAGAAATTTGCTCTGGGAGGGTAGAAAACATTGTGGGAAAAGGAGAAAACACTGTTCATTGTAAGGTGATTAACTTGTTACCAAATGACAAAATTTCTTACTTGTTTAAATTGAAAGTAACTGCAGATGACAGACAAAGGTGTCAAAATTGACAATGTTTTTCCTTGATGGGGCAGAAAACATGGAGGGAAAAGGAGAAAATGCTGGTTACCAGCAGTTTCTTTAATTCTCGCAATTTTTTCTAAAGGCATCTTCCTTAGGATCATTTAAAGTAATGAGTTAATTGATAATTCCTAGACTGAATAGGAAGTATACTGGTAGCTTTTTTTTCAGATGGTATAATACATAAAAGATCAAACAGTTTAACCCAGTACCTCACAATCCCTACTTTTAACAACCCTGAGAAAGAAGCCTATAGAAAACATTGTGGGAAAAGGAGAAAATGCTGGTAACCAGCATTTTCTCCTTTTCCCACGATGTTTTCTATCCCTCAGAAGACAAATTTCAAATTTTTAGTCACTTATATTTGGGTATATGCAAATGCTTTTGATTCAGAAAAGACTAAAATATTGTCATTTAGTAATGAGTTAAGTAAACATTTACAAGTAGTCGAGTACAGAATGTGCAATTTGATCATATACATGGATCAAAATTTTCACATATTTACTTGCAAAATGCCAGTCAGAATTGGACAATGCGAGTTGAAATTTCAAGCACTTGATTAATAAAAATGTGAGTGCAACTTAGTGAAGAACAGTTACTGAAATGTACTAAATTTCATCTGGGAAGAGAAATAAGCTAATTCTTTTCGTTCTGGATAAACATTGGTCATATCACCCCAATAATACCCTTCGATGGTTGTTGATGATTTTACATGTCACCATTGAAGCCTCCATGTTCTTGTTTGTTATCAGAGTTTTGTGAGCCAAGTTCGTTTGTCTCCACTCAGTGCCGTTACTGAGGTTTTGCTTTTTATTATTTATATAGAAAAACGGCGCACAATCTCTGATTAAAAATAAAAACTATCTGTCATGACAAGATGATTATTATGTTTAAATAGCAACAAGAAGCAAGTTGGATGTGGTGGACTCGCTAAACCAGTTACCAGACAGGCAGATATTCGGAATGTGATACATCCGTAAATCAATTACAAAATCGTTCACCATTTTATAGAAATTTAACTTGGTTTGAGAACAGATATATAACTGGAATTGAATTGATGGTTTAATGAGGGTTTTAATATTAATCAACATTTGATTTTGTTTGGTTGTTGTCTCTACTCAACAGGTTACGTAATAGACTAGAATTGAAATTTGTACCGGCTATTCATTCTTTACCATTGGTAGGAAAGCTGAGCCTCAAAAAAAAAATTGAGTGTAATTTTAATTTTGCAAGTAGAAATAAAAGCTACTTGCTAAAATTTGCAAGTGGATTAAAAAATGAAATTCGAACCCTGATATATCAACACTGCAAGATATTCAGTCATAACATTTAAGAAATTGCAAAGGTTTAGTCCTTTTCACACTCATGCAAAATTTCGATTTTGTCGCCAGCAGTCTCAGCTAATGGTATTTTTTAGTAAATTAAAGGGGGTACAGTAGAGAACAGAAGTGTATATGAGACACAGGTAGAGCTAATTGCTTAATACCTTGTTAATCTCTGAAATGTAATTTAAATCTTTAAGAATATTTAAATCTGATTAACAAAAGCAGAACCACTGAGGCTCAACTACTTGTTTTCATACGTTTTCTTTTCTGCAAAGTGATTTTGTTTGTTACCTTATGAGGTCTTGGCCAAACCTGGGTAGCTCAGTCTGGAGCGTGCAAGACTTGAAAACAGGTGGTTGTGGGTTTGATCCTTGGCTCAGCCAATTTCTCTCCTAGCATTGATGTTATTATTGCAGCAGGATTCAATCCTCTCCCACTGTTGACCATTGTCTTGATAATAGCCATGTGGGAAAGCAGTCAGTGGCTAGGAGAGAAAATTGTGCAGAGCAGTGAGAGTAGACTGGTTAAAGAGTCTCCAGGAATGTATGGATAGGTGCATTGGCCGCCACAATATAACTGAAATAATGTTGAAAATGGCATTAAGGTAAGACCTGTGTAATGTAAAACAGCTATTTCCACTAAAATATCATCATGCAAAATTAGCTGTAATTCAAAACGAGTATTACTGAACTACTTTGACCTTTTCATTTTTTTCCATTTCTTTCCTTCTTTGAATTATCATTTATAAATCTAAAACCGCTATATTCTCAATTGAAAAAGAGATGATAATTACCTCCCTTTTTAGAAAACAAACAAAAGTATCAAAAAATAGTTTCAAGATAGACATAAACTGAATTTCTGATCCGTTGGAAATGTCCAAAAATATTATTTCTGCATAAATCCTTATTTATCCAGGGTTTTCCCTCAGCTTTGAAAATTGGGGGTCATTGTGACCCCCTTCCTTATTAGTTGCGGCTCATTTCATTAATTTTGGGGGTCAAAAATATGGATTTCCTCGTCATCAACTTCAAACACGATTTATAATGCATTTTACCTTTAAACGCCAACTTCAAAGGTTGAAAAGTCGGTCGATCATTTCTGATGGAAAGGCCGATGTTATTTTTTGACAGACCAAACATTTTCGTCTGAATCGCTGCTTGACGTGGCTTGATCGGCAGTTGTAGGAAGCAGACGATAGAAGAATGCTACAGTTTTCTTCGTCATGACATTATTTTTCCGCTAACAACACAGACCGGTAATGTGTACTTTTATATACCGGAAGTCGTGTAAAATATGCTATGAAATACAGAGAACCCTACCACGGCTTTGACTGGGCCCATATGTACGATACGTGTCCAATATACATTTCGGCAATAATGCGTAAACCATTATTATTCTATAAATAAATTACCGGAAAACCACTTTTATCTAAAATAAACCCTGTAGTTAAAAAAAGAACGGTGTTCGTCTGACATTGAAGCAAGGACAGACTTGGAATTATGACGCTTCATTCAACTACGTACAATATTTAGATTTTGGAAAGTTGCGTCACCCATGACGCACTGGGGGTCATTTTGGGGGTCATTTGAATTAAAATTGCGTCAATGACGCAGGATTTGTGCGTCATGGAAAACCCTGTTTATCCTTATTTAACAACCAATTAGAATTTTTGCCAAATGTTCACTGGAAGTGCATTACACAGGTCTCACCTTAAATACCATACTATCAATAAATCAACATTAGGAGGTATTCATACATTTTAAGTAAAGATTTCCCCCTTCTGAAATAATTGGAGTTATGCTCTGTGAAAAAGGGACTTAACCCTTTCCCAAATGACAAAACTTTAGACTGGTCCAAATTGTAACCACCTGCAGATGACAAAATAATAGTACATGTAACTCTAAATTGAAATTTGTTTCCAGCAGGGTAGAAAACATTGCGGGAAAAGGAGACAATGCTGGTTACCAGCATTGTCTCCTTTTCTCACAATGTTTTCAAAAGGCTTCCGTTTCGGGGTCGTAAAAACCAGGGATTGTTTGGTAAAGCGACTTAATGTATCTGTGGGAATTCCGAACCCTGCATTATGTCATCTTCAAAACTATCAGTGTGATAGTTACGTTCTCTCAAATGACAGCATATGTGTAATGGATGAACCAGATGTATGTGTACACAGACTGAAAGAATCAAAGGAATTTCTCAGTCTGTTTTATCTGGAAATCTATTTTACAAATTCTGGCTATATCATAAATGCTGATAAGCTATCAAGTAAATATGTGGCAGACAGATTTTGTTGGAATACATTCTTTGAACTGTGTAGTCTTTACCAGACAACAAAATCTTACGGAATAACTGTTTGCATGGTGTTTAATGCCGTTTTCAACATTTTTTCAGTTTCTGAAGGCAGAGGCTTATAGTTCAAGTGTTGTCCATCCATCTGTCTATTCCAAATATCTCCAATACCATTGTACAGAATTTCATGAAACTTTGTACATGTGTACTATAACCCATTCTGCTGATTAACTTTTTCTTTGTTCAATGCAAAATGGCCCACTCGTAGTAATTTTAAGTTGCATGGTCAAGTAAATATATTTAGCCGGGGATATTGTTTCAATGAAATTCCTTGATTTCTACATGTCTGCAATGAACCTGCATGATTCCATGGTAAATATGCAAGAATTGAAATCTGGAGTGTACAGGTTCATTCTTCGCTTAAAGCACTTAGCTTGTCATTGTAGAGTGCATGTGCCTTTTGAGAAAATTGGCTTTAAAAGTAGTAACCACCTCCTTTCTACTTTTTCTAAAACAGCTTTGACGTCATTTTTGTCTTTGCATAATTTATAGGCTGTAAATGCCTTAACTTTGTTATGGACAAATCCAAACCATAATGACTGCTGTACTTTGAGGTAATTATAGAACAACTCTCATCAGATGCTGCTTTCTGCTTTGACTTGGGACTTAATTTGTGTGAAATTTTGTTAACCTAAAGGACACAACACATTTTCTGTTGTACATGTAGGTATCCTAAATATGCACTGGCCTTTGTCCTGCTTTTATTTGATTAACCCTTTACTCCATAGATACTCATTTCTACGCATTGCTTGAAGGAGCCTTTGGAAAATATTGTGGCAAAAAGTGAAATTGCTCGTGACGAGCAATTTCACCTTTTGCCACAATGTTTTCTACACTATCAAAAGGTGTCTTATACACATAAGAAACGGCTTCATCCTTGCAGTTATTTAGGGTCAGTTTGGGATACAAATGTACCATAGAAATGCCCTATTGCCCTATGGGGTAAAGGGTTAAAACAAAAAAAGCAGAAGCCAAATTTGCCAAGTACATGTACATCTACTAAAGATATGCCAATGATAAAAAAATATATTACAAAATTACCCATTTTAGGCAATTTTTCATTTTGTTTGGCCCTGGGCTTGTCTTTGTTTTCAAGCCTCCATTTAAGGAAAGGGATTGTGTTATGGAAGACAATTTATTATGGTTGCTATCTCTGTTTCTTACTATTTGCCCTAAAGCAGTTGAGATGACACAGTGTATGTGTAGAACAGTGTCAAATACAGGCGTTTTGTCTAGTCATTTATATATATGCATGTTAATTAATTATTATCAACCAATCCTTTACCCACAAACATTCAGTTTAACTATGTAGAGTAGACCGAAAAACATTGAGTATTACAAAGTATTATTTACGTAGATAGAAAGTGACACACAAGAGAAGTATTTGAGGGAAAGGAGATGGTCAAAAAAATAATAATTTCCCAAAACATCTTGCTACAGGTAATGTTTTAGGACTTTGCCTTCAATGTTTTCAAAACTTCCCTGCTGAAGGGCTGTTACACTCAAGTTTTTATGATTATGGTTTGACCCATTACCAACAATTTACTGTTTTTCAGCAGAACACTTAAAATTGCTTTTGCAAAACTTGAAATTCTTTGTTGCAATTAATTTGTCCCATTGCCACAACAACTTTTACTTCCTTGTATCTCTCTATTAACTCTTTACCCGATGAGGTAATTTTGGTCTACTGAAATTGAAAGATTTTGCAGATAACAAATTTAGGGTGGGTTAACCCTTTACCAAATGACAAAATTTTAGACTGGTCCAAATTGAAAGCACCTGCTGACGATAAAATAAATGTAACTCAAAAATTGAAAGCTGTTTCTAGCAGGGTAGAAAACATTGTGGGAAAAGGAGAAAATGCTGCCAACCAGCTTTTTTTTCCTTTTCCCACAATGTTTCGAAAGGGCTTCTTTCTGAGGACTGTTATAGGTTGGCAATATGTAGTAAAGGTTTTGATGAAAAATCAGGATTATGTGTTAACCCTTTACCATGCAATGCTAACTGTTGATGACCCTGAGAAAGTTTCATTTTAAAAACATTATGGGAAAAGGAGAAAATGCTGGTATCCAGCATTTTCTCCTTTTCCCACAATGTTTTCTCTCCTGTTTGATACAAATTTCAAATTTTCAGTCACCTTTATTTTTAACATCAGAAAATGCATCAAATTCGGACTAGTCTAAAATTATGTCTTGTGGTAAAGAATTGAAGGGTTGAACCATAATTCATATGACTTTTAAAATTCAAGTTTTGCAAGAATATTACATGTATTAAAGATGTCATATTATACTCACTTGTTTAACCCATTACCACACAATCCCTACTTTTGACCACCCTGAGAAAGAAGCAGTTAGAAAACATTGTGGGAAAAGGAGAAAATGCCGGTAACCAGCATTTTCTCCTTTTCCAACAATGTTTTCTACCCTTCATAAAACAAATTCAAATTTTCAGTCTCTTTTATTTTGTCGTCTGCAAATGCTTTAAATTTGGACAAACCTAAAATTTTGTCGTTTGGTAACAAGTTAAGTAGGGAGTGGGTAATGGGTCTGGTCAAGTTACCATTATGTACAATATTCATGGGAATGGTTTAGTTATTGGTCACATTAGCCCTTTACCAAACAATCAAAACCTTCTTTTGGCTAGGAAGACGGCTTTTAAAAACACTGTAAAGAAAGAAAATAACATTTTCTCCTTTTGCCACAATGATTTCTTCCTTGTCAAAGGTAGAAATAATTTGTAGAGCTACAATTTTTTTGTAATATGCGATATAATGTGGTCAGTTTTGCGAATTGTAAAATGATCTTGTTTGGTACTCTTGAGTTCAGAAGGGTTGGTGGGACAGCTTGACAGGAGACTGTCAAGAGACTGACAGGAAACTAAACTGATATGAAACCAGTCCATTGTTACAGAATCAACTCGTCCATTTGCTGCAATATATTTATGAATATATACTGTATGTGAAACTACATGTTTCATACTGTTATGACCAGCAAGTAACTTGAATCCATTATCCCCTGCCAAAGGCGGAGGGATGTAGTTTAAGTGTTGTCAGTCTGTCCTTCCATCTTTGTGTCTGTCCCGAAGAATGTCCCTAATACCATTGGACAGAATAACGCAACAGCTGGCTAGCAGCATTTCCTCCTTTTTCCACAATGGTTTCTTAACCCTAATGCCTTTTGAAAACATTGTGGGAAAAGGAGAAAATGCTGGTCACCAGCATTTTCTCCTTTACCCACAATGTTTTCTACCCTTTTTGAAACCAGTTTCAATTTTTTGAGTTAATGTATTTTGACGTCTGCAAGCTTTTTCAATCTCGACCGGTCTAAAATCTTGTGGTTTGGTAAAGAGTTCAGCCTTTGCTCTCCAAGATTCATGCAGGATTGTTTGTTTTCAAAAAGCATTTGAATGATCTATTGCTTAATCCTATCATATGAGAAATCTCTGCATTTAGAATAGTATACGTCAATTCTTAACTTGTTTTTCTGAGAGTGGCATATAATGTGTTAGCACTGTAAAAAGAGGTCATGCTCCTCAAAAACCTGAAAAATGTCACGATTTCAGGAAGGGAGGCAAAAATGCCATCCACCGCAACGACACTTAGCTCTGTTGAGTCTTTTCATAGAACAAAATACATATCTAAAACATTAATTTTGCAGAGGACAAATCGAAACTTACCAGTAACGTAGCACAAATGATGGAAAGGATAGACAATGTTGTGGTTATTACTTATTAGCAATTTTTCCTTTTTCCCAGCATTTTCTCCTTTTCCCACAATGTTTTCAGAAGGCTTCTCCTCTGGTTTGTGAAAACCAGAGATTGTTTGGTACAGGGTTAAGTCCTTTACCAAATGATTCTGTGTCTGTAGGGTCATTAGAGATAGCGGGCTTCAAAAACTATCATGGGAAAAGGAGTGAAAGGTGGTCATCAGTATGTCCACAGTACTTTTAACCCTATTGAAGAAAAAAAAGCCTTTGGAAAACATTGTGGAAAAAGCAGAAAATGCTTGTAACAAGCATTTTCTGCTTTTTCCACTGTTTTCTACCATGCTGGAAACAAAGATCAATTTTTGAATTACGTTTTTTTTGTCAACTGCATGTGCTTTCAGGTTGGACATGAAATTTTGTGGCAAAGAGTTAATTTTTTGCCACACAACAGATTTTCAACTTGGCCAAATAGAGAGGATTTTCAGACTGTACTTCGAATAAGGTTCAAAGCATAAGAATTGTCTTCGAAAAGATAGAAAATACTGACAACTGACAACCAGCATTTTCTCCTTTTCCCACAATGTTTTCAACCCTTCACAAAACAAATTTCAAATCTTCAATCTCTTTTATTTTGTCGTCTGCAATTGCTTTGTATTTAGACAAGTCTATTATAACATTTATTGTCGTTTGGTAATGAGTAAAGGCTTTGTTGTGACGGTAGTAATTGCTCATTGCAACTTGTGTCTTGCTCCAGGAGAAAAATGCATTTTCATTTGTTTTGTAGAGAGAGGGTGTAGACAGCAGGAAAGGAGGTTTCAGCCCAATTTGAAGTGTTCCACTTTAGGATATTTCCTTTGTGGCTGAACGTGGCTTTGTTCTCCGCCACATCCTGTATCTATATGTAACGATTTAGCCACAGGCTAGGGAGACCATGACTGAATTGGATTCTGGATTATTGCTTTTTCTTCTAGATACATAAAAGTAGCAAAGTCTATTTATATAGTCAGTTAACCCATTACCACACAATCCCTACTTTTGACGCCCCTGAGAAAGAAGCCTTTTGAAAACACTGTGGGAAAAGGAGAAAATGCTGGTAACCAGCATTTTCTCCTTTTCCCACAGTGTTTTCTACCCTTCCCAGAACAAATTTCAATTTTTCAGTCACCTTTATTTTGTCGTCTGCAAATGCTTTGAATTTGGACCAGTCTAAAATATTCTCGTGTGGTAATGAGTTAATGCTGACCATGATTGAAGGTTTTTCAAGCAGTGTAGGTGAATATCAGAGTCCCAGAGCCCCAGATAAGAGGGTGTGATGGTATTCTAAATCTATTATTTCTCTTTGAAACCCTATGTTGTGAGTACTCATTAGAATCGTCTCGATGAGACGATTCTAATGAGTACCCCACAACATAGACTTTAGTGGAGAATAATTAATATTTTCAATTTTGAAATCAAAATCACTCCCTCTATCGGCGGAGCTTTGAGTCTACAAGATACTATCAGATTCTGATCTTGACTTGCATTTCTATAGACTCTTGAAGATACTTTTATCACAATCAGCCTCTGCATTCCATTTGGGTAAAAATATACACATATGTGAACAGGAAGGTAAAATTGATTGATTGAATGGTGTTTTACGCTGCTTTCAACATTATTTCAGTCATGTTACGTTGACAGCTCACCTAATAATACTTCATGGGTTTCTCTTGCCCAAGGACCCAGAAAGCCCAGTGGATCTAGTGTGGCCAGAACCCAGGACCTCTAGGTTACAAGTCCCACACTTTACCACAGAGCCATGCAGGTTTCCTAGGAAGGGGCTGAGCCATTGTAGCTCAGTTCGTAGCGTACAGGACTTGAGAACGGGGTTTGTGAGTTTGATCCCCAGCTCGGCCAATTTCTTTCTGAGGATTGATGATAGTCATTGCAACAAGATTCTTTTCTCTCTCACTGCTGATTGTTGTTTTGACAATGGTTTTGTGGGAAAGCAGCCAGTGGCTTGGAAAGAATATTGTGCGGAGTACTGGTAACAGAAACTCCAGGAAAGCATGGATAGGCACACTGGCCACTGCGATATACAGAAATGAATACACAAGTACATAGTTTACTCTTTACCAGACAACAAAATTTTACACTGGTCTAAATTGAAAGCATTGAAATTGAAAGCATTGCAGAGGAGAAAATAAAAGTGGCTGAAAATTTGAATTCATTTAGGGAAAGGAAGAAAACATTGTCGGTAAAGGAGAAAATGCTGGTTACCAGCATTTTCTCCTTTTCCCACAATGTTTTCAGAAGGCTTCTTTCTTATGGTTGTTAAAATTTGGGATTGTATGGTAAAGAGTTAAGTAAAGACTTAAAATGGCCTTCTGCGAATTACTTCCAGATTATCAGTATATGGCAAGAAAATTGTGAAAGGGTTGCATACATGTTTCTCTAACTTGTAAATGAAGTGCTTAGATGCCCCTTAGGCTTTTCAAGTAGATAAAGCTATTTATAAACAAGGATCTTCACTTCCTGTGTGCAATTAAATACTTGCAGATCCCTGGGACCTGTTTTCTCGCTTATTCAGTGTTAGGGGAGACCACTCCGTCACGCTCATTCAGGGGCGTCAAAAGTAGGGATTGTGTGTTAATGGGTTAAGTCTTGCTTATCAGTCTGTGAAAGGCTAAAGGCTTATTCAATGTGGCTCCAATCTGTATTTTTCTTTCACTGGTTCTCTTTTCAATTGGTTTCCTGTTTTTACTTTTGTATAACCCATAATTTATTGTACATGTGTTTGTAAAGCCCTGCTTAGGAACAGCTGGCAATTTCCTGGAACCCATTTCCGTGTTATTTACTGTCTTAAATCCTGTCCTTTATGGAGAGCGTTTTTGTGGACAGTTTACCAGCATGAAAAAAAATTCCTTTCGTACTGCACTTTTTACAAGATGTCATTTTTTTTTTTAAACTTTCCTTATATTAGAAGTTTTTGCAGACAATTGAAATAAGTTTCTTACTACTAAGAGGGATTATTGTTGAAAGGTGGAAAATGTTCAGGACAAAGAAAATGCTGATGACCAGCATTTTATCCTTTTTCCCGCATTGTTTTTGAAGTCTTTCATTTTGGGTCTGAAACACAGGAGATTTTTGGTATACCAAATTGTTTAGTGTTTTGTGGGTCCAGGAATAAGTCTCAGGTGATCAGTTAACTCTTTATCACACAATCCCAACTTTTAACGACCCTGAGAAAGAAAGCCTTTGAAAACATTGTTGGAAAAGGATAAAGTGCAGGTTACCAGCATTTTCTGCTTTTCCCACAATGTTTTCTACCCTGCTGGAAACAAATTTCAATTTTTGAGTTACATTTAATTTGTCGTCTGCAAATGTTATCAATTTGGACCTGTCCAAAATTTTGTTGTTTGGTAGAAAATGTTTCAGATGAAAAGGTTCTGGGTCTTTTTTATTCAACCATTCTTAAGAATACTCGTAGTCTTATTCTTCAGAATTTCTTCATTGTGAAAGTAACAGAACCTCTGATTAGCTTAAAACCATTTAGTTTTAGCCAATCAGAAGTTCTGTTACTGTCACAGTTGGACAATTTTGAAGAATAAGACAAAGAACATTCTGTAGAATGGTTGGAGAATATGAATCCTTGACATGCCAAAATTGAACACATTTGCTGACAAAATAGTAAACATGGCTAAAGGGATTGTGTTTATCTTGGAAAAGGTAAAAAACATTGTTGAGAAAAAACGGAGAAAATGCTGGCGATAAACATTCATCCTCAGAGTTGTTAGAATAGGGTAGTGTTTGGTAATGGATTAACTCTTTACCACACGACAAAATTTTAGACTGGTTCAAATTGAAAGCATTTGCAGATGACAAAATGGAGGTGACTAAAAAATTGAAATTTGTTCTTGGTAGGATAGAAAACACTGTGGGAAAAGGAGAAAATGCTGGTTACCAGCATTTTCTCCTTTTCCTACAGGGTTTTCAAAAGGCTTGTTTCTCAGAGGCGTCAAAAGTAGGGATTGTTTGGTAATGGATTAAACATTTGAAATTGTTTATGAATTGCAAGTCTGGAACTGCCAAGAAAATTATGAGTCATTTGGGCAAAGAAATTTTATCATAATTGCTAGAGTTCCATATGGATGTCATCTGACAGGCAAAATATATGTACTGTTTAACCCAGCCTGAAACAAATTTACAGCCAATGACTTTGAAAATAGCTTGCTTAAATACGGATGAGCAGGCATTACTCTTTAACCCATTACCACTCAATCCCTACTTTTGACGCCCCTGAGAAAGAAGCCTTTAGAAAACATTGTGGGAAAAGGAGAAAATGCTGGTAACCAGCATTTTCTCCTTTTCCCACAATGTTTTCTACCCTTCAAAAAACAAATTTCCAATTTTCAGTCACTTTAATTTTGTTGTCTGCACATGCTTTCAATTTGGACCAGTCTATATTATTGCCGTTTGGTAATGGGTTAAGCCTCGGTTACACCGGAACCGAATCAGCTGCGAATACACCCGAATTTTTTAATTCGGGTAGGTTCGGGAGCATTCTGTTCTCCCTCCCCGAATGGGCGAAAATTCGGGAGGGATTCTGAAACATTCGTGGAGGGATTCGGCTTGTTTTGAAATGTACAAAACCAGCCGAATGCCCTAAAAAAAGGTCCCGAATGTGGCCCCGACAAATTCCATTCGGGCCATATTCGGGACATATTCGGATGGAATTCGGCCGCATTCGGCGTTCTAGGCAGATTCTGTGTTATTCGTATCGTAAGGTATGGAACGATCAAATCATCTAGCCAAATAGACCCGAATAACATGAATGAAGCCAAATCTGCCCAGAATGCCCCGAATAGCTCCCAGAATCCATCCGAATCGCCATCCGAATAGAGAGCAGAATACAGGCGAATAAGCCGAATAGCAGACGAATAGCTCTGAATGAGGGGCCAGAATAAACCCGAATAGCCTCGCGAATGTAGACAGATTGTGCAGGGATATCTCTGCCTCATTACTCCTGTAGCATACGAGATAAGATCTTTGTTTTTGCCATATCCGGCTGTCTCCTGATGCAACGTGTTGCAGGATAAGCGCCATGCAGCTTTAAACCAGGCTCTAATGGTTCTCGGTAGTTGGTTCTTCTCTTTGTGAGTGCTGGACCAACCCTGGAACTGATCTGGATCAAACCGCAAGAAATTCTGGAACGATTGGACGTCTTCAAGCTCTAGTTCCCACATCAGTGCGTTATATATTGGCCATAGTCCACTCGTCGTTCGATCCAGGGGCGGACTCACCATCTTTGTCTGCGCCGACCTGCTGGTGCATTATCGTCACCGCCAGCATCACCGACTAAACCATCGCTGATATCGCTGTTACTGTCTGTTGACATATCTATTGCAATTGCCTCGTTTTGCAAAATGTCATCCTCCAGCAGCAGTTGGGTAGCAATGAGAAGATTGTGATTTTCCATGGTGTTCACAGAACGAAGGTTCTGCACCTTGCACATGGCAAGGTGCATGTGAGATGCACACACCTCCTGCACACCCATATATACCTCAAGGAATATCGTGTTTTCTTTAATTCTGACATAATTCGGGTCCAAATTTTAGCCAAAATCCAATGATTCTGTGCCGAATTCGGGTAATTCAGTGGCGTATGCGGCGCATTCGGCCATATTCATCCCGATTCGGGTCAACATTCGGGTCATTATTCTGGTGTAATCGGGGAATTCGGGCCATATTGGGTCAATTTTGGTTACATTTGGCTCGATTCTGTCCTATATTCGGATTGCCCTTCGACTTTATTCGGGATGCCAAAAATCGATTCAGGTCAATTCTTGGCGATTCTGCTTAATTCAGAACCTAATCGGGAGCTATTCGTCTCTGATTCAGGAAGCTCCCCGAATCAGAGACGAATAAGTTCCGAATCAACCTAATCCATCGGATTCAGGCCATGTTCGGGCAGAATCGGTCGGAATTTATTCGGGAGAATTTGGTTCTGGTGTAACCCTGGCTTTACCAAATGACAAAATTTAAGACTGGTCCATTTAATGAAAGCATTTGCAGATGACAAAATAAATGTGACTGAAAAATTGAAATTTGGTTTTAGAAGGGTAAAAAACATTGTTGGAAAAGGAGAAAATGTTGGTTACCAGCATTAACCAAGATTTTCTCCTTTTCCATCAATGTTTCCAAAAGGCTTCTTTCTCAGGGTCGTTAAAAGTTGCGATCGTGTTCTAAAGGATTAAGCAGTAAGATTTAACATATGAATGCTTAAAATAATGATTTAAAGATGGAGCTGTATGTCTGACGTCAATGCTAACCCGTCTTTCAGATAGTTTTCTCTGTATGCTCTGTGAATAGATTATTCACAGGGTATAGGAGCTAGTCTGCATTGTACAGAATCCTGGAGTAACTAAGAGTTTTTGCCATGGAGTTTTTGACATGAACTCATCACTAACACTTGAAGTAGCACCAATAATTTTAACTGTAAAATTTTCTACAATGATGGAATCATCGATCTCCTTTGTAGGTGTGTGTACCATCTGGTACATCCCTGATGATAAAAGTCCCAAAAGCATAAAAATTTTTGGGAGATAAACCCTGTACCAAACAATCCCTGGTTTTCATGACCCTGAAACAAAAGCCTTTTGAAAACATTGTGGTAAAAGGAGAAAATGCTGGTAACCAGCATTTTCTCCTTTTCCCACAATGTTTCCTACCCTGCTGGAAACAAATTTTAATTTTTGAGGTACGTTGATTTTGTCATCTGCAAGTGTCTTAAATTTGGACTAGTCTAAAATTTTGTTATTTGGTAAAGGGTTAACAGACACATTGGCCTCTTCTTAGGCATACTGACTACAGTACTTCGGAACCAGGAAGTTTTCCTAAAGTGTCTCTGTGAAATCAAGGAGGGTATTATAAATCTGAACTATTATCACCAGAGCCAAATTACAGGCAGTGTATGCATCAACATGGAAATGCATTGATTTGTGTTAATGTTTCTCTGCAACTTCTTGTCTCCCATGCTAGGAGAGTATCAGTTGGTTTCCAGACAGTATCATCTTGGACTGAAAAATTCCAATTGATTTCCAATCCAATCTGTATTGACTGGCAAGGCTGACCGTGAGGTGACCTTGGCCCAGGCAGCTTCCTGTTTGCTCTTGTTACTTTATGTGGTGTTTTACACTGTATTAACTCTTCAACAAACAACAAAATCTTTGACAGGAATGAATTGAAAGCTTTTGCAGACAATATAATTATTAACTTGAGTTGAAATGAAGCCAATTGTTTGTAGATGTATAGAAAATCTTGTGAGAAAGGAGGAAATGCTGATTACCAGCATTTTCTCCTTTTCCCACAAGGTTTTCAGTCTTATTCCTAAGAGTCATTAACCCTTTACTCCATAGATACTCATTTCTACGCATTGCTTGTAGGAGCCTTTGGAAAACATTGTGGCAAAAGGTGAAATTGCTCATGACGAGCAATTTCACCTTTTGCCACTGTTTTCTACACTATTAGAAGGTGTCATATACACATAAGAAACGGCTTCACCCTTGCTGTTATTCAGCTCGTCACGAGCAATTTCACCTTTTGCCACAATGTTTTCCAAACGCTCCTAAAAGCAATTCGTAAAAATGAGTATCTATGGAGTAAAGGGATAAAAGACAACATTCATTTTCTGGACCACCTAAAGATTGTTGTCTGCAATGGCTTTCAATCTGGACAAGTCTTAGCTTTTATCATCTGGTGGGAGGAGCTTGACTCTTTACCAAACGACAAATTTATAGACTGGTCCAAATTGAAAGCATTTACAGACAGCGAAATAAATGTGACCAAAAAATTGAAATTTGGTTCAGAAAGGGTAGAAAACCTTGTGGGAAAAGGAGAAAATGCTGGTTACCAGCATTTTCTTCTTTTCCTACAATGTTTTCAAGAGGCTTTCTTGTCAGGGTCGTCAAAAGTTGGGATTGTGTGGTAAAGAGTTAAGAAGGTATTTATTGCTGTAAGATTGTGAAAAAGAAAAACTTTTTTGCATTTGGTGTTACCATAGATGCAAAGAAAAGACAGCAGGAATCAGAATTTGGAAATGTGGAAACAGTAATCAGATATGGACAGACAAATGAATATTGTATGAGAAATTTGACCTGCTTGCTAATATGCAAAATTTTGTCCTGTATAAAATTTGAAAATGGAAACTAGTAAAAAACTCATTACCAAGGTACAGCATTAAATTTTTATCCTTGTTTAACCCTTTACCCCATAAGGCATTTCTATGGTATCTCTAATTGACCCTAAATAACAGCAAGGATGAAGCTGTTTTTTATGTGGAAATGACACCTTTTGATAGCATAGAAAACATTGTGGCAAAGGTCGTCACGAGCAATTTCACCTTTTGCCACAATTTTTTCCAAAGGCACCTACAAGCAATGTGTTGAAATGTGTATCTATGGAGTAAAGGGTTAACTCTTTGCCAAACGACAAAATTTCAGACTGGTCCAAATTGAAAGAACTTGCAAAGGGTAATATAAACATAACTCAAAAATTGAAATTTGTTTCCAGCAGGGTAGAAAACATTGCGGGAAAAGGAGAAAATGCTGGTTACCAGCATTTTCTCCTTTTCCCTCCATGTTTTCAAAAGGCTTTTATACTAGGTTCGTAAAAACCAGGGATTGTTCGGGAAAGGGTTAAATTGAAAGCTTTTGCAGATTGCAAATTTGATTGATTGTATTGATGTTCAATACATAGAGGATATTTGGTTTTTTCAGTGTAAGATCTAAATTCATTTCATCGAGTGGACACCATCGGTAATATTTTCACGAGTGGCGCAGCTTTTATTTTATGCTTTTAATCCTTTCTGGGAGGAGCTTTATCAAAATTCAGTACAGTTCTTTTCCCTTATTCCCTGTGGCGTACCCCTCCCTCATAGCAACGTTACGTCAAGCGCGTGAAATGTAAGGTATATGACATCATATTTCCCATCTGGTTGTTAGGCACGCGCAATTTACCTAGGCAACAAGAACGTGAAAATCGGTATTTTCACTGGTGGTACCAGTGTAAGATCGAAAAATATTTTCACTGCTATTTCTCGATATCCTACAGGAAAGCATGAAATAAAGCTTTATACATAATTTCAGTTATATTTTGGTGGCCAGTGCACCTATCCATACTTTCCTGGAGTCCTTTTCACCACTTAATTTTCCTTCCAAGCCAATTTGGCTGCTTTTCCACATAACCATTGTTGAAGCAATGGTCGGCAGTGGGAGAGGAATGAATCCTGTCGCACTGGCTATCATCAATGTAAAATTAGAACTTGTTCAAATGATGATTTCAACCTGTAGAAATGGTATTGAACTTTACAGAAATGAAGAAAATGCAGGTTACCAGCATCTTTTCCTTGACTCACAATGTTTGCAATGCAGGTTACCAATATTTTTTTCTTTTCCTTTACTCACAATGTTTGCAACATCTACCCTCTGAATGGTCACAGTGTGTTAGCAAAAATGAATATTTGTTCGGCAAAGGGGCCAGCATTTATTTTCAGTCCAATAAAGACCTTGAAACTGCAACTACAAGACTGTTCTAGTCAGATTTTCACAGTAAAACCATCAGTATAGATCTGAGATCTTGTTACATATTTTGAGCTGTCGGATCTTCATTTACATTGCCTGCAAAAACAGCTACATTATATACTACTCAAACTTTGATATGGATCACTTACTTATTTCTGTATGGTTTATATGTTAATACAACAGTTTTGCATAAACTCTTTACGATGTTACAAGATTCTAGATCTGTCCAAGTTGAAAGCATTTGTTGACCAAAAACTCTGTCATAGGGTAGAAAGCATTGTTGGAAAAGGAGGAAATGCTGGTATCCAGCATATTCTCCTTTTCCAACAAAGTTTTCTAAAGGCTTCTTTCTCAGTGTCTTTAACAGTCGACATTGTGAGGTAAAGGCTTAAAGATCCATTTCCACTGGTCATTTTATTGATCAGTGTAGCAATGTAACATCCTGTAAAACCATACATGATACATTCCACATATATATTTAGAGTGTAATCTTTTAGGGTGATCCCTAGCAAATTTTGAGTAGTATACTAAGGTACTTTTATCACTCAAGCTGGAGATGGACAGAACAAATACATAAATTTAAAAAATCCTTTTGAGTTGAGGACATATGACTTCCTGTGTCGCAAAACTAGGTCTCCTCATTGTAGACTTTTACCCTTTTGCACACAATGAGGACTTTTAATGACCCTGAGGAAGAAGCCTTTTGAAAACATTGTAGGAAAAGGAGAAAATGCTGGTTACCAGCATTCTCTCCTTTTCCCTCAAAGTTTTCTACCTTATCAAAGCAAAATTGTACCATTTGAGCCACTCTGAAATTGTCGTCTGCTAATGCTTTCAATTTGGATAGGTCTAAAATTTTGCCAAGTGGTAACTGGTTAACCCTTTCCCAAATGACAAAATTTTGACTCTTCCAAACTGAAAGAGTTTGCAGACAATAATTTTGAATTTGATGAAAATGGTAGAAAGTTCTCATAAAGGGTAGAAAACACTGTGGGAAAAGGAGAAATTGCTCTTTACGAGCAATTTCTCCTTTTCCAACAGTGTTTTCAAAAGGCTTGTACTGCAGACACGTAAAAACCAGGGCTAGTTTGGGAAAGGGTTAAAGTGGTCATTTAGATTATGTTTGTAAAGATCAGACTACTTGATTATTGTTTAGTGTTGTCTGATCACTGTCAAGTATTGTGAAACAACACAAGCTGGCCTAAACAGCTTTGAAATTACTCTATTTGGTTCTTTCCAGCTAATCGAGGACTTCCTGCTGGCTTCACATTAACTCTTTACCACACAATTCCGACTTTTCACGACCCTGAGAAAGAAGCCTTTTGAAAACATTGTGGGAAAAGGAGAAAATGCTGGTAACCAGCAATTTCTCCTTTTCCCACAATGTTTTCTACCCTTCACAAAACAATTTTCAAATTTTCAGTCAAATTTATTTTGTCGTCTGCAAATGCTTTCAATTTGGACCAGTCTATAATTTTGTCGTTTGATACAGAGTTAACCCTTTCCCACATGGCAGAATTTTTAGACCTATCCAAAGTGAAAGCATTTGCAGTTAAAAATGTCATAATGGCCGAAATAAAGCAATTTTACTTTGATAGGGTGGAATATTTTGTGGAAAAAGGCTTCTTCCTGAGGGTCATTTAAGGTCATCATTGTGTAGTTCAGGGTTAAGTATACAAGCATAATAATACTTGTGTGCATTGAACTCTATACCATACAATCCAATTGTTTTATATTACAAACGAGACAGAAAATACTTGAAAACAATCCTGGAAATGGAGAAAATACTGGTAACCAACATATTCTCCATTTTTTACAATGTTCATTATAATTTATTGTTAGCCAAATTCCATCATTTGAGTAGTATTTGATTTGTTTTCTATTAATGTTTTCAAAGATACAACCTCCTGTCATCTTGTAAGTATAGGATATTGACTGAGTACGAGGTCTTTCCGTATAAGAACGACCTGGGCACGAGCTTCACGAAACACCGAGAGCGCGAAGCGCTCGAGGTGTTTTGTGAAGCTCGTGCCCTGGTCGTTCTTATACGGAAAGGCCGATGTACGAGGTCGATATCCGACTTACATACCGGCCACCATTAGTATTGAGCAGACGACTTGACAGTCATTTCGAAAAGAACAGATACGTTTGATGACAAAAGGGAGCGTAAAACATGTTTTATGTTGTTTTTTTTTCAACTTTTGGGTATTTCTTTTTCATTTATTTATCAGTTTTATTTTCTCGCTTGAACATTAATGAATCGTTGGCTTGAAACTGACACGTCGTGAGCATCAAGCTTAATTTTCTTTAACTTGGGTAGGTGTGTTGATGCTGCTCGAGTGAGTTCATTGCTCAGTTTAGGTTCGGATTTATTGAAATATTCTTCGATTTCAGCTTTTGCTGGTAACACTTGTGTTTTCATTTCTACGGTCTGTCCGTTTGCACTAATTAATCCAGTTCTGTAGGGCCATAGGTCAATATTCATTGATTGATTGAATAAATGAATGGCGGTTTACACCGCTTTCAGTCATACAAAGTCACTTCCAAAAAGGCTCAAGCCTGGGACCTAGGGTCGAGCTCCTAGAACAGCTGGTCTCAAAGCGATTCTAATCATTCGACTATGGGAGTGATCGGGCCCCTTAAATTGCTTTCTTAAAGCTAGCTGTGCCGGGTCAGCCATAGAAGGACAGTGCTCCTATGTGAGTTTTGCTTTCTCACAATAAGAAAAATAACACAAGAGGGCTTTTTCGCCCCAGAGGCTAAACTGCGCTAATACTAGAGCTGGGTATCGCCAAGAAAAATGTATCGCGATACTATCGCGATACCAGACAGGCGATACGATACAATATCACGATACTTAATTGGTCCAGATTTACTTAATGACAATCTATTAAAAGAGAGACTGTTTTCATGTGATATGCGCAAACAAGATTTTATAGATAGATCTACATGTTCACAGTTATAAGCTCTTCAAAGACTTTAGGAACCTTTTCTCAAACTGTGCAACCATTTTTGGCAAAATCAATCCAAATGTTTGCTAAAACAAGTAGGTATGTGAGATACCATCGAACTGGTCCAATTCCTGTACAAAGTCTATCAGATCGGTAGTGCTGGGCAATCAGGTTGAAATCACAAATGATTTTTGTTTTGTAATCTGAAGAGCACACCAACTAGTTATCTGTTGTACAATCGGTGTCTCCATTTAACTGAGAATGCCTTTTGGCTTTAAATACCATGACAGTTTGTCTACATGATATTAAGTTTATAAGGATGCTTTGTTTTGTACTTCAAAAATCAATGGTTTTGCAGTACCATTTAGAGTTTTTGCTTTATTCAATATCATTCATTTTGGTCCTCTATTTTTAATTTTCAAAAGTTTAAAAAAAAATTAGACATATTTCAAGCATTTGCAGACTCCCCCCACCACGTAGATCTGTATTTTCATTTCCTAAAACAACAATTTCTTCACTCATGAACAGCATTTTAGCCTCAACTTACTGTTTTATTCATAGATTTGTGTAAATCCACTGTTTAACTTCACTATTAAAAATGAGAAGATAGTTTCAAGTCAATCTGATCGGACGATGCCATGCTGATCATTGTAGTGTCATGGGTTTTCACGGTTTTTTGGCGATCGATTTTTTCGTGATAAATAATTTTTGGAGAAGTATTACTAATGATTTGACATCAGTGTGCCATTTTGAATAGCAGGAACCTTTAAAATCGATCCTTTTACACTAGATCAGAGGATTAACACCTTTATTACGTTGTCATAAATAACTCGCCAGCTTCATGATCATGCGCGTGTCTTTTGCATTTATACTGATCGTGTTTAGCCCATATTTCTGCCAGATGCATTGAAACTAGGCTATTTGAAGCTCTAGACCATAACTTAATGCGTCAGATTGACAATTAGGCAGATATTTTTCAGCCTCAAAGACATCAATTCAAGTTCCCAGCGTCAAAACCCGCACTATAGTCGACTTCGGAAGACAGTTGCCGATCCGCATCTCATTCATTTGTTATTTAAAAAGAACAAAGACAATTCAAACTGTGCTATCTTTCGCTAGCAAATAATCAAATTGCAGCTTATATTCGTCCCCTAAATCAAATGACCTTGTTACTTAATGCTTTATTTTATTTTACAGTCCTTGTAAAACTGGTAAGGAGGCAAACCGATCAAAACGCAGCCGCAACTTTTAGGACACGAAGAAAATATGATAACCTTAGAACGTTCCGAATTAGCATCTATATTTAAAACCTGGAAAACCCTAAGCATGAGCGAGTGACTGTAAACAGTTCGCTTCAAATTATTCCCCAAATTACAAAGTTTTATGAATTTCATTGTTTCTAGGGCGAGTTTTTTAACGTTCTTGTATGTATAGCAGAGACAAACGGTGCGTATTTTTTTCCCTATTTTATACATGAATCATTTACATTGATACGTGATCTCACACACTGTGCACACGACACGACGTAAATGTATCGCCAAGTATCGATACAACGAGTTAGTATCGCGATATACTATCGCCAGCAAAAATATCACGATGCATCGATGATATCGCCCCAGCTCTAGCTAATACGGACAAATCAACAGTCGGTCTCACAGGAATTAGGATGCATTAAAACCAAAATACAACAATATTGTAGACATGTTTCAGAACATGCGTCTGTCATTAACTTTTAGCCACTTTTGCTATTCAACTTCGATGAAAAAAAAAGTTTGGTTCAGCTATGAGAGAATGACATGTATGTAACAACAACCTAAGGATAAGGCACTTTATCTACAATGTTTTAAATGTTGGCATTAACGTGACCGCAAATTTTGTAAAGGGGGGGGGGTTGTTTTTTACTTGTTCGCTAAGAAAAGAAATATCAAAGAATCGCTGAGTTGGTCACCAATAAAAATAGATTAAAATCTGTCTTACCAGAAAGAAGTATATTTACAAGATTTTTCCTGTTATTTACAAATTTATAAAAATCAGTATCGCACGAGTACCAATGTCCTTCACGAACCTGTCTGCATGCACGGCTCAAGATCCATCAATTGCACGTGGACAGGTCTTTCTTGCACGGGAGCAGGTCTTTCCCGCACATGGGCAGGTTTTCTATCTACAGAACAACCTGGGCACGTGCATGGATAGACCTGCTCTTGTGCATTCTATTGTCAAGACGGGTCGTTCTGAAAAATATAGACCTCGTCCAAACAAAGGAGCCGGTATGTAAAGAGCTATATAGGCCATAGTCCCTGAGCGGAATTTTTAATCATCCTGTTTTGTAACAATGTCTGGTTTAGAAACTGATAAGGTATGAATTGGGGGGTCAAGTTCTAGTAACAATAGCTTCTAATCTTTAAGGTCACAAGCTTTAAACTCTGTACTAGGCCACACATACTTTAGTTCCCCTTTTAATTGCATCTTGACATTTGCTACATTGTTTCGAAATCCAGAGGTAAAATCCAGAGGTAAAAAAAAAGACATACTGCTGGTCAGAACAGAGCAGAAATGGCTGTTTTTGGCTGTATTGAAATCATGTAATCACACTAGCCTTGGTTATGGATAAAATGATAGGCATTTACTCTTTCCCTGCACAATCCCGACCAAAGACAAACCAGGAGTAGATAGCTTTTGAAAACATTTTGGAAAAAGGAGAAAATGCTGGTAACCAGCATTTTCTCCTTTTCCCACAATGTTTTCTATCCTGTCACAGACAGGTTTCATTATTTAAGACTCATTCAAGTTGTCGTCTGCAAAAGCTTTCAATTGGAAAAGTCTAAAATTTTGTCCTTTGGTAAAGAGTAAATTAACCTGGACATAATTGTGATATGCCCTGCCCTTGATAAGAGACCTGACCTTGAGAAGTAGAGCTGGTGGGTTCATGTCCTGCTTAGGTCAAACTAAGGACCAGAACGCAACAGTAACTTCCTGTAAGTGTGGCTCCCCTTAGGCTTTAAGGTAAGACCTGTGTAATGCACATCCAGTGAACATGGGGCAAAAATTCTAATTGGTTGATAAATGAGGATAAGTAAGGATTTACGTAGAAATAATATTTTTGCACATTTCTAACGGATCAAAAATTCCGTTTATGTTTATCTTGAAATTATTTTTTGATACTTTTGTTAATTTTCTGAAAGGGAGGTAATTATTATCTCTTTTTGAATTGAGAATATAGTGGTTTTAGATTTATAAATGATAATTCAAAGAAGGAAAAAATTGAAAATTGAATTGGTGAAAGTAGTTCAATAATGCTCATTTTCAAGTATATCTAATTTTGCAGGATGATATTTTAGTGGAAATAGCTGTTTTCGATTACACAGGTCTTACCTTAAAAGTTAATCAAGAGTGGAACCATTCTATGCTGAACTACAATTCTACAAAGTTAACTTGACTGGATGAGACCTAACATCGTAGCTAATCAGAAGTCTTGTCTTTGAATTTAGAATTTAGGGTATTTAGAGATGTGTTTAAATTCAGCCTTACGTTATCTGCATTAATAGTGTAAACTAAGAAAGCTACAGTAACCTAACTGCCTTTGTTAAAAACACCCAAATCATTTCCTACTAGATAAAAACTGAGATAAAAGTACACAGGTGATTAATCATGTATAATACGTAAATGTGCATTCTTGCATGTATTAACCCTTTCCCAAACAAGCCCTGGTTTTTACGTGTCTGCAGTAAAAGTCTTTTGAAAACACTATGGGAAAAGGAGAAATTACTCGTAACGAGCAATTTCTCCTTTTCCCAAAGTGTTTTTCTAGTCTTTTTGAGAACTTTTTGGCATTTTCTGCAAATCTAAAATTGTCATCTGCAAACTCTTGGTTTGGAAGAGTCCAAAATTTTGTTGTTTGGTAAAGTGTTAAGTGTATATGTTATGGGGATAGTCTTTATAATATAACCTGCAACACAAGAAAATGGGCATTGGGACATTTACGTAAGGTGTCCTCTCGGATCAGCCTGCCCAATCTGCACAGGCTAATCTAAAATGACACTTTCCATTTTTATGCAATTTTCTGCAAGTCTATTGTACAAAATCTAATATGTGGTAAAATGCTGTATCGGATTAGCGTTGATAGGCTAAAAGATGACACTTTACGCAAAATGTCCGAATGCCCCTTTTCGTGTGCTGCAAGCCATACAATATGAATGAACTGTCATCAGCCATTACGTACCTCATGGGTAAAAATTGTACCAGTAGTCTAAACTGTTCAGAAGTCCACAGTTAGTCAATCCTATCAAAATATAGTAACCATTTTTTGTTTCAGACCTATCTGTTGGAGAGTCGGTCAGAAGTAAGGTGTACAATTCTGAACCAGGAAACTCAGGGTTCAAGCAATGGGATTTTAGAAGGAGTGTCCTTGGATAAGACACGTTACACCATAGCTTAGTAATAATGAAACTTAAAACATATAAGAGAAAGTGAGCTGTTGCTGTGATATGACTTAAATAATGACACAATATAATACACCTTTTATAAAAAATTAATAAAAAATACCATAAATTTAGTTATATTTAGTTCTTACTATACAGAAAAAAAATATACATGTATTAAACTTTTGTAGTCTGGCAAAGAGATAGGCTTTCCAATTCTAAAAATATTTCTTACCTTATGTGTGGAATAACATAAGGTGGCCACTGTAAGTCTTTCTCTCGTAAGTCAAGAAATTTCACCTTTTTTCAAGGTCTGAAAGAAGACCCCCACTGCTATTGTAGGTCACTTGTGTCAACGTCAGCATTGGAGAGCGTATGACACTCACAGATCAGACTGCATTAACTGTGTAGTCAGATCTTGATCTACACCATTAGCTAAAGCTACTTAAGTTATCACTAGTAGTGAAAGAGCTAACTAACATGGAAACAAAACAGCACCTTGAGAATTTTGCATTAGTAATTTATTTTTAATTTCGAGATTAGAAGGTGAATCTGAGTTTATTGCCCAATATTCCAGCATTACACTTATTTTTGGCTCAAAAAGATTTCCCTAAAGGCTCTTTGGTCAGATGTATATTGTAGTTACTGGATGGAAAACTTGTGGTGTCATGTTATGTTACCCAAGAACATTGTAAATTATGTACAGTCTAGACTGGTTTATGTTACATTGCCTTTGATGTATTGCCAGACATATACACCTACAGTATGCTGTTTTTTAAAAGTCAGTCACAATTTCAAAATTCTATACAAATCTTCTGGTAAAGCTAAAGAAATTTACTTCAACCAGTCAATGCCCATGTCAAACGCCATTGAATATGAATCCTCCTTGTACATGATTGTATTCATAATGTATTAAAAGAAATATGAATTCTGTCTATTCACTAAGACTTGCATGTTCATCTTTAGCTTGATCACCTCAAATGTTTTTCAGGTCTATTAGGCTATTATAAAAATTAGAACATGTTAAAATAATGACATTTTTCTGAACAGATAATGAAGTGGATGATTTTAATCAATAGAACAAATTGGACAGAATGTCTCTTTTGAAATAATGGATTTGGTGGGGCAAGGATCGGAATGCTTTTTCTGTGAAATCATATTTGGATCTACCTTGCATGTAGAAATATTGGTTGGTTGTAATGGGGTTTAATGCCACTTTAACAGCTAAGGTCATATCATGGTGGTCGGTGACGCACATGTGTTTCTTGGCTTTCTCACACCGGTACTAATACAACTTTCTTTCCAAAGCCACCCACTACTTTTCTCACATGCTTCAGCAGAGGTGAGAAAGCAAAAATACGCTGGAAAGAAAGTCTGCCTCAACTGGGTATCAAACTCACCACCACCAGATCATGAGTCCAACACGCTCGCCACTGAGCCACCTGGGCGGGCACATGTAGAAATAAACAAAAGCTGTTACAGTATTCAGGGTTCGAATTTCATTTTTTTATCCACTTGCAAATTTTAGCAAGTAGCTTTTATTTCCACTTGCAAAATTAAAACTGGACTCGCATTTTTGTTTTTGAAGCTCAGCTTGCCTACCACTTGTAAAGAACAAATGGCCGATACAAACTGTTCAATTCTATTCTATTACGTAACCTGGCAAACCGAAACAACAACCAAACAAAAGGGACGTTAATTGACATTAAAACCCTCATTTAACAATCAATTCAATTTCAGTTGAATTTCTGTTCTAATGCGGGGTTATATTTCTACAAAACTTACACTGGTGGACGATTTTGTAAATAAAAAACGGACGTGAAAAACATCCGAATATCTGCGTGTCCGGTAACAGGTTTAGCGAGTCCACCACGTCCGACTTGCTTCTCGCTGCTAGTTGTGCGTAATAATTTATCTTTTCGTGAAAGATTGACAAATAATTTTGTTTCAAATCAGAGATTGAATTCGCCAACCGTTTTTTTCAGTATAAAAAACGCAAAACCTCAGTATCAGCTGTGAGTGCAGACGAACACAATTGCCTCACGAAACAACAACTCGGAGGCTTCAATGGCGACATGTAAAATTATCGACATCTGTCGAAGGGTGTTCTCAGTGCGATGTGACCGATGTTTATCCAGAACAAAAAGAATTACCCTTTTTTTGTATTCACATATAAAATTTAGTACATTTGGTAACTGTTCTTCAATAATGTGCACTCGCATGTTTTTGCAAGTGCTTGAAATTTCAACTCGCATTTTCCAATTCTGGCTTGCATTTTGCGAGTAAATATGTGGGAATTTCGAACCCTGGTATTGTCAGCATCTATAGAGGGTAAAGGATGTTTTTGCAATATAAATATATATCAAAGGTCTCTGTTCGCCATGGAGGAAAGTGTATGCTGTCTGGTTCATATGCATACATGCATACATTATAGATATATATCAAGCAGCTGCATACTTTCTTTATTTTGGAAATAACAAACATGGGCTATGCATGCTAACTCCTGCAAAAAGTAGTTCTTGAGTTCATGAACAGTTCAAAGTATATGTTTTCAGTTCATGAAGTGTTCATGAACTATCCAAGAATTGACGGAAAAGATCCTGAAGATATTTACATCGAACTTTGATATGTTATTAACTATCTAAATTGAAAGGGAACCCATACAACAAGGACAGGTAATCATCAAAATAAATTTAAACCAGTTTGGACTTTTTCATGAAATGCAACTGCAACCTAATATTGGCACCAGCATGCAGTGCTTCTTACCAAACGACAAAATTTTAGACTGGTCCAAATTGAAAGCATTTGCAGATGACAAAATAAAAGCGACTGAAAATTTGAAATTTGTTTCATGAAGGATAGAAAACATTGTGTGAAAAGGAGAAAATGCTGGTCACCAGCATTTTTCTCCTTTTCCCACAATGTTTTCCAAAGGTGTCTTTCTCCGGGGCGTCAAAAGTAGGGATTGTGTGTTAATGGGTTAACGTAACAGTGCATTTCATCAATGTCGCCCCACAGCTTCCATTTACATTGAACCAATTGACAGGTCCATGTTTTAAAGGTAGCCCTTCAGAATTTGGGACGAAAATTTTACAAAAATACATAAATATCATCCTGATACTCCCAAAGCCATATAATCGTCATTCATAAAACCCCAGTAGTCGAAAACCATCTGACAACATGAGAAATTAGAGATTTACTACGGCCAAGGTCGACATCGACTGGAAACACGTTCTATTTTTACATGCACAACTCGCTCATTACATACTGAAAATACACAGACGAAGCTTCAAACATTGTGTCCGAAGAAGATATTATGAGAAATAATTACATGTTGGTTATGTAATGGAATTTAAGCGTCATTAGTCACGTGCCAGTCACTTAACATTCCCACAATGCATTTTTTTTGGCGCAAAATCTAAAAATAGCTTAAGAGGCTACGTCGTAGCTATTTAAGGGAATATCATCAAAAAAATTTTTTTGTGTAATTTTATGATTCTTAATTATTGATGATTTGTATTGTTTTTTCATATAAATTTCAGTGATATATATATTTTTTGATTTGGTGAGATGTGAAATTTCTAAATACCCACCTTTAACTCTATACCACAACTGGAAAAATTTAGGCTTGTTCAAGTGATAAGCATTTGCAGAAGTCAATTTAAATTTGGCTTAACCCATTACCAAACGACAATATTTTAGACTGGTCCAAATTGAAGCATTTGCAGACGAGAAAATGAAAGTGACTGAAAATTTAAAATTTGTTTTGTGAAGGGTAGAAATCATTGCTTGAAAAGGAGAAAAGGCTTCTTTCTCAGGGGGTCAAAAGTAGGGATTGTGTGGTAATGGGTTAAATGGTGAAGTTTGTCTTTGATAGTGTTGAAAAACATTGTGGGAAAAGGAGAAAATGCTGTTTTACCTGCATATTCTCCTTTTACCGCAATCTTTTTCGAAAGGCTTCTTTTTCAGGGTTGTTAAAATTCGGGATTTTTATGTTAAAAGAATTGAAAAGATAATAATCTCTCGACTGGCAAAAAAAAACCCTGTTGGGATTGGATTGATTGATTAACTCTACTAAAGGACAAAATTTTCAACTGAAAGAGATTGAAAGCATTTGCAGACAACAAAATATACAGGATGTAGCTTAACTCTTTACCACACAATCCCGACTTCTAATGACCCTGAGAAAGAAGCCTTTTGAAAACAATGAGGGAAAAGGAGAAAATGCTGGTTACCAGCATTTTCTCCTTTTCCCACAATGTTTTCTACCCTTCCAAAACCAAATTTTGATTTTTCAGTCACATTTATTTTGTTGTCTGCATATGCTTTCAATTTGGACCAGTCTAAAATTTTCTTGTGTGGTAAGGAGTTAAATGAGGATTTCAGTTAATGATAGACTTGCTGGTTACCTGCAATTTCTCCTTTCCCCACAATATTTTCAAAAGACCTCTCTGTCAGGGTTGCTAATAAAAGTCAGAATTGTATGGTAATGGGTTAATTACTCTTCCAGCTCACTGATTCATTTCAAGTCTTGGGTTGTACAGGTCTGACGTGTCTTAGCTAAAGGCACTCCCATACTAGCCCAGTGTTTGAAAAGAGGATAGAACTTGGGGCTTTCAGGTTATAAATTCAACACCTTCCCAACAGTGCCAGGTTGGACTCCTTACCAGTGCCAGGAATTTTAAATAATTGTCATGTTTCTTTTTAAAGTGGCCTGCTGCAAGGCCAAAATAGTGGTGTAAAGGGGGGTGATGTGGTAATATTTATGTATAGAGCAGTTTCATAACTTAGGTTACATGCAGAAATGTTTGAAATTTTATAAAAGTCCATAAATCTTATTGTAGATCTAGATGATATCATTTAGAGTATTGCGCAACATCCAACTTGAAGTTGGAGATTCAGAAGCAAAAACTTCCTTCTTTCTAAGAATACCTTTTATTCACAGCTATCTTATATTTTGGATTTTGGTTCTCATTGATCCAGTGTTTTTAGCTCACCTTAGCACAAAGTGCTAAAGGTGAGCTATTGTGATTGCCCTATGTCCTTCGTCAGTCGTCTGTCAACAATTTCTTTAAACATCTACTCCTAAACCACTGAGTCAATCTTGATGAAACTTGGCAGGGATGTTCCTTGGGTGAAGCTGTACCAGAACTACCGTGTTTTGGTGCGTATAACACGCACATTTTTTCAGCTCTGAATAATTTCAAACTGGGGACTGCGTGTTATACACTACAATAGGCAGAACCATGTTTTTCTATACCTGTTAAAAGTGGGTGGGGGGCGGGGCGTAGGTACAAAACGGCAAAGTTCTCTCGCCACAGCCTTAACTTTCGTCATCATCCCATTTCAACTTTTACCGATTTAAATAAAAAAACATTATGTTTTAATTTTGTTAAAATGTACTTGTACATTCTTAATTTGAGGATTAGGATTCGTAATTTCCCCCATTCTGTCAGCCATTTTGGCAATGACGAACGTACCCCGGAACGATAAATATTGATTTACTGTTATCGTCTAATTCGTCTCATATTTTTTCATTCTTTGTTAATAGCTAAAATTGAACAATTATTGAAGAGTAAAATAATGATTCAGAAAGAATGATTTAAAAATATCTATATTTATCGCTACTTTTTACAAAAATCGTGATTTACATCATATAGATCTATGTTTATTTCACACCTGTCACATTTGTCGATGGAGGTGAGAAAACAGGAGATTAACAACGATATGATCGTCAGTTCAATGTGTGAATTTGCAACATGTCATAAGCTGGCATGTTTTTATAATCCCCCGAGTACACGTCGAATCTTTACCATTTCCACTTTGATTAAAAATGGTTATTTCCCTTTGATAAAGTATCGCCATTTACAATTTTTCAAGATAGCGTCGTAAGCTTCAGATGTTACGATATTTTGGTCAATTTTTGATGCGTGTTGTACATCTGAACAACATTTTTTCCTCGGATCTGATGCTGAAAAAGGCCTGCGTGTTATACATGCCTGCGTGTTATACACAACGTTTTACGGTATTCAAAGAATTGAATTCCACCCTTAACTGTGGTTGCCATGGCAACAAAAAGGAAAAAAAACCAAAATCTTTTGAAATCTTCTCTGAAACTAGAAGGCGTTACTAGAGCTTTGATATTTGGTATGTGGCATCTCCTAGTGGACCTCTACCAAGTTTGTTCAAATGATGCCCCTGGGGTCAAAACTGGCCTCACCCCTGGGGTCACAAGTTTGAGCATAGGATAAAAGAAGGAAAACTCTAAAATTCTTCTCCCCTGAAACTTGAAGACCTCGAGCTTTGATATTTGGTATGTAGTATCTCCTAGTGGACCTCTACCAAGTTTGTTCAAATGATGCCTCTTGGGTCGAAACTGGCCCTACCCCTTGGGTCACAAGTATGAGCATAGGAACAAAGACGGAAAACTTTAAAAATCTTCTCCTCTGAAACCAGAAAGGGTAGAGCTTTGATATTGGTATGTGCTAGAGCTTTGATATTGGTATGTGGCATTTCCTAGTGGACCTGTACCAAGTTTGTTCAAATGATGCTCCTGGGGTCAAAACTGACCCCGCCCTGCAGGTTACTAGTTCAAACATAGGAACAAAGAATGGAAAGTTTAATATTCTTGTTCTCAAAAACTAAAGGGCGTAGAGCTTTGATATTTGGTATGTAGCATCTCCTAGCCAGGACCTCTACCAGCTTTCTTCATATGATGCCCTAGGGGTCAAAACTTGCCAATCCCCGGGGGTCTTAAGTTTGAACACAGGATCTAAGAAAGAAAACTTTAAAAAATTTTCTTCTCTGAAACTTGATGGCATAGAGCTTTGATGTAAAGCTATGCTCTCAGATGAGCATTCCAGGACCAATGGCCTCTTGTTATTTTTCTTAGGAAAGAGGGTGTAGAAAACATTGTGGGTAGAGAAGCAAATTTGGGGAACCAATATAATTTTCTTTCAGCAACAAGTTCTGTCCTTTCATAAGCAGATCTCATCTTTTCAGGAACATGCACTGTTTTCATCTGGTTACCAGCATTTTCTCCTTTTCCCACAATGTTTTCAAAAAGCTTCCATCTCAGGGTTTTAAAAACCAGGGATTGTTTGGTAAAGGGTTAAGGGTTAACAACAGCCCATACAGTTGTTGGTACATGTATATGGTTTGAAACTTTACTTTCCTGTCACTATTAGCTGTTGAGGACTGTATAGATCAAGTTTAGACTCCACAGACTACTGAACATGATTGATGTCAGATGGCATAGCTGGTCTGTTAATCCTTTGACTTTAAGAAAATATTGGCTGGTATACAATACAATACAAAATGTTTATTGCCTGAAATAGTAGGCCTAGCCAGTTTGAATTATTGCATTTTTTTTTTTATCTTATGGTTAAGTTTACCTGGTGTACATTGTGTAAAAAAAGAATAATAGGCTATTAAGTTATTGACATTTTCAGCATTGATTGACAGTGGAAATAATTGCATTGGTGATTGTTATCAGTAATTGTTGTAGTTGTTCTGATTGGCAATAAAGGAAAACCTCCTAGAAACTGTTACTTAACTTTTTCATTTTAAAAACCCATTATAGTGTTGAATGTAATTATGCTGCACATTTTGTGCATTGTGACCTTGATCTTCACAATCCATACAAAGTACCGTTACTTCAGGCTGCTTCCCAGATAATTTCTATTGCAATGCTTCTCTACTTCAGAAGCGAAGAATGTCTCCACAAAAGGGGCAGTGTTGGTGAAAGAATTAGAATGTACATTTCGTGCAATGTTTTCTTGACCTACACAAATTATAAAGGCATTTGTAAAGATGGTTTTTGGGTCACAGAGTTTACGTAGATGTCTCAAATAGATACTGTCAAAATATGAAGCACTTCTTTTATAAATGAAGATTTCTATTTAACTCTTCCAAACAACAAAGTTTTGGACACAAACTGGAAACATTTTGAAGACATCAAAATAGATATAGCTCCAGAGGTCAGAGATTTTTGTCCTTAGCCCATTACCACACAGTCCCTACTTTTGATGCCCCTGAGAAAGAAGCCTTTTGAAAACACTGTGGGAAAAGGAGAAAATGCTGGTAACCAGCATTTTCTCCTTCTCCCACAGTGTTTTCTTCCCTTCACAAAACAAATTTCAAATTTTCAGTCACTTTTATTTTGTCGTCTGCATTCGCTTTCAATTTGGACCAGTCTAAAATATTGTCGTTTGGTAATGGGTTAACTCTACCAAACAACAAAATTTTGGACCAAACTGAAAACATTTTGAAGACGTCAAAATAAATAGCTCCAGTGGTCACAGATTTCTGTCTTTGATAGGTTAGGAAACAGCTTAATTTACTGAAAAATTATTTTATGAGGCAAAGTTTAAATTAGTAACTTGATGGCTCTATATGAGCAATTTACTACATGTACTAGCATTATTTTATGGTCTTTACTATTGCCAATTTCTGACTTGAATCTGCAACCTTTTTCTGAGACAATTGCTCCAACCTGATTGCTATTTACCTGGGACTTTGTTAGTGAATGAACTTTCATTTGGTCTTAAGTTATGTGGTTTCATTTTGTAAGGGTAGAAAATATTGTGGGGGAAAAAAGAGGCAATGCTGGTATCTGGACGCCAGTTAAATCTTTCCCAAACGACAAAATTTTAGACTTGTCCAAACTGAAAGCATTTGCAGACGACAAAAAAGGTGTGGCTTAAGAAATGAAATTTGTTCTGAGAAGGGTAGAAAACATTGTTGGAAAAGGAGAAAATGCTGAACACCAGCATTTTCTCCTTTTCCAACAATGTTTACAAAAGGCTTTTTTCTCTGGGTCGTTAAAAGTAGGGATTGTGTGGTATTATAAGAGTTAAATGTAATATACATTAGTATTATGAAATGTAGAAAAAATTCTGCAATGTCAAGGCTTCCTTTTATTGAAAATTATATCTCTGAAATAGATGAAGGTATAATAAACTCATGCAGACATGGCCTAATGGGCAATGTTCAGATTGCATGTTCTTTGCAGTCAGACCTGGCAGAGGTCTTGATTTTCTTTGACATGTCTGTGTGCAAACCCAACAAACTAATATTTGGAAGATATAAGGGTAATTTAACCCTTTCCTAAATGACAAAATTTTAGACTGGTCCAAATTGAAAGCACTTGCAGACGACAAAATTAATGTTACTCAAAAAGTAAAATTTGTTTCCAGCAGGGAAGAAAACATTGTGGGAAAAGGAGAAAATGCTGGTTACCAAAAGTCTTCCCTCTTTGGGCCGTAAAAACCAGGGATTGTTTTGTAAAGAGTTAAGGGTGTCATTAAGGTTCATTGAGTAGATTACTGTACCATATTGAATATTTGTGCAGTCAATTTCATGCTTTTACCTTAACTCTTTCCCAAACATTATTCTGGGCTTTATTTGAACCAAATGGGAGAAAGCTAATTTGAAAATATTGCTGTAAAATGAAAACCAGCATTTTATTCTTTTCCTTGAATATTATTCCCTCAATATTTTCCAATCTTAGACAGTTTTTACCATTTTAGTCATGCACTCATTTGTAATCTGTAAATTAGTGCTTTTGATTTTTGGACTAGTCCAGAGTTCCAAAATGTCTGGTAAAAAGTTGATCCTATACAGAACGATTTCTTGATATTTTGCCCATAGAAAGACAGCTCCTGCAAATATCATGAAAACGGGATTTTCTTTTTATCCACAATGGTTTTCTTACATTTTTAAAAAGAAAGTCCATTTGATCAACATTTATTTTGTTGTCTGTAAAGTTATTGATAATGTTTTCAATTTGGACAAAATTGAATTTTATTTGATTGTTCAAGGATTAAGTCACCTCATTGGGTGGCAGACTGGAAAAGAGTTCTTACTGAAATCCTAATCCGGTGTTACTGTGTACATAATTTTGTCACCTATTGTTAAAACATTTATGTTCAACTCTTGGAATGCCAGATTATGTTCAACTCTTGGAATGCCAGATTAAAATATCAAAATGATCCAGATATTGCAACTTCTTTTAGGCATAATTGACTGTGTGGTGAAGTTGCATGAATGACCTGGTATTGATACATACAAAGTGGCAGGAAAACGACCTCTACTCTTAACCCAAGAATATCAGTCAATAATAAAAGGCCAGATATTGTGCTTTCAAAGTTGTTTTTTCCAGGAAGTCATTACAATATTTAACCAGTTACCATACAGCCAATTTAAGACCTATCTGAATAGAAAGAACTTCTAGATGACAATTTCAAAGTGGCTCAAATGGTGCAATTTTGCTTTGATAGGGTAGAAAACCTGTGGGAAAAGGAGAAAATGCTGCTTACCAGCATTTTCTCCTTTTCCCACAATATTTTCAAAAGGCTTCTTTCTCAAGGGCGTTAAATGGTGTCATTGTGTGTTAAAGGGTTAATTAACAGTGTAGAGTAAAGATCAGATGCATATTTGGTCTCTAATATTTTCATTACACTTGTGTTATAGACAGCAATTCATACCATTATGGAAGTAGAACTTGGAATCTCAGTATGTTGAACTTTGTTTCAGAAGCCTTTGCCTCGGTTGGCACTTTAGGAATTTTTTCAAACAGATAAGGGTTTTACTCCCTGTAACGGTTGGACTGCGGGTTCTACTCCCTGAAAGTGTAGGACTGCGGGTTCTACTCCCTGAAAGTGTAGGACTGCGGGTTCTACTCCCTGTAACTGTTGGACTGCGGGTTCTTCATCCAGAAACTGTTGGACTGCGGGTTCTACTCCCTGGAACTATAGGACTGTGGGTTCTACTCCCTGGAACTATAGGACTGCGGGTTCTACTCCCTGGAACTGTAGGACTGCGGGCTCTACTCCCTGTAAGTGTAGGACTGCGGGTTCTATTCCCTGAAAATGTCGGACTGCAGGTTCTTCACCCAGAAACTGTTGGACTGCGGGTTCTACTCTCTGGAACTGTAGGACTGTGGGTTCTACTCCCTGGAACTGTAGGACTGCGGGTTCTACTCCCTGGAACCGTAGGTTCTACTCTCAGAAACTGTTGGACTGTGGGTTCTACTCCCTGAACCTGTAGGACTGTCGGTTATACTCCCTGATACTATTTGACTGCGGGTTCTACTCCCTGAAACTGTAGGACTGCACATTTTGTTAGAGTGGTAATGGTGAGGACATGAGGAGAATGAACTAGGTGAAGTGTGTGTGGCCCTAAAATAACCAAAACAATGCAAGAGGTTGGGGTCCAAATTCAAGCCAACAACCAAAACCAGATGCCTGAATGAGGGATTCAGTAGATATTTGAATTTGTAAAACAAGAATTATATCAACTAAAAACCTGTGTTAATAGAAGTCAATAGAATTTTCTCATTGAGACAATTTTGTTGAATAGTGAATACTCACATCATAGGTTTTGGTCAAGAACTCGGATTAATATATTACACATTGAACTCAAAAACACTACCCTTTACAACTGCTGTAGGTAGGAGGGCATAATTATGGTAAAAGTAAAGAGCTGATTCTGTTGTTACAAGTGTTTTACCTATAAAACAACAGGTAAATGTTCCCCATGCCCAACAGTGTTGACAGTTACACCCACAGAAAAGGTTTTACCTACATACCACCCATGCCATAATAATTCATTGATGTCAGGTTTCATTGCTGGAATCTTGGTGATTTAGGCACTATCAGCATCTTACAATTCCATACTGTGCATCTGTATGCAGCAAAAATGTATACATACCTGTATACCTTCAATTTGTGTGTATCCATTCATGAGTGCATGAGATAAGTTTTATTTCAAATATCTTCCTTGAAAGGTTTGATCCATTTTTGACAAAACTTCAAAAAATGGATCCTATAATTGTCCTCTGACATCAGAATCTCTTCAAAGAATTTTATTGATTGACCAAAAAGATCTTTGATCATCCTCTTTCAGATTCTGTGATCTAGTTTTGATCAGGTAAAAGACATGCATAGCTGCTTTTAGGTTGGCTTGATTATTAGTTTATCAAATTATTTTTGAGTTTTGACATGCAGTAATGGAATGATACACGGCTGTCATTGCCTTCTTGTTTAATTCAATCCCTTACCGAACAATCCCCTGTTTTTATGACCTTGAGATGAAAGCCTTTTGAAAACACTGTGGGAGAAGGAGAAAATGCTGGTAACCAGCATTTTCTCCTTTTCCCACAATGTTTTCTTTATGCTGGAAACAAATTTAAATTTTAGTTACATGTATGTTTATTTGTCCTCTGCAAGTGCTTTCAATTAGGACTAGTCTAAAAAATTGATTTTGTCGTAAATGGTTAGTTTTATCATTGGATACAGAGTGCCAAGTCACACATTCCTGGTATTACGAAACAGGCTTTGTGCACAGCACTTTATGTTAGCAACTTGATCCTTTTGCATATGAGCAAAGTACCATTATCTCAGTACAGAGCATTTAAAGTGGCATTAAACTCCAATACAACAAGTACAGAGCATTGATAAAAAGTAATGTCAAATCCTGAAGTTTGAAGTTTTGACACAAAGTTTTTACACTGCTTTGCTGACATAATCTCAAAACTTCTGCGTTACCTTGTCCTATTTTCTAAATGCCTGCAATGCATGTTTAATGCAGAGAAATGACTCTCCCTACAAATAGACCCATGGGTCATTTCACTATGTAGAGGAATGACCTAGGTCATTATTCTACGTAGAGAAATGACCCAAGTGGATAATTTTGCAGGGGAGGGTCATTTTTCTGCATTACGCTTGCAGTGTAGAAAGATCCAAAACATACATGAACATGGAAGTTTTGTTTAATTTTTTTTTCAGCTTTATCTATGTCAGCTTTATCAATATTGCTTTATTTCTCTATTTCAGGGAAGTTCTCTTATTTGGGAGGATTTTACTTCAAAAGCCACAAAGCTTCACACTTCTCTGAAGTAAGTATAATTTTTGGTGAAAAATATAATTTTGATAATTATGATCAATATATGATAATTATGATTTGTCAATCCACATAGCTTCATTATCCATGGATGAAAATAAAGATGCATATACATTTACATGGAATTGTTACAACTAAAAACTATTTTGACTGAGGGAATTCCGTCAGATTCCTGAAATCTGCTCTGTGTTTTTTCACCGACAATGTATCTGGATGATACCAACATTTTGGAATGGACACATGAAATTTAGCACTTTAATGGTGTCCCAAATATTTGCTATGAATATTATTGAGACATATGCACTCAAGGGAATGAGCTCTAACTAAAGCTTTGCAAGGGTTACTGTTATTGGGAAACAACGGAATTGGCACTAAAGTCTATTGAGATATTTGTTTGTATCACCAATGATGTCATAAAATTACTTGGTTTACTGCACTATGCTGAATTGCTTTCTTTTATGTTAGTTATGCAAGGAAACTCCCATTTACCTTTCAACATAACTATAGTGTATCCCAGTGATTGACTCTTTACCAAAAGACAAATTTACAGAGTGGTCCATATTGAAAACATTTGCAGACGACAAAATAAATGGGACTGAAGAATGGAAATTTGATTTGGGAAAGGTAGGAAACATGTGGGAAAAGGAGAAAATGCTGGTTACCAGCATTTTCTTCTTTTCCCACAATGTTTTCTACCCCTCATAAAATGAATTTCAAATTTCCAGTCACTTTAATTTTGTCGTCTGCAAATGCTTTCAATTTAGACAAATCTAAAATATTGTTGTTTGGTAATGGGTTAAGCTGCATTTCAAATGATGAAAGTTGTCCTTGAAAGTGAAGAGAACATTTTAGGAAAAGGAGAAAGTGCTATTTACTAGTAAAAGTGTAGAAAACATTGTTGATAAAGAAGAAAATGCTATTTACTAGCATTTTTCTCCCCTTTCCCTTGATGTTTTCAAAAGCCATCCTCCTCAAGTTAAAAGTACTGTTATTATTTGATAAGCAATTAATGTATGTTTTCAGCACTTGAAGAGGATAAAAATTGATGTGGCAAAGATTTTTATGGGATTTAACCATTTGGCTGCAACATAAATTAATACATTTACATTCTGTATTAACATGTATTTAACCCTATACCAGGCGACAAAATTTTAGCCCTATCCAAATTGAAAGCATTTGCAGGCCATAATTCATTGTGCTCAAATGGTGCAATTGTTAATTGATGGGGTAGAAAACATTGTGGGGAAAAGAAGAAAATGCTGGTTACCAGCATTTTCTCCTTTTCCCACACTGTTTTCAAAATGCTTCTTTCTCAGGGTCGTCAAAAGTCGTTATTGTGTGGTTAAGGGTTAATAAGAAGCATCTAAGGGACATTAGGAATGTGCTTGTCAGGACAGGTCTTTGCTTTGTATAGGTACATTTCAATGTATTTGTACTCTCTTCAAAGGCTTGTCTCAGATACCAGTTGCTTGCTAATTAAAGGTGGTCACTAGGACAGGTGTTATTGTACTTCTAGCTTTAAGCTTATGAAACTAATAACTATCAAATTCATAGTTGTTTCCTGTCAAAGTATCAGACCATGTCTGTTAACTAATGTTAAGGTAAGACTGCATTATAATGTGCTCTTGACCTTGATCTTTCCAAAAGTAAAATATCAGGACTGGACTAGATTGCACTTTCAGCACTTTCAGAAGAGAAATTCAATGTTGTGAAAATGATGATTTCTGTCTTTGATAGGGTAGAAAACATTGGGAAAAGGAGCAGTGCTTGTTACCGACTTTTTGTCTTTTCCCAAATTGCTTTCAAAAGCAGTAATTTGCATGGTCTTAAAATCTGAGGATTATGTGCTAAAGGGTTTTAGGTACATACTTGTGATTTGAATTTATTTTAAAATCCCTTTAAAACAGCCAGCTCTTGTTTAAAAAAAGATGATTGTGCAAGATAAAATGCCTGAAGGTATGACCTACTTTGATAAAAATCAGAGTTTAAGGGAATATTGAATTGTTTATATTTGTGTAATAACAAGTAGTTGTAATTAGGGGTTTTACCGCACAATCCCGACTTTTTACGACCCTGAAAAAAAAGCCTTTTGAAAATATGATGGGAAATGGAGAAAATACTGGTTATCAGCATTTTCTCCTTTTCCCACAATGTTTTTATTCCTATCAAAGAAAAATGGCACCATTTGAGCCCTCATTGAAATTGTCGTTTGCAAAATAATGCTTTTATTATGGACAAAGCTAAAATTTTGTCATTTGGTGAAATTAAACAGGATGCCTTTTCTTTCAGTCTATTGCAGCAGGGGGACTCCTGAAAAAGAAAATAATGTGACTTTAAGCCTCGTTGCTTTGAGTGAACAATTCATCCTTTGGCCATAATAAGGATGTCTGTTGTATTATAATAAAATCACAATACTTGGACAGGGTGTTGGAAATTATACCTCCCAGCTATTGATGGTCTGACCTAACCGTAATGAAGGCCGACACCGAAAGTTGTTGTAATACTCAGTTGTACCGTAGCAAGTGGTCAGGTTTGTTAGGCAATCACTGGCACAACATGAAATCGGGTTAAAATGTAATGGTGCTTAAACAGCTACTTGTTGTTAGAAACCGGATTTTGATTTTTATACCCCTAGCAAATGAATGTTTTTGGCGGTATACTTGAATTAGCCTTTCTGTCCATCCATCTGTCCGTCTTTGTACAAAATAGTATCAAAGCGCTGGTGGGGGTATAAAGTCACATTCATAATGACAGCTGTAATTTCCCTTAGTTTAGCTACTTAATTCATTACCAAACTACAAAATTTTAGGTTTGTCCAAATCGAAAGCCTTTGCAGATGACAAAAGTAACTGAAAATTTAAAGTTTGTTATTTGAAGGGTAGAAAACATTGTGGGAAAAGGAGAAAATGCCGGTTAGCAGCATTTTCTCCTTTTCCCACAATGTTTTCTAAATGCTTCTTTCTCAGGGGCGTCAAAAGTAGGGATTGTGTGGTAATGGGTTAATCCATGAGCACATGACGGAATTTTACACTGGATTGAATTGAAACCATCAAGACTGCTTTCGCTGGTCCTGTCTGGTTTAAATCTAGAGGGTACAAATCAAGCAGAGTGGTGATTTCCATGCAGACAAAATGGCATTAGTATTTGCAACTTTCAGGACCAGGTTACATAATTATCACCACAGAGAAATGATCCAAGATCAGACTGCACAGTTCATTTTATAGTTACCATACCATATACAGGAATACAACTGGTTAACCCTTTACCCCATAAGGCATTTCTGTGGTATCTCTAATTAACCCTAAATAACAGCAAGGATGAAACCATTTCTTATGTGTGTATGACGCCTTTTGATAGCATCGAAAACATTGTGACAAAAGGTGAAATTGCTCATCATGAGCAATTACACCTTTTGCCACAATGTTTTCCAAAGGCTCCGAAGAACATTGCATAGTTATGAGTATGTAGTAAAAGGTTAAAAAATATAACGAGGGTGTTTGATTATTTCAGGTCAACTTTGATAGCTATTGCTGGTTTTCTTGATGCTTTCCAGAAAGTAGCAGATATGGCTACTTCTTCTAGAGGTAAGTTTAAACCACATGTATTTAATTTTACCTGGTTTGTTTAAAATCAAAGATGAAATAGGCCTATAAATGGAAAAACCAAGAAAATGAAAATGTGAATGTGAATGGTATACCATGGAGCAGTGCTCTGAACATTTTTAGCCTTTACCAAACAAAAGCCTGTATTCACCCTAACAAAATTTGGTTTTGAAAACATTGTTGAAAAATGAGAAAATGCAGGCTACCAGTATATTTTTTCATTTTAAAAAATGTTTTACTTCGTTTTGGAGTTTGAGCTAGAAAAAAAAAGTATCATAACTATTTAAATTTGTTTTTTTCAAAAGCTTTTGTTTTTGTACGAGTCTAAGATTTTTGTTGTTGTTTTGTTATAGATGCGTTCAATGGGTTGAAAAGCAAACTCTGGTGAAGCCATACTTGCATATATCTGATTAAAGTACCAGATACCAGTAAATAACATGGAGAGTTGACTACGTCCTTTGATAAAATAGACATTGAAATTTGTTTGAGTACTTTGCCAGAAAATCTATCTCACAAAAAATTCAGACTGCAGATTCAAGATTGCATTGCACAGTCTTCGCATTGCATTGCAAGGTCTTCGCATTTGTCTACTGTGTCTGCAAAAGCAGCTAAGGCTATACTCAGGGTTTTGAGGTTTTATGTGGAAGTCATAAAACCAGTGAAAATATATGTATATATCAATAAAAGTGGTTTTATTTTCGTTGTGAAATGTGGTAGTAGGTATTTCATTTATAGGCATCGTGCTGAAAGATAGGGATGGAGATTGATATGAAAGTCCTTTGCTACACAGTACCCCGTTTCAGTGATCCTGGGGAAAAACAGCCTTTGTAATCATTATGGAAAAAGACATCCTCGGATACCCCGGGTTCCCTATTTGCTACGCTACATCGACCCCTGGGACAATTAGTTGAATTTCCTTCGCTTTACCGCTGGCCGAATGCTGGCTTTTCATTGGTTCCATCATCATTTTGTGATGGGCGAGTGTACTGTACGCTATGACATTTCGTATCGATTTTCGGCGGCTCGCTTTCCCGCTGGCCGAATGCTGGCTTTTCATTGGTTCTATCATCATTTTGTGATGGGCGAGTGTACTGTACGGTATGACGTTTAGTATCGATTTTCGGCGGCTGATTCAAAGTTTTATTAGTCAATTGTCCCAGGGTCGATGTAGCGTAGCAAATAGGGAGACCCTGGGGTATCCGAGGATGGGAAAAAGAAGAATATGCTGGTAAACAGCATTTTCTCTTTTTCTCATATTTCGTTTCTACCAAATTACGGAAAAATCTTATTTTTTAAAAAAATTGAATTTGCCATCTATAAATGCTTTCAATATAGTCCAACCATAAAAAAAATTGTTTTTATAAAGAGTTTGTATCAAAATGTAATGGTTGAACCTCATTTCCTGTTTATCCCCATATATATGATAGTCTCTCCTAGCTTTGTAGACCTGTAACAAACAACAAAATTGTAGACTTGTCCATATTGAAAGGATTTGCAGAGGCCAAATGAAAAAGATGACTCAAAACTTAAAACTTGACTTTGGAAGAGTAAAAAACTTTGTAGAAAAAGGAGAAAATGCTGGTTACCAGCATTTTCTCCTTTTCCCACAATATTTTCAGAAGGCTTCTATCTAAAAAAAAAAGGAAAGTGCAACAGTTCTGAACAGTACCAGCTCTTTATTAGAAGAAGTGTGCAAAAGATGGCTATAGTAGGGGCAGAAATAGTCTTGATTATACCCCACAAAACGAATGTTTTCGGGGGTATACTGGAATCAGCCTGTGTGTCCGTCTGTGTGTCCATCCATTCGTTTGTCTGTGAATAGAATACTGTCAAAGTGCTGGTGGGGGTATAAAGTCACATTCAGTGACGACTAGTTTTCAGCAGTGATGGGTTTTAAATAACAGTAAACTTGACTCCAGTTGACTCAAGTAAAGTCCTCTTTTAACAAAAAACCCCGAACTTCTTCTCGGATTACTGACATTACCTCAACTCTTGAATTAAATAGAAGTCTTCTACATACAATTAATATCTTTAAGGTTTTGAAGATAAAGTGGCCACAGGAGTATTTCTTATTCTGAGAAAAGTCTTTACTAGCCTCAGATTTGTCTAAATTATGAGGATGGGAGTTGAGGATTCAGAATTTTAAAACATAAAATTTCTTGCATGCAAGAAAGGTCAAAGGTAATTCTAACTCATTACTAAATTAGGCTGATCCTGTTTCATGCAGTCAGCATTGGCCCAGACATGACTGATATGTATATGAGTTGCTTGAAACTTGAACCTCTTTCTTGACCCGATTCGATCCAACTTTTTTTTTATAAACAGAATATTGGATAAAGGGATAGGATTATGGGATTGACTGGGTATATGAGATGTTGCTGTTAATTCACTTGGATGTCCTCTGCATTGCAGTGATTTGTTTACAAATTTAACTCTTTACCACACAATCCCGACTTTTAACGACCTCGTAAAAGAACCCTTTTGAAAACACAATGGGAAATGGAGAAAATGCTGGTAACCAGCATTTTCTCCTTTTCCCACAGTGTTTTTTACCCGTCCCAAACCAAATTTAAATTTTTCAGTCACCTTTATTCTGTCGTCTGCAAATTTTTTGATTTGGACCAGTCTAAAATTTGCTGGCGTGGTAAAGAGTTAAACAGAAAGTTGTCTTTTGATGTAACGGACTCAGAGATAGACCACACTGTGATATGCTCTGAATCCTTAACCCATTACCACACAATCCCTACTTTTGACGCCCCTGAGAAAGAAGCCTTTTGAAAACACAGTGGGAAATGGAGAAAATGCTGGTAACCAGCATTTTCTCCTTTTCCCACAGTGTTTTTTACCCGTCCCAAACCAAATTTAAATTTTTCAGTCACCTTTATTTTGTCGTCTGCAAAATTAATGCTTTCAATTTGGACCAGTCTAAAATTTGATGGTGTGGTAAAGAGTTAAACAGAAAGTTGTCTTTTGATGTAACGGACTCAGAGATAGACCACACTGTGATATGCTCTGAATCCTTAAACAGAAAGTTGTCTTTTGATGTAACTGACTCAGAGATAGACCACACTGTGATAATGCTCTGAATCCTTAAACAGAAAGTTGTCTTTTGATGTAACGGACTCAGAGATAGACCACACTGTGATAATGCTCTGAATCCTTAAACAGAAAGTTGTCTTTTGATGTAACTGACTCAGAGATAGACCACACTGTGATATGCTCTGAATCCTTAAACAGAAAGTTGTCTTTTGATGTAACTGACCCAGATAGACCACACTGTGATATGCTCTGAATCCGTTACCACGCAATCTTGTTTTGTAAAAATTCTGACATGGAAAGCATTTGAAAACGTTGTAGGAAAGAAAGTAAAATGGGGTTAACTAACATTTTCTCTTGTACTGTTACAGTATTTTTTACACACTCTGAGAAGAATATCCATCATCAGTTTCTTTAGTCGGATATTAATGGTATAATACCCATTTCTGTACAAAGAGTCTTTCTCATGCTTCATTACTTTACAGGTTTGGAAGCCATCATGGAAAAGGAGCATTTACTTAATTCAAGCACTTACTAGGGAATTTTCTTTCAGTGTTTTTCTTTCAGTGTTTTCCATATAGACGAAAAGCAATGTTTTCTTAAATTAACATGATTGACAATTGAGTAACTTTGGATATCTTGTGCAGGTCAGAAACAGGTTGTACAGTATGAGGTGTACAGTTATTTAGACAGATGGTCAATGTTAGTCACAAGTCCCTGATTGCTCTGTAATGACCGGTATCATTTGGCCTGCAGCACATGAAAAGGGGCAATAGCGTAAATTGTTGTCACAGATTAGCCTGATTCAGGGCCTACACTGCTGTTCGCCACTTGAGCAATTTGCTTAGAAAAATTAAAGTGTCTCAGAAATCATCATATGTAGCTCAATTTGTGGCTCCAATAACTTACTTGCTTATTATCGGGGATGTACATGTAGTACTGGTAAGCATCAAAGTGGACTGGGAAAAAGCGGAAGTCGAACACACGTTTTGATATCAGTTAACTCTTTACCAAAGGACAAAATTTTAGATTGGTCCAAATTGTAAGCACTTGCAGATATCAATTTAAATGTGAATCAAAAATTGAATTTTGATTTCGGAAGGGTTGAAAACATTGTGGGAAAAGGAGAAAATGCTGGTTACTAGCATTTTCTTCTTTTCCCACAATGTTTTCAAAAGCTTCCTTCTCAGGGTAGTTAAAAGTCGGGATCATGTGGTAAAGAGTCAATGAACTGTGCCACTTTCTGTATCAATGTGGCAGTGAGGGGGGGGGGGGGGGGGCATGACTGTTTTACAAACAGATGTCTTGTTTATACATTCTACCAAAGTAATTGTTTCAGTTTTTAGGAACAAGGTTAATTAGACATCCAAGGATGAATATTGTCTTTCAAATTCTTTCTTTTAACCCATTACCAAATGACAAAATTCTAGGTTTGTCCAAATTGAAAGGAAAGCAGACGACTAAATAAAAGTGACTGAAAATTTGAAATTTGTTTTGTGAAGGGTAGAAAACATTGTGGGAAAAGGAGAAAATGCTGGTTACCAGCATTTTCTCCTTTTCCCACAATTTTTTCTAAAGGCTTCTTTCTCAGGGGTGTCAAAAGTAGGGATTGTGTGGTAATGGGTTAATAGCAACATTCATCATCTTTTCTGCAGATGCTTTCCATTTAGTCGAGTCCAAAGTTTTGTTGGTTGGGGAAGAATTAACTCTTTACCACACAATGCGGACTTTCGACATTCCAGAAAAAGAAGCCTTTTGACAAAAAATTGTGGGAAAAGAAGAAAATGCTGGTACCCTGCATTTCTCCTTTCCCACATTTTCAAAAGCCGTCTAATTATTTGTATGGTAAAGGGATAACATTAATTGAACCCATTACCACACAATCCCTACTTTTGACGCCCCTGAGAAAGAAGCCTTTTGAAAACACTGTGGGAAAAGGAGAAAATGCTGGTAACCAGCATTTTCTCCTTTTCCCACAGTGTTTTCTACCCTTCCCAGAACAAATTTCAATTTTTTAGTCACCTTTGTTTTGTCGTCTGCAAATGCTTTCAATTTGGACCAGTCTAAAATTTTCTCGTGTGGTAAAGAGTTAATAGAGTTTCTACCACACATTATGGCAATCAGATCTGTAAATAATACTTTTTGTGACAATCCAATATATATACAGGTAATTTCATGCAAGATTGCATTCAAATGCACTCCAGCAGGTCACATTGTATTTTATCAAGTTTGTAAATCTATCTCTGTTTAGATATCTAGTTATTTGACAAATATATGTTAAAATATTTGGATCAAAATTAATAAATGCAATGGCCAAAGAGCCTGAAAATCTTGTGTTTCTCGCCTCATAGTTTGGCCAAGTAGACATGGTAGTGGTCATTGTGAATTCAAAAATGAAATTTAATTTTGTTCATAACTTTATTCTTAACTTGCTGTAGTAATAGAACCATTTCTTTTAACGAATGTCGATTGAAAAAAAAACCCAAAGGGTATAGACTACAAAAACTGGTACCTAATATTGTAAACATAAGTAATTGTCCCTATTTGAGGCAATCGATTTACTTCTTACTGATAGGCTTATTTATAGATCTGAGAGTTAAAGCTATTTCATGGCATACACCATTAAGTGAAGGAACACCTGAAGATAAGCTGAATGTTAGAATTGTATTGAAAACAGTTGGGAAAAGGGGATTGTCACAAGAAATTGATCCTTTCTCTGATGTTTTCAAAAAAGCTTTGTTTGTACAGGATGTAAAAATTTGTTGTTTATATTTTGCATGAGTATTCGAACCCATTAACCCATTACCACACAATCCCTACTTTTGATGCCCCTGAGAAAGAAGCCTTTTGAAAACACTGCGGGAAAAGGAGAAAATGCTGGTAACCAGCATTTTCTCCTTTTCCCCCAGTGTTTTCTACCCTGCCTAGAACAAATTTCAATTTTTCAATCACTATTATTTTGTCGTCTGCAAATGCTTTCAATTTGGACCAGTCTAAAATTTTCTCGTGTGGTAAAGAGTTAAACATGTAAAAGTCAAATATCTGCTTGAGAGAAGAAGAAATCAGTAAGGGAACAGAGCATTTGCTGGATACGATAGTTGCTCTTTTTCCTAATGCTATAAAAGATGACTGTATTGCATGGGTGAAAAAAACTCATATTTATATAGTAAAGGATTAACTTCAACAGCTGTTTTGTGGTTTTTTGATAACACACTAATCAAACACAGCCAGTAGTTCAAGGGGTCATTGAGATAGGTATACTTGTTTGATTTCAAGTACCTGTTGATAGCCTTTCTTGATACTTGGTGCTCGATAATATGGTAATTTATTTTAAGGAAGTTTGTTCTGAATGTTTTGATTCCATTTTTACACCCACTGTCATATTCACCTTGAAATGAATAATTGTATTAGTCACATTAATTTGCTTTGATAAGTATGTTCAAATTATGTAAGATTTATGCTTTGATGTGTATTTCTGAATAAATTGAAATATGATACAATTGAACAGTCCATTTGATTTGCAAGAATTTTGTGTTTAATGCTTGTAATATTACACTTTTAAACTGAAGCTCTGTTCAGACAAACTTAACAGCTTTGTTTCAGATTTTTAAAACAAATTCTGCATGTTTATTCAACAGCTTGATCTGCCTTCATTGCAGATGCATTAACTCTCTTAACCCATTACCACACAATCCCATCTTTCAACGACCCTGAGAAAGAGGCCTGTTCAAGACCTTGTGGGAAAAGGAGAAAATGCTGGTAACCAGCATTTTCTCCTTTTCTCATTGTTTTCTTCCCTTCCAAAAACGAGTTTCAGTTTTTTGGTCACAATAAATTTATCGACAGCAAATACTTCTGATTTGGACTAGTCGAAAACTATGTCGTATAGTCAAGAGTTAACACATAGTCCTGAGTTTTGACATTCTGGAGAAAATAACCTTTTGAAAACCTGTTGGAAAAAGGAGAAAGTGCTAGTAACCAGCATTTTTTCCTTTTCCATAATGTTTTAATAACCTTTCGCTGACAAAGTTTTTGACTTTTTTCAACATTTATTTATTATGTTGTTTGCAAATGCTTTTGAGTTGCACTAGTACTAACATTTAGATGTGTAGTAAAGAGTTAACTCTTTCCAAGACAACAAAATTTAAGGCTGTTCCAAATTGATAGCATGAGTAGATGCCAAAATATAAGTGACTCAAAAATTGAAATATGTTTTGGGACGGTTACCAGCATTTTCTCTTTTTCCAACAATGTTTTCAAAAGGCTTCTTTCAGTCTCATGATTGTGTAGAGCTCAAATAAAAAGTGCTATTGAAACAAAGTCATCCAGAATTTTCTGGAATTAGTGAGGATAATTTACAGGGTTTTTTCCAAGGGGCTAAAATACATTCTACTCAAGTATTTGTAATTTGTCACAAGAACTGTAGTAAGTTTTCATCAATCAGCCAGCTAAACCACTCCAGATCAATTTGCCGCATTGATTTTATGGATGTAATTTTGTATATTTGCATCTAATTCTAGGGTTTAGCCGCAATGAAAGCATCGGATATTTGTTAATCGCGGTCTTAGTGCTTTTCATGATTCTTATACTGTTATATCCTGTTGCTCTTAAAGTCTTGTAGCTTGGTTGCTAGTAAAGAAAACTGCTTGACCTGAGGTGTTTAGTTTAAGTCTTTACCACAAGACAAATTTTTGGGCTAGTCCAAATTGAAAGCATTTGCAGACAACAAAATGAATTTGAATGAAAATTTGAAACTTGATTTGGAAAGGGTAGAAAACATTGTGGGAAAAGGAGAAAATGCTGGTTACCAGCATTTTCTCCTTTTCCCACAATGTTTTCAAAAGACTTTTTTCTCAGGGTCGTTAAAAGTCGGGATTGTGTGGTAAAGTGTTAAATTAGGGCCGAACTGTATTCAGCGCTTTATTGTAGTCATTGCAACAGGATGAATTCCTGTCTCACAGTTGAATCTATTTGATGACAATGCTCATGTGGTGTAGAACCCACTAGGACAAAAGCCACCAGGACACAAGCCCACTTGTCAAAAACCAACCAGGACAAAAGCCCACTGGACAAAAACCCACTAGGACAAAAGCCCACTTTTAGTTATAATCATGTATTTAATTAAAAAAAATTGTATATGATGTAAATTATCTTTAGAAGAGTAAAAAACATTATATGAATATGTGTATCATAAAATACTTTCTTACAAAATTGATAAAAAAATAATTTTGTTACACTCTATTATTAGCAGTGGGCTTTTGTTCTCTCGCCAAAATTTAAGCAGTGGAAGGGTAGAAAACATTGTGAAAAAAGGAGAAAATGCTGGTTATCAGCATTTTCTCCTTTTCCCACAATGTTTTCAAAACGCTTCTTTCTCAGGGTCGTTGAAAGTCGGGAATGTGTGGTAAGGAGTTAACTCTGAACCAGAGCCGTCGTTCACTGAACACCCTGCAGAATGTGGCCCATAACTTTGTATCATACATCAGAGTTTTAGACTTGTCTGTATTGAAGAAAGTTATAAATGACAATTCAAATGTTTTCGAGTGATAAGATTTGTCTTTGAATAGGTAGAGAACATTGCGAGAAAAGGAGAACATGTTTAACCCATTACCACACGATCCCTACTTTTGACGCCCCTGAGAAAGAAGCCCTTTGAAAACACTGAGGGAAAAGGAGAAAATGCTGGTAACCAGCATTTTCTCCTTTTCCCACAGTGTTTTCTACCCTTCTCAGAACAGATTTCAATTTTTCAGTCACCTTTATTTTGTCGTCTGCAAAATTTAATGCTTTCAATTTGGACAAAACTAAAATTTTCTTGTGTGGTATAGAGTTAAGCCAGCTTTAACATTTTCTCCTTTTTTCGATAATGTTTTCAAAAGGCTTCTTTCCCAGGGATGGTCGAACTTTGGATTGTGTGGCAAAGGGATATAAGGGCAAATCTAGTAAGACAAGGGACTTTCAGCGTAAATGCTTGTCTTCTGGAAGGAGCTTGTATCAGCAACCCTGTAATTTAGGGACTGTAATATAAACACTAGTAAGTCTTATTTACATAATTGAGTGCCTAATTTCTTCTGCATAATGGTACTCCATCTAGCTTCTGTGTTGAATATGATTATTTTTGTGGAATACTGAATGAACTGGATATTATATGAATAGTTTGTTGGGTCGTTAGCAGTACTTCACATTGTAAAATAACTCCATGCCTTGATTGAATGGTGATAAAGCTGCTTCCAACGTTGTTTCAGTCATATCGTGGCAACAGCCAACATATTCATATATTTCCAGGGTTTTACCAGTACTAGGCTAGAGCTTTGAAGTGTTGTGCCAAATTACTGAACCCGGGGCCTACAGGTTACAATTCCTACAATTTACCACTGAGCCAAGAAGGACTGCTGGCCTGGACTGCTTACTTCATTTCTCATTTAAGTGTTAGTACTATATATAATGGCAATACAGTATCTTTGACGGCTGTTTTGACTGTCCGTGAACATTTTTTGGGGTTGAAAAATTTAATTTTACATAGTACAGTTTCTGCACATACCTCAATATTACTCGTATGTAAGAGACTGGAAGCGCAGCCGATAGCATACAGGACTTGAAAATGGGAAGTCACTGGATCAAATCCGAAGCTTGGCAAATTTCTATCCAAGGATTGATGATAGTTATTGCAAGATTTCATACCTCTGTGGTTGCCGATTGTTGTTTTGGCAATGATTATGTGAGGTAGCAGTCGGTGGCTTTGGAAAATTAATTTGCACAAAGTACTTGTATCAGAAACTCCTGGAAAGTATTGATGGCTGCACTGGCCAGGATATAGCAGCCAATCAACTGTTGAAAGACGACATTGAGGAAGACTGTTCCATGCAAAAATGGAGGTAATATGTTAACTCTTTACCACACAACAAAATTTTAGACTGGTTCAAATTGAGAGCATTTGCAGACGACAAAATAAAGGTGACTGAAATATTAAAATTTGTTCTGGGAAGGGTAGAAAACACTGTGGGAAAAGGAGAAAATGCTGGTTACCAGCATTTTCTCCTTTTCCTACAGTGTTTTCAAAAGGCTTCTTTCTCAGGGGCATCAAAAGTAGGGATTGTGTGGTAATGGGTTAAGGGTTCCTTATTGCATAATACACCTAGACTGTATAGGTATGTAACCTTTCCCAAGTGGATGTTAAACAAATGAACAAATATTAGTCTTACATGCCACATGCATGTTTATAAATTGACATTTGACTTTTCCCTGGGAGCTTTTATATTGACATCAGTAAATGATACTTGCAAGTAAAGAAGCTTTGGACTTGTGGTTGAAATTAATTGTTTGGAAAGAAGCAGAGTTTTTGGGGTGGAAAGAAAGTCATTGGATATTTTATAAGTTTATGAAATAGCTTTTATGGCATGGTAAAGATTTAACCCTTTACATTCAGTGTCTAGTTTTAATGAACCTCAGAAAAAGGCTTTGAAAAACATTTTGGAAAAGGACAAAATGCAGACAACCAATATAATTATGTCTCCATTATTTTCAATAGTTACCGTTGCTACCCTTTTTAAAAACAAATTTTAATTAAGGCCACATTTTGTATGGGGTTTCAAGGACTCATGGTTTTGTTTATTGACAATAGAATACTTAAATCATTACCAAACGACAAAGTTTTAGACTGGTTCAAATTGAAAGCATTTGCAGACAACAAAATAAAGGTGACTGAAAAATTGAAATTTGTTCTGGGAAGGGTAGAAAACATTGTGGGAAAAGGAGAAAATGCTGGTTACCAGCATTTTCCCCTTTTCCCACAATGTTTTCTAAAGCCTTCAGTCTCAGGGGCGTCAAAAGTAGGGATTGTGTGGTAATGGGTTAACAGTAAGGGCTCTTCTGTAGCCCTAATATTTTCAAGACCTTTGGGATTATAATCTGTAAATCCATTGGTTGGGGTTCCACTGGTAGGTCTAGTCAAAAGTGGGGTATCCTTGGGCAAGGCACTGAAGAGCCTCAGCCTAGCATGGTGACACCCAGGACTGACATGATCATTTGTTTCCAGCAGGCTAGAAAACTTTGTGAGAAAAGGAGAAAATGCTGCTTACGCGTTTTCTCCTTTTTCCACAATGTTTTTAAAAGGCTTCTATCTGAGGGTCCTAAAACCCATGGATTGTTTTGTAAAGTGTTAAGGAACTTAAATTGAGTTGTGATGGTGGTAAAACTGCAGTACTGTTGAAAGCATCTGAAACCCATATGAACTTATAAACCTAGAAGTTGTAGATTTTTAACGACTGACATCTCTTCAGTCCTGGACAGGGATAAAAGACAGACTGACTAGGTCATACCAGGTCACACTGTGTCCTGCAGTGTTGTACAGGTAAAGTCATCTGTCACAGTGGGCGTTGATGATATCTCAATGGTGTGAAAAGTTATGCCTCCCAGTGTCAGTAATAAGTGTCTCCAGTGTCATCAGTAACCCTTGTCAGTGATCATCATTACTGCTTACCAAATGACAAAACTATAGACATGTCCAACTGAAAGCAGTTGCAGATGACAAAATAGATGTGACTCAAACACTTAAATTTACTTTCAATTTTAGAAAATTCTAGAGAATAAGACTAAGAGCATTCTCTAGAATGGTCAGTGGTGATAATGATCATAGATGCTTTCAATTCAATTATAACATTTTGTTATCTGGTAAAGCATAATGCTTATAATGCTTATACCTTTACCATACAATGACGCCTTTTAACGTCCCTGAGGAAGAAGCCTTTTGAAAACATTGTGGGAAAAGGAGAAAATGCTGGTAACCAGCATTTTCTCCTTTTCCCACAAAGTTTTCTACACTATCAAAGCAAAATTGCACCATTTGAGCCACTTTGAAAGTGTCGTCTGCAAATGCTTTCAATTTGGATTGGTCTAAAATTTTGCTGTGTGGTAATGGGTTATACCTGATATGTCATGCAACAAGCGAAAAGGGGCATTCAGAGCCCGGCTGATGGCATGCATATTGGCGTGTTCCCATCGACTAATCATGGATCTCTCGCAAATTACTCGCTGATTACTTAAAGGCAAATCGTTGAGTAGCCGGCAACTAATTCCAACATTGGCAGTATATATATACACTGGTAGCAATGGTAATATCTGAAAAGTTGACTGACTGCATTCTAGTGTAGAAGTCATCCTGCCATTATGTGACAGAAGATGGAGAAGGCAGGCAGTTCTGAGGGCACTTTGCGCCCTTCTTCAACAAGACCAGATGCTGATAGCAGGGCTTGCGAAGGGAGGAAGGAGTGCCATAATCTACGTACTTCCGAACTCTGGGAAAACATCCCGGAGTCTGCCCGTTTTGTATTGACTTTGGGCGGGGCCTGGACAAACAGGTGATTGGCACTAGCCCAGCCGCAGCTCTGTGTTCAATCGCTGACTACTTTTGATGCTAGGCTGAAGTTTCTGTGATTGGCCGGGCGCCTGCAACAATCGGCCGGGTTCCGGCAACAGCATGCGGGCAACAGCATGCCAGCGTATCGGCAGCATATCAACGTTGTTCACTGATTGTTCGCTCAAACAAGTGCTGCATAATCGCCATTCAAATAGCCGCAGCTGGGGCGCCACTTTAATGTGACCACTAGACAAACACATCACCCCCAACAAACACCGACGTCGGTCTGTCATTATTTACTACCGATCGGCCAAAAGAAATAGGGAACCGCCGACATATTGGCGCTGCTGATTTTTATGTGACTTTAGCATAACATAGTTTATCTGTTATTAACACTTTCCCAAACGACAAAATTTTGGACTAGACCAAATTGAAAGCATTTGCAATTCAAGTCTTGCTGAAAAGATGATTTCTGTCTATGATAGGGTAGAAAACATTGTGGGAAAAGGAGAAAATGCTGGTTACCAGCATTTTCTCCTGTTCCCACAATGTTTTCAAAAGGTTACCATTCTAGACCCTTAAAAACCAGGGATTGTTTGGGAAAGGGTTAACCCTTATCCTGCGGTGTACCTCAAATCAAATTTTCAATTCGATATTAACCTTTTACCACACAATCCCTACTTTTAACGACCCTGAAAAAAGAAGCCTTTTGAAAGCACTGTGGGAAAAGGAGAAAACCCTGGTAACAGCATTTTTCCTTTACCCTCAAATGTTTTCTACCCTTCCCATAAATATCCTCAAAATTAGGATCACGTTTATTTTGTCGTCTGCAAATGCTTTCGATTTGGAAAAGTCTAAAATTTTGTCGTGTGATAAAGAGTTAATAACCCAAATATTTAAGTTTAAAAGTTATGCTTTGGGGAATAGTATCTCCTTATCGGACCGTGTAGATCCAAGATCAGACTGCACATTGTGTGCAGTCTGATCTTGATCTACACTGTCCAAAAAGAGTCAGCTAGTCGCTCTTAGCAGCCAAAGGGTTAACTGCCTGCACCTTTCAAGGACGAAATATTGCAAGTTATTGACATTTCATTTGAACATGGTAAACAAGATAAAATTAATAATGGTTCAGTAGTCAGAACTCTGCTTTTATGAATGGTAAATGAATATTTCAGCCTCAAATTTATAATAAAATTAAAGTTTCTTCTAGAATATTTCACAAAATAAGTATATTGTAGAACAAAGGTCAGACTGTGCAGTACAATAGTTTTACAGTGTAAGTATTGTGATTGTATTGAAGAACATTGGAACAGATTAGAAATTTCGTGCTCAGCCGACTTGAGAAATAAGTTAAATATGGATGGAATGAGATGTTATGAAAGATTGAACTTAAATAGAAATTTAAAACATGAAAATTAATGTAGGTGTAAAGTCTGTTGATGTTTTAGTGTGTAGATTTGTTTAATGCAATGGTTGCATGATGTGATAAGGGCTTATCAGCAATCACCTTTTATAAGAACCATTTTCACTTAACTCTTTACCAAACGACAAAATTTTAGACTTATCCAAATTAATTGAAAGCATTTGCAGATGACAAAATAAAAGTGACTGAAAGTTTGATATTTGTTTTGTGAAGGGTAGAAAACATTGTGGTTACATGCATTTTTTCCTATTCCCACAATGTTTTCAAAGGCTTTCCTTTTCAGGGTTGTTAACCATTCCCAAACAAACATCAATGATTCAGTCATGTTTTTTTTGTCAGCTTTGATTTTGGACAAGTCTAAATTTTTTTTTGTCAGATAAAGAGATAAGATCCCCCCCCCCCCCCCCCATTTTAACCCATTACCACACAATCCCTACTTGACGCCCCTGAGAAAGAAGAAAACATTGTAGGAAAAGGAGAAAATGCTGGTAACCAGCATTTTCTCCTTTTCCAACAATTTTTTCTACCCTTCACAGAACAAATTTCAAGTTTTCAGTCACTTTTATTTTATCGTCAGCAAATCCTTTCGATTTAGACAAGCCTAAAATGTTCTCATTTGGTAATGAGTTGAGTAAGTTGTATAAAGGGCATTTCTTAGTTTTTGCCTAGATTTGACCCTAAGATAAAAGCCTTTTAATAAATTTCGGGAAAAGGAGAAAATGCTGGTAACCAGCATTTTCTCCTTTTCCCATAATGTTTCTTACCTTGCTGGAAACAAATGCTGATATTGTCTTCTGCAAGAACCTTCAATTTAGACCAGTGTAAAATTTTTATATTTGGTAAAGAGTTAAAGGCAAGTACTTGAAAACAGAGTTGCTGGTTACTTAGCATTTTCTCCTTTGCCCATAATATTTTAAGCCCTTTTAAGTTCCATCATTGGAGTTCTACTTAAAATTGTCATCTGAAAATACTTTCAGTTGGGACAAGTCGTAACTTTTTTGTCGAGTAGGAAAGGTTTAACTCAGTACCAAATGACAATATTTTAGTTTTCTTGAAATCTAAAGCATCTGCAGATGACAAAATGAAATTGACAGAGAATTGGATTTTTTTTTTGTGAAGGGTAGAAAACATTATGGAAAAAGGAAATGCTGTTTACCTTCATTTTCTCCTTTTCCTACAGTGTTTTCTAAAGGCTTCTAAATTCTCAGGGTCATCAAATGTAGGGATTGTGTGGTTGTAGGTTAAAGAATAAAGGGCGGGTTATAAGTTTGTAGTAGCAATATGACTAAATGTCTGGGGTAGACAATTTTTTATGAGCATTGTAAAGGACAGAACATCTTACTAGATGAAAAAATATTGCTATCTTGGTCACACCCTCCTGAGATTCCCGCAGCTTTCAGAGATGAAATTTAAATTGTCAAGTCATTCTTTCATATTCTAGCTGTATTATTGATAGAACAAAGATGTTTTCATTGCAGGGTTGTTTTATGGGGTCAATCATCAACTTCTGTGCTTTGATATTTAGAATTGTGATATTTTGGACAGCCTTTGTGATGCCATCTTTGCAAGCCAAGGCTGACGATTCACTACGCTACTCTACCCTTGGCAGATCGAGCTTGATTTTTACATTCACCTGATACGCTTTTTCATTGGATGCAGCCAGCTGTAACTGCAACGAATGAAATCACTCGTAAAAATATAATAAGGTTGCAACCTTTTGAATAGAAGGTGAATATGGGAACCCAGGTGAATGTCTGCTTATCGCTTCATGTTGAATAATTGTATTTGTAAGCGGTTTGTAAAACGATATTTCATTGGCTTCTGAAATATGATGTAAAGGAGGAATCTCGAAATCGGCCTCAATTCTAACTTACATGCATCCTCGTTGACCCAGTTTCGATTCATACTGTAATGGACCCTAGGTTATTTGGCTAGGGTTTTCTCATTCTCATGAAATATTCATGAAGCATTTTAATTTGTAATCTCAGTTTTTCTTTGAGAAAGTTCAAACTATTTTTATCACAAATATACCATCATTTCTATTTTTAGTAACTGACGAAATGAAATTGCCCTCCCTACAAGAGAGAGTGAATATTTTATCGATCTTTTGATTGGCTATTGGGTACCTTCCGACCATATAAATATTCATAGGAAACGAATATTTGCTAGTCAATTTTCTCAGGGTAATGATTGGAAAGTAACGTAATGCTTAAACCTGGGTTCCGAGGATGACTTACATGTTACGTAGGAAAACTGAACATGTGAACCATCAAAGTTGTAATGACATAGCGCTGCAGAACTGCCAAATAGTCCGATTATTAGATTGAGGTTATAATACAGACTTGAGTAGGGTATACAAGTTCATGAAGGTCTTTTTGTGCTGACTGCTTCCATGTTGACTCACCTGCAAAAAATGTCTATTGACCTGAACAGTTTCAGGTACAGGTGGTTCTAAACTTCCTGTAAATACCATAGTTACCTGTATAAACATGCTGAGTTCACCTTTTGACCTTTAGTCAGTGATGCCTTGTGTTCCAAGTGATGGACAGCCTAATACCTTAAATCTGGTCAATAAATCAGAGTTCCAGATAAACTGGGACCATCAAATTCCAACAACCATCAACTTTTCTACTAAACCTTTGTTGAAGGACTTCTTTTAGCACATAACCCATTTCCACACAATCCCTACTTTTGACACCCCTGAGAAAGAAGCCTTTAGAAAAACATTAAGGAAAAAGGAGAAAATGCTGGTAACCAGCATTTTCTCCTTTTCCCACAATGTTTTCTACACTTCAGAAAACAAATTTCAAATTTTCAGTCACTTTAATTTTGTCGTCTGCAAATGCTTTCAATTTGGACCAGTCTGAAATATTGTCATTTGATAATGGGTTAAACCAGAGTTTTAACAACCCTGAAAATGAAGGCTTTGAAAAAAGTTGTAAGAAAAGGAAAAAATTCTACCAGCAAACTTGAAACTAAAGCAGTGTTTGACCAGGACTGGTTATCTTAAAGAATGTTTAAGAAATAATCTTCTTTCTATCGTGGTATATCATTCAATAAACCACAGTTGTGAGTTATGCGGCGCAATAAATAATCCACCAGGGCGATAGCCCGAGTGGGTTATTCATTGCGCCGCATAACTCACATTACACAACATGGTTTATTGAACGATATACCACGATAGAAAGAAGATTATTTTGATTCTAATATGACCAATTCTTAGTGAAATGAAAACAAGTTCAAACTTGGAGTAAAAACGCGGATGAAGATTATGTTCCATTGAATAACTCACTCATTGAATGACGTCACTCGATATAGGATGACGTCACACTACATGGATTGTCGAAGATTTTACCATGTTTTCCTTGCACTGTGTTTATAGAGCCAAAGTTGTGTGTCATGTTAGAATATTGGATAATGTATACCCAGGATCAGACTGAACATTGTGACAAGTCTGATCTTGATCTGCTTTGTTTGCCAATGCAACCAGTGTTGTCCACCAGGGCATACTTCTTGTATCTCTTCTCAGTATTTGAACAAAACTTCCTCTTAGAACCCTGATGGCTCTCAGAGGTCTTACAGTACAGTTTTTGTGAGTTAGAATCTCATATAAGACTCTACTGTTGTCACTGCAACAGTTGTCATTCCATTGCCAGACTGCTAGACACAGTTGACTTTGCAGGGGGCCGGCGGTTCACAGTCCTTCATCTGTGCCAGACACAGTTGTCATTGCAACTTGGGTCATTTCTCTGTCTCTACTAGACATGCTTGTCTCTTCAATGGAGGTTATTCCACAATCAGCAGCAGGCATTTCTCTTTGTATGCCGGAAATGGTTGTCACTGTAATAGAGATCAGTCCTCTACCTCTGGTAGACATGGTTCATACTTCAACAGGAGTCATCAGAGCTTGTATTCACCAATCATTCTTCAGATCCTTCTTGGTCTTATTCTCCAGAATTTTCTACATTTGTAAGTAACACAACTTCTGATTGGCAAAACCATTCGGTTTTGCCAATCAGAAGTTGTGTTGCAAGTTACAAATTTAGAAAACCTTGGAGAAAAAGACTAAGAATATTCTCAAGAATGGTTGGTGAATACAGGCCCTGATCTAATTGGTTGAGCAACATTTTTAATTATACAAGTGCTTTAACCCTTCACCACAGAAGTTTTAACAACTGTACAGAGAAAGACTTTTAATAACATTGCGGAATGAGGAGCAAATGCTGGCAACCAGCATTTTCTTCCTTTCCTATTATGTTTTTACCCTTTCTGAGGCAAACCCCTATTATTTTTGCCATGTTCATGTTGTCTTCTGCAAATGCTTTCAAATTTGAAGAATCTAAAATTTTTGTGTGTGGTAAACACAGACAAGTCAAAGATATTGTGGTTTGTTGAGTGGTGAACAGGCATTAAAAAGAGTATAATATAGAGAAAAATTTACAACCAGTAACTCGTTGGAATAGCTCAAATTCCCTGAAGGATAGATAATAATCTAACGTGAGATATAAATCAATCAAACGTTATTAAAAACTGGTGGGTCCTGTTATGTAGTCCTCTATGTTCTCGAGAGTAGATATTGATGTTTTAACGAGACACGTTTATTTGTGATCATTACTACAACAAGTGTTACACGCGTCATATCCCTGCTTTTGAAGTGTTCGTAACTGCTTTGATGAACTTTGTTCTGTAACATATTTTGACATAAATACTAAATGACACTTAGGAAATATTGTTATTGTTAATTGTTATATAAATGTTAGGACCTGATGTTTTTTTTATTGGTGATCTCTGTATATCTTGAAACAAATTTGAAGGAGACATATATCAAAAACATACTTGTAAAGTGCAAATAGTAAACATTTATCAGATTTTGATACAAAATTACTTTTGAAAACCCTTTGGCCAAAGGAGAAATTGCTCAAGTTGAGCAATACCTCTTTTTGACTATATGTTTGCTTAACCCTTTCCCAGACAACAAAATTTAAGCCTTGTCCAATTTAAAACATTTGCAGATGATAATTTCAATGTGGCTCAAACAGTACGTTCATTTATTAATGGAGAAGAAAACTTTTGGGAAAAGGAGAAAATGCTGTTTACAATTGATTGATTGTGTACTTGTTGACGTCGTTTTCAACATTATTTCAGTTACATCGAGGCAACCATCTTGGCACCTATCCACGCTTTTCTAGATTCTCTTTTACCAGTACTCAGCATAATTTTCTTTCCAAGCCACTGGCTGCTTTCCCATATACCTATCGTCGAGATAATGACCATTGGTTAGGGAGGAATGAATCCTACAGTCCCAATGACTATCACCAATCCTTAGAAAGAAATTGGCAGGAAAACCCATTTGAAAATTCAATATTTGCTCTCATTTTTCACTGTTTTGGCACTCCAAAGGTGATCAAGTTCTGAAATTCTTTACATTTAGCATCAGCACACATAGAAAGTTTTGCCTAATCTTGTAAAATAGCAGGCCATTTTTATGTCCCTGGATCAAAAGTGAAGCTAATTATGTATGATTACATTCATACACATGCTGTTACATTATTATGCCATAAATTATATCTATGATTAGGGCCTTGTTTCCCTGTATTTATCCTTCTTGTGTGTCTTATTATATTATACCCTTTACCAGACAAATTTTTAGCTTTGTCCAAATTAGAAGCAATTACAGGCAACATTTTCAGTATAGCTAAAATGGTACAAACTTTCTTTGATAGGATAGAAAACATTGTGGAAAAAGGAGAAAATGCTGGTTACCAGCATTTTCTCCCTTTTCCACAATGTTTTCAAAAAGCTTCTTTCAGAGAGTCATTCAAAGTTGGCATTGTGTGGGTAAAGATTTAATTATTTACCATTATAGTCAAGAGAGATTGCAACCCTGACAGAAACAGCACAGTTTTAATAGCCCTGACAAATATTAAGCAGTGAAAAAGGAGAAAATGATCTTTAACATGTGTATTATCCTTTTCTGACATTGGTTTTTGCCTTTTCCTAAGGTAAGCAAACACAGTATCAGTTCGACTACAATTTATATGTCACCTGAAACTTGGTTGGACAAGTCTTCTTGGGTAGTCCAGTGGATTGCACATCTGACTGGTGACCTGTAGATAGCACACCTGACTCGTGACCTGTGGATAGCACACCTGACTCGTGACCTGTGGATAGCACATCTGACTGGTGACCTGTTGATAGCACATCTGACTCGTGTCCTGTTGATAGCACATCTGACTCGTGACCTGTTGATAGCACACCGGACTTCGTGACCTGTGGATAGCACACCTGACTCGTGACCTGTGGATAGCACACCGGACTTCGTGACCTGTGGATAGCACATCTGACTCGTGACCTGTGGATAGCACACCGGACTTCGTGACCTGTGGATAGCACACCTGACTCGTGACCTGTGGATAGCACACCAGACTTTGTGACCTGTGAATAGCACACCTGACTTCGTGACCTGTGGATAGCACACCTGACTCGTGACCTGTGAATAGCACACCTGACTCGTGACCTGTGGATAGCACATTTGACTCGTGACCTGTTGTTAGCACATCTGACTCGTGACCTGTGGATAACACACCGGACTTCGTGACCTGTGGATAACACACCGGACTTCGTGACCTGTGGATAACACACCGGACTTCGTGACCTGTGGATAGCACACCTGACTCGTGACCTGTGGATAGCACACCTGACTCGTGACCTGTGGATAGCACACCTGACTCGTGACCTGTGGATAGCACATCTGACTCGTGACCAGTGGATAGCACATCTGACTGGATAGCACATCTGACTCTAAGCCCTTCACTGTACAGTCTTGTGTTTTCATGCCCTTCAGGCTTTTGAAACCTTTGTAGGACAAGAAAAAAATGCTGGTAACCAGCATGTTCTTCATTTCCCACAATGTTTTCTACACTTTTAAAACCACAGTCTTTTTTTTAAAACTTACAACTCTCTTGGCATAGAAAGTAAAACTTGAATTGTGAAAGGTTCAAGAAATAGGGCTTTGGAAAGCTACACAATATCAGCAGTATGCAAACAGGCAGATCTACTTTGTTTCATGAATATTCATGAAGCTCTCAGAAGATCCTTTGCCCTTGTAATGTTGAGAACAACTTTTGTGCCTTTTACATACAGTGTAAACTCATACAGTGACTCAGTAGAGCGCCATGTATGCAGTTGATCTGCTATGTCCTGAAATTAACTCATTACCAAACTACAATATTTTAGGCTTGTCCAAATTGAAAGCATTTGCAGACAACATGATAAAAGTGACGGAAAATTTAAAATTTGTTTAGTGAAGAGCAGAGCTTAACAATGTGGGTTAATGCTGAAAATGCTGGTTAACAGTACTTTCTCCTTTTCCCACAATGTTTTCTTAAGGCTTCTTTCTCATGGTCGTCATAAGTAGGGATTTAGAATGTGTGGTAATGAGTGCACCAATCTTGGGGTGCAAAAAAACCCATTTCAGCACCAAATATTTAAAGGCTTGATGAAACGAGAACATTTGATGAGTAAGTGGGTAGGTAGGCAAGCAGGCAGTCCAGAGCATGGCATGGCAGGGCAGGGCAGGGCAGGGCAGGGCAGGGCAGGGCAGGGCAGGGCGGGGCGGGACATTCTGGGAAGTAGCAAGGCAAGGCAAGGTGGTGCTGAAAGGAGCAGGGCAGAGCAGGTTGTTGCAGGAAGGAACAGAGCAGAGCAAGATGGGGGCTGAAATAGCAGGTTGTTGTGGAATAGAGCAGAGCAGGACAGGGTGGGGGTGAAAAGAGCAGGTTGTTGCTGGAAGGAGCAGAGCAGGGCAAGGTGGGGGTGAAAGGGGCAGGTTGTTGCAGGAAGTAGCAAAGCAGGGCAAGATGGGGGTGAAAGGGTCAGGTTGTTGCAGGAAGTAGCAGTGCAGGACAAGGTGGGGGTGAAAGGGGCAGGTTGTTGCAGGAAGTAGCAAGGTAGGGCAGGGAGAGGCTGAAAGGTGCAGGGCAGAGCAGGTTGTTGCGGGAAGGAGCAGAGCAGGGCAAGGTAGGGCTTAAAGGAGCAGGGCAGGCAGAGAGAGAGAGATGCAGGAGAGAGAATGCTCTTTTTCGGAATGGAAATGTTTAAATACCAACAATAGTGATCATTGTTACGTTTTGATATTTTATGAAAAATCTAGAAATGATGCACTTGACTCATTGGAGACACTACACAACTATAGTTGTGTGTCCGGACTGTTTTAACCCTTTCCCAAACAAGCCCTTGTTTTTACAAGTACAAGTCTTTTGAAAACACTGTGGGAAAAGGAGAAATTGCTCGTAACGAGCAATTTCTCCTTTTCCCACAGTGTTTTCTACTCATTTGGAGAAATTTAATCCATTTTTATCAAAATTGAAATTGTCGTCTGGAAACTCTTTGAGTTTGGAAGAGTCTAAAATTTGTCGTTTGGGAAAGGGTTAATCAGTATTAGACTCTTCTGAACTTACAGTCTGATCTCTGATCAATACCATCTGAAATTTTGTGGCATAATCTTCTTACAGCAGGATAGACTTTGTTATAGTTTGTCTTGTTTTCATTCATTTTACACTTAACATTTTAAACAATAGCAAGGAACCCTTGAAAGTCACATGTTGGGAATATAAGTGCTTCCTATTGCGTGGAGAGTATGTCTGCAGGCCCATTGTAGATAATTAAACCAGTTATAGCAAATAACCCTTAATCAGACAACCCGGTGTCTCCTTTTGAAGATGAGTATTGAAAACATTCTGCGCAAAGAAGAAAATGCTGGTAGTTTGGGGGCTGTTAAAGTATGGAATTGCGTGGTAAAGGGATAAACTTTTACTTTTAGCTTTCCTTTAGTAAGTCTTGAATTGGGATTATTCTGGATGCTAGTCTTATGCTTGTTTTACTTGATCTTTCCAAGAAAATGATTGATTAATTATTGATTAATTGGTTGATCGCTTGTATGGTGTTTAACTCAGTTTTAAACATATTTCAGTTATATTGCATAGGCCAGTGCAATTATCAAGTTTGTTACCAGTACTCTGCTCAGTATTCTTTCCAACCCACCCGCAGTTTTCTTATATAACCATTGTTGAAACAAAAGCAGTGAGAGAAAAATTAATCTTGTTGCAAATACTGTAACCATCATTGTTTGTAAAATCAAAGTGTTTAGAGTGCTGAAGTGGCATTTGTCAAGGAAGCTGTCATGTGGAAATAATAATTTGAAAGAAAAAGAGAAATATTCAAGTAATAGCTTTAAAGTCAACCAACTGTGCAATTAAATACTGTTTTGGTTGAAGGGAGAGAACTCGTGACAAAGTTAAGATTATTTGTGTATTGGTGGTCTCCTTTTGATCATTAGGAGTCAGGAGTAGCGTCCCTTGACAGTATGATACATGATGGATAGACAGAGAAACTAGGTTTATTAATTTTGTTTTGTACCTGAAACCTATGATTTTGAAATATATTTGGCCGTTAAAATTTAATTCCCAACATTACATTCAATTATTTTGATCTATAAATATTCCAGGGCCAAGGCAATTGGTGGGGGGTATTCATCGGCATGTTTAGGACTGGTTACCTATTGTCCACTGAATCCCCATATTTAATGACCCCAAAATTTATAGAAAGGCTTTTAAAAACTTTGTGGGAAGATGAGTAAAACGTGGTAACTAGCTTTTCCTCATTTCCCAAACCCTATAAAAGGCAGAAATCATTATTTACAATACAGGTAAGTAATTGTTGTCTGCAAAATGTTTTCTATTTTATTGAGTTCTTATTTTGTTGATTGGATAAATGTTATTTAATGCAAAGCTGTAATATTCCAACTTAGAGCTGAAAACATGGTAATACATAATACTTGAATAATTGGTAAGTGATCCGAGCGAAGAAGGGCTATGCCTACTCTCTTGCTTCAATTAATGTACATGTATTTAGAATTTACATTCACTATTTGTCAAACTGAGTGACTTCTGGCAGGTAAATCACAGGATTTAAAGACTAATAACAGTTTCCATTCTTGGCCCACAACCGTTAGACTGTAACATACATTTGTTATCAGCAAATTTCCTGAATTGAAAGAATAAAGAGAATCTCTGTCTTCCAAAAATATAAAACAAAATAAAAATCAGATTGCATACTGTGCCTGTGCTCTCTGATCTTAACTAATTACCACACAACAATATTTTAGGCTTGTCCAAATTGAAAGCATTTGCAGACGACAAAATAAAAGTGACTAAATATTTGAAATTTGTTTTGAGAAGGGTAGAAAACATTGTGGGAAAAGGAGAAAATGCTGGTTACCAGCATTTTCTCCTTTTCCCACAATGTTTTCTAAAGGCCTTCTCAGGGTCGTCAAAAGTAGGGATTGTGTGGTAATGCAGTGTTGTGCCCAGGCCAAAATTTTTGGGGGACACAGGTGTCCCCCTACCTTAATTTCAAGGGGACACTAGAAAAATCTAGGGGACACATTATCCGACTCTTGTAACCACAGTAATTTTACGAGCCGATTTTTTCTGAAATGTTCTGTCCTTTTTCTTACTTGTTCCGGAGGTCGAAGAAGCCGTGATCGATTCGGGGTTTTCACAGTCCTCTGTAATTCAATTTCGTCTGCAACTTTTCTATTTTTAACCTTTCCCGACATAAAGTCAGTCAACCGCATCCGGCGTTTCGCCATATTGTTTTATTGACAACAGTAAGACTGGTTTAAATATCGGATTTCCCTAAGCGACTTTATCTCAGTAAATTCCATGGTCACAGTCTACGTTGTGCAGGTGCCCATTGTAATTAACGCAATGTATGTAAATACCGAAATGGACTCCAGACAAGGAAAATTTGTCGGATTTTCGTGAGCGCGCCCGACATCCCGTAATGGCTTAAATTTTAAGGGACAATGTTAAAAAAATTGCGGGAATCCCGCAATCCCGCGGCCTAGGCACAACACTGGTAATGGGTTAATCAACCCAGTCCGTAAAAGCCCTCTTTCTTGCCATTTTGAGTAATTGCACTTGGTTTTTGTATGTTGTCCACTCCAGGACCTGAATTCTGAATACCAACTCTAAAAGTTTGACTTTTTTCATAATGCCCAAAAGAATATGACCATTGTTATTGAAGATGAATCTGGTCATAGTCTGGCATAACATTTGGATGTTGTTGATCCAAGATCACACTATCATTTTTACATTCTGATCATCTTGATTCAAGCTATCCCCAAAAGTTTTTTAAGTCTTTACCAAACAACAGTTTCGAAACTGGAGAAAATGCTGGATACGACCACTTTCTCTTTTCCCACAGTGTTTTTAAAAGCCTTCTTTTAAGGGTTTGTTAGAACTGGGGATTTTGTGGTAATGGATCAGGATGCAATTGGTGGCAAAATAGTTAAAAAGTCATCTGGAGGTAAGTGTTGAGTGCAGCATCTTCGTCATTTTTCCTAGTGTTTAGCATATCAAGGCGTAATTGTATTTGATTCAAAAAGCACTGACTGCAACTTCCAAAAAAAATGAGGAATGTATAACAGGGGAAGTGTTACTTATAATTTTTGAAGTTGTTTGGTTATTACTTCATAATTGGCTTTTTCCTGTGGGGGGCCCTAGATTTTTCCCTTAGTCCTTAACTCTTTACCACACAACAAAATTTTAGATTGGTCCAAATTGAAAGCATTTGCAGACGACAAAATAAATGTGACTGAAAAATTGAAATTTGGTTTTGGAAGGGTAGAAAACATTGTGGGAAAGGGAGAAAATGCTGGTTACCAGCATTTTCTCCTTTTCCAACAATGTTTTCAAAAGGCTTCTTTCTCAGGGTCGTTAAAAGTTGGGATTGTGTGGTAATGGGTTAAATAAAAGAACTAGTAGTTCAGCCTCCTAGTGACACTGAGGAGGAATGTTCTTGAATGGGTAATGGGTAAAAGGGAAATAATCCTAACCAGCCTCTACTTGTTCCACAATATCTTCAACCCTGTCAAAGAATATATCATCTCTTGATTTTCTTAGCTATTTGGAAATGTTTTGAATGTGAATAGGTCTGAAAATATGGTCTCTGGCAGAGAGATAACCTTTGCACCCTCTCCCCAAACAGTCCCTGGTTTTTACGACCCTGAGATAGAAGCCTTTTGAAAACATTGTGGGAAAAGGAGAAAATGCTGGTAACCAGCATTTTCTCCTTTTCCCACAATGTTTTCTACCCTACTGGAAACAAATTTCAATTTTTGAGTAGTGTATATTTTGTCATCTGCAAGTGCTTTCAAGTTGGACCAGTCTAAAATTTTGTCGTTTGGTAAAGAGTTAAGCAAGAAAAGACTTGTGGCAATAACCATAGACATCAATTGTTGTCAGATTTTATGTGGTCAACCATAGGAATTCCTGTGACATCTTTTTTTTAAATGATTTTACAGACAGTGAAGGTAAAGACTGATGAGATTGTGGAGAATATACAAGAAAATGCTAATAATGGTCAAGTAATAACTAGTGCCTTAACCCATTACCACACAATCCCTACTTTTGACGCCCCTGAGAAAGAAGCCTTTAGAAAACATTGTGGGAAAAGGAGAAAATGCTGGTAACCAGCATTTTCTCCTTTTCCCACAATGTTTTCTACGCTTCCCAAGACAAATTTCAAATTTTGAGCCATACATAGGTTGTCGTCTGCAAATACTTTCAATTTGAACCAGTCTACAATTTTGTCGTTTGGTAAAGGGTTAAAAGTTTGGTACCTTCATAACCTTCATAGCCATAACATTGTAGTGATTTTGCCTCTTTGTTTTTTCTGTCAAAAATAGTCCACTTCCTTTTTGACATTTTGGCAGTCTAAGGGCATTATCTCCCGCTAGATGGCATTCTATAAATACTCATCTATCTTATCTGGGCATCCTGGGTACAGAACCGAACCACTTTCCTATGTGACAACCATTACTTTGAATTTCAAACTAAAATAAACGTTTACTCAATAAAACGCTACCTTGTGCAATTCACTCAGCTATAAATTCAGCAGTCTAGAGAAATCCGGAGCTAAAGCAGGTTGCATTTCTCCTGAAACGTATTTATAAAAGCTATTTCTGCATTACTATTTTATAGAGCGTAATATTACAGTCAGCCCGCTTTTGGGGCTAGTGATGCGTCATATAAGACGGTCGAATCTTCAAAGAATATGACATGCGCAGACAACGAGTCTAAGGGAAAAGAAGAGGCACCTTTGCTCCCACAATAAACTTTAGACTTTAATCACATTCTGTGGCCTAAAGATGGTTGTTTCTGTGTTAAATATAAGATTCTGATGTCAGTAGTCTTCTCCAATGCAAAAGTTTAGTTAATATTTTGAAAGTAAAGTATCATTTTGCACAAGGTTAATTTTTGAAGAAAACACTGTGGGAAAAGGAGAAAATGCTGGTTACCAGCATTTTCTCCTTTTCCCATAGTGTTTTCAAAAGGCTTCTTTCTCAGGGGCGTCAAAAGTAGGGATTGTGTGGTCATGGGTTAAAGTTGTTTATAAATTTATAAAAGCCTAAGATGGTCACTGAGTGATTGTTAGGGCGCTAAATAACTTGATCCATGCTTTGTGTAAAGGGAGATTAATGTATTTGCCAAAAGTATGGACTAATAATAGACTACTGCCATTTTTTTTTGGGTGTTAAAAGAACCATTCTACATAATGATTCAGTTGGTTTTAATATGAAATTGATTGCATGAATCCATTATCATGTTATGCCTTGTTTGGTATAATACATCTTAGAGATGCATTGAGCCGCTTTCTCAAGAGCATGGCTCATTTTGTTGATGTATAGAGTACTTTAACTCTTTACCAAACAACAAAAAATAGACTGGTCCAAATTGAAAGGATTTGCAGACAAGAAATTAAACATTACTGAAATAATGGTTTTTGTTTTGGATGGGGAAGAAAACATTGTGGGAAAAGGAGAAAATGCTGGTTACCAGCATTTTCTCCTTTTCCCACAATGTTTTCAAAAGGCTTCTTATACAGGGGTGTTAAAAGTCGTGATTGTGTGGTAAAGAGTTAAATTGCATTCTCAAGGCTGGTTTGGCAAAAACGTTGTTATGGCTAGAGTAATTACCTCCCTTGCATTTATGTAAATGCATTAGGCTTTTAGACTATGTTTTAACCCATTACCAAACGACAATATTTTAGACTAGTCCAAATTGAAAACATTTGCAGACGAAAAAATAAAAGTGACTGAAAAATTGAAATTTGTTTTGTGAAGGGTAGAAAACATTGTGGGAAAAGGAGAAAATGCTGGTTACCAGCATTTTCTCCTTTTCCCACAATGTTTTCTAAAGACTTCTTTCTCAGGGGCGTCAAAAGTAGGGATTGTGTGGTAATGGGTTAATACATGTGTAGATTTATAATCAAAAGTTAAAGCTGTTCTTTTCAGGCATAAATCTGGTTGTCTGAACTAAGAGATGGCTGCAAAAACTTCTGGCCATCTTCATTAATTTACATATTGTATGTGATAATGTGCTTATTACAACCTTTGTGAATTTAGATTTTGGATTTTTATCTTGCGCATAGCTTGCAAAGTACAATTTTAAGCTAGTAACTTTAAACTTCATTTATTATTAGATCAACTTAAAGCAAAGTGCACTGTGCAAGAACCATAACTCCATTCCCATTATTTTCAGTTATCTCCCTTTGTAAATTTAACTTTTGGATTTTCGTCAGGGGCATAACTTCCATAGTATAAAAAGCTAGTAACTTCAAACTTCATATTAGGATAGAGCACATTAAGGAGTAGTGCAGTGTGTACAAGAACCAAATTTGTATTTCCACTATTTTTTTATTCAGCTCTTACTTTTGTATTAAAACATTCTGCATTCTCTGACAAAAGAGCTATTTTGTGATAGAAAGATGGTGGGAGGTATGATCGCATTTAGTGATAGCCCTAGTTTGAATTTGTGCTAAAGAGATTATTTTATAAGACAGAGATGAGTAGAAAATACTATGTTGACAGTTCTCTAGAAAAGCTAAGGGGTGCCCGGACAATTCACTGACTTATTTATAGCACTTTGGTCATCTGCAGTAATGAACGGAAGCCACAACTATTGGATTGGTGTCACTTGCAGACCGATTGAAATTGCATCTCTGCATGACCAGTATCAATAGAAAATAGAATTATGCATCTTGTTTGAGAGTAAATCGATGCTGCAGGGAATAGATTATTACTGCTTTACTTCTTTACCAAACGAAAAAGTGGTGCAAATTGAAAGCATTTGCAGACGACAAAATAAAAGTAACTGAAAATTTGAAGTTTGTTGCGTGAAGGAAAAGGAGAAAATGCCAGCATTTATTCCTTTTCCCAACAATGTTTTCTAAAGGCTCCTTTCTCAGGGTCATTAAAAGTCGGGATTGTGTGGTAAAGGGTTAACCCTATACCAAACAACTGAGAGTTTTGATGACCTTGAGGAAGATAGCATTTGAAAACTTTGTGGCAAAAGGTGAAGATGATTGTGACCTGCATTTTTTCTATTTCCATAAATTTTTCTACTTTTTAAAAGACAATTGTCATATTTTGAGTTACAATCAATTTGTGGCATGCAAAATACTGTCAGTTTTGATAAATTTTGAATTTTGTTGTAAAGTTTTTGCAGTTTTCCAAGAATTTTTCTACTTGTTGAAAGACAATTTGTCATGTTTTGAGTTACAATCAATTTGTGGCCTGCAAAATACTCTCAGTTCTGATAAGTTTCGAATTTTGTTGTAAGGTCTTTGCAGTCTGTAGATCTACCAAAATTTTTGATTTGTCCAAAAAGAGAGCATGAACAGACAACAAATTATATGTAGCATAAATGATAGATTTGTCTGGAATTGAAAAAATATAGTGGGGAGAAAGGAAAAAAATGCTTATAACCAGCATTTCCTCTTTTATCCACATTGATTTTGAAAGCTAAGTAAATTCTTTCTGCAGATTGGTATTTAGACCCAAAAGTGTGTGGTTTAGATTTAGAAAGTCATGATTCTGTTTTAAGTCTTTACCATAATTATAATCCTGACTTTTAACAACCCTGAGAAAGAACCCTTTTGAAAACATTGTTGGAAAAGGAGAAAGTGCTGGTAACCAGCATTTTCTCCTTTTCCCACAATGTTTTCAACCCTTCCCAGACTAAATTTCAAGATTTCAATGACATTTATTTTCGTCGTCTCAAATGCTTTTGATTTGGACCGGGCTAAATTTCTTGTGTGTAAAGAGTTAAAAGAAGTCATTTGCACAAGGTAACAAGTTTGTGAATTCATTTTGAAGACTGCTTTAGAGAAAGGTTTCTATCCCCCTGCAGTAGACAATTATCTTAAAGAGTATCAACAACACAAAGGACCTGAAGCAAAAATATTTCAAGAAAAGGAAACATTTCTTTTTAATGACATAATGACATCAAAGCTAATTTTAGAAAAGGAACTATTGCTTGTGCCATTGTGTTGGTCCATCTCCCACAACATTTTCTGATAGAATCTGTTGAAAGCTATAAAGAAGTCTTACAAGTCTGGTAATGGATAAATGGACGGGAGGGCACTTCATGATGAACTTATAGCTTGTACCAATCCATCAACTTCCCATGGATAATTAGTTTAGCCTTGATATAGATGCAAGGACATTGATAGAAATAGTTTCCTGTCTGTTATAGGTTACAATCATGTAAACATGGGGAAAGGGGTGTTAACTCTTTGCCAAACGACAAAATTTTAGACTGGTCCCATTTGAAAGCATATGCAGACGACAAAAGTAACAAAAGTGAAAGTGAAAATTTGAAAGTTGTTTTGGGAAGAGTAGAAAACATTGTGGGAAAAGGAGAAAATGCTGGTTACCAACATTTTCTCCTTTTCCCACAATGTTTTCAAAAGGCTTCGTTCACAGGGTCATTAAAAGTCGGGATTGTGTGGTAAAGGGTTAACTCTTTGCCACACAATAAAGAGTTTTATGTCCCAAGGCAAGAGGCTGCTTGAAAAGACTGTAAGAAAAATAGAAGATGCTGGTAACCAGCACTTTCTCATTTTCCCCTCAAATCATTTTTTACCCTTTCATAGACAAATTTCAAAATTTCAGCCACATTTGATTTGCCTCTGTAAATTCTTTCAGTTTGGACCAGTCTAAAATTTTTTGATAAGGTAAACGGGGAAAAAGTTTCATTTCTTGGATTTTTGTGCCATCTGAATGGTTACATGAGCTTTTTTCTGGTGACATTTTGTCAGTGATAATTTTGAAATTAATAGCAAAAAGTAGGTTTCATTTTTCATTGAGTGAAAATGTCCATTTCATCTTTTTTGGACATAACTACATAAACTATTAGGACTTTCCAAATTTAACCCTTTACCAGACGACAAAAATTTAGACTGGTCCGAGTTGAAAGCATTTGCAGACGACAATTTCAGTGTGGCTCGAATGGTGTAATTTTTCTCTGATAGAGTAGAAAATATTGATGGAAAAGGAGAAAATGCTGGTTACTAGCATTTTCTTCTTTTCCAACAATGTTTTCAAAAGGCTTCTTTTCCATGAGCGTCAAAAGTCGGCATTGTGTGGTAAAGGGTTAAAGTCTTAACATGCAGTATATTTGGAGTAGCTCCATTTATGGAAATTGTTTTGGAAAAGGTAGTAGACATGGTGGGGAAAAAGGGCAAATGCTGTTTATCAGCATGTTTTCCTTTTCCTACAACATCTTTAATATCTTATTTCTAGGGAGTTCTTAAAACCTGGAAATGTTTTGTAAAGGCTAAAAGCCCATTTCGATGGGTGAAAGCAACACTGTCCTAAGTGCCTATACAAAGTATAGGCACTTAGGATAGTGTTGCACTCACCCATCGATTTACCAAAGAGTCATGTATGTTTCGAAAGCCTTGAGGTAGAGGGCTTTTGAAAATGTTTTGGAAAAAGGAGAGAAGACTGGTAAGCAACAACTCTTAACATATTTTCAGATATTTTCTACATTTCTATGGCAAATTTCACCATCGTACGAAAAATGTATTTATCTCCTGCAAATGAATTTTAATTGACAAATCTAAATTGCTGTCTTCTAGTAAAAAACTAAAAACAATTATGCTGGACCGTAGGACTTTTAGCCTCAGAAATTGCCTTTTATTGATTTTGAGCATTACTTTTCTCATTAACACCTGTAAATCTCTAAAGGTGTGCTAAAGACCCAAGCTTTAAGAGTTAAATGAGTCAATCAATACAGAAAGTTACTTGCAGTCAGGGAACCAACCATTATAAAGCATTGTATTGTGATAGAATGGCTGCCCCTAGTGTCTAAATGTATTGAACTAAATTTCATTGTGTCTGTAAAAAATTTACTGCAAACTTTTTTCAAGAGGTAAGGAGTTACATGTATTACCTAAATTACCTCTAAACAAGTTAAAAAAGGAAGAGGTGCTTTTGTATTTCGTCACCTATTGCCGAATCAAAATAAAAAAACAAGAAGTGTTCTGAAAGAGTTTGCCTGTTTTTGCAGGGAACCATGCAACTGACTACTTCTGTTTTTTGCTTGACCTTCTGTTGACCCTTTCAGCATCCATTAAATTTGTTTGAGGAAGTTTTTCTGTTGTTGGATGTCTGGTGTGGGAAACTCTTTACATCATTCACAAAACTGCCCATTAGACAGTTGCTTATAAAACTATAACTATAATGAATCGAAAGAATAGAAATTGAGAATGGCCTTATTCTGTGACCAACCAGTCATAGTCATTTTCTCAAAAATGTTCATAATCTGATAATAACACAAAATCCTGATTGGCTGAACCAAAAGGGATAACCAATCGGAAGTATTGTTACTTTCCAAATTTAGACTAAGACTAAGAATGAAGCCAAAAATGATTGGTGAATATGACCCTTAATCCTGTCTACGACCCTAGATTCTGTCTGACATGTGTGCTTGAATTGATATCATAATTGTTACCAAGGAATGCTTGATTTAGGTTGAGCAGTTAAACACTGGATTTGTCGCCAAGTTTTTGCTATGAACATTTGGGTTGCTGTTGGGAGTGTTTAACTGGCAGCATTGAACTGAAGTGTTAGAATCCATTGTACAGCTGAGACCTTGGGAACTGCATCAATAATTGTACTGTAGGCTTAACTGTAATAAAGCTGAAATACTGTGGAAAACAGTAAAACATCATTCAAAATAAGAAGACATTGTAACTCCATAATTATAATGAAATAGATCAAGTATGACTTGGATAGGAAGCCAGTGAAGAAAAAGATTTGAAGGATGAACTATTTGCTCATAAATTATACAAGTGTTTTCAACATACTGTAGAGGTGTAAAAGATTTCACGATTTCAGGAAAGGGAGTGGTTTACATTTTTTCATGGCTGCATTGTACTGTTTGGCAAGGTTTGAACTGGAATTAGACTCTGGAGATTTGAATGAGTTGATAGCCCTTTTAGCTGGCACATGGTTGCCTCTTAAAATTATGGTACAAAAAAGTAGAGTTATGGTACAAAATTTGTTATTTTCTCCTTGCATTATTGTTTACTAAGTAAGTGCGCCCAATATGACCTAAGTTGTCAACGGGCCTTAAAACACTATTCATTCATTCATCCATCCATCCATCCATATTTTACTTTATTGTGTTTATCCCTCAGCTCCTTCAGATGTAGTAGTTCACTAAAAATACCCTGCCAGAGGTGTGGAAAATTATCGACTACAAAAAATAGCAGAGAAATATAATGGCTTTTCCGTGATGAGAAGGTGCTGAGAATAGCGGCATCTGAAGTAATCCCAGTCAGATTGATATAATGTGATTATATGATTGTTCAGAGTTTCCCGAGCACTTTTTATCAGATTTCTTTTTCAGTTTTAGTGGTAGCAACCAGTTTAAGTCAACCAGAAGACAATTTTAGACCTGTCCAAATCCAAAGATTTGTAGTTGAAAATTAGATATGGTTAAATGGCTAATTTTAATGAAGAAGATAGTCAGTTATGACTGCACTACTATGGTCCTGCGATGTGAAAAAATGGTAACTGAGTGACTACAGTTTTAAACAATTAAAGATTATTGTGACCCAGCTATGATTTATTCTGACCTGCAATAAATGTATACGGTCATTATGGATTCATGCTCACAGTGTCACATCTTTGCAGTAGTTAACTAAAATTCACCATGATTTCAGAAACTTGGAAGTAGGGAGACCAAATCTGACCGTGGAACCTGGGTGCTGCAAGACAAACTAAGAGAGATAATGTGTTGATCAAGATTTTGATGGAAATTGATTATCAGAAGATTCATCGATTATCATTATTTCAAGGCTGATGACTGAGCTAATGTGGCTTGGCTAAAAATAACAACCAACTGACATTCATCAGGAAATCAGCCATTTATCAGCAGCTGTATGCTAAATCACTTCTTAAACATCATGTTATGATGAGGTGTCAGTCATCTTTGCACCATGTCTAGCAAAATTATGTTGCTGCCAATATTAACCTTGCCTTGTGAAAGGAGAGGTAACTTGCTTTTGCCAATTTGAAGATGTACCGTAATCTAGAGGTTGCCAGTTTGATTCCTTGCTTAGTCTTATGTCCTTAACCCTTTACCACATGGCAAAATTTTAGACCCATCCAAATTCAAAGCATTTGCAGATGAGAATTTTAAAGTGGCTCAAATCAAGCAACTTTTCTTTGATTGTCTAGAAAACTTTGTGGGAAAGGGAGAAAATGCTGGTTACCAGCATTTTCTCCTTTTCCCACAATGTTTTCAAAGGTTTCTTTCTCAGAGTCGTCATTGTGTGGTAAAGGGTTAAATGTAAAGATAGTGGAGGAAAAATAGCCTGCATATCTTGTTCTTGGTCTCCCCAGTCATACAACCAAGGAAAATTGAATTTACGAAATAAAAAAAAAAATCACCTCTTTTATGATTATTATTTTTTTTACTGGAAATGACTAAGTGAATGTTGAGACGCGCGACTAATTTGATTGGAATGTGGCGCAATATACTGGACCAAAAAGGTGCAGTACCAAATGGCACAATATAATATGGAAAATGACTGTGAATTTGTATCTCATAGTGTAAGGGTTAATGTAAAACATTCACTTTTGAACCCAACTCTATGAGTTTGTCAAAATATGTTTTCTGCCAGATAAAGGATGAAGATTGATGTTCTTGTTTCAGGTATAGTAGTTATCTACAAAACACAGAGGTGAAAATTTAATTACCATCTGCCAAATAATCAGGTTCTCACCATTTTGGTTTTATCCTGCTCTCACAGTATTGATGGTTTTTGTTTGGCATGAAAAACACACCACAGGCAAAATGTGTTGTATTGTTGCTCAGAAATCCGGGGATTTTGTTCGTAGATTACATTAGCAAATATGATCTGCTTTCTTCTCTTTGCAAACAGTTAAATGATTTTACTTTGAATTCTATCTCTGTAGTAAATACTGTGAAATCAAAATTGATTTATCCTTTACTAAATGATACCTAGTTTTAACAACCAAGAAGAAGAAGCCTTTAACTCATTACCAAATGACAATATTTTGGGCTTGTCCAAATCGAAAGCATTTGCAGACGACAAAATAAAAGTGATGCAAAATTTTAAATTTGTTTTCTGAAGGGTAGAAAACAATGTGGGAAAAGGAGAAAATGCTGGTTACTAACATTTTCTCCTTTACCCACAATGTTTTCTAAAGGCTTCTTTCCCAGGATCATCAAAAGTAGGGATTGTGTGGTAATGGGTTATTTCAATGGGCGCCATTAGGAAGCATTATGACAAGGGGAAAACAATTTCAGAATCTGTCAGATATTTCTGGCTTTGACCATGTCAAGTAAATGCAAATATGGAATCATGAAAGGCTAAAGTATTTGCTACAATAGACTATATGCTATTGACCTAATGTAAAACTTTGTAGTGCCCTATTTGGAATTCGAGTGTTTTGGAAACCTTGGTCTGCTGCAGCACTTTAAATGTTTCAACTTTCTCACAAGTGTCAGTGTTTTTTGACATGCTTACTAGATTTCAAAATTAAGTTGATAATTATATAATGCTGGTCATTTCTTACCAGTTGATAATTATATAATACTGGTCATTTCTTACCTTGCCACAGCCCAAAATTAAACTGAAGCCCTTTCGATAGCATTGTTCAGGTTGTGTAGCACGTGATGTTTGGGTCGCTGATTTTTTTGGGAAAAAAAAAACCATCAAGGTAATATCATAGTTCTGTAATCTGTGTCGATGTTGTCATGGTGCAAAAACTTTGACATTTTATAGTACCTTTGTCAGTACAGAAGGTATTTTACTTAACCCATTACCACACAATCCCTTATGTTACTTTTGACGCCCCACAGAATGAAGCCTTTAGAAAACATTGTCGGAAAGGAGAAAATGCTGGTAACCAGCATTTTCTCCTTTTCCCACAATGTTTTCTACCCTTCACAAAACAAATTTCAAATTTTCATTCACTTTTATTTTGTTGTCTGCAAATACTTTCAATTTGGACCAGTCTAAAATTTTGTCTTTTGGTAATGGGTTAACCCTTGGTTACCAGCATTCTCTCCTTTTCCCACAATGTTTTCAAAAGGCCTTTCTCATGGTCGTTAAAAGTCGTCATTGTGTGGTAAAGGGTTAAAAGTAAGACTTGTTGTTGTCTATCAAAAGGGGAACCTATATAACAGGGACAGATAACCATTAATTAAAATATTCAACTTGAAATTTTCACAGAAAATCAATCTGTCTAAAAGCAACCACAGCTGAGCATAATGGCCCCTGACTTTTGGATGCTCTTGTATGAACTCGCTATGTAATCTATAGACTGGTCCAAATTCAAAGCATTAGCAGACAACAAAATAAATGTGACTGAAAAATCGAAAATTGATTTGGGAAGGTTAGAAAACATTGTGGGAAAAGAAGAAAATGCAGGTAACCAGCATTTTTTGCTATTATCAATGTGTTTTTAAAATGCGTCTTCCACGGGTCGTTAAAACCCAGGGTTTTCTGGTAAAGGGTTAACTCTTTACCACACGAGAAAGTTTTAGACCAGTCCAAATTGAAAGCATTTGCAGACGTCTAAATAATGGTGACTGAAAAATTGAAATTTGTTCTGGGAAGGGTAGAAAACACTGTGGGAAAAGGAGAAAATGCTGGTTACCAGCATTTTCTCCTTTTCCCACAGTGTTTTCAAAAGGCTTCTTTCTTAGGGGCGTCAAAAGTAGGGATTGTGTGGTAATGGGTTAAATATGGATAGCATTAGTAGACATAAAGCATGATAATGCTCCAAGTCTAGTCGTTATCTCTTAACCCTTTACTCCACAGATACTCATTTCTACGCATTGCTTGTAGGAGCCTTTGGAAAACATTGGGGCAAAAGGTGAAATTGCTCGTAACGAGCAATTTCACCTTTTGTCACAATGTTTATTATGCTATCAAAAGGTGTCATATATCCATAAAAAACGGCTTCATCCTTGTTGTTATTTAGGGTCAGTGAGAGATACCGTAGAAATGCCTTATGGGGTAAAGGGTTAACTTCCACCCAGGAATGCATCAGTATTCCCATTGTATTTTCAGTTATAGCTTCGGTTTTTTTCATAAAAGGTATGCAAACTAAAGCCTGTATGTTGATAACAGCTGGAAAGTATATACAATCACACAAATGACAAAATTCTGGGAAATATTCCTTGAACTAATGTCTTAAAAAGTGGATTAACTGGTCAGCATGATATATTGACAATAACCATGGTGACCTGCAACTGACCACTGGGAAACCAATGACAAATAATTGGTACCACAGAAGACGAAGTTTTTGTCCTGGCGGTTACTCTTTGTCTAATAATCGTAGGCCACTTCTACCATTCTTAAGACCGTTCTTTGTCTTATTCTCCAGAATTTTTCCACATTTGTAAGTAACACAACTTCTGATTGGTTAAACCATTCGGTTTAGCCAATCAAAAGTTGTGTTACTTACAAATATAGAAAACCTTGGAGAGTAAGACTAAGAATATTCTCAAGAATGGTTTGGTGAATACGGGCCTTGACATTTAATGATTTTGCAGAAGAAGGCCTTTGAAAACTTAAGTATAAGTATCCAGCATTTGGCGTTTTCCCACAATTTTTTCTACCCCTCAAAAGAGAATTTCAGTTTTTGATTATTATTCAGCTTGAGTTTAATTATTTGTCTACAGAAGCTTCAAGCTCGTATATGTCTAAAATGCCTACATGTAAAGCTAATTCCCTTCTTAACTCTTTACCACACAGTCACAGCTTTTAATGACTCTGAGAAAAAAAAGCTTTTTAAAAACATTGTAGGAAAAGGAGAAAATGCTGGTAACCAGCATTTTCTCCTTTTCCCACAATGATTTTTACCCATCCCAAACGAAATTTAAAGTTTGCTGTCACATTTATTGTGTCGTCTGCACATGCTTTCAGTTTGGACCAGTCCATAATTTTGTCATTTGGTAAAGGGTTAACTCATTACCGAACATCAATATTTTGAACTGAAAGCATTTGCAGACGACAAATTGAAACCAATGATGACTTCTGTCTTTGATATGGTACCAGCATTTTCTCCGGTACCCACAGTATATTTAAAAGCCTTCTCTCACAAGGTCATTGAAACTCGTGATGGTTTGTTTAGCCCATTACCACACAATCCCTACTTTTGACGCCCCTGAGAAAGAAGCCCTTTGAAAACACCGTGGGAAAAGGAGAAAATGCTGGTAACCAGCATTTTCTGCTTTTCCTACAGTGTTTTCTACCTTTCCCAGAACAAATTTCAATTTTTCATTCACCTTTATTTTGTCGTCTGCAAATGCTTTCAATTTGAACCAGTCTAAAATTTTGTCGTGTGGTAAAGAGTTAGGGTTGATTGTAAGTTGAGGGTCCTTTTCTTATTATAGCTTCCAATACATCCATCATTTATAAATAGACTAATGTGACAAAGTAGGTGATAACGAATAATTATTGCCTAGTCTCGGACCTTTACCGACAATTTCATGGTGTGACGACCCTAAGCCAGGTCTTGAAAACATTGTAGGTAACAAGCATTTGCTCCTTTTCCTACAATGATAATAATTATTAGGGTAGTGTCATTCAGAGTAGATATACTTTTTTACCGTACAACAAAATTGGAGATTCATCATCATTTAACCCTTTAACTCATAAGGCATTTCTATCGTATCTCTAATTGACCCTAAATAACAGCAAGGATGAAGCCATTTCTTATGTGTATATGACACCTTTTGATAGTGTAGAAAACATTGTGACAAAAGGTGAAATTGCTCGTCAAGGCTCCTACAAGCAATGCGTAGAAGTGAGTATCTATGGAGTAAAGGGTTAAAGCCAACTCTTTTACCAAACAACTAAACTTTAGACTTTTAGAAGTGAAAGCATTTTTCCTGTTGACAAAATGAATGTGACTCAAAGTATGAAATTTGGATTGTTAGAAGGATTACCAACTTTCCACTTTCCTCCTTTTCCTATAATGTTTTCAAAAGCTGTATTCCTTAAGGTTGTTAAAACTTGGGATTGTTTGTTAAAGTGTTTACTTCTTTCCTCAAGATTGTTAGAATACCAAATTGTTGGGTACAGCATCAATAAGAATAGACAACTTAGAGGAATCAGGTTGAGAAAATGATCACTCGCTATTATTTTGTGCCAAATTCATCATCAGTTATATTAATGAGATATTATATGTATCTTTTTTTGTCTAAGCTGTATTCTCATTTCCTGGAATATGCTCCCATATCTTGTCAGTTTTGGTGTTTTTTTTCTGATAAAGTAAGGAGCTTGTAACAAGGTCGGGCCATTGTACCGGTAGTTTAGACTGTTAAATTTGTTACATGGAAATGCTATATGATACTTTATAGTAAGACTAAGTGTTGAGATGTCCTTGGCATGTCACTGCAGAACCAAGCTTAATAATAGTAAAATTCTAGTGAAGAAGCAGGAATAGTTGAAATAAGCAAGGGCATGGTTTACAACAATATTACTCAACTTGAAAACAAAATTGCACTGTGATACCATGCTGTTGCCCTGGATCGATCAGGGCAACAGCAGTATCACAGTGTTGTATTTTAGCAGAACACTCAAAAGTAACTTAGACGGGAGGGGATGCTGTTTAGGAGAGATTATATCAAAATGATGTTAATGGAGGAAAGATGATTAGAGCCATTGATGAAGGGTTGAGGTGACTGAGGATAAAACTATATACTGATAGTATCTGTTTCCCAAAGGATGTGTGTGAGCTAATTATAGTATACCTTTTTGTATATGATGATGGAAGCATTCAGAAAGTTAATTAGAATACTTGGAACTATAATTAGCCCAGAATTTTCTGGTGCTAATTTCAGGGTTAAAGGTTGACAAATCTCGAAAAGTAAATTTTATGAAGCTGTCTATCTTTATTTGCATTCCCTTTCTCTTTACTATTTTATTTGTGGTCTAAAATAGAAACTTTAGACCTCTGTCTGTATTCGTCAACCATTCTTAAGTAATTTTTTTGTCTTATTCTCTAGAATTTTCTAAATTTGAAAGTAACACAAGATCTGATTGGCTAAACCAAATCCATTTGGTTTAGCCAATCAGAACTTGTGTTACTTTCAAAATTTAGGATTTGACAAAGACCAATCTTAACTCATTACCAAACGACAATATTTTAGGCTTGTCCAAATCGAAAGCATTTGCAGATGACAAAATAAAAGTGGCTGAAATTTTGAAATTTGTTTTGTGAAGGGTAGAAAACGTTGTGGAAAAAGGAGAAAATGCTGGTTACCAGCATTTTCTCCTTTTCCCACAATGTTTTCTAATGGCTTCTTTCTCATGGGCGTCAAAAGTAGGGATTGTGTGGTAATGGGTTAAGAATAGTAGGTGAATACAGGCCCTAGTTTACGCTAAAGCTGAACATGATTGTTGTTTGCAACCATCTTGTTCATTACAAGCATTTTTCCATATGCCTCTAAATGTTTAGGCCTGCCTGTTCATTCTGCATGTTTTTATTCAATCTGATTGTGATATACACCATTCTTGAAAGGAACTAAAGCTGTCTTACGCTAGCTGTGGGTCCTGTGTGGCTCAGTGGTAAAGTGTAGGACTCGTGACCTGGAGGTCCCAGGTTCGAGCCTCGCTGGCTCCACTGGGTTTTTTTCACAGGAGTGTCCTTAGGCAAGACACTCCAGAACCTAGCCTAGTATTGGTGGAACCCAGGAAACATATGTGAACTGTCGCTGGGATATGACTGAAATACTGTTGAAAGCGGCGTAAAAAACACCAATAAACTTACGCTAGCTAAACATGCTTAAAATTCATAGCTTTATATGTTTATGGGTCACATGGTACTAACAGACAACTTTGTATCTGTCACAATTGGCTGCATGTAAGTCACATGACATTATACACTGATATTTCTCTTTTCAGGTGCTACAAAAGAGATTGGTACTGCCTTAACAAGGTTATGTCTCAGACACAAGGCCATTGAATCTAAATTGAAAAAATTTACAGGGTAAGGAAGTTGATTTTTTTTTTCTGTATGATTAACTCTTTGATTAACCACAAAAATCCAAGGTTTAACAACCCTGAAGATGAAGCCTATAGAAATCATTTTGGGAAAAGGAGAAAATGCTGGTAAACCCGGCATATTTCTCCTTTTCCGACAATGTTTTCTACCCTTTCTAAGACGAATTGCATTATTTGGGCTACATCTATATTCATATCTGCAAATGCTTTAAGTTTTGACAATTCTGTGTTTTCCTTGTGTGGTATAGAGTTTTAAACTCTTTGTCTTCTGAAACATATTTGCTGCAGACTTCTTTGAAAACATCCTTGCAACATATGGATAATCAAGGTGAACAGAGGTGTGATATGTATTTATTGTTCAAAATATTGAAATTTGAAAATGTCTTTGCAAAAAAAACCAGCTAATGCTTTCTTAAAGTAATAACAGTACTCCCTTTGCCATAATGTTTTCAGAAATTTTGCTTGAAGCTGTAAAAAATCGTCACTTGGAAAAAAGACAGATTTATGTTGTCATGTGTCATATCTTGACAAATAAAAAGAACCCAGACAGCCTCTAACTCCATTTTTAGTATCAACTATGGAGTATTAACACTTTTCAATGCCAATTGAATTAATATGACTTTTTCTGCATAGCTGAAGGTGCTGACTTTTGACCTCCTTTTTATACGCCCGTCGAAGACGGGACGTATTATGGGATCACCCATGGCGGGCAGCGTCCCCTTCTGTGTCCGGAGCATAACTTGGTCATCTCTGGTCCGATTGACCTTGAAACTTGGCAGTTGTGTTTGTTGCAATAATACGGAGTGCAGTGCAAAAGAACCATAACTCTACCTAGTGCTGTCTTTGAGTTATTTCCCTTTGATCATCATTTTAACAGCATTTTCTGCTTGTCCGGAGCATAACTTTGTCATCTCTGGTCCGATTGACTTGAAACTTGGCAGTTGTGTTTGTTGCAATAATACGGAGTGCAGTGCAAAAGAACCGTAACTCTACAACATGCTGCTTTGGAGTTATTTCCCTTTGATCGTCATTTTAACAGCATTGTCTGCTTGTCCGGTGCATAACTTTGTTATCTCTGGTCCGATTGACTTGAAACTTGGCATTTGTGTTTGTTGCAATGATACAGAGTGCAGTGCATAAGAATCATAATCTGCTGCACTGCTATTTTCCTCTACCTGCCCTATACGATTAGTTTTCCCCCTTGACCCAAGTTACTCTTGGTTTTAAGATGCCCTTTGAATGGCACTATCACACACGACCTAAGTTTTATAGTCTAATTTGAAAAACTTTAGGTATTTTAAGCTGGCAAGCTGTTAGAATCAAACTCACACCCTTAAATATCCCAAGATTAAGTTAATTTTGTGCTCTACCAATAACCCATTACCACACAATCCCTACTCTTGACGGCCCTGAGAAAGAAGCCTTTAGAAAACATTGTGGGAAGAGGAGAAAATGCTGGTAACCAGCATTTTCTCCTTTTCCCACAATGCTTTCTACCCTTCACAAAAGAAATTTTAAATTTTTAGTCACTTTCATTTTGTTGTCTGCAAATGCTTTCGATTTGGACATACCTAAAATTTTGTCATTTGGTAATAAGTTGAGCTTATCCGGCCGAGTGTGAAATGATCTTTATACATGCAGCCTTGAAATATGCAGATCCCTATCTCTGTACTGATCATATGTCTACTAGATATAAGGTCATGTATGTATGCAGCAGCAGTGTGAGGAAGCAGACAGCAAGTGCAAAGGTAGTTTTTAACCCATAACCACACAATCCCTACTTTTGACACCCCTGAGAAAGAAGCCTTTAGAAAACATTGTGGGAAAAGGAGAAAATGCTGGTAACCAGCATTTTCTCCTTTTCCCACAGTGTTTTCTACCCTTCACAAGACAAATTTCAATTTTTCAGTCACTTTTATTTTGTCGTCTGCAAATGCTTTCAATTTGGACAATCCTAAAATTTTGTCGTTTGGTAATGAGTTAAGAAACATCAAGAAATTTAGAATGTAGATGCAGGGGCATAGAAGAAGGGCAGTCCTGTTGAGGGACTTGTGGAAGAAGAAATTGGAAAACGTTGCAGAACAAGGAGAAAATGCTGCATACCAGTTTACAAACATTTTCACATTGTACTGTTTTCATATGCTGTCAACCAATTTTGTCTCCTTTACCAACAATGTTTCCTACCATTTCAAAGACAACTTCAACCCTTTACGACAAAATTTTAGACTGGTCTAAATTGAGAGCTCTAGTAGACAACATAAATGTAATTCAAAAATTGAAATTTGTTTCGAATAGGGTAGAAAACAATTTGGAAAAAGAAGAAAATGCTAGTTACCAGCATTTTTAGTGCTACTGGCCTTTGGCCAGCAGGCTTATGTCATGGCCTTGTGTTCTTCGTCTGTCTGTCCGTGCTTGCAAGCATGCGTTAACTTTTATTTCAAACATCTTCTTGTCTGAAACTACCCATCCAATTTTGATGAAACTTCACAAAAATGATGCTATCATGGTCCTCTTCAGAATTTTTTGAAAGAATTTGATTCCTTCAAAGACTCTGGTTGCCATGGCAACAAAACTTAAAAAAATGGAAATCTTTGAAAATCTTCTTGTCTGAAACCATAAGGCCTAAGGTAGAAAATGGTGCAGGATTTTAAGGAGAAAATGCTGGATACAAACAGCCACATCTTACTTTTTTTTGTTGTTGTCTGCAAATAGTGTTAATTTGAGGAAGGCTAGAATTGGAAGGGTTATAAAAATGGCAGGCTTTTGAGCTCAAGTCACCACTGACATGGGTTTAACCCTTTCCTAAACGACAAACTTTTGGACTAGACCAAATTGAAAGCATTTGCAGATGACAATTCAACTCTTGCTGAAAAGATGATTTCTGTCTATGATAGGGTAGAAAACATTGTGGGAAAAGGAGAAAATGCTGGTTACCAGCATTTTCTCCTTTTCCCACGATGTTTTCAAAAGGCTATTATTCCAGACCCGTAAAAACCAGGGATTGTTTGGGAAAGGGTTAATAGAATCAAGGTATCAAAAAGGTAATACATGTATTGTTTTCATGTTTTCCTTTCTTTAGCACACAAGGACATGAAACATTTGATCCCCAATTAAAAACAAATTATTTTTAAGCATGCAATTCTAAATGTTAAGAAAAATTGGAGAAGTGCATTGTAGAAAAAAAAGGTTTGACATGTTAGTTGCCTGCACATAATACTTTTGTATGAGACTGCATTTTTAAAGGCATCATGAAATACTGGTGAACCACATTTTCTCCTTTTTCCCCAGTGTTTTCTTACTTTTTAGGGACAAAATCATCAATTTAGCCTCATTTGATGTCTTGTGCTTTTGACAAGCCTAAAAGGATGTTGTTTGGTAGATACATGTAGTTCACTCTTTACCACCCTTGTCCTCCCGACGTTTAACTTACCCTGAAAGAAGAAGCCTGTAGAAAATATTGTGGGAAAAGTTAACTCTTACCACCCAATCCCGACTTTTAACTACCCAGAGAGAGAAGCCCATAGGAAATATTGTGGGAAAAGGAGAAAATGCTGGGTACCAGCATTTTCTCCTTTTCCCACAATATTTTCTATGATTTCAAAGTCAGAAATCATCCCATTATCAAGATTTGATTCGTTGTCTGCAGATGCTTCAAATTTGGTCCAGTCCAAAAATTTAACATTTGGTAGACAGTTAATTCATACCTTCATGATAATGTGAATATTTTTTCAGGTATCGTGTCATTTTTGATATGTAAAGTTCGATGCCTGTGTGACTGTCAGGTTAGAATACAATATACTAACAACTTTTTCCTCTCTGTTTCAGAACTATTTTAGACAACATTGTCACCCCTCTCCAAGAGTCCATGGAGGACTGGAAAAAAGTTGTTGTACAGTTAGATAAAGATCATGCAAAAGGTAAGTGTTGATCATTTGGTTCATAAATTCTGTCTTTCACTCTAAATTACAAATTATTTCATTTTTTAACCCTTTCTCAAACAACAAATTTTAGACTCTTCCAATCTGAAAGAGTTTGCAGACAACAATTTGAAATTTGATGAAAATTTTAGAAAGTTCTCCTAAAGGGTAGAAAACACTGTGGGAAAAGGAGAAATTGCTCGTTACGAGCAATTTCTCCTTTTCCCACAGTGTTTTCAAAAGACTTGTACTTCAGACACGTGAAAACCAGGGCTTGTTTGGTAAAGGGTTAAAGCAATTAATAAACAGTTTCAGTACAAAGTTAAGTGGAGAGAGAGAGAGAGAGAGACGGACAGACAGACAGACTGGGAGAGAGGGCAGGAGAATGTATTTGGGTCTCAGGCAAGAGATTCCAACTAAGATCCAATATGGTGTTTAATGTAGTGTAAAAATTTCTGATTGGGAAGCCAACAGCCTGAAAGAAATATTGCGATGGTAAAATAATAATGGTTATGCATAATTGAAACAGGTTTATGATGTATTTTACAGCCAGCCCCTGGTTTAGTGTGTCTTTTTATGTTTAACTGATCACTCTATGAATATAACTTTTTACTCTTTTGAATGTGGTCCAATGTTAAAAGCATTGTTGAAAAAAGAGCTCATACATATAGCAAGCAGACGTTGCTTCTTTTCCCAAGTTTTTCTTCTGTACTGCAAGACTGTTCTCAATGCAATATGACTTGCTATTTTTTTTTTCTTCTAGAATTTAGATCCAACTGTAACCTTCATTTTCTCTATGGAAAATTATCTTTTCCACAAGCAGTTAGGCAGTATACTGACTTGTTATCCCCCATCGGGGGGTGGGGGGTGGGGTGGGGGGGACAGTGGAATATACTGGTAGTTTTATGTTGTCATCTGCAAATGTGTTTTCGGTTTGGACAAGTCTAAAATTTTGTTGTTTGGTAATAATTTTTCCTTAGAAACAGTACAAATTTTCTCTCCTTGTTTTTGATTTGTCAAAATTTAGCTTTAGGCATTAACTCATTACCGCAGTTAGGCAGTATACTGACTTGTTATCCCCCATCGGGGGGTGGGGAGGGGGGGACAGTGGAATATACTGGTAGTTTTATGTTGTCATCTGCAAATGTGTTTTCGATTTGGACAAGTCTAAAATTTTGTTGTTTGGTAATAATTTTTCCTTAGAAACAGTACAAATTTTCTCTCCTTGTTTTTGATTTGTCAAAATTTAGCTTTAGGCATTAACTCATTACCACACGACAAAATCTTAGGCTTCTCCAAATCAAAAGCCTTTGCAGACACCAAAATAAAAGTGTTTGGAAATTTAAAATTTGTTTTGTAAAGGATAGAAAACATTGTGGGAAAAGGAGAAAATGCTGGATACCAGCATTTTCTCCTTTTCCCACAATGTTTTCTAAAGGCTTCTTTCTCAGGGGTGTCAAAAGTAGGGATTGTGTGGTAATGGGTTAAGGGACAAAGCATAAATTTGGTTCTTCTGTAAACAGTAGAGATCAAGATCAGACCGCTCATGAAGTCTATTCTTAGATCTACTCTGTCATGTATTTTATAAAATCCTTTTGGCCACGACTTACATGACATTGCAATATGTGAATGTTATTTTTTCTCATGACTTTAAAAATCTGTTCACTGGGATTTAGTTATCGGTGGTGAGCTTCCTTCCAGTACAAGTTAGGATAATCAGAAACTGGGGAATGAATTAACCCTTTACTCCATAGATACTCATTTCTACGCATTGCTTGTAGGAGCCTTTAGAAAACATGGTGGCAAAAGGTGAAATCACTCGTTACGAGCAATTTCACCTTTTGCCACAATGTTTTCTATGCTATCAAAAGGTGTCATATACACATAAAGAAACGGCTTCATCCTTGCTGTTATTTAGGGTCAATTAGAGATACCATAGAAATGCGTTATGGAGTAAAGAGTTAACTCTTTACCACACAATCCAGACCTTTCACGACCTTGAGAAAGAAGCTTTCTGAAAACATTGTGGAAAAAGGAGAAAATGCTGGTATCCAGCATTTTCTCCTTTTCCCACAATGTTTTCTGCCCTTCCAAAATCAAAATTCAATTTTTAAGTCACATTTATTTTGTCGTCTGCCAGTGCTTTGAATTTGGACTACTGGTAGTCCAAAATTTTGTCGTTTGGTAAAGACTTAAATGAAAGAACTATTTTTCCATTTGTTACACTACTTGTACCACTTGCATATTCAGTCACAATTTTTCTTGCTTCCAGCTTACGCTAGAATGAAATTCTTGCAATATATCCAATTTGGAAAAGTACTAATATTTTATGCTGACAACCAAAAGTTGTCCTTATTAAAAAAATTAAAGTTCTATTTAAAAAGACTTTCAGTTTTCTATTTTTCATTCCAGAATATAAAAGAGCGAGATTAGAAATAAAGAAATGTGCTGCAGACACAGCTAAATTACAGAAAAAAGTGAAAAAAGGTATGTTGCCATGGTATTCTTCTTAAAAAAAGTGATATGATCTTGCTTATAATTTCTTACATTGTCTTTTCCTCGCCTTTCTTTTTTGTTTTGTGGCTGTAACTTTTTTGTATGGTACATGCAAGGAACCATCTTTTCTACTCTGCTGTTTTGTTTTTGTATTGTCATGTTTTTTTCTTTTCCATTTGATGCGGTTTTTGTTGCAGTTCGTCATGTTATTGTCTAAATTTCTTTTCCTTATGAATGTCCCTTTTTGTTCTTTATTTTTCTTTTGCCTTTTGATATTTTCTTCCTGGTGGTTTAACTCTTTTAACCCTTTCCCAAATGACAAATTTTGGACTCTTCCAAACCGAAAGAGTTTGCAGACGATGATTTTTGATTTTGAGAAAATGGCAGAAAGTTCTCAAAAAGGGTAGAAAACACTGTGGGAAAAGGAGAAATTGCTCGTTATGAGCAATTTCTCCTTTTCCCACAGTGTTTTCAAAAGAGTTTTACTGCAGACATGTAAAAACCAAGCTTGGTTGGGAAAGGATTAAGGGAAGCAACATTTTAAACCAGTCCAAATTGAAAGATTTTGTAAAGTGAGAATTAAATATGGTGCAAATAATGACATTTGCTGGTCACCAGCACTAAATTCCCCTTTCTCCTTTTAGCCAAATATTTTCAAAACCAAGTTCTTCTCTGTGTTAACCCTTTCCCAAACAATCCCTGGTTTATACGGGTCTAGAAAAGTACCCTTTTGAAAACGTGGGAAAAGAGGAAAATGCTGGTAACCAGCATTTTCTCCTTTTCCCACAATGTTTTATTCCCCTATCATAGACAGAAATCATCTTTTCAGCAAGAGTTGAATTGTCATCTGCAAATGCTTTCAATTTAGTCTAGTCCAAAAGTTTGTTGCTTGGGAAAGGGTTAAATCAAGGAATTGTATGGAAAAGAATTGGCTCACATGTAAGAATATTATTTAGGAAAAGGTGGAAAAAATTGTGGGAAAAGGTGAAAATACTGGTTACCAGCATATTCTCTTTTTCCTCACAGTGTTTTAAAGCTTTCTTCCTTTAACTGTTTACCACACAATCCCAAGTTTTAACGACAATGCGGAAAAGGACTGTTGAAAACATTGTTGGAAAGGGAAAAAATTCTGGTAACCAGTATTTTCTCCTTTTCCACAATGTTTTCTTCTCTTCCAAATTCAAGTTTCAAATTTTGAGTCACTTTTATTTTGTCATCTGCAAATGCTCTTAATTCGGACCAGTCTAAGATTTTGCCATTTGGTAAATGGTTAAGTTGGTAAAACTCAGGGTTGTGTGGTGAAAATGAGGAAAAAAATAAACGGTGCTTTTTTTATTGGTTCATTGCTAAATTATGAATTGTCATAGATCTAATGTTATTTTGAAAACAGTATCACAGATGAATCAATTATGCATAAATCACACTAATAAATCCTCACTTTCTTTGCGTGCAATAATTATTATTCAGCACTTTTATTCCCATGCTTTTTTTTCCCCACATACACATTCTGTTCTGTTCTGTTCTATTCATACTTGTGATTCAGTTTGAAAGAGAAATTTCATCTGAATAAAAAAAGGGGGATGGATGAATGAGCACTAAATTTCTTAAGTCTTTTTATTTTTAAAAGGAAATTATGTTTATGTTATTATTGTTTTAGCTTTTATACTAGGTATGAGAAATATTTGAAAGTTTGGTTTTAAGATAGTTTAATCTTAACACTTGGTTTGAGGGGTATTATAGTAGTAGTTGGGTGACAGAAAAGTTCCTGGGTCTAACCTACACAGTTCTTAACCCTTTTCTCCATAGATACTCGTTTCTGTGCATTGCTTGGTGGAGACTTTGGAAAACATTGTGGCAAAAGGTGAAATTGCTCGTGACGAGCAATTTCACCTTTTGTCACAATGTTTTCTATGCTATCAAAAGGTGTCCTATACACATAAAAAAACAGCTTCATCCTTGCTGTTATTTTGGGTCAATTAGAGATACCATAGAAATGCCTTATGGGGTAAAGGGTTAAATGGTGGATTTTGTTTTCACATTTGACTAGTAATTGTATCCCTAACTCTTTATTGAGCAATAAAAGTTTTAATCCTTTCCTAAACAATTCCTGGTTTTCATGACCCTGGAAAAGAAACCTTTTAAAAACATGGTGGGAAAAGGAGAAAATGCTGGTAATCAGCATCTTCTCCTTTCCCCAAAATGTTTTCTACCTTCCAAGACCAAATTTCAATTTTTGAGTGTCGTTAATTTTTTGTCTGCAAATGTTTTGAATTTGGACCTATGTAAAATTTTGTCGTTCAGTAAAGAGTTAAGACAGGTCAGCATTTGCAGATGACCAATAACATTTGGCTGAATGATAGGCTTGTCTTTAAGAGGGTAGAAAATATTCTTGGAAAAGGAGAAAATGCTGGTTAATCAGCATTATTTTCTATTCCCACCATAGTTTCAAAGGCCTCCAGGATTGTTTGGAAAAGTTTTTTACAAAGACCACATCTACGAGGGTGGATAAAAAAAAATACATGGACTTTCGTTACAGTGATGTTGTTTTTACAGGTCACTAGATTATATATACATAGTAATCATATATAATAGTATCGTTCTATATATCTGAAATTTTGGTTTGATAGGTTCAATGGGTCTCCCTTTCTTAACTCATTACCAAACGAAAAAATTTTAAGTTTGTCCAAATCGAAAGCATTTGCAGACGACAAAATAAAAGTGACTTAAAATTTGAACTTTGTTTTGTGAAGGGTAGAAACATTGTGGGAAAAGGAGAAAATGCTGGTTACCAGCATTTTCTCCTTTTCCCACAATGTTTTCTAAAGGCTTCTTTCTCAGGGGCGTCAAAAGTAGGGATTGTGTGGTAATGGGTTAAATGGTTATTGTAGGTAGAACCGGCCCATGGTAAAAATGTTAAGATGACTTTTTGACAAGGACTACTTGGGATTCATTTCTGTTCTCTTTCAGTGTCACCTTTTAGAGACCCCGTACCCTCCAATATTTTTTTTCAAACTTTGAGATCTGCTTACTTTTGAAGATCTAGTAGTATCTTTCATCATTTTCATCATCTGTATCGGTGTTCCCTCGGGTTCATGTAAAACTTTTACTGTACCATTGCCACGATTTTGATTGTACCATTTTCAATGTAACCCTGAAATTCATTGGCTGTATTTTCTAACGTATCCAAGGAAAGACGTAGAATTTGCAAAGATGTTATGTATGACTTCATCACATAAACCAGCATTTCATAGAATTAGGTGCCAATCAGAACTCTAGATAGGAGTGATTTTGATTTCAAAACTGAAAAAGTTGATTTCTCTCCACTAAATCCTATTTTGTGGGTACTCATTAGAATCATCTCATTGAGATGATTCTAATGAGTACCCACAACATAGGGTTTCAAAGAGAAATAATGGATTTAGGATACCATCAGTCCCTCTCTTGTCTGGAGTGAAGCCAACAGAAATACAGTATCATGGAGTGCAGTCAAGAAATGTGGTGCACCGGGGAGGGGGCACCTATCCAACAATATACAGATTTATTTAAACTTGAACTTTGTTACACACAAGTAAAATACATCAATATAAACCATAAGAATCTTTCAAAATTTAATTGTTTGATACACCTGCAGAATTTTATCAATTTACATTGGGTATTTTTAAAGTTATGTCCCCTGAATATTTTGCATTTATTTACGGTAATGTATTATGTAATTTACACTTAATGGCAGAAATCTTTCAACAAAAGGTGGCTGGTTGATAAAACAGAGCTGATTTGTTTTCATTTAACAATGCCCAAAAAATATAAATACTCTCACCTGTGGAAATCTTGTAAGATAAACAATAGGTGCAAGATAAATGTTAGACAATTAACAGAAAGCTTACAGTCTGTGGCTCATCAGTTCTTTTACTCTTTGCTAAACAGTCCTGTGATTTTGTGGCTCTGATACAAACAATTTTTGTGAACATCATGGGGAAAAGGAGGAAATGCTGATGCTCATTTTCCAACAATAGTTTCCTACTCTTTCAATATGCAAATGCTTTTGTATGGATAGGTATATTCTTACAAAGCTTGTGAAGCCTGCTCTTGATGTGAACTGTCAGCAAAGGAAACTAAAATCACCTGTGCTTCTGCAAGACTCTTATAAAAATATTTTCTTTTTCATGAGAGAATATTTTGCTTTCCATCAAATTTTTCTCAGTTGAATGTCTTTCAGCTCTTATTGGTTTATCTAGGAATGGCTTGAACAGTAATAGGTTTAATAGATTCAATTTGCTGGTAGAAAGCTAAAATATTCTCTGAGATAATCTGATAATCTACAAACAAGCTGTGTCAATATGTTCCAGATACTATCATAATTAAGGGATATTTTTGGATGTTTTATGGGGCTAAAAGGCATGGGTTTGTTTCCCCGGTACAGACCAAAATAAATACAACAAATTTTTTGTGGGGGTCTGTAAAAATGACTTTATGTAGTTCAGAGTCTGCACTGGTAAGAATATTTCATTGATAGAGTGGATCTAAAATGAGAGATCACTAAATTAAAGAAAAAAAACCCTACCAATTTCCAAAACATCTGGAAGTACATGTACTAATGTTTACATGGGGTATGAACTTTCCACAAACATCCTAACTGGACACTGAGTGTCTTTTGGGTTAGATAATCCTAAATTTTTGTTTTCTGGTTTGCGAAATCTTCATCTTGTACAGGGAGGGTCATCATTCACTTTTAGAATCTTGCCTGGTTGAAGTAAAAGTACAAATATGTTTTAGATTGTTTAGAAATTGGAGCATTTACCAAAGAAATGAAGCAGAAACTATTCTTTGGTATTATGATTTCTTACAAGGTCCTTATTAACCACATCTTTCAATAAACAAGTGAAGATAGATGGAGAAGTTGAATTCTTATGACATATAGATTGGTAGCATCTACTCAGTGTTAACACACGACAAAATTTTAGACTGGTTCAAATTGAAAGCATTTGCAGACGACAAAATAAAGGTGACTGAAAAATTGAAATTTGATCTGGGAAGGGTAGAAAACACTGTGGGAAAAGGAGAAAATGCTGGTTACCAGCATTTTCTCCTTTTCCTGCAGTGTTTTCAAAGGGCTTCTTTCTCAGGGGCATCAAAAGTCGGAATTAAGTGGTAATGGGTTAACATCATGCACAGTGAATTTTAGAGAGACCGTCATATTTTTTTTTTGTGAATGTTGCAAAGTTTGTATCATATGTGCTATGAATGTGTGTATTGTGGATGTAACACATGTTGTTCATCATGTGTAGTGAATGTTTCAATGTTTGCCATTGACAGTCCTTCATGTTTTGTGAATGTTAAATGATATGTCTGCTGTGTATTGCAAATGTTATACAATTTGTAATGTTTCTACATCATTTACTGCATTGTCAGAGTATTTATAAAATCATTTGTGTAAATGTAAGAAAGTTTGTACATCAAGTAAATGTTACAGAGTTGGTTATCATGTAACTTTTTGTGATTTTGTACATGCACTTCATTAAATATGAATGATACAAAATGTAAAAATCATGTACTGTAAATATTACAAAATTTGTATGTCATATTTTTTTAATGTTACAAAACAAGAACATGATGTTCTATGGATGTTGCCAGTCTCCAGTTAAAAATAAAATCATTGTGTATCAACTTAAATTTTAGTTACCTTCAGTGCCCTCCAAAAAATAAGGGTTTCTTGCATTTCATTAGTGAAGATTTAGTATATTCCGGTACTTTAGTATCCTTTCCCTTTTTAATTGAAAAGTTTATAGAGGAAAGAAAAAGCAATGGCAGTTGAAGAAATTTGTACATGGACAGCCTTCCACTGTATTTGGAAAAAAAGATCAATCCCAAGTGGTTAAATTTATCTCTGATAAATGGAGAAATGATTTCAGATGAATGATTACTTGATGGATTAATCTATGATATTTCTGTGGAGTTCTAGGATCAATATGTGTATGTAGCTAAAGGAGAAGTCTTTGAGCCCCCTTGGAATAAAAGTCCCGAGGCTATGACCTTCCTTGAACTTGATGCTCAGCTTTTTCAGAGAAGAGTGAAGGTTTGATTCCCACTCTTACAAGACAGTTTTCCCCTGAAAAGTGCAGATATGAACTTGCAAATGACTTAAGTATGGCTGATTTATTGCAGATAAAAATGTTTCAAAACGTCATATAACAACAATATTGGCGTGGCTGTTTTCAAAGAAATGTTCTTATTGTCATAACCCTGTCTTTTCCTGTGTTGTCGTGGTGCAAAAGCCTTTGGCATTTTACAATATCTCTCTTATTCGTGAAGATATCGTCGGTGTACTTAGAAGCCTTTTGAAAATATTGTGGGAAAAGAAGAAAATGCTAACCAGCATTTTCTCCTTTTCCCACAATGTTTTCTACCCTGCTGAAAACAAATTTTAATGATTGAGTCGCGTTTATTCTGTTGTCTGCAAGTGCTTTCAATTTGGATCAGATTTAGAATTTGTCGTTTGGAAAAGGGTTAAATGCCTTTTCATGCTGTACTTTAGCTATCATTTTGAGCCTTGCATATGCCTGCCTTTGTGTTGCTTCTGTACTGTTGCTGTCTGAAAATCTGCATAAACCTTTTGCAACCCTTCCTGATAATGTTTTTGAAAAGGCAGCACTATTCGGTGACTAGAGAAGAATGGTTACTATGGAAATTTCTTTTATGAAACAAAGTTCAGTTGATGCCTTGATTCAAACTTTCTGTCTCTATTTAACTAATTATATGGTTTACGAACTGAGCTATTGGATTGAAGCCTAAAGTCTGAAGCCAGATTCTCTTTTACTAGAACCTGTCTGAAAAGAGCTTGCCACATCAGTTTTACAGAAATTACCATTAGACAACTGTCAGGAAATGGCAGTCAGTGGCAAGTAATACAACTTCCAATTAGCTAAACCATTTGGTTTAGCCACAGCCAATTGGTTTAGCCAATCAGAAGTTATGTTACTTTGAAATTCAGAAAACCTAGGAGAATAAGACTAAAGAATGGTTGGTGAATATGGCTCCAGATATTGCTGTCAATAGAATGTTAGAAAGTGCTGTCAAAAGTTTGTCTGAAATGATTATGCCAGACCCAGAAGGCATTGTCAAAAGTAAGCTCAAAGAGATGTCAAGTGTATATCTAAAGATATAAGAAGCAATTCCAATCAAAGCGCTGAAGGCACTGTTGTGGCGGTTGTCCGGTTGATCTTGAGTTTTGGGTCAGGCAGACAAGCTGACTCCTTTTATACCGCCCAATCATAATATGGGGGATATAAGTTTTGAGCTTCAACAGCTAGGAAGTTATGGCCTGGACTGGACAAAAATTCCATCTGAATGTCAACAAATGGCAATAACACAAAAAACATGAATGGCAGTTTTGGTTCTTATGCACTGCACTTCTCCATAATGTGTTCTGCCAATGTATGAAGTTTCAAGTTGATAGCTTTTATAGTTTAAAAGCCCGGGTGAAAAATTCGAGGTGAAACGATAGACAGACTGATGGACAAGGTGACCCCAGCATTACCCCCTAAAACTTTGCTTGCTGTGGGTATTACAAAACAGGTAAAACAGTTTTGCTTATCACCTGGTACATGTATTTATTTAAATGTAAACTATACAATAACAAATGTCAGAAATATTACCCCCATGACTATAATTTTTTTTCAAGTTCAACTTCACCGAGCACAAAACTTCAAATAATAATAATATTAAAAAAAAAAAACAGAAAATTAGACATTTTTCTTTCCAGTTAATCAATAACACATTCACTGGACCTAAGCTCAGTCATTCTGTTTAACCAGATGTGTCAACACTAACAAAAAACAACTGCATATTCCAAGCAAAATTGCATTTTTGTCCATATTTTCATTTAGGTCAATGTGTTCACCTGAATAATCCTGAACATATTTTTTTAAGGTAATCAGTAACACATTTATTGAATGTAAACTTCATCATTCTGCTTAACTCTTTACTAAACGACAAAATTTTAAACCAGTCTGTGTTGAAATACTTTGCAGACAACAAAATAAATGTGACTTAAATATTCAACTTTTTTTTGGAAAGGGTAGCATTTTACCAGCATTTTCTCCTTTTCCAGCAATGTTTTCAAAAGGCTTCTTTGTTAACATCTTTAAATGTCGGGATTGTGTGGTAAAGAGTTAAAAAATGTATTGACACAAATAAAAAACAACTGTATATTACAAGCAAATTTGATTTTTTGTCAATGTTTCCATCTTAAACTTGAGACAGATGATTGTGAAATTCTTCACAAGAACATAGTTCTTCACGATACCCATATTAAGTCATCAGCAAATATTTTACTGATGTACATCCAAGTAAACATTGTGTGGTTGAGTTTGGAAAACAAATTGTTTCATTAGCCTGATAACATGTATCATGAAATATACATGGAGGTGCTTACTGAACAAAACTACTGTAAGTGTAAACAATCCCTGGTTTTTACAACCTTGAAATAGAAGTCTTTTGAAAGCATTTTGAGAATGGAGAATAAGCTGGTAACCAGCATTTTCTCATTTCCCCACAATGTTTTCTACCCTGCTGGAAACGAATTTCAATTATTTAGCAACATTTACTTTGTTGTCTGCAAGTGCTTTGAATTTGGACCATCTAAACTTTTGTTGTTTGGTAAAGGATTAATTATTCGCCTACAATAGTCGTGCAATAACCTGTTGGCATGTAAAAGAGCTACTAAACAAAATATCCAGTTTTAAGACTGAACAACTTTGAAACAGTATGTCCCTGATCTATCGACCAAATGGCATTAACTAACTACTCAATGATCATCATGCTGTTAGTAAATTAAATAATCTGTATATACACATAAGGAATACAATAGTAAATACCCATTGATTTAAAGTACTCAAGACCAACTCTGAGCCTTGTAATTACACAAATCTGTCAAAACAAACTACAGGTCTCAGTAGTTTTTTTTTTACTATCAGGTGACATATGTCAACGTGAACAACAAAAAGTTACAGCATATTCCATGCTAAACTGCATTTCTGTCCATGTTTTCACCTGAATAATTTTATCACCTACAATTTTACAAGTTTTGGCAAGAACGCAGCTTTTTACTTATGCTTTCCAATTTGGTAAAGACATCAATGTAGACTAAAATCTCACATGATCAAATATGTACAGACTAATTTGCAAATATCTGTAGAAGTTGCTGAATATGTGATCTGCTTGACCTAATCAAAGCATTTTAGGAATAACATCAGCTCGCTGAAGCTTCCCTCTTTGATTAAAACTTATAACAAGACGAAAATTAGACACTATTGTTTTCTGGTAATCAATGACCCATTTACTGAATCTAAGCTCAGTCATTCTGTTTAAAAGATATGTCAACAGTAACAAAAAGCAACTGCATATTTCAAGCAAAATTGCATTTTTGTAAATGTTTCCACCTTGATAATCCTGATATATTTTTCAATGTAATCAATAATGCATCTACTGAATCTAGGCCCTGTCTTTCTGTTTTAACAGATATGTCTGACACTAACAAAAAGCAACTGCATACTTTTAGCAAAATTGCATTTTTGTCAATGTTTTCAGTAAATAATCTTGAGAGATTTTTTTCGAGGTGGTCAATATTGCATGTACTGAGTCTATGCTCATTGAAACATTCTGTTTGAAAAAAATGTAAACACTAACAAAAAACACTGCATATTCCAAGTAATTTTTTTTTGTCATTGCATGTCTTCACCTAGAAATCTTGAGACATATGATTTGGAAAATCTTCACAATAATATAGTTCTTTACGTTACCCTTGTTTAGTTATCAGCAAAAATTTAATCCTATGTACATTTAAGGAAACATTGTATTGTTGAGTTTGGAAAACCAGTTGCTTCATTAGCCTCAGTACATGTATCATGAAATATACATAGAGATATTTGTCTCTGACGTTTCCACAAAAATATATAAAAACTGTTACCTAAAATCAATCTTCAATTCTTAAGTTCAAAACACACCACTTAGTATCTTCGTAAACTATTTATTGATAAGTTAATCTTAATTAGTGCTTAGAGATTTATATTTACAATTTAAACCAGTCAAGTGAAACCACAGGATTTTGTCCATTTCACTGTGGTACACAAGCATTTCGGTCAAGAAAGGATGCATACTGAAATGACTCAGAAGAAACACAAAGTAAAATGTTTTTAAGACTGTTTAACTCATTACCACACGACAAAATTTTAGGTTTGTCCAAATTGAAACCATTTGCACACAACGAAATAAATGTGACTGAAAATTTGAAATTTGTTTTGTTGCCAGCATTTTCTCCTTATCCCACAATGTTTTCAAAAAGATTTCTTTTCCAGGGTTGTCAAAAGTAGGGATTGTGTAGTAATGGGTTAACATACAAATCTTTGTGCACAATATCTGTGATGCTGCAGAAAGCTTTTAACAAGACACCCATGCAAAGCTGATTTCCCAGCATACATGGTAGGCAAAAGTAAATACTGGCAGATAACTCTCAACTGAGACAAACTTTTTTGCATAACAATGACAGGCTGAAAGTTCCTAGTCATATTAACCCATTACCACACAATCCCTACTTTTGACGCCCCTGAGAAAGAAGCCTTTTGAAAACACTGTGGAAAAAGGAGAAAATGCTGGTAACCAGCATTTTCTCCTTTTCCCACAGTGTTTTCTACCCTTCCCAGAACAAATTTCAATTTTTGAGTCACCTTTATTTTGTCGTCTGTAAATGCTTTCAATTTGGACCAGTCTAAAATTTTCTTGTGTGGTAAAGAGTTAAGACACAGCGAAATCTAAAATTGACAAAGACCAGAAACTGGCCTTTAGATTAATAACAATATGTAAGATTAAATAATTATTTTTTTCATACACCGTCAAGGAGATCAAAATGTCAAGAGTCTCATCAAAGCTGTTGTTCAACCATTTGAGAATTTTCAAATGACTTTGCATAAATGTTCATAATGGAAAATATAGCAAGCAACCCTGGGGAATACTACTGTAGCTTAACCGATTACCATACAATAAGTATTTGTCAGCTGCAAATGCTCAAAATTTGGGAAAGTCATAGGTTTGTAATTGTTAAATGAGTCAAAGAATTCTTAATTATTGGGCACAAACATTCATGAACACTTTTTGCACAGCAAAGCCTCCAATGAATCACACTGGAGTATGATTCGAATACTCTGGTAACCATAGATTAACCCATTACCACACAATCCCTACTTTTAACGACCCTGAAGAAAGAAGCCTTAGAAAACATTGTGGGAAAAGGAGAAAATACTGCTAACCAGCATTTTCTCCTTTTCCCACAATGTTTTCTACCCCTCTCAAAACAAATTTCATATTTTCAGTCACTTTTATTTTGTCGTCTGCAAATACTTTTGATTTTGACAAGTCTAAAATATTATCGTTTGGTAACGAGTTAAATGATTGAAAACAGTTCATGTCCACTTGAAAATATTTAACCCAGTACCACCCAATCCTTACTTTTGACACCCCTGAAAGAAGCCTTTTGAAAACATTGTGGAAAAAGGAGGTAACCAGCATTTTCTCCTTTTCCCACAGTGTTTTGTGCCCTTCGCAAAACAGATTTGAAATTTTCAGTCACTTTTATTTTGTCATCTGCAAATGCTTTCGATTTGGACAAAGTTAAAATTTTGTCGTTTGGTAATGAGTTAATATGAAAGCATTGTGAAAAAAAGAAGCATTTGCTCAGACAACCAAATCATGTTTCCTGTCATGTTTCCGGCTTTAGTTACAAAAATATAAAAATACAACAAAAGTGGGACTTACCAATATGAAAAATAACAATGCTTACTGCAGTCTAAGTATTGTTTCAAATGGATAACTTCTTATTCATAACATGACAACATTTGAAAAAATATTTAGAAGAAAGACAATATCATCTATAAATACTAATAAAACACTATTGTACAAAAAGCATTCTATACATCGTTTTACTCTGATTTTGGTATGGTCTTTCAGGTCTGATCCTCTTTCTATACCATTACACCTGTTTCCAAACAGCAGCTTGAATCTGTTTGGTATCCACAATGTCATGTTGATCATAGCCAATACCTGTGAATATGTACATATATTATTGAGCCATGCTCTATAAAAAAAAAAGGAGCTGCAACTGCAAAAAGAATAGACCCAGGTCAGCCTGTGTAGTCTGTCCAGGCTGACATGGGCCCACAATGTTTGCCGTTTGAATATCTTCTGTATTTCCATGGACCAGTCTACTTCATGATTCAGTTGAATGTTAGACAAAATGGAGTTTATAGATCCATAATTATTTGATGCCTTGCTTGGTATAATAGATCAAAGAAATGCATTAAGTCTCTTTTTCATAGAGCATGGCCCATATTTTGACAAATATTTATCTTGTTGTGTTTATGCCATGTGGTGAAACAGTGCCAGATTACAAAATGAGTGTTTGTGATATTAATGATTTTCACAATTTGAAATGAAATGCTCATTATTATCTACTTCATTAACCTGACCCAGGTAACAATCATTTACATAAATCAATATTCTATTTTTATCCTCAGCATTGCTCGGCATAATTATTATGTCCAGAATGGTCAAGGAAATATTTCACACAGCTTACGCAAATCAAACCTTTACCTACTAGATATGTTGATCTAAAACTTTCAGTGCAGGACACTTTGTCATTTTTCACACCATATTTTAATACCATGAAAAGTAAAATCATCAGCCTATGAGTATGGCATTTCAAGTTATGTCCTGCATATATTTCCAATTCAGAAGAACCTATAATTTCAAGTTGCTAATGAATGAATATTTTTCCTGTGCTGAAGGCAAAACCTATTTTCGACTTGTACAAACAAAAAGTTACAATAAGTCATGCTATTAGTCACTTTGTAAATAGGTGTTTATAACCAAGAGTAGTCACAATTTTAAGCAAAGTTTACCTGATATAAGACATCTGAATTGTCATCTGCAAATGCTTTCAATTTGAAAAAGACAATTTTGAATTGTGTGGTAAAGGGTTAAAAAATACAGCATGCATCTAATTTACATAATTCAAGGGTTTAGAAAAATGAATCTAATAATTCCTTATAGCCAAAAAATCAAGACAGCTGATCATTTTGAATTTCAATTTCATTTTGCCTCCCTATCTCAGAGCATTAATTATTATTTTCATGAAAAAAAGGTTTAAAAATATAAAACCTTCAGTATTTTGCCATGTATGCCTGCTTAGCTGCTATCTGGGTTAATTTCCTTAGAAAGTAATTCAATTGCACCTCCCAAATTGCTCTTCCATATTCTTTATATTTGCATCACTAGTGGCTTCAAAAAGCAGCCACCTGGGAAGTTGTCCAACCAGGTTATCAATCATGGCTGTAAAAAAAATGTTTTATAGAAATACAGTTCATTGCATTACAATGTATTAGAATTACCTACCATACAGTGAAAAAATTCAAATTTCAGTCTTTGGTCATAAAGACAATGAAAATAACAAATTATATATGATCCACCAGTCTGCCCAGAAATTCTGTAATTGTTCTATGTTACTTGTAAACACTTGTGAAAATATTCCACCAAAATTGCAAATTTTCCATAGAATGGGTTTTGTTGCCATTTTCAAATGTAGCTGGCAGACCTTTGAATTGGTATGTTGTTTCACAGTCACAAACAAGAAGTAGATGGAATTCTGAGGAGAATTTGCAATTTACAAGGGCCCGATTTAGTTTTTAGAATTTAGTTTTTATTTAATTTATCCAATCAAACTGATCCTGCAACTTCAATAAAACAATTGCCACAGTACATATTTTCCATATTTTGATGTTTCCCCACCCAAAATGGTTTGTAACAAGACCCTCTTTAACCCATTACCACACAATCCCTACTTTTGACGCCCCTGAGAAAGAAGCCTTTTGAAAACACTGTAGGAAAAGGAGAAAATGCTGGTAACCAGCATTTTCTCCTTTTTCCACAGTGTTTTCATCCTTCCCAAAACAAATTTCAATTTTTCAGTCACCTTTATTTTGTCGTCTGCAAACGCTTTCAATTTGAACCAGTGTAAGATTTTGTCCTTTGGTAATGAGTTAACTATAACCAGAAGACAAAATTTTTATAACTGGTCATAATCGAAAGGTGTTGCAGACAACATAATAAATCTTCAAATTAGTAAAACTTGTATCAAAAAGGGTAGAAATTATTGTGTAAAACAGAAAAAGCAGGATACTATTATTTTCTTCTTTTCCCACAATGTTTTTCATAGCTTTTTTTCTTTAGTGACCTTAAATGCAAGAATGAATGGTAATTGTTAAAAACTTCTCTTCACCGTAACAGAAAAATCAGGCCTGAGTTAATTAGGTAAAATTTGGTAAAGAGTAGAGAAATATATTTTATTGCAGAAAAAGTGAGTCAGACACATGTACATGGATTGGTACTTTCACTCATTACTAAACGACAAAATGTTAGGTTTGTCCAAATCTAAAGTATTTGCACATGACAAAATAAATGTGACTGAAAATTTCAAATTTATATTGTGAAGGGCAGAAAACATTGTGGGAAAAAGAGAAAATGATGGTAACCAGCATTTGCTCCTCTTTCCATAATGGTTTCTAAAGGCTTTTTTCTCAGTGGCGTCAAAAGTAGGGATTGTGTGGTAATGGGTTAAGCAAATAACTCAGGTACATGTACATATGTACAACAAAATTTACAAAGAAAAAAAGAAAATATGATAGATCTTAATTACCTGAACTCAGTTCCATCCCTCTTGACATGGTGGGTCATATGGGTCACATTATTTATCATAACAAAATTCACATTTCACATATAAGTATCCACCGTGTCCTTTCTATATTTCTCCAAACAACGCTGTCGTAAGAGAAGGAAGCAGGCCAGAGAAGGCAAAATTGACACGCCCTCATTGTTTTCGAAAGAACATCGAATTTAACCTACGTCGGCCAACCTTCAAACTATAACCTGTCGAGGCAACTTCAACATGATCACAAGCCTCAGGCAAACGATCCACAAGCATAGTTATGCCAGTCAAAACTGATCTCGGGGTAAGACTGGGCAGCCTTTCTGTCTGTTTTGCGTGAATCGGCCTTAATTGTAGAGTCGCGAAATAGCATGACAAACTTCTGCACCGGAAGTCTCAATCTCCGAGCAGAGTTGTCGTTCGTTACTCTCACCGTGCGAGAGAGTGCGGAAGTCTTAATTCTTTTTAATTTTAGATCTATCCGTTACATTAATCGACAAAACACCTATAAAATATTTATATTCTTCATAAAGTATCATTGTATATTAAAACGAAATAATGCTAAAGATGATTTAACCATGCCGTGTCCGGCGGTAATTGACGTGAATGCCCGACCATTCTCTGCAGCTTACCGAGGCAATTCGATTGTTACAAGTACGTAGTATACCGACATTAGCCGATGTTTCAGAATGCAATAACAGTTGGCCAACCTTAACTGTCTCTTAGAATGCATTTTTAAGCATAAAATCAATCACTATCAACACCTCTCTATTCAGTAAAATTAGTTTAAGCCGTCTTCTTTAGAAGCAGTAGCTTATTTGGTGGACTACTTTTTATGGAGTTAACTGAAATTTTATGGCGGTTATTAGGTATGTTCATAACCGAATCATAGGCAACGAGTTTGGTTTTTAGACTTATTTATTTTTCGAATTTTGTTTCGAATTTTGGATTTTTTTTTTTCGAATTTTGGAATTTTCGTTGACTCTGTGGCGACAACCGCCACAAAAATACTGTCAAATGCATGTCAGAAATAGTTGTCAAATACATGTCAGAAAGTGCTTATCAAATTAGGTTAGAATGATCTGGGAAAAAAAATCTCTGAAAGTCCTGTTCAGATCATTATTGGGAAATGCTGTCAAAATCACACCGTAAAGTGATGTCAAAAACATTCTAGGATTGTAATATCAGAAACATAAGATGAATGTGGTTTCAGTAGCATGCCAAAAAGTACTGACAGAAACATGTTGGTCTTACTGCTATATTTTATTTACTTCAGGGTCTCTTCTATTGATGCAGTGGAAGTTTCTCTTGACAGCATTGGTTATTTTCTTTCGTAAGCTTGGATTGACTAAGTTTAAGTCTTTACCACACAGTCGTAAGTTTTAAAGAACCTGAGAAAGAAGCCTGTTGAAAACAATGTAGGAAAAGGAGAAAATGCTGGTAACCAGCATTTTCTCCTTTTCCAACAATTTTTTGTATCTTTCCCAAAACAAATTTTAGTTTTTGAGCCATGTTTATGTTGTTGTCTGCAAATGCTTTGAATTTGGATTAGTCTACAATTTTGTCATTTGGTAAAGCAGTAAGTTAACAGATTATGAGCTTCCAACTGATCTCTGTCATTTCTTGATGGACAGTAAAATTTACGCTTCTCCATATTGACAGCATTATGAACAACAACAAACTTAGATGTTGCCAATGAATGTTTAGACTTGGTAAGAAAACAATGTAGGAAAAGCAGAACATGCTGTTGTCAGCATTCCTTTTTTCCCACAATGCTTCGAAAGAACATTCTTTGTGGGTTTTGTTAACACACAGGACTGATTTGTAAATGGTGCAAATGGCTTTGTTTTGTTTATTTTTCATATTTTTGTTTATTACTTCATTGATATATATTTTATCATCCTCACATTTCATTCTTTTTTATTAAACAGCTGAAGCAAATGGCCCTATATCACCGACGTCGCCCATTTTCTCCCTAGGGTTTGATGAAGGCATGTTTTGTCTGAAACTTTGTAGCATCTTAAAGTTAACATGTTTCTGTTTAGCTCATCACCGTTTATACACATACATGTACATCTTTTTGTTTCCCTGCCGCTGACAGGCTTTGAAAACTTTGTTTGCAATAGTATATTATGATTGATTGCTTCTCTTTACAAAGTTTGGATCACTCTCGTGAAATAAAACAGTTTCCTTCAAAAGCATTGCTTAACTCTTTACTACACGAGAAAATTTTAGAATGGTCCAAATTCAAAGCATTTTTCAGACGACAAAATAAAAGTAATTGAAAAATTAAAATCTGGTTTGGGAAGGGTAGAAAACACTGTGGGAAAAGGAGAAAATGCTGGTTACCAGCATTTTCTCCTTTTCTCACAGTGTTTTCAAAAGGATTCTCTCTCAGGGTCGTTAAAAGTCGGGATTGTGTGGTAAAGAGTTAACTCTTTACCACACGACAAAATGAAAGACTCATCCAAATTCAAAGCATTTGCAGACGACAATTTCATTGTGGCTCATATTATGAAACTTTCCTTTGACTGAGAAGAAAACATTGTTGGAAAAGGAGAAAATGCTGGTTACCAGCATTTTCTCCCTTTCCCACAATGTTTTCAAAAGGCTTCTTTCTAAGGGTCGTTAAAAGTTCAGATTGTGTTGTAAAGAGTTAATACTATCAAGCAGTACATTTGAGATTAGCCTGTATTGTCATAAGTTTATTTGCATGCTGAACCAGAGTTTTGTATAAGAAGAACTTTGCACTCTTGTAAAGGCACTTTTGAAAGCCAAGTTTTGGCATGATCTTGTCGTAGAAATAACCGATAGAAGCATTGCAGAAAATGAGAAATGGTGATAAATTACTAATTTCTGACTTCAATAGGATTTTAACTGTTAAAATCTTACTACCTTTTAAAATGTCTTTACTATCAAAAAGTTAACACAGAGCTTGTAGAAAAAAAGTCCTATTAACTTTTTACCAAACAACAAAATTTTAGACTTGACCAAATTGGAAGCATTTGTAGAAGTCAATTTGTATGTTGTTTAATAGATCATGCTTGTCGTCGAAGGGAAGAAAATATCATGGAAAATAGCAGAAAATACTGCTTTCAAAAGCATCCTACCTGAACAGCATATAAACTTGTTACTGTTTGGTAAAAGAGTGAAATAATGATATATTTTGACCAACTTTTCATTCTGTTAACACTTTACCACACAATCCCGACTTTAAACACCCACGTGAAAGAAGCTTTTTGAAAACATTGTGGGAAAAGGAGAAAATGCTGGTAACCAGCATTTTCTCCTTTTCCCACAATGTTTTCTTCCCTTCCTTTAAATAAGTTTCAACTCTGTAGTCACATTTATTTTCTCTTCTGCAAATGCTTTCGATTTGGACTAGTCTAAAATTTTGTCGTGTGGTAAAGAGTTAAAATTACTAAGCACTAAGCAGAGAAATAACATAATTTTTTTGTTAAAATATTTTATCTTTATTTTTAAATTTATTAATCCTTAACCCTTTATCAAACAGTTGTAATGTGAAACAAACCTAATGAAAAAAGCTTTTGAAAATATTGTGAAAAAAAAGTAGATATTGCTGATAACCAGTATCTACTTTTCCCATAATGCTTTTAACTAAAGACAAATTTAACTTCAACTGCATTGAATTTGTTGTCTGCAAATTGCTTTCAAGTTGGATCTGTCTAAAATTTTCTTTACACTATGCAAATAGTTAACTGTTCATGCTGATTTGAGGCTTCTCAAATAGGAGTAATAGCTTAGTGACAGAGTAGAACAGTTTTAAGGGAAAAGAAAGTGCTTTAATAATGTTTACAAATTTTAGAAAAAGAGATATAAGTGGATTTTGCATTCAAATGTTCATTTCCCAGAGCTCTCAAAAGCTTGCTACTGCAGAGGATGTAGGAAAATATTTCTGAATGGTTTAATGACTTGCATTAAATCATCATCAATTTCTGAACTTAATTAAGACACAAACATACAATAGCATGAGCTAACATTACTGCACACATTTTTAAGTAGACTCATAATTGAGGTTTGGTTAGATAGAAAATAAGTTGTGCATTCATTATAGAACCATCTACAAGAAAGAGTACTGCAAGATGTTCTTGCTTTTGTATGTGATTTTTGGTTAATTTTTTCTTTCATTTAACTCTGTACCAAACAACAAAATTGTAGGCCAGTCCAAATCGAAAGCATTTGGAGACTACAAAATAGAAGTGACTGAAAATGAAAAATTGTTTCGTGAAGAGTAGAAAACATTGTAGGAAAAGGAGAAAATGCTGGTTTCCAGCATTTTCTCCTTTTCCCACAATGTTTTCAAAAGGCTTCTATTTCAGGGTCGTTAAAAGTCGGGATTGTGTGGTAATGGGTTAAGTCTGTTTGTTTTGGTAAGTTACATATTTAGTTTTGTACAAAGCCTCTGAAATTTTGTCCTACTGTTCCGTCAATTTTTTGCTTCTTGTGCATTGTTTTTCTTGGCTTACCTGTCATTCAAGTATCCAGATAAGCTTTTTAATCAGATCACCTTTGGCTATTCCCTTCTACCATCATCCATCAATATCTGTAATATCAAGTGTAATATTTTGAATTTTATCTTTGAACTTTTTTTGGATTATTTGTATTAATAAAACAAGTATCATTTAAAATATGTCTCATTAAGTAGAACGTGGGGTCATCAGGTGACATAGAAATTCTGTTGACATAGAAATATATTTCAGGGATGCATGGTTTGGTGTGCAATAGACAGTTTATGTTTGTTTCATATGCAAGTTGTGATACTTTGGGAACAATCACACAGTGATAAGCTCACTTGAGCATACAGTGCTAAGGTGAGCTTTTGTGATCATGCTGTGCCTGTGAGCTTTTACCTTGTGTATGCTTTACATTTCATATTTTCAGTCCAACACCCATGAAAAATGGTCAGAATGTTTTTTGAATGGTATCTAAAACAAGTTTGAAAATGGGTCACTTGGTCAATCATTGGAAAACATTGTGTACATGCTCTAGAAGCCATAGTTTCAGTCTAATACTTATGAAGGTTTTGTGGAATGTTTGTCTTGATATTTCTGAAGAGACTGGAAATTAGTTGGGTCAAAAAGCCATAGGTGAGTGGCTCAGAGCTATTATGGCCCTCTTTTTGGTTTGATACAGTGTTATAAAAAGTGGTCGAATTTAGTCGAAATGCAAAGGAGACTGTTCCTTGGTTTGTGCTTAAATTCATCAATCTGTGCGTTTCATCATATACCAGCAAGCTTATGTCAAGATAAATAGTTACATAAAATGTTATAAAGATTTACACTGTTTGCAAACAACTTGTACTCAAAGATTATACAATGAATATCAAAACTAAAATGTTACCACAGGGTGCTTGCAAAGTCTGAATATTTATGACACCTTTATTACATCTTGAAAGTAAGAAATATTATGATTTCTTGAATAAGATGCATAGATTAATTGACTTAGAATTAGGTACAGAAGACAGAAAAGCAATTTAGGCCAGCATTTTGTCTGAAGTAAACCATTTTACAGTGCATTGAATTAACCCTCTACCACATGGCAAAATTTGAGACCTAACCAAATTGAGAGCATCTGCAGACGACAATTTCAAAGTGGCTCAAATGATGGAATTTTGCTTTCATGGGGTAGAAAACATTGTGGGTAAAGGAGAAAAATGCTGGTCACCAGCATTTTCTCCTTTTCCCACAATGTTTTCAAAAGGCTTCTTCCTCAGGGGTGTCAAAAGTCGTCATTGTGTAGTAATGGGTTAAAATGAACCATTTGATAATATGCTCATGAAACTTCTGAGCTTTCTTCAAATTTGAGCTTTCTGTATTTAATACAATACCTAGTTTTTTGAGCCAGGAAAGATACACAGAATATACACAGAATGATGAGAACTCTTATCATCCTTTTTCATTCTCTAATACTAGGTGCAATGTTTCAGCAAAGCTCTTACACTTTACCAAATAACAGAATTTTTTATTTGACCTAATTGGAAGCATTTGCATGTGATAGATTAAATACATCCTCGGATACCCCGGGGTCTCCCTGTTTGCTACGCTAAATCGACCCCTGGGACAATTGACTAATAAAACTTTGAATCAGCCGCCGAAAATCGATACGAAACGTCATAGTGTACAGTCCACTCGCCAATCACAAAATGATGATGGAACCAATGAAAAGCCAGCATTCGGCCAGCCGTAAAGCGAGGGAAATTCAATTAATTGTCCCAGGGGTCGATGTAGCGTAGCAAATAGGGAGAACCCGGGGTATCTGAGGATGGATTAAATATGACTTAGAAGTTTTTGGTAGGGTAGAAAAGTGTGGGTGAAGAGGAACATGCTGGTTTCCAGCATTTTCTACTTTTCTCTTGATATTTTTGAGAGCTTTCTACCTCATGGTTGTAAAAGTCAGGATTGTGTGGTAAAGGTTTAACTCTCTACCAGACAACAAAATTATAGACTGGTCGGAATTGAAAGCATTTGCAGATGACAAAATAGATGTGACAGAAAAATTGAAATTTGGTTACGGAAAGGAAGAAAACATTGTGGGAAAAGGAGAAAATGCTGGTTATCAGCATTTTCTTCTTTTCCCACAATGTTTTCAGAAGGCTTCTTTCCAAAGGTCATAGAAGGCTTCTTTCCAAAGGTCATCAAAAGTCATCATTGTTTGGTGAAGAGTTGCGTGTAATTACTAGAACTGTTCTACTGGCAGAAAGTACCTATTTGGTTTATACAGCAGCCCTGTTAATTAGACCATTGTACATTACGCAGCATTAGAAACATGACATAATTAGCTTGAAAACAGTTTGTTCCTGGTTTGTAGAGATAAACATCATTAACCCTTTCCCAAACGACAAATTTAGACTCTTCGAAATTGAAAGAGTTTGCAGACGACAATTTAACATTTGATAAAAATGGCAGAAAGTTCTCCAAATGGGTAGAAAACACTGTGGGAAAAAGAGAAATTGTTCGTTATGAGCAATTTCTCCTTTTCCCAAAGTGTTTTCAAAAGACTTGTACTGTAGACACGTAAAAACAAGGGCTTGTTTGGGAAAGGGTTAAAACTAAATGATAAACAGAAGCACCTCATCTGAATAACAAAGAACTTTTCAGAATTATATAACGGTAACCATTTTCACATTAACATTATAAAGGCATATTCTTGAATCATAATGTTTCTGTACTACCACTTTTACATTTATCCTTTACGTAATGAAAATATTTTAGTCTCATCCAAATTGGAAGCATTTTCAGTCCACAGATTTGATTCAAAAGATGAATTTGTTCTCTGAGAGGAGAGAAAACATTGTGGGAAAGGAGAAAATGCTGGTTACTAGCCATTGCCCAGTTTCCTACAATGGTTTCATTATGATTCTTTTTCAAGGTTGTTGAAAGCAGGGATTGTTTGGTAAAGGGTTAACCCATTACCAGACGACAATATTATAGACTTGCCCAAATTGAAAGCATTTGCAGACGACAAAATAAAAGTGACTGAAAAAGTGAAATTTGTTTTGTGGAGGGTAGAAAAGATTGTGGGAAAAGGAGAAAATGCTGGTTACCAGCATTTTCTCCTTTTCCCACAGTGTTTTCTAAAGGCTTCTTTCTCAGGGGCGTCAAAAGTAGGGATTGTGTGGTAATGGGTTTAATTAATATAGTAGAATGCAGACTGATGCTTTTGATACATTCAAACATTGACATGTTAAAAATGAGCAGTCCAAACCACATGTACAATTGGTGTAAATCTTTACCAAACAACAAAATGTGAGACTGATCCGAATCGAAAGCAGTTGCAGACAACAATATTGATAGGGCTAAAATGGAGAAAATTGAGTTAGAAAGGGTAGAAAACTGTGCTAAAAGGAGAAAATACTGGTTAGAAAATACTGTAAGTTCCTTTATATTTTGTTTTTGATATTCGGTTGATCCTGTACAAGCAGACAAAATTTTTAGACTTTTCCGAAACAAAAGCATTATTTTGCAGATTATATATTATGTGGATCCAATGGGGGAAAGTTGGCTAAGGAAAAAGTAGAACACACGGTAGCAGCAGAAAATGCTGATTTTCTAGCATTTACTCCTATTTCCAACAATGTTTTCAAGAGCCCTCTAGGGTTGGGGTTATGTGGTAAATTTTAATCCTGTTACATCCAGGGTTTTAATGACCCTGAAGAAGAAGGGCTTTGAAACTTTCGTTGGAAAATAAGAAAATGGTGCTAATGGGCATTTTCTCCTTTTCCCTAGTGTGGTAATTCCCATATCAAATACAGAAATCATTGTTTGATCTACGTTTAATTTATCTTCTGCAACTGCTTTCAAGTTGGTTGAGTCTGAAATTTTGGCCTTTGGTACAGATTAATAGGTACTGGTTGTTGATGTAAATTGTTACAAGCACAGGTCATCATGTGGCATGTGCTGACCTGTTTTATTGAACTAGGTTCTGTCTCTTTTACAGGAAAACCAGACATGCAGAGCCGACTAGACAGTGCCATACAAGAAGTCAACGATAAATACATACTATTTGAAGAGCAAGAGAAGAATGCCTTGCGAACCGCACTGATCGAGGAGCGTGGGCGTTTTTGTCTCTTCATTTCGTGTCTGAAACCTTTTGTGGTATGATTGTACATTTTGTCAGTTTCCCAACTCTTTATGGCATGGCAAAATTTTAGACATGTACAAGTCAGAACATTTGCAGACAATTTGAATTCAGTTCAAACGAAAGGACTTGTCTTTTTGTAAGGGTATAAAACATTGTAGGAATATGACTTCTTCCCAAGGTTGTTTTAAACTTGAAATTGTTTGGTTGTTTGGTAACATTATGTTACAATTCAAGAAATTTATCTGGAGCGTTTTCTCCTCATAGCTTGGCTGTTTTTAAAGAATACCCTAAGGTATTGGCTTAGCCCTGGTGTCATCTGCATCTCCTATGTTATCAAGCGAAATCTTCAACAATTTATAATATCTGTGTTATTATTAAAGATATTTACTTCTAATTAGGCAAGTTGTAAAGTATAAAAAAAGAAAGGGCAGGTAACTGTCTGAGCATTTCTGACACAATTATACCTCTCTTTCACTTAAAACTTTCACTGAAAATCAAGCAACTGCAGCTGAGCCTTGGCATTCATGTACAGTGTTTTTGTTATATTTGTCCTAATTTACAACTTAACTCTTTACCCCATAAGACATTTCTGTTGTATCTGTAATTGACCCTAAATAACAGCAAGGATGAAGCCTTTTTTTATGGATATATGACACCTTTTGATAGCACAGAAAACATTGTGACAAAAGGTGAAATTGCTCGTGACCAGCAATTTCACCTTTTGTCACAATGTTTTCAAAAGGCTCCTACGAGCAATGCGTAGAAACGAGTATCTATGGAGTAAAGGGTTAAGATGTACCTTTTAATCCCTTCAAGTGATAAAAATAGTAATTTCACCGTTTGTTTATAACTGTAATAATCACTATTTTCAGGATGAAGAAATTGGCTTGCTAACAGAGGTGACCCATCTACAGGAGATTATGGACAACCTGTGTTTACAAGCTGACAACCCAAAGTCTTTACCAGCATCCAGTGAACAAATTATTAAAGATTTAAAGGGACAAGACACAGACTCATGGAAATTCCAGGTAAGTTAAATGAAAAGATTGGTTAACTCCTCACCAAGCAATCCTGTTTCAACTCTTTACCAGATGACAAAATTTTAGCCTTGTCCAAATTCAAAGCATTTGCAGACTACAATGTCCTTGTGATGTAAATGGTGCAACATGTCTTTGATAGAATAGAAAACATGATTGGAAATGGAGAAAATGCTTGTTACCCACATTTTCTCCATTTCCCACATTTTTTCAACGTGACTTATTCTGCAAGTTTTCTTTTATAGGGTAGAAAACAGAGGGGTGAAAGAAGAAAATGCTGGTTACCAGCATTTTCTCCTATTCCCACAAGTTATTCAAAGGCCGTTTCTATCAGGATCTTTTGAAATTGGAATTGTACAGTTAACATTGTGCCGCTGGTTCAGAGGCTTAACCCTTTCCCAAACAACAAACTTTTGGACTAAACCAAATTGAAAGCATTTGCAGATGACAATTCAACTTTTGCTGAAAAGATGATTTCTGCCTATGACAGGGTAGAAAACATTGTGGGAAAAGGAGAAAATGCTGGTTACCAGCATTTTCTCCTTTTCCCACAATGTTTTCAAAAGGTTACTATTCCAGACCCGTAAAAACCAGGGATTGTTTTTGAAAGGGTTAAAGTTATCTAACCACCCATTATCTTTTCACTTTAGATAGATGAGCTATCTCGGAAAAAGAAAGTGAAAAACTGTTGAAAGTACAGATCATTCTAAACAAAAACTGCAGGCTTCTTTCAAGCAATATAGCTAACTAGCATTCAAACCTCAATCTATTGATACAGTGATCATTGAAAGCTCAACATGGTTTATTGAGAGCAGTTGATTGACTGATTGATTTTTGATCAACATTTACTAATAGATCGATCAATCTTCAATCCAGCAAATTCATTTATTAATTGATCTTCATCACATTTATGGATGTATAAATTTTGGATCCAGCAAATGTTTTGAATTGATAGGTTGAACTATGATCTAATAGATTTCTCAATGAATCAACCAATTAATTCATCAATATTCAATCCAGAAAATTTATCAACTGAACTATTCATGTTCAATCCAGTTTCAGTCAGGGTATTTATCAGCTTAACCCTTTCCCAAACAATCCCTGGTTTTTACGGCCCTGAGATAGACCCCTTTTTGAAAACATTGTGGGAAAAGGAGAAAATGCTGGTAACCAGCATTTTCTCCTTTTCCCACAATGTTTTCACAAATTTTAATTGTTGAGTTAGGTTTATTTTGTCGTTTGCAAGTGCTTTCAATTTGGATCAGTTTAAAAATTGTTGTTTGGGAAAGGGTTAAAGCAATCATTTAATCCTTCGTTGTGGTTACAGATTTTGTCTGAAGAGATTGACGATTGTATTTTTCTTCCTTTTGGATATATAGCAGACATATCATATATTGGTTTGATAAGTGTTTGTTTGGTCTTATTCCTGTAGATTTCTGTAGAAAGGCCAGTGGAATAAATTAACCCTATACTACACCCAAGTGTTAACAACCAAAGAAAAAAGACTTACAGTACAAAAAGAAGGTTGGGAAAGGATGAGGTGTTTTCTTCTTTTCTCACCTTATTTTTTACCCTTTCAAAGAAACACTTGCAAGGTTACATAGCACTTGATTTATGGTCTGCACATGCTTTCACTTTGAACCAGTCTAAAATCTTGTTACTTGGTAAAGGGTTAATGTACTATTATTACACAATTCCACCTACAGAGATCTTTTGTCATTTAGCAGACCATTTTTAGCTCCAATGGCCAAAGGCGTGCAAGCATATGTCATGGCCCTGTGTCTGTCCAACGTTAACCCTGAGATGGAACCCCTTTGAAAGCATTGTGGGAAAAGGGGAAAATGCTGGTAAGCAGCATTTTCTCCTTTTCTCAAAATGTTTCCTACCCTATCATAGGAAAATTTCACACAATTTGAGCCACACTGAAATTGTCGTCTGGAAATGCTTTCAATTTCAATAGGGCTAAAATTTTGTTGTTTGGTAATGGGTTAAGTCTTTACCACACAATCCCGACTTTTAAAGAAAGCCTTTGAAGACATTGTAGGAAAAGGAGAAAATGCCAATTACTAGCATTTTCTCTTTTTCCCACAAAGTTTTCTGCCGTATCCAAATCAAATTTCAATTTTTGATTCCCATTTATATTGTCTGCATATTCTTTGCATTTGGACAAGTCCAGAATTTTGTTGTTTGGTAAAGAGTTAAGGAATTATATGTAGGTCTGCTATGGCCTTAGCTCTTTACCACACAATCCCTACTTTTGACGCCCCTGAGAAAGAAGCCTTTAAAAAACATTGTTGGAAAAGGAGAAAATGCTGGTAACCAGCATTTTCTCCTTTTCCCACAATGTTTTTTACCTTCACAAAATTTCACAAATTTTCAGTCACTTTTATTTTGTCGTCTGCAAATGCTTTGAATTTGGACCAGTCTAAAATATTGTCGTTTGGTAATGGGTTAACATAGTAAAGTTTTATAGATAGTGAGGCTACCATGATATTGTTACTCAAACATTAAAGAGACTTTACCTTTTATTCTCTGTAGCATTAATTGTGATATTTTTTTCTCATGCACATTTTATTTTTCGTTTATTATTTGTTTGTTCCAGAAACGTTTAAATGTACCAAAGATTTTACTGGGTTTGAAGGTACTTTTCATTCCACGCACCAGCCATTTTATCATTCAAAATGAAACTGTGATTAAAGTCTCTAATATTTTTCCTCTTCTGTCCTACTGTCTGCTATCAGCACATTCTTTTGCACACATTTACAGCTAGTTAACTTTTCACCAAACAACATAATTGTAGAAAATGTTCAAGTTAGAAGCATTTGCAGATAAAAAGTAGGGAGTGGAATTCGACTTTGATTACTAAGGGTAAAAAGCATAGTTGGAAATAAAGAAACTGCTTGTTACCAGCATATTTTTCCTTTTCAAACTATGACTTGAATGTCCGTTTTCCTTCGGGGCATTTAACTCATTACCAAACGACAAAATTTTAGACTGGTTCAAATTGAAAGCATTTGCAGACGACAGAATAAAGGTGACTGAAAAACTGAAATTTGATCTGGGAAGGGTAGAAAACACTGTGGGAAAAGGAGAAAATGCTGGTTACCAGCATTTTCTCCTTTTCCTACAGTGTTTTCAAAAGGCTTCTTTCTCAGGAGCGTCAAAAGTAGGGATTGTGTGGTAATGGGTTAAACCCTTGATTGTTTGTTTTGTCAGTTTATCCTCAGAGTAGGTATGGGGGGGGGGGGGGGGACTCAAAGGAGAAATACTTGAAAGAAAGGAATACATTCATGCAACTTTGTTAATGAAAAGGGAGGATCTGTTGTTGCTCATTGGATAATGTGATGGAATTGTAATCATGAAATTAGACATCGATTCCAGCTGGTCCTATGGGAGAGAACTTTTGCAAGACACTGTAGGGCCCCATCCTCAATTCTGCTGAAATAGACTTAAAAACACGAATATGGGAGCTATCATTGTGATTCAATGATTTGACTGAAATATGGTTGAAATATGGTTCTGTTCCAGGGTTGTTAAAAGTCTGCACTGTATGGTAAAGGTTTAAAGTCATCAGTGCTTCTTCCCAATTTATCAGGGTGCAGTATAAAATTACGATCAGTATCATGAGATTTGTTTCAGTCTATTTGTTTCCTTTCTGTCTTTCTTCCGACCATCTGTATATTGGAGACTTTAATCACTGCCCATTTTACCCATGTATTCAGAAAAGGTTCCAAGTTCTATTGCCAAAAGATAATAATTCAATAATATTTAAAAACCCTTTCCCTCAATTTTGTACTCTCATTGATATAAAATTGTACTAGCCTGGTTTAAAATATCTAGTCCGTATAAAGTTGTATAAAATCTTCGCTCTTTTTTCCCCCACATTATTAGGACTCCTTTTATCAGCCAATGAGAAATGCTGTTTAACCCATTACCACACAATCCCTACTTTTGAAGACCCTGAGACACTCAGAAGCCTTTAGAAAACATTGTGGGAAAAGGTGAAAATGCTGGTAACCAGCATTTTCTCCTTTTCCCACAATGTTTTCTACCCTTTACAATACAAATTTTAAACTTTCAGTTACTTTTATTTTGTCGTCTGCAAATGCTTTCAATTTGGACAATCCTAAAATTTTGTCATTTGGAAATGAGTTAATTATAGGTCAAGTAAAAAGGGGGATTTGTATGCATCTGCAAAAAGTATTGACCTGGGTCTAAACTTTCTGCTTTTGATAAATTTTTGTGGTTGTCAGAGAACCAGTCTAGCTCATGACTAGTTTTGTGACAAAAAGGATTTTTTGGATTTAATGACTTTCACATAGATGCATTAAATCATTGCCAAACGACACTATTTTAGGCTCGTCCAAATCAAAAGCATTTGCAGACGACGTAATAAAAGTGTCTGAGAATTTGAAAACATTTAGAAAACATAGTGGTTACCAGCATTTTCTCCTTTTCACACAAAATTTTCTACAGGCTTCTGTCTCAGGGGTGTCAAAAGTAGGGATTGTGTGGTAATGGGTTAAACTCTCTTTATGTGGTGTCTGTGGTCCTGAGGTAGAATTTCGACCTCGTAAACGAAAGGGCCCGAGTTTGATACCTGGGAGCAGGTGTCAACTTGTGGAATTTTCATTGGCATACACATTCTGAGCCAGTACTGGTGTATTTCCCTGGAAGCTGAATAAAGAGAGAATAGTATAAGTTGTAAGAAATTGTTTCTCAATCGATATGAAACAATATGTTTAACTCTTTACCAAACAATCCCGACTTTTAACAACCCTGAGATAGAAGCCTTCTGAAAACCTTGTGGGAAAAAGGAGGAAATGCTGGTAACCAGCATTTTCTCCTTTTTCCACAATGTTTTCTACTCTATCAAAGAAAGATTGCACCATTTGAGCCACATTGAAATTATCGTCTGCAAATGCTTTGAATTTGGACCAGTCTAAAATTTTGTCGTCTGGTAAAGAGTTAAAACTAAGCTCAACTTTATGCCCGAGTGCTGCTTTGATTTGATTTGTAAAAACAAAGGGCTTAACCCTTTACCGCACAATCCCTACTTTTAACGACCCTGAGAAGGAAGCCTTTTGAAAACATTGTGGGAAAAGGAGAAAATGCTGGAAACCAGCATTTTCTCCTTTTCCCACAGTGTTTTCTACCCTGTCCAAGACAATTTTTAAATCTTAAGTAACTCTCATTTTGTTGTCTGCAAACGCTTTCAATTTGGACCAGTCGAAAATTATTTTGTTTGGTAAAGAGTTAAGGTAAGTGAGAGAAAGGGTTTATGTTTTTTAACCCTTTCCCAAACAATCCCTGGTTTTTACGGGTCTGGAATAGTAGTCTTTTGAAAACATTGTGGGAAAAGGAGAAAATGCTGGTAACCAGCATTTTCTCCTTTTCCCACAATTTTTTCAACCCAATCATAGAAATCATCTTTTCAGCAAGAGCTGAATTGTCGTCTGCAAATGCTTTCAATTTGGTCTAGTCCAAAAGTTTGTCCTTTGGGAAAGGGTTAAGTTTTATCAAGCTTCTATTTTGGCTTATACCACTCACAAAATAATAGAAGTTACCTTTTTCTGTTTTTGTTAATTTTTGTTTTTGTCATTATGTTGTGGATGATTTAGTTGTTCTTTTCTTCAGAGGCTGTTATTTTTTTCTTGTATTCACTTTTTCCATTTAAACAATAGAGTTTGTAACAATCACTTAAGATTTCAACCCTTTACTCCATAGATACTTATTTCTACCCATTGCTTGTAGGAGCCCTAGGAAAACATTGTAGCAAAAGGTGAGAGCAATTTCGACTATTGCCACAATGTTTTCTATGCTATCAAAAGGTGTCATATACACATAAGAAACAGCTTCATCTTTGCTGTTATTTAGGGTCTATTAGAGATACCATAGAAATGCCTTGTGGGGTAAGGGTTAATAGAAATATCATAGTACTTGAAAGTCTATAATATTCTTTACCACTCAACAAAATTTCATATTTGTTTCTGTTGAATGTTTTTAAAGAAAACAAAATAAGTTTGGCTAAAATGGTGTAAATTACCTTAGAAAGGATAAAAATTTGGTGTAGAAAGGCAGATAGAACTCAGATTACAGCATTTTCTCTGATTCCAAAATCTCTTCCCAAGGGTGGCTTTACCAAACAACAAAATTTTGGACTTGCAGATGACAATGATGACTCATAATTATGATAAAAATTTCTTTGAAAAGGTAGTAAACATTTTGGGAAAAGAAGAAAATTCTGGTTACAAGCATTTTCTCCTTTATGGGTGTTTTGATGAGTATAGGTCACAAAATGTGGACAGAATAGATTCAAGATCAAACTTCACATCTCTGCAATCTAATCATGACTTACAGTGTATCATGTATGCATTTGCAGCTGCGCTCAGTGATTGAAGAGTTCATACATGATAGAAACTGATAAATAATCATTAATCTTATGATAAGGCTTGAATTTCATAGATCTTATGTTTTAACCCTGTACTAGACAAAACATATTTTTGCTATGCTGTCTAGATTGAAGGTCTGTGCAGATGACAATTCAGATTTGGCTAAAGCAATGAGACCTGTCTATGAAGGGGTAGAAAACAATCTGTGAAAAGAAGAAAATGCTAGTTAACAGCATTTTCTCCCTTTCTCACAATCTTTTCAAAAGCATTTTTCTTGAGGTCAATAAAACATGAATGTCTGGAAAAGGGAATAATACATTTATCAGGGATGCCAAAATGAAAAGAAATGATAACAAAATATTTCATACGATAGAGAATCTAATAATGCTGTTGTCGACAGTGGGACACTTTTCAATCAAGATCAGAATGCTTAGACCGTGAAGTCTGATTTTAAATCTACTGTCCAGTAGGATACAAGATGCTATTTTAGGTAATTGTTCTACATGTCAAAAATGTTAATTTATCTAGTCTTCTGTCAGAAAATGTTTAACCCTTTACCAAACAAAATTTTAGATTGGTCCAACTTGAAAGCACAGTCATGCAGACGACAAAATAACCGTAAATAAAAAACTGAAATTTGTTTCCAACAGGATGGAAAACATTGTGGGAAAAGGAGAAAATGCAGGTTACCAGCATTTTCTCCTTTTCCCACAATATTTTCAAGAAGCCTCTATCTCAGGGTCGTGAAAACCAGGGATTGTCTGGTAAAGGGTTTATAAGGAATGAGGTATTCCAATTTTAAGAAAACAGCAAATTATAATGTATGATTAACGACTAAGCGTAAAATGCACACCCAGAAATGCATGCGTTTTTATTGATAATAAAACTTTCACATGAAAGAGCCAGTGTTGCATTGAATGACTTGTATATTTTTATGAAATCCGAGTAGAGTATACTCCTTTTATCAGTTTATGCTGTGTGAAAAAATTTTGTTTACTTATGAGCCTCACCTAAAATGAATTCTTGCCTAGCCTAAAAATTTGGGTTCAATCGTTAAAAATCTGTCACTTTTTCACCTCCGTCCGCATTATCTCCTGCTAGATGGCATTCTATAAATACTCATCTATCTAATTTGGGCATCCTGTTACAGAACCATTTTCCTGCACGACAACCGTTACTTTGAATTTCAAACTAAAATAAACGTTTACCCAATAAAATGCTACCTCATGCAATTCACTCAGCTTACGATCAGCAGTTTAGAGAAATCTGGATCTAAAGCAGGTCTCATTTCTCCTCAAACGTATTGATAAAAGCCATTTTCTCCATTGTTACTTTATAGCGCATATTACTACAGTCTGCCCGATATTGGGGATAGTGATGAGTCATATAAGACAGGTCAAATCTTCAAAGAATATGACATGCGCAGACAACACCTCCGTCCGAACACAGTTACAGTCCCTTTTGCAACTTTTTTTGGAACGGAGTGAGAACAAGTTTAGTGTGATGAGGTTATGAACGGCCTTTGTCAATTGTTCTGTACTGTCCACTTGGCTAAGACACTCTAGAAAAAATTGGCCTTGATTTGATATTGCATTTGTCGTATTTCTAGATTTAAAATTTCTTTTGGGTTTATTTGGCATTCCAAAGGTTAAGTCTTTACCCGAGACCACAATTTAACCCTTTACTCTGTAGATACTCATTTCTACAAATTGCTTGTAGGAGCCTTTGGAAAACATTATGACAAAAGGTGAAATTGCTCGTGACGAGCAATTTCACCTTTTGTCACAATGTTTTCCATGCTTTCAAAAGGTGTCATATATACATAAGAAATGGCTTCATCTTTGCTGTTATTTAAGGTCAATTAGAGATACCATAGAAATGTCTTACGGGGCAAACAGTTAAGACCCAGTACAAACTGAAAGAATAAGTATGCATACAACAAAATGAACACGATTCAAGAATTGAACTTGACTTTGGAATGGTATAAAACATTGTGGGACTCAAAAATTGAACTATACTTTGGAAGGGTGGAAAACATTGTGGGAAAAGGAGAAAATGCTGGTTACCAGCATTTTCTCCTTTTCCCACAATGTTGTCAAAGGCCTTTTTTGCAAGGATCTTTCAAACTTCCAATTTTATAATGAAGGGTTATGGGATAAGGCAGGAATATTTTGAGAGTTGGCTGTTGCAGATCTGTTTGGGAGAATATGGAGTTATCATACCTGCCCTTCCTGTTTATATCATGATGATAAAAAAAACCCTCACAGGCTAATGTCTGTTCAACCAGCATGAAATACCTTTCTTTTTATAAGTATTCAAAAAAATATTTCAAAACAGAACAAAAACAACAGAATATAGTTTTTTTGAAGCATTTTTACACAAAATATCTAGAGTTTATATCATGATGAAAGATTTTAACCCTTTACCACTCAATCCCAACTTTCAATAACCCTGAAAGAGAAGGTGTTTGAAAACATTGTGGGAAAAGGAGAAAATGCTGGTAACCAGCATTTTCTCCTTTACCCACGATGTTTTCTACCCTAAAATATAATTATATGGTATCAATTTTTGAATCATGTGTAGTTTGCATAATTATCTCCCACTAGATGGCATTCTATAAATACTCATCTATCTAATTTGGGCATCTTGGGTACAGAACCAAAGCACTTTCCTACGCGACAACCGTTACTTTGAATTTCAAACTAAAATAAATGTTTTCTCAATAAAAGGCTATGGTGTGCGATTCACTCAGCAGTTTAGAGAAATCTGGGTTTAAAAAAACAGGCCTGATTTTTCCTCAAACTATTGATAAAAACCAATTTCTCCATTACTACTTTGTAGCGCAATTATTACTACATTCTGCTAGATATCAGGGATAGTGATGCGTCATGTAAGACAGGTCGAATCTTCGAAGAACATGACATGCGCAGACATCAGTTTAGTTTGTTATCCATGATTGCTTTGAATTGGACTATTCTAAAATTTTGTTGGACTATTCCAAAATTTTGTTGTTTGGCAAAGAGTTAATGTTTGTTTTGACATCTTATCCCATGTTTTACAAACCCTGGGGAAGGAGACTTTTGATAGCATTGAAGAAAAAGGAGAAAACTGTGGCTCTCTATTTCCTGCAATGTTTTCCTGCCTTTTCCGTGCAAAATTGACATCATTTTATTTTAAATGATGTATACTTTTTGGATGCTTTTAACATCTCTGTTAGCATGAGAGTTTAAAAGAAGTTTTTCTAGTTGACAAATTTTGGCATGACTCTAATTCATTGTTACAGTAAACTTAAGTATTGTATTGATATTTATGTAGATGACAAATTAAATGTAACTCAAAAAATGAAATTTAACTCTAGCAAGGTAGAAAACATTGTGGGAAAAAGAGAAAATGCTTGATACCAGCATTTTCTCCTTTTCCAACAGTGTTTTCTAAAGGCTGGTATCTCGGGATCGTAAAAACCAGGGATTGTTTGGTAAAGGGTTGAATTAAAGTTCACATCAATTTTGTCGCAGTGGGTTCCCTATAAAGACATATGTTTGATAATCTGTAGCATTACAAATTCACTATGTTAGGAGAAGGAGAAAATCCTGGTAACTAGTATGCGTTATGCTGAAGAATTTTCTAAATTTAAAAGTAATATAGCTTCTGGTGGGCTAAAGCTTTTGCTTTAGCCAATCGGAAGCTGTGTTACTTTCAAATCTAGAAAATTTCTGAGAATAAGACAAAGAAACTTCTTCAGAATGATCAGAACAACCCTCAATGTGACTTGGGATATGTTGAGAAGGTGATTAACTCATTACCAAATGACAAAATTTTAGGTCTGTCCAAATCGAAAGCATTTGCAGACGACAAAATAAAAGTGACTGAAAATTTCTCATTTGTTTTGTGAAGAGTAGAAAACATTGTGGGAAAAGGAGAAAATGCTGGTTACCAGCATTTTCTCCTTTGCCCACAATGTTTTCTAAAGGCTTCTTTCTCAGGGGCGTCAAAAGTAGGGATTGTGTGGTAATGGGTTAATTATTGTAACTAAAAATCTCTTTTTTTTTTCCAAAGCAATTTACTAATGTTGTAGACAAGGCCAATTTTTATGTAGTAAACAAGGCCAGTTTGACACTGTACCAGATGACATACGATAATTTTTAGATTTGATAAAATTTAAAGCATTTGCAGAGAACAACTTAAATGTAGCCCTTAAGATTATTCAGTTTTAATATTGCTGAAAGCCTTGTCGGATTAAAAGATAATGAATGCTGTTTACCAGAAGTACCTCTTTTTTCAGTTTTTTCTAAAGAGCTTCTTCCTCAGGGTTTTTGAATCGGGGATAGTTTGGTTAAGGGTGAAGTATTATGTGTTGTTGATATAGAATGATCATTAACTCTTTACCACACAATCCTGACTTTTAACGACCCTGAGAAAGATGCTTTTGGAAAACATTGTAGGAAAAGGAGAAAATGCTGGTAACCAGCATTTTCTCCTTTTCCTACGTCGTTTTCTACCCTTCCCAAAACGAATTTCAACTTTTGAGCCAAATTTATTTTGTCGTCTGCAAATGCTTTCAATTTGGACAATGCTACAATTATGTCGTTTGATAATGAGTTGAGTGTGTTTATTTTATTTTTTCAGACTCCCCCTAGTTCACCTAGCTCATTAGGATCCAGAAAGTCCAGTATGTGCAGTATCAGTAGCATTGCCAGTTCCAGTAGTGGGTCTGCCCAGTCACACAGTCCGTGTCATAATAAAACAATACAACAGGTTGGTAGATTTACATTCTATATTTTAGTATTCGTTGGAGATTCATTACCTCGATTCATTACCTCCCTTCAATCCTTTGTCCTATATTGTATTTATTTCATACCTTTGAAAGAGGAATGTATATTTGAACAAAGGTTTTCTTTAATGATACTACCACCTTCCTCTTTATCATTTAACTAATTTCTAGTCCTTAGTAATGAAGTCACAAGGAGTTGCAGGATGGTAAACTAGAAATAACTCATTACCTCACAATCCCTACTTGTGACGAACCTGAGAAAGAAGCCTTTAGAAAGTATTGTGGGAAAAGTAGAAAATGCTGGTAACCAGCATTTTCTTCTTTTCCCACAATACTTTCTACCCTTCACAAAACAAATTACAAATTTTCAGTCACTTTTATTTTGTCGTTTGCAAATGCTTTCAATTTGGACAAACCTAAAATATTGTCATGTGGTAAAGAGTTAAAGAAGTTAAGCACTGGTTTCACTACCAGTTTTCTGAAAGTGTACTACGGTATTTTCATTTTCAATGGCATTATGCTTGTACATTTCATAAATATGTGATAAAGAATCTTCTAATAGTTAATAACTGTACCTGCGGCTTAAATTTGCTTTCAAGATGTTATACATATACATGCGCGGTCAAATTAACAACTATCAACAGTTACTGTTTAACCCATTACCACACAATCCCTACTTTCGACGCCCCTGAGAAAGAAGCCTTTAGAAAACATAATGGGAAAAGGAGAAAATGCTAGTAACCAGCATTTTCTCCTTTTCCCACAATGTTTTTCTACCCTTCACAAAACAAATTTCGATTTTTTCAGTCACTTGCATTTTGTCATCTGCAAATGCTTTCGATTTGGACAAGTCTAAAATCTTGTCGTTTGGTAATGAATTAAGAAATTCTGAGTTTGAAGACTTGGTAGATTACTTGACTGACCATACTGAATTAAATATGAACATTCCTCTTTAGATATTCTAAGGGCAATAATTATGGTCTAAATGAAAAGCATTAACCCTTTACTCCATAGATACTCATTTCTACGCATTGCTTGTAGGAGCCTTTGGAAAACATTGTGGCAAAAGGTGAAATTGCTCGTGACGAGCAATTTCACCTTTTGCCACAATGTTTTCTTTGCTATCAAAAGGTGTCATATACACATAAAAAATACCTTCATCCTCGCTGTTATTTAGGGTCAGTTAGAGATACCATAGAAATGCCTTATGGGGTAAAGGGTTAAATAATTCTGTCTCTTATATTCTCTTTATCTGGAAGATCAGTGTTGTTGCTTATCTCGTTAAGTAATACTCATGTAAATAACTTTTTACCTTTGCTTGTTAATTTTTCTGTCTTTGCCCGTTGAATTTTTTATTACATTTATATCTTTTTGTTTTAGTATTTTTAAGTTATGAAAAATAATGAATGGCTTATTTTTCTTTTTGTTCTGTATTTGTCAAGCCTGAATAATACTTAAATGTACTTTAGATATAACCTTTAAATCGGATTTTCAAAACATGTATAAATAGCTGTGGCGAGAAAAATACATTTTTTTCTTCCAAGAAAACTAACCAAGGATTTCAACCTTTAAATTGCTATATTTCACTTTGTTTACAGTCTCTAGCAAGTGGAAAAATAGGTGAAATAAGCAGTGTGAATCCGACTTTACTGAAGGATTTACAACTGCAGGATAGAAATATTCATTAGAAAAGTTCTCTTTTTTATTGCAACATAAAGTTCGGATTGGGAATGCACCTCTATGTATATATGCATAATGACATGAGAGATAGACCAGAAAAAGCTTCATACTAAACCCCAGCTCAAATTTAGATTAACTTTGCATGTATCTCTTTTCCCAAGAACTCCCAGCTTATTAGGAAAGAAAATTATTACCTATATAAACAAATTTGCTGTTTTTTACTAAGTCAAAATTCTTGTATATACCTGTAAATTATGAAATGTCAACTTAAGGCTTTTAATATCTGTTTCTATCTATGCTTTAGTGTTTTTGAAAGGAAACTCTAAGAAAGCGTGGAAAGACACCTTAACTCTTGACCAAACAATAGAATTTTAAACTGGTCCAAATTGAAAGCACTTGCAGACAACAAAATGAACATAACTCAGAAATTGAAACTCGTTTCCAGCAGGGTAGAAAACATTGTGGGAAAAGGAGAAAATGCTGGTTACAAGCATTTTCTCCTTTTCCCACAATGCTTTCAAAAGGCTTCTATCTCTGGGTCAAAAAATCCAGGGATTGTTCGGTAAAGGGTTATCAATGGATCATAATCAAGTCTTAACATTCAAGATAGAGTTCATGCTATGGCTGAATTTGATACTCAAGATGAATTTCATTATACGTAACAAAACTGTTCATTTCATTGGTTTTCAAATTTTCATCAACCAGCCAATAATTATTACTGTTCTGTACATCATTCAATTAGAAATCTGTTACATATGTTTTTAATGACACCTTCAGATGAAAGCATGATGGCATTTGAACCACCATGGAAATACATGTATAGAGCTTTTGTTTGCAACAAGCAAAGGCTCATCTCCCCTAAATGTTTTCAGTCTCACTATAAAGAGCACTTTCCTTTCCCTGAAAAATTCTCCTTTGAATCAGTTGTACTAGTTTTGGGTAGGTCAGTGTGGTAATGGGTGTAAATCTAGTCATTTTCTAATGGTTTTAACTCATTACCAAACAACAAAATCTTTGGCTTGTCCAAATCGAAAGCGTTTGCAGACGACAAAATGAAAGTGACTGAAAATTTGAAATTTTTGTGTAGGATAGAAAACATTGTGAGAAAAGGAGAAAATGCTGGTTACCAGCATTTTCTCCTTTTCCCACAATGTTTTCTAAAGGCTTCTTTCTCAGGGTCGTCAAAAGTAGGGATTGTGTGGCAATGGGTTAACTCTTTACCAGACAATCCCGACTTTAAACCACCCCAAGAAAGAAAGCTTTTGAAAACATTGTGGCAAAAGAAGAAAATGCTGCTAACCAGCATTTTCTCCTTTTCCCACAATGTTTTCTACCCTTCCCAAATCAAATTTCGATTGACATTTAATTTGTCACCTGCAAATGCTTTCGATTTGGGCTAGTCCAAAATTTTGTGGCAAAAATACTGCTACACTTCTTTTTAACAGCCATATTGGCTTTAGCATCCACCTCCTCACCATTTATTCTCTTTTTAGCTCACCTGAGCACAACGTGCTCAAGGGGAGCTTTTAGGATCACCCGTCGTCCGTCGTGCGTCGTGCGTCGTCCGTCGTCCGTCGTGCGTCGTCAACAATTCTTTAAACATCAACTCCTCCTAAACCGCTGGGCGGATTTGGACCAAACTTGGCAGGAATGTTCCTTGGGAGGTCCTCTTTAAAAATTGTTCACAGAATTTGATTCCATCAAAAACTCTGGTTGCCATGGCAACCAAATGGAATTTTTTAGCAAATTCTTTAAAAATCTTCTCCTCTGAAACCGCTGGTTGGATTTTAAAATAATTTCACAGATATGTTCCTTGGGTGACCCTTTTCAAAAATTGTTCGTGAAATTTTGATTCGTCAAAAAATGTGGCTCTGGTGAATGGGGGCTTCTTGCACTATACAGAAATGAAGGAATTCTTTAAAAATCTTCTCCTCTGAAACCGCTGGTCGGATTTTGAAATAATTTCACAGATATGTTCCTTGGTTGACCCTTTTCAAAAATTGTTCGTGAAATTTTGATTGGTCAAAAAATGTGGCTCTGGTGAATGGGGGCTTCTTGCACTGTACAGCAATGAAGGAATTCTTAAAAAATCTTCTTCTCTGAAACCGCTGGTCAGATTTTGAAATAATTTCACAGAGATGTTCATTGGGTGACTCTTTTCAAAAATTGTTCGCAAAATTTTGATTGGTCGAGAAACATGGCTCTGGTGAATGGGGGCTACTTGCACTATACAGAAATGAAGAAATTCTTAAAAATTCTTCTTCTCTGAAACCGCTGGCCAGATTTTGAAATAATTTCACACAGATGTTCCTTGGGTGACCCTTTTTAAAAATTGTGTGCGAAATTTTGATCCGTCAAGAAACATGGCTCTGGTGAATGGGGGCTACTTGCACTATACAGAAATGAAGAAATTCTTAAAAATTCTTCTTCTCTGAAACCGCTGGCCAGATTTTGAAATAATTTCACAGAGATATTCCTTGGGTGACCCTTTTCTAAAATTGTTCGCGAAATTTTGATTGGCCAAGAAACATGGCTCTAGTGAATGGGGGCTACTTGCACTAGATGGAAATGAAGAAATTCTTGAAAATTCTTCTTCTCTGAAACCCGTGGTCAGATTTTAAAATAATCTGACAGAGATGTTCCTTTGGTGACCCTTTCCAAAAGCTGTACATATAATTTTGATCCGTCAAGAAACATGGCTCTTGTGAATGGGGGCTACTTGCACTATACGGACATGATGAAATTCTTTAAAATTTTCTTTCTCTGAAACCCCTGGTCAGATTTTGAAATAATTTCAGAGAGATGTTCCTTAGGTGACCCTTTTCAAAACTTGTTCGTTAATTTTGATCCATCAAGAAACATGGCTCTCGTGGATGGGGGTTACTTGCTCTTATACAGAAATGAAGAATTCTTAAAAATTCTTCTTTTTGAAACTGATGGTCAGATTTCGAAATGACTTTTACAGGTGACCTTTTGAAAATTGCTTGGCAAAATTATAAATTTGGTTCCAATGTTTCAACGCTAAAAAAGAAAAAAAAAATAGACTATGGTCATCTCAAAAATTCAGGTGAGCGATCCAGGGCCATCTTGGCCCTCTTGTTTTGATTTTTGTGTATGAATTGAAAGGTAAAGGGGGGCTTTTGAGCTACATTACAACTCTTCAGCAAGACCATTTCACCTCTAAAGTAAACTGCCTTTCTAAACTGTCATTGGTAAATGCTTAATCACTCTTTTCCATATCATAATCATCTTCACAAGCCAAGGCTGATGATTCACTACGCTACTCTACCCTTGGCGGATCGAGCTTGATTTTTACATTCCCCGATACGCTTTTTCATTGGATGCAGCCAGCTCTAACTGCAACGAATGAAATCATTCGTAGCATTTCATCTTTGATAAAAATAGAACAAGGTCGCTACCTTTCGAATAGAAGGTAAACATGGAAACCCACCTGGATGTCTGCTTATCGCTTCATGTGTATTTGTAAGCAGTTTGTAAAATGATATTTCATTGGCTTTTAGAAATATGATATAAAGGGGGGTAATAACCAGCATCCAATAGAGGGCACATCACAGGAATCTCGAAATCAAGCTCAATCAGCCAAGGTAAGATCCACGTAGTGATCGTAACCTTGGCTTGCGAAGATGTATCATAATAAACAGACTTAACATCAAATTTTTGTGCCCCTGATGTATTGCTCTAAGAGAGTATCTGATTGATCAAAAACAAAATCGGAATTTTCACTGTAAATGAAGATTTTCCCCCTGAATGCGTATTTGTTTCCTACCCATCTGTTATCTTGTAAGACAAAACAGCTATGTTCACCCTTTACTCCATAGATACTAATTTCTACGCATTGCTTCTAGGAGCCTTTGGAAAACATTGTGGCAAAAGGTGAAATTGCTCGTGACGAGCAATTTCACCTTTTGTCACAATGTTTTCTATGCTATCAAAATTAATGATGTCATACATACACATAAGAAATGGCTTCATCCTTGCTGTTATTTAGGGTCAATTAGAGATACCATAGAAATGCCTTATGGGGTAAAGGGTTAATTCTTCGGGGCATGGAAGCTATTTTGGGATGACATATGACTATTGATGCCTGAGTTACATTTTGTCTGTGGCTAGGAGGATACAAATGCAGTAAATTGCTTTACCTCTACCAAACAACAAGCCTTTTACCACGCAGTCAGGATTTATTTTATAAGACCCTGAGGAAGAAGTCTTTTGAAAAGGTTGTCGGAAAAGGAGAAAATGAATCCTATCAAAGTTAATTTCCATCGTTTCACCCACATCTGGTGCAACTGCTTTCAGTATGGACAAGTCAACATCTTGTTGTGTGGTTAACCCATTACCACACAATCCCTACTTTTGACGCCCCTGAGAAAGAAGTCTTTTGAAAACACTGTGGGAAAAGGAGAAAATGCTGGTAACCAGCATTTTCTCCTTTTCCCACAGTGTTTTCTACCCTTCCCGGAACAAATTTCAATTTTTCAGTCACTTTTATTTTGTCGTCTGCAAATGCTTTCAATTTGGACCAGTCTAAATTTTTCTTGTGTGGTAATGGGTTAAGTGTTATTTTTGCACATGTTGAATGCATCTGCAGATGTTGAATTCAAAGTGTTGTGACCAAAGTTGATGGAAGCTTGCCTTTGAAAGGGTAGAAAACATAGTTAACCCATTACCAAACGACAATATTTTAGACTGGTCTAAATTGAAAGCATTTGCAGACGACAAAATAAAAGTGACTGAAAATCTGAAATTTGTTTTGTGAAGGGTAGAAAACATTGTGGGAAAAGGAGAAAATGCTGGTTACCAGCATTTTCTTCTTTTCCCACAGTGTTTTCAAAAGGCTTCTTCCTCAGGGGCATCAAAAGTAGGGATTGTGTGGTAATGGGTTAAGAGAAATAATCATGGAAAGGTTTTCTCTTTTTTTTAAAAATTTTTTATGATATCTTTTTTTTGTTTGGATCTTAAATCTTCACTAAACAACAAAATTTTGGACCTTACCAAATGGAAAGCATTTGCAGACCACATAATTATTCAATACAGCCCAAACAATGATTTCTTTCTTTGAAAGGGAAGAAAATAAAGTGGAAAAAGGAGAAAATGTGTATTACCAGCATTTTCGCCCTTTTCGTACTTTGTCTTCAAAAGTTTTCTCGTTTAGGATTGTTTAAATTTCGGACTGTCATCATTGTGCGGTAATTTGGGTTAACTCTTTACCTAACCACAAATTTATAGACTGGTTCAAAATTAGTCTCAATAATGAGACGCCCCAGTGATCTTTTTCATATTTGGACATTTACTGTACACTGTACCGTCTCAAGTCCATCGTAAATTTTCCGGTAGCAAATCTAGAGCGCTATACCGACAGGATTGAGAGATAATTCAATTGCTAGGATTTAGAGGAAGTTTGGTGTTTGTGGGGTCACTGTGCAGTGAAACCCTGTAAGTTGTTGGCTGTATGGGGTCACAGCGATATTTTTAGCATGTGGCCGCAGCGAATGTGACAGAGGCAGAAATCAGTGTTGTGTTCTTGTCATTTTCACAGTAAAGGTCTGAAAAACAAAAACAAAACAAAACATAGAAATTACAGGGAAACAATGATTTAAGAGACTCCTATTTTTGTCACAGCAACAGGCCCAGCTGTTGGGTTCCGGTGTTAGATTGACGAGCGTGTCCTCCCAGGATTCTGGCTTCACATCCCAAGATACGCTGTTTTTACGACCCAACACCCCTTCATCTTTGAATTTGCAATCACAGGTAACTCATCTGAAATACCATTCTGAATTCATCATAACATTGTCTAATCCTTTTTCATGCAGTCCCAATTTTTACCACCTTCAGAAAGGAGACTTTTGAAAACTTTTAAAAAACATTGTAGGAAAAGGAGAAAATGCTGGTAACCAGCTTTTCCCATGTTTTCTATTCTTCTAAAGACAAATCTCGTCATTTGAGATATAACTCAACTATTGTTTGCAAATCTTAAATTTGACCCAGTCTAAAATTTGGTGACTGAATTGAAGATTTTAGTCAGCTGAATGAAAAACATAAATGTATGGTATAATGTGTTAACTCATTACCAAAGGACAAAATTTTTGGCTTGTCCAAATCAAAAGCATTTGCAGACAACAAAATAAAAGTATCTGAAAATTTAAAATTTGTTTTGTGAAGGGTAGAAAACATTGTGGGAAAAGGAGAAAATGCTGGTTACCAGCATTTTCTCCTTTTCCCATAATGTTTTCTAAAAGCTTTTTTCTCAGGGTCGTCAAAAGTAGGGATTGTGTGGTAATGGGTTAAATCTTTGCCATACAACAAAGTTTTAGACTTGGCCAATTTCAAAGTTGTTGCAGACGACAATTTGAGTGTGGCTTAAATAATGAAATTTGCCTCTCTAAGGATAGAAAGCATTGTTGGACAGGAGAAGATGCTTAGTATCAGCATTATCTCCCTTTCCAAAGATGTTTTCAAAAGCCATCCTTTAGGTCATTAAAAGTTGGGACTGTTTGATATCTGGTCAATTGAGAGTTTGAAATAATATTAGTAAGAAAATAAAGGAAGACGGAACCTGCTCACCACAAAGGCTATATTTACACACTCTGCTAAAAAGTAGAAGTGACTCGGTGTTTTCTAGGAAAGAAAATTGTCACATGTTTGGTGATGAGAAAAATTGTGAGAAATGGAATAATTGCTTTTTAGCTCACCTGAGCACGAAGTGCTCATGGTGAGCTATTGTGATCTTGCTGTGTCCGGCGTCCGTCGTCCGTCGTGCGTCGTGCGTCGTCCGTCGTCAACTTTTTACCTTGTGTACGCTCTACAGGCCACAGTTTTGGTCGGATACTCATGAAAGTTGGTCAGGATGTTTGTCTCGATAAAATCTCGGACGAGTTCGAAAATGGGTCATGTGGGGTCAAAAACTAGGTCACTAGGTCAAATCTTAGAAAAACCTTGTGTACGCTCTAGAGGCCGCATTTTGAGTCCGATACTCATGAAAGTTGGTCAGGATGTTTGTCTCGATGATATCTCGGACGACTTCGAAAATGGGTTATGTGGGGTCAAAAACTAGGTCACTAGGTCAAATCTTAGAAAAACCTTGTGTACGCTCTAGAGGCCGCATTTTGAGTCCGATACTCATGAAAGTTGGTCAGGATGTTTGTCTCGATGATATCTCGGACGAGTTCGAAAGTGGGTCACGTGGGGTCAAAAACTAGGTCATCAGGTCAAATCTTAGAAAAACCTTGTGTACGCTCTAGAGGCCGCATTTTCAGTCGGATACTCATGAAAGTTGGTCAGGATGTTTGTCTCGATGATATCTCGGACGAGCTCGAAAGTGGGTCACGTGGGGTCAAAAACTAGGTCACCAGGTCAAATCTTAGAAAAACCTTGTGTACGCTCTAGAGGCCACATTTTCAGTCGGATACTCATGAAAGTTGGTCAGGATGTTTGTCTGGATGATATCTCGGACGAGTTCGAAAGTGGGTCACGTGGGGTCAAAAACTAGGTCACCAGGTCAAATCTTAGAAAAACCTTTTGTACGCTCTAGAGGCCACATTTTCAGTCGGATACTCATGAAAGTTGGTCAGGATGTTTGTCTCGATAATATCTCGGACTGGTTTGAAAGTGGGTCACGTGGGGTCAAAAACTAGGTCACCAGGTCAAATCTTAGAAAAACCTTTTGTACACTCTAGAGGCCACATTTTTAGTTGGATACTCATGAAAGTTGGTCAGGATGTTTGTCTCGATGATATCTCGGACGAGTTCGAAAGTGGGTCACGTGGGGTCAAAAACTAGGTCACCAGGTCAAATCTTAGAAAAACCTTTTGTACGCTCTAGAGGCCACATTTTCAGTCGGATACTCATGAAAGTTGGTCAGGATGTTTGTCTCGATAATATCTCGGACGAGTTTGAAAATGGGTCACGTGGGGTCAAAAACTAGGTCACCAGGTCAAATCTTAGAAAAACCTTTTGTACACTCTAGAGGCCACATTTTTAGTCGGATACTCATGAAAGTTGGTCAGGATGTTTGTCTGGATGATATCTCGGACGAGTTTGAAAATGGGTCACGTGGGGTCAAAAACTAGGTCACCAGGTCAAATCTTAGAAAAACCTTTTGTACGCTCTAGAGGCCACATTTTCAGTTGGATACTCATGAAAGTTTGTCAGAATGTTTGTCTGGATGATATCTCGGACGAGTTTGAAAATGGGTCACGTGGGGTCAAAAACTAGGTCACTAGGTCAAATCTTAGAAAAACCCTTTATACGCTCTAGAGGCCATATTTTCAGTTGGATACTCATGAAAGTTGGTCAGGATGTTTGCCTGGATGATATCTCGGACAAGAACGAAAATGGGTCATGTGGGGTCAAAAACTAGGTCACTAGGTCAAATGTTAGAAAAACCTGTTGTAGGCTCTAGAGGCCACATTTTCAGTCCGAAACTCTTGTAAGTTGGTCAGAATGTTTGTCTTGATGATATCTCAGACAGGTTTGAAAATGGGTCATTGGGGGTTAAAAACTAGGTCACCAGGTCAAATCTTAGAAAAACCTTGTATATGCTCTGGATGCCACATTTTCAGTCCAACACTCTTGAAAATTAGTCAGAATGTTTGCCTTTATAATATCTTGGATGAGTTTGAATATTGGTCATGTTGGGTCAAAAACTGGGTCAATAGGTCAAATGTTATAAACACCTTTTGTATGCTCTGGAGGACACATTTTCAGTCTGATACTCCTAAAACTTGTTCATAATATTTGTCCTGGTGATACCTTGAATGAGTTTGAAAATGGGTCATGTGGAGTCAAAAACTAGGTCAATGGGTCAAATATTAGAAAAACCTTGTGTACACTCCAGAGGCTACATTTTCTGCCTGATACTCTTCAGACTTGGTCAGAATGTTTGTTTTGGTGATGTCTCAAAAGAGTTTGATAATGGGTATTTGTCGGGTCCAAAACTAGGTCACTTGATGAAATCTTAGAAAAACCTTTTGTACACTGTAGAGGCCACATTTTCAGTCCAATACTCATGAAACTTGGCCAGAATGTTTGTCTTATTGATATCTCAAAAGTGTTTGATGATGGGTAATGTCTGATATAAAACTAGGTCACTGGGAAACTAGATGGTGCATGTTTGGTCAATAAACTCAGGTGAGCGATTTCAGGGCCATCATGGCCCTCTTGTCAGAAGCAATTGCTGCATGTCTCTCAAATTTTTCAAAGCTGTCCGTAGCTTAGACTATAGGTTTTTGTCTTTATGGTTCATGGAGTCAATACATCTTGATGCTCAAGTTCGAAATTGCAACTTTAACTCTTTACCATACGATCCCAACTTTTAATGACCCTGAGAAAAAAGCCTTTTAAAAACATTGTGGGAAAAGGAGAAAATTCTGGTATCCAGCATTTTCTCCTTTTTCCACAATGTTTTCAACCCTTCCCAAAGCTAATTTCAATTATTCAATCACCTTTGTTTTGTTGTCTGCAAATGCTTTCAGTTTGGACCAGTCTAAAATTTTGGTTTGGTAAAGAGTTAAATCATTTTTCAAAAAATTGTTTGCAACATGAATGATGGATTGATAACATCACTCTAAACATGAAACAAGATTTCATGTCATCATATCATTTTATCATTCTAGATTTCATGAAATGTGACAGTACGATTTGTAAATACCAGCTTTTATCCTTTTAAGTACATTGTAATTTGTTTATTGGTAACTTGGGTGACTCTTTCCATTTAGTGTAATGAGGTCAGTTATCATGAACAGATCATTATCATGTGTACATATTTTTATTTTTTCTCCATTGCAGCCAATGTGCAATTTTGTTAACAAGGCTTGAGTTGATTTTTTTTTACCATTGGATAAGTTTTTGACTTTCAAACTTAAGCACTCACAGGCAGAAAAAAAAGGAAATTGAAATCATTACATGCATACTGTAGTTTCCTGATAGGGTCGAAAAGGTTGTGAAATAAATGTGACTCAAAAGTGGAGCTTGACTTTGGAAGAATAGAAAACATTGTGTGAAAAGGAGAAATGATGGTTACCATAACCTTGATGTAAAGTTTCATACATGCATTTAAATGGAAACATTGTGTCAATCTAAGAAATTGCGTGTTGCAGGCAATATTTTCAATTAGCCACAAGGTGGCAAAAAATGCTGTTCTGTTAGATGATAAGTACACTCTGTCTCTGAAAGTAATAAAAAAAAGCGACATTTAACCATGATTTTTTTTTTTTCAATTAATCAGTGCTTTTCTTCTTTTTAGCCTAACTTTTTGTAGCTTAACTTTCTAACTTGTATGCAGTTGCTCCCACCCATTTCCTAGCATTGTTTGTGACATAAAAACTTCTACACAAAGGAACTATCATTCAACCCAGTATTAAACAATTCCACTTTCTTCACAGCTCAGTGGAAAGAAGCTTTTTTGTAAACATGCAATGAGAAAATGCTGGTAACCATCATTACCCTTTTTCTTGACTCAATGCTAAGTGCAAAGCTGTCATAGCACCATAAAAAAACATTCTTTTTTGTTGAGAAAGTTTTCTGCCCCTTCAAGAACTAATCCAATCGTCAGAACCAAATTTGTATTCATGGTCTGCAAAGGGTTTCATTTTGGACAAGCCCAAAGTTTTATGCTTTCCCAAAGAATAAAAATTTTTGCCTTGCCTAATTTGAGAGCATTAGGGGACCAAAAAAAATAAATTTGAGCCATGTGCTGATAAACAGGGGCTTAACCCATTACCACACAATCCCTACTTTTGACGACCCTGAAAAAGAAGCCTTTTGAAAACACTGGTAACCAGCATTTTCTCCTTTTCCGACAGTGTTTTCTACCCTTCCCATACCAAATTTTAATCTTTCGGTCACCATTATTTTGTCGTCTGCAACTGCTTTCAATTTGAACCAGTCTAAAATTTTCTTGTGTGGTAAAGAGTTAATACAGCTCAGTGTTGCAGTCTACCACCCAAGTCATCACATGATAGTATATCCATATATATAATCCATTTTGTTTAACAATAAACAGAATCATGAGGTAGACTGGTCCTTTTACACATAGAAAATTGACCAATAGCAAATTGTTTTTGCCCAGGTTAGCCTGTGCAGACTGTCCAGTCTGACCAGGGTTGATACTTTCTGTAGATGCATGAAGCCCCCTTTTCACAAAGTATGGCTTATTTATATCAAAACATGAAATATGTTTTTCCAAGCCTAGAAATATTGTGGAAAAAATTAGAAAATGCTGGTTACTAGTCTTTTATTCTTTTCCTACAGTGTCCATAAAGCCTACTGAAGCTTATGTGTTACTTGGTTGGTTTGAATGTCAAGGAAAGCTGACGTTTACATAAGTGTAAAAGACCAACATGTTGCAATCTAATGTTTATTTTCCAAACAGAGCCAAATTAGATCTAACATCAGATAGCATTTTGACTACATAGTAGCCTTTAAAAAAAGATGTTAAAAAAATAGTACTGTACATGCTTAAATAGATATATAGGATAGTAGGTGTTTGGAAATTGGTGAGCAATAAGCATGATAATGGGCTGCTTTTTGTATGCACTATGGCTTGCAAAACTTTTAATGTATTCCCATAATCCAGCTTTGTCAGTTAAAAATGAACTTTCAGCATACAATGTTAAAATAGTAAAGCATGCATTTCTTTGAGTTGAATATGTTGTCTGTTTTCAGGCTCTTGGGTCATTTGAGAAATTGGAGTAGTACTAGTACAATATCTATATGGAAAGGTCGGTTAATTAACCCATTACCACAAAGTCCCTACTTTTGACACCCCCGAGATGGAAGCCTTTTGAAAACACTGTGGGAAAAGGAGAAAATGCTGGTAACCAGCATTTTCTCCTTTTCCAACAGTGTTTGCTACCCTTCGCAGCACAAATTTCAAATTTTCAGTCACCTTTATTTTGTCGTCTGCAAATGCTTTCAGTTTGGACCAGTCTAAAATTTTGTCATGTGGGATAGAGTTAATGGCTTTTTGAACAGCTAAAAGATATATGCAACTTGCAAAATTTATGAACAATAAATCTTGAAGTTGTTCATGGAACATAATAATTATAAAGCATATGAGAGATTAAACTTTGACTTTGGCATGTAGGTATCAATGCAGCATTGCAACTTATAGTCAACTATAGGAATAACTTAAGAGCTGTAACATGCTGGGTTACTGGTAAAGCACTTTTCATAGTGGTTGCCTTTGTGGCCAGTATAAAGATCAGCCTACATAAAACATGAAATCTGATCTTGATCTACACTATCTGCTTTACCAAGTCATTGTAGGCAAAAGTAACCAAGTTATTTTGCATTCATTTCTAGACTAAAAATGACTTGGTTTTATATTGCACCCTAATGGTTGAGATGGTTCAAATTTGTCATAAGTAATTAGCTATAATGATTTTCAACCACTTCCATGTGATCAAAATGGTTGCATGTGCAGACAGTACCTTTAAACCTTTAGCAAACAATCCCTGAATTTCACGACTCTTGGAAAGAAGCCTCCTGAAAACATTGTGGGGAGAAAGGAAAAAAATGCTGGTAACCAGCATTTTCTCCTTTTCCCACAATGTTTTCTGCCCTTCCTGAAACAAATTTCAATTATTGATTCACATTTTGTCGTCTGCCAATGCTTTCAATTTTGACTAGTCCAGAATTATGTCTCTTGGTAAAGAATTTACAGATCAGATATTGCAGGATGACAATCTGATCTTGGATCTACATTGTCTATTTACATCTTAGCTCTTTCACCTCTCAGTTGTTATTTGTCCTGCAGTGGAAAAGGTAGCACAGAACAACCAGAAATACAATGACTGTAGTCATAATTGTGAGAACGTTTGAAAGGTTTTTAACATGTTTAGTATATTTTTAGTGCCTTTAACCCTTTACCCCATAAGGAATTTCTATGGTATCTCTAATTGACCCTAAATAGCAGCAAGGATGAAGCCGTTTCTTATGTGCAAATGACACCTTTTGATAGCATAGAAAACATTGTGGCAAAAGGTGAAATTGCATGTCACAAGCAATTTTACCTTTTGCCACAATGTTTTCCAAAGGCTCCTACAAGCAATGCGTAGAAATGAGTATCTATGGAGTAATCTCATTACAGGCTTCCGATAATGCTAGTCAAGGTACAGATACGCCAGAGATGGAATCTACGCCATCCACACCCTCTGAAAGTTATCCCAACACCCCATCTGCCACTTCCACATGGAAAAACTGGCCCAACCCTCCAGGTGGTGGAAAAACTGAAAGTGGTCGCCCACATACCATATCCTCAGCATACGAGAAATCCCATAACCGACCTGCCCTCTCCTCGCAGACCTTTGAACCTCCTCAACAAACCATACAGGAGAGTTCCAAATCCACAGATGAGAATAAACATGACCCTGTGGTCATCAAGAGAGAGAGACCTCAAAGCACTACAGTTCCCTATAACAGACCCTCTGCTGCTATAAACAAGATGCAGCCAGTCTTACCTCCACTTGGTCCGAAACCCAAATCAAGGGCAGTGGCACCCCCGAAAGTGCCGCCCATTGGTAAGTGAGCATACATTAATTCATTACCAATCGACAAATTTCTAAGTTTGACCAAATGGAAAGCATTTGCAGACGACAAAATCAGACTGGCTGAAAATTTGAAATTTGTTTTGCAAAGGGTAGAAAACATTGTGGGAAAAGGAGAAAATGCTGGTTACCAGCATGTTATTCTTTTCCCACACTGTTTTCTACCCAATCAATAATAAATTGCACAATTTGAGCCACATTGAAATTGTCACCTGCAAATACTTTGAATTTGGACAAGGCTAAAATTTTGTCGTCTGGTTTTGTTGAAGCTCTTCCAGCATTGTTATTGTCATGCAAAACCTTTGACACCTAGTAATATTGCCAGCAAAAACATGGTTGCCTTGACAAAATTAAATGCAGTGAAAGTTTTTTTCAAAATGGATGTCTCAAAATTTGTTGTCTGATGGAGAATAGATCCTCTGGAAAACAATTCTTTATTTATAGTCGGAGGAAGTTTTTTGAAAACACTGTGGGAAAGGTACAAAATATTTGTAACCAGCATTCTGCTTTGGTCATTTCATACACCCGTCCTATCATTTTTGCCACATTGCACTATGTAAGCAGGATATGATTATGAAAGGAACAGGTCTAGAAGTATGTAAAAATTGTAAAAAGGCAGGCAAAAATAATCTCCTCTATACCTGCACAGGTGAACCTCCAATTTATGCTAACCTGAGTGAGCTGACACCGGCCGAGGAAGTGGATGCAGACAGAACACCAACAGGTCGAGAACCTCCTAACACTGCAGGCTTACATCCAAAGGTAAATTAGAAAATTCAGAAAAGAAAACTAGACTATCTATATGGCCATCAGCTATAGGCTTTGTCCAGACTTTGGAGGTTGGTCAAACAGGGTTTCAAGCTATTGAGTTTAACCCTTCACCACACTACAAAATTTTAGACCTGTCCAAATCAAAAGCATTTGTAGATAACAGTTTTAATGTGGCTCATATGAAATGATTTTTCTTTGATAGGGTAGAAAACATTGTTGAAAAAGGAGAAAATGCTGGTAACCAGCCTTTTCTCCTTGTTCCACAATGTTTTCAAAAGCCTTCACTTTCAAGAGGCGTTAAAAGTCGCCATTGTGTGGTAAAGGGTGAAGTGTTACAAAGCACCATGACAGTTGAACATATGAACAGACAACAAAATTTATAGTGGTCCAAAGTGAAAGCTTTTGCAGCAACAAGTTGACTAAGGCTCAAATATTCAATTTGTTTTTGAAAGGGGAGAAAACAATGTGGGTAAAGGATGAAATGCTGGTTGCTGACAAGTCAGAAGTATTTTTCATCAAGGTGTTGAAACTGAGGATTTTTTGATAAAGGGTCATACCATGATGTTAAAAGAAAAACTTGTCCTTGTACAGATTTGATGTTCCATTCTTTGAAATCAGTTAACTCTCTACCAGGTTAACAAAATTTTCGACGGGCAAAGTTGAAAGCGTTTGTAGATGACATATGAAAGAGTAGAAAATATTGTGGGGCAGGGAGAAAATGCTGGTTACCAGTAATTTCCCCTTTTCTCATAATATTTTCAAAAGCCCTCTCTTTCAAAGTCGGAATTGTGTTGCTAAGTTTTAAGAAGAGAAATGTCAAGAAAATGTTACTAGGCTCGCCAAAGGTTCGCTTAATAACATTTCCCTAGATTCGTTTAATAAAATCTTATCTCAAAAGCCAAGACATGTCAGATCCTATATATCGTCGGTTTACTTCCAAAACCTCGTAACTACAGCTTGAAAGAAGCTGTACTTACGAGGTTTTGGAAGTAAACCGTCGATATAATACTTCTTGCTATCAGTGGAGCTCATCTTGTTGAAACCAAATTCAGTGTTAACACAAGTACACAAAACAGAATCAAATTCAACTTTCTTAACAAACAGAAGCACATGTCATTACAGTGCAGCATGTAATAAATACATTTAGGCTTTTATTTCTCAGTTGTTGTTCTTGTTATGGGTTATGTGTATATATTTTATCCTCTTTATGGCATCATATCTGACATAATAACAATTAATGCTGTGTCAAAGACTTATTTTCTCAAGTTATGTGGGAAAGTAGCCAGTGGCTTGGAAAGAATGTTGTGTGGAGTGCTGGTAAAAAAACTCCAGGAAAAAATGGATCAGTGTCAATCAATCAATCAATCAACCAATCAATCAATCATTCAATCAATCAATCAATCAATCAATCAATCAATCAATCAATCAATCAATCAACATCAATCAATCAATCAATCAGTTTCTCACCAAATGCTGAATGGTGCAAATATGTAGAATGGTGGAACAATCGGAAACAGTATAGGTTGACATGCTTTTGTAGTCCTGCAGCCCATGATCTTGAAAACAGAGGCTAGCAGAGAAATCAAATGTAACTACAATTATTTTTGTGTGTCACAATGATCAGTAATCTTGCATTTATCTAAGCTTTATGATGTTCTTTTATCTCTCTAGCAACTGTCATTTAGGGTTGTTAACACTGAATGATTTATGTAATGTGTGTGTATGTGTGATAGTTAAGTGTGATTGGTTATTAGTTGAAAGGATCTTGTAACTAATGCCAGTTCAAGACGGAAGAAAGAAAAAACCTTCTCTTTATAAATCAGCTTTGATGTAGTGTTTTAACTTGTTTCTGTGGCCACTGTTGCTTATTTTATCACCCTCAAGTCACTTTTATTGTAATTTTGTTGTTTTTCCCTGTTCTTTTCACCTTTTAAAAGTTGATGAGTAATCAAGATGATTTTGATTTCTGTGCACTACTTTTTGAAAGTGTTGGTAAAATCTAATGCCTGCTTGGACTTAAAATGTCTGACATAAAATATTTAGGAACTAACTGTTCTTGAATTTGTGCTATTTGCATTGCTATCATGGTGAAACTTTTATCTTCTTGGCTTTTCTTGCTCATATTCTTGATCATAATAACTTGTTTACAAACTTATATTCTTTCATACTGTTTTTACTGTCTTTTTATTCATCAATCACACATAGTTGCATTTTTATCTTATTCTAGATTCAGAAAGTATCACAACTTCTGATTTGCCAGATTGAAATTGATTGGCTGAACCATTTGTATAGCCAATGAAAAATTGTGTTACTTTCAAATTAAAAAAAAAACAAAGAAAGGTTGGAGAATACAGACCTTGGTTTCTTCTTTATTTGCCTGTAGAGCAGAAATAACTTCTTTACACTTAATTTGATTTATATCCTACTAGTCCTTTATGTAATTTAGAAAGATTCCTTTCAAAAATAATCTTTCATTTAATGCATGATTAGATGTAGAGCAATATAATATCCTTTGAGTTAATAATTGTTTAGAAATGTTTGGACCTCTTATAGGATTAACAATTTATAACATGTTATCGTCATCCAAAGTTTTGCTGCATTTACTGACATAGTTCATTCAAATGATTTTAAGAATTGTGGTAATGATACGACAAAATAATATCAAATCATATTAACATAATAAGATAGTGTTTTTATGCTTTATATTTTTGGGTGGAATTATAGTCAAATTTACAAATATTTACATATCAGAAAGTAAGCAAGTCTTAAGGTAGTTTTGGGTTTGGTTATTTGATAAGACTATTCTGTCATGCAAAATTTACCAAATCTGAAGATTAGCTGTCAAAATTATACAACAATGTAAAGCTATAATTATACTTTCTCCTGAAACAAATTTGCAGTACACACCCTGAAACAGTTTGTTTAAAAAGTAAATAACCATTTTGATTTAATGTTTATACATGGACATTGTGTGAAAACAATGTTGACAAAAGAAAGATGCGTGAGAATATTCCTGATGCCATTTAATTTTGAAATCTGTTGTCTCACAAGACAATGCCATCTGCAACAGAGAAACACAGAAATATCCATTCTTCAGGTCCTTGGGTAGGAAAGGAATATCGGTGTATAAATAAAAAAAGATAATGGTCTATGTTAAGAATCAAAATCTTTCAGTATGAAGATTAAAAAAAAAAGTAGATAATGGAAGTTTTTTTTTCAATTAGCATGAAACAACAAAAAAGTCAGACATACATGAATATCATTATAAATATATATTTATATTTACACACACCTTTTATATCCTTCAGTTGTTTTGCCAATATCCTTCAGTTGTTTTGCCAAAATTTTTACCTTATTTTGCTTTCTATATAGTGCATGAATTTTGTTTGACCTTTTTTACTGACTATGACCTCTTGTTGTTTGCTTTTTTATCCAATCAAACAACAGTTTGCTGATGGCTTGGACTTGACAGAAGCAATCCGTGACCTTGACATGTACACGGCTGCACTGCATGGCGACTTTTCACCTGCTGACAGGAAATCAAAGGCAAGAAATTCTCTTCAAAGTTTCTTACAGTTTTTTTTTTTCAATGAGTCTGTAGCATTTGGTTTTTGTGTATCGTATTGAACCTATGAATTATTTCACTTATTATTGTGATATTTGTAAATTATCTGTGGCTTAAGTATTGTTGTTACAAATTATGTCTTTGTTGTGATAGGTAATTTGAAAAAGGACTTGTACATGAAACAATTCAATTCTGACTTCCAAGACATGCTTTTTGATTGGCTGTGACATTTGTCTCAACCAATCAGAACTGTTGTCTGTAAGATGGTACAGATTGATAATTACCGGTTCATTGTGTTGTATGTTGCTCTTTATAGAAATGGACTACAGTTTTAACTTCATTACTTTTTTATGTCAATGTGTGCAATGTATAGTTTGGTATTATTTGTAACTTGTTGTATTTAAAGTTTCACATGCAGTTTTGGATTTTAAGGATATTCCATTGGACATCTTAAAGTCTTGGCAAGTTTCACAGGGTTTGATTTTCTCTTTAGCCATGAGATTCATTTACAACAGGCAAACAAGCTTTAAAAAGTTTTGTCTCATTTTATAGGTTGGGAACATCAGTGCTGCACATGTCCTTAACTTTGTACCAAAGATTTTTTAGCAAAGTTGTTTTCAAAGGAAAACATGAGTTGATGTCATTGCCCTGTTCTGGTTGCCTGCTGCATTGTTGTCTTCATGCAAAAACTTGGATGTTTTGTAATATCTCTGGTATTACTGAACCTATTCACTTCAAAATAGGACAAGTTGTTAGCTATCAATAGAGGGGAGGGGGTCTCATATAACGGGCAGGTAACCATCAAAATATATCTGACACAGTTATGCCCCTTTGGCACAGGCATGTGGTACCCTTGTGCTTTTACACCTTGAGAAGTATGCTTTTTACATCCCTTAGAAAAGTGCATGGAAAACGGTTTTTGAAAAGGCGAAATGCAGATATTCAGCATTTTTCTCTGTTCCCCACAATGGTTTTTACCCTTTCAAAAACAAACTACATTAAGCATATATGTAATTTGTGCTCTTCAAATGCTTTAAATTATGACAAGTCTGATTTTTTTTGTCAGATAAAAAACGCTTCAAGTAAGTTGTAAACCTTGGAAACCAAAGTAGAATTGAATGGGTGGACTGTTGATGTGTGTTGTGTAAATATTCCTTAAACATGAACTGGGGCTTTGTTGTGAAAAGTCTACTCGAAGTTTAAAACAAAAGCATATTTGCAAGTCAAACATTTTCAAATCAGTGAAGTATCAAGTTGATTTATCATATTATCTTGGAATAGGATAGATTTAGCTCTATGTATGTGTGCCTGTCATGTAAGACTTGGTAGCGAGAAATGGTTTTTACTTCAGACCAGACTCAGTCAGGCAGGTTGACTCAAAGCTTTGGTGTTTTCTACATCAAAGTGACTCAGTTCGTTGGTTGCACTGAAATAATGTTTGGTTTTGCCATTTTAGACAACCCATTGGAGAGTTTCATGTTACTTGAATGTTGATATCAGTAGAGTCAGTATTGGATGTTTAGATATAGCTGCATAGCATCACAAAGCATGAATTCTTTTCTTTTAACCCATTACCACACAACCCCTACTTTTGACGACCCTGAGAAAGAAGCCTTTAGAAAACATTGTGGGAAAAGGAGAAAATGCTGGTAACCAGCATTTTCTCCTTTTCCAACACTGTTTTATACCCTTTACAAAACAATTTTCAAACTTGCGGTCACATTTATTTTGTCATCTGCAAATGATTTCAATTTGGACAAGCCATAAAATATTGCCGTTTGGTAATGAGTTAAATACTTTGATATTGATATAATATATCTAAAGCAGCCCAGACTTCGCTCAAGCTTTTCCATCAATAATTTTGATCTCAATGTTATGGACAGTTTGACTTTTACCCTACATGAACAATAAATGTTGCTCAATATTTAGTTCCTGGCCACTCAGAAAGGTATGAGGATTGAAACACAATTATGCTCACAGATTTCTTCTGTCAAGGCACCAGACTTGTGTCGCCCAAAGTTTGTTGATCTTCATGGGCTCATCCTTCGTGCAATCCATGTGTCACTCACAGCTTTTGGATAAAAAACGCATATTTGGCGAAATCCTTTTTATTTTGATCACTGTAATCTTTGCTTTTCACATTCCTAAGGACTGGGAGGCTTCGTTGCCCTTGTATCAGTTTCATCAGATTTTTTCTCTTCCTTGGATGGTAACATGACAATGTTTTCACTAGGATGATGTATCAAAACCTGAAGTTTGTGCAAAATATTGACGGGGTGCCACACATGCTCAAATGGTTTGATGGTTTGCGCAAAAAATATCTACTAAAAACAGCTCCATAAATATATTAAAGTGAATACTTTTAGGTCATCAGTATCGCCCAATACACATTAAAAAAAGCCTCAGAGAATTTCATGTCAGTACATGTACTATTGATGGAAAAGTTTGAGTGTGTATGCGTGGCATTAGCCTTTTGCCAATGAATTGTAGAAGATTTTATAACTTCCTTGAAGAACACTTTTTAAAAAACCAAATTTACCAAATTGCAGAACTTTACTCTTTACCAAATTACAAAATTTTGGACTATTCCGAATTGAAAGCATTTGCAGATGACAAAAAAAAAAGTCAATCAGAAATTGAAATATGATATGGAAAGGGGAGAAAACATTGTGGGAAAAGGAGAAAATGCTGGTTACCAGCTTTTTCTCCTCCCACAATATTTTCACAAGCTTTCATTCTCAGGGTCGTTAAAAGTTGATATTGTGTGTTAAAGAGTTAACCCTTTACTCCATAGATACTCATTTCTTCGCATTGCTTGTAGGAGTCTTTGGAAAACATTGTGGCAAAAGATGAAAGTTGCTCGTGACGAGCAATTTCACCTTTAGTTACAATGTTTTCAATGTTATCAAAAGGTGTCATATACACATAAGAAACGGCTTCATCCTTGCTGTTATTTAGTTTAGTTTAAACATATTTTATTCAATATGATATTTACATAACCTGTTACTATTCTGGTAGGTAAAGTTACGTGAAAAGGATTGGAACGAAAGCTACTAGCTTATAAAGTTCCTCTCCTGTGAGTTATTTAGGGTCAATTAGAGATACAATAAAAATGCCTTATGGGGTAAAGGGTTAAGATTTGCCTCCTTTGAAAGCAGTTCCACACAACTGGATAAAATGCCTGAAATATCAGGATTTGTTTCTGAAAGGATAGTAGAAAACTTTGCTGGAAAACAAAGGATGATGGATCGCAGTACTTTGACCTTTTCCAACAATGTTTGCCCCAGCATTCTTTTGAAACTATGGGATTTCTGTGTGAATAGTAAGAAAGCTGCAGTAGTTGCTCTGTCAAATACAGTTGAAATGTGCATGCTATATTTTTGGATAGCTAATGGTCTCTCTGTCATTTATTAAGTAACTGTTATGCATTGCCTAAAATGATACTGGTATGAAGTATTGCATGTATCTTTCTGTACATTTTACAAATGTATCTCCTGATTTTTCATAGTTGACTTGCCCTATCATGCTGATGATTTCTGTACAATCAGAGCTTATATTGTAGAATAGATCACATTTATCATAAAAAGATTGTATATGTTATAAGGACCAGTTTGGTAGTCTTGTCAGTTTGACCACTGAAGACAATAAATGCATGAAACTAACATTAGACTGAAAAATTACAGATTCATTTTTTGTTACAGTCTCAGAGCTGTTTATCACTGAAACATTATAATATTCTATTATGGGTTGTTTGTCTCTGAAACATTAAAGTTAAAGAGTTATCTGTCTCTGAAATCCTACAGTTTCAGGGTTGTCTGTTATTAAACCCTTCTCTCTAAAAGTTATTTGTCTCTGAAATATTACAGTTTCAGGGTCCGCGGTCACTAAATGTTTAAAGTTTCAGGATTGTCCGACACTGAAATCTTTCATTTCAAAGCTGTTTGTCTCTGAAACATTACAGTTTCAGTGTTCTCTGTCAGTAACATTCTAGATACAGTTTCAAGATTGTCCATCTTTGAAAAGTTACAGTTTCAAGGTAGTTTGGTTCTGAAACCTTACATTTTCAGGGCTGTCTGTCACTAAAATTCTAGTTTCTGGGTTTTCTGTCATCTAAACCTTTCACTTTGAAAGTTGTGTGTCTCTGAAACATTACAGTTTCAGTATTCTCTGTCTAAAAGGTTTTACATTACAGTTGCTCTAAAATTGTACATTTTCAAGGTTGTTTGTCTTTGAAACATTGCAGTTGTAGGATTCTTTGTCACTAAAATTTTACAGTTTCAGGATTGTTTGTCTCTGAAACCTTAGAGTTTCAAGGTTGTCTGTCACTGTGAAATTACAGTTTTAAAGGTTGTTTGTTACTGAAAAATTAAAGTTTCAAGGTTGTTTGTCACTGAAACATTGGATTTTAGAAAGGTTGTCACTCAAATGTTTGTTTTAGGGTTGACTAGCCTTGAAACCTTCGGTCACTGAAAAATGACAGTTTGGGGGTTGTTTTCATGGCTTTTTAAAACAAGGTAAAAGAACGGATGCTGCTTGCTAATAAGTATGTTATTGTTTTCCCACAATGTTCCCAATCCTTACTAAACAAATCTTTTCATTTTTGCAACATTTTATTTGTTGTATGCAAAAGCTTTCTATTTAGACCTGCTGTAAGGTTTGTTGTTCTGTTAGAACTGAGGTATGATTTGACTGAAGTAGAATGAAAACCACGAACAGACTCAGTATGGATTTAGCATTAACTCTTTACCACACAATCCAGACTTTTAATGATCCTGAGAAAGAAGCCTTATGAAAGCATTGTGGGAAAAGGACAAAATGCTGGTAACCAGCATTTTCTCCATTCCCACAATGTTTTCTATCCTTTCCAGACCAAATTTCAGCATTTTAGCAACATTTATTTTGTCGTCTGCAAATGCTTTCTATTTGAACCTGTCTAAAATTTTTTTGTGTGGTAAAGAGTGAAACCCCAAACAAACACTGTAGAGTACTTTGATCAACAGTTTAACCATTACCAGTATTGACGACTGGCAGCACAAAAGCGTAATATTAACTTTTGCCGTTTAACATTTGATGTTCAATGCATGTTTCACTAATTGATTTCTTTGTACTCTAGAATTTAAGAGCTGCTCATATCATGTTGTTTTGTGTTGTGGTTTTTAAACTTATCTTGGAATATATTTAATAGTATAGAATTTTTTGTCCTGTAGGACCACCTCTTACTCCTTGTCCAACTGTTATATTGACACTTCTGTTAACCTATACCAAATGGTATACTTTTAGGCTGGCACACTTCCTGTACCAGTAATTTTTTGTGTCCAACATGTTGCATGCGAGAAAAGTTGTCAATGGCTTCGAAAGAAAGTTTTATCAGTACCAAAGGACAAAATTCGAGACTCTCCATATTGAAAGCTACTGTAGATAAAGAATTATATCTACTTGAAATATTGAAATTTGCTTTTGAAAGAGCAAAGATCATTGTGAGAAAAGAAAGAAATCCTAGCTACCAGCATTTTTCTCCTTTTCCCACAATGTCTTGAAGAGCCCTCTTTGCCAGGGGCATTCAAATTGTGCAAAAGGATGAATTGACCATCAGTAGTAGTTTATCATTTGTATGACGGACACAAATGAAAAAGGTACATAAATGCATTGTATATGATACATGGTTAAATGAACTCTTTACCAAACCACAAAACTCTAGACGTGTCCAAATTGAAAGCATGACATTGTGCAGATAACAAAATAAATGTGACAAAGAAGTTTTGGGAAGGGTAGAAAAAAATATGCAAACTGGATAGGATGCTGGTTACCAGCATTTTTCTCCATTTGCCATAATGTTATTAAAGTTTTTTTTTCTAGGATTTTTAAAGTCAGGATTGTGTGGTGAAGGGTTTAAGGGTATCACAATATGGAGACAGTATCCTTGACTTGTGTGTAAATGGATCTTTTTGCATGATTATTTTGAAGTTTCAAGGAATCAGTGTTTCCTATTAATATTTTTCTCAAATACATTGATTCTAGGTCAAGACTAAGACAACTCTGGATGACCTGGCATAGTAAATTTAGATACTAATATTCCAGCCTGTCCACCCTTTTCCCCTCAAGATTTTTCATGTTAAACTCTGTACAACAGAATTTTGAACTTAGTTTTAACTTGTTGTCAAACGACAAAATTTTAGACCGGTCCAAATTGAAAGCATTTGCAGATGATAAATGTTGAAAAGTTGAAATTTGTTGTTGGAAGGGTAGAAAACATTGTGGGAAAAGGAAAAAATGCTGGTCACCAGGATTTTCTCCTTTTCCCACAATGTTGTCAAAAGGATTCTTGCATAGGGTTGTTAAAAGTCGGGATTGTGTGGTAAAGAGTTAAATAAGAGCATTTGCAGATCAGAAAAGAAATGTGGCTCATGTAATTTTACCCCCCGCAATGAAGTGGAGGGGGCATACTAGAATCACCATGGCTGTCCATCTGTCTATCTGTCCGTCTGTCCATTGACACAAAGTTGTCTGGTGAAATACTCGGAAAATTTTTTCAAATTTTCACACAGTGTTCCTATATAAATGAAGTTGTGAATGTGCAATTGCCATGACTCTGCTGCAGTTTGTTGTGGAATTATCTCCCCTTGAACTTTTTTTAACTCTACTTTTGTACTAAACCATTCTGCTTTTTGTGACAAAGACCTGTTTTTTGACAACGAGTAGGTAGGGGGTATGATCATGTTTAGTGATAGCACTGGTTGAATTTGTCTGGGGGGGGGGGGGGAATTATTGTGATAAAAGGACACCTTTCTTCCACAGGTCATAAACATATAAGATCTTTTGGTACAGGGTGATATTACCCCCTGAAAGAATTTGTAGTGGGTTACTTTGAAAACTTTATGTAAAATGTGGATATCAAACTCACATTTTGCATTTGGAAACATTGTAGAAAATGCAAATATTCTCCGTTTTCCACCATTCTTTGGTTATGACAGTGGTCTGTTGCAAGTGAAAAATTTTAAGTTGACAGCAGAAGGCAATTTATTTATCATTGTTTTGATGTCTTTCACAGAGACAGAAAAATTCTATGGAACTGGCTGCTGCCATTAAAGAACTAGAGGCAAGTACTGCTGCCCTGGAGAATTCATACGAATCAGAGAAGCAAGCAAGCCAAGCGTCACTGCAGTGTTCTAGTGGATATGGTACAATGAGTAGCACACCAGCAGGGTCAGAGGACACTATTGCTAGTGGAGGTAAGGAGATTTGCACCTACGACATCTTCGCAAGCCAAGGTTACAATCACTACGTGGATCTTACCTTGGCGGATCAAGCCAGATTTCGAAATTCCTGTGATACATCCCCTATTGGATGCTGGTTATTATCCCCCTTTACATCTCATTTCTAATAGCCAATGAAATATTGTTACAAATTGCTACAAATACAATAGCCACAAAAATACTTTGACATTCCATCATCAAATGCTGGAATATAGACTAAAACCTCCGATAATTGATTGGTCACACTGAAACTTTCTGTAAATATTGTACCTCTATGGTCTTTAGGTAATAAATCATTACAGATACTGCACGCATCCATGGAGGTATCCATGTTTACCTTCTATTTTTATTCGAAAGGTCGCAACTTGTTCTATTTTTATCATCAAAGATGAAATGCTACAAGCGATTTGATTGGTGCAGTTAGAGCTAGCTGCAACCATTTAAAAGGCATTTCATGGGAATGTTGAAATCCAGCTTGATCTGCCAAGGGTGTGTAGAGTAGTGTAGTGGATTGTCACCCTTGGCTTGCGAAGATGACCTACCACAGCATAACAACTGCTATCTGGGCTGTAACAGACTGTCTCTGGTTCATGTATGGTACACAAAATTCAAGTATGATAAATTTGTGTCACAAACTTGCTCTTCACTCTTGCTATCATTGTATCAAAATTATCATTTGTATGAAATTAAATCTGCAATTTACAATTTTAGGATTACCTTCTGTCTGTTTGCCCAAAAAAAGCCTGTATCTCCTCATTTTCAGCTGCTGTGTGTATTTTATGTGTAATTACTATCTGTGTTGAAGTCTACTTGTGCATGATAAGGTTATTTTGGCTGTCTCAGTCGAGATGGTGCATAATTCGTACAGTTATGTTACCTTTAACTCCTGACCAAACGACAAAATTTTAGACTCTTTTAATTTAAAAGTATTTTTGGACAATAAAATTTATATGTCTCAAAAATTAAAGTTTGTTTTAGGAAGGACAGAAAACATTGTGGGAAAAGGAGAGAATGCTGGTTACCAGCATTTTCACCTTTTTAGCTCACCTGAGCACGACATGCTCAAGGGGAGCTTTTAGGATCACCCGGTGTCCATAGTCCGTTGTTAAACATCAACTTCTCCTAAACTGCTGGGCCAATTTGGACCAAACTTGGCTGGAATGTTCCTTGGGAGGTCCTGTTTAAAAATTGCGTACAGAATTTGATTCCATCGAAAACTCTGGTTGCCATGGCAACTTAATGGAATTTTTGTAGGAAATTCTATAAAAATCTTCTCCTGAAAGCGCTGGTCAGATTTTGGAATGATATTACAGAGATGTTCTTTGGGTGACCCTTTTCAAAACTTGTCCATGAAATTTTGATGCATCAAGAAACATGGCTCTGGTGAATGGGGGCTATTTGCACTTTTCAGAAATGAAGAAATTCTAAAAAATTCTTCTCTGAAACCCCTGGTCAGATTTTGAAATAATTTGATAGAGATGTTCTTTGGGTGACCCTTTTCAAAATGTGTTCCCGAAATTTTGATCCATCAAGAATAATGGCTCTGGTCAATGGGGGCTACTGCACTATATGGAAATGAACGAATTCTGAAAAATTCTTCTTCGAAACGGCTCATAAGATTTTGAAATAATTTTACAGAGATGTTCCTTGAGTGACACTTTTCAAAAATTGTTGACTTGTAAAGAAACATGGCTCTGGTGAATGGGGGCTTCTTGCAGTAAATGGCCATGAAGAAATTGTTAGAAATTCTTTTCTGAAGCAGCTGATCAGATAATAATTTCTCAGAAATGTTCCCTCTGTGATTCTTTTCAAAAACTGTTCCCAAAACGCTGATTTGTCAAGAAACATGGCTCTGGTGAATGGGGGCTACTCGCACTATAATATGGCCATGAAAAAATTCTACTTCTCTGCAGTGGCTGATCAGATTTTGCAGTGATTTCACAGAAATGTTTCTTGGCTGACCTTTTGAAAAATTGTTTGAGAAATTTTGATCCAACAAGAAACATGGCTCTGATGGCTGTAGGCTATTTACACAATACAGGCATGAAGAAATTCTTGAAAATTTTTCTTCTCTGAAAGACTGATCAGATTTTGAAAAAAACTGGCTATGGTCCTCTCAAAAATTCAGATGAGTGATCCAGGGCCATCTTGTCTCACAATGTTTTCAAAAGACTTCTCCTTCAGGGTCCTGAAAACCAGGTATTGTTTGGTAATGAGTTAAAAGGCTTAGGTCCACTGAAGTTCCCTTTCTTGACAGTGTATATTTCTAAAATTCTCTGATTTGATTGATGTCACTCTTTTCCTGCTTTAAAGGTAGGTATTTAGAATTTTCACATCACACCAAATAAAAAAATATATATATCTATGAAATTAATATGAAAAAACAATAAAAATCATCAGTAATTAAGAATCATAAAATTACGAAAAAAAAGCTATTTTTAGATTTCCCGCCAAAATCAAAAAAAGCATTGTGGGAATGTTAAGTGACTCGCACATGACTAATAACTATTAAATTCCATAGCATTACAAACATGTAATTTTTTTCCATAATGTCTAGAACTTCGGACGCTATGTTTGAAGCATCGTCTGTATATTTCCGGTATGTAAATGTGCGAGTTGCTCATGTAAAAAATAGACCGAGTTTCCCTTCAGTGTCGACCTGGGCTGCAGTAAATCTCTCATTTATCTAGTTATCGGATGGTTTTCGACTACTGGGGTTTAATGAATGAAGAGTATAAGGCTTTGGGAGTATAAGGATGATTTTTTTTGTATTTTTGTAAAATTTTCGTCCCAATATCTGAAGGGCCACCTTTAACCCTTCATCAAAGAATCCCTAGTTTTTACACCCTTAGGTAGAAGCCTTTTGAAAACATGGGAAAAAGAGAAAATGATTTCTACCCTACTGGGAACTAATTTCAATTTCTTAAGTTATGTTTATTTTGTCTTCTGCTTCCATTTTGGACAAGTCTGAAATTTTGTTGTTTCGTAATGAGTTAACCTATTACCACTCAGTCCCTACTTTTGATGCCCCTGAGAAAGGAGCCTTTTGAAAACACTGTAGGAAAAGGAGAAAATGCTGGTAACCAGCATTTTCTCCTTTTCCCACAGTGTTTTCTACCCTTCCCAGAAAAATTTCCAATTTTTCAGTCACTTTTATTTTGTCGTCTGCAAATGCTTTCAATTTGAACCAGTCTAAAATTTTGTTGTGTGGTAAAGAATTAACCATTGGTCGCACAATCCTATGAAAGGTTCTTGCATGGCTTATTTTGTCGTCTGCAAATGCTTTCAATTTGAACCAGTCTAAAATTTTGTTGTGTGGTAAAGAGTTAACCATTGGTCACACAATCCCATGAAGAGGTCTTGCATGGCTATGTGTTAAAGTGTAGGAGGCCCCAAGTTCATTCAGTGAGTGTATCAATGAAGTGTTGTTGGACACTTCAGAGCCATAACCTAGTACTGGTGAAAGCCACCAATACATGCATATATGTGAGCTATTATCACAATATGACTAAAACAATGTTGAAAGCTGCATTAAACACAACTCGGTGAATCTGTCAACACAATCACATTTTTTAGGATCCTTGGAAAGGACGCTTGAACCCAGCATTTTCTCTTTATCTGTAAATTTTTAACCTTTCAAAAGATAAATCCCAACATTTTAGGCACATTTGTCATCTTCCATTTATGCTTTCACTTATGACTAGTGTAAATTTTGTCATCTGATAAAGAATTAACCCTTTCCCAAATGGCAAATTTTGGACCAGATCAAATCGAAAGCATTTTGCAGATTTCAAATTAATAGTTACTAAAAAGATGATATTTCTATATGATAGGGTTGAAAATATTGTGGGAAAAGGAGAAAATGCTGGTTACCAGCATTTTCTCCTTTTCCCACAATGTTTTTAACCCTTTCCCAAACGGCAGATTTTGGACCAGACCAAATTGAAAGCATTTTGCAGATGACAAATTAACAGTTGCTGAAAAGATGATTTTTATATATGATAGGGTAGAAAACATTGTGGGAAAAGGAGAAAATGCTGGTTACCAGCATTTTTTCCTTTTCGCACAATGTTTTCAAAAGGCTTCTATTCCTGACCCATAAAAACCAGGGATTTTTTGGGAAAGGGTTAAACCATAGATTATCAAGTAACAAGTTTAGTAGATTTTTGCAAGGCCAAGCCAAAGATTAGACTATAAATTATGTATGAAGTTTGATGTACACAATATAAACTTTTGCAAAAACTGCATTCAGTTTAGAAGTTTTTCCTGAACTGCCTGCCCGGGTGACTCAGTGGTGAGCGTATCGGACTCGTGACCTGGTGGTTGTAAGTTCGATACCTGGTTGAGGCAAACTTTCTTTCCGGCGTATTTTCGCCTCTCACCTCTGCTGAAGCATGTGAGAAAAGTAGTCGGTGGCTTTGGAAAGAAAGTAGTGTTAGTACCGGTATGAGAAAGCCAGGAAACACATGTGCGTCACTGACCACCATGATATGACCTTAGCTGTTAAAGTGGCGTTAAACCCCAATACAACCAACCAACATTTTCCTGAACTTGTACGAAGAAAAAATTTAAAAATCTCCTTGTACATAAGGCCCAGGGCTACCATATTTTGTATGTGGGTTTTTCTAGTGAGCCTCTACTAGTAGTGGTAATTATTCCGTCATGATTGAAAAAAAAAACTTAAAAGAAGAAAGTGTGATTAACCCTTTACTCCATAGATACTCATTTCTACGCATTGCTTGTAGGAGACTTTGGAAAACATTGTGGCAAAAGGTGAAATTGCTCGTGATGAGCAATTTCACCTTTTGCCACAATGTTTTCTATGCTATCAAAAGGTGTCATATACACACAAAATCGGCTTCATCCTTGCTGTTAGTTGGGGTCAGTTAGAGATACCATAGAAATGCCTTATGAAGTAAAGGGTTAAAATTGAAACATAGAAGTATGTGTTATGCAGTTTATTTGTTAAAAAAGTTGTATTGAGTTTATTTTTTTTGTGTTTGTAGTTTTATTTATCTCTTTTTCTCGTTTTAAAGAACTTAGTTTTTGCATGATTGCAGCTGCTGTGTTGTGGTGAACTTTGCTAATATAGTATAAACCTGCTGAATATAGCTTGTATGTGAAAATCACAGAGACTGAGACAAAGGTTATTCTTAAGATTGGTTGGTGAATACGAACCTAGAAATATTTGAAGTATTCAGCAGGTTTATTGTTTGTTGGCTAGTTATAGTTTTGTGTTGTGCTATTCTCTTACAGATTATATTGACACTGGCCAGAAAGAACCTTTCATACCAGAGCATGAGAAATATTTCACAATTCCCAGAAATAGTCATATGTTTAGAGCTGCTTTACAGTCTAAACGTCCAGCATCTACAGCAGGCATGTGACCTTTTACCTTTCTAGTCTTAGATCTTGACCTTGACCATGTTTGCATTTCTAATGACCTTTTTGTAGTGACCTTGACTTTGAATGGCTTGCACGTAGAAGCATGATCCTTTTTTTTGTATTCAGTGCTTTTCTATGCAAATGTATTGAGTTTTTGTTTTTGGTGTCTTGAACTTCATTTGCTTTTATTAACTCATTACCAAACAACAAAGTTTTAGACTGGTCCAAATTCAAAGCACTTGCAGACGACAAAATAAAGTTGACTCAAAAATTGAAACTTGATTCCAGCAGGATAGAAAACATTGTGGGAAAAGGAGAAAATGCTGGTTACCAGCATTTTCTCCTTTTCTCACAATGTTTTCAAAAGGCTTCTATCTTAGGGTTGTAAAAACCAGGGATTGTTTGGTAAAGGGTTAACAAGGAATTTCCTCCATTACGTATGTATTGGAGTCCATTCATGCACCTTAAATTAAGTCTGTGCAGTGGACAGCTGTTTAATTGCTTACCATACCATCTCAAGTTTTAACAGACATGAAAAAAGAAAGCATTTTGAAAGCGTCCTTGGAAAAATAATGTGACTTACCAGCTTCTTTTCCTTTTTGCACAATATAGATGTTTTTTTGAAAAAAGCTTTCTTTCTTGTAGTCATTTAAGATGAGATTGTTTGGGAAAGGTTTAACCCTTTACCACACAATCCCGACTTTTAACGACCCTGTGAAAGAAGCCTTTTGAAAACTTTGCAGGGAAAAGGAGAAATGCTGGTAACCAGTATTTTCTCCTTTTCCCTGGCCACAATGTTTTCTACCCTTCCCAAACCAACTTTCAAATTTTCAGTCACATTTATTGTGTCGTCTGCAAATGTTTTCAGCTTGGTCCAGTCCCAAAATTTGTCATTTGGTTAACCCTTTACTTCGAAGATACTCATTTCTATGCATTACTTGTATGAGCCTTTGGAAAACATTGTGGCAAAAGGTGAAATTGCTCATGACGAGCAATTTCACCTTTTGCCACAATGTTTTCTGTGCTATCAAAAGGTGTCATATACACATAAGAAACAGCTTCATCCTTACTGTTATTTAGGGTCAATTTGAGATACCATAGAAATGCCTTATGGGGTAAAGGTTTAAGAGTTAAAGTGGTTTTTGCAGCTTTAGCAGTCAGATCTGAGGTTAACACCTTAGCTTTGACATTCTTCACCAGATAGCAAGCCGGTCAGTTTTTTTCTGGTCATAAAAAAGTTTGATTTGTCTATATTGTGATGTAAGCGTTAACCCTTTACTATACAACTCTGGGAAAGAAGCCTTTCTAAAACATTGTGAGAAAAGGAGAAAATACTGTCAGTTTGGGTAAGATTTTATTGTCTGATAAAAAGTAAGACCTTTTCATTGTTTGCCATTGTACAAAATCTGTTGGTCACCCATTAGGTCCCCTCATATTTGATTAATTGGACTTGTTTGTCATTCACAAATGAGGGAAACTACCGTTTCTCGATTTAATTCTTTACCAGATGACAATATTTTAGACGGGTCGAAACTGAAAGCGTTATAAAAGTGACTGGACATTTGAAATTTGTTATAGGAAGGGAAGAAAACATTGTGGGAAAGGGAGAAAATGCTGGTTACCAGCATTTTCTCCTTTGCCTACAATGTTTTCAAAAGGCTTCTTCCTTTGGGTCTTTAAAAATCGGGATATTGTGGTAAAGAGTTAAAATATAATAAATCTGACAATTTTGTTCATTTCAGGTATTCCAATGTCTGCACAAGGGGGTGGGGTGCTTGCTCGTCGAAGTTCTATGAACCAGCCAAAACCGCCGCCTCCAGTTCGACGTACGTCCTCAATCACAAGTGCAGCCAATCCAGCACTGCTTCAGAAATACAGAACATCTCCTCCAAAACAGCTTCCTCCTCCTCAAACTCAATCACAGATCAATGCTCAACCTCCCAGTCACAGGCGAAGTTCTAGCTCCAGCAGTGGGACTCCAGCAGGGGCAGAGCCTGCCTATGCTGAACTGCAAGAGATTCAGCAGAGTATACAGGCTCGCCAACAACAACAAAAACAACAACAGATGCAGGGCTACAATAGTGAGGGGTATGCTTGGGGCCAGGCAGGTCAGGGTGCAGTTCCCTCACAATCTCCACAATATGCTGAGCCAGTCACTATCGTTAATGCCAATATGGTGAATAGTTTGGAAGCAAAATTCTCGTCAATGAATATGACGCAAACTCAGAATGTTACAAACACTAGTGTTTCTCACACACATCCGGTGTCCAGTACAGGATTCATGCCACAGACTGCTGGGGCTGGATCAGGGGATGATTTCCCAGATCTGCCCCCTCCACCAACAGATGAAGAACTTCGAGAAATTGAAAAAATCTACAGTGTGCCAAAAAATGTTTCTCAGACTCCTGTTCACAACGTTCAGACTCGAAATAACGTGCAGATACGTCCCCAACAACAACAACAACAACAACAACATCCAGTGGGTGGGGTAGGAATGGACTTTAGGCAATCCCTTATCTCTGAAATGAAGGCGGGAAATAAATTTCGAAAACTATCACAAAGTGATCAAGGGGCAGAATCAGAGTGCTGATGTTCTTGGAGCATGTAAAACAAAATTCTTTAAGCTCAGCATTTTTCTGTAGGGAATAAATTTTGACCAATAAGAAAACAATTATGTTATTTTATGAATGTCTTTCTCATGAAAATTTTTAACCCTTTACCCCATGAGGCATTTCTATGGTATCTCTAATTGACCCTAAATAACAGCAAGGATGAAGCCATTTCTTATGTGTATATGACACCTTTTGATAGCATAGAAAACATTGTGACAAAAGGTGAAATTGCTCGTGACGAGCAATTTCACCTTTTGCCACAATGTTTTCCAAAGGCTCCTACAAGCAATGCGTAGAAATGAGCATCTTTGGAGTAAAGGGTTAAGGAATCTTCTTACAATTTTGATCAAATGAATATTTGAAAAAAATGGAGAAAAAAGGATATACTGCCTACCAGCAGTTTGCATTGTCCTTCAAAATTTTCTACCCTGTCCATAAGAAATCAAATTCTAATTGATGACTGCAGAATGTTTTCATTATGGATGGGTGTAAAACTCTTCATATTTGATAAACTTTTATAAGGCTGTTGATTAGTTGGAATTCAACTTTATGGGGGGGGGGGGGGATACTGAAATGATGTAGTGAAAAAATAGTCCATAATATATGGACTGGAAACTATAATTATGGTCATATTCCCTACAGGCAAAATGTTGAGTTGATATGAATACTTAAAAGTGGCAATTTAGTCAGTAGAAGATATAGTTGTTAACTTGTGAATTACCTGTTCTTTTGGAAAAAAAATGTTGACATTCAGTGAAAGTGTTTGCAGATACTTTAACCCCTTTACTACACAATCCCGACTTTTAACAACTGTGAAAAAGAAGGCTTTTATAAACCAGCGTTTTCTCTTAAGGCTTTTAAAAACCAGCGTTTTCTCGTTACCAAACGACAATATTTTGGACTGTTCCTAATTGAAAGCATTTGCAGACGACAAAATAAATGTGACTCAAATACTGAAATTTGCACTGGGAAGTACATAAAACATTGTGGGAAAAGGAGAAAATGCTGGTTATCAGCATTTTCTCCTTTTCCCACAATGTTTTCCAAGGCTTTGCTGTCTTAGGGTCGTTAAAAGTCGGGATTGTGTGGGAAAGAGTTAACTCTTTAACCCTTTAAAGCACAATCCCAAACTTTCAAAATCTCGAGAGGCAGTCTTTCGATGACATTGTGACTTATTGGGTAAAAGTTCAGGGATGGATATCAACCGCACTTACAAACGATTCACCAAAGAGGTGAAGGTCTAATTTCTTGTTCCATCCATGTATATTTATCCCCTCTCATGACAAATAAAAAAGAATCGCTTTTCAAGATAAAAAGAATAGATCTACACTTTCATTCTAGTGAAAAGAAGAAATCTTGTGATCTCCAAAGCCTCTAGCTTCTGCATGATCTGTAAATTTGCAGTAACAAAGGGATCTTATACATTGGTCCATGGTGATAAGACAAACAAACTTCCTTGTTATTTTAGATGGCTGGCAGTGGATTCAAACTCACACCCTCAGGTTTACAAGTCTTACACAGTGCAAACTGAGGTGAAGGGATGGGCTTTGGTTTCCATTTAAACGTTTTGTGTCTTTTGTAGAATCCTTAACCCTTTCCCAAACAATCCCTTGTTTTTACGACCCTGGAGAAGAATCCTTTCGAAAACATGGTTGGAAAAGGAGAAAATGCTGGTAACCAGCATTTTCTCCTTTTCCCACTATGTTTTCTACCCTATCAAAACCAGAAATCATCATGAGAAGTATTTTTAATTTCTGATCTGGAGACCTATTCAGGTTGGTTTAGTCCAAAATTTTGTTGTTTGGGAAAGGGTCAAGAGAAAAAGGGGAAAAAAAAATGTAGCATTAATTGATCAAATGTCAGTCATTATCATATTGCAAACTTATTTACAGCCTCATGACAGCAGATCATGTTTACACAGCACATATTTTAAGCTTTTCTTAAATTGAAGCATTTAAAACACACAATAAATAAATATTATCACACCCCTCTAACGTAACAGTCATTAAAAAAAAATGGGAGCCCATGTAGTATTCAGCAAGGCTGCACATCGAGTAAAATAAAAGGGAGTCACATTACAATTTCAATGGATCCATGTACTGGTTCATAGTAATGGGTTAAGTGAAAAGGGGAGGTAATTCACAGTTACACAATTTTTAGACTGTGTTACTATTTTTCTATATAAATATTTGTTTGTGAATGTATGCAGTGAATGTTAAGAGTACCATTCTGATTTTCCCTTTTATTTATTTGAGTTTTTAATGTTTATACTCAAGCTTTTATCACACTAATAACGTTAACCTTTCAAAAATGCATTATACAGACTGATCATTGTGTTAATCCTTTACCAAAGAATCAGATTTTCATGACCTTAGGAAGAACTTTGTAAAACATTGTGGGAAAAGGAGAAAATGGTAGTGACCAGCCTTAATGGTATGTCCCTTTTTCCACCACATTTTCAACCCTTTTGAAAAACATAATTTGAGCCTTCTTAAATGTTTTCTGCAAACGTTTCCAATACTTAACCCTTTACCCCACAAGGCATTTCTATGGTATCTCTAATTGACCCTTAATAACAGCAAGGATGAAGCCGTTTCTTATGTGTATATGACACCTTTTGATAGTGTAGAACACATTGTGGCAAAAGGTGAAATTGTTTGTCACGAGCAATTTCACCTTTTGCCACAATGTTTTCCAAAGGCTTCTACAAGCAATGCGTACAAATGAGTATCTATGGAGTAAAGGGTTAATACAAAAAGTCAAGAATTATGTCTTTGGTTATGAAGGTAAAGAGCTGAAGTTAACCGTTTCCCCCATAAGGCATTTCTATGGTATCTCTAATTAATGCTAAACAACAGCAAGGATGAAGCCGTTTCTTATGTATATATGACACCTTTTGATAGTGTAGAAAACATTGTGGCAAAAGGTGAAATTGCTCGTCACGAGCAATTTCCCCTTTTGCCACAATGTTTTCAAAGGCTCCTACATGCAATGCGTAGAAATGAGTGTCTATGGATTAAAGGGTTAAGTCAGATTCGATTTCAACTTTTAACCCTTTACCAGATGACAAAATTTCAGCCTTATCCAAACTGAGGTCATTTGCAGACAACAATTTTGACCCTTTCCCACACAACCCCAACTTTGAACAACCCTGAGAAAGAAGCCTGTTGAAAACACAGTAGGAAAAGGAGAAAATGCTGGTAACCAGCATTTTCTCCTTTCCCCACAATGTTTTCAACCCTTCCCAAAAACAAATTTTAATTTTTAAGTTACGTTTTATGTGTCATCTGAGACTGACCTTGGTTGATGCTTTTCGCAGATTCATTTAGGCTACATTTCATAGAGCATGACCCATTTTGTTTGTTGTTTCTGGAATGAACTTTTTTCCACGAAGCTTTATTTTGGGTTTGTACTAACCCAAAGCATTTCCAGACTCTACAGTAAAATGTGGTTCAAATTTTGTACTTTGTCTCTAAAAGGTCACACTACAACCAACATTTTCAAAACCCTCATCCAGGTCTTCAAAACTTAGGATAATGTGGTAAAGACTGAATGAATACATAATTCAAAAGGGTTTTGGATGTAGCTGATGTAGTTATCCATTGAAGGGCAAGGCAAATCAGTCTTACCAATGGGGAAAGTGTAGACCAAGACCAGACTGCACATCACTAAAACTTGCAGTCTGATCTTAACACTATCTACAACTCTGCAATATATTCAAGTAAAAACAGTCATAAAATACAGCATGATTCAGACCTCTAAGCTTTAACCTTTACCACACAGTGACAAGTTTTGATGCTCCAAGGAAAGAAGCCTCATGAAAAACTTGTGGGAAAAGGAGAAAATGCTGGTTACCAGCATTTTCTCCTTTGCCCACAATGTTTTCAAAATGTTTCTTTCTGAGGGTCGTTTAAAGTCGGGATTTTGTGGTAAAGGGTTAAATTGTTTTAGATCCCAGCTATGGGGATCAAAACAACACTCTCAACTGACCCAAAACTTGGTGTTTACGAGTTCTCCTCTCCATCACCTGAGCTATACGGGCTGGTCTTAAAAAAATCGCTCACAACTAGCAATTTACCTTTTGCCGCTTGGTTTCCAAAAGCAGTTTTCTGTGAGACTGTTATTTGTACACCTACCATCTTTGTACATGAAAGTGGAGGGAAGGGATTATCTGTGAAATCAATTTACATAATTATGTTTTTTTTTAATTTCGAAGTTGTTTTGAATAATCTGCAGAAGGTGCAAACAGTATGCTATATAATAAAGGGAGACAATTTTTATTATTCAAGCAAGTGGATATTTACTGGTTAATAATGCCATACCTACTGAATACTCGAGATGCTATTTTGCTTGCTTCAAATTTTCTGTATTGTTATAATAAGCCTCATCATCTAAATTTATTTTCATCACTTCTAACCCTTTCCCAAATGACAAATTTTAGAGACTATCGCAAACTCAAAGTGTTTGCTGATGACAATTTTGAATTTGATGACAATGGCAGAAAGTTTTCTGATAGGCTAGAAAACACTGTGGGAAAAGGAGAAATTGCTTGTTATGAGCAATTTCTCCCTTTTCCCACTGTGTTTTCTAAAGAGTTGTACTGCAGACTCATACAAAACCAGGACTTCTTTGGGAAAGAGTTAAATATATGGATATTCATAAAAGGTTTTTCACTGTCATAAATTTTTTTTTATATATATATTTTCAATTAGATTTGAGCCATGCTCTGGCAAAAGGGGGCTTATTGCATCTTTGTGATGCATGACACCAAACAAGTTATCAGTTTTATACATTCCTTAACCCTTTACCAAACAATTACTGGTTTTTATGACCCTGAGATAGACACCTTTTGAAAACATTGTGGGAAAAGGAGAAAATGCTGGTAACCAGCATTTTCTCCTTTTCCCACGATGTTTTCTTCTCTGCTGGAAACAAGTTTCAATTTTTGAGTTATGTTTATTTTGTTGACTGCAAGTGTTTCGAATTTGGACTAGTCTAAATTTTTGTTGTTTGGTAAAGGGTTGACTCGTTACCAAACAACAATATTTTAGGCTTGTCCCAACCAAAAGCATTTGCAGATGACAAAATAAAAGTGACTGTGAATTTGAAATTTGTTTTGTGAAGGGTAGAAGACATTGTGGGAAAAGGAGAAAATGCTGGTGACCAGCATTTTCTCCTTTTTTCCCACAATGTTTTCAGGGGTCATTAAAAGTCGGGATTGTGCGATAAAAGGTTAAATGTGTTATGTACATTAACTTACTGAATCATTAGGTATACTGACCCTTTGACATACAGAAAATTGACTCTGCAGGCTGATCTGCGTCAATACATTCACAAATGCATTAAGCCTCCTTTTCTCAGAGAGCATGGTTCATTTACTCTTTATTTTGATCTCTAGAGGTAAAAGAGTTGAATTATCGTTCGTTTGTACTCCATTTTTAGCTCACCTGAGCACAAAGTGTTCAAAAGTGAGCTTTTGTGAAAGCAATGTGTTCGTTGTCCATTGTGCATCATCAAGGCGTCGTGCGTCATCCATGTGTCAACATATACCTTGTGTGCACTCTAAATGCCACATTTGCAGTCTGATACTTATGAACTGTGGTCAGAATGTTTGTCTTAATGATACTGTAGTTAACTTCGAAATTGGGTCATTTAGGGTCAAAAAGTGGGTCACTGTGCCAGATCTGAGAAAAACCTTGTGTGCACCATAAAGGCCTCATTTTCAGTGTGATACTCATGAAGCATGATAAGAATGTTTGTCTTGATGTCTTGGACAATTTAGACATTTAGTCACTTATCTCTTTAGCATACGACAAAAATTTGGACTTGTCGAAGTTGGAACCATTTGCAAAGGACAAAATAAATGGGACTCAAAAAATTGAAATTTGACTTCGGAAGGGTAGAAAACATTGTGGGAAAAGGAGAAAATGCTGGTTACCAGCATTTTCTGCAAGTCCTTTGTGGTTTTACTCAGGTGAGCACTTAGGGCTTTGGCCCTCTTTGTGCGTCAAGGTAAATCCTTTTTTACTAGATGGTAAAAATATCAGTCTGGAAAGCATTTGCAGACAATTGTAGTTCAAATGCCTGAAATAGTTTTGTCTTACTAATCAATTCTTTATCAAACAAAAAAATATTGAACAATTTCAAATTGATGGTATTTGTATAGGACAAAATAAATTGTACTCATATACTAAAATTTGTTTTGGGAAGTATAGAAACATTTTGGAAAAAGAGATGTGCTGGTTACCTCCATTTTCTTCTATTCCCAATGATATTCTCAAAAGGACTCTATCTCGGGGTCGTTAAAAGTTGGCAATGTGTGGTAAGGAGTAAAGTGAATCGGACACAATTTATGAAATGGAAAAAAATGCTGGTTGCCTGCATTTCCTCCTTTTCCCTTAACCCTTTACCACACAATCTTGAGTTGTGACAAACTTGAGGGAGAATGGATTTGCAAATACTGTGAATAAAGGAGGAGATGCTTGGAACCAGCATGTTCATTTCTCTCCCTTTTTCTATGTTCTATGAAAAGCAAATCCTATCATTTGATCAGTTGTCTGCTAGTACTTTCAATATGGATGAATCTAAAATCCTGTCTCTGTATAACTCTTGACCAAATGACAGAATTGTAGACTTGTCCAAATTCTAAGCATTTGCAGATGACAAAATGAATGACTGAAAAATTGAAATGTGATTTTGGAAGGGTAGAAAACATTGTGGAAAAAGAAGGAAATGCTGGCTACCAGCATTTTCTCCTTTTCCTACAATGTTTTCTAAAGCCCTCTTTTTTAGGGTTGTTAAAAGTTGGGATTTTGTGGCAAAGAGTTAATTCTTTACCACGCAATACAGCTTTAACGAAAGAAATGGCTTCCGAAAGCAAAGTAGTAAGCAGCATTTTCTCCTTTTCCAACAATGATTTCTACTAATTCTACTATATCAAAGTTGGAAATCATCATTTACCCTACATTTAATTTGGTGTCTGTAAATGCTCTCAGTCCAATTTTTTTTTCGTTTGTTTAAGATTTAAATGGACAGTCACATTGATTTCCCATATTTGACAGGGATGAATTTACAGAGTTGTCTGTATGCAGTTGTTTCAGGAGGTACATGTACTTGTAACAACTTTGATGTTTCAGCAGAAACTGAACTCTGCCTTTGAATGACAATATGGAGCAGTCTTGTATAAATTAGAGGGAAAACAAGGAAGAATAAATGACCCTTAACTCTTTACCAAAGCTCATCAAATTCCAGATCTGTTCTATCAAAAGCATTTGCATATGATTCATTAAATGTGAGTAAATAATGGTGATTGTCTATGCTTAATGTTAAGAAAAAGAGAAAATACTTGTGACCATCATTTTCTCCTTTTCCATGTAATATTTACTACCCTTCCACATATAAATTCGAGTTCTATTTTGTTGTCTGCAAATGCTTTTAATGTGGACAAGTCTAAAATTTTATTGTTTTGTAGAGTTAAAATAATGTACATGTATATTGTGGATTGTGCAATCTGTAGTTTCATGAAACCCTTTACCAAACAGCTGTGTCTTATTACCATCCTGAAGAAAAAGGCCTTTAACCCATTACCACACAATCCCTACTTTTGACGACCCTGAGATAGAAGCCCTTTTAAAACATTGTGTGAAAAGGGGAAAATACTGCTTTTCTCCTTTTCCCAAAATGTTTTCTACCCTTCACGAAACAATTTTTTTCAAATTTTCAGTCACGTTTATTTTGTCGTTTGCAAATGCTTTTGATTTGGCGTTTGCTAATCAGTTAAAAACAATGCAAGAAAGTGTTTTCATTCTTTTACAGGTGAAATTATCATTCGAGTCATGTTGAACTCTTTCTGTACTAATTAAACAAGTCATATTTTATCAAAGGCCAACAAAACACCTTCACTGCAAGATGGAGAACTTTTTTGGTCAGAGTCTGATATAAAAGAGTGAGCAGTGACAAGGCTGCACATTATGAGCAGTCTGTTCTTGATCTACATCAAAGTTTCTTGTTTTATCTACAGAAAGGAAAAAGATAATTTGCAGTCTGCAACAGGTTTCAATATCTTTCCTGGTAAAGAGGTAACACTTTTCTAAACAGTCCTGGTTTAACTCTATACCACACAGCAGAATTTTAGACCTATCGAAATCGAAAGCATCTGTTGGTGATACATGTATTTTCACAGTGGCTCAAATGATGCAATTTTTGTTAGAGTAGAAAACTGTGGGAAAAGGAGAAAATGCTGGTAACCAGCATTTTGTCCTTTTCCCACAAAGATTTCCAAAGGTCTTTTCCTCACTGTTGTTAAAAGTCATCTTTGTCTGGTAAAGGCCCTTAAGAAAAAGGCTTTTTAAAACATTGTCAGAAATACCATGTTCCCAGTTTTCTCAGGAGTGTTTTTCTACCGTGTCAAAGGTAGGAATCACCGTTTCATCTATACTGAATTTGTCGTCTGCATTGGCTTTGCATCTGGACAAGTCCAGAAAAAAATGTTGTTTGGTAACGAGTGAATACATGTATGTAATACGACGTCAGCCATCTTATCATCTGTAGGTTATTTTTGTCCAGTTTTATAGGATGTCATTGATTCAATTTCTCCTCCAAGATTTTGTGAGGAAATATTTCTGGCGAACGGTACAGGACATAACTATTCTACCAAGTGCGTGTTAATGTTCAAGACGACAAAATTTTAGCCTTGTCCAATTGAAACCAATTGCAGACAATTTCAAGGTGGCTCAAATGGTGCAATGTTTCTTTGACACGGTAGAAAACATTGTGGGAAAAGGAGAAAATGCTAGAAACCAGCATTTTCTCCTTTTCCTAAAATGTTCTCAAAAGCCTTCTTTCCCAGGGGCATTAAAAGTCGGCATACATTTCCAACAGTTTCACAGCCCTGAAAGAGAAGGCACTGAAAACATTGTGGGATAAGGGATATAGCTGCTGTTAACCAGTATAATCTTCTTTTCCTGCACTGTGTTCTACCATATCAGACAGAAATCATCATATGATTTACACTTGTCATCTACAAATGCTTTTAACTCTTTACCACACGACAATATTTTAGACTTGTCCAAATTGAAAGCATTTGCAGACGACAAAATAAAGGTGACTGAAAAATTAAAATTTGTTCTGGGAAGTGTAGAAAACACTGTGGGAAAAGGAGAAAATGCTGGTTACCAGCATTTTCTCCTTTTCCCACAGTGTTTTCAAAAGGCTTCTTTCTCAGAGGTGTCAAAAGTAGGGATTGTGTGGTAATGGGTTAATAAGCTTAATATAAAAATTCTCTACCAAACAACAAAATTTCAGACATGTCCAAATTAAAAGCATTTTCGCATGACATAATCAGTATAACTCAAAAATTGAAATTTGTTGCCAGAAGGGTAGAAAACATTGTGGTAAAAGGATAAAATGCTGTTTACCGGCATTTTCTCCTTTTCCCACAATGTTTTCAAAGGCTTTTTTCAAAGGGTCATAAAAACCAGGGATTGTTTAGGAAAGGGTTGCACTTTGACTCTTAACTCATTACCACACGAGAAAAATTTAGACTGGTCCAAACTGAAAGCATTTGCAGACGACAAAATAAAGGTGACTGAAAAATTGAAATTTGTTCTGGGAAGGGTAGAAAACACTGTGGGAAAAGGAGAAAATGCTGGTTACCAGCATTTTCTCCTTTTCCCACAGTGTTTTCAAAAGGCTTCTTTCTCAGGGGTGTCAAAAGTTGGGATTATGTGGTAATGGGTTAATGTCCCTTCACCATCAAAAAAGAAAGCTGAAAACATCTAGTTTCTGTTTGTAAGGGATTGGGAATAACTTGAGACAAAGTTGATGTAAAACAAATGACTTTTAACTAAGAGGTATTCATTGTAACCACTTTCTTTATTTGTATCAATGCTGGAGGTCGACATTATACAACAGGCTTATTTAACATTGTTACATAATCATATAGTTTGTTTCCTTGGTAATTTTGGGCAAAAAGGGTGAAGAATGGATAAGAATATAAGTACAGTTTTTGTTGCTAATTTGTTTATAAAGCATGGAGCCAAGGAAAAATGTTATAATGTGTTAAGAATCCAATGAACTTTTTCACTCCAGAAACCTCTTCCCAACAGTCGACTTTGAAATATCCACAAAACATAAGGATGACCATAATGAAATGACACTTGATTTAAGTTGAAATGTTACGATAACTGGAATAAGTGCTTCATACAAGTAGTTTTGTACTTTGACACAATGTTTTCAAAATTTGTTGCCAGAAATATTTTTGTTCTGGAAGATTTTAACCAATTACCACACAATCCCTACTTTTGACGCCCCTGAAAAAGAAGCCTTTAGAAAACATTGTGGGAAAAGGAGAAAATGCTGGTAACCAGCATTTTCTCCTTTTCCCACAATGCTTTCTACCCTTCACAAAACATATTTCAAATTTTCAGTCACTTTTATATTGTCGTCTGCAAATGCTTTCAATTTGGACAAGTCCAAAATTTTGTCTAGTAATGAGTTAAATGAGAAATAAGGATAAATATTGTTGAATACCAATGTCTCTCCACGTTCCCCCAAGCCTGTCCCAGTTCTATTGCTGATGTGGTAACATATACATTCTTGACTCTATCTTACAGAATGATATGTGTATATATAAAAGCATGTATAGTAAGAAAGAAAAAAATAAAAAAATCCTTTTCATGAACATTTGTGTTGTTTCTATTGTCAGTAACGAAAAATTTTAGCAGTTGTATGGCTTGCAACACGCAAAAAGGGGCATTCGGACATTTGCGTAGTGTCATTTCCGAACAGCCTGCGCAGTCTAATCTTAGACCTCACATTACAACTACATTAGATTTTGTGCTACAGAACACTTACGCAAAACAGAAATTCACAGAAACAGAAATTATCATTTCAGATTAGCCTGCGCAGGCTGATCCGAGACAATATTTTTTGCAAATGTCTGAATTCTGGTTTCAGTTATACTTAATACATGTAATTATGAGTCTGTTTGGTACTAAATTAATACCAAACAATACTACTAAGTTAATTACCTTTAGGAAAAAGGCTTTTAAAAACACTGCAGAAAAAAAAGAAAATGCTGTTAATTAGCAATATCTCTTTTTTCCACAAAGTATTCTAACCCTCCAAAAACAAATTTCAATTTTAGAGTTTTTTATATTCATTAACTCCATTCATTCATTATTATGGTCTGAAAAGGCTACAAATTGGGGTAAATCCAAGATTTACTTGTAGGATAAATACTTAATGACCACTTCATCGGCCTTATCACAGGATCTGAGCTTTTTGATAAGCTATTTCTCTAACCCTTTACCACACATTTAAATGACCCCTAGGAAAACAGCTTTTGAAAATGTTGTGGGGAAAAGGAGAAAATGCAGTTTACCAGCATTTTTCCATTTTCCTACAAAGTTTTCTTACCGAAGTACCGCAAAATCCCGACTTTTAACGATCCTGAGAAAGAGATCTTTTGAAAACGTGGGAAAAAGAAGAAAATGCTGGTACCAGCATTTTTTCCTTTTCCCACAATGTTTTCTGAAGGCTTCTTTCTCAGGATCGTGAAAAGTAGGGATTTTGTGGTAGAGAGTTAACTCCTTTGGCACCATGATGAATCTGACTTTCTTCTGAAAAGCAGAAGTCCATCGGCTTGACTAAAGCAGAAGATGGTATAAATCCAAGATCAGACTGCACAGCCTGATCTTGATCTACACCATTCACATTAGCTTCATCTTTAGCGTATGTTTACACTTTGAGGAATCTGATCTTGATCTATGCCATCCATAAACACTTCTTCTGCTGAGGATGCTGAAGATATGGTTTAACTCTTTCCCAAACAAAAACACAATTTTACATGTATCTATATTGAAAACATTTGCAGACGACAATTTCAGTGTGGCTCAAATGGTGCAACTGTTTACTGATAGGGTAGAAAAACATTGTGGGAAAATGAGAAAATGCTGGTAACCAGCATTTTCTCCTTTTCCCATAATGTTTTCAAAAGGATTCTTTCCAAAGGTTGTCAGAAGCTGTCATTGGTGGTAAAGGATTAAAAGATATTGTTGTTATCCAACAACTCTCAAACAATCTGGAACTTCTTGCTGATTATTTCAATGTACCATACTCTACTTTTTCAAATGACTGTTTAGTGCCAATACACCAATAGTCAAGAAATTATAAAAAAAAACCCACTATTTATTGACATTCATGAATTCGCATCAGTCTTAGAAGAATCTGCTTCTGAAAGGTCTGTCGGGCTTTCGTTTGACTGGTTGCTATTTGTAACAGTATTTTCAACAGACAAGACTGGTCGTAGGTATTCTTCTGTAACAAAAATGTCCGGGGCTTCATACTGTTTACCTTGATCTCTTGAAGCTGATGTTTTTTTCTGAAAACAAAATCAGACAATTATATTTCCACCTTAATCTTTTAACTCTTTACCAAAAAACAAAATTTTAGACTGGTCCAAACTGAAAGCACTTGCAGACGACAAGATAAATGTAACTCAAAATAAATTGAAATTTCTATATAGTAGGGTAGAAAACATTATGGGAAAATGAGAAAATGATGGTTTTACTATTTAAAAAGTTCTAGTCTAGTAAACTCTTTACCACATGACAAAATTTTAGGCCGGACTAGGTTGAAAGCATTTGCAGACAATAATAAAGTTTTGATCAAATGGAAAGATTTATTTGTGATAGGATGGAAAACATTATGGGAAAAGTAGAAAATACTGGAAATATTGCATGCCTAAAGTAATAACCTTATAGAATCTAACTTCCCCCCCCCCCCCCACTCCCCAAGAGCTTTAACGCTTTAACTCGTACAACTGTCAAACAATCATAATGAAAGTTAAGGTCTAGAAGTTCTCATGGTAGAAAAGCTTCCTATAAAATTTTAGCCAAACTAGTTACAAACTAATGGAGAGGACACAAACTTGCATCTATGGGCAGTGACAACATCATTCCAGTATGAACCCATCCACACATTTACTTTATTGTAAGTTGTACTGTACAAAAACATCATTTGCTTTGTTTAGTACTGGTACTTTGGCTCAACATGGTCAGTATCGATCAATCAATTAACCCTTCACCAAAAGACAAAAGTTTGGACTAGTCCAAATTGAAAGCGTTTGCAGACGACAAATGTGAATCAAATATTGAAATTTGATTTGGTAAGGGTAGAAAATGTGGGAAAAGGAGGAAATGCTGGTTACCAGCATTTTCTCCTTTTCGAACAATGTTTTCAAAAGGCTTCTTATTGTTAAGGTCGTTAAAAGTCGCGGATTGGATGGTCATGAGTTAATCTACTTACGCTTCCCACTATAGATGACAGCATCTTTTTAATACCACTAAATGAGCCCATCTCGTTTTCTGCTTTACTTACGAGTTCATCCATTGTATTTACATTCTGTTTTACAATATTAACAAAAACCTGAAAGTAAAAGGAATAATATTGAAATGTGTTGCAAAAGCAAACTCCATGTAAAGCTTTTTTAACCTTTTACCAAACAACCCCCAGTTTTTACGACCTTGAAATAGAAGCCTTTTGAAAATATTGTGGGAAAAGGAGAAAATGCTGGGAACCACAATGTTTTCTACCCTTCCCAAACCAAATTTCAATTTTTCACTCGCATTTTTCTTGTCATCTGCAAAGGCTTTGAATTTGGGCCATCCTAAAAATTTTCTCATGTGGTAAAGAGTTAAAAAAACCCATGTTTTAACCCATTACCACACAATCCCTACTTTTGACACCCCTGAGAAAGAAGCCTTCTGAAAACACTGTAGGAAAAGGAGAAAATGCTGGTAACCAGCATTTTCTCCTTTTCCCACAGTATTTTCTACCCTTTCCAGAACAAATTTCAATTTTTCAGTCACCTTTATTTTGTCGTCGGCAAATGCTTTCAATTTGAACCAGTCTAAAATTTTGTCGTGTGGTAAAGAGTTAAAGACCCTAAACTTGAATGCCTTTTGAAAGAAAAATGTTGATAAAGAAGAAAATGCCGGTAACCAGTATTTTCTCCTATTCTCACAATGCTTTTTGCCCTGCTGGAAATAAATTTCAAAATTTGTGTTACATTTGTCATCTGGGACTGCTTTCAATTTGGACCTATCTAAAATTTTGTTGTTTGGTAAAGAGTTAACCTAGAGACTGCACAGCTTTTGAAATGGCATGATGAAAACATTTTCAAGGCCTTGTCAGGCTAGGACCTCTAACAATATATTGGACAGAAAACATTTAATGTAAAAGGTATATACTCTGCCTACTGATCTTTATAAACACTATGTGCAAAGGAAACTGATTAATTTTGGATTTAAGTCTTTCCAACACGATCCTGAGATTTGATGACCCCAAAGAGGAGGCTTTTGAAAGCAAGTGCTGGTAATAAGCATTTTCCCCTTGTTCCACAATGTTTTCTATCCTTCACAAACAAGCCTAATCATTTTAGTCATACAGTAATCATTGTCTGCAAATGGTTTCAATAATGGTCAAGTCCAAAGTCTTGTCGAAGCCTGTTGAAAACATTGTGAGAAAAGGAGAGAATGCTGGTGACTAGCATTTTCTACTTTTCCCACAATGTTTTCTACCCTTCCCAAATCAAATTTAAATTTTTCAGTCACATTTATTTGGCGTCTGCAAATGCTGTCAGTTTGGACCACTCTTTAAACTTGTCGTTTGGTAAAGAGTTAAAAGACCCTTACATTGATGAGGCTGTCAGAAGATATAATACTGGATACAATATGACATTATCTCCCGCTAGATAGCATTCTATAAATACACATCTAGCTAATTTGGGCATTCTGGTTACAGAACTGGACTACTTTTCAAAACAACTGTTACTTTGAAATTCAAAATAAACAAAAACTCATACTTAATAATAAAACGCTACTTGGTTCATTCAGTTGCAATCGGCTAGCATGTAAAATACGCACCAGCCATTTATTACAAGAGCCTCTTCATGCTTGGGTAATACGGTAATAGCTTTGGTATAAGACCTACTTTTCCCAAGCATTTGGGGATGGGTGATGCGTCATAGCAGACAAGTTGAATCTTCGGAGAATATGACATGTGCAGACAATGACAATATGATGTGTACTACCTCAAGTTGATCTGCTCTGGCAAAGATATGTTTCATTTCTTCACACTTGGTTTGTATTTTGGGAACTGTCTCATTTAAACACAGCCTTGTATCCCCTCTTATCTGAAAAAATGTGGTAAAAAGGGTATTTAGCGCTACTTGTTCTCTGCAATTTCTTCTAATATTGGAGTATAGGAAAACTTTGAATCAATCACATTTAACAAGGGCAGTTATTCATTTTCAACCCATGAATACTCTGGATGTTTCCAATGTTAAAGTAGGTAGATAAAAAGTAGTTCAAAGGGTAAAAAAAGCAACACTTTTAACCCTTTACATACAATGCTGCTTTTCAATGACCCTGGGAAAGGAACCTTGTGAAAACATTGAAAGAAAAGGAGAAAATGATGGTAACCAGCATTCCCTCCTTTTCCCACAATGTTTTCTACCATATCAAAGAAAGTAGCACCATTTGAGCCACATAGAAATTGTCGTCTGCAATTGCTTTCAATTTGGACTAGTCTGTGAATTGTAACTGTAAAGAAGTAGTACAAGTTTGCTTTGGTACAGTGAAATTTTTATATAAAACATGGAAAGTCGATGTAATTACAAAAATATACATACTCCATCTACCATTGCTCCGAATTCATCTAGCTTGGTCAACATTTCCTCTATACTGTCGTAGAAAACTTGTCTCTAAAATGTTAAAAATATTATTTAACTCTTTACCACATAATCCCAACTTTAAATGACCGGTCAAAGCGGCCTAAAGAAAACATTATGGGAAAAGGAGAAAATGCTGGTAACCAGCATTTTCTCCTTTTCCAACAATGTTTTCTACCTTTCACAAAACAAATTTCAAATTTTCAGTCATTTTCTTTTTGTCGTCTGCAAATGCCTTCGATTTCTAAAATGACCGGTCAAAGAGGCCTAAAGTAACATTATGGGAAAAGGAGAAAATGCTGGTAACCAGCATTTTCTCCTTTTCCCACAATGTTTTCTACCTTTCACAAAACAAATTTCAAATTTTCAATCATTTTCTTTTTGTCGTCTGCAAATGCCTTAGATTTCTACAAACCTAAAATTTTGTTGTTTGGTAATGAGCTACGGATGGTGTTGATCTATGATCAGTCTGCATCCACTGTGCAGTAGGATCTTGCTCTCTGCAGTCCACTAGTCACATTGAACCCAATGGCACTATATCAAAGAAGATATTCTAAATCATTCAAGAAATTTCCAATTTCTTGGCTGTTTTGGTCAGAATGTCACCAACAAAGCAGCCAGATTTAAGACCAGAATGCATCATGTGCACTCTGATCTTGATCTGCACCAGTTGCAGCAGTACTACGGATAACTGTCCTCAAAGACAATGTTACTTTTTGACTGGTTGCCTCTGGGTACAGAGACGATCAAGACAAAATCAGTTGAAAGCTCTGCACAGATTTGTACAAAAGTTTAAACTCTCGTAATGTCGCGAACAGAGCACAAAACAGGATTTAACATATATACCTGTTACTTGCACATTTCATAATCCTTCGTTTGAAATACAAATAATTTCAAATTAAATGCTAAACACATTCCCGTACCACAACAGATGCAGTATCATGGTGCGAAAAAGTAATGGTACGCTTAGAGAGCCACTTACTTCCTTTGACGAATCTATCTCCAGATAACAAGCGTAATCCTTTGACAGTTCGTCCACAATAGCAGTATTGATTGAATGCAGCTTCTCGTCTTCTTTTATTTCTGTCATCTCTTGTTTTATTAGTAATTTAAATGCTAAAAAATGATGGACAAAATAGTAAGTGGTGACAGAATTACATTCTTACTTTTTTTGATGAAGAGTTCGCTAAGAGTCACATGATCAAAATCTAAATTTTAATGGTCTAAGCGAGACAACTCTTATAAATTGTTCTACAATTATGAAGCTACGATTGTCTCCCTTTGAAATGAAATCGACCAAGAAATGGTAATCGGTTAAATCAGAGAACCGGTTCACACCTAGAATTTTCCGACCAAGGATGATCGGCTGGTTATTTAAGTAATAAAAAAAATAGATTTCTTATTATTACCAGAGGTAGTAGAAGTAACAGTAGTACGTAATAATTATATTGTTGTAAAAGTAGTAGTTGTAGAATTTGTAGCATTATCAGTTGTAGCACTTTTAAAACTGTCGTTGTAGTGATGAATGTTTTGGCATTTGGTAGTTTAACTATTTATAAACTCTTTACCAAGTGACAATATTTTAGACAGGTCTATTTAAAATTGAAAGCACTTGAAGACGACAAAATAAACGTAACTCAAAATTTAAATTTGTTTCCAGCAGAGTAGAAAACACTGTGGGAAAAGGAGAAAATGCTGGTTACGAGCATTTTCTCCTTTTCCCAAAATGTTTTCAAAGGGCTTCTATCCCTAGTCGTAAAAAACAGGTAGTATTTGGCAAAGGGTAAACAGAAGTAGTAGAAGTAGTATTGCTATCAGCAGTAGTAGTTGTATTTGTAGATTCGGAAGTAGTAAAAACTAAGTGAGAGTAGCAAAAGTAGCTGTAATAGTACTACAACAGTGTAAGCGGCAGCTCAGTATTAGAAGTACATCAACTCTTTATCAAATGACAAAATTTCAGACGGGTCCAAATTCAAAGCACTGGGACTCAAACATTGAAATCTGTTACCAGCAGGGTATAACACATTGCGGGAAAAGAAGAAAATGTTGGTTACCAAATATTTTCAAAAAGCTTCTTTCTCAGAGTCGAACAAACCGGGGTTTGTTTGGTAGAGGGTTAAATAAAAATTTGACTTTACGTATTCTTATCAGGATACCAAGATAATGAGAACCAATCTCAGTTCAGTTGAAACAAGTTTGAAGAATACTGTCCGTGGTTGAGATGGTGTTGACTAATCAAATTCTAAATGTTGAAGTTAATCTATTCGAACAAATTTTTCAAACGAACACGACTTATGGGCGTATTCCTTTCATCTGTTCAGGTACAATGTTTTTGGCGTATTCCTTTCACCTGATCTGGCATAATGTTCTGTGTTCTGAAATGCTGTTCTGGAATGCTCGAAAGGAATATATATAGGAACACAATATACTGTTCCGGAAGTATGTTCTGAATGGAGCATGTTCGGAAAACTGTTCTAAACCATGTTGAAATGAAAGTGCATTGCCATGATGGCTATTCCAAGAGCTAAGTACTGTGTTAGCTGTGTTAGTTGGGGATATAATTAGCTGCTGAGAGGGGGTAGAGCCGAGTCTACAATGCCCCTATTTATGGCATTCATATTGTAAAAACGACAATTACAAATTTGGCCATGAAGAATTGTCTGTCTTTCAGCCGTCTTGTATCACCTAGCAACCGTTCAGCAGGTGAGCTGCACCTCGATTGAATTAGAACAGTCAGAACATGTTCTGAAGAACACGGCACAGTATTCCGAAGTACTCCATTGTATTGTTGGTATCATTCTCTGCCTTGTGTGGGCGCATTTCATATTATATTCATTTCAAATGTTATATGATATGCAAATAAAGTTGAGTCGAGTCCATTGACCTAGAACATGTCGAGGGCTTAACGCAACACTGTCGTAACTGCATTTTTCAAAATTTTACAGGAGAGACAAAAAACTATTTCCTTTCTTAGAGAAAATCAATATTACCATTATTTCAATCTGAATAGAAGTTAATTTTAATGACTTTCAAGATATTAAAAAGGATTTTTGGAAAACATTTTGCAAAAAGATGATTTTACAAAAATTGTTACTTACAACAGTTTACCTTCCGAAAAAATAAAATATTGGGGAAAAATTTTCGTGCAAAACTGTAGTAACTGCACTTACGACAGTTTTCCACTTTAAAATAAGGGATAACTGCATGAAATATTTTATGCAAAACAGTTGCAAATGAACTTACATAGCATTCAATCATATGTAATAAAGTTTTATTGACACTTTCAACAATTTTTGACTGATTATTGTATTGATAAGTATAAATTTCTGCCTTCTATGGGGAAATTTGTTGTGGTTTATAGATAAAAATAAGCTGTTTGTAAACCAGTACATTGCCATGTTGAATAAACTTCTTTTGCTGTTTTCTTTCCATTTAAAGTAATTCAAGCTTGATTAGGATGGTAACATGAATGACGGCTTTCTAAGATGTACCTGTAAGATGAGTGCTTTGGGACCTTAGTGTGTGATTAAAGTAACATGCATTGTACCCCTATATATCATAGTCTGGAATAAACTGCTATGGTTTTGCACTGATTCTTAATCTAGTGGTGATGAAAACCAGGGCATACATGAATTGTGAGCTGTCCCCTTGATATGACTGGAATAATGTTGAAAGTGGCATAGAATACCACTCATTCACTTATAGACTGATTTTACTGACACTTGACAAGAAGAACAACTAGAGCTATCACTAAACGTGACCATACCCCCCAACAGCTCCTTGTCACAAAAACAGATTAATGTCACAGGAATGCAAAATAAGTGACTGGAGAGTCAAAAAGAAATTTGTCCAGAATCATCAAAGGGCCATAACTCCATGAAACCTAAATAAACCATAACCAAAATAGGATATGCACATCTCTGCTTGATACTGAGTCTATTTGTGTAGTTTGAACCAAATCTATCCAATAGTTGATGAGAAAAAAGAGCGGACAAGAAATTTCATTAAAGGGCCATAACTCAGTGAAAAATCAATGAACCATAACCAACATTTCATATGCACATCTCTGCTTGATACTGAGTTTACCTGTGAAGTTTGAATAAAATTTGTCCAATAGTTTATGAGAAATAGAGCAGACAAAAAGCTACAGACAGACAGACGGACAGAGGGACCGACCGACAAGCTGACTCCTATATACCCCCCAAATAGAGTTTTGAAGGTATAATAATGATTGGTTGTTATGAAGAATTTTGCTTTTGAAACAATTATAACAACAAAGTCAGAGTTATCTTCCCTTAAACTTTACTTTCCAAATTAGCATACCTTTTAATCAGCAAACATTTTTTTTGTGTGCCACATAACAATATCAATCACACATGAATGTATGTTAAAAAAGAAGGATTGATGAGTTTGACATGCATTTTCGCAAATGCACGACCCAGCACAACAGTTTTCCCTGAGGTTAGACCTACTGACACAGATTAAATCACTTGTATGATAAATGTTATCAAGTAACCATGTTCCAATCTTCTCTGGACTTTATTTAACCTGACGGCAATAGTACTAATGGACAGCAGACTTACAAGACAAAATCGAAGCATGTGCTCATGGACAGATCCCATTTTACTAACTTTTTTTTTAGGAGATCCAAATCTCTTGTACACTGAAAACATTTGCATCTTAGTTTCCTTTTAGATTTTATAGTTTTCATAAACTTTTTATAGTTTTTAGACCTTTAACTTTGAAAATAAACCCATGCAGTGTGTTGAAAGCACTGCCTTCTCTAAACCACCTTAAGTAACTGTGCAAGCTTGTGAGCTATTGCATTTGAGAATTTATTTCAAAACTGAATTTCATGTCAAAGTTCACCACCATGGTCTCTGTGTGATGTGATACTGAAGACAAGAGGTTTGAAAAGAAAATGAACATGGATAAGTATTACATACTGCCATTATCCAACTGTTTATAACCCAAAATGAAGAAGACATTTACTTAGCAAGAACAATGATACCAAAAAATCTTCACACAAAGCATTCTTTTACTGGCAGCACTGGATGTGATTCATATCAAGTTCTTTTTATTTGATAAATTCCAATTTTCTAAATGTAATAAATTATGCATAATCTTAAATAAATAAGAGTCCAGTAGTCACAACCAACAGTACAGGAAACCTGCTTTGTTTTGTAATGAAAACATTGCAATTTTCTCTTCAGCATAAAATTATGCAGCTTCCTGTTTCATGAAATGGAAAACAACACCCTGCCTCACAAGTTCATGATGTCAAATGCATTTGATTGGATCAAAACAATGACCATTTATAATTTCCATTTAGTCTATATAGAAAATACAATTTTAATCACTTTGGTAAGAGAGAATTTGTTCTCAAAACCCTTTGAAGTTCTTCTAGATCATAATGGGCACATGCCCATATATCTTTAACTATAGAAGTAGCTTTCTAATCTCGATTTCTCCTCATAACAAACTGTTTTGAATACTATGGTTTACTAACATGACACTCTTCATGAAATCTGTTAATTTTTGACAGCAATACAAAAGTCACAGGGTCCCACTGTTCTACAAAAGATTATGAAGAGAGTGGATACAAATGACAAATCTAAAAGAGACAATTTTAGTTTCACTTGTATGCATTGTCTAATTCAGAGGGAAGATATCTCAGAACCTCACCCTTGGTCTAACACTAGAAGCCTAACACTTATGGTGGTGGTCTTTCCTGGGTTCCAGTAGTACAAGGTTAGGGGTCTCCAGAAACTAGCAGCAAATGTATAATAAGCATTTGGATTGAAAATTCTGTGTCTTTTCTCATCAGGAATTTCCCAATGTATGTATAAACACGGTGAATGTTTAATGGCAAGGAACCTTGTGGTTCAAATCAATGCATAGAATTATTGAATTGATATTTCTATTTTGTTGCTCCAAAACCTATGAGGGTCTTTCATACCTTGGTTTTGTAATCACAAGATTTTGGTTCAGTCCTCACCAGCAGTTGCTGCCTGGTCAATTGGTGGTATTCTTAAGTAAGATATTACAGGATCCAAAACTACTATTTGTGATACTTGGCTAACTCATTACCAAACAACAAAATTTTAAGTTTGACAAATCAAAAGCACTTGTAGATGACAAAATAACAGTGACTGAAAATTTGAAATTTGTTTTGTGAAGGGTAGAAAACATTTTGAGAAAAGGAGAAAATGCTGTTCCAACAAACAATGAATAATGTCTTTTTGTTCTTTTTGAAAGGTGTGGTTTTGTTCAGTTGGAAAAACTCGTGAATATCTCCGAATTTGTTGAGTAATTCTGGCATTTAAGGTCAGAGTGTTGGCGAAAAGTAAGCAAAGGGGTTGATAAAATGATTCTAGATTACAATCATATCATTTAAAAGTATGTAAATTATTGTGAAGATGACAATCTGTAATTGTAGTTTCATTTAAAGTGCAAGCCTCTGGTAGATCTTTTATTTCCAAAACTTAAGCTAAGGATTAAATGGAAATAAAATATCTAAAGGGATTTTTAACTTTTAAAAAGTTGTGATGTTGGTACATTGCTTAAAATTGATGTCATTTTGATGATTTAAGTATTGTTAAAACAGTTATAAGTCTTAATTTGATAGAAGTAATTATGAAGTAAACACTCCATGTCAGTTACATACATTGTTGCACCATTTTCCATGTGACAAAGAGGAGGTTTTACAGTGCAGCACTGTATGTATCTGAAGTTAACTACAGTGTTGCGTTGACAAAATTACCAATATTCACTTACGACATTTTGACCACTTTTGAATTTAAGTGCTTTATCTTGATTTTTTTTGCAAAATATTTTTACTGGACATGAAACTGGCACTCTAGATTACAAAAATGAAAAAAAAGTCATTTTGGAAAAAATGTTAGTTACGACAGTGTTGCGTTCAGCCCTCGATGTTAGGAGTGTTCGGAGTTGCGAAAGGAATACGCCCTATATCACATGACATTCAAAATGGAGTCCGACAAGGAAGGAAATCTAACAAAATTATCATAATTTTTATTTTTCTTTAGCCGAAAAGTTTATTCATTAGGCATGACAGACAAAGAATACGCTCCCTTGTCAACTGTCTGTGTGCGTTCACTAAATGACAAATTGTATGAAAAGCGGAAGGCAGGTGCACTGGAAATTGAAAGGTAATCTTTGCATGAAAAGAACTTCAATAAAGATAAGAGGGGACATAATTCAAAAGAACGATAACTTGCATGAACTTGGATGATCCAGCTGTTATTTTTGAGTATCATACAATCAAACCTTTCCACTATACAGTTCTATGCATATGGTCTATGTGGCATTGTTTTAAAAAATGAGAAATTAACAAAATTTTCAGCTTCATTTGCTTATCAACTTCGTTCTTGATGAATATGGAATGAATCAATTTAAGATTGCTAGTTTTTTTAGAATATGATTTTGCAATAAAGTGGTGTGGAGCATTGGTGAATGGTGAGTGACATTGTGTCAAATAATGTATTACACACTATTAAAGTCTCAGTAGCGTCCAACTGAATAAACTGTTTACAGGATAAGAATAAGTTTCATTTTTACCATGTAAAAATGTGGCTATTACTATGACTTTCTCGATATGTGAAGGTTCAGTTCGCAAAAGTTCCAGCCAGTAGCAGATAAAAAAATTTTGAAACTAGAACAGATCCTACCATGCCGTATTATCAGTTTACATTATCGATGATCGCCGACGATTAGCCAACTTTTTGTTGTAAATGTCCGTAGTGACGTGTTAGTGATGTAAACACCATGTAATCATTCAAAGCGTTGAATCAAACCCTTGACTCACTTGATCGTTATGTCCCAATTTTAGGCTTGAAAAACATAGTTTATTGACATTGTAAAGAGAAACAACAATGCAGGCTGATCATCGGTCATTCATTTATCAGCAACACAGGAAGAGTTTACTACATCTAAATAAGAAAACAGTTCAGAATGAGCAATCTTACTTGCTGATTGGACAATATTGGAAGTGTAAACAGTAGTCTTGTGTACTACATCATCGCACTATTGAGATGCAATGCTATCACATGATGATCTCGTAGACCTAGTTCAAATATACAAGTACGATAACGAAGGTTGTCCCAATCTATGGTAGTGCTGAAATCAATGGGCTTCTCCATGCATTTTCGCACATGAATATCACAGCAACCAATGCAGTAACTGACATGTTCGGGGTTTCTCCCAATGGCGATATATGTGCATTGTGATGGGTAATCTGTTATATTTTTGAGTTACAAACAGCGAAAATTACCTATTCAGTGGTAGTTTCTGAATAGAAAAGGTATCACTTGCAATTTTCCTATTGCAGGTTATGACATAATGGTCTTGGGGCCAAACTGTACTGCCTTGACATCTTTCAAAAGGGCATGGTAACAAAATGTCATGCTTGGTATTTCACGATGCTCTCAAATTTGTATACTGCAGACACTTACATGTAGCTAGCATCAGGTTGGACATGATATGATAATTGTCTATCCAATTCACCCTTTACCATACAAACCCCAATTTTAATGATCCTGAGAAATAAGGCTTTTGAAAACAGTTAATAGTAACCAGCATTTTCTCCTGTACCACATTGTTTTGCTTTTTGTCAAGATAGAATCAAGTCATTTGAAAAAAAAAAACACATACAATTTATCAGCTCTCAAGTCTAAAATTAGGTTGTTTTGTAAAGAGTTTAATATCCTGCAGGCTTGTGAAAGACTTTGTTCAACAAAACAATGATGTTCAAATCAAGCGTGTTCTGAAAGTTCTTGGTGATGACTTTGCTCTATCGGGAAATCCAAACACAAGGAAAGGTGGACTGATAGGACTAGCAGCTGCAGCTATAGCCTTAGGAAAGGTGAGGATGTCCTATTGAAATTGTTAAACCCTTTGATTTTCAGAAGCATTTTTAGCTCAGCTGTTTCGGAAGCAACTGCAGCTGATTGTTAGCAACCATATGCTGTGCTATTCTTGAGTCTATGATAGCATTTAGACCTGTGCTTTATATCATGAATTTGGGTCAATCTTTCAGTTGCTCTTTACCACTCAATCCCGACTTTTAAAGACCCTGAGAAAACGGGTTATGTGTAATTTGGCATCTGTATTCAACACAGACATGTTCAAAGAGTTATATAAACAAAAACTGAATCGGGAAACACAATATAAATGATTTCGGTTTTAATCCTCATACTGTACAGTTTAAATTAGACCAATACTGGATAAAAGGTACATGTATCTATGATCATGTAATTTCAGGAATCCTATATCTATGTGAATGAACTGGTAAAGCCTGTGCTGGCCTGTTTCAGAGATCAGGACAGTAGGGTACGCTACTACTCCTGTGAGGCTCTGTACAACATTGTCAAGGTGACCAGGGGAGCAGTTCTTCCTTTCTTCAATGAGATTTTTGATGCACTCAGTAAGGTAACGACTAATTTGATACTTTTGTTTGAGGTTTTTGCATTTCTATGATGTGAATCGTTTTGATATTAGATCTATAAAGTACAATGTAGATTTGTAGTCGTTTATGCAAAGGGTTTGTTTGGTTACAGGAATGAAATATGTTGAAAATGAGTTTCTGAATTTGCCGACTTGCCTGTCTAAACCTCATTTAACCCTTTCCCAAACGACAAACTTTTAGACTAGACCAAATTGAAAGCATTTGCAGACGACAATTCAATTCCTGCTGGAAAGATGATTTCTGCCTATGATTGGGTATAAAAACATTGTGGGAAAAGGAGAAAATGCTGGTTACCAGCATTTTCTCCTTTTCCCACAATGTTTTCAAAAGGCTACTTTTCCAGACCTGTAAAAATCCAGGGATTGTTTGGGAAAGAGTTAACAGCATGAGTTAACAACATTTTCTCCTTTGCCCACAATGTTTTCAAGAGCCTGTTTTTCAGTAGCTTAACTCTTTACCAAACAACAAAATTTTAGACTGGTCCAAACTGAATGTATTTGCAGATGACAAAATTAATGTGACTCTAAAATCAAGATTTGTTCTGGGAAGGGTGGAAAACAATGTGAGAAAAAGTGAAAATGCTTTTTTTCTTTTCTCCTTTTCCAACAATGTTTTCAAAGGGCTTCTGTAACAGAGTTGTTAAAACCAGGGATTGTTTGGTAAAGAGTTAACTCTTTACCACACAATCCCAACTTTTAACGACCCTGAGAAAAAAGCCCTTTGAAAACATTGTGGGAAAAGGAGAAAATGCTGACAACCAGCATTTTCTCCTTTTCCCACAATGTTTTCTCCCTTTCATAAAACAAATTTTAATTTTTGATTCACATTTTATTTGTCATCTGCAAATGCTTTCAATTTGGACTAGTCCAAAAAATTGTTGTTTGGTAAAGAGTTAAGGATTTAATGAGCTGTGGAGACAATATGGATCTTGACTCAGTTTTACAAATAATTACTTGGCTATGATTATAAATGTTCTTATACACTTTAGTTAGCTGCAGATCCAGATCAGAATGTGAAGAACGGGACAGAGTTGTTGGACAGACTGATTAAGGTACCTACTTAGAAACTGATATTTACTTACTTAGAAACTGATATTTACCTACTTAGAAACTGATATTTATGTGAAATGGGAGCACTAGAAACTTATATTTATGTTAAACAGGAGCACTAGAAACTGATATTTATGTGAAACGGGAGCACTAGAAACTGATATTTATGTGAAACGGGAGCACTAGAAACTGATATTTATGTTAAACCGGAGCACTAGAAACTGATATTTATGTGAAACGGGAGCACTAGAAACTGATATTTATGTTAAACAGGAGCACTAGAAACTGATATTTATGAGAAACAGGAGCACTAGAAACTGATATTTATGTTAAACAGGAGCACTAGAAACTGGTATTTATGTTAAACAGGAGCACAAGAAGCTGATATTTACCTCCTTAGAAACTGATATTTATGTAAAACAGGAGCACTGTCTTCTTTACTTTCAATTTTCATCTGGTGTATTTGGTTTGTATTAACCCATTACCACACAATCCCTACTTTTGACGCCCCTGAGAAGGAAGTCTTCAGAAAACATTGTGGGAAAAGGAGAAAATGCTGGTAACCAGCATTTTCTCCTTTTCCCACAGTGTTTTCTACCTTTCACGAAACAAATTTCAAATTTTCAGTCACTTTGATTTTGTCTTCTGCAAATGCTTTCACTTTAGACCAGTCTAAAATGTTGTCGTTTGGGAAAGGGTTAAAACATAATTTTTACTTACACTTTTTATTTAAGTCTTTACCAGACAACAAAACTTTAGACTGGTCCAAATTGAAAGCACTTGCAGACAAAAAAATAAACATAACTCAAAAGTTGAACATTGTTTCCAGCAGGGTAGAAAACATTGTGGGAAAAGGAGAAAATGCTGGTTACCAGATGGGAAATATGACAACATATAACTTACATTTCTCGCGTTTGACGTAATATTGCAATGCGTTGCTATGCGGGAGGGGTACGCCACGGGGAATAACGGAAAAGAACTGTACTGGATTTTGATAAAGCTCCTCCTAGAAAGGGTTAAAAGCATGAAATAAATAGAATATTTGTTTTTTTTTTTTTTCGGTGAAAGATCGCAATTTATTTCATCTCATGAACACCATCAGTAATATTTTCACTCATGGCTGTGTCACTTGTGAAAATATTACTGATGGTGTCCACTCGATGAAATAAATTTCGATCTTTCACTGACAAAACCAAATATCCTCTATGTCTTCATAATATTTTGAATCAAATTTTCAATAACATGAACCCTTAACCCATTACCACACAATCCCTACTTTTGATGCCCCTGAGAAAGAAGCCTTTAGAAAACACTGTGGGAAAAGGAGAAAATGCTGGTAACCAGCATTTTCTCCTTTTCCCACAGTGTTTTCTGCCCTTCACAAAACAAATTTCAAATTTTCAGTCACTTTTATTTTGTCGTCTGCAAATGCTTTCAATTTGGACAAACCTAGAATACTGTCGTTTGGTAATGGGTTAACCCTTTCCCAAACAATCCCTGGTTTTTACGGGTCAGGAATAGAAGCCTTTTGAAAATATTGTGGGAAAAGGAGAAAATGCTGGTAACCAGCATTTTCTGCTTTTCCCAAAATATTTTCTACCCTATCATATCGAAAAATCGTCTTTTTAGCAACTGTTAATTTGTCATCTGCAAATTGCTTTCAATTTGGTCTGGTCCAAAATTTGCCATTTGGGAAAGGGTTAATATTAAGGAGAATGGTTAACAGTTACCTATAGTCTGAAGGGTTGCTCCATGTTATTTTTGTGATTGTGTGTGCTGAGAAACAATCACAAAAATTACATCGGAGAAAACCTTTAGACTGAAGGTAAGTCAACTCATTATTACCAATGACATTGTCATTCATTACATTGCAGGACATTGTGACAGAAAGCTCTTCATTTGACCTTGTAGCCTTTATACCATTGCTAAGAGAGAGAATCTACAACCAAAATCCTTATGCTAGACAGTTTATTGTGTCCTGGGTAAGTTAAACTCTTTACCAAACAACAAAATTTTAGACTTGTCCGAGTTGAATGCATTTGCAAACGACAAAATAAATGTGACTCAAAAATTGAAACATGACTTTAAAAGAACAGAAAATAATGTGGGAAAAGGAGAAAATGCAGGTTACATCCACAATATTTTCCTTCATCCACAATATTTTTAAAAGCCTTCTTTTTTAAAGCTCAGGTTTGTTTACTAGAGGGTTAAGCTGAGTGATTTATCAGTAGGTTCTAAAGTGAAGGTTGATTTCAGAGCAACAGGGTAATACCACAGATCTAATGTAATGTATATGACCACAGTGTGGTACTTACCAGTATTTAATTCTGATCACCTGGGTAAAAGAAAATGGTCACTATTGGCATATTTGTCAATGTGATGTGTACTTTCTTCCTTGATGTACTGATACATGTAATAGTATTACTCTTTACTATCCACAGTTTAACTGATCTTAAAGAAGTAGTCCTTGAAAATATTGTTGGATATGGAGGGAATGCTTATAAGTTTATTACTAGCATTTTGTTCTTTTCCAATAATGTTTCCTACCTGTTTTCACACAAAGCCCATCATTTGAATCAAGTTTAATTTATGGTATGCAGGTGCTTTGAAATTGCTGGAGACTGAAAATTTTTGTTTGATAAAGAGTTACCAGTATGCCTCCGGTATCGATCCATGGCCCTCTGGTTATGGTGGATCTGGTAGCTTGAAATGCTGGTAAGATCTATAGTTGGTTGTATTGGAGGTTAACACCTCTTTAACAGCTAAGGTCATATCATGGCGGTCGGTGATGCACATGTGTTTCCTCGCTTTCTCACATCGGTACTAACACAACTTTTTTTGGGGAAAGAAAGTTTGCCTCAACCGGGTATCGAACTCACAACCACCAGATTATGAGTCCAACACGCTCACCACTGAGCCCCCTGGGCAGGCGGTAAGATCTATAATGCTAATGAAGGTCACATCTCAATATTATGTGCAGTCTTGATCTTGATTCATGCTTCCCAGTGCTACATTAGTTGCCTGTAATATCTAAACTATTTATATGTTACAGATAGCCACATTGGATGCTGTACCAGATATAAACATGTTAGTTCTGCTACCAGAAATTGTAGATGGACTCTTCCAAATTTTAGGAGACCAGAATCAAGAGATCCGCAAAATGTATGTCAGATTCTGCTAATTTATTAACCCATTACTACACAATCCTTACTTTAGATGACCCTGAGATAGAAGCTTTTGGAAAACATTGTGAGAAAAGGCTGGTTACCAGCCTTTTCTCCTTTTCCCACAATGTTTTCTACCCTATCAATAAACAATTGCACCGTTTGAGCCACAATGAAATTCTTTTCTGCAAATGCTTTCTGTTTGGACAGGGCTAATATTTGGTTGTCTGGTAAAGGGTCAATTATGATTTTAGTTGTCATTGTTTAAAACCCTTATTCGGCTAAATATGTGGATTGAAATGTTTGAGCTGATAGTAAAATCTCGAATTTTTCTATTTTAAAGTACCTTTTTTTTTTGGACAAGATCGGACTGGACATTCTGATCTTGATCTGCATAGTCCTCAAAAGGTCAGTTCGTCACGTTTAGCACCCTAACATGCTGCAGATTGAATACATTGCTTTACCTTATATTGTACATATTCTTACAAGTGAATAGTTTATCTTTAGCCCTTTACCACACTATGACACCTTTTGATGACCCTAAGAAAGACTGCTTTTGAAAACATTGTGAGAAAAGGAGAAAATGCTTGTTGCCAGCACTTTCTTCTTTTACCTCATTGTATTTCAAAAGCACTCTTGGTCAGGGTCCTTAAAACTCAGACTTGTGTGACTAAATGTTTGGAGGCATTGTGACAGTTTTGAACTACAATACACTTTTTTTTTTTAATTTTATATCAAGTGACAAAATTTTGGGTTTGACCAAATGGAGAGTATTTGCATATGACAAATTACATGTTGCTAAGATGATGATTTCTGTCTTTATAAGGATAGAAAACATAGTGGGAAAAGGAGAAAATGCTGGTTACCAGCATTTTCTCTTTTTTCCCTCAATGTTTTCAAAGCCTTCTCTTCAAGGGTTGTTAAAAGTCAGGATTGTGTGGTTTAACTAACTTAACTCATTACCAGACGACAAAATTTTAGACTGGTTCAAATTGAAAGCATTTGCAGACGACAAAATAAAGGTGACTGAAAAATTGAAATTTGTTCTAGGAAGGGTAGAAAACTCTGTGGGAAAAGGAGAAAATGCTGGTTACCAGCATTTTCCTTTTCCTACAGTGTTTTCAAAAGGCTTCTTTCTCTGGGGTGTCAAAAGTAGGGATTGTGTGGTAATGGGTTAAAGGGTGTAACTCTTTACCAAACAACATAACTTTGGATCAGTCCAAATTTGAAGCATTTGCAGACAACGACAATTGATGCGACTCAAAAATTGAAATTGGTTTTGGGAAGGGAAAAAGATATTGTGGGAAAAGGAGAAAATGCTGGTTACCAGCATTTTCCCCTTATTCCACAATGTTTTCAGTAGGCTTTTTTCACAGTGTCGTGAAAACCAGGGTTAGGAAAGGGTTAAAGTAGGTTGGTATAAATGTATAAATTTGTGTTAGCTCTTTATAAAACAGTTCAAAGTTTAACAACCCACAGCAACCCCCAGGTTTTGAATTTTTGTTGATAAAGGGAAAAAAAAATGCATGTTACAAGCATTTTCTCCTTTGCCCACAATGTTTTCTACCCTTTTAGATACAAATCCTGTTTGAACACTGTAGACTGAGTTGTCATCTCTAAGTCCTTTTGAAATTGGATGATTGTATACTTTTGTTGTTTGTTATTGGGTTAAATCAGGATATTTATTTAACTTTTCTTTCAGGTGTCAAAATGTTCTGTCTGAGTTTCTAAATGGGATCAAGAAGGCACAGGGAAATGTGAACTATGCTGGGATGGCAAATATTCTTATTATTCACAGTCAGAATGAAGGTAGGACTGTGAACTATGCTAAAACTGCATTTTTTATACTGAATTAGCCCACAACCACACAATCCCTACTTTTGACGACCCTGAGAAAGAAGGCTTTAGAAAACATTGAGGGAAAAGGGAGAAAACGCTGGTAACCAGCATTTTCTCCTTTTCCCTCAATGTTTTTTACCCTTCACAAAAATCAAAATTTTAGTCACTTTTATTTTGTCGCCTACAAATGCTTTTGATTTGGACAAGCCTAAAATTTTGTCATTCTATAATGAGTTAACCCTATACTGTGCGATTTTGAGTTTTAAAAACTCCCAAGGAAAAGGAGTTTTAAAAATAATGTAGGGAAAAAAGAGAAAATGCTTGTTACCAGCATTTTCTCCTCTTCCCATTTCAGACCATGCTAAAATTTTGTTGTTTGGTAAAGAATTGAGGCGAAAATGATGATAAGCTTGTTTCCATAGAAACGAGAAAGAAAAATATTTTCAAACATTTTACAGTTGGAAAAGAAAAAGTCACATGCTGGTGTCACTGTGAATTTGAAGATCAGTGCCTCTTGAATGTGGAGGTCATAAATTGAAAGTAACATTTGTACCTCCACTGGCGGAAGACCAGAAGCCTTATATCATGGCCTGGTGTCCTTTGTGCATGCATTAACTTTTATTTCAAACTTCTTAATCTCAGACACTAACAGTACAAATTCGATGGAACTACAGAAATGATCCTGCCATGGTCCTCTTCAGAAGTTGTTGAAAGAATTTGTCTCTTTAAAAAACTCTTGTTGCCATGGCAATATAAGAATATAAGTGGAGCCATACAGGGCTATCATTGCCCCCATACTGGTTGCAGTATGAAATCACATTGTTGTGGCCTATGTGGTGAATGGTTAACCCATTTCTATACAAATACAGCTTTGTATGCCTCCTCAGTGGGTCGATTTTGAAATGAATTGCAGGAAAAGGAGTCAGTACTTGATAAAAGCAATGGCTCTTATGAACACAATTTTTTTATTACATTTAAAGTAATAGATTTTTTTTTTCAATTTCTCAGTGATTGAAGGTAATGTAGAAATATGACTGGCTTTAATGTAGAAATATGACTGGCTTTAGAGTGGCTTAAATGTCACAATTTTTCTTTGACAGAGTAGAAAACTTTGTGGGAAAAGGAGAAAATGCTGGTTACCAGCATTTTCTCCTTTTCCCACAATGTTTTCAAAAGGTCTCTTCCCTAGGGTCTTTAAAAGGCGTCATCATGTGGTAAAGGGTTAAGAAGAAAAACAGTGTCTTTGATAGGCTGAAAAACATTGTCAAAGATAGAGAAAAAAAATGTTGTAAACTAGCATTTTTTTCCCTTTTCAACATAGTATTCTACAGCTTTCTACTGTTGGTTTGTATGTATTATTATTAATTAACTATAGGATGTATAGAAGCTATACATGGAAACCGGTCCACGCAATACTAGACACATTTCTGACTTCATATAGTATACAGGTCTTGACTCCGGCTTAATATGACTTGACCTCCGATCAATACAGTTGACCTCATATCAATATTGATGACATGCGACCAATACAGAAATCCTTGAACGTGATTGGTAAAAAGTTCAGTCGCATGAGCGTCTGCGCTTACTTTTAGCCTATCACGTTCAAGGAGGCGGCAAAGTAAACGTAACGCAAAAATTGATATTTGTATCCAGCAGGGTAGAAAACATTGTGGGAAAAAGGAGAAAATGCTGGTTACCAGCATTTTCTCCTTTTCTTACAGTGTTTTCATAAGGCTTCTTTTTCAGGGTTGTAAAACCTAGGGATTGTTTGGTAAAGGGTTAATTAATAAAATTGTCATTAATCAAGTGATTTCGTATTGGCCCAGTTACAGGTCCAAGGTCAGCCGTATTGGCCCCGAGGCCAAATTCGTATTGGCCCAGTTACAGGTCCGAGGTCAGCCGTATTGGCCCCAAGGCCTTCGGCCTCGGGTCCAATAGGGCTGACCTCGGACCTGTAACTGGGCTGCCTTCGGCCTCGGGTCCAATACGGCTGACCTCGGACCTGTAACTGGGCCAATACGAAATAACTTGATTAATAACATTATATCATTTGGTGAAGGGTTGTGTAGATTTGAATACAATGGTATGAATATATATATTTTTTTTGCCCCCTTAATTTACTTCCTAGTTCCTGTTTCTGATTTTCAGAGGACCATATTATCAGTTACACAGCTATAGTGTGGTTGAGAGAGTTTGTGACCCTGTCGGGACGGGCTATGTTGCCTTTTGTGTCGGGAATTCTAAACGCAATTTTACCAAAGTTGGTTTCGAATGATATAGAACACAAGTCACGTAAAAGGTATAAAGTTTTAGATTTATCTTTATTTTACTTCCATAGATGCCAAATGAACAACTTTGTCTTTGTTTAACCCTTTAACTCATTACCAAACGACAATATTTTAGACTAGTCCAAACTGAAAGCATTTGCAGACGACAAAATAAAAGTGACTGAAAATTTGAAATTTGTTTTGTGAAGGGTAGAAAACATTGTGGGAAAAGGAGAAAATGCTGGTTACCAGCATTTTCTCCTTTTCCCACAGTGTTTTCTAAAGGCTTCTTTCTCAGGGGCATCAAAAGTAGGGATTGTGTGGTAATGGGTTAACTCTTTCCCAAACAAGCCCTGGTTTTTACGTGTCTGTAGTAAAAATCTTTAGAAAACACTGTAGGAAAAGGAGAAATTGCTCATAACGAGCAATTTCTCCTTTTCCTACAGGTGTTCTGGCCTATCAGAAAACTTTCTGCCATTCTCATCAAATTCAAAATTGTCATCTGCAAACACTTTGAGTTTGCAACAGTCTAAAATTTGTCATTTGGGAAAGGGTTAACCACAGAATGCCGACTTTAACCCTTTCCCAAACAATCCCTGGTTTTTACGACCCTGAGATAGAAGCCTTTTGAAAACATGCTGGGAAAAGGAGAAAATGCTGGTAACCAGCATTTCATTCTTTTCCCACCATGTTTTCTACCCTGCTGGAAACAAATTTCACTTTTTGAGTTACATTTATTTTGTCATCTGCAAGTGCCTTCAATTTGGACCAGTCTAAAATTTTGTCGTTTGGGAAAGGGTTAAAGGAGCCTTAGAAGGACACCTTATGAAAACATTATGGGAGAAGGAGAAAATGCAGGCAACCAGCATTTACTCCTTTCCCATGATGTTTTCTACCCTTTCCGAAACGAATTTCCTTTTTTAAGTTTCAGTTATTATATGAAGACGATACGTCTTCAAGGGCTTTCAATTTGAATGAGTCTAAAATTTTGTCGTCTGGTAAAGAGTTAAGAGGCAAAAAGTCAATTCAACCTCGCATAAAGAGACTTTAAAATTAGTCTTTAAAACTAGATGCAGGCTGTTTAGATTCTTCTGATCAATGTTATGTTTATCATTATTTTAGAGATGTCATACAGTTGTGTGCACCCATTCATGCAATGTTTAAGATTTCTTGCAAGCAGTATTAGCCACTGGCTGCTTATTACATAGATAAAATCAATTCAAGTGGTTCTTTGATCAAAGGATTTATCTTTGTATTAACCCATTACCGCACCTCCCGATTTTTGACGACCTTGAGAAAGAAGCCTTTCGAAAAAATTGTGAGAAAAGGAGAAAATGCTGGTAACCAGCATTAATTTTTCTCCTTTCCCACAATGTTTTCTACCCTTCATGAAACAAATTTCAAATTTTCAGTCACTTTTATTTTGTCGTCTGCAAAATGCTTTCAGTTTGGATAAGCCTAAAATTTTGTTGTTTGGTAATGTGTTAATGATGTCTTGTTTTATATCTGTAGAGTTTATTTTGCAAGTCAATATTTTTCTTATTTTCTTTTATAAATTTAGTGTTCGGGAAGCTGCAGAAGGTTTGAACTATGCTGTGATGGATTTAATAGACAAACTTGATGATAATCCGACACCAGCCATTGGCTCGCCTTCTGACCAATCAGAGTTCAGTAAACCAAGGGAGAGCACTCCAGGTGACCCAAGAGAAGTTCTAGTAACACCGAAAGGAGATGTTGCATGTAACGGTGAAGTTAATCATTCAAAAGATAGTGAGGATGAAGGAGACAGGTAAAGATCAAATTTTGAGACAGAGGTTTTAGTTCATCCACTATCTTCTTTAACTCTTTACCAAATGACAAAATTTTAGACTTGTCCAAATTCAAAGCATTTGCAGACCACAAAATAAATGTGACTGAAAAATTGAAATTTGTTTTGTGAAGAGTAAAAAAAATTGTGGAAAAGGAGAAAATGCATTTTCTCCTTTTTCCACAATGTTTTCAAAAAGCTTCTTCCTCAGGGTCGTTAAAAATCGGGATTGTGTGGTAATGAGTTAATCTTGTAAACTTTCATGAAAGTGTGGCCTCTTTCGAAATATTACATTTTGCCTACCCATTTATCACACAAATCATTATGACATTTACAACCTTTTTTAAGGACAGGAAAGAAGCCCTGCTCTGTGAAAAGGGGACTTAGTGCATTTGCAAAAAGGTACATGTACTTCTAGATTTACAATCATGTGATGACTGGCTTGGTATCATGTGTCACAATGATTCATCAAACCCCACTTTTCCCAGAGAGTGGCTCAAATCTTTCAAAAGAATTCTGTATCAAAGTACCTGTTGTTGTTTGTTTTAACTCTTTACCAAAACAACAAAACTTTAGACTGGTCCAAATAGAAAGCATGTGCAGACGACAAAATAAAAAGGACTGAAAATATAAAATTTGTATCAAAGAGGAAAGAAAACATTGTGGAAAAAGGAGAAAATGCTGGTTACCAGCATTTTCTCCTTTTCCCACAATGTTTTCAGAAGTCTTCTTTCACAGTATCATCAAAAGTCGTCATTGTGTGGTAAAGGGTTAACCCTTTACCCCATAAGGCATTTCTATGTTATCTCTAATTGACCCTAAATAACAGCAATGATGTAAGTGTTTCTTATGTGTATATGACACCTTCTGATAGTGTAGAAAACATTGTGGTAAAAGGTGAAATTGCTCGTCACGAGCAATTTCACCTTTTACCACAATGTTTTCCAAAATCTCCTACGAGCAACGTGTAGAAATGAGTATCTATGGAGTAAAGGGTTAACACTGAGGTTTATTTGACAACACCGTGGCAAATAAGGAAGTTACTGCTATGTGTACTCCCCCTATTTTTCCACAGTCTTTTCATGGTTTTTACCATATCAGTATCAGAAATTTATAGTATACAAATGCTCTCTCCTTAACCCTTTATCAAACAGAAACATTTTAGACTAAACTCTTTACAACACAATCCCAACTTCACGACCCTGAGAAAGAAGCCTTTTGAAAACATTGTGGGCAAAGGAAAAAATGCTGGTAATCAGCACTTTCTCCTTTTCCCACAATGTTTTCTACCCTATCAAAGTCAGAAATCATCATGTTAACAAGGTTTAATTTGTTGTCTGTAGATGCTTTGAATTTGGTACAGTCCAAAAATTTTTTGTTTGGTAAAGAGTTAACTAGTTTCAAAGCATGTGCTGACAACTTATTTCTGAGCCACACAACAGCTTCCAGTTTTCAGAGGATAGATAAATGCTGTGGAAAAAAGAAGAAAATGCTGAAATCAGTACATGTATTTTAAAAGAAGAGATTATGAAAACATCTAGCCCCCAACAATAAACAAATTTGCGATAGAAAACTTGAGATAGAAAGGTTTTAAAACATTTTGGAACATTAGAATCTGGTAACCAGCATTTTCGCTTTTTAGCTCCACTGGCCAAAGGCCAGTGGGCTTATGTCATGGCCCGGTGCGTGCGTACGTCGTGCGTGCGTGCGTCCGTGCGTGCGTCCATCTGTGCGTGCATGCGTCCGTCCGTCCATGCGTGCGTTGACTTTTATTTCAAACATCTTCTTCTCTGAAACTACCCATCCAATTTTGATGAAACTTCACAGAAATGATCCTGCCATGGTCCTCTTCAGAATTCCTTGAAAGAATGTTACTCCTTCAAAAACTCTGGTTGCCATGGCAACAAAACTGAAAAATATTGAAAATTTTTAAAAATTTTCTTCTCTGAAACCATAAGGCCTAGGGCTACCAAATTTGACATGTAGCTTTATCTAGTGGACCTCTACCAAGTTCCTTCAAATAATAGCCCTGGGGTCAAAATTGGCCCCATCCGGGGGGTCACAAGTTTTATATGGGCTTATATAGGGAAAACTTTAAAATCCTTCTGGTACCTAGTCATAGGGCCTAGGGCTACCAAATTTTGCATGTAGCTTTATCTAGTATACCTCTACCCAGAGTGCCCAAATGATAGCCCAGAGGTCAAATTTGGCCCGGCCCGGGGGTCACAAGTTTTATATGGGCTTATATAGTGAAAACTTTAAAAATCTTTTCGTACCAAGCCATAAGGCCTAGGGCTACTCAATTTTGCATCTAGCTTTATCAAGTGGTTGTCTACCAAAGGTGCCCAAATTGTAGCCCTGGGGTCAAATTTGGCCCTGTGCAAGGGGTCACAAGTTTTACATGGGTTCATATTGGGAATTTTTTAAAAATCTACTTGTACCTAGCTATAAGGCCTAGGGCTACTAAATTTTGCATGTAGCTTTATCTAGTGGGCCTCTACCAGGAGGACCCAAATTATAGCCTTAGGGTCAAGTTTGTCCCCACACCAGGGGTCACAAGTTTTACATGGGCTTTTGTGATGAAGACTTTCTAAGTCATCTTGTTACTAACCATAATAAAGACTAGGACCACTAAATTTAGCCCTGTCTCATGGTTTTTATGTTTTACAGGGCCTTTTATTGAGAAAACTTTGAAAATCTTCTTGTTTATAACCACACATTCTAGACCTGTATTATTTGGTATGGGGCTTTATCTTGTAGACCTCCACCAGGATTCAAGTAATTATAGCTTTGTGGTCAAAACTGGATTTGCCCAGGGGTCACAACCTTTTTGTTGGTTTTTTAGCTCACCTGAGCACAACGTGCTCAAGGGGAGCTTTTAGGATCACCCGGTGTCCATTGTCCGTCGTGCATCATGCGTCGTCCGTCGTGTGTCGTCCGTTGTCCGTCGTGCGTCGTCAACAATTCTTTAAACATCAACTCCTCCTAAACCGCTGGGCAGATTTGGACCAAACTTGGCTGGAATGTTCCTTGGGAGGTCCTCTTTAAAAAGTGTTCACAGAATTTGATTCCATCAAAAACTCTGGTTGCCATGGCAACCAAATGGAATTTTTAAGCAAATTCTTTAAAAATCTTTTCCTCTGAAACCGCTGGTCGGATTTTGAAATAATTTCACAGATATGTCAAAAATTGTTCGTGAAATTTTGATTCATCAAAAAATGTGGCTCTGGTGAATGGGGGCTTCTTGCACTATACAGAAATGAAGGAATTCTTTAAAAATCTTCTCCTCTGAAACCGCTGGTCGGATATTCAAATAATTTCACAGATATGTTCCATGGGTGACCCTTTTCAAAAATTGTTCATGAAATTTTGATCCGTCAAAAAATGTGGCTCTGGTGAATGGGGGCTACTTGCACTATACGGGAATGAAGGAATTCTTAAAAAATCTTCTTCTCTGAAACCGATGGTCAGATTTTGAAATAATTTCACAGAGTTGCTCCTTGGGTGACCCTTTTCAAAAAGTGTCCGCGAAATTTTGATTGGTCAAGAAACATGGCTCTGGTGAATGGGGGCTTCTTGCAATAGACAGAAATGAAGAAATTCTTAAAAATTCTTCTTCTCTGAAACTGCTGGTCAGATTTTGAAATAATTTCACAGAGATGTTCCTTGAATGACCCCTTTCAAAAATTGTTCGCGAAATTTTGATTGGTCAAGAAACATGGCTCTGGTGAATGGGGGCTACTTGCATTATAGGGAAATGAAGAAATTCTTAAAAATTCTTCTTCTCTGAAACAGCTGGTTAGATTTTGAAGTAATTTCACAGAGTTGTTCCTTGGGTGACCCTTTTCAAAAACTGTTTGCAAAATTTTGATTGGTCAAGAAATATGGCTCTGGTGAATGGGGGCTACTTGCACTATACAGGAATGAAGGAATTCTTAAAAATTCTTCTTCTCTGAAATGGCTGGACAGATTTTGAAATAATTTCACAGAGATGTTCCTTGGGTGATCCTTTTCGAAAATTGTTCGCGAAATTTTGATTGGTCAAGAAATATGGCCCTGGTGAATGGGGGCTACTTGCACTATATGGAAATGAAGAAATTCTTGAAAATTCTTCTTCTCTGAAACCCCTGGTCAGATTTTAAAATAATCTGACAGAGATGTTCCTTGGGTGACCCTTTTCAAAAGCTTTACATATAATTTTGATCCATCAAGAAACATGGCTCTTGTGAATGGGGGCTACTTGCACTATACGGACATGATGAAATTCTTGAAAATTATCTTTCTCTGAAACCCCTGGTCAGATTTTAAAAGAAATTTTCCGTAATGTTCCTTGGGTGACCCTTTTCAAAACTTGTTCGTAAATTTTGATCCATCAACAAACATGGCTCTCGTGGATGGGGGCTACTTGCTCGTATACAGAAATGAAGAATTCTTAAAAATTCTTTTTGAAACTGATGGTCAGATTTCGAAATGACTTTTACAGGTGACCTTTTAAAAATTGCTTGGCAAAATTATAAATTTGGTTCCAATGTTTCAATACCTCAAAAAAAAATACAGACTATGGTCATCTCAAAAATTCAGGTGAGCGATCCAGGGCCATCTTGGCCCTCTTGTATGGAAAAAAATTGTATGCCCTCAAGTTTGAAACCGGTTGGCCAAATAATGTAATGTTTGGCTTGTAGTGTTTTTACGAATTAGCCAGTGGAGCAATACAGGGCCATCATGGCCCTCTTGTTTTCAACAATGTTTTCTAATCTTTCATTGACAAATTCCACAATTGAAGTAAGATTTAATTTGTTGTCTGCAAATGTTTTTAGTTTGGACAAAAAAAGAAGTTGTCAGGTCATAAATGAAATGCCCGTCTTGAGAAGATACATCTGGGCCCATATTCACCAACCATTTTTGAGAATACCCCTAGACTTAATCTCCAAGAATTTCTAAATTTATAAGTAACACAACTTCTGATTGGCTAAACCATTCTGTTTAGTCAATCAGAAGTTGTGTTACTTTCAAATATAGAAAATTCTGGAGAATAAGATAAAGAATGGCCTTAAGAATTGTTGGTGAATACACGCCCTGATAACATAATACTTGGTTGCCATCTTCAAAGCACTTGAGTAAGCACTAAGAAGAATGATTAACCCTTTTCCAAACGACAAATTTTGGACTCTTCCAAATCAAAAGAGTTTGCAGATGACAATTTTTGATTTTGAGAAAATTGCAGAAAGTTCTCAAAAAGGGTAGAAAACACTGTGGGAAAAGAAGAAATTGCTCGTTATGAGCAATTTCTCCTTTTCCCACTGTGTTTTCAAAAGACTTTTACTGCAGACACATAAAAACCAGGGCTTGTTTGGGAAAGGGTTAAATTACAATCATTTATATGTGATCTCGTTCTTTATGTGGGTTTTTTGATAACTAATTTTGTCATTCTTTCTCTGTGATGTCTCTTTTGATCTTACCACTGCTGCATGTGGGAAAAGTAGTCAGTAACTTTGAAATAAAGTTGTGTCAGTACTGGTGTGAGAAAGCTAGGAGAGACCTGTGTGGGTGCACTGACCACTGCAATAAGACCTTAGCTATTATATTTTTTACCACACAAAGCTGTCTCTTACTAACCCCGAGAAAGAAGCTTTTGAAAACATTGTTGGAAAAACAGACAAATGCTGGTAACCAGCATTTTCTCCTTTTCTCACAATTTTTTATACCTACTCAAGGACATTCCTATAATTTCAAAAACATTTGCGTTGTTGTCTGTAAATTCCTGTAATATGGAAGAGTTCTAAGTTTTGCTGTGCTGTAAAGGTTTAAATCACATTCTAACATGACACTAAATTGGTCAGTATAAACACAGTGCAATGAAAGCGTCGTAAAATCTATGTTATTCTGTATAGAGTGACGTCATTCTACGTAGAGTGACGTAATTCTGCATAAAGTAAGCTAGTTATTCTATATAAAGTGAGGTCATTCTTTATAAAGTAAGTAAGTAAGTAAGTAAGTAAGTTATTTGATGGAATATGATTTGCATCTATGTCTTTACTGTAAGTATTAGCTTTTTTTCCTTTCATTAAGAATTGGTCATGTTTGAATTGAAATACTGTAATCTTTCTACGGTGGTTTATCGTTCAATAAACCACATTGTGATTTATGAGGTGCAATGAATAAAGTAATCGTGCTCTTGACCTTGTTGGTTATTTATTGTGCCCCGTAACCCATGTGGTTTATTGAAGGATAAACCATGATAGAAAGAAGATTATTTCTTAATTAAACTCAAATACAAACAATTCAACCAAACAACAAACAAACAAGCAAACAAAAGATAACCCATAGATACCATGTGAGAAAGTGTTATCCTATGTTTCTGAAATTGCTCTATATTTGTAGTAAGAAGGCCATGTACTGTATGAGCTCTTTCGTAATTCCTGTTGGGTAAGGTATTTTTTCCACAATGTTGTGTTTGACCCCTAGAATGCTATGTAAAAGAGAATTATTAATTGCAATTAGTTAGAATTAAATCTAAAAATAAATCAAAACTTACAGGCTTTTAATGCTATGGATGCTTGACTCTAGACTGGACAATTATGTGTTTTAACAGCTGGTAGCAAAGAGGTTTTTGAAAACTTTATAGGAAAAGTAACCAGCATTTTGGCCTTTTTCCTTCAATGTTTTTCTACTGTTTTCCAAAACAAGTCACATAATTTGAGCCATACTTAGTTTACCATCTGCAAGACTTAGAGCAGACTTAACTCTTTACCACACCCGACTTTAAACGACCTCTAGAAAGGAGCCTTCTGAAAACATTGTGGGTAACCAGCATTTTCTCCTTTTCCCACAATGTTTTCTTACCTTCCCAATACAAATTTTAAATTTTCAGTCATTTTTATTTTATTGTCTGCAAATGCTTTCAATTTGGACAAGTCTGAAATTTTTTTGTTTGGTAAAGAGTTAGGAAATGAAATCCTGGAACATATCATCTGTCAGTAGGAAAGATTCATGTCTGTAATACTAGGTAGATTTGGCAAGATACTTGGTATTCCTTGCAGTCTGATCTTGATCTACACTTTTCACAATAACACTTTATGTGCTAATAGCATGTCAACTTCCGTTAGTTACCAGACCACAAAAATTGTACTGCCGATATCATAAGCATTTGCAGACAACATACTATTAAAAAAAAGTGTAGCTGAGTGAGTGGAATTGATAGGGTGGAAAACATTGTGCAAAAAGTAGAAATGCTGGTTCCAAAATCACGTTATCCTACAATGTTTTCAAAAGCTTTCCCGGTCAGGGATGTTAAAACATGCAATAGTTTAATAAATGGCTAACTCACTTATGAACTTAGTTTTTCATAGAAAAATATTACGAAATATTTTGGGAAAAGAGAAAATGCTGGTTTTATAGGCTCCCTTTGTCAGGATTGTGAAAACTTGGGATTCTTAAATGCAGGGACATAAAGTAATAAGGCAATAAAAAGTACACTGATTAAGACGAAAGAATAGATCTTCAACATTAACCAGTTGCTTTTAGCTCACCTGTGCTTAATGTGAACTGCTATGATATCATTATGCCAGTCATATGTCCTATATTTTTCATTGTCCATTGTTAAAACTTACCATCTAGTCACATTAGAGGCTAAATTTTTGATCTATTCTTTATAAAAATTGATAAGAATGATTGGAAGCTACAAACACTGGTCACAGAATTTAAAAAAAGTGAACTCATTATGTTTTGAACCCATCTCTGCAAATCCCAGCCATTCTCTGCAATTTTCAGATATTGAATGTGGATGCTAACTATCCCAGGTGAGCAACTCATTACTATAGGGATCCTTTGATTACTTTTAAAATCTGCAGAGTAAAGGTTAATCAGAAATTATTGCTGTTCAGCTGTTCATTTATTGCAGAAATATTTTGTCTGTTACATGTGGCTCATGAATGAGAGTAAACTGAAAATTACTTTCAGATAGCAGTTTCTCTTCATCCCATTACCACACAATCCCTACTTTTGATGCCCTGAGAAAAAAGACTTTTGAAAACACTGTGGGAAAAGGAGAAAATGCTGGTAACCAGCATTTTCTCCTTTTCCGACAGTGTTTTCTACCCTTCCCAAAACAAATTTCTAATTTTTAGTCACCTTTATTTTGTTGTCTGCAAATGCTTTCATTTTGGACCAGTCTCTAATTTTCTCTCGTGTTAAAGAGTTAATATTTTGTCTCATCTGTTTATATTTGGTTATTGTTGGTACTATTGCCTGTTAACTTTCCATGAATGTTTTTTATCTCATGTATGTTCAAAGTTTTATCTCTGTGAAGTTGTGCACATTTGTTGAATGCTATATAGACAGAAAATTGAAGCCATTGTTGAAATTAGTATTAGTTGACCCTGAGTTTCAACGACCCTGAGAAAGAAGCTTTTGCTTTTCCCTCAATATTTTCATAGGCCTTCCTTCCAGGTCAATAAAGCATGTGATTTTGTGGTGAGGGGTTAATTCTGTATCAAATTCTAAAATTGTAGACTTGCTTTTAACCCTTTACTCCATAGATACTCATTTCTACGCATTGCTTGTAGGAGCCTTTGGAAAACATTGTGGCAAAAGGTGAAATTGCTCGTGACGAGTAATTTCACCTTTTGTCACAATGTTTTCTATGCTATCAAAAGGTGTCATATACGCATAAAAAACTGCTTCATCCTTTGCTGTTATTTAGGGTCAATTAGAGATATCATAGAAATGCCTTATGGGGTAAAGGGTTAATGCAAGCATTTGCTGCTGACACAGTAAACATATGTATTGCTAAAATCATAGGTGGCAGTTGAATGATTGAAAAAATTGAAATGTGTGTTGCTCTAATTAGAACAGTATGTAACCCCAGGCAACAAACTGCTTTAGTTTAGTTATTGTACTTGACAAATCTACTACAAACCTCATAAAAATCCTGTGAGTATGTGTTTTGTATATATTCAATAAGTATTCATAAAAATCTGCATACAGCCATGATCACAATTACATTGATATGACTCAATTAATTCTTTACCAAACCTCAAAATTTGAGACTAGCCCAAAATAAAAAGAATTTGCAGACAGCAAAATAAATGTGCCTCAAATTAGATTTTTTATTCACATTTATTTTGTCGTCTGCAAATGCTTTCAATTTGGGCTATTCCAAGATTTTGTCATTTGGTAAAGTTTTAAAGCCAATTAGAGAAAAAGGAAAATTTGCTTGGAAGTAGACATACATTATCAGAAACTGTCTTATTATAGATAGTGTGAATGCCAGTTATGGGCCTGAAAGTAAAAAATCATGACAACAGTTAGAAATATCATGTTTTCTGTCTCAAGAAATTTTTTATCATTTATGTAATATTTGCAGGGAATTTTGTTTTTGGAAATTGTAAAGTTTAGGTGTAAATAAATGATTTTTTACTGCATGATTTATTGCCAGGTAACACTCTGTTAGCAAGATGGATGACCGGAAAACTTGGTTCACAAGCAATTGCTCATTTTTCCCTTTTTGTTCTCGATAGCTGTTGTCAGCATGGATGTAAATAGTTCCATTTGTGTAATTGTAACTTAAAATTTCTCTCTACAGTCCTTTCAATTTTACATGGAAAAGTTTTTATTTTCTATGGACATTTTTTTTCCCTGGATGAGCAGTTCTAGATAAGAAATTTTATTTTGAAAACAGAAAGTCTGAAAGAAATATTTGCTATTGACTATAAGTAAAGAAAACTTTTAATGTTTGTAGCAAAAAAGCATGAGTAAGCAGTTACCCATGTACACAGTTACTATTGCAATGTTTTATCAAAGCATGCTTTAATCCACTGTCATGTTAATTTGTTATTGTTAGTTTGTTTTTTTGATAGGTATAAATTATATAAATGACCCTCTTCCTACCAATCTCATACTTAACCCATTACTAGAAGACAAAACTTTTGCCTTGTCTAAATTGAAAGTATTTGCATATTATGACAGTTTCATAGTGGCTCAAATAGAGCAATTTTTCTTTGATAGGATAGAAAACATATGAGAAAGGCAGAAAGTGCTGATTACCAGCATTTCTCCTTTTCCCACCAAGGTTTTCAGAAGGTTTCCCTGTAAAGTGTTTAATGACCTTGATGTAGAAGGTTTTTGAAAACACTGTGAGGGAAAGAGAAAATGCTTATAAGCAACAATTTCTCCTGTATTGCATTTTTTTCTAATCTTCAGAGCCTATCTACTATTGTAATAGCCACATTTAATGTATTGTCTGCCTATATTTTCAATACAGAGCAGTCCATAGTTTGTCAGTTTGGAAAGGGTCAGCTGTTTACTCATAACAGCACAATCTATCTTTAGCTTATTACTAAACGACAAAATTTTAGGTCTGTCCAAATCAAAAGCATTTGCAGATGACAAAATAAAAGTGACTGAAAATTTAAAATTTGTTATATGAAGGGTAGAAAACATTGTGGGAAAAGGAGAAAATGCTGGTTACCAGCAGTTTCTTCTTTTCCTATAATGTTTTCTAAAGGCTTCTTTCTCAGGGTCGTCAAAAGTGTGGTAATGGGTTAGACCTTGGGAAAAAGAAAGAAGGAAATAAAATCTCACTAAATTACAAACTATTACGAAAGGAAGTGTTTTCTCCCGTTCCCACAGACTGTCAGAACTCTACCTTCCAAGAAAAATCCTATTGTTTGGTCCATGTTCTTCAAATGTTGTCAATTTTGATGAGTCTAACATCTTTTTTGTCTGATGAGATGTTGATTTAGTGGCTATTCCAGTTAATACACTGCTTGAAAACTGGCAGTATTTTAAAAAAATGCTAAGATAAAAGGCTTTTTCTAGCTATTCCAGTTAGTACACTGCCTGAAAACTGGTGGAATTTTTACTAAATGCTAAGATAAATGGCTTTTTCTGGCTATTCCATTTAATACACTGCCTGAAAACTGGTGGAATTTTAACTAAATGCTAAGAGAAATTGCTTTTCTGGCTATTCCAGGTAATACACTGCCAGAAAACTGGTAGAATTTTTACTAAATGCTAAGATAAATGGCTTTTTCTGGCTATTCTACTTAATACACTGCCTGAAAACTGGTGGAATTAAAACTAAATGATAAGATAAACAGCTTTTTTTTTTTGCTATTCCAGTTAATACACTGCCTGAAAACTGGTGGAATTTAAACTAAGTGCTAAGATAAAAACTGGTGGAGCTTGATTAAATGCTAAGATAAATGGCTTTTTCTGACTATTTCAGTTGATACACTGCCTGAAAACTGGTGGAATTTAAACTGAATGCTAAGATAAATGGCTTTTTCTGGCTATTCCAGTTAATACACTGCCTGAAAACTGGTGGAATTTTAACTCAATACAAAGAAAAATGGCTTTTCTGGCTATTCCAATTAATACACTGCCTGAAAACTGACAGAATTTCCATTAAATGCTAAAATTAATGGCTTTTTCTGGCTATTCCAGTTAATTCACTGACTCAAACTGGTGGAATTTTAACTAAATGCTAAGATAAATGGCTTTTTCTGGCTATTCCAGTTAATACACTGCCTGAAAACTGGTGGAATTTTAACTAAATGCTAAGAGAAATTGCTTTTCTGGCTATTCTAGTTAATACACTGCCTGAAAACTGGTGGAATTTTAACTAAATGCTAAGAGAAATTGCTTTTCTGGCTATTCCAGGTAATACACTGCCAGAAAACTGGTAGAATTTTTACTAAATGCTAAGATAAATGGCTTTTTCTGGCTATTCTACTTAATACACTGCCTGAAAACTGGTGGAATTAAAACTAAATGATAAGATAAACAGCTTTTTTTTTTGCTATTCCAGTTAATACACTGCCTGAAAACTGGTGGAATTTAAACTAAGTGCTAAGATAAAAACTGGTGGAGCTTGATTAAATGCTAAGATAAATGGCTTTTTCTGACTATTTCAGTTGATACACTGCCTGAAAACTGGTGGAATTTTAACTGAATGCTAAGATAAATGGCTTTTTCTGGCTATTCCAGTTAATACACTGCCTGAAAACTGGTGGAATTTTAACTCAATACAAAGAAAAATGGCTTTTCTGGCTATTCCAATTAATACACTGCCTGAAAACTGACAGAATTTCCATTAAATGCTAAAATTAATGGCTTTTTCTGGCTATTCCAGTTAATTCACTGACTCAAATTGGTGGAATTTTAACTAAATCCTAGGATAAATGCCTTTTTCTGGCTATTCCAGTTAATACACTGCCTGAAAACTGGTGGAATTTTAACTAAATGCTAAGAGAATTTTTTTTTCTGGCTATTCCAGTTAATACGCTGCCAGAAAACTGGTGGAATTTTTACTAAATGCTAAGAGAAATTACTTTTTCTGGCTATTCCAGGTAATACACTGCCAGAAAACTGGTAGAATTTTTACTAAATGCTAAGATAAATGGCTTTTTCTGGCTATTCTACTTAATACACTGCCTGAGAACTGATGGAATTAAAACTAAATGATAAGATAAACGGCTTTTTTTGGCTATTCCAGTTAATACACTGCCTGAAAACTGGTGGAATTTAAACTAAATGCTAAGATAAAAACTGGTGGAGCTTAATTAAATGCTAAGATGAATGGCTTTTTCTGACTATTTCAGTTGATACACTGCCTGAAAACTGGTGGAATTTTAACTGAATGCTAAGATAAATGGCTTTTTCTGGCTATTCCAGTTAATACACTGCCTGAAAACTGGTGGAATTTTAACCCAATACTAAGAAAAATGGCTTTTCTGGCTATTCCAATTAATACACTGCCTAAAAATAAATGGCTTTTTCTGGCTATTCCAGTTAATTCACTGACTGAAACTGGTGGAATTTTAACTAAATCCTAGGATAAATGGCTTTTTCTGGCTATTCCAGTTAATACACTGCCTGAAAACTGGTGGAATTTTAACTCAGTTCTAAGAAAAATGGCTTTTTCTGGCTATTCCAATTAATACACTGCCTGAAAACTGGCAGAATTTTGATTAAATGCTAAAATAAATGGCTTTTTCTGGCTATTCCAATTAATACAATTTTAACTAAATCCTAAGATAAATGGCTTTTTCTGGCTATTCCAGTTAATTCACTGACTGAAACTGGTTGAATTTTAACTAAATCCTAGGATAAATGGCTTTTTCTGGATATTCCAGTTAATACACTGCCTGAAAACTGGCGGAATTTTAACTTAATGCTTAGATAAATGGCTTTTTCTGGCTATTCCAGTTAATACAATGCCTGAAAATTGGTAGAATTTTAATTAAATTCTAAGATAAATGGCTTTTTCTGGCTATTCCAGTTAATTCATTGCCTGAAAACTGGTGGAATTTTAACTTAATGCTGAGATAAATGGCTTTTTCTGGCTATTCTAGTTAATACACTGCCTGAAAACTGGAAGAATTTTAATGAAATTCTAAGATAAATGGCTTTTTCTGGCTATTCCAGTTAATTCACTGCCCGAAAACTGGTGGAATTTAAATCAAATGCTAAGATAAATGGCTTTTTCTGGGTATTCCAGTTAATACACTGCCCGAAAACTGTTAGAATTTTAATTGAATGCTAAGATAAGTGACTCTTGCTATTCCACTTAATACACTGCCTGAGAGCTGGTGGAATTTTAACTAAATTCTAAGATAGATGGCTTTGTCTGGCTATTCCATTTAATACTCTGTCTGAAAACTGGCGGAATTTTAACTAAATGCAAAGATGAATGACTTTTTCTGGCTATTCCAGTTAGGGTAATACACTGCCTGAAAACTGGCAGAATTTTAATTAAATGCTAAGATAAATGGCTTTTTCTGGCTATTCCAGTTAGAGTAATAAACTGCCTGAAAACTGGTGGAATTTTAACTTAATTCTAAGATAAATGGCTTTCTTTGGCTATTCCAGTTAATACACTGCCTGAAAACTGGTTGAGTTTTAATTAAATGCTAAGATTAATGGCTTTTTTTGGCTATTCCATTTAACCCATTACCACACCATGTCTACTTTTGACGCCCATTGGAAAGAAGCCTTTAGAAAACTTTGTGGGAAACTGGTTACTAGCATTTTCTCCTTTTCCCACAATGTTTTCTACCCTTCATAAAACAAATTTTACATTTTCAGTCTTTTTTATTTTGTCGTCTGCAAATGCTTTCAATTTGGACCAGTCTAAAATATTGTCATTGGTAATGAGTTAATACAGTGCCTGAAAACTGGTGCAATTTTAACTAAGTGCTAAGATAAATGGCTTTTTCTGGCTATTCCAGTTGACCTTTGCCAGGATTCTACCCTTATCCTTCTGTATAACTAAAATGAAATTTTCAATTTGATAGTACAAACCCAATATGCTTCTTCTTCTGGAATGATATCTTTTTAGCGGACAGTGTACATCTTGATCTAAACTGTTTGCAAAAGGTTAGTGAGCCTGGCTTAGCAGCCAACTGGCTAATTTATATCATAATGGAGTCTTAGTTACTCACTTTGCATACTTTTTATTTTAACCCTTTCCCAAACAATCCCTGGTTTTTACGGGTCTGGAATAGTAGCCTTTTGAAAACATTGTGGGAAAAGGAGAAAATGCTGGTAACCAGCATTTTCTCCTTTTCCAACATTGTTTTCTACCCTATCATAGACAGAAATCATCTTTTCAGCAAGAGTTGAATTGTCGTCTGCAAATGCTATCAATTTGGTCTAGTCCAAAAGTTTGTTGTTTGGGAAAGGGTTAAGAATTTTTGTCTTAGTTCTCATTACTTGAGATTTAACCCTTTACCAAACAACAAAATTATAGGAATTGAAAGCACTTACAGACGACAAAATAAAACACAACTCAAAAATTGAATTCATTTCCAGCTGGTTACCAGCATTTTCTCCTTTACCGACAATGTTTTATACCCTTACCAAAAAGAATTTCAATTTTGTGAGTAATGTAATGTTGTCATGTGTGAATACTCCAAATTTGGACTAGTCTGAAATTTTGTCATTTGGTTAAAAGTTAAATATTGTTTGCAGGAGGTGTTTTGTTTCCCAATGTGCTGTTATGAGTGAATGTATGTTTTATATATGTTTTCCATTTTTGTGTAATTTCAGTTCTGTACAATTAGATGTCCTATCTGTGATAGAGGTTTTATGCAAGATGGTTGGTCACAGAGCATTCCAGACCAGAATAGCGTCATTAAAATGGTTCTATCATCTACTGAATGAAGTACCAACAAAGGTGGTTTTTTTTTTTTGTTCTGGCAATTTTAACTGGGATTTGTCATTTTAACTATAGATGAAACATTGTAAATGTTTAAGTTTTTACCATCTGTATTGGAGCTAACTCTTTACCGCACAATCCCGACTTTTAACGACCTTGAGAAAGAAAGCTTTTAAAAACGAAGACAATGCTGGTAACCAGCATTTTCTCCTTTTCCCACGATGTTTTCTACCCTTCCCAAAACAAATTTCAATTTCTGCAAATGTTTTCAGTTTGGATAAATCTTCAATTTTGTCGTTTGGTAAAGAGTTAGGGTACTTTTGCAAGAATATTTCATGCAATAACAGATAGTGTAGATCAAATATAAGACTGCATGAATGTTCTCTTAAGCTTGATCTGGATTTTCTCTAACTACAAAAAACGGTATGATCTAATCTATCTTGTCAACCAAAAGAAGTATGGTAAAGTGACTTTTGTATGATCAGTAAGAGCTCTGCCACTTCACGAAAGGAAATGGTGTTGGTCACTAACTTAACCCATTACCACACAATCCCTACTTTTGACGCCCCTGAGAAAGAAGCCTTTTGAAAACACTGTGGGAAAAGGAGAAAATGCTGGTAACCAGCATTTTCTCCTTTTCCAACAGTGTTTTTTACCCTTCCCAGACCAAATTTCAATTTTTCAGTCATCCTTTATTTTGTCGTCTGCAAATGCTTTCAATTTGAACCAGTCTAAAATTTTGTCGAGTGGTAAAGAGTTAAAAAAAAAAAGAAATTGAACATACTTCAAAACAAAAACTATGTTTTATATCTTTATTCTTTTTTTTTTCTAGACATTCCGGCATATGTCCCAGGTTTTTCCAGTTCTTGTCAACACACTAGCAGATAAAGAACAGTCGGATGAGGTACCCATATTTAAGTGATCAATTCACATTTTTGGAGCTTAGTGCAACACAGTGGCTATTTGTTGACACATTAGATTAAAACCAGACTTCGAGGATCCTGGAGTCTTGGACTCTTGGAGTCTTGAAAAATTTATAAGTAGCAAAAAGTTACGGCCCACCAGAGGCTGCTTGGACTTGGTTTGATTTTGTAGATGCGCTGAGCCCTGTTTTCTCTGGGCATGGCTTACCTTGTGTGCAGAATCATCCGACATAATTAAGCAGTTAATCTTTGATATTCAGAAAATGTCATTGTTTTAGACAAATGAACATCAATTAAAAAATGTCATTGTTTTAGATAAATGTACATCAGTCATAAAATGTCATTGCTTTAGATAAATGAACATCAGTCAGAAAATGTCATTGTTTTAGATAAATGAACATCAGTCAGAGTTTGTAAGTATCAATGTGTATTGGGTTCTGTAACAAAAAGCTGATCATGATTTCCTTGAGCTACATCTGAAAATGTGTGGATTACCTCTTAACCCTTTACCACACAATGCTGCCTTTTGATGCTCCTGGAAAAGAAACCTTTTGAAAACATTGTGGGAAAAGAAGAAAATGCTGATAACTAGCATTTTCTCCTTTTCCCACAATGTTTTCCATCCTGTCAAAGAAAAATTTCACCATTTGAGCCACAGTGAATTTGTCGTTTGCAATTGCTTTCAGTTTGGACAGGGCTGAAATTTTGTTGTTTGGTTAACCCATTACCACACAATCCCTACTTTTGACGCCCCCGAGAAAGAAGCCTTTTGAAAACACTGTGGGAAAAGGAGAAAATGCTGGTAACCAGCATTTTCTCCTTTTCCCACAGTGTTTTCTACCCTTCCCAGAACAAATTTCTATTTTTTAATCACCTTTATTTTGTCGTCTGCAAATGCTTTCAATTTGGGCCAGTCTAAAATTTTCTCGTGTGGTAAAGAGTTAAGAGATAAGGTGAATATTTTGAGGTATACGGAAAAATTCTTACCACTTGTAGCACTAAATATATGAGCCATGCTCTGCCAAGGAAGGGTTTATCTTTTTATCGAACGACAAAATTTTAAACTTGTCCAAATTGGAAGCATTTGCAGACGACATAATCTGTCTGTTACTCAAACATTAAAATTTGTTTTGGGAATGGTAGAAAACATTGTGGGAAAAGGAGAAAATGCTGCTTACCAGCATTTTCTCCTTTTTCCCCCATGATGTTTTCAAAAGGCTTCTCTTTCAGAGTCATGAAAACCAGGGATTGTTTGGGAAAGGGTTAAAAAACTCAAATGCAATTTCATGATGCAAGATATTATGGATCCTTAAAATTCTTTTTGATTTTGTCATGGGGTACATTGGTCCTTGGACATGCAGAAAATTGACCAATTACAAAACTGTTGACCTAGGTCTGCCTGTGGTGATTGTGCAGGCTTTAACCTTGTCAATTCTCTCTGCAGATGCATTCAACTTTGTTTTCACAGAGCATGGCTCCATTGAACCAGATATTCTCATTCAATACAAAAGGTGCATAATTATATTGCAATGTCAAGGTGTATATTGAAAGCATATGACTTGTGACAAAATAGATGAATTCTGTGCAGTTTGATCTTGATTTACATTGTTACAATGAGCAACTACAAAGTTGAGTTTCCAGAATTCTTTATTTAACAATTACTCATATTTCCTTGATAATGCTGATCTTTTTCTGTGCATGAACAATTATGTGATATTATTTGCAGTAATAAACTCTGTCTGGCTGTGGATTCATCAGTTAATAACAAAGGGATTGTTTGAGTTTATTTAATTGGTGCTAGCTGCTTGAAATCAACCTATTTACCACTACTGTCTTCAAAAAAAAAACCGCTGTTATAGTCTTTTTGTTCTCATATACCTATCATTTTGAAAGATTTTACGTGAGACTTCCAAGAGCTAGTTATTAGCCACCAATAGGGGAACCATGCCAGAAGGGTAGTTAACCATCATAACATTTCACATACTGTTGTATCCCCTTTTTAACTCAGAATTTTAACTTGTAAAGCCCCAGTAGCAAAACATTATATACCACATGCATTGATCTTATTCTCAGTTACGTTGGGCCATTTAACCCATTACCACACAATCCCTACTTTTGACGACCCTGAGAAAGAAGCCTTTAGAAAACATTGTGGGAAGAGGAGAAAATGCTGATTACCAGCATTTTCTCCTTTTCACACGTTTTCTACCCTACTGGAAACAAATTTCAATTTTTTAGGTTATGTTTATTTTGTCGTCTGCAAAATGCTTTCCATTTGGAGAAGTCTAAAATAGTGTCGTTTGGTAATGAGTTAAACCCTTACCTGTACCAATTTGTTCTTAAAAAGTTATAAACATGAAAATTTTTGTAAAGAATGAAATATGGTATAATTCATTTGAGCCATACTCGGTGAAAAGAGGGTTTAACCCATTACCACAAAATCCCTACTTTTGACGCCCCTGAGAAAGAAGCCTTTTGAAAACACTGTGGGAAAAGGAGAAAATGCTGGTAACCAGCATTTTCTCCTTTTCTCACAGTGTTTTCTACCCTTCCCAGAAGAAATTTCAATTTTTCAGTCACCATTATTTTGTCGTCTGCAAATGCTTTCAATTTGGACTAGTCTAAAGTTTTCTTGTTTGGTAAAGAGTTAGTACATCTGCAAAAAGTATTAACCCAGGTCAACTTTCAGAGTCCAAGCAGGCTGACAGTGGCCTAAAGTTTTTGTTATTGATCAATTTCTTGCTTGTCCAACTGATGTTTAACTGTCTAATTGCTCTTGAATCATTGGCTTCCCCCATACTATGTGCCACCTATCACTTTATAAACACATTGAAAGATTTTTTATATAATCCTTTTTCAAATTATCACACTGCTGGGAAAAGAGGCTATGAAAACATTGAGAGAAAAGGACAAAATGATGGTATAATCAGAGCTATTTTCAAAATGTAACAAGAAATAGGAAATTGCTAAGATTCTTGCCATTTCAGATCCTTTTCATCTTATTACTTAACCCTTTCCCAAACAATCCCTGGTTTTTATGCCCCTGAGAAATAAACCTTTAGAAAAAATTGTGGGAAAAGGAGAAAATTATGGTAACCAGCATTTTCTCCTTTTTCCACAATGTTTTCTACCCTGCTGGAAACAAATTTCAATTTTTGAGTCGCGTTTATTTTGTTGTCTGAAAGTGCTTTCAATTTGGACCAGTCTAAAACTCTGTCGTTTGGTAAAGAGTTAACTGTTCTTAAAAGGAAATAACAGAGAGTTTTCATAGTGCTGTTGTTGTCTGAATCTATTGTCTGGAAAAACTTGGATATTTTCTGATATCTGTTATTACTGAAGATGTTTACCAGAAGCTTGTGCTTATTCTTAACTTTCAAAAGGAGAACTCAAACCTGGCTAGTAGGTACTTTCAGAATATTTTTGACCCAGTTATATCTCTTGTTTCAGTATTTATTGAAAAGGTAACTGTAGCCAAGGGCTGACATCTGCATATGGTGCTTTTGATAATGAATGAATGTTGGTTGTTTTATGGCGCAACGACAACTTTGGTCATTTAGCGCGCATATCGGTGCTTTTGATAATCACAATGGTGTTTTAGAAATAAACCCTTTACCACACAATGATCCTGAATTTTCAGGACCTTGAGGAAGGTGGCCTTTGAAAGCATTGTGAGGAAATGAAAAAATGCTGCTAGCCTACAATTTCTCCATTTTCTGCAACATTTTCTATCATTTGTTACAGGAGATCACTCCTTCATCCTAATTTGAATACAGTATCTAACAGGTGTGTTATGGAGGTATCGCTTAGCTCAGTGGTTATGGTCTTTTAAGTCTTTACCACACAATCCCGACTTTTAACGACCCCAAGTAAAAAAAGCCTTTGAAAACATTGTAGGAAAAGGAGAAAATGCTGGTAACCAGCATTTTCTCCTTTTCCTACAATGTTTTCAACCCTTTCCAAATCAAATTTCAATTTTAGATTCACATTTATTTTGTTGTCTGCAAATGCTTTCAATTTGGACTGGTCCAAAATTTTGTCGTTTGGTAAAGAGTTAAACCTTGAAAAACGAGGATATACGTCCGAATGGGTTCAAATCCTGCTAGGAGCAGTTTGTATTTCAGCAATGCATTTCTCGCAAACTTTATGTTCACAAGGCATTTCAAAAACAAGTCTCACAGTTTAACCAATTACCACACAATTCCTACTTTTGATGCCCCTGAGAAAGAAGCCTTTTGAAAACACTGTGGGAAAAGGAGAAAATGCTGATAACCAGCATTTTCTCCTTTTCCCACAGTGTTTCTACCCTTCCCAGAACAAATTTCAATTTTTCAGTCACCTTTATTTTGTCGTCTGCAAATACGTTCAATTTGGACCAGTCTAAAATTTTCTCATGTGGTAAAGAGTTAAACTATATATATATACTTTTTTTTTGTCATTTGAAAGCACTTTGGAATTCATCTAGTTCAAAATCTTGTAATTAAGTGGACTAAAAGCAGCTGTTTCTAATTCTTCTTTCAGGCAGTATGGCTGGCATTACAAGCACTTGCCAAGATTTCAAGTCATCCAGCTGGAATTTGTTCAACTGATAGTGTGATAGATAGAATAAATCAAATGAACCTAGAAAGCTCTTCACAACATGGAGATACAAATAGTGTAGAACAAAACTCTTCAGTAGATAAAGGAACAAAAAGTGTTAGCTCTCTGACAGAAAGTTCAGACACAAGAACTGAAAGCAATAAATACTTTCAGGAGTTTATGGTGCAAATTTTGGAGCTGTTCAGGAGGGATAGATATATTCTAGAAAAACGTGGTGCTTTCATAATTAGGTAAGGAATGTCTTGTGAGTATTTGTAATTGTTGTTTGGAATAGAATTCTAAAATTCTGACCCTTTATACCAAAATATCCTTTGTCCCCACAACCCAGGGTAAGATGTCTTCTAAAAATATGTTGGAAGATGCAGGAAATATTGGTTACAATATTTCCTATAGTTTCAAAGGCAAATTTACATTTTGTTAGGTGCATTTCATTTTTTGTCTGTAACTGCTTTCAGAATGGAAAGTTGTATTATAAAAATGAAATAGATGCAAATTGTGACAAAACCTAATTTGAGACTGTTTTCAGATTCAGATAATAGTCCCCATCAAATTATCCCTGTAGTCTGTAGAATCATTTCATAGTTGCCATCTAAATCTTTACCAAATGACACAGTTTTAGAGTTTTCCAAATTGGAAGCATTTACAGACAACAAAATAAATATGACTCAGAAATTGAAATTTGTTATGGGAAAGTTAAAAATTTGTTGAAGAAAGGAGAAAATCGTGGTTACCATCATTTTCTCCTTTTCCCACAACATTTTCAAAAATTTTCTTTTTCTGGGTCGTTAAAAGCCTGGATTGTGTAGTAAACGGTTTAAGTTAAAAATTTATATTTCTTGTCTTTACAATAAAATTGTGGTCAGATTACTGATATCATGAAACTTGCTTAATTTCTGCTTTTAATCAGTAGCTTGAACCCAGTTGATTTTGAAAAAAAAAATCAAGTACATTGTAGTTCATCAGAAACTGGCCTTGTTTATACCTTTCAGGCAACTTTGTGTGTTACTAAGTGCAGAGGACATATTCCGTTCCTTGTCTGAAATTCTCGTCGAGGAAAATGACTTAAAGTTTGGCTGTACCATGGTCCAGAATTTGAACACTATACTGCTCACTTCTACAGAATTGTTTGAACTTAGAAATCAGCTCAAAGATTTACAAACTAGGGTATAGTATTTAGATTAATTGACTTACAAATTTGGCTCAAATTATAGATTTATCTGTGAAAGGGTGGAAAACTTTGTGGGAAAAGGAAACAAATACTTGTACCTGTCATTTCTCCTTCTCCCATAATAATATCTATGTTCATGATCATTTAAACAGGATTGTGGGGTCAAGGGTTACACAGTGTTTAAAATGTATCTATTTGTCTGATCATGTTACTGTTTCTTGAATTTAACCCTTTCCCAAACGACAACATTTTAGACAGGTCCAAATTGAAAGCACTTGCAGACGACAAACTAAACATAAATCAAAAATTGAAATTTGTTTCCAATAGGGTAGAAAACATTGTGGGAAAAGGAGAAAATGCTGGTTACCAGCATTTTCTCCTTTTTCCACAATGTTTTCAAAAGGCTTCTATTCCTGACCCATAAAAACCAGGGATTGTTTGGTAAAGGGTTAAACAGTATGAGGCTAGGGCATTGCAGTGCTTTTACCCAGAGGGAACTGAGCCCAGCACCTCTTTATCATTTACAGCTTCTGCACTATCCAGCCACGGGAAACCAAACTTACTGATATCTTGAAGATTTATAGGCCTAGGAATTAATCCAGAACCCTAACAGACAAGTTTTGTGCTCGAAGAGTTAAAAACTAATATCAAATCTTGTACCCTTAACCACACAGTCCTAAAATTCAACGGTCCTGAGAGAGAGGCCTTTCAAAAAGACATGTGAAAAGAAGAAAATGCTGGTTACCAGCCTTTTCTCCTTTACAACAATGTATTCTGTCCCATCAAATACGAGACTGGGGCATTGCAAATAACCATCTATATTACATTTAATTTGTTGTCTGCAAAAGCCTACAATTTGCCTGTTCCAAAAGTTTGTTATATACAGTAAACAGTTAACTCATTACCAAATGGCAATATTTTAGGCTTGTCCAAATCGAAAGCATTTTGCAGACGACAAAATAATAGTGACTGAAAATTTGAAATTTGTTTTGTTAGGGGTAGAAAACATTGTGGGAAAAGGAGAAAATGCTGGTTACCAGCATTTTCTCCTTTTCCCACAATGTTTTCCAACGGCTTCTTTCTCAGGGTCGTCAAAAGTAGGGATTGTGTGGTAATGGGTTAAAAGACGTGGCAAAGAATGGTTGGTGAATACAGACCCTGGTCTCCTCCATTGAAAGCATTTGCAGACCAGACGACAAATTAAATGGTACTCAAACATGAAATAGAAAACATGAAAGGAAAAGGAGAAAATGCTGGTTACCAGTACTTACTGCTTTTCCCACAGTGTTTTCAAAACCTTTTCTCCTCAGATTTGTTGTAACTTGAGACTTTGTGGTAAAGAGTTAACTTTAAGTTCAAGAATGAGGTAAACCAATGTATTCGGATAACTACATGTATACATCAAAGTTCAAATAAGAGCTATTTCATCATTTGAGAACTTCTTATTTTTTAGGAGAGCTGTCAGTTGTTCTGCTGTTTGTACAAATCCTGGTCTCACAGTCCTGTTTCAACTATAGCACTTTGTTATCTGTCCCAGAATTACACACATGCCTGCCGTTTGTTACCAATATTGTATCCTTTTTTGAAATGTTACTTTTTATGATCACTGAAAAGTAGTCTTTACCAAATAAGTACATTCCCAACCAAAAAAAGAAAAACACTTTTGAAAACATTGCAGGAAAAGAAAATGCTGGTAACCAAAGTTATCTTTTTGTCTCTAAACTTTTTTTACCCTGTGTGAGGCAAAGCTGTTATTTGAGGCAAATTTATTTTGTTGTCTGAACATGTTTTCAATATTGACAAGAGTAAAACTTTGTCATCTGGTCAAGGGAAAAGAAGAAGAGAGGTTTGTGCAAAGATATATCTTCTGTAAAGAGTTTTCCCCCATCTCTGTAACCCAGATGACAGAATTACAAACAACATATAGAGACAGATATGGGCTGAGACCTGTTGTATCTGATAGGTCCGAAAACATTGTTTGAAAGGGAGGAAATGTTACTTCCTAGTACTTTCTCCTTTTCTCAAAATGTTTTGAAAAGTCTTTCCCCAATAGTAAAACTTGCATGGAAAGGGTTTAACTTTACCAAACGATCCCTGGTTTTTACGACACTGAGATAGAAATCTTTTGAAAACATTGTGGGGAAAGGAGAAAATGCTGGTAACCAGCATTTTCTCCTTTTCCCACAATGTTTTCTACCCTTCTAGAAACAAATTTCAATTCTTGAGTAACGTTTATTTTGTCGTTTGCATGTGCTTTCAATTTGGACCAGTCTAAAATTTTGTTGTGTGGTAAAGAGTTAAAAGAAGAGGGCATATACAAAGGATTTAATGTGCAAAATTTTGCTTTCTTTTTCCTTAACAGTACTACAGTGGTTCGTTAGAAATTACTGTCGACTTTTTAAATGAAATAGATAAGCTCATACAGTTGATAGAATCACCAATATTTGCTTGTAAGTTTACTCTTTTTGTACAAAAGTTTTGTTTGTAGGGCATCTTTCTCCCTGTTACTTGTTTCGTAAGGACTGTTTCACCAATGTCATAATGCAGAATAGGTAACTCTGCCATGAAATTGCTTTGTCCCTCTGATGAAAACTTGTGTCCTTAAGTATTTTCCATCAAAACTTGTCTTATAGGAGCCCTAACTGTTATCCACCACCATTGCTGGAATATGTGTATTTAGAATAACACTGAAGCTGTCATAGATGGATACTTCACGCAAGAGCTGACATTTCTATCTGTTGCATTTGTGACCTCACGCAAAAATGGACCTTCTGGGAACTGTGAAAAGTGTCGACCCTGACCAGGGTTGACACTTTTCGCTTTAATGACATTTTGTGTATGAAAAGTGGTCAATGTACTCGTTATAAATCATTTTTGAATTATCAACGTAAACTGACCTGCACGATTGTTGATATGTTTTCATCTAATTAATGTACAGAATTCCCAGATGGTCCCTTTTTGCGTGATAGGTCCCATTTATGTATCAGATATCATCATATAGATGAAAGTTTTTAGGGAAAGACCTCCTTGCTAGATTTTGGCTCTTTATCTAAAGCAGTGGTGGTTATTCAATCTTAATATTTACCAAAGGCCAAAAACAGTGTCTGTATCAAACTGTAAGTAGTACAGCTTGAGGATAGGTGTTTTCAAACATGGAATCACACAGAATTGCATACAAAGGTGTGAAACAGGGTATTTTGACTCATTTTTGTCTGAAATAAATTTTGTGCCCACTAATTCAAAGGAAGTAAAGCGTGAGTTCATAAATATAATAGAATACACAGTGGCAAAAAGAAGAGTTTCACGATATGAGCATTTTTTTCTATTTTTGTTTTCTAAAGTAGTCTACTGCAAAGCAATATTGTATGAGCTATGCTTTGAAGCAAAGGGGCGTAATACATCTCCACCTGATGAGGCAAGTCCTCACACTGATCACAGTATTATACATCTCTAAAACTCCTTTAACTCATTATCACACGACAATATTTTAGACTGGTCCAAATTGAAAGCATTTGCAGACAACAAAATAAAAGTGACTGAAAATTTGAAATTTGTTTTGTGAAGGGTAGAAAACATTGTGGGAAAAGGAGAAAATGCTGGTTATCAGCATTTTCTCCTTTTCCCACAATGTTTTCTATAGGCCTTTTTCTCAGGGGCGTCAAAAGTAGGGACTGTGTGGTAATGGGTTAATGTAACAACTTTCTGAATCATAAGGTACACTGGTCCTTTGACATCAAGAAAATTGACCTATTGCAAAAAGCCTGACATGGGCCTACACTTCTTGCTATTGGTCAATATTCTTGATGTCAAAGGACCAGTGCGGACTGCACAGGCTATTCTGGGTCAATACTATCCAGAAATGCATTAAACCCTGTTACATGTATTTTTATTATAATTTGTATTTTTATTACAATTTGTAATTCTCAGTGTCTAATGGGGGCCATTCTTGGAAATTAAATTATCTCCTGCCAGATAAACACTGAAGGTATCCAAATAACAGATTGGTCCTTTTATTTGTATTCCTTTGTTTTCATCTTTGGTTCCCTTTGGGATGTTGCGATAAATACAAGAATGATTTATCATATTTGTGTAAGGTCGGCGTATAATTCAATTTAAAATCTGTTCTTAATTATCAGGAACTACGCTGACATTAATTTGTAAAATATTCTAATTAGATTTACTTGCAATATTTTCTCAAGAACATAGTTGTTAAGTGCAAGACAATCAAGGATACAATCCAAGTAATCTTCATATCAGGACCAATGTAGTACTGGAGAAGAATCAAGCGAAATAACTGAAGAATTGTCTTCATTGGATTACGGTAATTTTGCTTTACTATCTCATCACAGGATATTTAGTGTATCATGTCTGAATAATTATCCATCTGTCTTTATTTCCAGATTTAAGATTACAGTTGTTGGATGCAGACCACAGTGAAGATTTAATCAAAAGTTTATATGGTTTATTGATGTTACTTCCGCAGGCGGAACCCTTCACCCTTCTGAGAAATAGACTCAACTGTATACCACATTTTCAGATTATGTCCATCAAAAGTGGGTTAGTATTTTAGCATGAGCAAAGCACTGTGAAAAAAGGAGTTTAATGCATTTGCATAAGAGTACCTTTTGAGTACCCCGAGAAAGAAGCCTTTAGAAAACAGTGTGAGAAAAGGACAAAATGCTGGTAACCAGCATTTTCTCCTATACCCACATAATTTACCCTTCACAATACATTTTCAGATTTTAATCACTTTTATTTTGTTGTCTGCAAATGCTTTCGATTTGGACCTAAAATTTTGTTGCTTGGTAGAGTGAACCCTTTACTCCATAGATACTCTACGCATTGCTTGTAGGAGCATTTGGAAAACATTGTGGCAAAACATGACATTGCTCGTGACGAGCAATTTCATCTTTTGCCACAATGTTTTCTATGCTTTCTAAAGGTGTCATATACACATAAGAAACAGCTTCATCCTTGCTGTTATTTAGGGTCAATTAGAGATACCACAGAAATACCATATGGGGTCAAGGGTAAAATCCCCTTCTCCAGGGTGACTCTCAGTTATTCGCTATTGGTCAATTTTCTGTAAGTCCAAGAACCATTCTACCACAGGATTCAGTCATTTGTTGCAGAAAATGGATACAATGGATACATAATCATGGGATTTCCTGTATGGTATAACCCTTTACCCCATAAGACATTTCTATGGTATCTCTAATTGACCCTAAATAACAGCAAGGATGAAGCAGTTTCTTATGTGTATATGACACCTTTTGATAGCATAGAAAACATTGTGACAAAAGGTGAAATTGCTCGGCACGAGCAATTTCACCTTTTGTCACAATGTTTTCCAAAGGCTCCTACAAGCAATACATGGAAATGAGTATCTATGGAGTCAAGGGATAATGAAAAATGGAGATGCATTCGGTCCTCTTTAGCCCGAACATGGCACGCTGTTATTCTCTGTTACAGAAACACTGGGAAGAAAGTGACGGATCAGAGGGTCTATGTACACGAGATAGATTTTGATGGACTTCTTCAACATTTTATAGATGTTCAGAAACACCACAGGGAGTCAAGGAAAAGACACATGGGATTCAAACTTGCACACTGACTAGAAAATAATAGATCTTAGGGTGTATACTTATAAAATAGATGAACTTTCTCAATACTTCATAGACATTTAAAATACCACCAAAGGGCCAAGAAAAAAATACATAGGCTTCAAACTTACTCTGAAAAAAAAAGGTAAACCCACCTTTTGGTTTGGTTATTTTCGTTTATTTATCATCGCTACCGGTTGCCCATCTGAGCGACATCCCCAGAAGACGGTTATTTGTTACGGGGGATAGTGCAAGGATACAGGTCGAAACTACCGAGACTTTCGCCTGGCTCTATAACGTGCTCGGCGTATAGCACCGTCACACGGGACCTCGGTTTTATGTCTCATCCGAAAGACTATTAGTAATTTATAGTTGGCCAGCCGGGGATTCGAACCCACAACCTGTAGGACATTGTGTTCACAAGTCCTACGCTCTACTACTGAGCTATATCGGCTGATTTAAAAAAAAAAAAAAAAAAAAACCCACCTATTGAAATAGTGGTCAAGTTTTATATATCAGGACTAGTTAACTGATTGGCTTAGAAATTCTTGTCATCTGATTGGCTGAGATATTGTCATCTGATTGGCTGAGACATTTTAGTTATCTAAAACATTCTGTCACAACCAAACAAATGGCTTGTCCTGGATTGTATTGAAATTTGTTTTCTAAAGGCTTCTTTCTTGGGTCGTCAAAAGTAGGGATTGTGTGGTAATTGGTTAAAAAGCACAGAGAATAAAGCATTGGAATTGTGGGCAAAGGAAAAAAAGCTGTCAACTGCATTCATGTTGTCTTCCATAATTATTTCTACTCTTTTTATGATTTAAGCAATGTTATTGTAGTCTTTAATTGCTTTCAAATGGACAAGTCTGAAATTTTCTTACGCAGATTTAAAACCTACTGTATTCAATTCTTAGTTTTTTATGAGAAAAATTTGACCCATCCAAACAGATAGCTGTTGAAACAATGTCACAAATGGAGTAATTGCTCACTGTGAGCAACTCCTGCACTTGTCCAAATGTTTCTCAAGAATATCAACTATGCTATACTGTGCTATAGTGATTATTTGATTGTAGTTAGGAAAGTGCATTCTCTGTTTGCCAAATGTGGTCACTTGATTTTATAAAACCTTAACCCATTACCACACAGTCCCTACTTCTAATGCCCCTGAGAAAGAAGCCTTTTGAAAACACTGTAGGAAAAGGAGTAAATGCTGGTAAACAGCATTTTCTCCTTTTCCCACAGTGTTTTCTACCTTTCCCAGATCAAATTTCAATTTTTCAGTGACTTTTATTTTGTCGTCTGCAAATGCTTTCAATTTGAACCAGTCTAAAATTTTGTCGTGTGGTAAAGAGTTAACTCTTTACAAAACAACAGAATTTAAGCCAATTTTATCTTGACAGCATTTACATACGACATCTTTATTGCAGCTCAGATGATGGGATTTGGTTTAGCAGAGGTAGGAAACATTGTGGGAACTCCAGAAAGTGCTGGCTACCTGCATTTTCTCTTTTTCCCCCCACAAAGTTTTCAAAAGCCTTCTTTCTCAGTGCATTAACTCTTTACCAAACAACAAAAATTTGAATCAGTCCAAATTGAAAGCCTTTGCAGACGACAAAATAGATGTGAATCAGAAATTGAAATTTGATTTGGGGAGAGTAGAAAACATTGTGGGAAAAGGAGAAAATGCTGGTTACCAGCATTTTCTCCTTTTCCCACAATGTTTTCTGAAGGCTTCTTTCTCAGGGGCGTCAAAAGTAGGGATTGTGTGGTAATGGGTTAAAACTTCAGATTGTGTGGTAAAGGGTTAAAAATCATGTTGGGTTTTCTACATTTTACAAGGATGCTTACAAATTTCTCTGCATGAGATTTGATTTAGGATGTAATAGTGCAATTCTCTTTTGTAAAGACTAGATTCAAAGTCTCTCTAATGCATGTCTGTAATGTGTTCAGTAATAGTTTATGTCCTTATGTGTTTTATTTGTTTCTGTAATTCATGTTTGTTTTCATGTTATATGAATACTTTTAGAAACAGCAAGGGTTCTGTTATTATTTATTTCTGAATTATCCCAAGTCAGCTGCCTTATTATGAAACTTGTGTTCATACTATAATGTAGTCCTTGTCGAGGCAGGAAGCTATCATTAACCCTTTCCCAAACGACAAACTTTTGGACTAAACCAAATTGAAAGCATTTGAAGACGACAATTCAATTCTTGCCGAAAAGATGATTTCAGTCTATGATAGGGTAGAAAACATTGTGGGAAAAGGAGAAAATGCTGGTTACCAGCATTTTCTCCTTTTCCCACAATGTTTTCAAAAGGCTTCTATTCCTGACCCGTAAAAACCAGCGATTGTTTGGGAAAGGATTAACAAAAACAACAATACTATCTAATGTATTTGCTTTTACATATATTAGATATACTAGAGATAATCCATACGTAGATTTTAACTCTTTGCCACACAATCCCGACTTTTAACGACCCTGAGAAAGAAGCCCTTTGAAAACATTATGGGAAAAGAAGAAAATGCTGGTAACAAGCATTTTCTCCTTTTTCCCACAATGTTTTATACCCTTCCCAGAAAAAAAATTTCAATTTTTCAGTCACATTTATTTTGTCGTCTGCAAATGCTTTCAATTTGGACCAGTCTTAAATTTTGTTGTTTGGTAGAGATAAACCGTCATGAACAATAAAAATGAAATAAATGTTTACTCAACAAAACACTACCTGGTGCAATCATTCAGCTATGACCGCCTAGCATGTAACATAAGCATCGGCCATTTATTAAAACACCCCCTACATTCTTGGGTAATAGGCTGATAGCTTTGGTATATGCCCTACTCTTCCCAGGTATACGGGGATGGCTGATGCGTCGTATAGCAGACAGGTTGAATCTTCAAAGAATATGACATGCACATACAAAGCATTCAGCTATGCTGAAAAAAGTTTCCCCCAGTTTCAATGACGTAATTAAGATTTCTACGCAGTACGACATCAGTTGTTACTTCAAAACTGACGTCATTTATTCTGCCTTGATACCTAGTGCAGTTCACATATTTCGTGTTAAGTAATTTCTTTGCCTCGCAGTATGAATTTTCTTCAGTGCGTACACGACGGTCATGTAAATAGTCACTTTGTTTTTTAAATATTTTTCCGTGTGTCTACTTTACAGTGTTTTGACAGTTTATGTTGGACAAATGAATTTCACTTAGATGCAGTAAGAAACAAAACTAAACCATATAATATACATGTACATGTAAATGCTATTTTTTGTTTGAAACTTGATCATTTTATAAATACAGCTGAGGCATGCTCTGTAAAAAGGGGGCTTAATGCATCTACAAAAAGTATTGCCGATGTCAGCCTTAGTAAGACAGCAAAAGAACAGTTATCAATTATTCTAGGGGTGGCAGTTATCAATTATTCTAGGGGTGGCAAAATCAACAGTCCACAATATTCATTTTGTCCAACGAACAGATACATGTAGGTAAATTTTCAAGAAAATTGATGCTTCTGTAGATCTAGTTCACAAACAAACCCTAAATTTTTTGTTTAACCCTTTCCCAAACGACAAATTTTGGACTCTTCCAAACTGAAAGAGTTTGCAGACGACAATTTTAGATTTTGAGAAAATGGCAGAAAGTTCTCAAAAAGGGTAGAAAACAATGTGGGAAAAAGAGAAATTGCTTGTTGCAAGCAATTTCTCCTTTTCCCGCAGTGTTTTCAAAAGACTTTTACTGCAGACACGTAAAAACCAGGGCTTGTTTGGGAAAGGGCTGAGGATAGGTTTATTAAACTTAAAGGTTGCTGCCCCTGTATATATTTACTTATTTTCTTTCCACAGACCGTTATTGAGAAACTGCGAAACATGAAAAACTGCATGTAACAGGAGTTTCTGTTTAACCTATTACCACACAATCCCTACCTTTGATGACCCTGAGAAGGAAAACTTTAGAAAACATTGTGGGATAAGGAGAAAATGCTGGTAACCAGCATTTTCTCCGTTTCTACAATGTTTCTACTCTTTACAAAACAAACTTCAATTTTTCAGTCACTTTTTTTTCTCGTCTGCAAATGCTTTCGATTTGGACAAGCCAAAACAATTGTCACTTGGTAGTGAGTTTAGGCAGAATGTTTCCACATGCAGTCATTCACATATAGAAAACAAAAGTGTCATTGGACCCAAAGTGCTAGTCTGAGTAAAGTCAGCTATGGTTGATAAAGCTTAATGGAGATTCTGACTTTAATTACGTAAAAAAACATGAGTGAAAGTAACTTGCCTTTTAAAAGACTTGACTTATTTTTGAACTTGTCCGAGATATCATCAAAACAAACATTCTGTTAATGTTTCATGAATATCAGACTGATAATGTGGCCACTAGACTGCACACAGGGTCTATTAATCCATTACCACACAATTCTTACTTATGACGACCCTGAGAAAGAAGCCTTTAGAAAACATTGTGTGAAAAGGAGAAAATGCTGGTAACCAGCATTTTCTCCTTTTCCCACAATGTTTTCTACCCTTCGCTAAACAAATTTCAAATTTTCAGTTACTTTTATGTCGTTGTCTGCAAATGCTTTTGATTTGGACAAGCCTAAAATATTGTCGTTTGGTAATGGATTAAAGATTTGGCTCAGTGACCTACTTTTTAGCTCACCTGAGCACAACATGCTCAAGGGGAGCTTTTAGGATCACCCGGTGTCCGTCGTCCGTCGTGCGTCGTCCGTCGTGCGTCGTCAACAATTCTTTAAACATCAACTCCTCCTAAACCGCTGGGCGGATTTGGACCAAACTTGGCAGGAATGGTCCTTGGGAGGTCCTCTTTAAAAACTGTTCACAGAATTTGATTCCATCAAAAACTCTGGTTGCCATGGCAACCAAATGGAATTTTTTAGCAAATTCTTTAAAAATCTTCTTTTCTGAAACCGCTGGTTGGATTTTAAAATAATTTCACAGATATGTTCCTTGGGTGACCTTTTTCAAAAACTGTTCGTGAAATTTTGATTCGTCAAAAAATGTGGCTCTGGTGAATGGGGGCTTCTTGCACTATACAGAAATGAAGGAATTCTTTAAAAATCTTCTCCTCTGAAACCGCTGGTCGGATTTTGAAATAATTTCACAGATATGTTCCTTGGGTGACCCTTTTCAAAAATTGTTCGTGAAATTTTGATTGGTCAAAAAATGTGGCTCTGGTGAATGGGGGCTTCTTGCACTGTACAGCAATGAAGGAATTCTTAAAAAATCTTCTTCTCTGAAACCGCTGGTCAGATTTTAAAATAATTTCACAGAGATGTTCATTGGGTGACCCTTTTCAAAAATTGTTCGCGAAATTTTGATTGGTCGAGAAACATGGCTCTGGTGAATGGGGGCTACTTGCACTATACAGAAATGAAGAAATTCTTAAAAATTCTTCTTCTCTGAAACCGCTGGCCAGATTTTAAAATAATTTCACACAGATGTTCCTTGGGTGACCCTTTTCAAAAATTGTTTGCGAAATTTTGATCCGTCAAGAAACATGGCTCTGGTGAATGGGGGCTACTTGCACTAGATGGAAATGAAGAAATTCTTGAAAATTCTTCTTCTCTGAAACCCGTGGTCAGATTTTAAAATAATCTGACAGAGATGTTCCTTGGGTGACCCTTTCCAAAAGCTGTACATATAATTTTGATCCGTCAAGAAACATGGCTCTTGTGAATGGGGGCTACTTGCACTATACGGACATGATGAAATTCTTTAAAATTCTCTTTCTCTGAAACCCCTGGTCAGATTTTGAAATAATTTCAGAGAGATGTTCCTTGGGTGACCCTTTCCAAAAGCTGTACATATAATTTTGATCCGTCAAGAAACATGGCTCTTGTGAATGGGGGCTACTTGCACTATACGGACATGATGAAATTCTTTAAAATTCTCTTTCTCTGAAACCCCTGGTCAGATTTTGAAATAATTTCAGAGAGATGTTCCTTGGGTGACCCTTTTCAAAACTTGTTCGTAAATTTTGATCCATCAAGAAACATGGCTCTCGTGGATGGGGGTTACTTGCTCTTATACAGAAATGAAGAATTCTTAAAAATTCTTCTTTTTGAAACTGATGGTCTGATTTCGAAATGACTTTTACAGGTGACCTTTTGAAAATTGCTTGGCAAAATTATAAATTTGGTTCCAATGTTTCAACGCTAAAAAAGAAAAAAAAATAGACTATGGTCATCTCAAAAATTCAGGTGAGCGATCCAGGGCCATCTTGGCCCTCTTGTTTATCTGTTGTGGCACATATTCAAACTTGTCTGATACATGTACTAGTATAACACCAAGAGAATCTTTCTAACAAGGTTTCATTCCTATCAGGCTGGAAATGTGGCCTCCACAAGGTATCTTAGAGATTTGGCCATGCAGCCTTCTTTTTAGCTCACCTTAGCACAAAGTGCTAAAGGTGAGCTATTGTGATCGCCCAATGTCCGGTGTCTGTCGTACGTCGTCCGTCAACCGTCAACAATTTCTTTAAACATCTTCTCCTCCTAAACCACTGGGTCAGTCTTCATGAAACTTGGCAGGGATGTCCCTTGGGTGAAGCTCTACCAAAATTGTTCAAAGAATTTAATTCCACCAATAACTCTGGTTGCCATGGCAACAAAACAAAACAAAAAAAAACAAAATCTTTGAAAATCTTCTCCTCTGAAACTAGAAGGGGTAGAGCTTTGATATTTGGTATGTAGCATCTCCCAATGGACCTCTACCAAGTTTGTTCAAATTATGCCCGTAGGGTCAAAACTGGCCCCGCCCGGGGGATAACGCGTTTTAGCGCGTTTGAGCATAGGAACAGAGAAGGAAAACTTTAAAAATCTTCTCCTCTGAAACCTGAAGGGGTAGAGCTTTGATATTTGGTATGTAGCATCTCCTAGTGGACCTCTACCAAGTTTGTTCAAATTATGTCCCTGGGGTCAAAACTGGCCCCACACCAGGGGTCACAAGTTTGAGCATAGGAACAAAGAAGGAAAACTTTAAAAATCTTCTCCTCTGAAACTTGAAGGCGTAGAGCTTTGATATTTAATATGTGGCATCTCCTAGTGGACCTCTACCAAGTTTGTTCAAATTATGTCCCTGGCGTCAAAACTGGCCCCACCCCGGGGATCACAAGTTTGAGCATAGGAACAAAGAAGGAAAACTTTAAAATTCTTTTCCTCAGAAACTAGAAAGCATAGAGCTTTCATATTTGGTCTGTTGTATCTCCTAGTGGACCTCCACCAAGTTTATTCAAATAATGTCCCTTGGGTCAAATCTGGCCCCACCCCGGGGGTCACTAGTTTGAGCATAGGAACAAAGAAGGAAAACTTTAAATTTCTTCTTCTCTGAAACTAGATGGCATAGAGCTTGATATTTGGTATGTGGCATCTCCTAGTAGACCTCTACCAAGTTTGTTCAAATCATGCCCGTAGGGTCAAAACTGGCCCTGCCCCGGGGGTCACAAGTTCGAACAACATAGGAACAATGAAAGAAAATTTTAAGATTCTTCTTCTCTATAACTAGAAGGCATAGAGCTATGATATTTGGCATGTAGCAATTCCTAGTGGATCTCTACCAAGTTTGTTCATATTGTGCCCTTGGGGTCAAAACTGGCCCTGCCTCAGGAGGTCACAGGTTCAAACATAGCAACCGTCAACATTTTCTTTAAACATCTTCTTCTCCTAACCCACTGGGCCAATCTTGATGCAACTTGGCAGGGATGTTCCTTGGATGAAGCTTTACCAAAGTTGCTCAAAGAATTGAATTTCACTCATAAGCTATAGTCTAAGGTGAGCGTTCCAGGGCCAATGGCCCTCTTGTTCATGACTAACCCTTAAACCTGTTATCATGAGTACCTCACTGAAAATGTGGCTTTTAGAGGGTGCAAACGGTAGATGTTGATGACTGCATGATGAATCCCAGATACAGCACTATCACAAAAACTCATCTTGAACACTTCATGCTCAGGTGAGCTAATAAATAAATGCTGAATTGCCAACCTTAACAAAGAAGTTTCAAAAGTTGTGTAATGTAAGATAGTTTCAAAAGTTAATGGGCTATAAATACAAGTCCAACATCAATAGCCCCTGCAAAGCACAGCTTTTTAACCCTTTCCTCCAAAGATACTCGTTTCTACGCATTGCTTGTAGGAGCCTTTAGAAAACATTGTGACAAAAGATGAAATTGCTCGTGACGAGCAATTTCACCTTATGTCACAATGTTTTCTATGCTTTTAAAAGGTGTCCTGTACACATAAAAAATGGCTTCATCCTTGCTGTTATTTAGGGTCAATTAGAGATACCATTGAAATGCTTATGGAGTAAAGGGTTAAAATATTTGAAGAAAAGGGACAATTCAATACAACAAGTGATAGTATAGCTCAATGAATTACTTCCAGAACATTACAGTCAGAAAGCTGAATCAGGTATAAACTTTACCAAACAATCTTGAGTTTTAACAGCCTGAGAGAGCAGGTTTGTGAAATGGAGAAAAGAGACAAGAGGACCATGATGGTCCTATATTGCTCACCTGAGTAATAAGCTGTAAAGGTCTAAAATAAAGATAAATACAAAATATCAAGGTTCAAGGCCAAATGATGATGAAACAAGAGCAGCAAATTGTCCCAAGATATGCCTGTTTGTTGACAGTTGTCAAGGAGGTATGATAATAGCAAAGGGCAGGTAATGCACCAAACATGTTTACCAAGCCTCAAATCGACTTGAGACTTCAAAGTTCCGTTCTGGACAAGCAAGAAATACTATTAAAATGAAGATCAGAATGGAAGGCAGAGTTACTGTTCTTGCATACTATACATGGTAATTTTGCAACAACATGCATACCAAATCTGAAGTCGTTCTGACTTGCGATGGCAAAATTATATTCCGGACAAGCACTAAATGCTGTAAAAATGACATTCAAAGGGAAATAACTCGAGACAGCATGATATATAGTTAAAATTCTTGTGTCCTGCACTTCCAAATATTGCAACAAATAAGCATATCAAATTTCAAGTCAGTCTTACTTAAGATAAAAATGAAGGTCAAATGGGGGATAACTCAAAATTGTGCCAGGAAGAGATCTGATTCTTGTGCATTGCACTCCATAATTTTTCAACAATCATGCATATCAAATTTGAAGATGTTCAGGCTGTAGATGACAAAATTATATTCCAGACTAAGGGGATGATTTCTGTCTGGGAAGGAGAAAACAATGGGGGGAAAGGAGAGAATGTTTACTACATCTACCTGCATTTTCTCCTTTTCCCTCATAATTTATAATGGTTATCAAACTAATGGTCCTGAAAACTCTGGAATATTTGGTAAAGAATTAATGAATAGCATCATAAAAAAAAATCATACATTTGATAGCAGAAGTTAACCTAGTCATGATATTTGCAAATTCCAAAGTTCTTGCCTGTCAAAATGCACTGTCTGTAATAAGATGAAAGATATGTTAAAAGAGTTAAAATGCTCCTAACTTAAATGCTTGTTGGTATTAGTTGCATTTTCTGGTTTTCAAACAATTTTTTAAAAGCCTCTCTCTCAGCATCAAAGAAATTGACACAGGTTTGTTTGGTTAAGAGCTAAATAATAATACCCTATAAGTTTTTGGCAAACAATTTCATATTCATTTTGGTCAAGTTTTACATATTGAGGAAAGTTTCCGATGACATAATGTAAAACAAAAAATCTTTTGCTGTAGAAACAATAAATTGCTTACTGCAAGAAATTTAATTTCGTATTTTGTTAGAATAAATTATATTGACGAATATGAATTAACCCATTACCACACAATCCCAACTTTTGACGACCTTGAGAAAGAAGCCTAAAGAAAACATTGTGGGAAAAGGAGAAAATGCTGGTAACCAGCATTTTCTCCTTTTCCCACAATGCTTTCTACCCTTCCCAAATCAAATTTCAAATTTTCAGTCACTTTTATTTTGTCGTCTGCAAATGATTTCGATTTGAACAAGCCTAAAATATTGTTGTTTAGTAATGAGTTAAGTGAAAGATGGGACCATTTTTATGGTCTAGGGGAGAAAACTGGTATAAGCATTAGGTCAATTTTATGTAGAGTGAGCTCCCTTTCATTTACACCTTACTTCGGATGAACATCTTCACAGTCGCCGAGAAAAGGATATAAAGCGCAAGCTTTCAATACAGAGGTAAGAGATTGATTTAACACCAGTCAAACGGACAATACTGAATTTGAAATTAAAGAATATGTTGGCACATTTGACAAAATAGTTTCTGAACTTGAGCTTCACCTAGATAATGTGGGTATTGTTTATGTCGAAAACTCAAAGTGAACGTTCAGTAGATTAATCTGTCTGATAAGATATCACGGATCGATGTACTTGTATAATGAATGCTATGTATTCTGAATTAAATAAACGTGCAGTGTCAAATCTTATCAGGATGAATAATTCCACACTTATGGTTTGAAATTTTTCGAGTTGTTGTTTACAAATGTGATGTGATACAAGGGAGATTACCGCGACTACGTGTAGTTTTTTTTTTAAAAAACTCTTTAAGTGCTCCATTTATTTTGTGCGATTTAGCGATTACATTTGAACTATTCACGATATATTTTTTATAAAACAATGGATAATATATTTTACAGCCCAGTGAAAGATTTCTTTTTTCTTACTGGTCGTCTCTGATAAACTTCAGACGTGCGCCATTTTTATTCGTCTCTGGTTTTAGGCTGTTCAGAGCTATAAGGGACGCAACTCTGTTATAAAAAAGGATTTAAGCGAGTAAGAGTTTTCTCCCTTAGACCATTGATTTTTTATGATTTCGCTAGTATAATTATATCAAACGACAAAATTTTAGGCTTGTCCAAATCGAAAACATTTGCAGACGACAGAACAAAAGTTACTGAAAATTTGAAATTTGTTTTGTGAAGGGTAGAAAAAATTGTGGGAAAAGGAGAAAATGCTGGTTACCAGCATTTTCTCCTTTTCTCACAATGTTTTCGAAAGGCTTCTTTCTCAGGGGCGTCAAAAGTAGGGATTGTGTGGTAGTGGGTTAATATATCATAACGAACAACTAATTTCAAGCTTTATTTTAATCCCCTAGGCTGCTAAGTATGATTAATTGTCCTTTAAGAGACAGTGTAGGTCAAGATCAGACTGCACAGAACAAATAGATTAAATATGATAGTTGGCTAGGCAAAGTGGCAGAAAATTTGCTCATCATTGCTATCCTGATTGAATAATCAGGAAGGAAAATGCCAAAGTACAAATTGTAATTTTTGTTTAGAAAAAAAAAAAGCTTGCAAATGAACCATTCAATGTGAAGAGAAGGCTCAATGCATTTTGCGAAATGTATCGGCCCATGTCATCCTGGGCAGTCTACGCAGGGTTACATGGGCTGAAACTTTTCCCTGTATCAAAATTTTCTACATGTGAAATAATAATTGTACCTCATTCAGTCTGTTGCACAACAAAGCTGATTTTACGGATTCACAACAAGGTTATGTCTTGCCTAGTTTCATGCGTCACAGAGATACTGCTTCATCCTCCTTGTTCCAGGGCATGGCTCTTTAATATTTAAACATGTCTTGATGAAATTTGAAAAAGGTACATTTTCAGGTTGAAGGACGACTCCATTTAGTTTAAGTTTTATGACTGCAAGCATTTCATAATATCTGGTACTCTTTCAAATCATAAAAGCCGAGCCATTGTTGTGGATGCAGTCTATAGCGTACAAGACTCAAGAAGACGGGTCGCTGGTTCGATCCCAGGCTTGGGCATTTCCTTCCTAGGATTGATGATAGTCATTGCAAAAAGATTCATTCCTCTCTCATCACTGATCATTGTATCAACAATGGTTACGTGGGAAAGCAGCCAGTGGTTTAGAAAAAATATTTTGCAGGGTTCTGGAAAAAGAAACAGCAGGAAAGCATGGATAGGTGCACTGGTCATTGCAATATAACTGAAAAAATGTTGAAAACAGTGTTAAACACATGATTGTGTGTACTTATCTTTGTCTTATTTGCATTACGAATTCATGATGAATGCTAGAAATGGAGCAAAATCACTGCCAGGAGAGCAACTCATGTCCTCAAGGGCCTCTTGTTTAACCCTTTACCCCATAAAGCATTTCTATGGTATCTCTAATTGACCCTAAATAACAGCAAGGATTAAGGTGTTTTTTATGTGTATACAACACCTTTTGATAGCATAGAAAACATTGTGGCAAAAGGTGAAATTGCTCGTCACGAGCAATTTCACCTTTTGCCACAATGTTTTCCAAAGGCTCCTACAAGCAATGCATAGAAATGAGTATCTATGAAGTAAAGGGTTAAGTTAATAAGGTAGTGGACCCCTAATAGGCCTAGTGCAGCATGGCATAAAATTTCTTGACAGTTGATAAAGACAGATTTATACAGTTATAATATTTTTACACATTTTTAACCCATCAGAAGTTCCTTTGATGTCTATCTTTCAATTATTTGTTGATACTTTTGTTAGTTTACTGAAAAGGGAGGTAACTGTCACATCCAATTTTAATGAAAATATAGTGGTTTTAGATTTATAAATGATAATTCTAAGAAGGACAAAAAGGAAAAAGTGGCTTGATGAAAGTATTACAATAATACTCAAGTTTAACCTTAGCAAATTTTCTAGGATAATATTATAGTGGCAATATCTGTTTTCTATTACGAGTCCACTACGTTAAGAAATAATCTTCTTCCTACAGTGGTTTATCATTCAATAAACCACAGTTGTGAGTTATGAGGCACAATAAATACTCCATGAGGATGATAGCCTGAGTGGTTTATTCATTGGGCCTCATAACTCAGGATGTGGTTTATTGAATGATAAATCATAACAGAAAGAAGATTATTTCGATTCTAACATGGCCAGTTCTAAAGAAAGGAAAACAAGCTCAAACGTAGAGTAAAAATGCGGATGAAGATCATGTTCCATTGAATTACCCAGTCATTAAATGACGTTACTTGATATAGAATGACATCAATCTATGTGGATTGTTACAAATTTTACCATGCTTTCCTTGCACTGTGGTTATAGAGCTGAATTCGTGTGTCATGTTAGAATTTACATTAACCCATGAACTGCTAATCTTGGCCATTTATAAAATGACAAATTTGAGACTTTACAGCATTACAAGTATCTGCAGATAACTAGTAAAATGAAACTAAGGGTGGTATGATTTCTGTCTTAACCCTTTCCCAAACAATCCCTGGTTTTTACGGGTCAGGAATAGAAGCCTTTTGAAAACATTGTGGGAAAAGGAGAAAATGCTGGTAACCAGCATTTTCTCCTTTTCCCACAATGTTTTCCACCCTGTCATATAGAAAAATCATCTTTTTAGCAACTGTTAATTTGTCACCTGCAAAATGCTTTCAATTTGGTCTGGTTCAAAATTTGCCGTTTGGGAAAGGGTTAAAAGGAGAACACATGGTGGGAAAAGGAGAAAATGCTTACTATCTGCATTTTTTCCTTTTCCCTCATAATTTTCAAACATTCTTAACCTAATAATCCTGAAAATCCAGTGACCTGGTGACCAGCATTTTCTCCTTTTCCCCAAATGTTTTCTACCCTATCAATAAAAAATTGCACCATTTGAGTCATATTGAAATTGTCGTCTGCAATCGCTTTCAGTTTGGACAGGGTTAAAATTTTGTTTTCTGGTAAAGGGTTAAGTCTCACCTGGCTTTTTTGTTGAAGTTTATTAAATGCAGCCTTCATTAAACTAGACATTATAATTATTTCAGTCATTTGATAGCAGAAATCGACCTAGTCAACCATGAATATTTGCCTTTCTAATCATTCACTGAACATCAGAATTGCAATTTCTTCACTTGTCAAATTTGATTTAGAAAAAAAAAAGCATTAAATTGCTTTTAACTGGAACTATCTGCTAGTATACTTGCATTTTCTCCTTTTCAAACAATGCTTTAGGACCTTCTCCCTCATCATTAAAAAATTAAACACAAATTTATTTGGTTAAGGGCTAAATAAATGTTATTACTGTACCTCATATTTTTATAAAACAGTTTTTCGGCAAACAATATCATATTCGTCTTAATCAAGTTTTACAAATTGATGTAAGTTTTCAATGACACTGTTTTTAAATTGTAGAGACAATAAGTTGCTTTCTGTAAGAAATTCCTTCTTTTATCAGAATAAATTATATCGACGAATATGAATGAGTGAGTGATGGGATTCCTTCTTCATTTTTATAGTCTAGGGGAGAAAATTAGTATAAGCAGTTAACCACATTTGACAAAATTGTCTTGAAACTTGAGAAGCGAAAACTATGACCTAGATAATGTGGATATTGTTTATAAATGTCAAAACATTCAGCAGATTAATCTGTCGGATCAGATATCACGGATCGATGTATAATGAATGCTATGTATTCTGAGTTAAATTAACATGCTTTGTCAAATCTTATCAAGATGAATAATTCCACACTTACAGTTTGAAATTTTACCGGTTGTTTGTTTACAAATATGATTAGATGCAAGGGAGATAACCGACTGGTTATTTTTTTTACAAACTCAAAAACTACTTCGTTTATTTTGTGCGATTCAGTGATTACATTTGAAGTATTCACAATATTTTTTATGAAACAGTAGACAATATATTACAACCAAGTGACAAATTTCTTTTTTCTTAGTGGTCGTCTCTTATAAACTCGAGAAGTGCGCCATTTTTTATTCGTCTCTGGTTTTAGACTGGTCACACTTACAAGGGACGCAACTCTGCTATTCAAAAGGACTTAAGCGAGTAAGAGTTTTCTCCCTTAGACCATTAAATTTTTTTTTTCATGATTTCACTAGTCTAATACCATAACGTACAAGTAATTTCAAGTTTATTTCAAGCCTTTAGGCTGCTTTGTATGAAATCTCTGACCTTTTTAGAGACAGTGTAGATCAAGATCAGATTGCTCAGAACAAATAGATTAAAAAACGATAGTTATCCAAACAAACTGGCAGAACATTTGCTCTTCATTGCTAACTTCATTGAATATTAACCCTTTACCCCATAAGGCATTTCTATGGTATCTCTAATTGACCCTAAATAACAGCAAGGATGAAGCTGTTTCTTATGTGTATATGTCACCTTTTGATAGCATAGAAAATATTGTGACAAAAGGTGAAATTGCTCGTCACGAGCAATTTCACCTTTTGCCACAATGTTTTCCAAAGGCTCCTACAAGCAATGCGTAGAAATGAGTATCTATGGAGTAAAGGGACAAGGAAAGGAAATGCAAAAGTACAATATGTAATGTATGTTTACAAAACAAATGATGTACTTGCAAATGAGCCATGCTCTGTAGAAAGGGGACTAAATGCATTTGTGAAAAGTATCGACCAAGTTAGCCGTCGCAGTCCGCGCAGGCTGGCGTGGGCCAAAACTTTTCCGTTTATTTACTCCTTTCCTCCATATATACTCATTTTAACACAGTGAAGAAAAAAGCTTTAGGAAAACATTGTGGAAAAAGGTGAAATTGCTCAAATGATAGTACTTAAAATCCCTTAATAGCCACATTTCAGTTGTTGTCTGCAGCTTCTTTGAATTTGGGACAGTCTCAAAATAGTATATTAGGGAATGGATTAAATTTCTGCATGTCAAACAATCATTCTACCCCATTATTCAGTCGGTGGTAAGACAAAGTTTATTTCATGGATCCATGACTGGATGATGTCTTGTTCATGAAAATGCAACACAGGGATGCATTAACTCTTTATCAAACGACAAAATTGTAGACATTTGCAAATTGAAAGCATTTGCAGACGACAAAATAAACATGGCTAAAAAATTGAAATCTGTTGTGGGATGGATAGAAAACAGTCTGGGAAAAGGAGAAAATGCTGGTTACCAGCATTTTCTCCTTTTCCCACAATGTTTTCAAAAGGCTTCTTTCTCAGGGTCGTTAAAAGTCGGGATTGTGTAGTAAAGATTTAAGCCCCTTTTGCCAGAGCATTACTCAAATATTTATTCATACCTTGATGACACTCGTTGCTTCAGTCCTATAAGCTCGGCCAATTTCGTTACGAGGGTTTGTGATAGTCATTGCAACGAGATTCATTCCTCTCTTACTGCTGGTCATTGTTTCAATGATGGTTATGTGGGAAAGCAGCCCATGGCTTTGAAAGAATATTTTGAAGAGAACTGGTAAAAGGAATTTCAGGAAAGCACGTATAGGCGCACAGGCCACCACGATAAAACTGAAATAATATTGAAAACGGTGTTAACCCTTTCCCAAACGGCAAAATTTGGACCAGACCAAATTGAAAGTATTTTGCAGATGACAAATTAACAGTTGCTGAAAAGATGATTTTTCTACATGTTAGGGTAGAAAACATTGTGGGAAAAGGAGAAAGTGCTGGTTACCAGCATTTTCTCCTTTTCGCACTATGTTTTCAAAAGGCTTCTATTCCTGACCCGTATTGTTTGGGAAAGGGTTAAACACCATACAATCAATCAATCAGTCAGTCGAATGACAACTACATTTACTTTCAGGTTTTGAAATAAAGTGTTTCATAGCGTTTGATTCACTTTAAAATCATAAAAAAAAATTTTTCACAACAGATTACATGCCTCATTGAGCACTAGAGGTAAGCCATCTCCAGTTGACGTAAGAAAAAATAGTTTTCGTCGATATATTTAAAACACCAGACTGAAACAGTGTAGGTCAAGATCACACTGGACAGACTGATCTTGGTTTGCACACTTTCTGTCGAATATATACACGATAGTGACCTATAGATACGAGTAGTTATATCTAGCCCTCTAGTCCTGCTATGACTGGTGTAACTAAAATGAAATTTACATTCATTCTGGGAGTAGAAAAAATATCGCTATTTCAAAGTTATGCTTTGGAGAATAATATTTCATTATCGGACAGTGTAGATCTAAGTTCTGTGCAATCTGATCTTAATCTACGCCGTCCGCCAAAGGTCAGTGAGGTCAGTGAGATGCGCTTAACAGCCTCGAGGTGTAACACCTCCACCCTCCACCACCCTTACCAAATTTACAGACTTTGCACGTGCTTCAATGGGCATGTTTTACATTCAGAGTTTGACAAGTGTATGTTAAAATGTTTGTTTGTGAGTTTTTTCTTTTAATTTGATTGATTTTTATTTACATGTATTTGATGGATATATTCAGATTTTATTTGTTTAATGGATATATTGTGGATATATTGTGGAATATAATAAACATTGAGGTGGGTGAATTTATTTCTGTGGTTTTCCCGTTGTCTGCGCATGTCATATTCTTCGCATCGTGTACTGAATGAAGAAATCGGAAATAGCGCACACGTAAGTCGTGCCTACAAGACGATATTTCCATCAGTCCGGGTACGACCGTCAATTGTATTCAATTCGTCGGGCACCCAACGAGTTTTCCTTCATTGCGTACATGACAGTCTGCCTCGCAGTATGAATTTTCTTCAGCGTGTATTACCGGGATAAATTGACCTGAAAATGACCTTTATGCAAAGAATAATTAAATGGTGAATATTTAATTCATCGGGTATAATCGGACAGTACGGAAATTCTGTTAATTGTAAATGTTGGGTTTGACCCTTACTGCGCCTAAGTCACAATATAAGCTTTTGCGGATGGCATAGATCAAGATCAGGCTGCACAGGAAGTGCATCTAAGTAGATCTTAGTCACCCGCCATGTCGTTGTCTGCGCATGTCATATTCTTCGAAGATTCGACCTGTCTGCTATGACACATCACTAGCCCCGAAAGCGGGCTGACTGTAATATTACGCTCTATAAAGTAGCAATGTAGAATATAGCTTTGATCAATAATTTTGAGGAGAAATGAGACCTGCTTTAGCTCCAGATTTCTCTAAACTGCTGATCATAGCTGAGGGAATTACACGAGGTAGCGTTTTATTGAGTAAACCTTTATTTCAGTTTTAAATTCAAAGTAACGGTTGTCGCGTAGGAAAGTGGTTCGGCTCTGTACCCAGGATGCCCATATCAGAGTATTTATAGAATGCCATCTACCGGGAGATAATGCCCGCCATGTATTACCAATTTAAACCAACAAAATAATGCTTATTTCAGGTATTTTAACCCTTTCCCAAACCACAAACTTTTGGACTAGACCAAAATGAAAGCATCTGCAGACAACAATTCAACTCTTGCTGAAAAAAATTTCTGTCTATGATTGGGTAGAAAACATTGTGGGAAAAGGAGAAAATGCTGGTTACCAGCATTTTCTCATTTTCCCACAATGTTTTCAAAAGGCTACTATTCCAGACCCGTAAAAACCAGGGATTGTTTGGGAAAGGGTTAAGTATTCTTTGAAGACACTATAGTATAAATCTATTAGCCGCCTGAAGAGTTGAAAAGCGTGCACGTCGTTCTGCATGCAGACAGGGATCATACATAATGCTGGTAACCGGCATTTTTTCCTTTTTTCCCACACTGTTTTCTACCCTGCTGGAATAAATTTCAGTTTTTGTGTTTCTCGTATTTTCAAAGTTATCCGCTGCATACATGTTGGATTGTGGAAGTGATGAGTTTTTGTATTTTCACGAACGCTTTACTAGACGAAGAAAAAATAAGCAGACGGCAAATTAAATGTGGCTGAATTGTTCTTTTAAAGTGAAGAAAACATTGCGGAAAAAAAAGAAATGTTAGATATATGCATTTTCTCCTTTTTTTTCCCACAATTTTTTTCAAAACTCTCTATGGTTGTAAAAGCATGGGACAGTTTGGTGAAGTGTTTTGGCTGTTGAACTTAACTCATCCGGCGTTTATAGCAAGACTTCCGGTCGAACTTTTTTTTTTTAATGTTTTGACAAGACAACGTATTCAAATATTAACTACAACCTTCTACTTGTAGGCTCCAAATTGGTCTAATGGTCAGGGGAGTCGACTTGGGAACTCGGAGACCTGAGATCGATACCTCGCATCTCCAGAAGAAAAAAAAAAATGCACAGAGAGACCGGGGAAAACAGAAACTGCAAGCTGGATTGAAAGAAACAGCTGGATAGTGAACTGACTCGAAAGACACTTGGATAGGCGATGGTGGGACCCAGGGAAATTACCTTTTACTACTCTGTGTATTTGGAATTTTCAGTTATAATAACGAGGTGTTTAATAAAGATGAATATTTATTTAAGAATTTTTTACAACTTTTCTTGAACTTGTTTCTTTTCTGTATAAAGATAGAGAAAGAATAACACAAAAAATGTTGAAGACATTTTTTTTTCATACTCGAAATGATCCATATAAAAAAAAACATGAATGTAATACCAAAAAGTCGATTTCAACAACCTTAAATGAAAAAGTAGTCTTTAGAAAAACATTGTGGAAAAAGGAAAAAGTGCTGCTAAGCAACATTTCCTCCTTTTCTCACAACGTTTTCCATCCTTTCACACAACAATTATATTAGGTCCAAATTGAAAGCACTTACAGAACCAAAAAAAACCCATAAGTCAAAAATTGAAATTTGTTTCCAGCTGAGTAGAAAACAATGTGGGAAAAGGAGATTTGCTGGTTTCCAGCATTTTCTGCTTTTTCCGCAATGTTTCCAAAAGACTTCTATCTCAGGGTTGTAAAAACCAGGCATTGTTTCGTAAAGGGTTAACTCTTTACCAATAGACACCAATTTATTCTAGTCCCAAATTGAAAGGATTTGCAGGCGGCAAATTAAATATGACTAAACTGATGATTTTTGTTTTGGATGGGGGGGGGGGGGGGGGGACATTGTAAGAAAAAGACAAAATTTTGGTAACCAGCATTTTCTCCTTTTCCTGCAATGTTTTCAAAAGACTTATGTCTCAAGGTCGTAAAAACCAGATATTGTTTGGTAAAGGGTTAACCCATTACCACACAATCCCTATCTTTGACGACCCTGAAAAAGAAGCCTTTAGAAAATAATGTAGGAAAGGAGAAAATGCTGGTAGCCAGCATTTTCTCCTTTTCCCACAATGTTTTCTGCCCTTCACAAAACAAATTTCAAATTTTCAGTCACTTTTATTTTGTCGCCTGCAAATGCTTTCAATTTGGACAAACCTAAAATTTTGTTGTTAGGTAATGAGTGAAACCATATTTAATTTTTTGAAAGCAAATGCCTTCAATTCAGATCAAACCCTTTCACTACACAACTCTGAGTTTTAACAACGTTGAGAAGAAGGTTTTTTGGAAAGCTTTGTAGGAAAAGGAAAAAATGTTGGTAACCAGCATTTTCTCCTTTTCTCACAATGTTTTGTCGACTATCTTACTCAAATCCCATCATTTGTGCCATATGAAGGTTGTCGCCTGCAAGTGCTTCCAAATTGGACGGCCTGAAATATTGTCAGAGAATAATCTAGACATTTGTCAAAGTCAATACACAAAGACAAGCCTTACATACTGAATAACCCTTAACCCTTTACTCCATAGATACTCATTTCTACACATTGCTTGTAGGAGCCTTTGGAAAACACTGTGGCGAAAGGTGAAATTGCTCGTGACGAGCAATTTCACCTTTTGTCACAATGTTTTCTATGCTATTAAAAGGTGTCATTTACTTGTAAGAAACAGCTTTCTAAGGTTTTTTTTTTTTTTGGGGGGGGGGGGGGAAACAATCATTATGTTGTGATGGGACAGTGTTGATTAAGATCAGACTACATGTTTCGTGCAGTTGGATCTCAATCTACACAGTCTGCAAAAGGTCAGTGAGCTGCACTTAGCAGCCAAAGGGTTAACAAGAGGACCATGATGGTCCTATATCGCTCACCTGAGTACTAAGCAGCAAAGGTCTACAATAAGGATAAATACCAAATATCGAGGTTTAAGGCCAAATAATAATGAAACAAGAGCAGCAAATTGTCGCAATTTGACTCGAGACTTCGAAATTCCATTCCAGACAAGCAAGAAATACTGTAAGAATGAAGATCAAAGTGGAATTACACAAAATTCGCGCTAGGTAGAGTTATTGTTCTTGCGCACTGTACTCCGTAATATTGCAAAAACATGCATACCAAGTTTGAAGTGGCTCTGACTTGAGATGACAAAGTTATATTCCAGACAGGCACTAAATGCTGTAAAAATGCTATTCAAAGGGAAATAACTCAAAGACAGCACGAGGTAGAGTTATAATTCTTGTGCACTGCACTTCAAATATTGCAACAAATAATCATACCAAATTTCAAGTCAATCCTACTTAAAATGACAAAGTTTTGCTCTGGACAAGCAAGAAATGCTATTAAAATGAAGTTCAAAGGGGAAATAACTCAATATTCAAGCTAGGAAGAGTTATGGTTCTTGTGCACTGCACTACATAAATTTACAACGATAATGCATATCAAATTTGAAGATGTTCAGGCTATAGATGACAAAGTTATATTCCAGATGAGCAGAAAATGCTGTAAAAATGAAAATCAAAGGGAAATAACTTACAGACAGTATAAGGTAGAGTTATGGATCTTTCACACTGCACTCTGCATTATTGCAACAAACACAAATGCCAAGTTTCAAGTAAATCAGACTGGAGATGACAAAGATATGCTCTGGATTAAGAACTATTATAAAGTACTTTCTAATTCAAGGGCAAATAACTCCAGTTGTTCAAGCCCGATTACACCCATAATCACATTTATGCGAGATCTTACGGTCATGTATATTTTGACCAAGTTTGGTGCTGATTGGTTAATAATTGTAGATTCCAGAGTGTAAACAAAGTCAAATATAGTAATTTTTCTACTTCAAGGGCAAATAACTCCAGTTTTTCTGGTCCAATTGGACCTATAATCGAACTAATCTGAGATTTAATGGTCATATATATTTTGACCAAGTTTGGTGCTGATTGGTTGATATTTGTAGATGCTAGAGTGTAAACAAAGTGAAATACAGCAATTTATCTAATTCAATGGCATATAACTCCAGATGCCCAAGTCTGATTACACCCAAAATTGAACTCATTCCAGATCTTATGGTTATATATATTTTGACCGAGTTTGGTGTTGATTGGTCAATATTTGTAGATGCTAGAGTGTAAACAAGAAAATGAGAACGGACGTACGACGGACGGTGAGTGATCACAATAGCTCGCTCTGAGCACTTTGTGCTCAGGTGAGCTAAACATGCTGGTGACAATCATTTTCTTCTTTTCTAACACCCATCATATCAAAGACAAATACAATGATTTCAGACAATTGCCGCTTTTACTCTGCATATTGATTTCCATAGGTCTAAAACTTTGTTGTATGGTAAAGAGTTTTGTCTGTACCAGATGACAAAATTTTAGACTCTTAACAAATTGAAAGCAGTCAAATATGGCTTAGTATTTGCCTCTGAAAGAGTCAAACCTGTTGTGGAAATGCAAGACAATGCTAATTAACTGGATAATTGCCTTTTCCCTCTGTGTTTTCAACAGCTCTTTCCCCTCCATCTTGGTTGTATTGGTGTTTAACGCCACTTTAACAGCTAAGGTCATATCATGGCGATTGGTGACACACAGGTTTCCTGGCTTTCTCACACCAGTACTAACGCAACTTTCTTTCCAAAGCCACCCACTACTTTTCTCACATGCTTCAGCAGAGGTGAGAGGCAAAAATGCGGAAAGAAAGTTCGCCTCAACCGGGTATCAAACTCACAACTACCAGATCATGAGTCCAACACACTCATCACTGAGCCACCCTGGCGGGGCCTTTCCCCTCCAGTCATTGACAGGAAAGGATTAACTCTTTATCACACAATCCTGACTTTTAACGACCCTGAGAAAGGAGCCTTCTGAAAACATTGAGTGAAAAGGAGAAAATTTATCATGTGATCAAAGGTTAACCCTTGTAGTGCAAACACTCTACAGCAACTTTTGCAGACATTGCAGCTCAAGATCAGAATATGCAGTCTGATCTTTAACCGAAACTGTCCACTATTCACACAGAATCCACACAGAATCTCTACTTTTGACGACCCTGAGAAAGAAGCCTTTTCTACCCTTCACAAAACAATTTTTAAAATTTTCAGTCACTTTTATTTTGTCGTCTGCAAATGCGTTCGATTTGGACAAACCTAAAATTTTGCTGTTTGGTAATGAGTTAACTCTTTACCAAACGACAAAATTTTAGACTGGTCCAAATTGAAAGCATTTGCAGACGACAAAATAAATGTGACAGAAAATTTGAAAACTGATTCGGGAAGGGAAGAAAACATTGTGGAAAAAAGAGAAAATGCTACTTACCAGCATTTTCTCCTGTTACCACAATATTTTCGAAAAGCTTCCTCCTCATGGTCTTAACTCTTTACCAAACAATCCCCGGTTTTTACGACCCTGAGAAAGAAAGCCTTTGGAAAACATTGTGGTGAAAGGAGAAAATGCTGGTAAACAGCATTTTCTCCTTTTCCCACAATGTTTTCTACCCTGCTGGAAACAAATTTCAATTTTTGAGGTACATTTACTTTGTTGTCTGCAAATGCTTTCAATTTGGACAAGCAAAAGATGTTGTCGTTTGGTAAACAGTTAAATCGTTTGAACCCTGTTTAATTTGTAGTCTACAAATACTTTCAATTCTGACTTCACTTAGATACTGTTTATTAACCTTTCCCAAACAAGCCCTGGTTTTTACGTGTCTGCAGTAAAAGTCTTTTGAAAAAACTGTGGGAAAAGGAGAAATTGCTTGTAACGAGCAATTTCTCCTTTTCCAACAGTGTTTTCTACCCTTTTTGAGAACTTTCTGGCATTTTCTCCAAATCTAAAATTGTTGTCTGCAAACTCTTTTAGTTTGGAAAAGTCCAAAATTTGTCATTTGGGAAAGGGTTAAAACATGACTGTGTATAAAAAAGAAAAAAAAAAACACTTGGTGTTGATCTCTTTCACTCAGTTTGATAAAGAACTGACATTTTGGGGGCTCACTCTGCCAACAATGTAGATGCCAGATCAGACTGTATGATATGGTTTGTTGTGTTCCACAATTAGATATCAGCTGGAGGGACTGTCAGTATGTTGGTAGGCCGTAGAACATCTATCCCTTTATGTAGAATGCACACTCTGGTATAATTCAGCCGAACTAGTTCATTAGCAAACTGAAGCAACAGAGTAAAAATATGAATGAAATTAAAACAGTTATAATTTCACAGGATATTGGAAGTTTTTCTCAGTAAGAGGATTGTATTGCAGATCTCCAGATAAGAGGGAGTGATGGTATTCTAAATCCATTATTTCTCACTGAAAACCTATGTTGTAGGTACTCATTAGAATCGTCTCGATGAGACGATTCTAATGAGTACCTACAACATAGGTTTTAGTGGAGAATAATTGATATTTTCAATTCTTAATATCAAATTCACTCCCTATATCTGCCCCTCTAGTATTGTATCCGAATTTATATAAGAGCCTTAAGTTTTGTTTATCTGCCTGACTTTTTCCATTCCGTACCATGTTTTTTAACGAATCAGAGACAGAAATCCTCATTTTAGCGATGTATGTTTTATCAACTGCGTATGCTTTTAACATGGTCTTGTTTAAAATTTTGCCAATTGGTAAAGTGTTATATATCCATGTTGTTAGTTATATATCCATGTTGTTACATTGTTTCTATGATGAAAACTGTTGCCTCTAGATTGCCCCTAAAGTCATAATAACTCATTTTTGACAAAGCATGAGACACAACAATTGATTCCCACAAATCACATTGAGCACTATGTGATCTGTACTAGTCATCAATAACTTTATATAACAGTAAATCCTCAATACGTTGTAGAGCAATGGACTGGAGTTTTCAATGAACTAAATGTAGCTGGGTACAGGTATTTAGTGATATATTGTGTGGCCGTATCGACATGTGGTTCCGTAGCTCAGTTGGTTAGAGTGCAGGAACGGTATTCCTGAGACCCTGGGTTCAAATTCCGGTCGAGCCATGATATTTTTTCACCACCTGTTACATTTGGCACCCACCGGAAATAACCCATGATGTGGATGGCTACAACATAGGCACCTCAAGAACGTTTCACAATGTTACTCTGTCTCCAGAATTTGGGACAAATTCTTAATTTGGAGGGGATATATGTAGCCGGGTACAGGTATTAAGTGATATGTCGTGCGGCCGTATCGACATGTGGTTCGGTAGCTCAGTTGGTTAGAGTGCAGGAACGGTATTCCTGAGATGCTGGGTTCGAATCCTGGTTGAGCCACGATATTTTTCACCACCTGTTACATAGTACAACCCAAAAAGAGTCACTCTGGGTGTTTTCTGTGACATTTACATACAAACTTACACATAACTGTCAACCAGCCACATGTGAACTAATAAGATTCCATTGTAAATCTATCAATTAAAAAAGAAATTACCACAAAACTTGCTTACATTAGAAGCATTTTTTCCTCTACTTCCAACAACCACCTTGACCTGTGACCTATTCGAGTTTAAGGTCAATACGGCAGGACATGGCACAAGGTCACCTTCAGGTGAAAAGGCTGTATGAAATGGAATGTTTATACTACCAGGGATGGTTCCCCTCTTGTATCTTACACAAGTTAAAGAAAATACATTTATAAATAAATGAAGTAACCTATGAATTGGAAATATCAATCTACCCAAATACTTTGAAAATTATATTTGATACACCAAAAAGGTATTTCAGCCATGGGATAGTGATCTTGGTAGAATGCAGTATGATACTGATAAGTGAGGGAGAGCTAAATTTGGAAAGACTAAAATACTAAATAACACATTAGCACCATAGACTAATTTTACATACACTTTAACCCTTTACCAAATGACAAAATTTTAGACTGGTCCAAATTGAAAGCACTTGTAGATGACAAAATAAATGTAACTCAAAAATTGAAGTTTGTTTCCAGCAGTGTAGAAAACAGTGTGGGAAAAGGAGAAAATGCTGGTTACCAGCATTTTCTCCTTTTCCTACAATGTTTTCGAAATGCTTTTATCTCAGGGTCGTAAAAACCAGGGATTGTTTGGTAAAGGGTTAAAGTACACCTGACAAGAGGGAGTGATGTTTGAACAAAGAAAACTGTTCTTATTATACCCCCGAAGAGGGAGTGATGTTTGAACAAAGAAAACCGTTCTTATAATACCCCCGCTAAATGAATGTTTTCGGGGGTATACTGGAATTAGCCTGTCCTTCCCTCTGTGTGTCCATCCATGTGTCCGTCTGTGTACAAAATACTAGTAATTTTGTGTTGCAAACTCCTCCTACAGTTTCCCTTCAATTGTATTGAAACTTCGTAATATATTGATCATATACTGAAGTTGTGCAAGAGGTAGTTTTCCATCATCTACTCCCTATGATTCAAGGGTAATCTCCCCTTAAACTTAGAACATTTTTTGTTAAATTGCCTCTTTCTGTCAAAGTGCTGGAGGGGCATTCAATGACAGCTCTAATTTGGTTTGTGTTGATAAACCTTAATTATCTTCATCTTCTCTAAAAGGCAAAGGGATATTGACATGGAACTGGAACATCCATTGGTGAGGGTTTAGTGTAATCAATTGAACAAAGGCCTATCAAACCTGTCCACTGCACAAATGTTTCCAGATATCAAGAGTCAAGTTACACACAACAGACTTCATTTCCACATACTACAAAGGCCTATCAAACCTGTCCACTGCAAAAATGTTTCCGAATATCAAGAGTCAAGTTACACACATCAGACATCATGTCCACATACCGATAGGTGAGTGCAACACTATTCTAAGTGCCTGTACCTTGTACAGGCACTTAGAATAGTGTTGCACTCACCTATCGATATTACAAAGGCCTATTATGGGAAAAGGATAAGACATTATGGAAAAAGAGAAAATGATTGTTATAAGCAATTTCTTTTTTTCTCATAATGTTATCAAAAGCCTTATTTTTCAGGATTGTAAAAGCTTGGCATTATCTGGAAACAGATTAAATTGGGTTTGATAGCATAGTATAATGTGCAGACAATTTTTTTTAATCTATCAGCCTATGAAATTCATGAGGTAAATGAGTCGTGAGCTTAAAGATCTAACTCAACATGATTAAGAAATAAGGATACTCGTCAGGTCCTCTTACGTCTATAACAACCAACATGGGCTTGCTGTTTGTCTTTTTCTTGGTTGGGCTGCGACTGTTGGCATTACCCCTGAACTCGCCCAATTCTATCAAATCGTCTGCTGATATCCGAGGACATTTTTCTGACTTCAAATCTTCCAGGGGTATTGGTTCCATTGACTGCAAAGAAGAAACACTGGAGTGCAATCACCAAATTTTTAATGTTGATGCATTTTTTCTTGAGAAAGTGAAAAAAAAAAAAAAAAAACTGCTAAAATCTAGTTAACTAAACTAAAATGTATGTTCATGACCAATTAGAAGAAATTCTTTGGAAATAATATGGAAAAAGTATAAAATGGTGGCAGCCGGCCTTTTCCCCCTTTCCTACAATGTTCTCCATTTCAAAGACAAATCATTAATGCCATACTTACTTTGTTTTCACCATAAGCAAGCATATTTGTCATGTGGTAAAGCATAGAATTGTTGTGTGGTACATATTGACTTTAATAAATGAAAGCTTTGCAGATGACATGATAAACGTAAGCCAAATGATGATTTCTGTTTTAGATATGTGACTCAGAGAAAATTGTGAGAAACATAGAAAATGCTGTTTACAAGCATTTTCTTCTTTTCCAAAAAGGTTGTTAAAAGCCTTCTTCTTACAGATTGTCAAAATTTGGGATTGTGTAGTAAAGCATTAATCAAATCTGATACTTAAAAATTTCTAGCTTCCTTTCTCACTTGAATTTCTCAGGTTTTAAGTATTTTATTGGCTGAATTATCGGGGCAATCTATAAACATACCAAGTCATTCGTAGGTTGATCATTATAATCTCTGGAATAATATGAGACATTTGGTCGCATTTCCTGTTTTTTGTTGGGTACTTTGGCATGCTGGCGATATGTAGCACTCTTTGGTGAGTTACAGAATATTTGGATGGAATCTTTAACACACTGCTGTATATCAATTTCTGAAAGTCAATAAACCAGTTGGTACACAGCATGCTATATAAGGCAAAAAGGATCTAAATTTTTAAGTTTCAAGACTTTTATAACTACAACTTTCGGCGCAAGTACTGGTGTAGTTCCCAGGAAGCAGAATCGAGAGAGATTAGTATAAGTTGTAAGAACTTGTTTCTCAATCGATGTAAAATAAATATGTTTAAACTAAACATCTTTCACAAAAAAGCAGTTTGTATTTCCAAGATTTCCATGTTCAAACTGTACTTTCAGTGCATTATTATCTTGCTCTACACTGTCTGCTCAAGAAAATAAAAATGTAACCTGCCATGTGAAAAGGGACAATCTTGGAATTTCATACATCAATTATATGAAAACATATCAAAGATATTGCAGGTCAATTTAACCCTTTACCAAACAATCCCTGGTTTTTACGACCCTGAGATGGAAGCCTTTTGAAAACATTGTGGGAAAAGGAGAAAATGCTGGTAACCAGCATTTTCTCCTTTTCCCACAATGTTTTCTATCATGCTGGACACAAATTTCAATTTCTGAGTTACATTTATATTGTCGTCAGCAAATGTTTTCAATTTGGACCAGTCTAAAATTTTGTTGTTTGGTAAAGAGTTAAGCTGATAGTTCAAAACGATTCTATAGTAAGGTAGAATGACCACTTTTCATGCAGAAAATATCAAAAAAAGTGAGAAATGTTGACCCTGGCTAGCCTGAGCAATCAGCAGAATCTGACCAGGGACGCCACTTATTGAAGTTACCAGATGGTTCCTTTTTGAACGACAGGTCACAAATATGTCCAGTGTTCTATTGGTATATTACCGATAAGCTATCCTGTTGGACAACTAATAGTCAAAAACATGATCAATGTTTATCATTGGCTACATAACCCCGTGTCTCTAAGTTTTGACAAAGACAGCTTTTGAGAAAATGATTTGAAAAGGAGAAAATGCTAGTATCTCCCAATCTTACCTTTTGGTAATTACTAACTGCATATACTTGATTTCAAGAAAATATGAGAAACTAGAGCTGTCACTGAATGTGACTTAATACCCCTGCCAGCACTTTCACAGAAAAAAAGTGTCAAGTTCAAGGAGAGATAATTCCTCAAACAAGACGAGTTGGCACTTGAAAATTGCGTCTTGCAAATCTTCAATATATGATCAGTATATGTGCAAGGTTTCAATACAATTGAAGGAAAACTATAGGAGGAGTTCGTGACACAAAATTACTAATATTTTGTACACAGACAGAGACAATGGCAATTACATGGACGGTCACACGGATAGACAGGCTGATTCCAGTATACCCCCGAAAACATTCGTTTTGTGGGTATGTATCAAGCAGTACCTTTTCAAAATTGGATCAACAATCATGACAGTTTGGTAATAACTAGATATACTAGAACATATGAAACTAAAGCAACCCATGGGTTAGGGAGTTACTGTAAAACTGAAATAATGTTTTCTGCAAAGATATGGAAACCAAAGCAAGCTTTCTGCAGGAGCTAAGACGTCAACTCTTTACCAAACAACAAAATTTAGACAGGTCCAAATTGAAACCATTTGCAGACATCAAAATAAAAGTGACTGAAAATTTGAAATTTGTATCGAAGAGGAGAGAAAACATTGTGGCAAAAGGAGAAAATGCTGGTTACCAGCATTTTCTCCTTTTCCCACCATGCTTTCAAAAGGCTTCTTTCTCAGGGTCGTCGTAAGTCGGCATTATGTGGTTCAGGGTTAAATATACCAAAATATCTTACCAGGCATATCTGAGAACAACAAAATGCACTCATTGAACCCATAGGACAGCAGGCGGTCATGAAACTGTTTCAGGATTGCCACACCAATACAAAGAGGAAACGAGGAGTTACCTAGCAACAAGGTGTCCCATAGATGAAAAATTTTGTGAAGGGGAAAAACGTCTGTAACATATAAAAAAATATTTGTTTAGCATAATTATCTGAAAGTTTTGTGAATTTGAATAGCTATTGGAAATATCATGATTAAACTTTTTTTCCCTTCCAATGATGAATATCATTTATACCTCTTTGAAGAAATTATTCCTGTCATGAGCACTGGGCTGCAATAATGTGGCCTGTAAAATGCACACATGCTTTTTTCTACAGTTTGGCAGGTAGTTGTTGATCTGACACGATCCAATTTCAAACTTTTCCAACATGTTATCATGAACAACATTCTGACAAAGTTTCAGGAGTATTGGACTGAAAATTCTGCCTCTAGTGTGCACACAAGGTAATTACTGACACCTGAAAATGTGCTACAATACGACGAACATGGCACACTCACAAAAACTCACTTTAAGCACTCTTTGCTCAGGTGAGCAAATAAACGTTCATTTAACCTACAAGAGGGCAATGACAGCTCTGTATTGCTCCACTCTGTAGTAAAGGAATATGCCATTCATATAAATAGCCTCAAAAGAGATATTTAAGCTTATGAAGCCAGCATGTGATCAAATTTAATAACAAGAATAATTTCAAAATCATAAATACTTCAAATTTAATTCAAGTGAAAATAAGTAAAACACAACTATTGTGTATTCAATTCGTCTTTGTTTCATAAGATAGAAAATAGCCCTAATACTTACGTGCAAACATTGTAAGGAACCATGGAATAGCATACAACTGAAAAATTAAAACGGTAAATTTTACCTTACAAATTTTACCCTTTCCAAATCAATTTTCAATTTTTGATTCACATTTATTTTGTTGTCTGCAAATGCTTTCTATTTGGACTAGTCCAAAATTTTGTAGTATGGTAGAGTTGAGGATGAAGGCTGTAGGTAAATGGTTGGTCAAAGGAGAGGTGGGTGGGGGTGAAACAGGCTACTTGTGTTTGGTCCAGTCTGCCAAACTGCAGTTTGTCGATATTCAAATCATTAAATAAAGAAGGGGTATAACTCTTGGAACAGTGGAGTAAAACTTATCAGTGTGAATAATCTGTAAATCAAACATTACTATTATAGTAATGGCAAAATTGCCTGAAAAAGAATCAGATTAAGCATTTATAAACTTTGTGTTTGAGTTTACCATTAACCCTTTCCAAAACGACAAACTTTTGGACTAGACAAAATTGAAAGCATTTGCAGACGACAATTCAACTCTTGCTGAAAAAATGATTTCTGTGTATGATAGGGTAGAAAACATTGTGAGAAAAGGAGAAAATGCTGGTTACCAGCATTTTCTCCTTTTCCCACAATGTTTTCAAAAGGCTACCATTCGAGACCTGTAAAAACCAGGGATTGTTTGGGAAAGGGTTAATTCCTCTTTTTCTGTAGCACAGCTTAGTATAATAGGAAAGAATAAAATCATAGACAGGGGCTTTTGATCAGTAAAATATGTGTTGAATAGTCTTGAAGCAACTGGGAAAAGTTTAATTTCAGAGTCAAAAAAAAAAACAAAAAACGTAAAGTTATAAGACATTAAGCAGCCTTTTCCCGTAACATGGTTTACATAGATAAAATGACAAGGCCCTGTGGTGAAACTTTTAATAAACAATAAATATAAAAATATATAAATATGAAAACTTCATGAACTTTTGATCTAAAATTGGAATTTTAGAATAAACAGCCTCAAATTGGAAAACTGGCAAAAACACAATGACACAATATCCCAAAGAGTTCATATATAGAGTTTCTTACAATTCGTCCAGGGTTTGTGGAGAAATGGCTTTGGACAATTGGACAGACAGAAGCAGCGGCAACTATAAGTTCACATTTTGGGAAGCATAAAAAAGAGTAGTTGCTTGCAATACAATGCTTTTTTTATTACAAGCTTTTCTCAAGCTTTCAAAAAATGAACCATAACACACATACTCACATCTGGTATAAAGCCAATCCCGTCCATATGGTTACTTAACTCTGGCTCATGGAATGCTATCAGATGGCTGAACACAGCTAAATATTCTGTTGGAAAAAGAAAATCTCGCATATCACTAATGACCTTGTTCTCAGTTTTACATATAAATTATGAGCTTTCTTCCCATACACTGGTTTGAGACATCAGAAGCACAATAATCCTGCACATTATTCCTAAAACAATTCAAACCTATTGATGAAAATTTGGTGATTGTGTCAAAGCTAAGATTTACCTAAGCTTTGAAATCAAGTAGTTAAATGATTAAGCCCAAGAAGTAAGAGCTGCTGTTACACCACATCTAAAAAGCATGTTTAAATCAGCCATTACTTTACTACTTTTTAAGCGGAATGAAGGTATATTCAAATACTGGTATGCCAGATTTTGTTGTAATACATGTACTCTGTATTATATCTTTACCATAGGCTTCCTGCTAATGCAATCTAATTAAAGGAGAAGAGGAGAAACTGCTGGTTTCCAGTATTTACTTCTTTTCCCAAATTGATTTCAAAAGCTATTGCCATGTTGATTCTGAGGTAATCAATCTTTTTAAATGCCTACGACCCAAAGAAAAAAGTCTTATCAAAACATTGAAGGAAAAGAAGAAAATGCTGGTAACCAGCACTTTCTCCTTTGCCCACAATGGTCTCTAACCTTTCAAAGACCAATTCCCTTATCTGAGCCCCATTTAACCCATTACCACACAATCCCGACTTTTGACGACCCTGAGAAAGAAGCGTTTAGAAAACATTGTGGGAAAAGGAGAAAATGTTAGTAACCAGCATTTTCTCCTATTCCCACAATGTTTTCTACCCTTCATAAAACAAATTTCAAATTTTCATTCACTTTTATTTTGTCCTCTGCAAATGCTTTCGATTTGGACAAGCCTAAAAATTTTGTCGTTTGGTAAAGAGTTAATTTGTTGTCTGTAAACACTTTGGATTCAGACAAGTCAATTGCTAACCGGTTAAAACAGACAATATTTTTGTAAGGAGTAAGCCAATTACCACACAATCCTTACTTTCGACAACCTCGAGAAAAATGCCTTTAGAAAACATTGTGGGAAAAGGAGAAAATGCTGGTAACGTTTGGTAAAGAGTTAAACCATGGTCTGTAACAATGGATATAGGTCAAGGCAAGGTGCTCAGTGAATAGCTAATCCGACTCATGACCTGTTGGTTGTGAGCTTGATACCTGGTAGAGGTGAACTTTACCTATGGCAATTGTTAGCTTCTCACCCCTAATGCTTGCATGTGACAAAAGTAGTCGGTGACTTGGAAAATAAGTGGTGTCAGGAATGGTGAGAGAAAGCCAGGGCCGGTATTCACCAACCATTCTTAAGAACATTCTTTGTCTTATTCTTCAGAATTTCGTGAGTGTGAAAGTAAAAGAACTTCTGATTGGCTAAACCATATGGTTAAGCCAATCAGACGGTCTTTCACTTTCACTGTCAGAAAATCTTGAATAATATGACAAAGAACGCTCTAAAGAATGGTTGGTGAACGTGGGCCCAGGTCTGTATGCACCAACCATTCTTAGTCTTCATCTTCCAATTTTTGTCGATGTGAAAGTAACAGAACTTCTGATTGGCTAAACCATTTGGTTTAGCCAATCAGAAGTTCTGTTACTTTCAGGGTCAGGAAATCTTGAAGAATTAAACAAAGAATGTTCTTAAGAATGGTTGGTGAATACACAGCCAGGAAACACATGCAAAGCTGCACTGAAGACTTACCTTGAATAACTGGTGAGTTGTCTTTTAGAAAGAACTTGTGCAGATACTTGGGAATGAAAGCTGTTAAACATGAGTAAGCCAGAGCTGGTGTAAGATAAAAATAATGGACATTTTTGAGTGCTTCATCTAAGCATTAACAGCTACAGCTGACTCACAGGTAAAGCCTTAAGGAGATTTTGTATTATAAGACATTTTTCGCCTTTTTGCCACAATGTTTTTAATAGTTTATTACCGCAATATAACTTTCTAATCAATTAGATTATCAATACTTTTGTAGAATATTTTCAAGCTTGTTTAATTCTCTAGATAGATGTAACGACCCTGAGAAATAAACCTTTTGAAAACATTGTGGGAAAAGGCGAAAATGCTGGTAACCAAAATTCCTCCTTTTCTTGAAATGTTTTCTACCCTATCAAAGTCAAATTTCATAAATGTAAATGCCATATAAATTGTCGTGGCAAATTGCTTTCAATTTGTTTTGTCAAAATTTTAGTTGTGTATTAAGAGTTGACAATATTTTTTTTTCAGCAGTAATGAATTTGTTTCAATTTGTAGCAGAAGACTATATTTGCACATTCAAGGTAATTTTCATAAACAACAAAAAAAAATCAGTAAAAATTTAGGATCAAAATGGACATTATGTGGAGTCTGATCAATGCTCCTTGGGTTAAATCATGCAGAAATTCTACCCAATACTAGCGTTGGTATTTTCATCAAGATGTATTTTGTAACCAAGTGGTTCAGGTGTAAGGTTTGTGATGCAATTAATATCAGCCTGATCTCAGCCTCATCTCCAGTAGTCATAATAATTAGTCATGGCAGAATTGGTATTCGTATCCTAACCTATATAGATAGTAAATTGTCCAGGAAGCATAAAAAGATGTTATTACACGGCTGATAAGTGCTGGAGAGTGATATCGGCCTGCCATCTTGATATCTGCCTCCGAGGGATTTAATCCATTCTCTATTTATCGTGTCTGTGCTGGTTTTGCGATTCAATCATTGTCTGTAGATCTGAAGAATTGTCCGCTACCGACTGACCAACTGATTCAGCCATTTTATTTGGAATGGATATTCTAAGAACGTTATTTTATGAGCGAGTGTTCTGTTGCTACACAATTAGAACAAATACCTTGTCAATGGGCAGGATATCAGATATCAGCCTGTTGCCCCATCATATCGGCCCTCGTGTGACCCTGATATTACACCATTTTCAGTAGAAAATGTTTCTATAATTAGTAACAGAATGTAATAAATAAATATATCACTATGGTGATATGACTGACATTGATCAAGAGCACCACATGTGCATGCTGCTCTTGCTTTCAGAAATAAACAGACTTTCCTAATATAATAATAAATACAAAATGATATTTACCTTCATTGTTAAAATTCAGGGCTAAAAAGGGGGCACACAAGGAGTCTAGCCCCTGCCAATATACATAATCTGGATGACTCACAACCCACGCTTTTAGAACCCGTTTAAACTTGGTGTGGGCTGTGGGAGATGAGAGAAGTTCATGATATTGGTGGCATCTTGGGATATCTACAGCAATCTGTGGTAGGAATAAAATGCAAAATGTTTTTATATTTATATGATTTCAATAAAGTAAATACAAGTTAAGATATATACAATTGGCCAAATCCCCCTATCCTGACAAAAAGGTGGGCCAACCTAAAGTTTTACATAGGCTATTCAAAGTAGATAGACACTTAACCTCTTACCACACAATCCCTACTTTGAGGACCCTGACAAAGAAGTCTTTAGAAAACACTGTGGGAAAAGGAAGAAAAAAAACTCATGTTACTGGTTGACAGTAACTGACACTGGCAGACCTCAAACCAAGGCCATTGACATTGGTCTAATCTTGGGTATGTGCGGTCACCAAATGATGCCTTGAAAATTTAGCTAAAATCTGCTTAACTCTTAACCTCATGACAAAATTTTAGGTCAGTCTTAATTGGAAGCATTGCAAACAGCAAATAAAATGATACTAAAATGATCAGATTTGTACCAAAAAGGGTAGAAAACATATTGGAAAAAGGAGAAAATGCTGGATACCAGCATTTTCTCCTTTTCCCAATGTTTTCTCATGGGTTCCTCACGGTCTTTAAAAGCCGGACTGTGTGGTAAAGGCTTAAAGTAAAAACTTTGTGCAAGATGTGCCCAACACATATTTTTCAATTGCACCACTTGCTTACATGGAGCATAATTTAACCAATATTGCAACCTAAATTCAAATCTGAAAGATATATTGCACATTAAAAATAAATTACAGGAGTGTCATAATTCAAACTTCTACCTGTCTGTCTGTGCCTGTTGGTGTCTCTTTATCTATGCTATCATAAACTGCCTGAATATCACCCTATGAAAATAAAACATAGTGGATAATTATTTGTTGCTTAGCAATGGAACCTCAAAGGTTTAACCAACTACCTCCCTGGGTAAGGCATATTTGAGGGATATAAGTCTTCCCTAAGCAATAAGATAGACACACTGACACATAGCAGACACAAAACAATCACAATAGCTCACCTTTAACTCTTTACCACACAATCCCGACTTTTAACGACCCTGATGATAGTGGCTTTTAAAAACATTGTAGGAAAAGAAGAAAATGTTGGAAACAAGCATTTTCTCCTTTTTGCAAATTGTTTTCTACCCTCCCCAAATCAAATTTCTATTTTTAAGTCATGTTTATAATGTCATCTGCACATGCTTTCAATCTGGCAAAGTCTGAAATTTTGCCATTTGGTAAAAGCTAAGAACTTTATACTCAGGTGAGTTAATATGCAAAACAACATAAGGAATATCTGAAAAAATAAGATTATCTCACTTCCTATATTTTGTGTCCCTCTTTAATGGCATTTCATGGATATTTAGGTTATCATTTAACTTATTATAGCAGATCTGGCTTTTCTTTGTGGCTGCTATTCCAATAGCCAAATCTCAAGTTTTGTACCACAAAATACTGTGCGTAACAAATGAACAATCAGGGCTCAGCATAAATCCTTCAATAATATATTTCAGGCCAATTATTCCAACATCAATTACTGAACTGAAGACTTGTCCAGATTGAAAGCATTTGCAGATGACAAAATAAAAAGTGACTGAAAATTTTAAATTTGTTTTGTGAAGGGTAGAAAATATTGTGGGGAAAAATGAGAAAATGCTGGTTGCCAGCAATTTCTCCTTTTCCAACAATGTTTTCTAAAGCCTTCTCTTTCAATGTCGTTAAAAGTCGGGATTGTGTGGTATAGATTGACCTGAAATCCATAGCAAGTCTACAAAAAGAAAAGTTTTAAACTGAACAATGCTGAGACACTACATTTACCTCCACTTCCAGGAGTGCTGCCCAGACTAGATTCCTAAAGAGTGGTGGAATATCTACTCGAGCTTCTTTCCAGATATGTGGTCTTTTATAAGGATATCCTTTAATCAAACGCTCATACAGGATCACTCTGTGGAACTGAAATATTCATCAAAGGTGTTAAAGTCTATGAAGTATATCTGCCTTGATTAGGCATACTCTTCTTCTGAAAAATAAGTTGATTCCTGCAAACTTCTACACAGACAAATGTATAGCCTTTTTAACAAAAACAGACCTTAAAGCCTCCAACGGCTGTCAAAAGCCCCTCCGGCCATTATCCCTTACCCTCAAAACAGGTATGGCAGTCGAAAGCCCCATCAGGATTTTACAAGAGCGATCATTATCCCCTTCATAAAATTTTAAAGGCGGTCAAAAGCCCCTACGCAATTTCGCAAGGGCGGTCATTATCCCCTTCATCCAATCTTAAAGGCGGACAAAAGCCACTTTAAATAAGCTAGCGTTTTCCGTTGTGATTTCCAACGGAGAAATAAACTAATCTCAGCGTCTTACATGTGCCATGCTTCCCTATGAATTACAGGACTTGTCTCAAACAGCGTAGAAAACATGGTGGGAAAAGGAGAAGATACTGGGTACAAACATTTTCTCCTTTTTCCTCTACATTTTCAAAAAGCCTCCCTCCTCAGATGTATTACAGTTCAACATTGTAAGATAGGAATCCTTATTTCATGCTTTCCGGTAGGATATCGAGAAATAGCAGTGAAAATATTTTTCGATCTTACACTGGTACCACCAGTGAAAATACCGATTTTCACGTTCTTGTTGCCTAAGTAAATTGCGCGTGCCTAACAACCAGATGGGAAATATGATGTCATATACCTCACATTTCTCGCGCATGACGTAACGTTGCTATGCGGGAGGGGTACGCCACGGGGAATAAGGGAAAAGAACTGTACTGAATTTTGATAAAGCTCCTCCCAGAAAGGGTTAAAAGCATAGAATGAATAGAATATTTGTTTTTTTTTTTCGGTGAAAGATCGAAATTTATTTCATCTCGTGAACACCATCGGTAATATTTTCACTCGTGGCTGTGCCACTCGTGAAAATATTACCGATGGTGTCCACTCGATGAAATAAATTTCGATCTTACACCGAAAAAACACATATCCTCTATATCATACCTGATATTCCACATCTCTCTCTTTGATAACAAGTGGTAAACTGGCTGTTGATGCCAAATCCACATTACTTAACGAGGTGGGCAGTCCTTCAATGTTGGATTTCCTACAGAACACAAATACAGAATGCAATAAACTTACAAGAAAATCTCAACCTTCTCGGCACCATGATTTGCTCTTTGACATACATGTATTACATGGTCATCACGTTTTTACTGGCTAAGAGAGCAAAGTTTAACACAAAATTTTAGATTGGTCCAAACTGGAAGCATTAATTTTGCAGACGACAAATTTTATGTGATGAAAGAATTGAAATTTGTTTTTTAGGAAGGGAAGAAAACATCGTGGGAAAGGGAGAAAATGCTGGGTATGGTACCAAACATTTTTTCGTTTTTCCCACAATGTTTTCAAAAAGCTTCTTTCACAGGGATGTTAAAAGTCAGGATTGTGTGGTAAAGGGTAAAAAACATAATGGACAGAGGAGGAAATTCTAGTCACCAGCATTTCTTTTCTCAATGTTTTCTATTCTTTCAAAGGTGAATTCCCTAACTTGAGCCCATCCTCGGATACCCCAGGGTCTCCCTATTTGCTACGCTACATCGACCCTGGGACAATTGACTAATAAAACTTTGAATCAGCCGCCGAAAATCGATACGAAACGTCATACCGTACAGTCCACTCGCCCATCACAAAATGATGATAGAACCAATGAAAAGCCAGCATTCGGCCAGCGGTAAAGCGAGCCGCCGAAAATCGATACGAAACGTCATAGCGTACAGTACACTCTCCCATCACAAAATGATGATGGAACCAATGAAAAGCCAGCATTCGGCCAGCGGTAAAGCGAAGGAAATTCAACTAATTGTCCCAGGGGTCGATGTAGCATAGCAAATAGGGAGACCCCGGTGTATCCGAGGATGACTTGAGCCTGGCTTCATTCTTTCTTTGTAAAATGCTTTCAGTATGGACCTGTTGAAAATAGTTTGACAGGTGAAGTGTCAAACCATTACCACACAATCCCGACTTTTAATGACCCTGTGAAAGAAGCCTTTTGAAAACATTGTGGGAAAAGGAGAAAATGCTGGTAACCAGCATTTTCTCCTTTTCCCACAACGTTTTCTACCCTTCCCAAACCAAGTTTATTTTTTTCAGTCACAGTTCCTTTGTCGTCTGCAAATGCTTTCATTTTAGATTAGTCTAAATCTTTTTCGTCTGGTAAAGAGTTAAAGATCCAGATAGATATACATACCTATACCAGTACATACAGACTATCATGTTGTAGTAACTTTTCTAGTACTGGTATTTTGATTCAAGCACCGTGAGAAAATATGAAAATGTGCTAGACCAAAGGTTGACCAAGGTGTCAAAATTTTCTTATGCAACAAGAAGTAAATACAAGTACTAGAAAAGTTACTATATCATAATAATCCTTTCATTTGGACTGCTTTCAAAAACAAAATTTTGTATTAATCAACGAGTTATTAAGAGCACTTCAAGTAAAATGGGACAATTAATGGTACAAAGGCTAGTTACTTTGTTTTTGTGAATGGCGGGTAAATATTATAGCGTAACATTTCGACTGATAAAATCAATGTAAACTAAGTCTGCTAAGTGTGCTCAAGTTTTGTTATATGTGTTAATCCTTTATAACACAATCCCGACTTTTAATGACCCTGTGAAAAACGCTTTTTGAAAAAATTGTGGAAAAAGGAGAAAATGCTTGTGACCAGCATTTTCTGCTTTTCCCACAGTGCTTTCTTCCCTTCCTCAAATAAATTTCTATTTTTAAGTCTCGTCAATTTTGTTATCTGCAATTTCAGCCAGCCTAGAATTTTGTGGTTTAGTAAAGAGTTAACTCATTACCAAATGACAAAATTTTAGGTTTGTCCAAATCGAAAGCATTGGCAGACGACAAAATAAAAGTGACTGCAAACTTGAAATTTGTTTTGTGAAGGGTAGAAATTTTTGAGGGAAAAGTAGAAAATGCTGGTTAAGAGCATTTTCTCCTTTTCCCATGACGTTTTCTACAGGCCTCTTTCTAGGGGGCGTCAAAAGTAGGGATTGTGTGGTAATGGGTTAATCTATCTGCTCTTAATCCCCCTGTTTTCTATCTTTCCCCATGTGAATTTCAATTTTTTATTTACTTTCATTGTGTTGTCTGCAAATGCTTATAATATGGACCAGTCTAAAATTTTGTCATTTGGAAAAGTCTTAAGATACCATATTGATTTCCTTATGCAAAGCAATTTCTTTTGATAAAAAAATTAAATCAATGAAAATATAATAAACTCTTACTCATCTTCTAGCAATGGATAATAGGCCTTTTCATCTATTTCAGATAATCTCTGAAACACAAGAAATGAGTTCATTTTAATCTTAATGATAGATTGAATGAATGGTGCTTTGTGCCACTTTCCACATTATTTCAGTGATATCACTTAGACAGTTCATACAGTTATAAAAGTATTTCCTGGGTTTCACCAATACTAAGCTAGGGCTCCTCTGAAGTGTCTTGCCACAGGACACTCTCATGAAAAACCTCGTGGATCCAGTGAGGCTTGAACCCAGGGTCTCCAAGTCACAAGTCCTACACTTTAGCACGGAGCCACATTGGACCTCATAATTGAAATCTTGGTTGTGTGCTACAGCTGTCTTCCAGTTTCATGTACAGACTGGAAGGAACATAGCAAAACATGACAGCAATAATTTTCCTGAAATTACTTAACTCTTTACCACACGATGAAAATGAAAACTTGTCCAAATTGAAAGTATTTGCAGATGACAATTCAAACATGTCTCCGGGAAAGGTACTTGTCTTTGATAGGTAAGAAAACATTAAGGGAAAAGGAGAAAATGCTGGTTACCAGCATTTTCTCCTTTTCCCTTAATGTTTTCAAAAGGCCTCTTCCGCAGGGGTCGTTAAAAATCGGGATTGTGTGGTAAAGAGTTAAATGAAATTCCAGGATCTGATTTTCTACACCTAAAATGCTATTCAAAAGTATATGATCCCATAAGCAAAGATCAAAACAAGTGAGATGTATGTAAAATTTAATTCAGTAGCCTTTATTTCTTAGCTAAACCGTTTAATGTGGGTACTCATTACAATTGTTAATTGAGAGAATTCTTGTGAGTACCCACAACATGTATTAAAGAGTATAACTACAATGACATTCTTTGAATGCAAAAAATACTCTCCTTATTTGTGCCTCTACATGAGATGGAGCCATTTTATTCTGTACAACTGTTATTCAAAAATTTGATGAAAGACATTCTGATGACACCAAACGCCCCAAAGTAAGTAGCACCGCACCCAAAGCTACTAACTAAAATCTACATTTTATACGAATAAGTAAAAAAAACCTACAACCTCTGTTCTTGCCTCCAAAGATGGTCTTTATACTAAGATACTGATTAAAAAATACATGTCCCATTTCATTTTCTCTCATATTTCTTACTCTAGTCAAGTCTAGTATTTACTACGAAGTGACAAACAATAAATACAATAAATATATCTTATCCATACAGATCTAACATACAGCATGGGGACTCAGTAGTTCAGGCTATAACATGATTAAATACAAAATTCAATTGCCCAGGCCATGACACAATCTTTGTGGTATAAAATTTCTAATGAAGTAAAACTCTAAAAGCAATACTTGTCTCAGTTGATCTTGAGATAGTAGCACCACAGTGTTATCTAGGAGTTCCGCCTGGTCACGACCTTGACCTAGCACCTCACCATTCTCCAAGGTCAACCTACAATTAAATTGTAAAAAAACAACTGTTCTTTTTTTATTTACACATGTACCTGTTATTTTATTTGTTATTCAAAAAGAATTTTTGTCCATTCTAATAGTTTCAACTTGTTGAAGTTTTTGTCTTTTTGCAGTTAAAACCTTTGAACAGCATTGTCAAAAAAAAAAAAGTACTCGCAATTCCACATGGTTTTAATGTGAATAGCTATTGTGAGAATGTAAAATGTGTTTCAGGAGGAAATGAAATAAAAGAGGAATTTTCATGGTCAAGAAATGGATAAGGCTGCTTGTGATATTGACATGCTTGGCTATGAAATTCTCTAGCATCAGCCAACCTTAAAAATACACATGTACCTGAAATAAAAAAATCACTTACTGACGTTTTTATTACAAAGCAACATTACAAACTTCTCTATAATCTTTGTAGATTCAGATAAAGCTACTTACACTGGAAGAATCGTTACAGGAGGTTTCACTTTAATAAGCTCTGCCTTCTTTAGTACAGCCTCCAAATCTCCGCCTGCCAATTGCCATAGGTAATAGACCTCCTCCATGGTTCTCTCTGACAAATGGTCTTCATTGTAATCTTTAAAAAATTTTAAATATTCTTTTGCAATAAATTTGAACTTTTTCTGCAAGGCTTGACTGATCACTATGCAATAACTACTTTTAACCTTTACCAAACAATTCAACTTTTAATGACCCTACGGAAACTGTCTCTAAAAACAACGTAGGAAAGGGAAAGGGGCAGGCCACCAGCCTTTTCTCCTTCTCCAAGAATGTTTTCTTCCCTTCCAAAAGTCAAATTTCAGTTTTTGAGTGAGATCTATTCTGTTGTCTGCAGCTGTTTTCAATTTGGACATGTCTAGTTTTGTCATTTGGTAAAGACTGTATGCCCCACCATTTTGTGGCTTTGAAAAAAATTAGTGAATAATTCAGCAATTTGCTTGTGACAAGTTAAAGTTAAATTTGAGAGTTAAAAGCAATACTTTTAATGACCTTTATAAGTTTATTTAGTGCATTAAGTACAAGTTTTATTGCAGATTTAAAAACAGTTGGTACAGAAATGGTATAACTGTATAGTTATAGGTTTTTTTCTGTTGCAGTGTTCAATCTAGCTTTGCTTGTAAGGCGACCCCTTAGGCCCAGGCATTTTTCCAACTATGAAGATCACAGAAATGAACCTGCAGTTTGATCATAAATGTTAACCTGTTACTACACAGCAAAATTTAGACCTATCCAAATTGAAAGGATTTTTGCAGACGACAATTTCAAAGCGGCTAAAACGGTACAACTTTGCTTTGAACGGTTAGAAAACTTTGTGGGAAAAGGAGAAAATGCTGGATACCAGCATTTTCTCCTTTTCCCACAATGTTTTTTTAAAAGGCTTCTTTCCCGGGAGCATAAAAGCTTGGAATTGTATGGTAAAGAGTTAAAATGATGTTAAGCATGTCTTACCTGCCTTTGATTCTTCAAGAGTAGGCAACTCTAGATCTTTACACCGGATCTCTGACGTAAACAGCTGGTACCCATTTTTGTAACCATTCTTGGGCTAGACATGTAATGCATGATATATAAAATGAAAAATCTTGATTTTACGTCTGATAAATCAAATATACAATAATGATATCTTTATCAGATTGCAAAATTTAAGACTTGTCCACATGGTAAGTTCATGCATGTGTATCTATAGATCACAAATAAATTTGGGCAAAAAGGAAGGGAACCATGCTGGTCAAGGATAGTTTCACCTTTCACCAAAATGCTATAAGAAGCATTTGCAATTGGGGTCCTAAAAACATGGAGTCTTCTGGAAAAGCTTTAACTCATTATCTTCCTAGACAATTATGAAGCAGGCAACTTAAAAACCATCCTCTTTAAATGGGGAATTATCGACATGAGATACAGGTTGATATATAAACATGTGTGAAAACATGGTGGTGAAGTGAATGAATTGCTTACTGCTAGCATGTTTCAGTTCTCATTGAAAGAGAGCCTTCCTAATGAATTTGCTCCTAATTTTCATTAAAAAAAAAACAAGTGCTAAACACTTTTTCTTTTTAGTGGGCATATCTGTCATTGCACAGACCATTATACCTTTTGACACAGAAAACAATGAGACTTATTAGTTCTCTATTAGATAACAGGTGTTTACTTTTTGAGAACACATGGAAGGCTAAATTAATCTTCACAAAAGGATGGAATTTGTCTTATAAAGGAGACAAACAAGAAAAGAAAGAAATTATGAAAAAGAAAAAGAAAATGCTTTTTACCAGAATAATCTTTTTGTTACACAATGCTTTCAAAAATGTACTTCCTAATGGTAACAAATTAAAGAAACAATGCAGAATTGCAGAAGAGGAAACTGCTTAGAAGGAACAAAAGAATTTTACCTTTTTCTGTTGAAGGCTCGTAAAAATCTCATGCTGAATTAATTCTGATGGGTTGGGTCTAAAGAAACAAAAGAATAATAATAATCTTGAAATAAGAGGGGTTTTGAGATCTTCTACCACTTCTTCACTAAATACTGTAAAAGAGTATGCACTAGAATTGTCTAAATAGATTTTGACACTGAGTTAAGGTTAAGTACATGTGCTCTTTGTAACCCATAATATTCCTTTCATCTTGTCATTAACCCTTTCCAAAACAAGCCCTGGTTTTTACGTGTCTGCAGTAAAAGTCTTTTGAAAACACTGTGGGAAAAGGAGAAATTGCTCATAACGAGCAATTTCTCCTTTTTCCACAGTGTTTTCTACCCTTTTTGAGAACTTTCTGTCATTTTCTCCAAATCTGAAATTGTCATCTGCACACTCTTTTGGTTTGGAAGGGTTCAAAATTTATTGTTTGGGAAAGGGTTAAATTGATACAGAAATTGAAGTCTCTAAATACAGCTTTCATATTCTTGCAATTTATCATCACAAATAAAGTTCTCTAAACACTGAAAGGGCATAAAACTAATTTGATTGGCAAGTTTTGTTTTTAATTATAAAAAGCCAGCAAATTTTCATTCTCACCCAAAGTGGCTTTCAGGTTAAACCACAGAGTGAAATAAATGTATGTAGAAAATGAGAAACTGTGCAGATTTATGTACTTTTAATGTAAAATTTCTTTCTCTATTAATCAAAGGCTTTGTAATTTTACTGTAAAATTTCCTATTCTATTAATCAAAGGCAGACTTTATTGCAAAAAAGGTATAAATACATTTTTCACATAGAAAACTATCGGAAGGCCAGACAGCCGAGTTCTTGGAGTTACTAACCACAGTCGAAGGTTGTGCGTACCAGGCCTTCCATGTGCAATTTCTTTTTCGGTATGTTATTTTTTTTTTTTTCAGAACTAAGGGTTAAAAGTAACACCCTTGGATTTTTCTCATAGAACATCAACTTTCTAACCTCACTAACACAAAAAATGAAAAAAGATGGTGGCGGGGGTGTAAAAATCTGGTTTAATGCCCCATGTGTCCCTGAAAAATCATTACCCATAATTATGTTAGACTTTCCTCCACTCTGCTCCACTCAAATTTAGGGGAGAAGAATGATAAAAGTAAAAAAGATTTGGGGTAACTTTTTCCCAGTGTGAATCAAGGAAAATTTTCAATATTATTGCATCAATTAAAAAAAAACCCATTACAACACAATCCCTACTTTTGACGCCCCTAAGAAAGAAGCCTTATGAAAACACTATGGGAAAAGGAGAAAATGCTGGTAACCAGCATTTTCTCCTTTTCCCACAGTGTTTTCTACCCTTCCCAGAACAAATTTCTATTTTTTATTCACCTTTATTTTGTCGTCTGCAAATGCTTTCAATTCGGACCAGTCTAAAATTTTCTTGTGTGGTAAAAAGTTAAGATGACATGAGCTTTAAGAAATATTCAGTTACCTAACAAAGATTTCTTTTTACCAGAAGCCATACCTTTTTACAGGATCCTTAGCTAGGCATTTTCTTAGAAAGTCAACAAATGGTTTGTTTAAAGCCTGGAAAAAGAAAATATCTCTGCATTGTTGGAGGTCATACCTAGATACATGTATATCGCTAAGAAACAAGAAAAATGTGAGTTTTAAAAAATGTGGTGACAAGTTTTTATTTCTTTGATTTGATAGTGGTAATTGCTGAGTTCAACAGTGTTTTCTTCATCAAAACATTTATTCATGTTTTCTTTGTGATCCATCATGCTAGATTAGGGCCTGGGAGAAACACATGCCCAAAGACACTTTCAGCACTAGCACTCCCTCCGTCTCTGATCTAACTCAGACCAACTACTCATATCCTCTGTGTATCATCCCTTTAACCCATTACCACACAATCCCTACTTTTGACACCCTGAGAAAGAAGCCTTTAGAAAACATTGTGGGAAAAGGAGAAAATGCTGGTTACCAGCATTTTCTCCTTTTCCCACAATGTTTTCTACCCTTCACAAAACAAATTTCAAATTTTCAGTCACTTTTATTTTGTCGTCTGCAAATGCTTTCGATTTGGACAAACCTAAAATTTTGTCGTTTGGTAATGAGTTAATAAACAAAAGTTGTAACACTCAAATGACAAAGGGATATCAACACTTTTGAAAATATACACGTAGTAGGTAGCCAGCCTTCTCTCCTTTTTTAGGAAAAAGTTTTCAAATCATTAACTCTTTACCAAACGACAAAATTGTAGACATTTCCAAATTGAAAGCATTTGCAGACGACAAAATAAACATGACTTAAAAATTGAAATTTGTTTTGGGAATGTTAGAAAACATTGTGGGAAAAGGAGAAAATGCTGGTTATCAGCATTTTCTCCTTTTCCCACAATGTTTTCAAAAGTCCTGTTTCTCAGGGTAGTTAAAAGTGGGGATTGTACGGTAAAGAGCTAAAGGACAAACAACATCACAGAATCAGAATTTGATACGAGTTATGCAACATTTTTTGTTTTGGCAAATGACAAATTTTGACCTCGTTCCAAATTGAAAGCATTTGCAGATGACTTAAGAATTGTTACTCAAAAATTGAATCAAAGCTTTGGAAGGGTTGAAAATAAGGTGGAAAAATCTGGGCCATGTTTCACAAAAAAAACTTAAGTATCTTACTTTACTAAAACGCAGAACCATACTTATTTTACAACTTCAGTTTGTTATTCCAGACACATTTCACTAACATTAACAGACCTTTGTAACATTCTCAAGACCAAAGTTGACACAATGTTTGAGAAAGAACTCAGCAGTCATGAACTTAAGTCTATAGATTACCTTAGGTTCATTTATTTTGTTTAGTTGAGTCCGAAACATTTCCTCAACTCAGGATTTCTCAACTCAGGATTTAGAATGTTACTAAGTCGGTTAATGTTACTAATGCATCTTAACACTTTAAAAAATGACAAAATTTTAAACCTGTCCGAATTGAAACCACTTGCAGATGACAAAATAAATGCCACTCAAAAATTAAAATTTGTTCCCAGCAAGGTGAAAAACATAGTGGGAAAAGGAGAAAATGCTGGTTACCAGCATTTTCTCCTTTTTCCCACAATGTTTTCAAAAGGTTTCCATCTTAGGGTCGTAAAAACCAGGGACTGTTTGGTAAAGGGTTAAATAATGAACTCAACTTATGTAAAAATCCAGGACCATAAGTAGATTTGAGTAGAAAAAGAACCTGAAGTTTTTTCGTGAAACCAGGCCCTGGTTAAAAGCATTTTCTTCTTTTACCACAAGCGTTTAGGGTTGTCTATACATGGGATGGTGCAGTAAGGATAAGAGTTCATGGACATCACACTGCTGGGTAACTTCTTACTGACTGTGGAGATTTCTACTTACCTCTACACTCTCCAGGCATTTCAGCTCTTGGACAAGATAATCAAAGGCCTCTACATCTACAATGCAAAAATTCAAGTTTTCATTTCTATCAATTTTACCCGTAAACCTTAGCCCTTTCCAACAAAATCCAACTTTTAATGGCCCTGGAAAAAAAGGCTTTTAAAAACAGTGTGGTTGCCAGCGTTTTCTTCTTTTTCCATTGTGTTTTCTATAATCCTACGACAGACAAATCTTACCATATGATCAGTATTTAATTTGTGTTCTTCAAATGCTATCACTCTTGACCAGCGTAAAATTTTGCCACCTGGTAAAGAGTTCACATTTTACCAAAGAATCAAAATGTAGTCAATTTACAAGCTGTTTTGCTCATGCTATCTCATCAAGCTTTGATTCAAAATTAGGCTATATATTTGTGCTCTCAGGTTTTACCATCTAGAGCATGTTCTTTTGTCATATGACTGGTAAATACTTTCTGTAGTGGCAACAGAAATGGTTATACTGCAAAAAAATTCTCGTGATCTGATTGGTTAATATGCCAGGAACATATATCATGTACCTTGGCAAAAACCATGTAAAGCCAGTTTCCCTTTTGAGTGCCCCGTAAACATCACTACCCTAGCAAAACAACATCTAAAATGGCTGCTTCGATCGATCACCAAACTGCACGTTTATGCACCAAACAGCACATTTTAGTGACATCAGTTCCCAGTGACGTCAGTGTTCAATGAATTGGGGCACTCGGAAGGGAATTTCTATTTTGTCAGCACACTCCATTCGTAAGATTATTAGACTAGAAAATTTTGCTTAACTCACTTTGAAAGGGTAAAAACTTTGCAGTATAATAAATTTGTTGTACGGTCAGGTGCCAGGGGAGCCTTCTGCTCAGGGTGACATGATTCAGCACAGCTGTGACCAACATTAGTTGTATGGTCAGGTGGCAGGGGACTTGGAAACTTGTCCACTGCTGTGGTGAATCATGTCACCCTGAGTCGAAGCCCATTACAGTTCTTTTCCATTATTCCCCATGGCGTACCCCTCTCACATAACAAAGCATTACAATATTACATCAAGCGTGAGAAATGTAAGGTAAATGATGCCATATTTCCATCTGATTGTGAGGTACACACAATTTACCTAGGCAACAAGAACATGAAAATCAGTATTTTCACTGGTTGTACCTGCGTAATATTGAAAAATATTTTCACTGCTAATCATATTTCTAAACTAAAAATTGAATTTTTTTTTTTGCCCTAGACGGGTTGATTATGTTCCAGTTATTGCAGATCACCTTACCTGTCTTTAGCAGGCCCACAACACATCTCACAATCTGTCTTGTGTTATACTTTGGCCACAATGTGTTACCCTGCATGTAAATAACATTGTTGTGGTCAATATACCTATCACTATTGGACACAAATTTGTGGTACTTTGAAAAAAAGATCTGTAAAATATGTTATCATGAGTGCAGGTTGAATACATGATTAATTTGTATGAAATATTGTTGAAAAGAGAAACTTTTTGTTTACGAGTTGCAAATTACATATGTATCTCTTTACTGTAATAATTATTTTCATCTTATTACACTCTCATACACATTTGGATTTAGACATTGTTAGGACAACTTCGATAAATTGATCCTGCTACTCTATCAACCCATTACCATACAGTCCCTACTTTTGATGACTCCGAGAAAGAATCCTTTAGAAAACATTGTGGGAAAAGGAGAAACTGCTGGTAACCAGCATTTTCTCCTTTTTCCACAATGTTTTCTACTCTTCATAAAACAATATTCAAATTTTCAATCATTTTTATTTTATTGTCTGCCTAAAATACCTTTGTTAGGTAATGAGTTTATATCTTGCCTGGAGCCAAACCTATGCTTTGACTTCATATAATATTTGCGACTTCTTTTTAAAACCTTGTGTCTCAAAGCATTATAGAAACAAAAAAAAAAAAAGATATTTTCTGTCAGCCAGACTGAAATATTGAAAAATTCTGTAATTTTGGATGAAAATTTTGCACAAAGTGTTGAGCTTTGAAGATCCATTATTGGACTGCATGTTACCAGTACTGCCAATCAGATCAGTATCTCCACTATCTGCAAAACCATTTCAGGAATCCAACAATCAAAGAATTATTAAGTTGGTATTAAATGCTTAGTTTAATTCTTTACCACACAATCCCAACTTTTAATGACCCCTAAAAAGAAACCTCTTGAAAACATTGTGGGAAAAGGAGAAAATTCTGGTAACCAGCATTTTCTCCTTTACCAACAATGTTTTCTATCCTGTTGGAAAGAAAATTCAATTTTTGAGTTAAGTTTAACTTGTCGCCTGCAAGTGTTTTCAATTTTGACCAGTCTAAAATTTTGTTGTTTGGTAAAGATTCTAAAGGGTTAAAGCATGTAGAAACAACTAAGAAAGCCTTTGAAAACATTGCGGGAAAAGGAGAAAATGCTGGTAACCAGCATTTTCTCCTTTTTCCACAATGTTTTCTTCTCTCAAAGTTGAGTTTCAAATTTTGATTTACATTTACTTTGTTGTTTGCAGGTGCTTTCAATTTGGACTAGCCAAAAATTTTGTTGTTTGGTGAAGAGTTAAACTGCACAGATTTAACCTTTCCCAAACGACAAACTTTCAGACTACACCAAACTGAAAGCTTTTGCAGATGACAATTCAACTCTTGCTGAAAAGATGATTTCTGTCTATGATAGGGTAGAAAACATTGTGGGAAAAGGACAAAATGCTGGTTCTCCTTTTCCCACAATGTTTTCAAAAGGCTACTATTCCAGACCCATAAAAACCAGGGATTGTTTGGGAAAGGGTTAAGGATTAAGCCTCTTCTTCTTCATCTTGTCTTGAATAGAAAGGTAAGGCATCTTCCTGTATACATAATGATGTGACTATAAGTTCCTTACAGATAGCAATTCCAGTAAAATACACCCCAGGCACCAAACATCAACTTTGGGACTGGAAGCTGGCAGGGCAGATAACTCTGTCTCTTCATCTACCTGGACTGGTCCATAGCAAAACACTTCTGGAGCTGTGTACCTTTGCAGCCTGCAAGGGATAACTAACAAACTGTTGGCTTACATGCCGAGAGTAGCTATTGAATCCAACATGTACAAAATACAAAATGTATTAACACTTTACCAAACAACAAAATCTTAGACCAGGCCAAATTGAAAGGACTTGCAGAAGACAAAATAAAAGTAACTCAAAAATTGAAAGTTGTTTCCAGCAGGGCTGAAAACATTGTGGGAAAAGGAATAAATGCTGGTTACCAGCATTTGTAATGAGCATTTTTTCCTTTTCCCACAATGTTTTCAAAAGGCTTCTTTTTCAGGGACATGAAAACCAGGAATTGTTCGTGAAAGGGTTAACCCTTTCCCAAACAAACCCTGGTTTTTACAGGGAATATAAGCCTTCTGAAAACATTGTGGGAAAAGGAGAAAATGCTGGTAACCAGCATTTTCTCCTTTTCCCATAATGTTTTGTTCTCTGCTGGAAACAAAGTTTGCTTTTTGAGTAACACTAATTTTGTCATCTGCAAGTGCTTTCAATTTGGACCAGTCTAAAATTTTGTCGTTTGTGAAAGGGTTAAAGGAGGCCTTGAGCTAAAAGAAATATAATCTCTTTTCAAAGCAAAGGCTTTCTGCCAGGACTCAAAATCAGTTTTTCAAAAATGTTTTCCACATAAAACCACCTCAGACAGAGCATCAACCCAATGACTTGTTTTTGATAATGCACACATGTATCATTGTTTTCTGAGTGCTGGTTCTGATGAATTTTCAGTCATGAGTGCAAAAGCTTGAGAAACCAACCACAGTATGCACAGAAACTTGTATTAATATGCTATTTTGCAGTAAAGGATGTCATTATTGTTAAGATGTGTTCACAAGGACATTTTTTGATATTCATGCTATAATAAAAACCAAGAAATGCAGTGTAAGTTTCTGAAATTAAAACAGAAAAATGCTGAAATAGGTGGACTTACTAAAAAAGTTATATTTTATTATCAGGGCATATGTCAAAGTGCTATTTGCTTCGGTATGTACATATTTGAAACCAAACTACAACTGTAAACATGGACCCTTGAACAGTATATAGGCAAAGGGTGATGATGCATAATTATTTTTTTGTCTGTCTTTCCTTTTACATGTATGAGATAATAAACAGAATCTCACATTCATGTTCACATACATGTGCTATCATTTTACCGAACTTTTTGATTGAAATGCATTAGACACAAGCCAAGGCTTAAGTCAAGTACTGTCATTTTATTCAACTTGTTTGATAAAAATGTTAATAAATTAAGGCTCTTGTATGTTCCTCAACATTACACAGTTCCATGTTTTAATGACCTTGAGGACATCGACTTTTGAAACATTGTTTTCCCAAAGTGCTTTCTATTCTCTAAGAAATAAATTCACTCACTTGAGTAATATATATGTCATCTGCAAATGCTTTCAATTTTCATTAGTCTAAAATTTTAGGTAATGACTAAATGCAGTATAAGAGGTCAATACTCTAGGTTCAGTTAGTTACCAAGAACCTAGACCCAAATAAAATTGTAAGACTTTTGAAATGGCAATTTCATTTAATGTTTAATTCTTGCTGATTCTGTAGAATTTAGATCTATGTATCTCCATACTTGAGACATATTGTTGTATGTTGGAATTTGCTTTTTATATCATTTTACCCCCCCAAAAAAGCAAGTATTTATTACCCTATAGGAAATCTAACACTGGCTCCACAGTCTGTCATGTGATACATCCCATACATAGAAAGTTTTACATGACCCTAGATGTAAAATAAAAGTAGTCAGATTAACTCATTTTTTCCTGCAGATGAATTTTCTGTCTTAAAGAAGATCTACTTTTGAGAAAATTGTTGCAAAACAAGTACACATCATTGCCAGTAGGGAGCAATTTATACATCTGCCATAATACATGTAATTTTACATGAAAGATGTCAGTTATTTCAAAAGAAAATGAATTGACATTAACTAGACTCTGATCTGATACTTGTTTCTCTGTATTGGTATTGCATCTTCCTTTCCCTTATAGCCCTTTACTGTACAAAAATGTTTTAGACTCATCCAAATTAAAGAAATTGGCATAAATCAAATTACATATATCAAATTACATGACTGTGATTCAAAAATTGAAAATGTTTTGGGAAGGGTAGTAAATGTTGTGGATCAAAGAGAAAATGCTGTTAATCGGCATTTCCTCTTTTTTCCCATAATGTTTTAAAATATCTTTTGTTCTCAGGTTTGTTAAAATGTTTAGATTGCAAGGTAAAGAGTTCAGACATTTTGATGGAAATTTCAATACGTAATCATGACATTTGATGAAAAGTGAAAAAAGAAAAAAGTAATCTCAAAAAGATAATAATCGTCATTTTAATCCCTTTTTCTGTTCAGTTTCAAAACTTTGAGATTAACTCGTTACCAAACGACAATATGCTAGGCTTGTCTAAATTGAAAGCATTTGCAGATGACAAAATAAAAGTGACTGAAAATTTGAAATTTGTTTTGTGAAGGGCAGAAAACATTGTCGGAAAAGGAGAAAATGCTGGTTACCAGCATTTTCTCCTTTTCCCACAATGTTTTCTAAAGGTTTCTTTCTCAGGGGTGTCAAAAGTAGGGATTGTGTGGTAATGGGTTAAAGAACAAATCTGAGGCCAAAACATCATGATTTCATATGGCTATAGTGAATGAGAGGATCTCTTCTAACTCAGAAGTCAGCTCTTGTCCAGACATATAACTTCTGATTTATACAATTTGAAAGCAAGTCTGGTTCAAATGATGAGATTTGTTCTTGGCAGGTAATAAACATTGTGGTTTACCAACTGTCTTCTCCTCTTCCCTCCAATGTTTTGAAAAGCTTTACATGGCATCGTGAAGTATAGGGACAAAGTGTCATATATGTTATCAACAGACCCTGGCGTGATTCTTTTTGGTCACATTGGTCATATGAGAGGGTACATGGGCAAAGCACAGCAAAGCCATGCCCTAGCACTGGGGACACCAAGTTAACTCTTTACCATATGACAAAATATTGGACTAGTCCGAATTGAAAGCATTTGCAGATGACAAAATAAACAATACTCAAAAATTGAAATTTAATTTGGAAAGGGTAGGAAACATTGTGGGAAAAGGAGAAAATGCTGATTACCGGGATTTTCTCCTTTTCCCACAATGTTTTTAAAGGTTTTCTTTCTCAGGGTTGTCAAAAGTCAGGATTGTGTGGTAAAGAGTTAAAGTATGCACCTGTATAAATGAGCTTTTGCCATGATAGAGCAATACAGTAACTGTTGAAAGTATAGTGAAACTCCAGTCACAGTCAACAAACAAAGCTGACAATGTTGAAGCTGACAAACATCATAGAACATTTAGTACACTCAAAACAGTCTGTCTTATAAAGAGTGAGAACATCTGAGATATCACTCATACTTTACCTCTGAATCTAGGAGTATATTTTCTGGTCTCATGTTTCTGTGTGTTATTCCATGATTATTAAGATACTTCAAGCCTTCTAGAACTTCATAGGCAATCTCTATCAATTCTGTTTCACTGGAAAACAAGAGAGCATTGATTTCCCTAAAGTCAGTCACCTGAGTCTTTTGACCAACCATGATCCATTTCCAATCTACCCGAGTCTTTTGACCAAACATGATCCATTTCCAATCTACCCGAGTCTTTTGACCGAACAAGATCCATTTCCAATCTACCCCAGTCTTTTGACCAAACATGATCCATTTCCAATCTCTTTTGAGATACTGTGACAAACATTCTTCCAAGCTTTCATAAAAATTGGACTGAAAATTTTGCCGCTAGTTTTTCTAAGATTTTTTCGTGGCTTACAAGTTTTTTTTAACCCATTGTGAATCATTTTCAGTTTGATTATATTGATCATTAACCCATTACCACACAATCCCTGCTTTTGATACCCCTGAGAAAGAGGCCTTTAGAAAACATTTTGGGAAAAGGAGAAAATGCTGGTAACCAGCATTTTCTCCTTTTCCCACAATGTTTTCTGCCCTTCAAAAAACAAATTTCAAATTTTCAGTCACTTTTATTTTGTGGTCTGCAAATGCTTTCAATTTGGACCAGTCTAATATATTGTCGTTTTGTAATGACTTAAAAGAAACATTGTAAAATTAGAGCCTCTTAGTTCACTCGTGTCAATTCTGAATTCTTAACCCTTATCACATAATTCCAAGTCTTAACAGCCCTATGGAAGAATGCTTTTTAAAATACAGCAGAAATGGGAGAAAACAGAGAAACCAGCATTTTCTAAAAGCCTTCTTCCTTGCAGCCCATTATTAACCCATTACCACACAATCCCTTCTTTTGACGACCCTGAGAAAGAAGCCTTTCGAAAACATTGTGGGAAAAGGAGAAAATGCTAGTAACCACCATTCTCTCCTTTTCCCACAATATTTTCTACCCTTCACAAAACAAATTTCAAATTTTCAGTCACTTTTATCTTGTAGTCTGCAAATGCTGTCCATTTGGACAAGTCAAAAATTATGCTATTTGATAATGAGTTAAAGCTTCGGATTATAGGACAGTGACAAGAATTTTCTCCTTTTCCCACAATGTTTTCTATTCTTACCAATAAAAGTCACAATTGCATCACATAAAATATGTCATCTGCAAATGTTTTCAAATTGGACAAGTCTAAAATACTTTCATTTGGTACAGAGAAAAATAAACATTAAACACAAGGATAATTCAAACTTACTTTTTGTACTTTCCAGTTTTCAGAGCTACTGATAAATTGTCTGTGTAATGTTCTTGAACCACAATTAATCTCTCTGAAGATACAATACAGCAATGTTATTTAACCCATTACAACACAATCCCTACTTTTGACAACCCTAAGAAAGAAACCTATAGAAAACATTGTGGAAAAAGGAGAAAATGCTGGTAACCAGCATTTTCTCCTTTTCCCACAATGTTTTCTACCCTTCACAAAACAAATTTCAAATTTTTAGTCACTTTTATTTTGTTGTTTGTAAATGCTTTCAATTTAGACAAGCCAAAAATTTTGTCGTTTGGTAATATTAAAGTTAAATCTGGCCTGTTTCTCAAAATGATAACCTTTGGACTAGTTACTAAATAAAAATCAACTGATGGCTAGGTACACTGGCCAACTTAATGTTAACTTAGATGATGTAAAAATTGGTGTTTTAACCCTTTACCATAAAAATTCCGAAATCTAATGACCTCAGCAAAGATGGATTTTAATGCCATCATCGAATAAAGGAGGAAATGATGGTTACAGAATTTTCTGCTTTTCCCACATTTTTTTCTTTGGTATTCTAAAGACAAAAAACATCTTTTACGATTTACTGTATTTGTCATAGATCTAAAATACCTTCACTTTAGTAAATGTATAAAGTAGGCTATACGCTAAAGAGTGAATGAAATGGAAACTTTCAGGCTTAATACGACTTGACCTTCGACCAATACCAATATTGATGACCTGTGACCAATAAAGAAATCCTTGGTCAAAAGTTCAGTCGCATGAGCGTCTGCGCTTACTTTTAACCAATAACGTTTAAGGGTTTCTGTATTGGTTGCATGTCATCAATATTGATACAAGGTCAACTGTATTGATCGGAGGTCAAGTCATATTAAGCCGGGGTCATGAACTGTATACTATACAAAGTGAGAAATGTGACTAGTAAACCCTATTTTTACTTCTCTTAGGTTGTCATATTGATTCTGGGCCAACAGTTAAACCTTTACCAAAGGACAAAATTTTAGACTGGTCCAAATTGAAAGCACTTGCAGGTGGCAAAATCAACGTAACCCAAAAATTGATATTTGTTTCCAGCAGGGTAGAAAACATTGCGGGAAAAAAGGAGAAAATGCTGGTTACCAGCATTTTCTCCTTTTCCTACAATGTTTTCAGAAGGCTTCTTTTTTCAGGGACGTAAAAAACACAGATTGTTTGGTAAAGGGTTAATTGATAAAAATGTCATTGATCATGTGATTTCATATCGGCCCCAGGTACAGGTCCTCGGTCAGCAGTATTGGCCCGAGGCCGAAGGACCTGTAATTGGGCCAATACAAAATCACTTGATTAATAACATTATAATTTTGTTTAAAACATTACCATGCTTTCCTCTAACACAGTCCAAATATTTGCAAACATAGGGATGGCTTAACTTCTTCAACAACTGAAACTTTCCGATAACTTTGATGGAGTTGGGTGTGAGAGGGAGTCCATTTGCTCCACACTTATCATTAGCATGGCTTGCAGCAAAGAAAGTTGATACACCAAAGTTGGCTTTTCCAAGAGCCATCTCATTCAGTCCTTTAATTTCAGTTTTGTTTCACATTCTGTTTTGTCTGCAAAAGAAATTGAAATTTCTTTCATAGCTACAACTATCTTCCAAAACTTACAGAGATCATACTTTCATTTGTTACCCATCAGACGGAGGACGGACGTTTTGGCCACCGACGTTTTGGCCAGGACGTTTTGGCCAGGACATTTTGGCCACGGACGTTTTGGCCACCTATATTGAAAAAACGGACGTTTTGGCCAAATCTATTATATATGTACTTATTATAGATATTAAAGCTACAAACATATTTAATTTACTTATTTGATCAACATTTTAGACCTTTATTGCAATTTTTTATTATAACAGATGGTTTCAAGACTTTGTATCTGTGTCTTTTCAATCTTTAATAAGTACTTATATACTGATGGCCATGGACAATTGTGTAGAAGGTTTGGTAGTACATTATAAAAATATAAAATGAGACAAAAGAAATAAAACACAAACCTAAATTTATTTTACAACTCAGACACAATTTTAAGCTTTAAAATAAAGATGTTTAATTTCAAATGAAGTGTTTAATTCTTTTTCTTATATGATAGAAAACATTGGAGGAAAAAGAGAAATCCTCATTCTGAGCAATTTCTTTTTTTCTTACAATGATTTCATAATACAGTTAATCCTTCCGTATTGGGAGCTTCTGAAGAGGACAATCAAAAGTATTGATCAAGGAATTTGATGTTTTCTTATATGATGGAAAACATTGGAGGAAAAAGAGAAATCCTCATTCTGAGCAATTTCTTTTTTTCTTACAATGATTTCATAATACAGTTAATCCTTCCATATTGGGAGCTTCTGAAGAGGACAATCAAAAGTATTGATCAAGGAATTTGATGTTTTCTTATATGATGGAAAACATTGAAGTTCTTTTTACACAACGCCAAGTTATCTCGTTTTTCTGTTTGGCAACATGTTTGCACGTATACATAAATCCATCTAAACATAACTTCTGACCACCGCGCTTAGTAGTAATAATCTCCATTGTACTGTTAATATAAGTTGCCACTTGAATATTATTTTGAAATAAAGCTACAGTCCTCATAATGTCTTTATATATGTACCAGAACTTTTTCAGAAAAATTTACATATCAAACAAATATATTAATTCTATACTAGCAACTTTGATCTTTCTTAACAGTTTTTCAAACAAATTAATTAATCACATATTTCTTTAATTGAAATAGATGATTAAAGTGTGGTGTGATCTACAGATTCATTAGTGTTAAAAGACAAGAACAATGAAACTCTTTACACTTCTAATAATAACAACATTAAATGCAAGAAAGTATCATTAATAAGCAATTAGTCAATCAAACTGTTTGTCAATCAAAAGACAAAACTTGAAAATTGAAGATAATTTAAAAACATTAAATTGTTGATGTTTTCCTTTACTTCAAAGGAATAAATAAAACTGTAAAACTCTAAAATTTATTACCAAATTTCAACAAAAGTTCAACAAAAGTCTAAACAATTGATCAAATAAAAAAAAAAAAATTTTTAGCTTTATTTTACATAAAAAGTACATATAAAATTATTTTGGCCAAAACGTCCATTTTTTCACTATATGTGGCCAAAACGTCCGTGGCCAAAACGTCCTGGCCAAAACGTCCTGGCCAAAACGTCCGTGGCCAAAACGTCCTACATTCCATCAGACCTGGTACAAGTATTACTCTGGCTTTGTCCCTGACTCTGTCCGAGAGGCCCCACACGGGGTCAATACATTTAGTTTGTACCTTGAAGGTGTTTATTTCAACACAGGTTATGCAAAACTTGGAATAAATAGAGTGTTTTAGGATCATCATTGATGTAAATATGACATTTCCTTATCTGGTTTGGCTCAAAAATTCACTTGCCCGCAGACAAAAGCTCTGGAAAAATTCACTTGTCCCCTGGCAAAAAGTCCCAAATCTGGCAAGTCGGGCATAGGAATTCCACACCCCTGGATATAATTTATAATTTTATCATCTACTGCAGACATGAATGCCACAAGGCATCAACTGTATTTCTAACCTTTTTTCAAACAATCTCATTAACACCCTTTACCACATAATCCACATGTTTTCTGACCCAAATGCTTTTTCAGTTGTTCCCAAAATGTGTAAGTTCACAATCTTTTGTTCATTGCATCCGCTGTATTTTAAACCCCTTTTCAAGCAATCTCTCATTGACATCCTTTACAACATAATCCCATAATCCAAATGTTTTCTGATTCCCCCTTTCCCCCCCCCCCCCCCCCCCCCACAAATTTTCAAATGTTCCCAAAATTTAAAAGTTCACAATCTTTTGTTCATTTGAAAGGGATCAAATGGCCCCTTATGATAAAGTCCAGGAAAACGTTGCAATCCCTAGGAAGAAAGCCTTGAAAATATTGTTGGAAAAGGAGAAAATTCTGTATTTTCTCCTTTGTAAACAATGTTTGCAAGCCTTTCAGAGAAACCTTTGCCAAGGAAAAGGAGACAATGCTTTCAAATCAGACAAGTCAAAAAGTTTGTCAACTTGTAGAGGTAAAAAATACTAAGGGGGCGGGTCCTCCATTCCAGAGGCATTCCATTCGGAAACAGAACTGTAGTTCAACCCTTCTGGAAAAGCTGGCCAGGTGAAGGACCTGATCTCTTTTAGTGAGATGTCTGAGAAACCCAACCATGTACTGATCAAACCCAAGTTGTGAAATAAGTAAGTGAAATGACTGAATTATTGTTGAAAGTAGTATTAAATCCCATTTAACTGCTTACCAAACAACAATTTTTAGGCTTGTCCAAATCGAAAGCATTTGCAGATGATAAAATAAAAGTGACTGAAAATTTGAAATTTGTTTTGTAAAGGGTAGAAAACATTGGGGGGAAAAGGAGAAAATGCTGGTTACCAGCATTTTTTCCTTTTCCCACGATGTTTTCAAAAGGCTTCTTTCTCAGGGGCGTCAAAAGTAGGGATTGTGTGGTAATGGGTTAAAGAAGTAAGAAAGGCATTGAACACTTTTGATAGATCAACAACATCTAAATAAGCAATAGCTGAATCCATTTTATCCAAACATCTTGATCAATTTGTGGTCTTATAACTGCATTTAAAAGATCTACAGTCACATTCATTAGTGAAATCAGGTCTCATCCCATTACCACACAGTCACAACCCCTACTTTTGACGACCCCGAGAAAGAAGTCTGTAGAAAACATTGTGGGAAAAGGAGAAAATGCTGGGAACCAGCATTTTCTCCTTTCCAACAATGTTTTCTAACCTTCACAAAACAATTTCAAATTTTCAGTCACTTTTTATCGTCTGCAAATGCTTTCAATTTGGACAAACCTAAAAATTATGGTGTGGTAAAGAGTTAAAACATAAAACTCTGGATATTTTTGCATCTTTAAATGGAATGCCATGCAGTAATCAAAAGTTAAGTTTTTTTCATGCGTTCATTAAAGAACGAAAATATTGTTGACATAGTTTGACATGCTAAAAAATAGGTTTAAATTAATCAAATTTTGCTGATAAGGAAGACACTGTACACCTCCATCACATTTCACTGACCTTTGACCTTACAATGTTTTGAATTTAGTTTCGTATAAAGTTTACATCCACACTGATTTTAAAATATTGATCATGAAAAAGAAGTATGAATAAAAATGAATGTTATAAAAGGTATTCAATGTTATTTAGATATGTATTATCATCATATTGTCCTACTCAGCACTAATCAGTAACAGGTTCGAAACTGTGACAAAGATTAATCAATCCATCATGGCGTCCGATCTTCCTTCTGAATTCGATGTGATCGTTCTTGGAAGTGGTAAGGCGTTTATTCATGCTTTAAACTTCAATTTATACATTCAGTTTATCGAAGCAGATCCTCTCAAAAAAGAAACAGCTAATTTAATGGATAATATGAGTGTTCAGATCAACTATTTCTTATATATCATGTGTTTTCGCTGACTGAAATTAAACTACCAGTTCTTGCCATGTCGAAATGAGTCATTTCCTGACTTATATCCTGACGATTCGATCATGTGATAACAGTGTACTATTGAGAATTATTCAGAGATGGCATAATGTGTTACAAACTGCAGAAATAGAGGACATTTGAAAATCAAGACAAATTTACTCAAGATAATTTGTCCATTAAATTTGAAAGAGACAAAACACTACCAGTGTGCATTACTGAAAGATATTTTTCTAATGGGACAGTGTCCCAGAATTACGACTCTGGCAGATCACTGTTGCTGAAATGACTATTTCATGAAACTATTTGACCCGGTACCCCTGGTTTTGATGCTTGGAAATTCGAAAGTAACTTTTTTTTTTGTTTCTCAAAAATGTATTCTTAAGTGTCAGTCTGATGCATGAGATTATCAGTTGATGTATGGATATATCAGCTCTAAAAACATTACTGTCTTATGAACAAAGTCAGTAACAAAGCAACAAATTAACAAATGCATGGCAGAAATGAGGGACCGGGCAGGATTTGAATCCTGAAACACCCGGGCAAAAAGCCAATACTTTACCCACTGAGCCAAAGAGATATCTGTCCAATGCAGAAGTTAGGTATTGTGTTTAAATCGGGACAAAGCCATGCATGAGGGCATGGTCTCTGGTAACAACTGACCTAGACGGATAACAAAGTTCGTGGAAATGCCAATACTGTCATCTGAGACTTCATCTTTTCCTGGCGGTATTACAAAAATCTTAGGCAAAAACTCCAACAGACGACAAGTTTTTTTAGGGTACACATCCTAAATCAGCTGCTCAGCTTGATTAAGGATCATATACCTTATAATTTACAATGCCAGGCTTTATTAGGTTATCAATTGATTGTTTCCTGTGTGTTTAGCAAGGCAGAAAAGTTGCAAAGTGTCTCTTATTGAAAAAGACAAACTTGTCATTAGATCTAGTGGTTCAAAGATCTCAATAAGCATGAATAGGGCAGAGAGAAAGAGTATGATGCGAAGCGCCAGCATGTGATTTGCTGCCTGTTATTGGCGCCAATAGGACAATCTGGTACCAATACCCTACTGTCATGTTTGTAGAAAGTTTCTGTAGTCTGGATATATGACTTGAGCTCTGCTCTTGGATCAAATTCAAACAAATGACTAGAGGAAGAGTCTGAACGTCAATGGTAGAGTCCAAAATCTAAAATCAAACGAAAATTTAGGGAAGAATGCCTTAAACTTTATGATCTGTTGGCTGATGATTCTGATAATGAGGTTATGCTTTGCACTTGGTATTGAGATGCAAAAACAAAAACTTCATTGATATGCTTCAACTGATTCTGCAAACTTCCAGAAAGTTTCCAGTGGCTCAGACAATTGGCATTTTAATGCAGGCTGTTACCTTCTTCTGTGTAAGTACTCAAAGATATCTAGAGCACTTACATGTATAGGAGTATGATCACTCATTGATGGCATATGACACATATACATGTATGTAATCATATAGCTTAAGATTTGGCAACTTTCTGATCCATGATCAAGTGCTGTGATAGACAATTATACAGTTCATACTGAAAAAAATTTATTTTTTTCTTTGAAAATGCATTCACAAATGTTTCAAAAATGAAAAACACAATAAAGGAGAATTTGTATTTTTTTTCACCCTTGTCTCTCCATTAAAAACTGATTGATTTTACTGCGGATATTTTCCCTTGACTATTTAAAAATTTCATTTTGACTCTTAAGATTTGGGAACACTTGTGAGACAAGGAATTACCTCTTTACCACACAATTTCTACTTTTAATGACTCTGACAGAGAAACCTTATGAAAAAATTGTGGAAAAAGGAGAAAATGCTGGTAAGCAGCATTTTCTCCTTTTTCCATAATGTGTTTTACCTTATCAAAGACAAATATTATCATTTAAGCTGCATTTATTTTGATGACTGCAAATGCTTTGAATTTGGACTGGTCTAAAATTTCCTTGTGTGGTAAAGAGTTTATTAAAACAATGCAATCAAATCTTTCACTAATATACTTTAATTTTGTATCGCAGGTATGCCAGAAAGCATTGTTGCAGCTGCATTTTCTAGGATAGGACAAGCTGTACTGCATATAGACAGGTAAGGCTTGGTTCTTATTCCTGAAAACCCTTTGTTTTTTGTTATTCATCAAAATTGTCTATGTTGTGGCGAATCGTTGGTATAGTCTCTTATAGACTGTTCAAATGAGTATCCACTGTGAGGATAAGGTCAGAAGATTTTAGAATATGAAAGCCCATACTTTTCCAGTTTTGTTTCATGTCTATTAACTCTTTACCAACTTGATGCTGAGAAAACCAAGTAGTTGGAAGGAACACCTAAAAGTTAACACTCTATGGAGTACAATATCCCAATTTTTGCTTAAAAAAAAAAAATTTGTTTGAGACACATACCCTTTAAGTTGATCTCAAGCCCTAGAATACCTACCGGTATATGTATGTGGAGTAATAGTTGATGTACACATATATCTTAAATTCTTAATCCTTTATGTAGAATTACTGATGTATATTTCTGAAGTATAGACTGTTTTTAAGAAATACAAAGTATTGAAATATTTGTTGGTGACCTAAAGAGGCAATTGCTTGTTGCAGTCAGCTCCTCTTTTCTCACTGTGCTCTCGAAAACCTTGTTGAATGCAGCATCTGTATTTAACGCATTACCACACAATCCCTACTTTTGACGCCCCTGAAAAAGAAGCCTTTTGAAAACACTGTAGGAAAAGGAGAAAATGCTGGTAACCAGCATTTTCTCCTTTTCCCACAGTGTTTTCTACCCTTCCCAAACCAAATTTTAATTTTTCAGTCACCTTTATTTTGTCATCTGCAGATGCTATCAATGTGGACCAGTCTAAAATTTTCTCGTGTGGTAAAGAGTTAATTTCCTTTATCATGCAGTGGACAGTGCATGAAAATATGGCAAAAAGACTATTTGTAATATTAGTAATATATGGCTTTTTTGTCACTGTGAGTCACATGTGGATAGTTCCTGTTGAAATGTATATTTGCAACACATACAGCTGCAGGTTTGTTTACTTCTGTACCAGATGCCAAAACTTTGGACTTCTCCAAACCAAAAGCATTTGCAGACAACTAAATTTTTCAAATGCATTCATCTGTGATGTAAAGGTGTTTGATCAATTGGTAAAATATTTAAGAAGTCAGTAAGCGTATATAAACTGATTAATGTGTTATCTTTCTTCTAGAAATGAATATTACAGTGGAGACTGGGCATCATTCAATCTACAAGGCATCGAGAGTTGGACAAAGCAACATGAGGTAAACAAGTCGTCACTCTTTACCAAATGACAAATTAATAGACTCGTCCAAATTGAAAGCATTTGCAGAAGACAAAGTAAATGTGACTGAAAAATGAAATTTGATTTGGGAAGAAAACATTGTTGGAAAAGGAGAAAATGCTGGTTACCAGCATTTTCTCCTTTTCCCACAGCGTTTTTCTAAAGGCTTTTTCTCAGGGTCGACAAAAGTCGTCATTGTGTGGTAAAGGGTTAAAGTTGTGCGAAAGGAATTCAAATTTTGTGTCAGCCATCCTCCTCCTCATCATCATCATGTTCTCCATCAACCACTACCAGTGTCCTCATTTAACTCTTTACCAAAACACAAAGTTTTAGACTTGTCCAAATTGAAAGCATTTGCAGACGACCAAATCAAAGTGACTAAAAATTTGAAATTTGTTTTGTGAAGGGTAGTAAAACGTTGTGGGAAAAGGAGAAAATGCTGGTTACCAGCATTTTCTCCTTTTCCCACAATGATTTCTAAAGGCTTCTTTCTCAGGGGTGTCAAAAGTAGGGATTGTGTGGTAATGGGTTAACTCTTTACCAAACAACAAAGTTTTAGACTTGTCCAAATTGAACGGATTTGCAGATGACAAAATAAACATGACTCAGAGATTGAAACTTGTCTTTAGAATAGAAGAGAAGAAAATATTGTAGGAAAAGAAGATAATGCTGGCTACCAGCATTTTCTCCTTTTCCTACAATGTTTTCAAAAGGCTTCTTTCTAAGGGTCGTTAAAAGTCTGGATTGTGTGGTAAAGAGTTAATTGTTGCCCACAGACACAATCTCGAGTTTCATAGACCCTGAAAGCTTTTGGAAATTGGAGGAGAAAGAGAAAATGAATGTGGCAGACATTTTTTCTTTTTCCCACTATTTTTTCTTCCTATTTGAAGAAAGTTGTGTCAGTATTTGTATGAGAAAGCCAGGAAATACATGGGTGGCAGCCATTGAAATGACAGACTTGTAAAGAAGGGCATTGTCCTGATGGAAGAACACCATAAAAAGTCTTGCCCAGTTTATCTCGGAATGTTATCTCTGACATAAGGTGATGAAATGAAAATAGCCTTAAATAGTAAGGGAATATTAGAGTGGAAGAAGACATCCCTGCTCATTTCTTTCAATACTAGCTCACAACTTATCAGTTGTGTCTCTTATGTTACTAGTAAATGTACAAATACTGTGGAAAAAAAAAGATTAATTCCTTTTTAGCAAGTGCCTTTGTACTACCAAAGGCATATAAAGTCATTTTTGTTTAGTATTTGGTGAACTCTTTACCACACAATCCCCGATTTTTAACGACCCTGAAGAAGAAGGCTTTTGAAAACATTGTGGGAAAAGGAGAAAATGCTGGTAACCAGCATTTTCTCCTTTTCCCACATTTTTTTCTATCCTTCCCAAATCAAATTTCAATTTTTGATTCACATTTAATTTGTCGTCTGCAAATGCTTTCAATTTGGACCAGTTTAAAATTTTGTTGTTTGGTAAAGAGTTAAATAGTAAGGGAATATTAGGGTGGAAAAAAGACATCCCTGCTCATTTCTTTCAATACTAGGCTCACAACTTATCAACTGGGTCTCTTATGTTACTAGTAAATGTGCAAATACATGTACTGTGAAAAAAAAAAGATTAATTCCTTTTAGCAAGTGCCTCAGTATGATAAAAAAGGCATATACATGTAAAGTCATTGGTGTTTAGCATTTGGTTAACCCATTACCATACAAGTGTTTTCTTACATAAAAAAGACTATAGAAAACATTTTTTGGAAACAGATTTCTACCCTTTCAAAGACAGTTTTCGCTATTTGATCGAGACATAATTTGTTGTCTGCAAATGCATTGCATTTAGAAAAGTCAATTTTTGCCATTTGGTAAAAGGTAACTACACACATGACTTAATCTTGTGTGTAGTATTTGGTTACCATTTTACCAAACAACAAAATTTTAGATTTATGTTATTGCAAATGACTTTAGAAGATGTACTTCAGTGATGGAATTTCCCCTTGAAAGGGTAGAAAACATCTTGGAAATGGAGAAAAATACTAATTACCAGCATTTTCTCCTTGTTAAACTAAGAATAATCAAAATCAACTTATTTTAAGGAATCTTCAGATTCTGCCTATGGGATTCAGAGACCTTCTATAGATGAAACAAGTCTACTTGAGGCAGAAGAGTCACTTATACAGCTTCCCCTTGTTAGCTCAAATTTCTCACAGATCAACTTGAAATTTCATGTTGAGTAAGTAACACTGTTTGCTTTCCTTCATCAGAGTAATTTTATCCTGAACAATATTTAAATAGTAACTATTATTTTTGTAACCAAACTGTCTGGATTTATACTTGAAATATGCATTATTATGCATTAAAGATCACTTGTATTATGCCATTTTTTATATTAAAAAAATGTTTTTTAGGCAATTAATTATACATTTGCACACATGCGCAGTTTAAACCTTTCCCAAACGACAAATTTTGGACTCTTCCAAAGCCAAAGATTTTGCAGACAACAATGTTAGATTTGGAGAAAATGCCAGAAAATTCTCAAAAAGGGTAGAAAACACTGTGGGAAAAGGAGAAATTGCTCATTACTAGCAATTTCTCCTTTTCCCACAGTGTTTTCAAAAGACTTTTACTGCAGACACATAAAAACCAGGGCTTGTTTGGGAAAGGGTTAAAGAGATAAGAAAGTGATAAAATTACAAATTGTAAGAATTTACTGACCCTGTCCCATCTCAAAATGATCTCTACCTTGGTTTACTTGCAAGTAACAAAATATGAAAAGAGGAACTTCTCACAAAAAAAAGTGTGAGGGTCAGATTGTGAAATGTATTATTATTATTCTTATGGAAATCAAAACTTTGAACAATTCAGGGTAGTCAAAATAATAAGTTTTGATGGGGGAGTGTGTCTAAAATGTTAAGGGTAAAGTCTTGCAAATAAATAGCGATGGAGGTAGATTCAGTTCAAATACTCAAGACACAGACATGCATGAATGTTTATAGACATGCATATTTATGTTTATACATTTATTTACCGGACCTTTTATAATTTAGGATTGTTTTTGCATGTAACATCTAAATGATTCCCAGCTAGTTCTGTTACCAAATCTGGTCATTCAACCATTGGCACAACTACATAAAATAGCTTCATCTACCTTTAAGGTAATGTTTATCAGAAATTGTTTTGCCGCTGTTTAGCTGAATTACAGCCAGATTCATTCAGAAATAAAATAAAGGCGAACAGATTGATTATCAGATTTTGTAACAATGTTTCCAAAATGTTCAAGTTGCAAAATAATTTTAGCATATAATGAATTTAATCAATATCATTTCAATAGAGAAGGAGAAGATGATACAAGTCAACCTGATAATGCTAAAGTCAAAAGGGATATGGGAACTGAGTTTCTCAAATCAGAAAACACAGAAGCAGATGAAAGTAACAATGCAGAATTAAATCCTGAACAGAAAGTTCCAGAGGTTCCAGAGTGTTTAATAAAAACTGACACTATTGAAAGCAGTGCTGTTGATGGGCCAAAAGGTTTACTGAATGATGATGCTGAAAAGACAGAAGTTAGTGGAGAAGAAGTTGAATTGATTCAAAATGTTGGTGATATAGAAGATGGACATGATAGACAAATAGATGAAAAGGCAGACTGTGATATTGCAACATGTGATAAGGAGACTGTAAGTGATAGTGAAAAGACAGGAAATGAAAATGTGAGCAGCCAGGTACCAGCTAATGCAATACAGTCAAAGGATATAAAGGTTGCAGAGAACCAGCCAAAAAAGTGGACTGCAAAGAGGTTGAAAGCTGAATGGAGAAAGTTTAATTTAGACTTATCGCCAAAGGTATGTAAATAGGTGTTCTGTGTAAGTGTGTATTACATGATCTCAGTTTTTCTATTTATTTGTAGTTTCTTGTGAAAAGAGCAAAGAAAAATTGAAATTTGAAATTTATTTCGTGAAGGGTAGAAAACATTGTAGGAAAAGGAGAAAATGCAGGTCACCAGCATTGTCTCCTTTTCCCACAATATTTTCTAAAGGCTTCTTTCTCAGGGGTGTCAAAAGTAGGGATTGTGTGGTAATGGGTTAAACACTGAAAAGGTATTCAGTGGTTGTTAGAAACTGTAATTGTCCAGAACAATACATTTCTTTTCGTTTTAATGCAATAGGTAAGTCTTACTTGTGATTATGAATTGCGATTCTTTAAGTTCATATGTGTATTGTACTGTAGCATTTGGAAATACCCTTTCAAAGCAACATAAATATAGTGTTTATGTCATAGGCATTGATATCGGACAAAATCAAAATCTGCATAGAAATAATTTTTGGAAAAAGTAGATGACAAATGATGGAATGAAATAGTTATGAATGCTCTAGAAATGTGTTTTTTGTGCTTTGTCATGTGAGCCAAATGTGTTAGAAATTTCGGGGAAGGACCCAAATGTCAGTGCACAGATACAGTCAGTGTACATGACTATGCTCCACACATGGCAGTAGGCTGATACAGAAAACTTTTCAGTCAAGTTGTATCAGCAAGTTAGATAATGTCTTTATTTTACCCATATCATAGATAGGTACATATTAAAAAGTCTAACTTACCACTCTTTGTTCAATTAACCCATTACCAAATCATCGGCAAATGACAATATTTTAGACTGGTCCAAATCGAAAGCATTTCATTTGCAGACGACAAATTAAAAGTGACTGAAAATTTGAAATTTGTTTTGGGAAGGGTAGAAAACATTGTGGGAAAAGGAGAAAATGCTGGTTACCAGCATTTTCTCCTTTTCCCACAATGTTTTCTAAAGGCTTCTTTCTCAGGGGCGTCAAAAGTAGGGATTGTGTGGTAATGGGTTAATTTTCTGATATCTATATACTTTCTGGATTCAGGTTATATATTCAGGAGGAGATATGGTGGAGCTACTGATCTCATCAGATATAGCCAAGTATTGTGAGTTTAAAACTGTTACAAGGATACTTACATTGCTAAATGGAGATCTGGAAAAGGTAAGTGTGAAATGTTCTTTTGCATAAAAATATATGACAACTTTTTTTTTGGTTTCATTGCAAGAAAACAGAATCCAGAACAGCCAAGAGATGTTAATTTTATAGGTATTAGATAGTGTACATTATAAATTTCCCTTTGCCGTATGCATGATTTATAGTTATTTTTGGATGCAGTCAGTGTACATGACTATGCTCTACTCATGGCTCTAGGCTGATACGGAAAAAAATTCTGTCAATTTGTATTGGCACAGGCAAGAGATAGTAATTTTATAGGTATTGGATAATGTACATGTATAAATTTCCCTTTGCCCTATGCATGATTTATAGTAAGTTTTGGATTGTTTGATTGATTGATGATTTATACAGTTTCAACTTTCATGCAGCTATCTCATTACCAAACTATAATACATGTATTTTAGACTTGACTAAATCAAAAGCATTTGCAGACAACAAAATAAAAGTGACTGAGAATTTGAAATTTGTTTTGTGAAGGGTAAAAGCATTGTGGGAGAAGGAGAAAATGCTGGTTACCAGCATTTTCTCCTTTCCCACATTGTTTTCTATAGGCTTCTTTCTCATGGTCATCAAAAGTAGGCATTTTGTGGTAATGGGTTATATTGCAGTGGCCACTTTACCTATCCATGCTTTTGTTGAGTTTCTGTTACCTGTACTTTGCACAATATGCTTTCCGAAGCCAGTAGCTACTGTCAAACATGAACATCATGGAAACCAAGATCAGCAGCAGGAGAGGGAGAGAGGAATGAATCTTGTTGCAGTGACAGTCATCAATTCACAGAATAACATTGCCTGAGCTAGGGATTTCAACCAATGATCCCTTATTGTGCAGTCCCTGTAGTATGCTGCAGACTGCACTACCTGGGTTTGGCAATAGATTTTAGAAGGCAAGAAGATAGCCTGTGCTGTTCTTGATTTAGTAAAACAGGACAGCAGATCTTATTCAACTGACAAAAATTCTGGTATATTTTAGGTGCCATGTTCTCGAGCAGATGTGTTTAGCAGCAAGAAAGTTTCAATGATTGAGAAAAGAATGTTGATGAAATTTCTCCAGTTTTGTCTTGACTTTGAGAATAAAGCAGAAGAAATAGGAGGTATGGTTATCAGTTTTCTATTACTATTTACTGCCATCTCATCTCTGTTCCTTATACATGTACCTGTACCAAACAGTCTAGCCCTTTAATGTAAAAGAATACTTTTGAAAACAATACATGAAAGAAAAAAGCTGGTAACCAGCATTTTCTCCTCTTTCCACAATCTTTTCTAACATGTCCCACAACATTTTCTACACTTTTGAAGACAGTGCTTTGCATTTTAGAAGGTTCAAATTGTTTATAAGTAGATCTCATCAATTTGGAGAACTCTAAGTATATAAAGAGTTAAGTACAGAACTTTATCATAGATGGAAGTAGCAGCTGTCCATGCGGGAAACCTAAACACTGCAATTACAAGAATGTTGTATTATTTTCCATAATTTCTTACTATATCAGACTTGAGAGATCAATGATTGGATGGCACATTTTATGCTGTCTGATATTGATCTACACTATTCTCAAATAACCCTATGTTTCTATCGGAATTTTGAAGTAACTTAAGATGTGATTTCACTTTACCAAGTTTTGAAAAAAAGAAAAAAGGTCATTCCAGATTTTATTGTTCTGCATGGCTTTCATCAAAAATTAAAGTTGAAGAAGCAAGCCTATGAAATATGTAGACATGATTTATCGGGATAATCCAGTTAACTTTAGCTGTCAAAATCAAGCCATAAATCTTCATTGAAATGCACTTATACTTTGACAGAAAGTAGGTCTGAGGCCTTAACCCTTTACTCGATAGATACTCATTTCTACGCATTGCTTGTAGGAGCCCTTGGAAAACATTGTGGCAAAAGGTGAAATTGCTCGTGACGAGCAATTTCACCTATTGTCACAATGTTTTCTATGCTATCAAAAGGTGTCACATACACATGAGAAACGGCTTCATCCTAGTTGTTATTTAGAGTAAATTAGAGATACTATAGAATACCTTATGGGGTAAAGGGTTAAATTTTGTACCAGATGCCAAGACTCCTCTTTTCTATATGACAAACAAATGATGGTTCAAATGAAGATATTAATTTCAGCTCTACTGGATGAATAAAAGCAAAATCACTGCCAGTAGAGCGATTTTAGGCCCTCAAGAGCCTCTAGTTTAAAGATTGTGAGAAAATTATGGTAACCACTTTCTTCTTTTCCAACAGTTTTTTCAAAAACTTTCTTTTGAAAAAAGCACAAAATAGTGTGGTTATGGGAAAAATTTGTGTGAATTTTTCCAAATTCCACATACTTGTACCAAAGGATGATTTAGGATTTTATTCTTTTTCTCCTTCTTTGAACAGATTTTCTACAGAGGCCATTCAGAGAATTTCTAGATCACAAGAAATTGACTGAAAATGTGAAGCATTACATACAACATTCCATTGCTATGGCAACTGATTCTACAACCACAGAACAGGTACAGTAAATCATTGTGATTTGAAACAATTTGCAGCAGGTAACTTGCATAATATAGAGAAACAATACAAGTTAAGCTGAGAAAATAAAGAATACAATTTGTCCTAATACTGTTGGCAAAAAGAGACATTACTTATTTTACCAATATCCTTTTTTGCCACGAAGTTTTCAAAGTCAGTTAGGTATTAAATAAGATATTTTCATCATTTAACCTTTGACTACACAGACGATACCCCCCCCCCCCCATGAGAAAAAGACTCGAAAGCATTGTTTGAATAGGAGAAAATGCTGTCAACCAACAATTTCTCCTTTATCTTGAATGATTCTACCCTTTCAAATCAAATTTCACACTTTGTGCAACATTTAAATTGTAATTTTTTTTCTTGTGATAGAGATGACCTTGACTGTTTATATGTGGCAGGAACATTGCACGTTTTGTTGTTTTAATGATGTTCTAAGTTGCTTTTAACAGTATTTCAAGTCCTGTTACAAAGACAGTTCTTCTGTATCTTTCCACTCTGTCACAATATCCTTGTCACTGGAGTGCCTTGCCGAACCCTTTCCCAATCAATCCCAGGCTTTTACGATACTGGGAAAGAAGGCTTGAGAAAATACTGTTTCTACAATGTTTTCTACTCTTTCATAGGCAAAAGTCGCCATTTGCATTACATTTGTTGTCTACAAAGGCTTTCAATTTGGTGTAGTCCAAAATTTTGTCATTTTGGAAAGGGTTAAGGACACTCCAGTTTGAGTAGAGCATCCAGCAGGGAATAAACCAGGATTTATTGATTAAAATTCATAACAGAACCTCACCAGAAATATTTGCTGAGATAAACTCTTTACCAATGGACAAAATGTCAAATTGAAAGCATTTGCAGACAACAAAATAAATTTGTATCAAAAATGGAAATTTTATTTGGACAGGGTAGAAAACATTGTTGGAAAGGAGAAAATGCTGGTAACCATTTCCTACAATGTTTCAAAGGCTTTCTTTTTCAGGGTCGTAAATAAAGGGATTGTGTGGTGATGAGTTAATACAATGTAAATATACTTTATTTGTATAAAAGGGTCTTCATCAGATGAGAAAATTCCTGAAATCTGTTGGTCGTTATGGTAACACAGCATTTTTATGGTCCCTGTATGGAAGTGGAGAGTTACCTCAAAGCTTTTGCAGGTTGGAGCTGACAGGAAATTATATGGAAACAAATTGATGTCTCTCTCTCACTTTCTCTAGCTCTCTCTCTCTCTTTCTTTGTTTCTCTGTGATTAGATTTATTTCTGAACTCATTACATTAAAGTTGTATCAGACATCTTTGAAAATATCCATATGAAATGGAGATGATCAAAACTGAATTAAGGATTTAAACCTTATCATGATTTCCTGTACACATTCTGGCAATGCAGAAAATCCGTTGTTTTAACCCTTTACCAAACAGTCCCTGGTTTTAACGACCCAGAGAAAGAAGCCTATTGACAACATTGTGGGAAAAGGAGAAAATTCTGGTGACAGGCATTTTCTCCTTTTCCCACAATGTTTTCTACTCTTCCAAAGTCATGTTTAAATTTTTTGGGTCACGTTCATTTTGTTGTCTGCAAATGCTTTCAGTTTGGATAAGTCTAAAATTTTGTCGTTTGGTAAACAGTTAAACCATTTAGATTACTTTTACATGCATTTCTTTTTAACTTTTTATCCTAGCTACAAAATACAAAATTTGATCACATTTAACACCATTGAGTGTTTTATACTTTTTCTGTAAAGGCATTAAGTTGAAAAAGAGAAGATGAACGTGTTTAACCCTTTACCACACCATCCCGACTTTTAACGGCCCTGAGAAAGAAGCCTCTTGAAAACATTGTAGGAAAAGGAGAAAATGCTGGTAACCAGCATTTTCTCCTTTTCCTTCAATGTTTTTTACTTTACCCTTCCCAATACAAATTTCAAATCTGCAGTCACTTTCATTTTGTCATCTGTGAATGCTTTTAATTTGGATCAGTCTAAAATTTGTTGTTTTGTAATGATTTAAAACAAAAATTGCTGCATGATCTAAAAATAAATCCTATTGTTTTTCATTGATTGCAGAATGTGTGCTGTGTTTGGTGGTCTCTACTGCCTAAGAATGTCAGCATCCTCTATCATAGTGAACAAAGACAATAGGTAAGAATAATCTATATCGAATGCAGTTCTTTTAAAATATCTTCGACAAAAACTTCCAGGAAAGGTACAGATCAAGAAATAGGCTGCACCACAAACCATGTATTGCATGTAGGCACAAACAATTGAACCTGTTTCCATTGAAGCCTTTTCATGAAATACATTTAACCCATTACCACACAATCCCTACTTTTGATGCCTCTGAGAAAGAAGCCTTTTGAAAACACTGTGGGAAAAGGAGAAAATGCTGGTAACCAGCATTTTCTCCTTTTCCCACAGTGTTTTTTACCCTTCCCAGAACAAATATCAATTTTTCAGTCACCTTTATTTTGTTGTCTGCAAATGCGTTCAATTTGGACCAGTCTAAAATTTTCACGTGTGGTAAAGAGTTAATTATTTACCATATGATAAAATATTAGACTTGATCAAATTAAAATTATTTGCAGACAACACATCAGATGTCATGTAACCTGTTGGATTTGTTTATGATAGGTTAGAAAACATTGTGGAAAAAGGAGAAATAGGACATGATGATTACCAGCATATTTTGCTTTTCCCAGGATGTTTTTCAAAAGGCTCCTTCCTCAGAGTCAGGATTGTGTGGTAATATCCCTGTATAAAACAGTTAATACTAATGTATGCTATGGAGATTTTGATGTGTTTGAAAGGAACTGTAGATATTATAACCTGTCTAATTGGTCATCATTTTTCCTTTTCTTCAAAGATGTACAGGTATTATTACAACAGAAGGACAGAGGATTAGTTGCAAGTATGTGTATTTCAATACATTTTCCTTTTTACTAACTGTAGTGTGGATTATGAAATTTCATTTGTAATCCATTTAGTTTAAATGAAGAAGTGTGATACATGGGTTAATTTTTTGAGTTCCAGCATGAACAAAGTGAGTTTCAGGGTCTGATGATAAAATTTTAGACTTGTCCAAATTGAAAGCATTTGTTAACAGCAAAATAAACATGAATCAAAAATTCAAACCTGACTCTTTTCATTGAAGAGTGGAAAACATTGTGAGAAAAAGAGAAGTTAATTAATTATAGTTTCAAAAGTTCATTTTGTTCCAAAGTATCCATTTAGATAGTTTTTGCAGATGCATTAACTCCCTTTTCATTAATTATAGTTTCAAAAGTTCATTTTGTTCCAAAGTATCCATTTAGATAGTTTTTGCAGATGCATTAACTCCCTTTTCACAGAGCATGGTTCATATGTTTATAACTCAGAGGAGGATGTTTTTTTATGTTTATAACTCAGAGGAGGATGTTTTTTTTTAAAACAATAAGGGAAAGGAGAAACTGCTGTCAACTAGCATTTATTCCTTTTAAAAGCCAAAAGGGTAGTATTTTATGACCCAGTTCATCCATCCATTTGCAAATTTTTGTGTGAAATTCTTGCTAAAGTTTCTATTGGAATAAGTTCAAACTTACCATATTGAATCTCTATAAATTGAAGTTGTGCATGTGACTCTTAAGCCTTTACCAAACGACAAAATTTTAGATTGGTCCAAATTGAAAACACATGCAGACGACAGAATAAACTAAAAAATTGAAAGAAATTTGTTTCTAGCACTAGCAGGGGAGAAAACATTGTGGGAAAAGGAGAAAATGCTGGTTTACCAGCATCTTCTCTTTTTCCCACAATGTTTTCAAAAGGCTTCTATCTCAGGGTCTTAAAAACGACAAGCCCCTTCGCTTGTATATGCATTGCTGTGCCATGCCCTGGTTTCATGTTATGTATCCTTTCAAAGATATATAAGATCTGACATGAGTTGGCTTTTGAGATAAAATTTATTAAACAAGTCTAGAGAAAATGTTATTAAGCGAGCCTTTGGCGAGCTTAATAACATTTTTTCTTGACAAGTTTAATAGAATTTCATCTTAAATGCCACCGAATGTCAGATTCTTTTTATGACATAACTCTATTTTACAAATGATAGATCAGAAGATGCAAAAACATCTATAGATGCACCCACAGTTAAATACATTTATTTCTATGAAAAACATTAAAAAATGATGTCAAAAATGATGTCACAAAAATTGTGATATTACAGGTATATATGATAAGGAAATTCGTAATGGGTATATTACACTGAAAACAAGACAGGTTATGTGATAAAAATCCCTTCATTTGAGTCACAGTTTATTTATTGTCTGCCAATTCTTAGAATAAACAGAAAAGTTTAAATTTTGTCATCAGGCAAAGAATTGGAATTAGATGTATACCAACACATTTCTGAGATATTTGACCTGTAAGCTTTAATCTTTTGAATGCACAAGAACAATGATACTTATTGTTTGTCTTTCAGATGGCTAATTATGGAGAATAGCTATACACCAGCAAATTTTATTGTGAATGAAAGTAAAAGGTAATGATATGGACTTAATTGTCTGATTTTGTAACTTACTGTTGTTGCTATAGTGTGGTGAGAGTGCTTTTATTTTATGTTTACCTGATCCCATATTTTTTCTTACCCTAGGGATAAAGGCTTACAAAAACCAGGGATTGTTTAATAAAGGGTTAAATAGATGTACCTTTCTTTTGTGTTTCTTCTGCCAGGTAGAGGATTGTCTAAAATGAATTCTCTTGTAATAAGTGAATCTTTTGTAACAAAACTATCTACTAATACAAAAGTGTTTTCATTGACACATTAAAGCTACTGGAGATATAAAGATGAAAGGTAAAAAGACGTTTGTTACATTTAGGAGATTTTTTGTTGAGGTTGTTTCAGTGGGTCAGTCTTTTTTCACCCAACTAGTATGACTAATGATTAAATCAGCAAGTAGATAATGCTGTTTGTGAAGCAAGACTGCTCAGAGATTTACTATAAAGGACAATAACAACAACAAAGTCTTTAACAGCTTTGTTGCTAAGAAAATAAAACAGAAATTATCAGTTAGATGTATAGACCCAAAACAGGATACATGTATTATGTTATGATATTTCACTGGAAATTATGCTGTGTAGATCTAAGACTTATGAGCAGCCTGATCTTAATCTGTTTTGTGCAGCCTGGTTGTGATCTATGTTTTGCTACAAAAACAAATGTTGATGTGCTTGAAGCTCTAATGTTTAAAGTAATTGAAAAGTGTTTTTATTTCAGCATATTGTCCAGGGCCATTGTAATGACAGACAAACCATTACTCCCCACAGATCAACAAGAGGTAGGGTATAGATTGTAAATGAGTCATGCTCTGGCAAAAGAGGGCTTATTATTATACTGCAAAGAAATTTCTCGTGATCTGATTGGTAAACATGCCGGGAACATATATCATGTTCCCTGGCGAAAACCAGGTAAAACCAGTTTCCCTTTTGAGTGCCACGTAAACATCACTACATGTGCAACACAACATCCAAAATGGCGGCTTCAATCGATCACCAGACTGCACATTTATGCACCAAACTGCATGTTTTAGTGATGTCAGTTTCCAGTGACGTCAGTTTTCATTGAATTTGGGCACACAGAAGGGAATTTTTATTTCGTCAGCATACTCGATTCATGAAATTATAAAACAGGAAAATTTTGCTTAACATGCTTTGAAAAGGTAAAACTTTGCAGTATAGTAAATTTGTTGTATATTCAGGTGGCAGGGGACTTGAAAACTTGTTCACAGCTGTGGTTAATCATGTCGGCACCTCGCCTTCGGCTCGGGGCTACATGATTATCCACAGCCGTGAACAAGTTTCCAAATCCCCTGCCACTTGACCGTACGACTAATAATGTATCTCAATGAAACATTATAACAGTCCTAGTCACCACACAATTATGGATCTGTAAGAGCCACTTTTTTAACCATTTACTCCATAGATACTCATTTCTACTATTGCTCGTAGGAGCCTTTGGAAAACATTGTGGCAAAAGGTGAAATTGCTCGTGAAGAGCAATTTCACCTTTTGCCACAATGTTTTCGATGCGATCAAAAGGTGTCATATATATACACATAAGAAACAGCTTCATCCTTGCTGTTATTTAGGGTCAATTAGAGATACCCTAGAAATGCCTTATGGGGTAAAGGGTTAAAAAATCCACTAAATCATGAGGTAGACTAGTCCTTTGATAGACAAAAAAAAAAACTGACCAATAGTGAAAAGTTTAGACCAAGTTCATCCTGGGTAAGCTGTTCAGGGTGGTGCGAGTCCAAACTTTCTGCAGATGCATTTAGCCCTTTTTTCACAGACCATTGCATATGTTTTGGTCGTAAGATTTTGTCGGCTTTACACCGAAATTATGTGATTGCATACAAGTGATATTTCCCACTGTTAAAAGCAAAGAATTACTATTTTCATGAAATAAGTGAGCATTGTTTGATGAAAAGGGGGTTTAATGCACCTATGAAAAGTGTAGACTCATGTCGGTCATGCAGTCTGAGCAGAATGTGATCTTTGTTCTATACAAAATATCTGCATGTCTGATTCTACCTCACAAATTTAATCCAGTTTGTTGTTAACTCATTACCAAATGACAAAATTTTAGGCTTGTCCAAATCAAAAGCATTTGCAGACGATAAAATTAAAGTGACAGAAAAATTGAAATTTGTTTTGTGAAGGGTAGAAAACATTGTGGGAAAAGGAGAAAATGCTGGTCTTGCTGGTTACCAGCATTTTCTCCTTTTCTCACAATGTTTTCTAAAAGTTTCTTTCTCTGGGGCATCAAAAATAGGGATTGTGTGGTAATGGATTAAATAAGATGGATTTTATGAATCCAGAAGTATGCGATGACTTGTTTAGTGTGATGTATCAAAGAGATGCATGAAATCTTGCAGTTTTGATAACGATGTTTGACCCAAAAAGAATAGAAATGTTGTGGTAAAAGGAGAAAATACTGGTAACCAGCATTTTCTCCTTTTCCCATAATTTTAACAAAAGGTCTCAGGGGGGTAATTAGAACACATGATTATTTATTAAAGTGTTACATGTTCCAAAAGGGTTCCACCAATAGCAACTTTATTAGAAAAACTTAAGTTAGGCATTTAGTCTTAACCTTTTTCTAAACAACAAAACTTTGGAATGGACCAGAAAAACAAATATCAGAAAAACATAAACCTTTACCATACAACAAAATTTTAGCCCTGTCCAATTTGGAAGCATTTGCAAATGACAATTTCAGTTTGGCTCAAATGGTGCAATTGTTTATTGATGGGGTAGAAAACATTGTGGGAAAAGGAGAAAATGCTGGTTACCAGCATTTTCTCCTTTTCCCACAATGTTTTCAAATGGCTTCTTTCCAAGGGTCATCAAAAGCCATCATTGTCTCAGGGAAAGAGTTAAGGTAGGCACTTGGTTTTAACCCTTCTTTTTCTACACAAAAAAACTTTGGACTTGATTGAGGTGAAAGCATTTGCAGGTGACAGATCAAATAGGGCCCAAATGGTAAATTCTGTCTTAAATAGGGTAGAAATCATGGTTGGAAAAGGAAAAAATGCTGATTACCAGCATTTTCGCCCTTTCCTACAAAGTTTTCAAAGGCTTTGATTAGAGGGACTGGGATGTAAAGAGTTAAAACTAATTCCACGTACTTCAGACGGCTGCCTAATTTGTACACCATTTTTTTCTGTCATATTTCTACTCAAAAATTTTTATCTACAGATATCTCTTATGTGTCTACCTTGTCCAGATGATGGTAATAGACCGGTAATGATACTAGAGTTACCTCCCTCTAGTCTTGCTTGCCCAAGGGGTACATGTAAGTGTTTAAGTTCAATCTGTAGAGAAAAATCTGATTAGGACTTTTAATCTATCATTATACCCCCGCAAAACTGGGGTTTACTGGAATCAGCCTGTCTGTCCATCATTGTTTCTGTTTTGTACAAAATACTAGTAAATTTGTACACAAACCCCTCCTACAGTTTTCCTTCATTGTATTGAAACCTAGCACATATATTGATCATATTTTGAAGATTTGCAAGAGTGTCAATTCTTCCGGGTTGAGGAATTATCTCTCCTTGACACTTTTTGCTGTCATAGCGCTGGCAGGGCTATTAAGTCACATTCAGTGACAGCAATAGTTGAGTCTGTTACAAGCAATCGTTGCTTTCTCCATAATCTTTTCTAACAGTTTTATATAATTGTTTTCATCAGTGATGCTAGCTACCCTGTGTGATAAGAGGTCAAAGTTTAAATTTCGAATGATTGAACTAAGAAATAATCTTCTTTCTGTCATGGTATATCATTCAATAAACCACAGTTGTGAGTTATGCGGCGCAATAAATAATCCATGAGGGTGGTAGCCCGAGTGGGTTATTCATTGTACCTCATAACTCACAACGTGGTTTATTGAACGATAAACTAGACAGAAAGAAGATTATTTCTGTTCTAACATGGCCAATTCTTAGTAAAATGAAAACAAGTTCAAACTTAGTTTAAAAACGCAGATGAAGATTATGTTGCATTGAATAACTCAATCATTGAATGACGTCACTCGATATAGGATGATCTACATGGATTGTCACAGATTTTACCACGTTTTCCTTACACTGTGTTTATAGAGCCAAAGTCGCGCGCCATGCTAGAATTTGTAATTTTGGATGATTGTGTCATTTCATATTAATATTTTGTTTTAGACATTTTCCATCTCACTCGAAAGGGATGTGTTGGTGCAACGCCTGAAGATGATTTGAGATATGCTATTGATAAACTGTTTAGAACTGGTAAGTACAGAAACAGTTAGAACTTTTAGTACAGATGACTTAACTCTTTACCAAACGACAAAATTTCAGGCTTGTCCAAATTGACAGCATTTGCAGACGTCAAGATAAATGTTAATCAAAAGTTGAAACTTGACTTTAGAAGGGTAGAAAACCTTGTGGGAAAAGGAGAAAATGCTGGTAACCAGCATTTTCTCCTTTTCCCACAATGTTTTCGGAAGGCTTCTTCCTCTGGGTCGTAAAAACCAGAGATTGTTTGGTAAACGGTTAACTCTTCACCAGACGGCAACTATTTAAGATTTGTCAAACTGGGAACATTTGTTGTGGAAATTCCAAATGTAGTTGAAAAATAGGATTTGGCGTAAAAAGTAAGGAAAATATTGTGGAAAAAGAAAAAAAAAATGTTAGTCACCAACAATTTCTCCTTTTCTTCACAAAGTTTTTAAGAGCCATCACCCCCACTGTCATTTAAGTAGGGGATTGGTTAGTAAAGAGCTACTGTCCCTGCCAGATGCATATTTATAGAAGACAAAAATTTCAGACAACATTTCAAATGTTACACAAATAATGATTTTGTCTTGGAAAGGGTAAAAAACATGTTGGGGAAAGGAGAAAATGCTGGTTACTATTATTTCCTCCTTATCCAACAATGTTTTCAAAAATCTCTTTTCTTTGTGTTGTTTAAATTCAGGATTCTGACATAAAGGGTTAAACAAACACACATTTTGGACATTAATTCCTTTACCACACCACAAAATCTTAAGACTTGTCTAAATGGAAAGCATTTCATGAGACAAATGAAATGTGATCCAGAAAGTTAAATTTCTCTGTGCTTTGCTTTGCTTTTTTTCCACAATGCTTTGCTTTGCTTTTTTTGTAAGGCCCTCTTCTATTGAATTGTTAAAAAACTCAGATGGATAAGGGTAAATTCCAAAGACTACTGACTGACAGGTGTATGTATTTCTAGTATGCTAAGTGTCAAAGATGTTGTCAATGCATAGATTCTGTTTAAAAATATGCATTTTGTAACCTTTCATCATACAATACTGACTTTTAATGACCCTTGGAAAAGAAGCCTTTTGAAAAAAATCTTGGAAAAGGCCAAATGCTGGTAACCAACATTTTCTCTTTTTTAGACAATATTTTCCACCATTACCAAAAAAGAAATTGCAAAATTTGAGTCACAATAAAATTGACATGTATAAATGCTTTCAATTTGGACAAGGCTAAAATTCTGTCATCTGGTAAAGAGTTAACCTGCATAATAAATGAGGTTTTCCAGCTGATAGTAATTATTCAAATGTTGCTATATAAAAGATAGTTGTTGAGAGAAAAATATCACTTTATTGGACAGTTTAGATCCAAGATCAGACTGCACATTGTGAGCAGTCTAAGCTTGATCTACACAGTCAGCAAAATACCTTAGGAGTTGCATGCAAAAGCCCAACACTTAATGCAATAACAATAAAAAAAGCAAAGGAGTTTGTGAGACAAAATGCTTAAACAATCATGTGATCCCAGTCCAATGGATGAGTGGACTGCCAGACTGACTCCAATACACACCAGAAAACATTTGTGATAGCTATTGCAGGTGTAATGCAGAGAAATTACCCCCATTAAAAAATGACCCGGGTCATTATTCTACGTAGAGAAATGACCCATTGGTCTTTATGTAATGGGGGTCATTTCTCTGCATTACACAGGAACAAGTGTGATTGACTCTGTCACTTCAAAATGTCATCAAATGCATGGTATTCTTATTAACTTACCAGTACACTTTTTTGAGGGTTCATATGAATTAGCCTGTCAGTCTGGTGTCTCATGACAAGTAATTTCTCCTTTCATGGCATTGTTTTCAAAGGTAATCTACAGGGAGAGAAAATGGAAGAAGTCTGCAGGTTGCCATATCTAACATACCATGAAATCAATTCTTTTGTTTTTTGCAAACTAGAAGTGGACTCCAATGAAGACAGTGACCAACCCAGTGATAAACCAACAATACTGTGGTCACTTTACTTTTCACAATGTGATGTGTCAACTGTCCATCCCACTGAGCATGTACCTGTAAATGTGATACTCACCTCAGGACCAGGCTCTGAAATCGACATTGACAGACCTGTGAAAGAGGTAAGAATTATGCTGCATTTGAGCCATGCTGTATGAAAAAGGGGCTTAATGCATCTGCAAAGAGTATAGACCCATATCGGCCTAGGCAGTCTGCGTAGGCTCATGTGGGCGGATACTTTTTGCTGTGTGTAAATTTTGTGCAACTCCAATGACCTCTCTACCTCAGGAATCGGCCAGATGTTAGACAAACTAGATTTTTTTTTATCCTTATCAAACAACAAAATTTTAGGATTGTTCAAATCGAAAGCATTTGCAGAGGACGAAATAAAAGTGACTGAAAAATTGAAATTTGTCTTGTGAAGGCTAGAAAACATTGTGGGAAAAGGAGAAAATGCTGGTTACCAGCATTTTCTCCTTTTCCCACAATGTTTTCAAAAAGTTTCTTTCTCAGGGGCGTCAAAAGTAGGGATTGTGTGTTATGGGTTAATTATATGACTTGATTTGTATAATGCATTTCCAGAGATGCAGTAAGCCCCCCTTTTGCCAGGATATGGCCCATTTATATGTGGCTAGACTAGTTTGATAGACACTTGATATTTGCCTCGTCTGGCATACCAAGGGTATTAATGTTTACTTCTTAACAGGACAGCAAAATTAATGTTTTATCTCTGTTCAAAAGATTTGCAGAATTTGCCAATGAATTATGGGCTAAAGTAATGGATATTTTCCTAATAATGGGTAAGAAATATTATGGGACAAGGAGAAATTCGTGGTAACCAGTTCTTTCTCCTTTTGCAACCATTTCTTTGATAGTTGTCTTCCCGTGGCTCTTTTATGCTTTTGAAATATCACTTACTGGCATGAGTCGAGGTTTAGTTAATTTTTTTTGCAGAAAATACCACTCTGTAAATCATAGTATCATGGCCCATATAGTTATTGATGTATCAACTGTTTAACTTATCAAGTGATCAGTCAATTGATTGTGAAGATTTCTCATTACAAATTATACATAGACACTGTTACAGTCCATGTAAATGTCTCCATTGTTACATGGGTCATCTTATGGAAGTCTGTAACTTATTACCAAAAAAACAATATTTTAGGCTTGTCCAAATCAAAAGCATTTGCAGACAACAAAATAAAAGTGACCAAAAAAAAAATTGAAATTTATTTTGTGAAGGGTAGAAAACATTGTGGGAAAAGGAGAAAATGCTGGTTACCAGCATTTTCTCCTTTTCCCACAATATTTTCTAAAGGATTCTTTCTCAGGGTTGTCAAAAAAAGAGATTGTGTAGTAATAGGTTAACAGATACAGAGTGTAAGCGTGTTTGTTAGAACGACCGAAATATTTAAATCTAAATGTCTGATGCCTAAGCCTCACATCGGCATTTAGTCTTCTAGTCAGGCAATATTTGTCAGATAGAGCCACTGTTAGCCCTTCTCTACTCAATCCGGAGATTAAGAGACCTTGAAAATGAAGGCTTATAGATACATAGTGGGAAAAGAAGAAAAATGCTGGATACCAGCATGTTTTCCAAGTCTTTTGATAACATATCACCAACTGAGCCATGTTTGTCATCTGAAAATATTTTTATGTTGGACTTTTCCAAGACTTTGTCATTAGTTAGAGTTAGATGATTATCCCTTTCCCAAACAAGCCCTGGTTTTTACATGTCTGCAGTAAAAGTCTTTTGAAAACACAGTGGGAAAAGGAGAAATTGCTCGTAACGAGCAATTTCTCCTTTTCCCACAGTGTTTTTTACCCTTTTAGAGAACTTTCTGGCATTTTCTCCAAATCTAAAATTGTCGTCTGTAAACTCTTTTGGTTTGGAGTCCAAAAGTTGTCATTTGGGAAAGGGTTAAATCTAGAAATATTTTTACAGGCAATGGATGTATTTAAAAAAATTCTGCCTGATGAAGAATTTCTCCCAAAAGCTCCAAACCCTGAAGACATCATTTATGTAGATGATGCTGAAGCACAAGTGGCTGAAGACAGTAGCCAATCAGAATTCAAGGAAACAGAGGATGTCCAATCAGATACCGTTGACAAATCAGCCAATGGAAAGGAAGCTGAAGTGTTAGCAAAAGTATCTACAGATAATGCAGAAACAAGTTTAAAAGAAACTGACTCTACAACCAAAACTGTGGATGATAAAGAGTGTGCTGAAATGTGAATAGGCATTATTTTCAGTTGTGTTTTTATCATTGTTTTTGATGTAACATTTTATTTGTGCTGCCTTTGTGCTTACAGGTTGAACTGGATTTCATGCATTTCTTTGCCTTCTGTCTTCCAGACCTCTGGCAGTTCACTTACAAGGGTAGATATAAGGTACAAAAGCAAAAGGCTATTGATTTTTGATATTGTTACTTTTTTTTAAGTGTTATAAAAAATTTTGTAATACACATATTTATTACATAACTCTCCTTGTTTTAATACAGCCATTATGAATTTTCTTGTCTCGTGTGAGATAAGAAAACAGTGCTGTATTTGAAATTATACGCTTCATTTCTAAAACGATGCTGACCTCAGTTTCTGAAGGACATAAGCGGTCAAAGTTCTTATCATGATAAAATTGTTAATTTAATCACTGTTAGACTCTAACAAAAATCAACATTATGCAAGTTTCCTCGGAACTATTTCCGTTCGTAATGTATGTGTCAAAGTAAGCGCATAGGCTTCATGTAAATTTCACTACACATGATACATGTATGCCTCTGGTTTAACACATTTTGGATTATAATTCTTGTTATACAGTGATGTGATAAAAAGAATCTGATACTCGTTGGTTTTTGAGGTTAAAAATTTATTAAACTCGTCCACACAAAATGTTATTAAGCTTGCCCTAACCATTTCCCAAACGACAAACTTTTGGACTAGACCAAATTGAAAGCATTTACAGACAACAATTCAACTCTTGCTGAAAAGATGATTTCTGTCTATGATAGGGTAGAAAACATTGTGTGAAAAGGAGAAAATAGTGGTTACCAGCATTTTCTCTTTTTCCCACAATGTTTTCAAAAGGCTACAATTCTAGACCAGTAAAAACCAGGGATTGTTTGGGAAAGGGTTAATAACATTTTTGTAGAATCGTTAGATAAATTTTTATCTCAAAAACCAACTCATGTCAGATCCTATATTTCAGAAATAGTATTATAAATACTATGGATTTGTATTGTCAGTGTCTCTGGTGGTATCTGTCAGTAACCATACAGGGTCAGTAATCATCAACCAGTCTGAAAAAAATTCTTGGTTGTATTATTCATTAATCCTTTTCCAAACGACAAAATTTTAGACTGGTCCAAACTGAAAGCGCTTGCAGACGAAAAAATAAAAGCAACTCAAAAATTGAAATTTGCATCAAGCAGGGTAGAAAACATTGTGGGAAAAGGAGAAAATGCTGGTTACCAGCATTTTCTCCTTTTCCCACAATGTTTTGAAAAATCTTCTATCGCCGGGTCGTAAAAACCAGGGATTATTTGGGAAAGGGTTAAAATGAAAAGGAAAAAGCACAACTTGGGTACTTTATCCATTTGTTTCAATTGTTCATATTCTCTAAAATTTAGATATGATCAGTTTGAAAATTGATGTATGTTATTATGATTCATATGTAAATGTTGTCTTGTGCAATAGTATTTTATATTTGATTTTTTCTGTTGATTTGCAAAATTTCCAGAAAAGAAAATGGAATATCAAATATACCTTTTTTTTTTTTAAACACACTTGTTATATGTTCCCCATATATGGCCTGCAACATGCAAAAAGAGGCATTCAGACATTTGTGTGAAGTGTTTTCTTGGTCTGCGCAGGCTGATCTTTAATGACAATTACCGCTTTTATGTAATTTTACTGTTTTGAGCAGGTCTACTGAAGAACAAAATCACAACTCAATTTAATTGGGTGTTCTCAGAAACACTTCGTTCATATTCACATACTAGTTAACCCTTTACCTCACAATGACAACTTTTAACACCCTGGAGGAAGAAGCCTTTTGAAAACATTGTGGGAAAAGGAGAAAATGCTAGTTACTAGCATTTTCTTCTTTTCCCACAATGTTTACTAGTTACTAGCATTTTCTTCTTTTCAAACAAAGTTTTCTTCCCAATTAACGCAAAATTGAATCATTTGAGCTACTTTGAAATTGTCATCTGCAAATGCTTTCAAATTGGATAGGTCTAGAATTTTACTTTGTGGTAATGGGTTAATATGTAGTCATAGGGCAGAGTTAAATGTTTGACTTTTGGTAGTACAGCAAGCCTGCATGAAGAGTAATTATAAGGCACTCTGCCAGTGATGAATAGAAAGTACTCCCTTGGTTGGTAATGGTAGTGATATTTGTTTCCTTTCTAAAAGTACATAATTCACATGCAGGTGCATGGTGGTTTGACGTGGCTCAGTGGTAAAGTTTTGGGTTCAAGCCTCACTGGAACCACTGGCATTTTTGTGACAGTATCCCCATGCAAGACTTTTTACAGCCTTCACAAAGTACTCTAGCTTTCTGCTGAAGCCTGAGGCATACATGAATATTTGACCTGTCACTATGACATGGCTTAAAGGAATGTTGAAAGTGGCACAAAACACCAACCAATAATTCAAGCATAGTGGTTGACATATGGTACGTACATGGAAGTTGTAGATACTTAGTCTCCGTGGTGTAGTAAGTCTGCAAAGAGAGTATAATGACAGCCAATTTATGATGGACAGGGATACAAATGTTCTCTCGAACACAATTACATGTACCATCACTGATTTCTACAGCCACTTTAACTCTCCACAAGGGCCATTTACCCATGAAGCAAGATAATTCACTGTTCTCCAGCCATTGGCCTTGACCTGTAGCAACCTCCTTTGGACAATTCTTTCAATTATCAGCAGACCTCTTTCAGAAGTATTGTGGCAAACAGAAAATCTGCATTCACCCATTACCACACAACCCCTTCTTTTGACGACCCCAAGAAAGAAAACTTTAGAAAACAATGTGGGAAAAGGAGAAAATGCTGGTAACCAGCATTTTCTCCTTTTTCCCACAATGTTTTCTACCCTTCACAAAACAAATTTCAAAATTTCAGTCACTTATTTTGTCATCTGCAAATGCTTTCGATTTGGACAACCGTAAAATATTGTCATTTGGTGATGAGTTAAAGGTGATATATCCATTTTACACAATGTTTTCACATGTTAATACAATCATGTACAACAGTCTCTTTCGATGGATTAAGTTCCTTAACCCTCGACCTGATATGCCAATTTCAGGCTCTTCCATTTCAGCAGCAAATAAAAATATGATGTAAAAAATATGGACAAATGAGGATACAAATACATGTATATGATTGAGTGAAAAACATTGTGGGAAAAGGAGAAATTGCTCGTTACGAGCAATTTCTCCTTTTCCCACAATGTTTTCAAAAGCTGTCTGTTGTTGATACATCAAAATGAGTATCTACGGAGTAAAGGGTTAATTTTGATTATTCATCTAGAAAATTTGTTGCAGTAAGTACTTATTGCACTATGATTTGTGAAAAAGAGGTTAAATGCATCTGCAAAAAAAAAACTGTGGTCAAAAAGTTTTGCTATTGTTAAATTAGCTTTTTGTTCAAGGACCAGTCTACCTCAGATTGCTACACAAAATGGATTTTATGGAACTGTAATAACATGTATGTGATGACTTGCTCAGTGTAATACATTACAGGTATGTGTTTAACCCTTTACCTGATATGCCAGTTTGAGGCTCTGCCATTTCAGCAGCAAATAAAGATATGATGTCAAAAATATGGATAAATGAGGATACAAATATCTGATTGAGTGGTAAACATTGTGGGATAAGGAGAAATTGCTCGTTACGAGCAATTTCTCCTTTTCCCACAATGTTTTCAAAAGCTGTCTGTTGCTGATACGTCAAAATGAGTATCTATGGAGTAAAAGAGTTAACCCCCTTTTGCAAGCATGTAACTCAAATTAATGTTACCCAAATTTAGCTCAATATTCACATTTAACCCTTTACCACACAATGACAACTTTCAATGACCATGGAAGAAGCCTTTTGAAAACATTGAGGGAAAACCAGAGAATGCTGGAAACCAGCATTTTCTCCTTTTCCCACAAAGTTTTCTACCCTATCAAAGAAATTTTTTATCATTTGGGCTACAATGAAATCACCGTCTGCTAATGCATTCAATTTGGATATGTCTGAAAATTTGCCATGTGGTAAATTTCCTCAGAAGTTCAGGCTTGATTCATCTAGTACTTATTGCATTGGTTTGTCCTTTGGCAAGACACTTCACAGTCGCAGTCTTGCTCAGGTGCATCATGGGAACATACATAAATGAGAATCTGCCAATATGAAACTAAAATACTATTTTCTGCAACCCTCAAAATGCCAAATAAATCCAATGGAAATTTCTTTCTAGCAATAAAACCCAAATAAGTTTCGCTGGGTGAAATGCGAAACTATTCCATCTGCATTTTTAAAAATTTTAAAGGTGAGGGAAAAAACTTAGCATTTCTCTGGTAGATCGTCTTTCTTAGATTTTCGTTGATTTCGTGGGTATGCAAGTCCACGAATTCAAGTTCCCGACGAAAGATAGGTCCTTTGCCATCTTCAACTAAGTTGGGTTCGGCTTCATTGATCAATAACGAACGTGACGACGCCAACGTTAAACTGTACACACTATCGAACAGAAAGTTATTTACACCTTGGATTATTTGTTCCTATAAAGATTTCGTTGAGACTTAACAATTACCGAGTAAAAATAGTGATTTTTTCATTGCCTCAACTTCATTTCCTTTCCTGTTATCCCGGCGATGACGGCATAAACACTGTTGAAAAATCACCTACACGCATTTCTTAGTGGTAGAAAATGGGAAACATGAAAACAACAACACTATTAGGAAGTACTATTTTTTTTTTGTAATTCAGAACAAGTTGCCATTGACAAATATGACTGTAAAAATCAACACACAATCTTTCATAGCACATCCATTAACAAAAGTTTGTTCATAGGTTTAATGAAACAACCAAAAAGAATGTAGTCCTCTTAAAATCTACAACAATCATTCAGAGCTTTCAGTTGGCAGCTTTTGATGACTGCTATAGAAATATATCCTCTAAATACAGGTGTTTTCTTCGAGAGTAGGGAAAAAATTAGGGAAAAAGGAAAAAAGCTGGTTACCACCATTTATTCCTTTTACCTCATTGCTTCTTAAAGCCTTCTTAGGGATATTAACACTAAGAGACCACTGTTTGGAAGAGGTTTAGTCCATGACCACACAATCCCGACTTTTGACAAACCTGGGAAAGAAGCCTTTTGAAAACATTGAGGGAAAAGGAGAAAATGCTGGTAACCAGCATTTTCTCCTTTTCCCACAATGTTTTCTACCCTGCCAAAATCAAAATTCAGTTTTTGATTCATACTCATTTTGTCATCTGCAAATGCTTTCAATTTGGAACAGTACAACATTTGGTAAAGAAATAAGACCATTTTAGTAATAATAACAACTCACAACTTGAATAATTAGAAATTGTGGGGTAAAGATTAGACTTATCACAGTCTTAACAAAATTAACCCTTTCCCAAACGACAAACTTTTGGACAAGACCAAATTGAAAGCATTTGCAGACGACAATTCAACTCTTGCTGAAAAGATGACTTCTGTCTATGATAGGGTAGAAAACAATGTGGGAAAAGGAGAAAATGCTGGTTACCAGCATTTTCTCCTTTTCCCACAATGTTTTCAAAAGGCTAGTATTCCAGACCCGTAAAAACCAGGGATTGTTTGGGAAAGGGTTAAATACCAGCAAAAGAACCTTTATGGACATTTAGATCTTTCCAAGGTGCTCAACACATTTTTAACAGTAACTTAGTAATACCCTAGTGGCCAGCACACAGATCAAAGAATTCCTAGAGTTACTTTGACCAATAGCACTATATCACTTTAACCCTTTCCCAAACAATCCCTGGTTTTTACGGGTCTGGAATAGTAGCCTTTTGAAAACATCGTGGGAAAAGGAGAAAATGCTGGTAACCAGCATTTTCTCCTTTTCCCACAATGTTTTCTACCCTTCCCATAGAAAATTTTAACTTTTCAGTCACATTTATTTTGTCGTCTGCAAATTCTCTCAATTTGGACCAGTCCAAAAATTTGTCGTCTGGTAATGGGTTAAAACTGGCTGCTTTCTGAGATAAACTGTATTTGCATTGCGAGTTGGACGATTTTGTTGCCATGACTATCATTCATCCCTGCGACAAGTTTTTTACCAATCCAGTGTCTACACTCACAATGAGAAACACAATCAAATCCACTTAACTCTTTACCAAACAACAAACTTTTAGACTTGTCTAAACTGAAAGCATTATGCAGACGACAAAATAAAAGTGATTGAAAAATTGAAACTTAAGAAAAGTAGAAAACGTGGGAAATGGAGAAAATGCAGCATTTTCTCCTTTTCCCACAATGTTTTCAGAATGTTTCTTCCTCTAGGTCGTAAAAACCAGGGATTGTTTGGTAAAGGGATAAAGACTTGGTTAGAAATAAAAGATTAATTCTTTGCAAGACCAACAAATTTTCCATTTTTACATATAGAATTCACAAAACCCTTTACAAAGCAATCCCAGGTATTCACGACCCTGTGAAAGAGGGCTTTGGAAAATATTGTGGGAAAAGCGGAAAATGCTGGAAACCAGCATTTTCCCCTTTTTCCTTCAATTTTTTCCACCCTTTTAGATACCTAACTCATTCGTACCTGGTAATAACGTGTTATCTGTAAATGTTCTGAATTTAAAAGTGTTTTAAACTTGCAGTTTAGGACAGGGTTAAAGACTACAATTATGGCTTCAAAGCTGTGATCTGTCGCTTAACCCTTTACCACACAATACCGACTTTTAATGACCCTGAGAAATAGGCCCTTAGAAAACATTGTGGGAAAAGGAGAAAATGCTGGTAACCAGCATTTTCTCCAATATGCTGGTAACCAGCATTTTCTCCTTTTCCCACATTGTGTTCTACCCTGATGGAAACAAATTTCAATTTTTGAGTTGTGTTTATTTTGTTGTCTGCAAGAGCTTTCAATTTGGACCAGTCTAAAGTTTTGTCATTAAGTACAGGGTTAAAGATAGAAAATATTCTGGAAAAAAAAGAGGGAAAATGTTTTAAACTGGAAATTGAAGAGTTAATTTGATACTACTGAAAAACAATCAAAGAGCAAAGACCATTTTTATAAGAACAAAAATCAAATGGGAAAAAATGAAGAAAAAAAAAAGAATTATAAATTTGCAGATCAAAGTTCTTTAACAATAATCCTCTACATCTACAAGCAAACCTAATATTCAGTTATATTTAAAAATACCCAATGGCACATCATCAATTAAGCCCCATACCATTTTCATTTTTTCAAATTTTCCTTAACCCATTCACCACATGTTAAAAGTTGGGATTGTGTGGTAAAGAGTTAACACTGCTTTCACTATTATTTCAGTCCTATATCTGAAATAGCGTGTTTTATCATGTATGTCCTTGGTTTCACCAGTTTATGCTCTAGGGTAGGACTCTGACGTCTCTTCCCAAAAGACACAAAATACCCAGCGCTTCCAGTGAGGCTCAAACCTGCGGCTTCTACATTACAAGTCCTACAGTTTTCTAATGAGCCACACGGAACTTATCCATACCCCTCAAAGATGGGATTTAAATTTAAAAAAAGTCAATTTTCAATTGTTGATTCACATTTATTTTGTCGTCGGCACATGCTTTCAATTCGGACAAGTCCAAAAATTTTGTTAGGTAAAGAGTTAACATAACTCTTCTCTAAACAACGGATTTTAAACAGATCAAAATTGAAAGCACTTGCAGACGACAAAATAAAAGTAACTCTGAAATTGAAATTTGCTTCCAGCAGGGTAGAAAACATTGTGGGGAAAAGGAAAGAATGCTGGCTACAAGTCTTATTTCCCAGAGTTCTTAAAACTCAGGACTGTTTGGTAAAGGTTAAATTTCGTCTAATAAACAATTGCATCCATTGACGAGATGTATGGAGATATACCTCCACCCGAGCTATTTCTTCATTTTGTAAAATACAAATTGATTTTATTCCTTTACCAACCAATTCCGAGTTTTCAGAAATGAGAAAAGCCTTTTGAAACCATCGTTGGAAAAGAAGAATATGCTGGTAACCAGCATTTTCTCCTTTTCCAAGAATGTTTTCCACCCTTCCCACAACAAGTTTTAATTTTTGAGTCACATTGTCTGCAAACGCTTTCAGTTAAAAATTTAGAACTAATCCATAATTTTGTTGTTATTCCGAATCATTCACATCTAACAAAATATAGAAACCTGAAAATAAAATACTAAAAATTCAAAGTCAAAAGGCTGATGTGACAACATAAGAAAAAAGATCCATACATTTCTCTTACAAGTTGGTCTACTAGTCACAAATCGTAGCAGTTGAAAAAGTAATAAGAGAGTAATTTGCCAACAATTCATGGCTCAGCACCTGAATGGTTGAGCAAAAACATTCTCTACCAATCACCAGCATTAACCCTTAACCCTTTCCCAAACAATCCCTGATTTTTACGGGTCTGGAATAGTAGCCTTTTGAAAAAATTGTGGGAAAAGGAGAAAATGCTGGTAACCAGCATTTTCTCCTTTTCCCACAATGTTTTCTACCCTATCATAGACGAAATCATCTTTTCAGCAAGAGTTGAATTGCACATGCTTTCAATTTGGTCTAGTCCAAAAGTTTGTCGTTTGGGAAAGGGTTAATTACACAATTGCAACTTTTAGAAATACTGATGGGGGAAATTTTCAAAAGACATGTGGTAAAAGATGAAAAAGCTGATATATATCCAGCATTTTTTACTTCTACAACTCTTTTCTACCTTTTCATATAAAAATCCGCCTGTAATCTGCAAATGCTTTCAATTTCTAAAATCTTTAACCCTTTCCCAAACAAGCCCTGGTTTTTACGTGTCTGCGGTAAAAGTCTTTTGAAAACACTGTGGGAAAAGGAGAAATTGCTCATAACGAGCAATTTCTCCTTTTCCCAGTGTTTTCTACCCTTTTTGAGAACTTTCTGACATTTTCTCCAGATCTAATATTGCAAGACCCTGAGATAGAAGCCTTTTGAAAACATTGTGGGAAGAGGAGAAAATGCTGTAGACAGCATTTTCTCTTTTTCCCACAATGTTTTTTACCCTTCCCAAATCAAATTTCGATTCTTCAGTCACATTTATTTTGTTGTCTGCAAACACTTTCAATATGGACCGGTCAATAAATTTGTTATTTGGTAAAGAGTTAACTTTGTAAAGAGTTGACAACAAAATAAATGTGAATCAAAAATTGAAATTTGATTTGGGAAAAGGCAGAAATCATAGTGTGAAAAGGAGAAAATGCTGGTTACCAGCTTTTTCACCTTTTCCCACAATGTTTTCAAACGCTTCCTTTCTCAGGGTTGTCCAAAGTCGGGATTGTGTGGTAAAGAGTTAATTCCTTTGAAGTTGACAGACATTCATTCTAAGGAAAAGATCCAAGCAACGTCATTAAAATCATTAAAAATCTCTTTTTATCCAGAACATCTCAAGCAATCCCATCAGTTTAGAATAAAGGTCAGACTAGGCAGTTTTTGCAGCAACAATCTTGATCTATATTAGCCACAGAGGAAGCTTAACTCTTTACCACACGAGAAAATTTTAGACTGGTCCAAATTGAAGGAATTTGCAGACGACAAAATAAAGGTGACTAAGAAAATGGAAATTTGTTCTGGGAAGAGTAGAAAACACTGTGGGAAAAAGGAGAAAATGCTGGTTACCAGCATTTTCTCCTTTTCCCATAGTGTTTTCAAACGATTTTTTTCTCAGGGGCGTCAAAAGTAGGGATTGTGTGGTTATGGGTTAAATAAGCGCTAAAATAAGTGGAAAAGCGCTTTTAGGAATAACACTGACTTTTTCTTAATATTGATTTTCACCAATCCAACCTTTCAGTTTTTTTGGTAGTGGCAGCATTTGTATATGATCATATCTGGTATACTGTCGAATTACAAAACGACACATGTACTGCAATGATCTCACTTGTGTAAATCTTGACACTGGCTTTGTTAGTCTGACAGGATAAATTGGTGGACTCGGTGATCCTCTGCGAGAATAACTACATATCCCGGTCTGAGGATCATTCATTGAGTTTTCTATCAAATCAACAATTGAAGGATAACCTTCTGTGTCTGGCTGAGCATCAAATATAAACTTTCCATTACAATGCTCAATTCTAGTATGTAATGTTCGTCCATAAGATCTGAAGCTTAGGCTCAATAAATAACGTTCATCAGAGCTGTCTCGCACAAGAAATGCACCATCAGGCTGTCCATTTAGTTTTCTCTCTGCTTCTCTTCTTGTAATAGGCCCCCAATACCAGCCAAACTTTGACAGTCTAAATAGTTCATGGGTCAAACTCCATGTTTTTGGAGCTTCTTTAATGATGGCACTGTCTGACACTGAAGTGTTACAGTCTCGGTAGTGAACTGCCGGAGTTGAACTTGTAGTAATTCCATTTGTATGACACAACACTGATATTTCAATTCGAGACGATTGAAAATGTGGAGAAACATTACTGATTTTTTTGCATTTTCTGCATTCTGAACTGTTTTCAGCACCATTTCCACCAGAATCACAACAACATTTCACAAAACATTCTGTCTGAAATTTTGATATATCTTTAGAACCACAACTTGATTTTTCCTTTTTACATAAGCTATCTGTCGTATCTCTATTAGACCAAAACCCATCTTCCAACTTTCGTTGTAAGTGCAAGTTCATATCCAAGCTTTCTGTACTATGGGAAGAGTTGGAATTAGAAGGTTTCGAACACAAGTTCAAACGACATTTCCCTGCCTGTTTTGGACGTTTACCCGGGGATTTCGTTTTTGGAACAACATTTTGTTCCTCAAAATCTTTTTCATTTTCTTCTGTTTTTCTACTTAATGAACGAATTCTTCGCCTAAGATTTCTAAAGAGCCCAAATTTCTCCCTTTTCTTGCTATTCACGACACAGTTTGCAGCTTTCTCATCAGTATAGGTCATCTGTAAGACTGTTTGTGACTCACTGTTATGTCTCATGCTTGGTGAACTTGACGAATTTCCATGTTCAGTGCTTGCAACACTCTCTCTATCTTGGAGATGTTTCATGTCAAAGTCAATTGAGATCCGAGACTCTTTCACATGTGACAACTGCGTACTCCGACTCGAATTCTTCTTCATTTCTTTAATCTTTTCTAGACACCATATCCTTCATTTCAAATCGGATAAACAATTAGATTTCACTAAATAATATTGTTGTCCATCAACTTTTATGGAGACTTCCATTACCACGCATGCGTAATTGATTATGTTGACTTCCGTTTTAGCAAAGCATCACAAATACTTTTCTCTTCAAGTACTATAATGACGGTCATATCGGGGGAAATGTAAAACGAATAATTATCGTAATTGTGTAGGAGTTTTTCGTGTCAGCCATGCCTGGTTCAATTATCAATTTTGTAATTTATTCTAATCAAGTGTTGAAAGATAAAATGCATAGTAAGTTTTGCAGACGACTAGTTAAAGGGAGCTAACTCGTATAGAAAACTGTTTACTGATTGATTGAAGTTGCTTCCCTTCCCGTACGCCTTGGGGGTTTTTGTCAAAATAAATCGCTTTCGGAAGAGCGAGGAGCATTTTTTTTCCACACTGGTTATCATTCTACCAGTCATATTTCGATGCTAGATAAAATATATCAAAGTCACAGGGAAATCAGCTGTATGCCTGTTATTTTTATGGGGTAAATTTTCAATGTTCATAATTTAATTACGTTCTTGTAACATCTAATGGTTATTGACAACTTTGCACAGTACTGTAGCGCTAAAAAAAAAAATCAAACCACAGCTTGCTGAATGTATGTGCATACATGCATGTCTTCATTTAGAGAAGCTGTCTATGAAATATTATTGAAGTCCAGTATGTGGTTACATAGAAATAGTGTGGAAACAAAGCAAGGGGGTCAAATTCGTGGGGCCATAAAAAAAAAAAAATCCCAAACCAAACATTATCATGCAGACGATACTTTTAATGGCAAAATTCCCTTTGTAGGACAGCCTTCAACTGAATCTCCCAATTTTGATCTTTCAGTTGTTTAGAAATCGCGGTGAAAATCAGACACTTTATATACAAGGCCATAACCGTGAGAAAAGTCTTTGAACTTGAACTTCCATGAAATAAAATTTTGTCCTCTTAACCCTTACGTTGCTAAGCGCGACTTACCGATCTTTTGCGGACAGTATACATCAAGATCAGACTACACAGAACGTGCAGTCTGATCTTGGATCTACACTGTCCGATTAAGAGATATATCTCTTCCGAAAATACCTGTGAAATCTTGCAAAATTTGAGATTTTACTGTCGGATTAAAATTTCGTGTTTCTTAGCAGGATAAGTGTTATAGGGAAGCATTCCATGAAGTATTGTTGAATTCTATCCAGTTGTTGCCAAGAAATTGTCCGGAAAAGATTTTTTTTTTTCAATTTTGGGGACTAAGATTAAAAGGGCCATAACAGTGGGGAAAAAAAAAATCATTTAACCAAACCGCATAAACAATATGCACATGTACGTATCCTCCTTACAGGAAAGCTTCTCATTAAGATTGAATCTTGTAGCTTGTGAGGACAGTGCAAATACACAATTCGGGCTTAAAGGTGCATATTTAGCTTTTTCACATCTTACCAAATTAAAAAAAAAAAACATGATTACGTATTAGATCTACTGAAATTTATATAGAAAAACAATAGAAACCATCAATAATTAAGAATAATAAAATTAAAAAAAAAAAATGTGTTCTCTTAAAAGGCTACTTAGCCTCTTAAGGTATTTTTAGATGTTGTGCCGGAAATCAAAAAAAGTATTGTGGGAATGTCAAGTGACTGACACTTGAATTCCATAATATAACAAACATGTGATTATTTTCTATGATGTCTTCTTCAGACGTTATGTTTAAAGCTTCCTCTGTGTATTTACGGTATGTAAATGAGCGAGCTGCTCATGTAAAAAAAAGAACATGTTTCCCGTCTCTGTCCACTTGAGGCGTAGTAAATCTCTAATTTCTCTTAGTTTTTGACTACTGGGGTTTCATGAATGAAAATTAAAAAGCTTTAGGTGTATAAGGATGATTTTTTTGTTGGTTTTTTTGGGGAAAATTTTTGTCTCAAAATCTGAAGGACCACCTTTAAACTTCAAACAATGAGAAAAATGTACAAAACATACTTGAATGCACATGTCCTCCTTACATGGAGCTTCCCATGAAATTTGAATTCCATCCAATGGTTACTGAAAAATAGGCCTAGTTCGTGGGAAAAAAAGAGGACACTAATGGAAGGATAGATCAATGCAGATCATTTCTATTACTCGAGGATAACCCTTTAATCCATATATACTCATTTCTACGCATTGCTTGTAGGAGCCTTTGGAAAACATTGCGGCAAAAGGTGAAATTGCTCGTGATGAGCAATTTCACCTTCTGTCACAATGTTTTCCATGCTATCAAAAGGTGTCATATACACATAAGCAATGGCTTTATCCTTGCTGTTATTTAGGGAAAATTAGAGATACTATAGAAATGTCTTATGGGGTAAAGGGTTAACAAGTCTAAAATTTATTGTCTGGTAAAGGAATCATGCCAAAATTACTGATCACAGTGAGGCATTGGTGAAGAGGTAGAGCATCGGCCCTCTTCACACAACAGGTTTCAGGTTCAAATCCAGTGTTAGGTTTTTCTTTGATTATCACATGGACTTGTTACTTGTACAAGTACATGTACTTCAAAAGTTTGAACTTGGCCATGCCTCTTTTTTAGATCTAACCCTTTCCCAAACAATCCCTGGTTTTTACGGGTCTGGAATAGTAGTCTTTTGAAAACCAGCATTTTCTTCTTTTCCCAAAATGTTTTCTACCCTACCATAGACAAAAATCATCTTTTCAGCAAGAGTTAAATTGTCGTCTGCAAATGCTTTCAATTTGGTCTAGTCCAAAAATTTGTCATTTGGGAAAGGGTTAACTCATTACCAGACGACAAAATTTTAGCCACGTCCAAATTAAAAGTAATTGCAGACGACAATTTCAGTGTGGCTCAAATGGTTCAATTTTTCTTTGACAAGGGAGAAAACATTGTGGGAATAGGGATTGTGTGGTTATGGGTTAATTTTAACAGGATGCAGTATAGAAAGAATAAGCAATGCAATTTTTTATTTCATAAACACTTTAATTCAAGTTTAGCCAATAACAATAAGCAAAGAAAATCAACTGTACTGTAATTATTATAAGCAAGACAATAATTATGTAAATTCTTTATTCAATGTTTTTTTTTTTTTTAGCTCCAATGGCTGTGGGCCTGCGAGCTTATGTAATGGTCCTGTGTCCCCAGGGCAGCTGTCCAACTGTGCATCTATCTATGCATTAACTTTCACTTCAAGTATCTCTGAATTTACCCATTCAATTTTGACTAAACTTGTCCAAAAGGCCTAGGGATACCTTTTCCATGTAGTTTCATCTAATAAGCCTCTGCTATGATTTTTCAAACTATAGCCCTGGGGTCAAAATTGGCCCCACCATGGCAACTATAATGTTATCTAAGCTTTTACAGTGAAAACCACAAAAATCTTGTTCCTTCCCATGAAGCGTAGGTCTAGCAGATTTTGCAAGAAGCTTTATCATGTGGTCCTTTACCAAGACAGTATAAATTGTAGCCTTGGGTTTAAATTCAGACCTGTGCCAGAATTCACCAGTTTACATGGGCTTATATAGTGAACACTTTAAAAACCTTTTCGTTCCTAGCCCCAAGACCTATGGCTACCACTTTTTCATGTATATTTATCTAATAGATGTTAACGGTTAAAATTGGCCCTGCCCGACAAGCCATAAGTTCTAAATAGGCCTACATAGTGAAAACTTTAGAGTGCCATACTCCAAACCTCGAGTTACAGCTGTAATAATGCATCACTATTATCATCTAGCATGCTTCCTATAAAATTGTTCAAAACTAGAGCTATCACTAAGTGTGATTTATCCCCCACCAGCTCCATGTCACAAAAACAGGTCTTTGTCACAGAATGCAGAATGGTTTAGTAGAAAAGTAAGAGTTGAAAAATGTTCAAGGGGCGATAATTTTGTAAAAAATCGAAGCAGGATCATGAAGATTGCACATGCACAACTTCATATATTTAGGAACCCTGTGTGTAAATTTGAGTTCAGTACTTTAAAAACTAGGGGTATTCCTCCGTACAAATTTGTGTCTTCGGACAGACGGACGCCGGACAGACAGACAGCCATGGTGATTCCAATCCAGTATACCCCCCTCCACTACGTTGTGGGTGGGATGGTATAATAGAGCGATGGTGTCAATATTAGCCCCCACCCCATGAATCATTAAAAAGTACCAGAATAGTGAAAATTTAAAAAAAACCTCTTGCTCATAACTATTTACCCAGGACTACCAAATTGGAATCTCTGATTTTTTTTCTAAAAGAGCCCCTGGATCGTTAGTGTGGTTTGTAATAGTTCAGTGATACAGGGCCATCATGGCCCTCTTATTACTAAAGCCTGTCATTGGTTCATGAATGGCAAAAAGAAAGATTTTAATAGCCATGATAAGTCTTTTTTGCAAGTCTTAATGGCAATGTACAGTATTACCTGTAATTCACAATACATTGCAATCATGCCATTCCAATTTTGATAAAATTTCTATTATGATTAATGGCATATTGTTTGATTTACCGAGAAACATAGATAATCTTGCCATCTTGATTTAAGTTTATCAATTACTTTTCACATCAGAGATGGCTTTTGTCAAGCAACATTCTTACAAATTATGCAATCAGAGTTTGATTCTAAACAAGATATCTGTTTGTAAAACAGTCATGCTCCCCTACTGCCTCATTAATACAGGAAGTGACACAGTTCATTAACTGATATCAAAACACATGTTTGACTTCCGTTTTTTCCCAGTCAACTTCGATGTTTACTATATCATCGACAATACGCAAGTAAAATGTAGGAGCTATAAGTTGAGTTACATACCATAATTTTTGAGACACTTTAATCTTTTTTTTAGCAAATGGCTCAAGTGGCGAACAGCAGCATCGGCCCTGAATCGTGTGGTGGTCACTGTGATCTTGACCTTTCATGGATTAACCTTAAATTCGATAGGGATCATTTACACTCCAAAAAGTATATTTATGTACAAAATTTGTGGGACCTAGGTCAATTCTGAGTGTAGTTATCATCTGGACAAGGTTTGGTCTATATATCATTAAGTTGAAGGCCACTGTGACCTTGACCTTTGATGGATTAATCTAAAAATCAATAGGGATCATCTACACTCCGAGACAAATCTCTGCCAAATTTTTAGAACCTAGGTCAATTCTGTCTCTAGTTATCATCCGGACAAGGTTTGGTCTATATATCAACATATTGTCAGTCAATGTGACCTTGACCTTTGACCGATTGAGTTCAAAATCTATGGGGATCATTTACAATCCAAGACAAATGTCTGAGCTAAACTTGACAAACCTGGGTCAATTCTGTGTCTAGTTATCATCCAGACAAAGTTTGGCCTATATATCAACATGTTGATGGCCACTGTGACCTTGACCTTTGATGGATTTACCTCAAAATCAATGGGGATCATTTGAGCTCCAAGATGAATATCTGTTCATAATTTGAAGAACCTATGTCAATTCTGTGTCTAGTTATCATCAGGACAAGGTTTGGTCTATATATTAACATGTTGATGGTCACTGTGACCTTGACCTTTGACAGATTGACCTCAAAATCAGTAAGAATCATCTACAATCTGCGACAAATGTATGTGCCAAATTTGAAGAACCTAGGTAAATTGTGTGTCTAGTAATTATCAGGACAATGTCTGGTTTATATATCAACATGTTGACAGTCACTGTGATCTTGACCTTTCACCGATTGACCTCAAAATCGTTGTGGATCATCTAAAATCCAAGACAAATGTCTGTGCTTAATTTGAAGAACTTAGGTCATTTCTGTTCTAGTTATCATCCAGACAAGGTTTGTCTATATATCAACATGTTGACGGTCACTGTGACCTTGACCTTTGACCTCAAAATCAATAGGGATCATCTAAACTCCGAGACACATGCCTGTGTCAAATTTGACAAACCTAGGTCAATTCTGTGTCTAGTTATCATCTGGACAAGGTTTGGTCGATACATCAACATGTTGATGGTCAGTGACCTTGACCTTTGACTGACTGGCCTCAAAATCAATAGGGATCATCTACATTCTGAGACAAATGTCTGTGCCAAATTTGACGAACCTAGGTCAATTCTGTGTCTAGTTATCATCCAGACAAGGTAAGGTCTACCATCCAAACGACATTAGCTTAGCATACCCCCACACCATCGAAGGTGGGCATAATTATTAAAAAATAATCATTTAAACTAAGAAATTTCCATCTAACAGGAGGCACTTTTTTCTTCCAAGCAACCTTCAAAATTATATATTTACATTCATATAGGAAAAAAAAAATTATATACATGTATGTATAAGATAAGATAAAATAAGGTCAAACATTACATATAATAACAAAATTTGATCAAAGTGTTTCTATAGCACTCATATTTACGTCAAGCACACATACATGTAAACATGAAACATGTATAAGCATATATGTAACATGTCACAAGTTTTATCAGGAATTACAAAGACATCAGAAGCTGTTTCAATTTTTTACCAAATGACAAAGTTGAACAGTCATATGAACTGATTCAAGCATTTGCAGATGAAGATCAAAAAGTCACTAAAACAATTTTTGAGTATCGATTTAGGTCAAGCTGCATTTAAAATCATGCTACAAACCAATATATAATATATAGATAATAAATTTGAAGGACGTTCTTATCAGATAACACAGTACAGATTCAAGATCATACAGCACCTTCTGACCTTCATATTTTCTGTCTAAAAAGGCTTTGAAATTCAGCATAGCAAAAAAAATATAGGTGAAGAATTCTTTTAGACCCATCGGCAATGTTAATGTCAAACCAAAAATCTTTTGAGCACTTTCTATCAGAAAAAAAAAACAGTGGGTATCCAGAATAAAATTCTGATTCATAATTATTTTGCCTAAATAGAGTCTCAATTTCATTATGACAGATGTCAAATTACCATTACTTTCAATGTTTACCAAACAACAAAATTTCAGACCAGTCTATATTGAAAGCACATGCAAACAATAACAAGAATTTGGCTGAAAAATGGAAATTTGTTGTTGGAATGGTAGAAAACATTGTGGGAAAAGGAGAAAATGCTGGTTACCAGTATTTTCTCCTTTTCCCACAATGTTTTCAAAAGGCTTCTTTCATAGGGTTGTTAAAAGTCTGGATTGTGTGGTAAAGACATCTCTAAAACCACAGAGTAAACAAACACTGTTAAAATTTGAGGGTGTTGTATTCTAGTCATCTGTGTAATTGTAGATATAAAATCAGTAGAAGGTGTATGGTCATCTTCACGAGCCAAGGTTACAATCACTATGTGGATCTTACCTTGGCGTATTGAGCCCCTTTCGAGATTCCCGCGACACGCCCTCTATTGGATGCTGCTTATTATCTCCCTTTACATCATATTTGTTATAGCCAATGAAATGTCGTTTTACAAACCGCTTACGAATACAATAATTCAACATGAAGCAATAACCAAAAATGTACTTCGACATTCCATGGTCAGGTGCTGGGATATAGCCTAAAACATCTGATAATTGATTGGTCACAATGAAACTTTATGCAAATATTGTTCGTCTATGTTTTCTTCAGTAATAAATCATTACAGATCCTACACACATCCACAGAGGATGTTTACCTTATATTTTTATCGAGGCCCTGTTCTCTTTTTATCAACGATGAAATGCTACAAGCGATTTGATTTGATGCGGATAGAGCTAGCTGCAACCAATGAAAATGCGTATCAGGTGATTGTTGAAATCAAGCTCAATCTGCCATGGGTAGAGTAGCATAGTGGATCGTAACCCTTGGCTTGTGAAGATGGTGTATGGTGTAAAGAAGCTGTAGGGATTTGTCTTTGATTTAAAAAAAAAAAAAAAACAAACTGTGGTTGTTATGTCCATATGGCTAGCCACAATAAAATGAAATGCATTTTCTATCTACAGTAATCTGTGCAACCTTGCAACCATCCGGGTCAATATTTGGTATGTATTAAGATACAAGAGTGATTATAGTTTCATAAAAAACTAGATAAAATGAATGAATAGCGTCTTAAGGCCTGTCGACAACTTAGGTCATATTGGGCGCACTTACTTAGTAAAACTTAGGTGAAAATAACATACGTGTGCAACAACATAAGACAAACATGATAAATGAGGAATGGGCGAAAACACAAAATGATGCCCCTTTTGTCGCCTTTTACGACATGCATGCTGTCACTTTTGTACCGCCAGATGAAATGGCAGATGTGACGATCGCAGGACTGCAGTGGTTTATTCTTCTACCCCCGATTAAACCACACGGGCCAATTGATTCCCATTCCAAACCCTATTTACATCGAGAAAAAAATATAGGATTTGGAATTACGCGGAAAGCAGCTGCTTGTCTCTAATTTTAGTCGCCTTCTACAACATGCCATAGAGAAAGGCCGAGGTCCTACTCTATACACTAAAAAAAAAAACACAGGGAAATTGGATAAAAGCGAGTGAAGACGTATCTTTATATAAAATAATACTTCACCATGAGGCTAGAAATAGTGAAAAAGAAATGTAATTGTATGACATTAACTCTTTACCACACAATCTCGACTTTTAAAGACCCTGAGAGAGAACCCTTTAGAAAACATTGTGGGAAAAGGAGAAAATGCTGGTAATCAGCATTTTCTCCTTTTCCTGCAATGTTTTCTACACTTCCCAAAACAAATTCCATTTTTCAGTCACATTTATTTTGTTGTCTGCAATTGCTTTCAATTTGGTCTGGTCCAAAATTTTGTTGTTTGGTTAAGAGTTAAACATAATAATATTAAACTCAATAATTTGTGTTACAAGCACACTTGAAAATTATATATTAGAAAATAAAGCAAAAATTAGGTACTTGTATAAATAAACAGAATAATTAATGGGTTGAGGATATAATTATGATATCAAAAAAGTGTCACTCAAATGTGGTGCGGAAAGGTGAATAAAAAAATCATCCTTTAAGCTCTTTTTTCAAATGCATCATCCCATGTGTGTTAAACTTTACATACCATTCAAGGCACCTCATTACATAAATTGTAAGTGACCCCTTTACAACAATATAAATGTGTTAGATACATAAATGTAAATGTATATTAAACAATGTACAAGGCATGGCTTTTCTATTTTAATGTGTAAGATAACAAAAAAACAACATACAATGTACTAGTAAAAGGCACACCTTTGCAGAAATTGCAAGTCCATCCTTTTTAAAAGTGTTAGATTTCAAACTTTACAAACAATTAAAAGGCACACTTAAAGTATATCCTTTGTTTCTATTTCAATGTGCAAGATACATGTATATACAATTTAAGATATTAGTAAAAGGCACACCTTTGCAAAAATTGCAAGTCCATCCTTTTTGTAGCTATATAAATCTATATTACCGTATACTTTACATGCAGTTACAAGGCATGGCTTAGCATAAACAGCAAGTCCATCCTTTGTAGCTATATAAATCTATATCAAACTTTACATACAGTTACAAGGCATGGCTTAGCATAAACAGCAAATCCATCCTTTGCTTCTATTTTAATGTGTAAAATATATAAAACTTAACATACTAGTAAAAGGCACACCTTTGCAAAAATTGCAAGTCCATCCTTTGTAGCTATATAAATCTATATTAAACTTTACATACAGTTACAAGGCATGGCTTAGCATAAACAGCAAGTCCATCCTTTGCTTCTATTTTAATGTGTAAAATATATAAAACTTGAACAAACTAGTAAAAGGCACACCTTTGCAAAAATTGCAAGTCCATCCTTTGTAACTACATTGTATATAAATCTATGGTAAACTTTACATACAGTAACAGGGCATGGCTTAGCATAAACTGAAAGTCCATCCTTTGCTTCTGTTTCATGTGTTAAATATATAAAATTAAACATACCAGTGAAAGATACACCTTTGCAAAAATTGCAAGTCCATCCTTTGTAACTATATAAAAGTGTTAGATATCAAACTTTACAAACAAGTAAATGGCACACTTAAAAGTATATCCTTTGTTTCTTTTTCAATGTGCAAGATATATAAAATTAAACATACCAGTAAAAGGTAAACCTTTGCAAAAATTGCAAGTCCATCCTTTGTTACTAAATATGTTGAAAATATATTTACACAAAAGTAAAAGGCACACCTTTGCATAATATGCAAGTTCATCCTTTGTTAATATTCAAGATATAATTATATGAAATTCAACATACCAGTAAAAGCACATAATTATTTGCAGAAATTGCAAGTCCATCCTTGGCAACTGTATAAATACATAGGTTGGATACATATCAAACTTTACAAGCAAGTAAAAGGCACACCTTTACATAATCTGCAAATCCATTTATTGTTAATATTCAAGATACTGGGTAATTATATGAAATTTGACATACTAGTAAAAGGCACACCTTTGCATAAATTATTAACATCTTAACCTTTTTGCTGCTAAGCTTGACTGATGTTTTGCAGACAGTGTAGATCAACATAAGACTGCACAAACCCTGGGTTGTTTATAGATGGGAATTTTTGGTACATGATTTAATCATTCCATTCATATATAACTGCTGAACCCTACTAACCTAGGTAAATTGGCAGCATCTACAGTTTTACAAAATAAATTTTGAGTGTTCATAACCTTAGCTATGTGAAAATCTTGGAAGAAGTATGATGAGGGTCATTGCTATAAGAATTAAGTCTTTTATAATTGAAAACTCTGATCTCATTATTGTGACAAAGCAGCCAGTGGCTCTGAAATACTTTTTAGCTTTATATCAGTGAGGAAACATTGTAAGTTAATGACAAAGTACATTGGTAAAAATACTGGAACACATGTATATTACAATAATGTGTAATGCAGAAAACCACCAAATGGACAGGTGGCAATGGTCATTGATAAGATTACAACACCATTAAACCTGTACAAATCAATTCCAAATTCAAGAGCCTGAGAAAAAAGGGTTTAAGAAACATTGTTGGAAAAGGAGAAAAATGCTGGTAACCCAGCATTTTCTCCTTTCCCAACAATGTTTTCTAAAGATTCTCTCATGTAAACCACATTTAATTTGTCATCTGCACCTTTACTTTGGAGTATTGTAGTATGGAAAAGATTTTGTCATCTTTTGTTAAAGAGTTAACTCTTTATCAAAAGAAAAAAAAATCTAGATTCTCCAAATTCAAAGCATTAGCAGAAGACAAAATCAGTGTGACTCAAACACTGAAATTTGTTTAAAGCAGGGTTGAAAAAATTATGAGAAAAGGAGAAAATGCTGGTAAACAGCATTTTCTCCTTTGCTCGTGATGTTTTCAGGGCCATGAAAACCAGGGATTATTTGGGAAAGGGTTAAACTACAGACAATTGATACTGAAAATCTCACCAGAAATATACCATGTAACAAAAAATATATACATAAGAGAACAAATATATTTACAGTTATAAAGAATATTACAATAAAATATTTTCAAAAGATTGAAAAAGTAATGATAGAATATATACATGTAACAACAAAGAAATAGAAATGTATGGATAGGTGCACCAGTCATGGACAAATAACTGTTGTTGTTTACAACAGCAGTAAACCTGCCTCTAGGTGATGAAATTCAAGGCCTGCCCGAACTGAAAACATTTGCAGATGAAAAAAAAAATATCTTGAATGTTGCTGAGAAGTTACAGTGCTACTGAGGCGATAAAAGTATGGTATTTACATATTGAAAAGAAAATATATTCAAACAGATGGCCAAGATGGCCCTGCATCACACACCCCAATTTTTGAGAGGACCATAGCCCATTTTTTTCAAAATCCAATCAGCATTTCAGAGAACTTTTAAGAATTTCTTCACTTAAATTGCCAACAACCATCAGAGCCATGTTTCTAGATGGATAAAAAATTTTCGCGTACTTTTTGAAAAGGGTCACCCAAGGAACATTACTGAGAAATTATTTTAAAATCTGATAAGCTGTTTCAGAGGAGAAGAATTTTAAAGAATTTCTTCATAGCTATAGTGCAAGTAGCCCCCATTCACCAGAGCCATGTTTATTGATGGATCAAAATTTTGCGAACAAGTTTTGAAAAGGGTCACCCTAGGAACATTGCTGTGAAATTATTTCAAAATCTAACCAGCTGTTTCAGAGAAGAATTTTTCAGAATTTCTTCATTTCTGTATAGTGCAAGTAGCCCCCATTCACCAGAGCCATGTTTATTAACGGATCAAAATTTTGCACAGAGAAGAAGAATCATTTCATTTCTGTATAGTGCAAGTAGCCCCCATTCACCAGAGCCATGTTTATTAACGGATCAAAATTTTGCACAGAGAAGAAGAATCTTTAAGAATTTCTTCATTTCTGTATAGCGCAAGTAGCCCCAATTCGCCAGAGCCATAGTTCTTGATGGATCAATATTACACAAACAAGTTTTGAAAAGGGTCATCCAAGGAACATCTGTGTAAAATTATTTCAAAATCTGACCAGCAGTTTCAGAGAAGATTTGTTAAAGAATTCCTTCATTTCTGTATAGTGCAAGTAGCCCCCATTCACTACAGTCACTTTTCTAGACGGATCAAAATTTCACGAACAAGTTGTGAAAAGGGTCACCAAAGGAACATCTCTGTGAAATTATTTTAAAATCTGACCAGTGGTTTTTTAAATAATTTCCTAGAAAATTCACTTTGGTTTCCATGGTAACCAGAATTTTTGAGGAATCAAATTCTGTGAACAATGTTTAAGAGCACCTCCAAAGGAACATTCTAGCCAAGTTTGGTCCAAATTGGCCCAGTGGTTGAGTAGGAGGGTTTTTTTTAAAGAATTTTTGACGACGCACATGGGCACTGACGCACGACGGACACTGGGTGATACTAAAAGCTCCCCTTGAGGATGTTATGCTCAGGTGAGCTAAAAAGAATTTATTAATTGAAAAGAAAATACATTCAATTGGAGGCAAGTTTGAGCCAAGTTCTGACAAAAAATATCTGCGATGCATTATAAAGAGAAATTCATCAAATACTGGTAACTATGAATCCATAAAATCTGTATTTTTAACAACCAACTGAATCTTGAATCTTGAAGTAAAATGTTATTGGACATGCAGAAAATTTATCAAGAACAAAAAAGTTTCTACTCGGGTTGTCATGGCTGATTGCCTAGATTGACCTGGGTTGATAGTTTTTGCAGATACATTACTTTTGTAATATGACTCATATTTACCATCGCAAAAATATAAACAAGAGATATTTGTAAAACATTTATGCCCCCCTAATGGCATCCAATTCTAAATATAACATGTGATTATAAACTGTTAAGTTCAAAGTGTAAAAACAAACAATGGGTAATTACTCAAAAATTGTTAATGATAAATTAACAATTCTTGGGCACTGCACTTCCCATTTATGTGAACTATCAACTTTTAAAGATGCCTGTCTACAGCCGGTAAGCAGAAACGCTGTTAAATTTCAAAAAGAAAAATAGAATGGTACAGAAATCTGTCCTTTGTGTACACAAGGATAAATTACTGACATATATCGTTTAAATGAAAAAAGAAACATGGGGGTTTGTGTGAAAAACCGAAAATTGGCCAGAAGAAAACTGGTTGACGATCGAAGCTGTAAACAATGGCGGTGACTCACGGAAATTTATCGTTGGTTTCCGCCTAGAGTCGGATACGGTGTAACTTACATATAGGCCTCGTTCTCCGTCTAAAAATAGAGGCTGCAACAGAGAAGCATCCATTTTCATTTATTTACCGCATCAAGGCCAAGGTCAAATATAGTCACGTTACAGAATGCATGATCATCATACGAATCTACCCGAGTGTATAACGGATATCGAAAATCTTCGATTCAAAATCCGGAAACGACCAGTCTGTTTACCTTGAAGGCCGCAAGTCCGCGAAATGCATTTTCTATCAGGCGTAATCTAAGCAACCTTGCAACCGTCAGGCGCAATATTTGGCATAGATATATAAGAATGACTATATTTTGATAAAATAAAACCAAAATGACTTAAAACTTGCTTAAAATGAGTATTATTGCCTCTTTAAAGTTTCATGATTTTACCTCAAATACTTTTTGAGTTATGCTCCGGAAAAAAATTAAGTATGAAAATAAACAAAGGGCAATAACTGCAAAAATATAATGAACAGAGTTATGGTTCTTGTGCAGTGCATTTCTCCTGAATAAGATCTATCCGACTATAAAGTTTCAAGATGATACCTGAAAAACCTTTTGAGTTATGCTCCAGACAAAAATTAAGTATGAAAATCAACAAAGGGCAATAACTCCATAAACATGATGGGCAGAGTTATGGTTCTTGTTCACTGCACTTCTCCTTAATAAGATTAATCCACCTATGAGGTTTCAAGGTGATACCTGAAATACTTTTACAGTTATGCTCCGGACAAAAATTAAGCATGAAAATCAACAAAGGGCAATAACTGCAAAAATATAATGGGCACAGTTATGGTTCTTGTGTACTGCACTTCTCCTTAATGAGATCTATCCACTTATGAGGTTTCAAGATGATATCTGAAATACTTTAAGAGTTATGCTCCGGACAAAACTGTGGTCTACTGACCGACCGGCTTCAAGGTGATACCTAAAATACTTTTACAGTTATGCTCCGGACAAAAAATAAGTATGAAAATCAACAAAGGGCAATAACTGCAAAAATATAATGGGCACAGTTATTGTTCTTGTGCACTGCACTTTTCCCTAATGAGATCTATCCACCTATGTAGTTTCAAGATGATACCTGAAATACTTTTTGAGTTATGCTCCGGACAAGAATTAAGTATGAAAATCCACAAAGGGCAATAACTCCATAAATATAATAGGCAGAGTTATGGTTCTTGTTCACTGCACTTCTCCTAAATAAGATTAATCCACCTATGAGGTTTCAAGGTAATACCTGAAATACTTTTAGAGTTATCCTCCTGACAAAAATTAAGTATGAAAATCAACAAAGGGCAATAACTCCAAAAATATGATGGGCACAGTTATGTTACTTCTCCTTAATGAGATCTATCCACCTATGAGGTTTCAAGATGATACCTAAAATACTTTTAGAGTTATGCTACGGACAAAAATTAAATATGAAAATCAACAAAGGGCAATAACTCCATAAATATAATGGGCAGAGTTATGATTCTTGTGCATTGCACTTCTCCTTAATGAGATCTATCCACCTATGTAGTTTCAAGATGATACCTGAAATACTTTTTGAGTTATGCTCCGGACAAAACTGTGGTCTACAGACCGACGGACCGACCGACAAGTGCAAAGCAATATACCCCCACTTCTTCAAAGGGGGGCATAATAAATCTATAAGCCATAGCAAGGAGTCTATCATGAAATGCAATAGCGTAATACCACAGTAACACAAGTATAAAGACTGTAATTATGTACAGTATGTTACAAACATGATAATAATAATTACAATAAGAGGGCCATATTATCCCTGTATCGCTCCACTTGCTAATAAGTAAAAATTCTACAAGCCAAACATTACAATACTTGGCCAATTGGTTTCAAACTTTTCTACAAAATCCTAGGAGAAGTTATGACCACAAAGCTATAATTACATGAATCCTGGTGAAGGTAGACAAAATAAAGCCCCATTCCAAATAATGCAGGTCTAGAACGTGAGGTTATAATCTAGATGTTCAAAATTTCCTCACTAAAAGGTCCTGTAAAATACGAGACCCATGAGACAAGGTGAAATTTAGTAGCCCCTAGGTCTTAATATATTTAGTAACAAGAGAATTTATAAAGTTTTCACCACAAAAGCCCATGTAAACGTGTGACCTCTGATGTGGGGACGAACTTGACATGAGGCTATAATTTAGACCCTCTTGGTAGAGGCCTACTAGATAAAGCTACATGCAAAATTGGTAGCCCTAGGCACAAGAAGATTTTTAAAGTTTTCCCTATATAAGTCCATGTAAAACTTTTGACCTCCAGGATGGGACCAAATTTGACCCCAGTGCAATAATTTGGGCACCCTCGGTGGACACCAACTACATGCAAAATTTGGAAGCCTTATGGCTAGGTACGAGAAGATTTTTAAATTATTTCTAAATAAGCCCAGGTCAATTTTGTGACCCCCTGGGGCTGAGCCAAATTTGACCCCAGGGCTATAATTTGGGCACTCTTGATACAAACCCACATGATAAAGATACATGCCAAATTCGGTAGGCCTAGGCCCTATGGTTAGGTACCAGAGGGATTCAAAGTTTTTCCTATATAAGCCAATATAAAACTTGTGACCCCCCGGGGCCGTGCCAAATTTGGACCCAGGGCTATTATTTGAAGAAACTTAGTAGAGTTCCACTAATTAGAACACAAGCCAAATTTGGAAGCACTAGGCCTTATGGTTTTAGACATGGAGATTTTACAAGGTTTTCAATATTTTTCAGTTTTGTTGCCATTGCAACGAGCGTTTTTGAAGGAATCAAATTTTTTCGAGCAATTCTGAGGAGAACCATGGCAGGACCATTTCTGTGAAGTTTCATCAAAATTGGATTGGAAGTTTCAGAGAAAAGGATATTTGAAATCAAAGTTAACGCATGCACGGATGGACGGGACCTGGGCAATGACTGGGCCCGCTGGTCTTCGGCTGGTGGAGCTAAAAATGCTTAGATGAAAGAAAAAAACATAATCATACATGCACAAAAATACATACAGTTATAGAAAAAGCAAACAATCAATATAGAGAAAGAAAAATGTCAATCATTACACCAAAATATTGATTTTCAAGTTTTTGCGGTGTTTTCTGTGAAAAATTGCAGAAATAAGATCTATAATGAATTTTTCTTCGAACATAATTAACTGACTTTAACTCTTACAGCGCTGAACTAACAAGCAATTTCTTTGAAATGATATCCCCTGCCGAAAAAGACCTTTTTTGATACAAACGTGTAAGAAGTATTGTGTTTTGCATGTACATGTGGCCTTTTTGTTATTGGTCCATGATGAAATTATACATTAAGCTCCCTTGTTCCATGGTAAAGGATTTCATTACATAAAGAAATATATAAGAGGTCCATAACAGGATTATACTTTAAGTACCCTTTTTGCAGAACTTGGCAGGAGGAGTTGATGTTTAAAGAATTGTTGACGACGCACGACGGACACCAGGTAATTCCTAAAGCTCCCCAGCTAATAAAACATGAAGCCCCCTTTTTTCATGACGCAGCTAAAAATCGCAAACTGTGCAATAGGTCACATGACGAGAAATAATCTGTGAAAATTCTATTCAATTCCTTCAAGAAATGTGGGAGGAGTTGCCTTCACAAGAAGTGGAATGAAATATAACATGAAGCCCCCCTTTTCCATGACATCTTATCACAAAAACAAGGGCATATAACTGTGGTGTTGCACGGTCAATCTAGGTGAAACTTTTTTTCGTGCATTCCCTAATGGAGTTTGACAGATGTGACAAGATGTGACAAGTTCAATGTAAAAACTTTGTAAAGTTTTGACGACAAGACTCCATACATCAATATGTACTTAAACATCAAATGTGTACTTAAATGTAACTTAAGTGAAACTTAAAATCGCTCTCAGTCGGCCATTTTGCATCGAATCAAAAAAGCAAAAACAAAAAAGTGTCTCGGGGGAATGGATTAATGTACACATGTATAAAATTTCACGAAATTCCGTCTAATGGTATTGGAGATATTTGCCGGGTTGGACACACGGACGGAAGAACGGACGGAAAACGCTAAAACTATATCCCTCCGCCTTCGGTGGGGGATAATTAAACAGACCTTTTTGGGAAAAAATCCACAATATTGTCATTTCAAGATTGTTCTGTAGAAACCAACTTTTTCTCATTTCTTTGGATGGCCTATAAATACAGGGTTAAATGTATTTTCTATTTAACCCATAACCACACAATCCCTACTTTTGACGCCCCTGAGAAAGAAGCCTTTAGAAAACTTTGTGGGAAAAGGAGAAAATGCTGGTAACCAGCATTTTCTCCTTTTCCCACAATGTTTTCTACCCTTCACAAAACAAATTTCAAATTTTCAGTCACTTTTATTTCGTCGTCTGCAAATGCTTTAGATTTGGACAAATCTAAAATATTGTCGTTTGGTAATGAGTTAATCAGTTCTTCAGAATCCTTGATAATGCTGTCTGTAATTTCAATGGCAGCTTCAGCAGTGTCTCTTGTAAAAATGTCTGCTGGTATCTGAGGCCTGCTCACAGAATTAGGATATCGCATTCTTGTATGATTTTTCAATTTACTCTCAAGGCGATGTGCCTGTACAAAAAAAAAAATCAATTAATTGTAAGGGAAGACACAGAGCATCTTTCACCCTTTACCCAACAATCCTGTGATGACCCCTACCCAAGGAAGAAGCCTTCTGAAGGGGGGGGGGGGGGGGGGGAAAGAGAAAATGCTGGAAACTAGTACTTTCTCCTCTCCCAACAATAGTTTCCGTGTTGTCTCAGAATATATGGTCATTTGTACCACTTTCAGATATTTTATCCCAAGATGCTTGTAATTTTGATGACCCTGAAATTTTGTCCTGCTGTAAAGCACTTAGCAAACTTTATTTGCTTTAATATCAGTCAGCATTTTCAGTATTCGTAAATTCATACTACATTCCCAACTTCATGTATCCATGCTTTCTAGATGATATTCTGTATGGGTCTCAGAACACAATGTTCATTCAAGTCTACTATCTGCTTTCTGACATAAACAAAAGCCATACATTCTAGTCTCAAAAAGAGAGGCAATCATTTACAGCAATCAGTGGAATTTCAAATTCTATTAAAACATCTTCAGGTAAATTTTTGGAGAGAGGTGTTTGAGTGATTTCTCGATAGAAAACTTCAGGGAGAAAGAAGAAAATGTCGTAAACATTCAATTGGTTTTCATGAGAGTTTAATGCCGTTTTAACAGCTTAGGTCAGTCCACCTAGCATATGTTTCCCGGCTGTATCACACTAAATTTCTTTTCAAGTCACTGACCCTTTTTCTCACATGCATCAGAGTTGAGAGGGAGAAATCACAGAAAAAACTAAAACTCGGGATTGTGTGGTAAAGGGTTAAATAATTACACACATTACTCTGTAATCAGAGTTGCTATCTTTCTAAAAATCTATATACATGTACGAGCTATCAAACACTGTCCAAACCATACATAATTATGAGACATCGGGCATGTATAGATTGTCTATTTCACATCTCCATTTAAATCACCAGTGAAATATCAGTCCGATATGAAATGACTGCAAAATATCTGAATCCATGTTGGACTCACTAGAAATCCTAATCATAGTTTTCAAACTAGGCTGGGATCCTGAATATCAATATTTGCATGGAAGAGTGAAACCTGTGGTTTCAAATTTCACTTACTTGTTTAAAGGTGGGTATTTAGAATTTTCACATCCCACCAAATTGAAAAACATATATATCATTGAAATTTATATGAAAAAACAATACAAATCATCAATAATTAAGAATCATAAAATTACAAAAAAAAATTTTTGATGGTATTCCCTTAAAGAGCTACATAGCCTCTTAAGCTATTTTTAGATTTCGCGCCAGAAATCAATAAAGCATCGTGGGAATTTCAAGTGACTGGCATGTGACCAATAACACTTAAATTCCATTACATAACAAATATGTAATAATTATTTTCAATAATGTCTTCTTTGGACGGATGTTTGAAACTTTGTCTGTGTTTTCTTGTATTTAAATGAGAGAAATGATAATCTAAAAATAGAATGTGTCTCCCGTTGGTGTCAACCTTGTCCGTAATAAACCTCTAATTTCTCGTGTTATCGGTTGGTTTTCGACTAGTGAGGTTTTATGAACGCAAATTAAAAGGCTTTGGGAGTATAAGGATGGTTGTTTTGCATTTTTGTAAAATTTTGGTCCCAAAATCTGAAGGGCCACCTTTAAAGCCATTTTTGTGTTTTGTCTATTAAAATAGCTTGCATCTTTTTCCTCTTCGTGAGACGACAAAACTTTAGACCTAACCTGGCTGAAAGCATGTAAACACAACAGGTCTGATGTGGCTTGTAATAAGAGTTTTGGGTACTGAAGAGTTGAACACATAAAACAGACAAAATGAAAGTTATATTACCAGCAATATTTTCTCCTTTTTCCACATTGTTTTCAAAAGCCTCTTTCCAATATACAGTAAAGCAGATAGGTTACTTAAATCATGCTGTCAAGACCGTTTCCTTGATAAAATTCTGGAAAAAATACCTTCCTAACTTATGTGTCTGCACATGATGAATTCTTGGTAAGAAATTTAGAGATGATCGAATCCCAAGGATATAAACAAAAAGTGCAAATGTCGGCGCTACAGACATTGTAATAGATTTACTTGTTTAAGCAAAGTTTTGAATGAAGTACAATGAGAAAGATTGAAATATCTCAACAAACCTCAGTTTTGCCTAAGTATAGTAATATTCTAGGTGTTCATTGTTTTCATAAGGCTAGTTAAGTTGTCTCAACATTGTATTCAATCATCAGTTACACCGGATTACATGCATTTCAAAGTATCTAAGTATCAGAATGTCCGATTAAAAAGATGAAAAAAAAATAATTTAGATATGGGTAAAGATGGGTGTCTTGTGATTTTAAAATGAATTAATTTTGCTGTCAATTAACAAACCTGTCATTATCATTGATGGTAGTTTGTTTTATCTTATGGTATACTGAAGACAATGGGTGATCAGGTGGATTATTCAATTAAGGTAGAACCATTCTAATCCTTACATATCAAATAATAAGAAATTTCGTCCCATGTTGCACTAAAAGCATTAGGATGGTAATATCTTAAAGTGAAAATTTGGTTTGCAATCAAACACACATCCTATCAATATAAAGTTTACCAACACAACCTTTGAAATGGCAGATATGTAAATATACTTTAATATGGCAGTCAAAAGTTGATACAGTTAACATAAGTTGCCTTTCGACCTTTCTTTTCAACTTTTTCATAATTGAAATCGACTTCCAGTATAGAATATCCACCTTATCAATAGCTTTAACCCTATTGATTTTGAAAAAAAAAAAAAAAAAAATCCCTAAAACAGTATGGGAAAAGTAGCCATTTCAAGTTGAAAATTTCCATTTCTTGTTTACGCGATAAAGTCTGTATTTGTGGTCAGATTTCCACGAAACTTGCAGAGTTTGTTTATCTTATCAATAGCTTCAACCCTATTAATTTTCATAAATATCCAACAAACAGTATGGAAAAAGTAGCCATTTCAAGTTGAAAACTTTCATTCCTTGTTTATGTGATACCAGTAGTCTGCATTTATGGTCAGATTTTAGTGAAACTTGCACAGTTTGTTTATCTAATCAATAGCTTTAAGCCTATTGATTTTGAAAAAAAAATCCCTCAAATTGTGGGAAAAGCAGCCATTTCAAATTGAAAATTTCCTTTTTCTTGCTTACACAATCAAGTCTGTATTTGTGGTCAGATTTCCACGAAACTTGCAGAGATTGTTTATCTTATCAATAGCTTTAAAGGTGGCCCTTCAGAGTTTGGGACGAAAATTTTACAAAATTGCAAAAAAATCATCTTTATAGTCCCAAAGCCTTTTGGTTTGCGTTCATAAAACCCCAGTAGTCGAAAACCATCCGACAACACGAGAAATTAGAGATTTACTATGGCCCAGGTTGACACCAACGGGAGACACGTTCTATTTTTAGACGATCAATTCTCTCATTTACATACAGGAATACACAGACAAAGCTTCAAATATAGCGTTCCAAGAGGACATTATGGAAAATAATTATCATGCCCCCCTTCAAAGAAGTGGCGGTATAATGCTTTGCACTTGTCGGTCGGTCCGTCTGTCTGTCTGTCCGTTGGTCGGTCCGTAGACCACAGTTTTGTCCAGAGCATAACTCAAAAAGTATTTCAGGTATCATCTTGAAACTACATAGGTGGATAGATCTCATTAAGGAGAAGTGCAGTGCACAAGAATAATAACTCTGCCCATCATATTTATGGAGTTATTGCCCTTTGTTGATTTTCATACTTAATTTTTGTCCGGAGCATAACTCAAAAAGTATTTCAGTTATCACCTTGAAACCTCACTGGTGGATAGATCTCATAAGGGAGAAGTGCAGTGCACAAGAATCATAAGTGTGCCAATCATATTTTTGGAGTTATTGCCCTTTGTTGATTTTCATACTTAATTTTTCTACGGAGCATAACTCAAAAGTTATTACAGGTATCATCTTGAAACACCATAGGTGGATAGATTTTATTCAGGAAAAGTGCAGTGCACAAGAACCATAACTCTGCCCATCATATTTTTGGAATTATTGCCCTTTGTAGATTTTCATACTTAATTTTTTTCCGGAGCTTAACTCAAAAAAAGTATTTCAGGTATCACCTTGAAACCTCATAAGCGGATTAATCTTATTAAGGAGAAGTGCAGTGCACAAGAATCATAACTCTGCCTATCATATTTATCGAGTTATAGCCCTTTGTGGATTTTCATACTTAATTTTTCTCCGGAGCATAACTCAAAAAGTATTTCAGGTATCAGCTTGAAACCTCATAGGTGAATTAATCTTAATAAGGAGAAGTCAGTGCACAAGAACCATAACTCTGCCCATCATATTTTTGGAGTTATTGCCCTTTGTTGATTTTCGTACTTAATTTTTGTCCAGAGCAAAACTCAAGAAGTATTTCAGGTATCATCTCGAAACCACATAGGAAAATAGATCTCATTAAGGAAAAGTGCAGTGCGCAAGAATAATAACTCTGCCCATCATATTTTTGGATTTATTGCCCTAAGTGATTTTCATACTTAATTTTTGTCCGGAGCTTAACCCAAAAAAAGTATTTCAGGTATCACCTTGAAACCTTATAGGTGGATAGATCTCATTAAGGAGAAGTGCAGTACACAAGAACCATAACTGTGCCCATCATATTTTTGGAGTTATTGCCCTTTGTTGATTTTCATACTTAATTTTTGTCAGGAGGATAACTCTAAAAGTATTTTAGGTATCATCTTGAAACCTCGTAGGTGGATAGAGCTGATTAAGGAAAAGTGCAGTGCACAAGTACCATAACTCTACCCATCATATTTATGGAGTAATTGCCCTTTGTTGATTTTCATACTAAATTTTTGTCCTGAGCATAACTCAAAATGTATTTCAGGTATCATCTCCAAACCACATACGTAAATAGATCTTATTAAGGAAAAGTGCAGTGCGCAAGAATCATAACTCTGCCCATCATATTTTTGGAGTTATTGCCCTTTGTTGATTTTTATACTTTATTTTTGTCCGGAGCATAACCTTAAAGGTATTACAGTTATCATCTTGAAACCTCATTAAGTAAAAGTGCAATGCACATGTACCATAACTCTGCCCATCATATTTTTGGAGTAATTGCCCTTTGTTGATTTTCATACTTAATTTTTGTCCGGAGCATAACTCAAGAAGTATTTCAGGTATCACCTTGAAACCTCATAGGTGGATCTCATTAGGGAGAAGTGCAGTGCACAAGAATCATAACTCTGCCCATCATATTTTTGGATTTATTGCCCTTTGTTGATTTTCATACTTAATTTTTGTCCGGAGCATAACTCAAAAAGTATTTCAGGTATCATCTCGAAACCACATAGGTAAAAAAATATCATTAAAGAAAAGTGCAGTGTGCAAGAATCATAACTCTGCCCATCATATTTTTGAAGTTATTGCCCTTTGTTGATTTTCAAACTTAACTTTTGTCCGGAGCATAACTCAAAAAGTATTTCAGGTATCATCTTGAAAACACATTGGTAAATATATCCCATCAAGGAGAATTGCAGTGTGCAAGAATCATAGCTCTACCCATCATATTTTTGGAGTTATTGCCCTTTGTTGATTTTCATACTTAATTTTTGTCCGAAGCATAACTCTAAAAGTATTAAAGGTATCACCTTGAAACCTCATAGGTGGATAGATCTCAATAGGGAGTGAGCAGTGCACAAGAATCATAACTCTGCCCATCATATTTTTGGAGTTATTACCCTTTGTTGCTTTTCATACTTAATTTTTGTTCGGAGCATAACTCAAAAAGTATTTCAGGTATCACCTTGAAACCTCATAGGTGGATAGATCTCATTAGGGAGAAGTGCAGTGCACAAGAACCATAACTATGCCCTTCATATTTTTGGAGTTATTGCCCTTTGTTGATTTTCATATTTAATTTTTGTCTGGAGCATAACCTTAAAAGTATTACAGTTATCATCTTGAAACCTCATAGATGGATAGATCTGATTAAGTAAAAGTGCACTGCACATGTACCATAACTCTGCCCATCATATTTTTGGAGTAATTGCCCTTTGTTGATTTTCATACTTAATTTTTGTCCGGAGCATAACTCAAAAAGTATTTCAGGTATCACCTTGAAACCTCATAGGTGGATCTCATTAGGGAGAATAGCAGTGCACAAGAATCATAATTCTGCCCATCATATTTATGGAGTTATTGCCCTTTGTGGATTTTCATACTTAATTTTTGTCCGGAGCATAACTCAAAAAGTATTTCAGGTATCATCTCGAAACCACATAGGTAAAAAAATCTCATTAAAGAAAAGTGCAGTGTGCAAGAATCATAACTCTGCCCATCATATTTTTGGAGTTATTGCCCTATGTTGATTTTCATACTTAATTTTTGTCCGGAGCATAACTCAAAAAGTATTTCAGGTATCATCTTGAAAACACATTGGTAAATATATCCCATCAAGGAGAATTGCAGTGTGCAAGAATCATAATTCTACCATCATATTTTTGGAGTTTTTGCCCTTTGTTGATTTTCATACTTAATTTTTGTCCGGAGCATAACTCAAAAAGTATTACAGGTATCATCTTGAAACCTCATAGGTATAGATCTCAATAGGGAGTGAGCAGTGCACAAGAATCATAACTCTGCCCATCATATTTTTGGAGTTATTACCCTTTGTTGCTTTTTCATAGGTGGATAGATCTCAATAGGGAGTGAGCAGTGCACAAGAATCATAACTCTGCCCATCATATTTTTGGAGTTATTACCCTTTGTTGCTTTTCATACTTAATTTTTGTTCGGAGCATAACTCAAAAAGTATTTCAGTAATCACTTTGAAACCTCATAGGTGGATAGATCTCATTAGGGAAAAGTGCAGTGCACAAGAACCATAACTCTGCTCATCATATTTTTGGAGTTATTGCCCTTTTTTGATTTTCATACTTAATTTATGTCCGGAGTATAACTCAAAAAGTATTACAGTTATCATCTTGAAACTACATAGGTGGATAGATTTTATTCAGGAAAAGTGCAGTGCACAAGTACCATAACTCTGCCCATCATATTTTTGGAGTAATTGCCCTTTGTTGATTTTCGTACTTAATTTTTGTCTGGAGCATAACTCAAAAAGTATTTCAGGTATCACCTTGAAACCTCATAGGTGGATTAATCTTATTAAGGAGAAGTGCAGTGAACAAGAACCATAACTCTGCCAATCATATTTTTGGAGTTATTGCCCTTTGTTGATTTTCATACGTAATTTTTGTCTGGAGCATAACTCAAAAGGTTTTTCAGGTATCATCTTGAAACTTTATATGTGGATAGATCTTATTCAGGAGAAGTGCACTGCACAAGAACAATAACTCTGCCCATTACATTTTTGCAGTTATTGCCCTTTGTTGATTTTCGTACTTAATTTTTTTCCCGAAGCATAACTCAAAAAGTATGTGAGGTAAAATCATGAAACTTTAAAAGTTGATAGTTCACATAAATGGGAAGCGCAGTGCCCAAGAATTGTTAATTCATCATTTATAATTTCTGAGTAATTACCCTTTGCTCGTTTTACACTTTGAACTTAACAGTTTATAATCACATGTTATATTTAGAATTAGATGCCATTTGGGGGGCATACATGCTTTACAAACATCTCTTGTTACATTTTTGTTATGTAATGGAATTTAAGCGTTATTAGTCACGTGTCAGCCACTTAACATTCCCATAATGCTTTATTGATTTTTAGCGCGAAATCTAAAAATGCCCTAAGAGGCTAGGTAGCCTTTTAGGGAACACCATCAAAAATTTTTTTTTTGGTAATTTTATGAGTCTTAATTATTGATGATTTGTATTATTTTTTCATATAAATTTCAGTGATATATATATTTTCTTATTTGGTGAGATGTAAAAATTCTAAATACCAAACTTTAACCCTATTGATTTTGATAAAAATCCAACAAACTGTATGGGAAGAGTAGCCATTTCGAGCTGAAAGCTTTCATTTCTTGTTTACGTGATTAAGTCTAAATTTACTGTCAGATTTAAGTGAAACTTGCAGAGTTTGTTTATCTTATCAATAGCTTTAACCTTATTTATTAAAAGAAAAATCTGTCACACAGTATGAGAACAGTAGCCATTTCAAGTTGAAAATTTCCATTTCTTGTTTACGTGATAAAGTCTAAATTTACAGTCAGATTTCCATGAAACTTGCAGAGTTTGTTTATCTTATCAATTACTTCAACCCTATAGATTTTGAAAAAAAAAAAAAAAAAAAAAAAAAAAAAAATCAAACAAACAGTATGGAAAAAGTAGCCATTTCAAGTTGAACATTTTAATCGATTGTTTACTTGATAAAATGTGGTCAGGTTTTTGTGAATTTTTCAGTTTATTTCATCAATTGCTTTAACCCTCTTGATTTTGAATAAAATCCAACAAATAATTATGGAAAAGCAGCAATTTCAAATTGGAAATTTTGATTTCTAATTTAAATGATGAAGTCAGCATTTGTGACGGATTTTCATGAAACTTGCACAGTTGCTTTGTCTCATCAACAAATGGAACCCCTTTTAATTTTGAAAAAAAAAATCTTACGATCAGTATGGGAAAAGAAGCAATTCAAAGTTGATTTTTTTTTTTTCATTTCTTGTTTAGGCAGTGAAGTTCACAGTGCTGATTAAATTCTTTTGAAAATTGCAAAGATTTATCAAGGGATTAAAAAAAGAAAATCTAGTAAACTCAGGAAAAGTGGCCGTTTGATGACTTAGTATCGCTTTCTCAACAAAGTCCGCATTGTTTTTGCTAGCATAGAAGCAAAATCTCTGCCAGCTGAGTGATTTCAGGCCCTTCAGGGCCTTCTAGTTTGGATGTGCAGAGGTTATTAACCCTGCTAAACGTGACACACTGACATTTTATGAACATTATAAGTCAAGATCAGAGTACACAGAATGTGCAGTCTGATCTACACTGTCCAATAAGAAGACGTTTTTCTTCAACATTTAAGTTTGAAATAGTACTACATGTATTCGTTTTTTACCATCGACTCGAGAATTTCATTCTACTTTTTTAGCACGAAAAAGCTACAACAATTTGTGTCTCATTTAGTGTCTTTCAGCGACAAGAAAAAACAAGAGGGCCATTAGCCCAGGAACGCTCATCTTGGACTACAGCTTATGAGTGAAATTCAATTCTTTGAACAACTTTGGTAAAGCTTCACCCAAGGAACATCCCTGCCAAGTTTCATCAAGATTGGCCAAGTGGGTAAGGAGAGGAAGATGTTTAAAGAAATTGTTGACGGACGACGGACGACAGACGCCAGACATAGGGCAAATCAAATATCAAAGCTCTACACCTTCCAGTTTCAAAGAAGAATTTTGAATTTTCCTTTTTTGTCCTATATTCGAACTCGTGGTCCCCAGGGCTGGGTCAGTTTTGACCAAGGCAGCATCCTTGGAACAAACTTGGTAGAGATCCACTCAAAGATGCTACATACCAAATATCAAAGCTCTTCACCTTCCCGTTTAAGAGAAAAAAAAAATTAGAATTTTCTTTATTTGTTCCTATGTTTCAACCTGTAACCTCCGAGGCAGGGCCAGTTTTGACACCAGGGACATCATATGACCAAACTTGGTAGAGGTCCACTAGAAGATTCTGCATATCAAATATCAAAGCTCTGCACCTTCAAGTTTCACAGAAGAAGATTTCTAAAGTTTTCCTTCTTTGTTGCTATGTTCGAACCTGTGACCCCCCGGGACATGGCCAGTTTTGACCCCAAGGGCATAATATGAACAAACTTGGTAGAGATCCACTAGGAATATCATAGCTCTATGCCTTCTAGTTTTAGAGAAGAAGAATTTTAAAATTTTCTTTCTTTGTTCCTATGTTCGAACCTGTGGCCCCCGAGGCAGGGCCAGTTTTCACCCCACGGGCATGATTTAAACAAACTTGGTAGAGGTCTACTAGGAGATGCCACATACCAAATACCAAAGCTCTACAACATCTAGTTTCAGAGGAGAAGAATTTTAAATTTTTCCTTCTTTGTTCCTATGCTCGAAATTGTGACCCCGGGGTGGGCCAGTTTTGACCGAACGAACTTAGTAGAGGTCACACAGACCAAATATCAAAGCTCTACGCTTTCTAGTTTCTGAGGAAAAGAATTTTAAAGTTTTCCTTCTTTGTTTCTATGCTCAAATTTGTGACCCCCGGGGTAGAGCCAGTTTTGACCCCAGGGGCATAATTTGAACATACTTGGTAGAGGTCCACTAGGAGATGCCACATACCAAATATCAAAGCTCTATGCCTTCAAATTCCAGAGGAGAAGATTTTATATGTTTTCCTTCTTTGTTCCTATGCTCAAACTTGTGACCCCCCGGGACAGGGCCAGTTTTGACCCCAGGGCCATAATTTGAACAAACTTGGTAGAGGTCCACTAGGAGATGCCACATACCAAATATCCGAGCTCTACGCCTTCAAGTTTCAGAGAAGAAGATTTTTAGTTTTCCTTCTTTGTTCCTATGCTCAAACTTGTGACCCCTGGGGCGGAGCCAGTTCTGGTCGCAGGGGCATAATTTGAACAAGCTTGGTAGGGGTTAACTAGGAGATGCCACATACAAAATATCAAAGCTCTATGCCTTCAAGTTTCAGAGGAGAAGATTTTTAAAGTTTTCCTTCTTTGTTCCTATGCTCAAACTTGTTATCCCTCGGGGTGGGGCCAGGTTTGACCCTAGGGACATAATTTGAACAAACTTGGTAGAGGTCTATCAGGAGATGCTACATACCAAATATCAAAGCTGTACGCCTTCTAGTTTCAGAGAAGAAGATTTTCAAAGATTTTGTTTTTTTCTTTTTGTTGCCATGGCAACCAGAGTTATGGATGGAATTAAATTCTTTGAACAATTTTGGTAGAGCTTCACCCAAGGAACATTTCTGCCAAGTTTCATGAAGATTGGCCTTGTGGTTTAGGAGAAGAAGATGTTTAAAGAAATTGTTGACAGACGACGGACGACAGACGACGGACGCTGGACATTGGGCAATAACAATAGCTCACCTTTAGCACTTTGTGCTAAGGTGAGCTAAAAATGCAGGTCTGATCAGGCTTTGTTGAGCAAAAGCACAACATATGCAAATGTCTCTCTCCTCTGCCTGCAAAGAGACATTGTCCAATCTGCGAAATGTTGGCTAAAAAACTTCTCCGAAAGTTTCCTGAAATGACCGATAATATGAAAGCTGTCATCCCTAATGTCCAAATTGCAACACCTTCTACTCAGACTCGACCTGCATCTGAAACAAACAAAACTTCTTCTGTACCCTCAAAACCCACAAACCCTCAAAGTATATCTTCACAAAAAATCTCAAAACCATCTACCTACTCACAAAATATCTCTTCGAAAAAAGCTTCAAAGCCATCTCCCCCTTCACAACAGACTCCAAAGAAACCGCAACCTCCATCTTCACAGCCTACAACCAAATCCGACGTCTCATCTAAAGATAAATCTAATCATGCACACCGATCTCCTAAAAGGTCTTTTTCAAGATCTAAACAACAACCAATAGATACCCAAGGATCTTGTGAAATCACAGTCAAAGTAAATGATCCTGTCCCTACCTCCAACAGATTCTCAGAGCTAGAGGACATGGATGTAGATGCTGAAAATCTGGAAGGGGAGGCTTCAGATTCAGAAGCCTCCATCTGGTCCATTTCCGAAGATTCTTGTAACAAGGATGCTGACACTTGACAATCGTCCAAACCCGAGACAATCATAATTAAATCTTAACCAATCTATTTTAAAAGGCATTGGTTTACAGTCTTGTTTTAAACTTTCGCTTTCATACTTTCCTCATGCACAATGGATATTATAATCCAGTGGAATTGTCGAGGTCTGAAGTCAAACTTTGACGATCTTGCCCTTTTCATCAATGATCACAAACCAGTTGCTGTTTGTCTGCAAGAAGCCTTCCTTAAACGGGAGGATGATATCACTATCAAATATCATTCCATTTACAATAAGACCTTTACCGAAGGTGAAAAGGCCAGAGGTGGTGTTTCTACTATACGAGAGATTATTTTGTGAGGAATGGTGTTGTTGACAATTATAGCAAGCCCTTTGTAAGTTTAACCTCCGGCCTAGGAAAACCATAACTTATTCCATATTTCCAGAGCAAAGGCTCGTCGCACCATTAGAGAATGTAAGCGCAAGGCTTGGAGACAATAGTTCTCTAAATCAAATAGTAGAACTACTACTAAAAAACTTGGGATATGATCAGAAAGATAAATGGCAAAGGCCAGCCCCCCTCTTAGTCACCTTGAAGTTAACAATATATACTTCACCCCAGGATATAGCTGATCCTCTTGCCGACATTTTTTGCAAAAAGTCTTCCTCTGCAAACTATTGTGAAAAGTTTCAGAGAAATAAAGCCAGAGAAGAAAAGAGAAAACTTAATTTCCATTCTTCTAATTCAGAGCATTATATTGAATTCTTCACCTTTAAAGGTGGGTATTTAGAATTTTTACATCACACAAAATTAAAATATATATATTACGGAAATTTATATGAAAAAATAATACAAACCTTCAACAATTAAGACTCATATAATTACAAAGAAAAAAAATCTTTTTGATGGTATTCCCGTAAAAGGCTACGTAGCCTCTTAAGCTTTTTTCTTTTTTTTAATTCCGCGTCAAAAATCAATAAAGCATTGTGGGAATGTCAAGTGACTGGCACATGACTAATAACGCTAAATTCCATTACTTAACAAACATGTAATAATTATTTTCCATAATGTCTTCTTCAGACGCTATGTTTGAAACTTCGTCTGTGTATTCTGGTATGTAAATGAGAGAATTGAATATCTAAAAACAGAACGTGTCTTCCGTTGGTGTCAACCTGGGCCATAGCAAATCTCTAATTTCTCGTGTTGTCGGATGGTTTTCGACTACTGGGGTTTTATGAACGCAAATCAAAAGACTTTGGGAGTATAAGGATCATTTTTTGCATTTTTGCAAAATTTTCGTCCCAAAATCTGAAGGGCCACCTTTAAAGAATTAAAATCTGCTCTGATTAAAGCTCACGATTCTACTCCTTGCCCCAGATAAAGTTCATTACCAGTTTTTAAAACACTTACCTTTTACTTCTCTTTCAGTTTTACTTGATATCTTTAATGATATCTGGCAAGGATGCTAGTGACCCAGCTAACTATCGGCCAATAGCTCTTACAAGTTGTCCTTCCATCACTGCACTTAAAAAGAAGTGCAAGAAAGCTCTTAATCTTCTTAAGGATGTGGCCCTCTCTAAATGGGGAGTAGACCGTAAAGTCCTCTTGCGTTTTTATTGGTCCTTAGTCTTAGTTCGCTCCAAATTAGACTATGGATCTGTTGTATACGGAATCTTACCTCAAAATTCTCGATTCTATACACCAAGAAAGTCTTCGTCTTGTACTTGGAGGTTTTAGAACTTCTCCCGTCAATAGTCTCTATGTTGAGGCTAATGAACCTTCTCTTTCTTACAGGAGGGAAAAACTCTCACCTCAATATCTTTTAAAACTGAAGTTGAATCGTTTTAATCAAACTAATAATATTGTTTTTAAATCTCAATATAAACGTCTTTTTGAAAGGAAACGAAATATTATTCCTCCATTTGGTTTCCGCATGGAGCCCATCGTAGATAACCTTGGCATAGACACTGAGTCTATTGCCGACTATAAAATCTCTAGAGTCCCTCCATGGACACTAAACAGTGCAGAATTCAGATCTGACCTTGCATCTGACAAAAAGTTTGTCACGGATGGAATGGTGTTTCATGCTAAATACAACGAGACAAAGGAGCATTATTTTTCCTCCAAACCAATTTATACAGATCTATCTAAAGAAGGAAATCCTGCAGCAGCTGCCGCCGTTTATGGAGAAAGGCACTTAAAAAACCGCCTTCCAAACAACTCCTCTATCTTCTCTACTGAAGGTAAAGCAATTGATCTTGCCCTTAATCTGGCTAAACATTCTAATTCCAACCGTATCTTTCTGACTCTTTGTCAACATTACAGTCACTTTCAAATCAACAAATTGAAAATCCATTAATCAGTAGTTTACTTGAAATGATCTCACAAATTTCTTTTAAGAATAGATTGGTTTTCTGTTGGCTTCCGGGTCATGTAGGCATCAAAGGCAATGAAAATGTCAATAGGTCTACCAAATCTGCACTTAATCTTCCCATTTCAGATTGTAAAGATTCACACACTGATTTTAATCCTCCGTTTTAACAATCCAATCTTCTTGGCAATCCCAGTGGGATGCTGATGTTTTCAATAAACTGCATTGAATCTATTATCGCTTTAACAAAGGAGATTGGCATTTACAATAAACTCTGATATTTATTCTTGAGTTTCTTACCCATCTTTTTACAGCATTCTTTTTTCCTTTAATATTATGTTTGCATCTCCTTAATGGGAGGATTAGCCCTCTTGGGGGCATCTTATCTCTCAGGACCTCTTTAATTGGAGTATATAGATTCCATTAGTGGCTCGAATCTTTACCAGTTTTAACCTCATTTCCAAGGAAAAGCAATACTATCAGTCTTACCTTTCAATCTAAAACTCTTGAATAGGCAAGGAATGCCCAGCCGCTCAATATCATATTTTATGCACATTATAAATGGCACATATTTCTTCTTCATATAACTCATTACCAAACGACAAAATTTCTGGTTTGTCCAAATTGAAAACATTTGCAGACGACAAAATAAAAGTGACTGAAAATTTGAAATGTGTTTTGTGAAGGATAGAAAACATAGTGGAAAAAGGAGAAAATGCTGGTTCTCCTTTTTCCACTATGTTTACATAGGGATTCTTTCTCAGGGGCGTCAAAAGTAGGAATTGTGTAGTAATGGGTTAAAGACTTCTTTTTTATCAATCCAACATTTACTTCGAACCTTCTTATCACATTATTAACTCTTATCATTTAAAACTTTTAAGTATAAAGGGATAGCCCTGTGACTCAATAATACCCTTTATGCATATGAAGATCACACATCATACTTCTTAATTCAATTCTTTTGTCATTAATGTATTGAAACTTTATTCAGTCTAAACAACTCCACTTTTATTATCTTTAAAAACAGATATGCATGCTAAATGACCAAAGCTGTCGGTGCGCCATAAAACAACATTCATTCATTCATTCGTTCATTCATTCAATGTGTAACCGTTTCAATAAATTCAGAGGGAAACCGAATGTCCAACTTTTTCACCCTCGTTACAGATGGATATCAATTTTAACTTAATTCATATCTACAATACATTTATATATACTTGTAACTCCTGATAATTCAGAATGTGTAGGTTTGATAACAGCCAGACGGCTTCCGCTTTGAATGGGAAAAATGATCACTGACTGGCTTATTGGTTTTTGCATGACACCTCTGTCGTTTGGTCAATTGCAAAATAAGCATATCTAATATAGGAATTGTTTGCGAAAGGGTACGAAACGTTGTGAGAAATGAGAAATGCTGGTTACCAGTATCCATTCCCCATTCCACAATGTCCTCAAAACCCCCTTTCTCTTGGAAGTAAAGATAGTGTGGCAATAATGAAATGATAATGAAAAAAAATGTTTTCGTGTAAAAAAATAATCAGTTGTGCAGTCTGTCAAATCTTGTGTTTAGTATATAATAACGGTTTTAGCTGTCAATTTCATCAACATAGTTGTATTTGGAGCTGAACCTCATAACTATTACAGAACAGAACTTAGATGTTGCATAACTGAAATCTAAATTAAATAAATAATACAAGCTTGTGTACTTAAACATTTTGCATTTAACAATGTAGTGGTTAGAATTTTAATTAATGGCGAAGGTAATTTAAATCTAAGATTAAAGTGTCTGTTATTTGCAATATGATCTGTTGGCCTGACAACACATTCAGTATATTTCTCTGGCACCAAGTGTAAAGGTAAATATTTTAAAGAAACGAAACTGATGATAATTACCACTTTCAATAGGTTGTGAAGAGGTTATTTGAAAGGGTAGATGTTTAAGTGAACACAGATCTAGTTTCTTTTTAACAGCATTTCATCTATTCATTTAAAAATCTGTCACTTGAATGGGGTGTGATGTGGTTAAAATTGTCCGATTAAAATTGAAGATTTTTAACTGCATGAAACCGCCAATCGAATGACAGGTTTTTCAATATCAAACAGAACCAGTTGATTATCCTATTTATTATATTTCTAACTCGCCTTTTTTTTATTTTTATAATTATCAAGAAAGGTATTATATAAGCAATATAGGGAAACAGTTTTTCCAGCATACCTTCTAAAACCATATTGTCACTAGCGATTATATCATATTTATCATCACTAGTGATTATTTATCAACACTAGTGGTGTTATTCTCTGGGAAATCCCAGTTATTCACTAATAAGAATATAATAGAATATTTTACCTATCTTTCCAAGCAAAACCTATAATTAAATAATAAACTCTGTAATGTAGCAATGATCAAAACTCGTATTACAAATCCCATTGTCAATCACTACTATAATTTAAACTTTTGGCCTCTGCATACGTCTCGATAACATTGGCGTATTCCTTGGCAAATCATATTTTAACATTTTTTGTGTAATTACGAACTTGTAAATGCAAAATAAACCATCGCACCTCTCCAAAGTGAACAGTCGTTAAGTCGGGAGGCAAAACAGTGGACAGCAAGGCGCCGCATCGGGCCAAAGAATGCAATAACCTAAGTGGTCAAATATCCATTTCCACAGATCTATATAGGTGTGGAATAATAGTCTTGACCAAATTGAAAGCCTTTGCAGACAACAAGGTTTTGATGAATTTGAAAATTGAAATTTATCGTTGGAAGGTAGAAATTATTATCAGAATATGAGAAAATGCCACTTACCAGCATTTTCTACTGTTATTGTAATGTTTTCAAATGCTTTTTTTCTTGGGGTCATTAAAGTTGGGGTTGTGTGGTATAGAGTTAAAATGCTTGGGTTCAAAACTGAATTAAATTACACTGCAGATCGAACCAGTCTGCATTTTGGGCCTGTTCCCCTAAAATAAAGATTGGTTTTGCAGAATATTATCCAATAGAATTCAGTACTGAATTAATGCATCGTAGTTAAGCTCCTAGTAATCTTCGGTATACTGTTAGCTATTGCTCAACAGACATGATCGGTCATTAGTTACCAGGGCAAGCACCCCTCACTAAAAACTAACCAACTCTTTCATGACCAGTTTCAGAATTTTTGAGGCCACAAAGTAGATTGTTGCTTAAAATGAATATATGTCTTTGATACAAAATTCAGTATCTGTAATAGGAAAATGAAGATCCAAGATCAGACTGCATAGTCTGACCTTGATTGGCACTGTCAGCCAAAACTATGGAAGTTGCCGTTGGCAGTGAAATAGTTGACCACACAATTCGTTGACTGAAGGTCCCCGAAAACAAGGCTTTTGACAACATTGTGAGAAAAGGAGAAAATTCTGGAGACCAGCATGATCTCCATTTCCAACAATGTATTATTTCCTTCAAAACACAATATGTTGAGCCCAACATTTAATCCACATTTAAAAATTAAGTTGTCGTCTGAAAATGTTTTTGATATGGACAAGTCAAAAATTTCGTGGTAAGATGAAGGCTTTAAGGCCTAAATACTGATATTAAACCACTTGAGATTTTGAATGGTAAAATTGTAGGGGAAATTATTTTTAAATTTGTTAATAAACATAATTATATTGCGAACCTCATGTAATACTAACAAAATATGTACTAACATTGACTTGTAAGGTATGTTAGGGGATAGCCACGACCCTCACATACCGATTGTCATGGCAAATAAAGCTTTATTATTTTTTAAGAAAATGATATTAAACCACTTTCCAGTGTCTGTATCTTGACATCAAGCTGACAGACAAAAAATTATTGATCAAAAGTTGGTATCTATTTTTGCCATCTTAATTATTATTCTGTCTTCTATTTTTGAGAAATTATTAGTTATACCTGCTACATCTGAAACTCTCCCTATTATTGTACAAGTGATTAGATGCTTGGTATAAGCGAAATACTTACAAGGTCAGCCAGTGAAGGTGAGAGACCATTTGCCGGCTGCACAAGACTATGACTCTGTAAGCTCACTTCATTTGCATTTTTACTGTAACAGGCAGCTTTCAGGGCTTTCTCACTAGCCTAGGAGGAAAATTATACCATATTAGCCAATCTATGTTAACTTTTCACTGCACAAACTGTCATACACCCTTCACGCCATTCCAATGAACATCTTTGGAAAACATTTCAGAACCATAGCTTTGCAAATACAATCAAAGGGACTTACAAGTAAATGAAGCGGCTTAAAATCGAGAACGTATACAGAGATCTAAATTTTAAGTCACATCCACAACTACACATCACAGAGATTCATTGTGGTAAGTTTAAACTTATTCTTATAGAAACTGTAGGAGGAGTTGCTCTCACAAGATTGCTAACGTACGGACGGACGGACGGGGCTATAATATAATACAACCCTTCGGGCGTATAAAAAAAAGCAATTTCTTGTATCAAGTAATAATTTTCTCGCTCTCATCCATATGGTCAAATTGTTTTCAATACTTAATGTAATTAGTTGTGATAGGTATAAATAATCTGTTAATAAAGAAAGTTTTCAACCTTAGAGCAGTAAGCACAGAAAAAGATTCATAACTTGACTAATTCAAGATCAAAAATATGCAGTCTAATGTAAACTTACAATTGCATTGCCATATGTCATGGCAAAAACAGCCATTTCATAGATTAAGTGCACTACCTGATGCTTTTGTAACTGACTGCAGATGCCCATTTGATTTATTTGGCACTTTAAAGGTTAGAACCATGTCAGAGGGTGTATTTATCAACACTTCTGAACAGATGACCACCTGATTCGCAATGACAAGCCAATCAGATGTATATCACAATTATCTTGAAAAGGGGGAGTGGGGTAAAGCTACTTCCAACAGTTTTGTATTTCAATCATATTACGCTGTTCACACTATTCACTCCTGTCTTACCAAAGCAATGGTGAGATTTGAACTGAAACAATTCTAAGCAACCCTAAGGAAACGCAAAAGTATGTTACATTAAGATATCTGTGGAAATTTACTGTTTAGAGTCATTTAAAAGTTGAAAAGAAGGCCAGAAGTGACTCTAATCGGACATCGTGAATAGGAGCAATGTTTGTGCCATGTTTTCTGTGTTTTTTGCATCGAACATTTTTTCATGTGTGTTAATTTTTGGATAAGTTTTTTCGCGTGACTTGACAATTATTTATCAACAAGGGCAGCCAGTAACTTCAAATTCCGCCATTCTACCCAAGTTAAGCCGATAATGGATTTTTTTACGTCTTCTTTTTTTCTTACGTGAATTTCAGTTCTATAACGTGATTTACGCGACAATTTGAGAGAGTGGGAACACTGCAAATGTTACACTTTGTCTTCTGATTGTCTCGCAGAAGACTAAAGAATTGCCAAACTTCTCTTTTTGACGAAGCTTGGCTATTTAGAGCCATGTTTAGTTGTTTACATGTACTGGTACACGTGCAAGTCCTAGGATGCATAAAGATGGACAACTACTGATGCTTAATTTAATGGGAAGTAATAACATTGGGTACCCAAGTCCCTGCGGGTAATATGGCCACCCGGGTACAAAATTTCTACCGGTCTACTTCACAGGGGCTCAGCACATGATACTTGAGTTGATTTGTGCTTACAGACAGCATTTCAATAAAAATCCCAATGTTCTGTATATAAATATCTGGATATTTATATAGAGACATAGGGCTTTTTTATTGACATGCAGTCTGTAAGCATAAATCAATTAAAGTATCTTGTGCCGAGCCCCTGCGGTCTACTTGAGATTTTGACTGGTAAAATTGTAAAGGAAATTATTTTGAAATTTGTTTATAAACATAATGATATTGTGATGTTGCTCTTATTTGTAATGATTGAGATTGTCCATTTAGCGCTACAGAGGTTGCAATCTGACATTATGACCTTTCTTCTGATCTTGGACATTCTAGCTCATCTTCTTTCAAATTTCCATATATCCGAGCCATTTCTACAAAATTACAGCTGTCAGTTTGATCTATCTAATGCTAAAAGGGTTAAATGATCCTAACACTTTGGCAGACAATCCTATTTGAAGAGGTTTTTTTGCAAGTGTTGCAGGAAAAAGAGAACATCGTTGTTACCAGTATATTCACCTTTTCCAACATATTTTCTAAATTTTCAAGCAGAAATTCAGCCATTCACTCCTTACCGTATGACAAAAATGTAAACTTGTCCAAACTGAAAGCACTTGCAGACTTTACTTAAAATCATATGCCTCTCAAACCATGGAATTTCTCTTTAATAGGGTAGAAAAAGTTGTGGGAAAAGGAGAAAATACCTGTTACAAGCATTTCTCTCTTTCCCAAGATTTCATTTTTTTTTTACTAACGGTCTTTAAAACTCGGGACTGTGTGGATAAGGGTTAAAACGTATTTAATCTTAGTCTACAATATTTTCATGCATGAAATTTCAAAATTCTCTTGGTCTGAAAATCATACAAGAGTAACAGACTACGTACATCAAGCTATGGCTGCACGTTTTATCCTTGCTACTGTATTGTGGCATATTCCTGCCGAGAGGGAAGAGATAGCTATTGCGATAATTTAAGAGAACCATCGTGATAAAACAAAATTTCCTGGAAATATAATAAAATTTTTACGATAGAAATATCACAATAATTATAGCTATTATAATGATTTTTTTCTTTCATGCCCACAACTGACATTCACGGGACATCTTCGTCTACAACCTTATGAATTTCCTTTCCCCTAAATGGTTTTAAAAATGTTCGTAGGAGGCACTTCCAGTCATCTCTGTGATTTTAAAAAACGGCTCTAGCTATTAATTTCCACTCTTGTCAAAATTTACCAATTAAGCTACAATTACAAATAATGCGAAATTCTATTAACTGCAATCTTTTGAAGTAAAAAAATTACCGAGTTCATCCTACTGGTGAATTTTCTATGTATAGGTATCGAGAAATGAAGAGAACTATCACAATAATTTTATCTTGAATGTGAGTTTCGTGCACGATTGAGAAATTTTGCGTTAGATGACAAAAGGTTATTGTGATATTTTTTTCAGAAAACTTTTCACTATTTCGATAAAATTTTCAGGAAACTTTGATTTATTGCAATAGTATCTCCTGACAGAAGTATGCCATCATACTACTGTGTTTTTATCCCTAAGATTGCCAAGTATATCTTTGTTGATTTTATACAAATAAATTGTAGAAGGAAATAATAAGATAAGACTTCACAGATGATATATTATTACTGATTTATAGTCAAATTATTATCTTGAGAAATATTAACCGAAACAACCTAGGCCTGTATTCACAAACTATTCTTTAGAACGTTCTTTGTCTTATTCTAAAGAATTTTGTAAATCTTTAAGTTAATTGGCTTAACCATATGCATGTGCACATGCCAATCAGAACTTGTGTTACTTTCAAATTCAGATTCAGAAAATAATGGAAAATAACACTAAGAATGCTCTTAAGACTAGTTGGTAAATATGGACCCTAAAAATAACAATTTGTAGTCTTTTCTTATGGAGGTAACTTGTTTCCTTTACCTTTGCAGGCCAAGAATACCTATAGATATCAAATTATCTCGGAAGATAAAGATCGAAATCGGCTGTACTAAATTGTAAAGGTTGGTTACTTTTCATTGTATAGAATCTGAAAAATGAGTTATGAATCTACATCTAAATCTCAGAAAATTCATTAAAATCCTGGAATTCAAGATGTAATATTACCTCAGCTCACAGTTTGAAAATATTACGTAAACATAATGTACACAGATTTCTGATACATAGTTAAGAACTATTTCATTGCTACATTATTTTCATTGCCGTTTTGAATTCATGCTCCTTTCATCAATCTCTATTTTTTTAAGTCTTAATCACTCCATAACACATGTTAGGAAGACAACTTTTAAAAACACTGTGAAAAAAGAAAAAGTATCTGGTACCAGGGTTTTCATTTTTTCTGTAATATTTACTTTTCTTACTCTAATATGTTAAAACTTTTGAACAACAGTTAATTTATTGTCTGCAAATGTTTTCAACTTTCTGGACAAGTTTGGGATTTTGTGCCATGCACTGAGATGAAGAGCTCATAAAAGGATAAAGTATTGTACCTTAAGGTAAAGAACTAAAGCCTGTAAATGGAAGTACAAGAAATATGTGTCTACCTGATGACAAGAGTAACATATCCAGTTGTATGCTTTAGGTTCTTCTGCTTTCTCAAGGAAAGCTACAGCAGCTTCATAATCACATTTGGCTTGTCGCATCCATCTTTGAGCTTCATTTGTATCTCTATACACAGGAGCACTTGACTGTCCGTGATTGCAGTGACTAGCTCTGTTATATCTATTGTAGTCATCTAAGTTTTCACGGAAGGCGTTCACATATGTTTTTGCTCTTTTTTGAAGCTTCTGAGACATTGATGAGTATGCAGATCCTGCAAACTCGGGTGACTGACCATCAACTATGTCTTCGTCAGGTATATCTTCATCCCTTTCTAAATGTAACAGGACGTGTTGGATGAAATGGAATACTCTACTTGCATAATCTTCAATATCTTGATTGTTGTCAGGATGCCATTGAAACATCAGACGTCGGATGATTCTTCTTCTTTCAATTTCTGGAAGACTCCAGGCTTCACTGAGCAAGTTTCCAATTCTCTTACAGTTTTCATCGAATGGAAGATTTTTATGTGGTACATTTAAGTCAAAAGTCTGAATTTCATCTAGCACTGGTGCCCGTCTTGCAAATCTGAAAAGTCTGTATGCAGGAATTTCGTCATATTCTTCACTACCAGTATCTACTAAATACTTTGTATGGACAGCTGAAAAGGAATCATGAATGTCTTGAAGTTTTTTCACTATGTGAACATAAATGTATATTCCACCATTGTTGGCATTTTCTGAATCGGCATCCATTTCTTCATCTTCAAGCTCCAAAGCTACATATCTAAAGTCACTTTCTTCAAAGTTGTCCACAGTCATAACTAAAAAGGGATGAAAGAATTCTTCTACATAAGTCCCTGGTGCTGGAAAAGCAGTCCTGCCAACTAACTGTGATTCAATCTCTAACATTGGATATCGCTCCTTGTCTAGCACTCTGCCGATACTTCCCGGATATCCTATTTTACGCATAATTTCTAGAAGCTTTAATGAGGCATCAGTGGATATATTTACAAACTTCAGGATAATTGCCGCAATTCCAGATGATAGGATATCAATGATACCAAGGTCAACAGAACCAGATATCTTTTTAAAAAAAAAGTTAATGACTTTTTCTCCATCAATTGTGTCTTCTTCATAAAAAAAATCACATGGCTCACTAGAATTCTCCACTTTCTGTCCGTTGTACTCTAAAAATGTTTCCAGAGTTGAAACTTCAATAATTCTGATTCTGTAGAGGAGTTCCTGTATTTTTTTGACATCATCTTCAGTGACAAATTTCCAACTGTGGTGTTTTTTTATGCGACACACTCCAATAATGAACTCCTGAGAACGAATAAATGACATCAGTCTGCAAGCTACAATACTATGTTGGTTTATGCTGTTCCGATCAACATTCAGTTTTTCATCTGTAATCAGAGACAATAACTTTGGCCTGATATCGCTCGGAAGCATTTTTACAAATCCGACTGGGTCCTTGATACTAGGGCATATGTTTCTAAATCCAATAAAGTATGTAATTGATGTTTCCATTTTCATCCTGTCTTTGAGAAATTCATTATCCCACACAGTTAATTCAGTTGATAAACATAGAAATTTCTTTTCATTTGGCAAATACAGCTTCTTTCCTTTGTAGTCTACATTGTCTAATGTTATGCATATTTGAATCTGTTCAAGTACACAACGCACTATTTCTAACTCTTGATCTGTCAAAGCAATCTTATATGTTTTAGCATAAATCTGTTCCAGTACATGCAAGTAATGCCAAAACTGGGCATTTACCGAGGTGCCAAGCTGTTGAAATAAGTCAAAGAACTGACCATAGGACATAGGTGCTTTGTACAAATATGGCTTTAATTCTTGACTTTCACTCAAGTTCAAAACAACTCTGTTGACTGTCATCATTTTGTTTTCTGCTGGGAGATGAATTATTGGAAATTGTTCCAACATGTTTTTGCTTTCAGGTAACCTTCCTTGCTGATTCAAAAAGTCATACATGCTAAACATCAACTGGTCTACTTCAATTTTGGTACCTCTGTTGATGTTGTTGGCAATTCCTTGGGAAATGTTTTGAAAATGCCTCAGAACTGAAAGCAGTGGTGGAACAGAATGGATGCCAAGAAGCTCACAATACTTTCTATTTTCTTCTTTGGTCCTTTCTTTCATGTCAAATGGCAACACATTCATTGTTGACCAACAAATGTCAATATCTTTCGCCTGAACTGAATCTCTCATACAGATAAGCCTTTTATAACTGTTCCGTTGACAAATGCTTCTATGAATATCACGTAGGTCCTCCGGCACAATAAATGAAATTTCACAGATCCTTTGATATGTATGTGTATCCCATTCATGAAGCGTCTCAAGAAAACAATTCAAAACAACCTTAGATTTCTTTTCAATATCATCATCTAATCTACTGTTTGCAACTGCTTCAGCAAACTGAATTAGCAGCTCGTCTGTAACCGTCATTGGCATCCCTAGCAAAGCTATAAATAGGACCCAGTCTTCAGACTGAAACGGTGTTGGTAAGAACTGTTGTGAAGCACACATTGTCGTAAAGACAACATTCTCGTGGTTGAAAAAAAATGCACAAGTTTTAGGTCCATTTTCTGTTTCAATGAAGTCTACTTGTTTTAGTAAGTCAATTATGAGTTGTTGGTTTTTATTATACTGTTTTTGAAAACTTGTGTGTAACTCATGATCTTTTATGTGTGTTATATGCTTAAGCCAACAAGATCTAGGTAAAAAGCAGATGCTTGGTAAAATGACTTTTGCATACATTTCACAACTTCTCATCTTTTGTACTGATAGCGTTTCAAAAAGAACTTCAAGCAGAGATATATTTTTCAAAAGACTTATGTGTGACCTCTTTGCAAACTCTGTAAGACCTTGAGTAGGAATATTTGAGGGAACCTCATAAGCTGTTGAAAGCAGCTTAATAAGAGAACCATCATGGGCCTCATACAGCGGTAAGGCCTTCAACATTGATACAGCTTGTTCATTTACCGGTAAGGTTTCAATTTCAAATGATCTTGAAAAGTACTTCAAAATTACCAATGCATCCCTTGGTAATGCATCTTGTACAAAATGTTTTTGCCAATGTTTCAAATGTGCATACAAACACTTGAGAAACATTTGAGGATCACAATACTGTGTAATCAATGACTCCACAGCATCGTAAGTGCTACATGTAATAGCTGTATCACTGACTGTGAGGTTATCAGTGCTAAAGATTCCGTGATCTAGTGATGGAAGCCAGAGCTTTCTGACTTTGATGTAAAGTGTTTGATTTTCCTCAAATGACATCAGTTTCAATAATTTAAATCCATCTGCTACTTTGATAAGGAGACTGTTGTATTGCATGCCTTTTGAAGGCAATACTGCCCAATCAATAAAATCTTTGATAAACTCTTTAAAAGAAGTTGTTTTGTTTTCATTCTTCTTTTTATTTTCTTCATATTCGAAGCAAAGAAATTGCCAGAATGCTGCAATCCACCTTTCACTAACCACTTTTTTTAAAACCGCATTCCATTCAACTTCAGACTTCTGATTAAGTTTATATCTAATATCATATGGAATAAGTTCCCTGAAGACAGAAACAGTGAAAGGGCATACAAGACCTCTCTGTTTCAGTTCTTCTATTGGATAGAAATCTGTCAATGTATTGTGGATGAACAGATGTTTTGATGCAGGAAACATCCCGTAAAATTTAGAGGTATAGATCTTTGTTTCTTTCTTGAAGATGTGCAGTCTGCTGTCTTCTGTCAGAAGAATAGGTAATTCTTCAATATTTTCAAAGAAGTTTTCAGCATTTGTAATGGTCTCTAGCAACAGACGCAAATTTTCTGTATTCTGAATCTTGGTCTCACTTAGGACAGAATCAATATCTCCAAAATGACATGGGCCGTTTTTATACGTTGTGAGAAATGTCACAATGGCCTCTGGTGTTGTCACTAGAATGTCTTTTAATCCACAGTCTTCAATGGATTGTTTAATTGCTCTGGGTGAGCGAATTATATTCATGTCTAGTTGTTTCAGAATATTTTCCAAAGCATAACAATCCTGTCTTTTTAAATTGTGATTTTTCAAGTTATTGAAATATCCTAATTCTTGTTGACCAAAACGCTCTAGAGCCAGTGGTATCCATTTACACTTAAAAAATTTTTTTGCTCTTCCATTTAGCAAGGCAAACTGTTTCTGACAAACTGGAAAATAGGCATGCTTCTCTAGGATGATAGCCTCAAACAGATATTTTGTCATATTTCTCAAATAATCATCAGCAATTTCTTTGTAAAGTGGAAAAATGAGGTGATACTTTTTAGAAAAAGTCTTAACGATGGCCCAGTTTTTAAGTTCTGATTCATAATTTGAAAACATTTTTTTCCAATAGTCAATGGCCTCTACATAAGCGGGAGTAATTACATGCTTTATCAAGGTTTCATTCCAAGATTGTCTCACACCATACTTCCACAGCCCACGTCTAGACTCGTGGTCGAGAGCAAAGTGACCATTTAAATGAACAGGAATTGGTATGGATCCTGGTAAGGGGAGATAACAAAATATTCTTGATTTAATCCTAAGTTGCTCGCCAGTGTTGTCTGAATTTTCACCAGTATTTTTGTCTTTGTTTAGAGACTGAGTCACAACATCTGCTGCTGTTAGAACTTTATAAGCGACACCTCCTAGGGGCATATAACCGAGTGTATTTTCTTTAAAAGCCTCTGAAACAGTACATGGAATTAGCGTGTCCTTATGAAACCCTAACCTTTGAACAATAAAGTAGCTCTCACACCTACCAGTACTATCAGTTATGGTTGCCTCATAGCTTACGTCTCTTGCTTCTATTTGAAGTAGTTCACTTTTGTCATTCTGTGCTTTTTTTGCCATTTCTTTCATAAACTTAAAGAATTCTTGTCTTTTTCTTCTGCTTTCATCAGACATTTCTACTCTTAAACAATACTCTTTAACCATTTGTCCATTTGAAACATTACACACTCTGATGCACTCAATATTTTTCACAAAAAGAAGAGCTTCAAATAAATCTTTGGTCATATCATGAAACAGTTTATCGAGCTCCTCTACACAGAGTCTTTTATAACTGATTGCAGATTCTTCTGTTCTCAACGGAAGTCTGAAAAGTGTACCTGTGTTGTTTTCAAATATATCAAATTCCTCCAAAAACCCTAATAGAACATCTTGAAAATTGGATCTTAAATCAGAAACCTTGCACTGGATGCCTGGCTCATCATGCTTTACACCAGGTAAATGGCTACATAAAGGATCAAAGATGCATAGCACTCCCTCATGTGTTTTTCCTGGACCCTTGGACATGAATGAAGGTGTGTCTGTAATGTGATACACAGAGTTAAATCCAATACCATACTGCCCAGTCTTTGCTGGATCATTGGCTTTACTTCCACAGCCAAGATCATGAATGCCTTGTAGGTCTTCTTCTGTAAAATAGCTGTTGTTGTAAACACATAGGGAAGGGCCCTGTAGATTAGCACATGACTGGGAAAATATCCTGTCTGTGTTGTGATTTCTATAGTCTTTAATGAAATGTATTTCAGTGGCATTTGCATCATCTGCATTTTGAAGGAGTTCTTTTAAGATATCAGAATCACATGAATATGCTGATAACAGACCTTTTAATCTTGATATGAGGTTTTCCTTTTGTCCAAATCGGATTCCTATAGATATCTCTTCAAAGCATTTCTCCTTTTTCTGTTTGGCTCCTAGTTTCTCAGCTAAAATGGGAGATATGGAACTGTGAACGACATGCATATGGACGCTTGATTCAAAAGAGTCATCTGTTAATACTAGATCAGATATAGGCAGCAAATATCCTTCTGCATCTGGGGCAATTATATAATTTCTACAACTATCTGGGACAAACTCTTCAAGACTTTCTAAATTTTCTAGAATGTTTTTTATAGTCTCAACTTCATCACATACTTTATCTTCCCATAATGTTTTTTTTTCAATTAATACATCTATAATGTTCTCAACAGTGTATTTCTCTCTGACACCCATTGCCCGATATAGTTCTTTTCTTATGAAGCGTTCAGAATCAGGCAGCTTCACTAAATGTGGTAAACAATTGTGTTTTAAATTAAAGACAACTCTTTCTGGTGCATACAAGCTCTTTTCAACCAAAATAATGGGTTTGTCACACAGTCTTTTCATTTCTTCCAGTAACGACTCTCTTTCAGCTGAATCATATCTCCTAATTCTTTGTTGTATTTCTGCAAAACATTTCTCCAAGATCTCATATAGCTCCTGATACTGATATTCTCGGTTTTTATATTCTGTGTGAAGCTTGGCTAGTTGACTTGTAATTAGTGAGTGTGGTACCATCTCTTCAACACGCAGTAAATAAAGAGACTTTTTGTTGTATCTCCGCAAACCTGTCTCTGTCTTCCCGAGTGTTTTCTCATCTATTATGCTCGTAACCATCCCTCCAAGTCTCTGTGCATTTTGTCTGTACAACACTTTAGGCTGTCCAAGAACTAAGACATGCGTTCCGAATTCTACATGGGCAATACAAGGAGAAAAACACTGAATTCTGACCAGCGTTTCATCTGTTTCTGCAAACCAGCTAAACTTCCAACCATCTGGACAACTGAGGACAGGTAAAACATGAATTTCAGCTAAAGGTGATAGGTCAAGTTCCTCTTTACAGTACCTATTTATGTAATAAAGAAGATGACAACAACGTGTCAGTGAACATAGAGCGCAGCCTTCTTCTGCCAGTTTTCTGACGGATGAAAATCTATCTATGAGCAATTCAAGTGGTAGCATTTCTCCAACCATACCAAGACCTGATAACGCTAACAGAAGATCTTGCTGCTGTAAATCTTCAGATGGGAAGACTGCATCTTTTAGTGAAAACAAACATGCAACATCTTCAATAGGGTTTATAAGTTCACATGGTTTTTTAAAAATCTCATGTCCTTGTACTGGTATACAGCGACATTTCTTCAACTTTTCCTGAATCTTATTATTTTCCAATCTTAATGCAAATATCAGTATTTTGTTCCGAACAGTTGTTCTTGTGGTCCAGTATTTATCTTGTATACTAGACAAGAAAATATCAAGAAACTCTACCTCTTTTATGATGTTCTGTTCAATATCATGCTGGGCAGAAAGAGCTTTAACTATTTGCTCTGGAATATCTATCAAAACTTTCTTTCCAAGACCAAACTGAAATAACATTTCATATAGATGTTTGCCGATTTCTTTGCTCTGTAAACTGGGATCCAAAAATGCAACATCTGAAAATGCAACCCATTTACCTTGTCCATAAAAAAGATGCTTTTCTTCACTGACTAGTCGAGTGTAAAAACTATCATAAAGGGGTTTTACAATTTTTTTGTAATCACCGGGCCATAACTGATAATAAATGTATTGGCTGCTTTCACAGTTAGATGTAAAATGCTCAAGTATGGCAAAAAGTGCACTTACGGTAGCATCCATTAGAATATATTCATTCCAATCACTACTTCTTGCCTTTTTGTCATCATCTGTCAAAGATTTTAATCCCTTCCTGTCTGATGTAATATCAAATGATCCATTCACATGAAAAGATAACTTAGTTTCTATAGGAAGTGGCAAAAAACAGAATAAATAACCTGATGAATAGAAAGATAATCCGGATTCTTGTATGGCCAAAGGAGATGTGAAGCTGGCATCTGTTAGTACAGCAACAGCAGACAGTGGTACAGCCCGTTTTTGCTTCAGCTCATTCGTCATATCATGAAACTCTTTGGTGCCAGTTTTCCAAACAACAAGCCATGGAACCGTTACAGTTTTTGGGTAGTGTTTAAACCGTGGAAAAACTGATACACAGTGTTCCGTTAACTGCAAGTCTATATTAAGGTGTTGGCACTCTGTGAACTGCTTTTGCACTGACAGATTAGTGGAAACTTTTTGTAGAATAGTTCCTGGTACAGAAGAGCTTTTATTCTGGTGAATTTTTGTTACTGAGAACAAAAGGATACCTGTACCACCTATTTGAGAATCTTTCGGGATATGATAAAGCTCAAGCTGTTCAACATTTTGAGTGAACAGAAGCATGTTGCCTGCATTTTCAATCAGCATTGTAAAAAGATCATGAACTTCATCTCTATTATAGGCTATTTTGCTTATTTCACTGGACTGAGACTGCTCTTTTGTTCGTAAAGGCAATCTAAAGAGAGTACCATCAAATGGCATATGTGGTAATTTATCCATGTCACAGCCAAATAAATCATGATATGGCTTGAATTGATCCTTGTGAATTCTTAAAAGTTTCTTGTTTTCACTTTTACTGAAGTCAATCCTTATTCCTGGGCTGGAGTCTTCAACTGCATTTTTCAGATATTTCTTCTGTGGATCAAAAATTACAACTGAAAACCTGCTGACAATGCTTGGGAGGTCTGTCAGATTGTACACTGCACAGAATCCTAGTCCAAACGTTCCAATTTTATTGGTATCTGATGCTTTTGTAGCTCCATTTAGTTTTTTGATATTGTCAAAGTCAGCTTTACTGAAGGTTGCATTATTGTAAACTACAATTGCAGGACCCTGGCAATCTGCCATGTCTTGGGTAATCAGTAGTTTTCTAGCATCTTGGTGTTCTCTCTCATCATAAACAAATTTCACAACTGTTGCACCAGCATCATCTGCATTCTGTATCAGCTCCTTCGGGACAGATAAACCATCCCTATAGCTATCGGTTATCAACTTGCTAATTCTGTCAGTAAGTCTTTCATTCTGACCAAATCCCTCAATCCCCATACTTTCAGTTCCTGACAAAATTTGTTGATTCAGTGTTTTTGCACCGAGAGCTTTAGCAAGTTCATGAGGTATTCTAGAATCTACAAATACAATTGAATTGTCCCCTTCCTCATGCTGGTATGTAGCTGCATTTTTATCTGCTGTGCACTTAGATGCTGGATGAAACCTTAAACAATTTGTATTCATAGTTTGGACTGGCAGTAACACATCATCATTTATACATTCATTTCTTCTTTCAGCCAGTTTCTCCAAAATTTTTTTTGTGATATCCATATTTCTGTCAATTTCATCATATGAGTCATTTTCTTTACACTGATCTCTTATCTTATGCAATGCTTGTTGCAGAACCGAAACAGTCTGTGTAGGATTGCAACCGACATGTTCAAAGAAAGGTATAAATTCTGCAAATTCAGGTGGTATTCTGTAGAAGTATGGTGATAAATCTTGTATGTCTGAGCTTGTGCAAGTGGTAATTACTGACGCAGGACATTCAAACTTCTCTCCTGTCCAAATGATTTTGTCATCTTGATTAAGCTGGACAGAACTTAAATTTTTTGACAAGAAGTAGTATATTTGTTTCACCAGGGGTAAAACATTTGCCTTTTCTTGCATTATGTAGCAGTCTTTTATATGTAAAAGTTGCTGAATTACTCTCTCTTCATTAGGACAAGCATTCCATCCGAATTTCTGATCTAGGTGTTCAAACGATGAATCAATAAGAGGCACAGTGGCTCCAACCAAGCATTCATTTTCATAATTTCTATTTCTTGCTTCAAAAGGTTTGCAAAACCTTTCTGGATACCACGTTAATGAGGCAGGAAAATGCTCAGGTTTTTTGTGGCTGCAGCTGATAAAGCATAAATCACTTAAAAACATTTTCAGAGAAGTGTTTTGAAACTGCTCATTGAGCAAACCAGTTTGCTTGTTCAATATCTCGAGAATGGCTTGTGACTTGCTAACATTTATTTCATAAGTACTTAGGTTGTTTCTTTGAGCATGTACCCAAGCTGCAGATGTTGCAACATCTTTTACACCAACGTCGTCTTTCAGGCCAAGTTTTTTCAGTGCTGTTTTTTGTCTCTCATTCATACTATTTATAAATGGTAATTTATCCTTCTCTCCTTGAAAAAAGTCTTGCAGCATTTTATCATCAGGATTGAATAAGTCTGCTGGTCTCATTTCTCCAGAGTCTGTTTTCAAAAAACAGATCTGCCTAGCAAGGTTGATTATTTCATCTGAGTGTTCAAAGTTATAAAAATGTTCAAGGACGTATAGCATGAATGTGTTGCACTCCTCTTGTGTGTAATTCCCATCATTCTGCATGGCCCTAAGAATCATGTTTATCACGTTATTTCTGTCTATTTCCATTGCTCCTAGCTTACTCAGTAGGTTGTGGTTTCTTGATGAAGCAATAATGCAAGTTTTTGGTAGTTTAACTGGAATATCACTGATTGTGATAAAATTCCGATGTTCATTGACAGAGGTGAAAATGTTGTTCAATAAAGCCATTTTTCCTTTGCGAAATATTTGAAGACATTTAAGAAAGTTTTGGCTTGAATTGTCTAAATTTGCAAACTGACTCATGTATTCTACAAAACTATCTCTGTTGTTGTCTGATGCTGTAGTATTAAATCTTTTGACTAATTCTCCGCTTTCAGGAGTGTCCCACAACTGACTTAGTAGTCTATCAATAGATAATTCTTGGCATGTATGCAGCCATGAAGAAACTTTGTCCACTGGAAGCCAAGATGGGAATTCAGGCAATACTGTTACGCCTAGCAGCTGAAAACATTGACTTATCTCATGTGAAATACCTTTTTTTTGTAGGAGTAGGCCAGAAAGGGTGTGCAAATTCACTGTTCCTACGTTATCCCAAGTTCCTACAGTAATTTCTGGGACTAATGGAATATTTTGTAGTTTCTCCATGTCAAATGAACTTTTGTCAATGTATTTCCAAATTCTTCTCAACCAATCTAGGTCCCTTTGGTTGCTGATGATAAAATCAGATTGACCTTCCTGCTCTAAGGACTGCATCATGAAACTTTTGAAAGCACTTATACCCATTTTTTGTAAGTAATGTCCTGAAAAAAAAAATACATGCTTATTAATATCTAACCCAGACATAGATTTATTTGTATATCCATGACAGAAAGGCATACAAGGGGTGGACTAAAAGCTGGTGTGTGTCTTTTCCTCATTTATTTATTCTTATCATGCAATACTTGAAGAGTTTGGTTCTTGAATTATGTCATAGGCCGGATAGGAATTTGGCCAGATTTAGAATCTGTCTAAACCAAAGGCATAATTTGTGGCAAAGTACTTGACTTTATCCTAAAACAATATGAGGCCAAAGGTCAGGTTGATATGACATGAATAGCTGAAACAAATATCAACTAATGGTTCTTTATTTTCATTAAAAAAATGAACAAAATTTTGAATATATTCTTCATTAATTCCTAGACTGAGTTAACTCTTACCAATGACAAAGTTCTACTGGTCCAAACTCAATTATAGATAACTGAAAAAAGTGACTAAAATGATTGGATCGGTCTCTGAGAGGTTAGAAAAAATTGTGGGAAAAAAAAAAACACTGGTTACCAGTACTTTCTCCTTTTCCCACAATTTTTTCAAAAGTCTAACTACCAAGGATAGTTTTAAGTAGTTTAGACTTGGAATTGTGTGATACTAGGTTGAATCTGTACGGAAATGTTCAAACTGTAGCACCTGTTCATGAACTTTTGGCTTACGTTTTCTCCAAATCCTTTTGTTTTTGTTCCATGATATCTCTTGTGCCTATTTCAATAGCTGTTAGGGTAATTCAGTTTATATGTATTATATAAAATATTTATGAAACAACTCTTAAATAAACAAAAATATCTCAAGCCAGTTATATAGAGCAAAGTATCCTAAAGTCAACATACTCATAACTTTGATACCCTTTCAAAATTTGAAATAAAACCCAATTTCATTTGGCTGTTGAAACACTTCAACTGACTTGATAATGACATCAGAATGTATTAACAACATCGTGACAAAATCTTTGTCGGAAAATCCTCAGTTGTTAGCACATTTGGGATATAGTCAAATTTTTTTGACTCTGAAAGCACAGAAAAGAGGCTGCTATCCATTTCTATAAGGACAGACCAAAAGCTTCAGGTCGGTTGAATAATTAATTTTTCCAAAATTACATATTGTGGATAGTCATAATGCCTTACGAGATATTTGGTCTCACACTTATATGATTGGATTCCTTTTATCCACCTGAAATAATTCTTTACTAAGGGTGTCAAAATAAGTGACAATATTTCAAGAAGGTTTTGTTCATAAAACAAAACTCCGATAATTTTGTCACAGTAGAGCACAGTAGCAGCAGTGGTAGTGAGGAGTAAGGCGCAAGCTCTACATTCTAGGACCATTGCCGGTGTAATGCAGAGAATGACCCTCTCCTACAAAATGACCCAGGTCATTATTCAACGTAGAGGAATGACCCCAGAAGTCATTTAACTACGTAGAGGAATGACCCGGGTCATTATTCTACTCAGAGAAATTACCCTTTCTCTACATAGAATAATGACACGAGTCATTCCTCTACACGGTCATTCCTCTGCCTAGAGAAATGATCCATGGGTCATTTTGTAGGGGAGGGCCATTTCTCTGCATTACACCGGCAAGGGTTCGACCCCTCGCTTGGCCGGCAGTTTCTTTTGCATTTTTTTCTTTCAAACCTCTTTACTACCTGCACATGTATATTCATTGACAATATTTGCTTTTGAGGATATGTTATAGTGACCATTACCAGCAGTGAGTTTTTTAGTTGCCAAAGATCAGCCTGCTTATCTCAGCAGACTTATTCTGCTAGTACTTACAACTACCTACTTTTTTCTTACTATATTTTCAAATTCAAATTGAAATTCAAATAGTTTATTCAGAATACATAAGGCCATCGGCCAAAAATACACCCCCCCCCTCCCCCCAGAAATGTCATATATTTAGAGTGACTTTAAGACAGTAGAATAATATGCACTTAACTCTAGAGAATCAATGGTTGTTGAATATTGTCTGGTGTCAGGGTATAGTTTGTGTAAGTTGTCTAAATATTTATACATCCTACATGTATATGATATGTTACAAGACTCTCTTGATTATAAAGGCAATGATTTGTACAAAAGGTATGCTTGTAAAATGGGGCTTTTGTGGAAGGCATAGATCAAGATCAGATCGCACAGAACCCGCACTCCGATCCTAAATGCATGAGCTTTTGTGGAAGGCATAGTTCAAGATCAGACTGCATAGAATGTGCATTCCGATCCTGAATCCATATCGTACGCCTGCATATACTTATAAATGGGCTTTTGTGGAGGGTATAAAGATTGGACCTCACAGACCCGAGTGCGTGCATTCCAATCCCGAATCCATACCGTCCGATTGCATAATTATACATGGGCCTTTATGGAAGGCATAGATCAAGACCAGACTGCAAAGAATGTGCATTCCGATCCTAGATCCATATTGTACGCTTGCACATACTTATACATGGGCTTTACATGGACTATACCACCCTTGGAAATGCTCATCTGAAAGTTCAGCATAAGTGCATGGACTGTTCTACTTGCTCTGTATTAAAGAATAGTGTACAACAAATGGTTTAGACCAACACCAAACTGCTTATCTGCATAGACTGATCTTAATCTATACTGTCTGTAAAATCTCCAAACTTCCAAAACTTATCGAAATCAGAATGCGATCTGAAAATATTGTTCTCTTGATTGACATCTAATGTTAAAGGGCTAGTACACTGTTTTACTCATATAGGTAGGTAAAACAAAATTGTTCACTGGCACCAAAACAAGCAAAAGTTTACTTCCTTGTGATTAATATGGCAGATAAATCTTTACTTTTTGTTGAAAGTTATTTGCTTCTTATTCCTAAAAGAAAAATAGAGTATCAAAATCACAGCATCCTTTTGGAAATTTTGGAAATTACACAGGGATAAAGTCAGTTACTTAACTCTTTACCACACGAGAAAATTTTAGACTGGTCCAAATTGAAAGCATTTGCAGACGACAAAATAAAGGCGACTGAAAAATTGAAATTTGTTCTGGGAAGGGTAGAAAACATTGTGGGAAAAGGAGAAAATGCTGGTTACCAGCATTTTCTCCTTTTCCCACAATGTTTTCTACAGGCTTCTTTCTCAAGGGCGTCAAAAGTAGGGATTGTGTGGTAATGGGTTAAATAATGTATTACTATGGAACAAGAGACTATTTAAAGCCTTTAAATGCTTCGGAAAGTTAAATTTTCTTACAAGATATGTCAAAATTATGGCACCTTTGTCCAATTTTTGGGAATTACAGAGGGGTAAAGTCGGTAACTCAAATATAGTATTTCAATGGAACAAGAGACTATTTGAAGGCATTAAATGCTTCTGAAAGTTTGATTTTGTAACAAGAGATGTCAAAATTATAGCAAGCAGATGATCCGTCAATCTGTCGAAATTAGGGTACTTTACAATCACAATGTCATTTCCACTACTAATTTTAAGACTAACAGACCAGAAAATATACATATTAAAAATGTAACTGTAAAACAAATGAGAGAATTTATATCATGAAAGTACTATGCAAGTATGTTTTCTTTGGAATCTTTTTCTAAACCCTTAAGCAGGCAATCTTGACTTTTAAACTACGCTAAAGAAAGCGTTGGAAAACCATTGGTGGAAAAGGAGAAAATGTTGGTAACCAGCCATTTTCTCCTTTACCCCTATGCTTTCTACCCGTTTAGAGACAAACTATAATTTCTGAGAGACATTTTATTTTGTTGTCATCAAACGCTCTTGATTATGGCAAGTCTAAAACTTTATCATTGGATAAACAATTTGATTTTCCTTCTATTTATTTTGGAAGAGTGATTCATTTTCGATTGAATAACTTTAATAAAAAACTGTCTTATACATACCATCAGTTGCAATCTTTTGAAGATTTGACCATACAAATTGTTCCATTTCTGAAGTCTGAACAACCAGTCTGTTTCTGAAACTTGGAAACAAGTCTACTTCTGCACCATGCATATGTGTATCACACAGGAAAAGAGGACAGTCAATGTTGCATGTTTCCCAATCACCTGAGGAAACAGGTAAAACTGGCAGATTGTCAATGCAGTTGTAGTCTCCATCAGACAACAAGTATGACAAAACTGAATACCTCTCAGGATTTGTCAGATGTTGGAATATATGTCTATTATGTCTCAAAATGTTTGCTAACTTGCTCGGTTGAAAATCGTCTAATTTTCTTGAAGCACAGCATTCAAGTTTCTTATAGGTTTCTGCTTCAAGTTCCACATAGCTAAGGTTTGTTCTAGCTATTACTTTCATGATATCTTGTTTGATATGCGATTTGGTAGATGGTATGTCAGTGAAAGTGGCAAACTTTGCTTCATGAATTGTTACAAATTGACACTTTGTGATACAGTAGAGAAATGCTGCCTCATTAAAATATGCTGCTAACTGGTGGGGAATTTGTGCCCATTTATTCAGAGTACTTTTGTTACTAGGAATTGATCTGAGTATGGTGTCTATATATACTTGTGGGTTTTCTACTTGGTGAGACTCTCTGATCAAGTGATTGATAAGAGCCTCATAGGCTGCTGGGATACATTCTTCAATCATCATCTGGTTCCACAGAATACTTTTATCTGTGATATTCTGACCCTTCTGATCACTTGTGGACCACTTCAGGTGATGTCGATTCTGGCTGAGTGCAAAAAAACCATTCACATGGACTGGAAGACCTGTCAATACTGATCCTTCCCGAGGAAGTGGTAGAAAACAAAAAACATGTCCTTCAAGAGCAATGCTGGTAGATGACTCCACAGGAGTAGCTACGCCTGCAAGTGGTGTATAGCACAAATCAGAATCTTGAGCAAGTTGCTTCAAGTTCTCAGAGGAATTATTACCCATACAGTATTGCACCACTATCCATTTGGTATCTTCAGGCTCAGAGTACCGGTTGTATGTTCTCAATGACAAAAAGTATGAACAAATAATGGGCTCGTTCTCTGGATATGGTGCTTCCTTCACAGCTTCTTTAAAACTAAGTCTTTGATGCACTGCGCTGTCCCCCTCATTGCTTATCTCTGTTCCAGCAACCTTACTTAACTGGCCTGTTTCACTTTCGATATACAAGCTTATATTTGCTAAGTGGCAAAGAAACACAAGAGTCTCCGATGAATCTTTTTCAAAAGATGTTAAAAGATCAGTGACTTTTTGCTTGTCATACAATGTTGATGATATTTTAGATGGAGAATCCCTCAGTGGAAACCAGAAAATGGTGCCAGGATAGTTTCCATCTTCAATAACTTTCCGGTCGATTCCTTTGGACTCAAATGCTGCAAGAAATGTATCTAGCCCTTTATACTTGTTCAGATTTTTAAGCTTGAATTCTGCGTTGACTTGGTCACTTGGTTTTGTAGGATCAATCAAGAGAACTGTATCTCCACTTAGGATGCATGGATAATCTGAAAATAATCAATTCAGTCGTTTCTTGTTATCTATAGTTTTATTGCTTGGTTCTTCTGTATCCTTTCCAAAATGACAAATTTTGTACTCTTCCAAACTAACAGTATCAGAAGACCACAAGCCAACATTAGTACTAATCAACTGAAGATCTTTTATATGGAAGAAAACATTGTGGAAATAGAACTTGTTTTTCTACCAAAAAAATATGTCTCCCCTTTTCAGTGTCAGATATGTGACCCAGGAAAGGTCTAGATAAACAAGAGGGCCAAGATGGCCCTGGATCGCTCACCTGAATATTTGAGAGAACCATAGCTATTTTTTTTCAAAATCTAATCAGCCATTTTAGACAAGAACAATTTTCAAGAATTTCTTCATGTCTGTATAGTGTAAATAGCCAACAGCCATGTTTCTTGATGGATCAAAATTTCTCGAGCAATTTTTGTTCAGAGAAAAAATTTTTTAAAGACCAAGTAGTGCAAGTAGTCCCATTCACAAGATCCATGTTTCTAGACAAATCAGTATTTTTCAAACAATTTTTGAAAAGGGTTACCAAAGGAACACTTCTGTGAGAAAATTTCAAAATCTGATCAGCCATTTCAGAAAAGAAGAATTTTAAAGAATTTCTTCATGGCCATTTAGTCCAAGAAGCCCCCATTCACCACAGCCGTGTTTCTTGATGGATCAAAATTTCGCAAACAATTTTTGAAAAGGGTCATCCAAGGAACATTTCTGTGAAAATATTTCGAAATCTGACGAGCGGTTTCAGAGAAGAGGAATTTTTAAGAATTCTTCATTTCCCCAAAGTGCAAGTAGCCCCCATTCACCAGAGCCGTGTTTCTTGACGGATCAAAATTTCGCAAACAATTTTTGGAAAGGGTCATCAAAGGAACATTCCTGTGAAATTATTTCAAATTCTGACCAACAGTTTCAGAGGAGAAGAATTTTTAAGAATTTCTTACTTTCCGTATAGTGCAAGTAGCCCCCATTCACCAGAGCTGTGTATCTTGACGGATCAAAATAAATTTTGCGAACAAAGGAAAATATCTCTGAAATTATTTCAAAATCTGACCAGGGGTTTCAGACAATAATAATTTTCAGAATTTCTTCATGCCCATATAGTGCAAGTAGCTCCCATTCACCAGAGCCATGTTTCTTGACAGATCAAAATTTCCACAACAATTTTTAAAAGGGGTCACCCAAAGAACATCTCTGTGAAATTATTTCAAAATCTAACAATCCGTTTCAGAAAGAAGAATTTTTAAGAATTTCTTCATTTATGTATAGTGCAAGTAGCCTCCATTCCCCAGAGCGGTGTTTCTTGACAGATCAAAATTTCCCAAACAATTTTGAAAAGGGTCATCTATGGAACATATAGGTGAAATTGTTTCAAAATTGGCCCCGTGGTTTCAGAGGTTATGCTTTTTAAAGATTTTCTTGGAAAATTCCATTTGATTGCCATGGCAACCAGAGTTTTTGATGGAATCAAATTCTGTGAATAGCTACTAAAGAGGACCTCCCAAGGAACATTCCAACCAAGTTTGGTCCAAATCCGCCAAGCAGTTTAGGAGAAGATATTTAAAGGAACTGTTGATGCCACACGACAGACAACGCACAAAGGACACAGCATGAGCATGTTGTGCTCAGGTGAGCTAAAAAAGAAGGTATACAGCTTTTCAGGTCAAGTTCTGTTTTTCCACGTATGTTTCTTGAATTAGCTGTAATATGCAGGGTTTGACATTAAGGCACGTCCAAACAACATTGGTTCAGGCTAGGGGAGACTACATCCGGCTAGCCCGAATGGTCTAGTGCAAAAAACAAGGCGATAAGTTAAATAACAGTGTTAATGCTTGGCATAAGTGACAAAAATTGACCTAACATGCTGTTCCTTGAAAAAGATTGCTTACATAATATGCAATTTTGTTCAGCCAGCAACAATTCAGTGACAATTTCTACAGGAAGATGATTATGCATGTGCCGTAGTCAATATTTTCACTGAAAAAATGAAACCAAACCAAAAATAGATTAAGTAGACAGGGGTCCATGGGCTATTTTTTCATCAAGGATATGTCATAAATTTAAAATGTGTTTTATCATTTTGTCAGAGTATTTGATTTTCAATCAAGAATTTCCTATGTTGAGCTCTTTTTCTTGGAATACCGTAGTTTCATTTTGACGACAACCAAAAATGAGTCACCAAGATGTTTACATAGACAACGGAGTGGACAAGCTGGGAATATGCCAAGCTTGCATAACTTCAAAATAACATCTGATCCGGGAGAAGCAGAGTCCTAATATATAGCTAAAAACAAATGGACCAATACTTAAATAGATCTAGATAAGATTAGATCTAGATCACGAGAAAAAGTATCATTTTAGACCTTGAGTGGAGTGCTGAATTCATGCCCTTGGTTTCTGTTTGATCCCAAGGAAAATCTTAATTGAAATAGTGAACAGAGAAACATTTCCCTCTGGGAAAGAAATCTTAATTGAAATAGTGAACAGAGAAACATTCATTGATCATTCCTTAACATGACATTGTCCTTTTTTATCAATGTTGGTATATTAGCAAGAAAAATAACATAGATTTAGATATATTTCATACTTTTCTTCATTTTGCAAGAAAGATCTAATAGAAATCTGAAGTAGTCTAGTGAAAATTTCAAGTTACTGGTCAACTGGTTAAGTTGAAAAAAAAAAATGTTAATGTCGAACCCTGAATATGTTAGTGCAAGGGCAGGTTATTGTTAACCCTTTCCCAAACAATCCCTGGTTTTTATGACCCTGAGATAGAAGCCTTTTGAAACATTGTGGAAAAAAAGGAGAAAATGCAGGTAACAAGCATTTTCTCCTTTTTTCACAATGTTTTCTACCCTGCTGGAAACAAATTTCAATTTTTGAGTAACATTTAATTTGTCGTCTGCAAGTGCTTTCAATTTGGACCAGTCTGGAATTTTGTCGTTTGGTAAAGCGTTAACCCAGTTTTTCAAACATGCTTGGCCTCACAATGTAATTGGATCCAAATTGACCATGCGTTAGTGTGCTGTTTATTTGTTTCACTATCTACATCTTTCAGGGGTCAAAATTAAGACTGAGTTTACTGGACAAAATGATTAAAATAAAGTCATAAATTCTTCATTTTTTTATCTGTCATGGTTTCTGTAAAATAATCAGATGTGTATAGGGAAAATTTTTTAGATAGATGATTTTGAGCCAAATATTAGTTTTCATATCAACCAAATTGATTGTAAACTCAGATTCCTTTTGGGCTTTAGATTCTAGATGATAAAACTTCACCTGTTTATTTTTTTTTGTCAAAATTCTCTGTTCTTACATACCTGTCATATGAAACACAGATTTAAAACCAAGTCCAAATTGTCCAACTTTCAGCTTATCATCTTCCTTCACACTGCTGGCAATCATTTTAATTCCCTTCCAATCTTTCTTTTTGAACAGAGAGTTGTTTGTCACACAGAGTGCTGGTGCCTGATGGAAACAATTGCATACTTGTGAGGAAAATATAAGACCCCTCACCCTCTAACAAAAAATAAGAGTTTAGACAAGCACAAAATTGAAAGCAGCCTTTGACCAAACAAGAGGACCATAATGGTCCTATATCGCTCACCTGAGTACTAAGCAGTAAAGGTCTACAATGAAAATTCTTTTCCGAAAAGATCATTGCGGCGTATTTGGTAGAGGTCCACAAGAAGATGCTACATAATGAAATATCAATGCTCTATGATTTCCAGTTTCAGAGAAAAATATTTTTAAAGTTTTTCTTCTTTGTTCCTATGTTTCGAACTTGTGGCCCCAGAGGCTGGGCCAGTTTGGACCCCAGGGACATCATGTGAACAAACTTGGTAGAGGTAAACTAGCAGATGCTTCATACCAAATATCAAAGCTCTACTCCTTCTTGTTTCAGAGAAGAAGATTTTTAAAGTTTTCCTTCTTTGTTCCTATGTTTCAAAATTGTGACCCCCGGGGCGGGGCCAGTTTTGACCCCAGGGACATCATATGAACAATCTTGGTAGAGGTAAACTAGCAGATGCTACCTAATAAATATCAAAGCTCTGCCCCTTCTAGTTTCATAGAAAAAGAATTTTAAAGTTTTCCTTCTTTGTTCCTACGTTTCAAACTTGTGACCCCTGGGACGGGGCCAGTTTTGACCCCAGGGGCATCATATGAAGAATCTTGGTAGAGGTCCACTAGGAGATACAACATACTAAATATCAAAGCTCTGCACCTTCTATTTTCAGAGAAAAAGAATTTTAAAGTTTTCCTTCTTTGTTCCTATGTTTCAAATCTGTGACCCCCAGGGCAGCGCCAGTTTTGACCCCAGGGGCATCATATGAAGAATACTGGTAGAGGTCCACTAGGAAATGCTACATACCAAATATCAAAGCTCTGAACCTTCTAGTTTCAGAGAAGAAGATTTTTAAAGTTTTCCTTCTTTCTTCCTATGTTTCAAACTTGTGACCCCCGGGGTGTGACCAGTTTTGACCCCAGGGGCATAATATGAACAATCTTGGTAGAGGTCCACTAGGAGATGCTACATACCAAATATCAAAGCTCTGAACCTTCCAGTTTCAGAGAAGAAGATTTTTAAAGTTTTCCTTCTTTGTTCCTATGTTTCAAACTTGTGACCCCCGGGGCGGGGCCAGTTTTGACCCCAGGGGCACCATATGAACAATCTTGGTAGAGGTCCACCAGGAGATGCTATATACCCAATATCAAACCTCTGCCCACCTAGTTTCAGAGAAGAAGATTTTTAAAGTTTTAATCTTGGTAGAGGTCCACTAGGAGATGCTGCATTCCAAATATCAAAGCTCTGCGCCTTCTAGTTTCAGAGAAGAAATTTTTTTAAGTTTTCCTTCTTTCTTCCTATGTTTCAAACTTGTGACCCCCGGGTAAGCGCCAGTTTTGACCCCAGGGGCATCATATGAAGAATCTTGGTAGAGGTCCACCAGGAGATGCTATATACCCAATATCAAACCTCTGCCCACCTAGTTTCAGAGAAGAAGATTTTTAAAGTTTTCCTTCTTTGTTCCTATGTTTCAAACTCGTGAACCCCGTGAAGGGGCCAGTTTTGACCCCAGGGGCATCATATGAACAATCTTGCTAGAGGTCCACTTGGAGATGCTACATACCAAATATCAAAGCTCTACGCCTTCTAGTTTCAGACAAGAAGAATTTTAAAGTTTTCCTTCTTTGTTCCTATGTTTCAAACTTGTGACCCCAGAGGTGGGGCCAGTTTTAACCCCAGGGGCATCATATGAACAATCTTGGTAGAAGTCCACTAGGAGATGTTACATACCAAATATCAAAGCTCTACGCCTTCCAGTTTCAGAGAAGAAAAATTTTAAAATTTTCCTTCTTTGTTCCTAAGTTTCAAACTTGTGATCCCCGGGGCATGGCCAGTTTTGACCCCAGGGGCATCAGATGAACAATCTTGGTAGAGGTCCACTAGGAGATGCTACATAACAAATATCAAAGTTCTGCACCACCCAGTTTCAGTGAAGAAAATTTTTTAAGTTTTCCTTCTTTGTTCCTATGTTTTAAACTTGTGACCCCCGGGGCAGGGCCAGTTTTGACCCCAGGGGCATCATATGAACAATCTTGCTAGAGGTCCACTAGGATATACTTCATACCAAATATCAAAGCTCTACGCCTTCTAGTTTCAGAGAAGAAGATTTTCAAAGATTTTGCTATTTTTTTCCTTTTCGTTGCCATGGCAACCAGAATTATGGCTGGAATTCAATCTCTTGAACAACTTTGGTAGAGCTTCACCCAAGGAACATCCCTGCCAAGTTTCATCAAGATTGGCCCAATGATTTAGGAGGAGAAGATGTTTAAAGAAATTGTGGATGACACACACCTCACACCGCACGAAGGACGACGGACATTTGGCGATCACAAAAGCTCACCATGAGCACTTTGTGCTCAGGTGAGCTAAAAAAGCTATCCCATTGGTTACTTGTTTATATGTTGTAGACAATTATCTCCTGCTAGATGGCATCCTACAAATACACATAACATGACATGTGCACACAATGCCTTGTGGAATGGATGTAGGTCAGAATGACAGCATTTTAGTAGTTTTCCGTTGCCTTATTACAAGTATACTTTATTTGTTGCTGTAGCAACACCAGCATAACAACTAACTAATCCAAAGTATTTCGCAATTGTTAAAAAGGATGTTTTTCAAAAATTTGATTTCCTTCCTTCTAAAAATTTGAAGTTCCTTTTTATTGTTCTGATTAATGTTGCAATGGTTTCTAGATGATTCTGTTCTTATATACTCGAGAAGTAACCAACTATTTGAAAGGCATTTGGATAATAATACTGTTCAGAGGCATTTGCAGCAAACTGCCGAGCGGAAAAATATGAAGGCATGAATGAAAATCTCACCTTCCAAAAATAAATGTGGGACCTTAACCCTTAGGAGTGTTAATCCAAAGTATTAAGTACTGGGCCACCTCCCATTTTTTCAAATTTCTTCTCCTGCTCTCAGTAAACTGTCAGTTAATGAGTAATTGTGGCTGAAACACGATGGCACATTATTTCTTTAATACAATTGATTGGAAAAAATGATTTAGATAGGTAATAAACTATAAAGCATGAGCACTAAAAGTACCTTGAAGAATTGTTTAAATTTGTTCTTCTTGTCTTCTTCACTTCTAATGACTCTTTCATCATAGATAATTTTCACCTCACTTGCACCAGCATCTTCTGCATTCTGGATAAGCTCCTGAAATGAAAGAAAGTGGCATTCAAAGTTTGTGAACTAATTATCTTGTAACCAAGACCTTTTGCTAATAATTTTGAATACATGACATCAACCTTTTGCACAAAACTGGGCAAAGTAGGAAGCATAAGTAAACATGATTTATCTCTACTACCTCAATGAAAGCATTGTGAGTGTATGTGCAGCCACCCAAGCTATACAACCCTGGCTATGAGCAGGAAAGAGGAATAGAACAACTTACAAACAACAAGCCCACAAACCATCTTCTCCCAAATGATTCCTAACAACTTAACTCATTACCAAACGACAAAATTTTAGGTTTGTCCAAATCGAAAGCATTTGCAGACGACAAAATAAAAGTGACTGAAAATTTGAAGTTTGTTTTGTGAAGGCTAGAAAACATTGTGGGAAAAGGAGAAAATGCTGGTTACCAGCATTTTCTCCTTTTCCCACAATGTTTTCTAAAGGCTTCTTTCTCAGGGGCGTCAAAAGTAGGGATTGTGTGGTAATGGGTTAAGCAAGATAGGCCTATTATGAATATGTATTGTATTACAAGCAGATTCTGTTGCAGCCAATTGATAATTGTGTACATACTCAAAACGAATTGCTATCACATGTTGTGACGCCTCATGTGGATGCCCAGATCTAGGTCTGTCAGTTACTTGTCAAAGCTTGCTTAAACATTTAACCCATTACCACACAATCCCCACTTTTGACGCCCCTGGAAAGAAGCCTTTAGAATACATTGTGGGAAAAGGAGAAAATGCTGGTAACCAGCATTTTCTCCTTTTCCCACAATGTTTTCTACCCTTCACATAACAAATTTCAAATTTTCAGTCACTTTTATTTAGTCGTCTAAAACGCTTTCGATTTGGACAACCCTAAAATATCATCGTTTGGTAATGAGTTAGGAGGTTGTTTTAACAGTACAAACATTGAGACGAAAATGTGTGACAAACTGAATTTGTCTTTGACATTGCATAAGCATCGCAACAGCTTGACCCCGCTCAACGTCAGTGAGCTGTACCAGTGTTTAATGCCATACAACAAAAAAAAAAAATATCGGAAAACCTTACATCAGTTCTGTATGAAGATTATCTAATGGAATGATGAGCTGTTTAACTCAACACAGTGTCACAACAATACTTGCACAAGGATTTTGCTTTTTGCGCTCTCTTCTGAAAAGAGTGTACTTAATATTTTGTTATACCGCAAAGAAATTTCTCTTGATCTGATTGGATAATATGCCCCGAATATATATCATGCACACTGGCAACACAATGTAAAAGCAGTTTCCCTTTCAGGAGACCCGTATGCATGACTACACTATCAACACAATATCCAAAATGGCGGCATCAATTAAGATTAACTTCAAAATTATGCCCCCAGCTGCATGTTTTAGTACGTATTATCAAGGTTTTAGTAACATCAGTTCCCAGTGATGTCAGTTTTCACTGAATTGGGGCACTTAGAAGGGAAATTATACTTTGTCAGGATACTTAATTTTTTGAACTAATAAAGCAGGTAACATTTGCTTAACAAGCGTTGGAATAGTAAAACTTTGCAGTATGATAAATTTGTTGTACAGTCATGTGGCAGGGGACTTGGAAATTGTTCGTGGCTGTGGTGAATCATGTCACCACCCTGCCTTTGGCTAGGGGAGACATGATTCACTTGTTCACGGCTGTGGTGAATCATGTCACTACCTTGCCTTTGGCTAGGGGAGACATGATTCACTTGTTCACGGCTGTGGTGAATCATGTCACCACCTTGCCTTTGGCTAGGGGAGACATGATTCACTTGTTCACGGCTGTGGTGAATCATGTCACCACCCCTACTTCAGCTTGGGAAGACCGTGAACAAGTTTCTAAGTCCCCTGCTGCATGACCATACAACTAATACTATTCCATCACCTTTAAGACAGGACATAGTGTTGTGTGATGTTGACAGGTTATGAGCCAAATTTTATGGATTTTCAATGATGCATTCCCAAGATATTGCAAATAATTTTACCCTGTGTTTCTTAATCTTTTGACTGCAGATGATATTTTCATTACTTTTTGCATAAAAAGTTTACTGGATAGCATGATCTTTGAAACTAAGGTTTAAAACCATGTTTCCATTGATGAATTGGTTGTATCAGTTCTTAACCATTTACAGACCATAGCTTTTACTGCTCTGGAGAACAAAACTCATGCATCATTAACTGTTGTTCTAGCCACTCAATTTTTTATCAACTCTTCACCAAAAGAAAAAAAATTAAGGCTGGTTTAACCCTTTCCCAAACAATCCCTGGTTTTTACGGGTCTGGAATAGTAGCCTTTTGAAAACATTGTAGGAAAAGGAGAAAATGCTGTTAACCAGCATTTTCTCCTTTTCCCACAATGTTTTCTACCCTATCATAGACATAAAATCATCTTTTCAGCAAGAGTTGAGTTGTCGTCTGCAAATGCTTTCAATTTGGTCTAGTCCAAGAGTTTGTTTGGGAAAGGATTAAATTGAAAGCATTTGAAGACAACAGATTCATTGTGGCTCAAGTGATGAAATTGTCTCTTATAGTCTAGAAAACATAGTGGGAAAAGCAGAAAATGTTGGTTATTAGCATTTTCTCCTTTTCACAGTGTTTTCAAAGGGTTTCTTTCTCAGGGTCATTCAAACTCAAGACTGCATGTGGAAAATAATTAAATCCATTTATCTTTCAGAAATATGACAAGAACTGAAAGATACTTACCTTAATAATCTGACCATTGTCTGGATACTCTGATAGAATTCCTCTTAGTTGTTTAATGAGAGGTGGCTGCTCCATAGAGGAATAAACAACTTCCAAGTCCCCTTCTCCATCACTGTCCGACTCTGAGGCATGAAACAATTGTTAGGTTTGAAGTCTTTATCAAATAAAAAAAAACCCGGACTTGTCCAAATTGAAAGCATATATGCAGATTATAAAGTAAAACAATAGTCCAAATGATGAAATTTATCTAGGAGAGAGTAGAAAAGATTGAGGGATAAAAAGAAAATGCTATTAACTCATTACCAAATGACAAAATTTTAGGTCTGTCCAAATTGAAAGCATTTGCAGATGACAAAATAAAAGTGAGTGAAAATTTAAAATTTGTTTTGTGAAGGGAAGAAAACATTGTGGGAAAAGGAGAAAATGCTGGTTACCAGCATTTTCTCCTTTTCTCACAATGTTTTCTGTAGGCTTCTTTCTCAGGGGCATCAAAAGTAGGGATTGTGTGGTAATGGGTTAACCAACATTTACCCATCTCCCACTATGTCTTCTACAGTCCTTCTGTCTCATATCATGGAAATATGGAATACCACGTAAACACCATCTTCGCAAGCCAAGACTGACAATTCACTACCGTTGCTCTACGGCCTACCCTTGGCGGATTGAGCTTGATTTTTACATTCACCCAATACGTTTTTTCATTGGATGCAGTCAGCTGTAACTGCAACAAATGAAATCGCTGGTAGCATTTCATCTTTGATAAAAACAGAACAACGTCACTACCTTTCGAATAGAAGGTAAACATGGAAACCCACGTGGATGTCTGCTTATCGCTTCATGTGTATTCGTAAGTGGTTTTTTAAACGATTTTACATTGGCTTTTAGAAATATGATGTAAAGGGGGTAATAACCAGCATCCAATAGATGGCGCTTCGCTGGAATCTCGCAATCAGGCTCAATCTGCCAAGGTAAGATCCACGTAGTGATCGTAAACTTGGCTCGCGCAGATGCGTAAACTCTTGAGATAGTAATTCTGGCCAATGTCTTGGTCAGATTTTTCTGATGATGATATCAGAGGAATTGTCATCCATAAGTCACATTTCCTGAACAAAATTAATAAAACTCAGGTTATCAATCTGAAAAGTTACAGGTGTAACATTCTGGTGAGTTTAAAGGACAGACTGTCATAGAAATAGCAGTCTAAATCCATTTTCTTCGCAAAATTATTCAGAAACACTGGTTCTTCAGGATTATCATGTTTTATAATTAAATAGATGTAAAAAAAATGAAGTAGGAAATAGACATGGTGTGTTTTTATTTGAAAAATTTCAAAAGAGAACTGTTCTGTTGATTGCAAAAATCCTCTCTCATAGTTGTATTTTTTACTATTAAGCTGAATAATCTAACAAATAGGAAAGAAAAAGAATTTCATTAAAAATGAGAGAGAACACTCTGGTAAAAGATCACACCATTTGGAAGATTGGGAAGAAGATCATGTGACTGCCATGTACTCTATGAGAGGTTTCTATGCTGCAGTTTTTTTTTTCCTCATTCATTGAATGTCAAACTTGTTTGTTTACATGTACCAAAATATATTGAAATTAATAGCCAATAAACTATTTCTAAACACCAATGCTGACCTCTCTTGGCTTCCCTTTTTATGGAAGCCAATTTGGTCTAGTACAGAGTTAAGATTGCAGAATGAACAACAGTGGCCTCTATAAGCCAAATCATTCACCATTGAACAACTTGTGAACCTAGGGTTTACAGAGACAATTTTTAAGTACTGGCATTATGTATATAACCTATGCTACACTTGTAACCCTCTAGGTGGGAAAAATTTTGACCCTGGGGCTATAAACTGAACAATTTTGGAAGAAAAATACAAGATAAAAACATACAAAATATCATAGCTCTAATACTCAAAAACAAGTTGATCTCTGCACCCCAGGCTAAAATTTGTGCAATTAAGTAGATGTCCAAGAGCTGAAGCTACATGTAAAGTTGGTACTTATAAGCTTTATTGTAAAGAACAAGACTTTTAAACTTTTCACTGTATAACCTTATGTAAAACTTGTGACTCATGGGTCAGGGCCAATTTTGACCAAAGGGCTACCATTTGAAAAATCTATGAAAGTGATCATCTGATAAAGGTGCATGCAAAATTTGGTAGCACTATAGCTATATGGTTCAGACCAAGAAAATTTCTGAAGATTTGGCAAATTTCCATTCAACTGTTTCTGTGAAACCATGGACTCTTTGGAATGCTTGTAAAAGACATTGATTCAAGGAACTTATCTGGAAGCAAGGAACATATATGGAAGCAATTTGGCATGGAGTTAGATGTTTTAACTCTTTACCAAATGACAAAATTTAGAGTGGTCCAAATTGAAAGCACCTGACGACGACAAAATAAACCCAACTTAAAAATTGAAATTTGTATCCAGCAGGGTAGAAAACATTGTGGGAAAAGGATTAATGCTGGTTACCGGCATTTTCTAATTTTCCTACAATGTTTTCAAAGGGCTTTTTCCTCAGGGTTGTTAAAACTCCGGATTGTGTGGTAAAGAGTTAAGGAATTATTGCCTGCAAACAAAAGACAATGACTGACCGCAAGCTCACACTAAGCACTTTCTGCTCTGGTGAGCTGTAAAAGTTTAAGAAACTCTTACCCATATTTTTGTCTGTTAGAAGATTTGGGTGTCAGTGAATATTTCCATCTAAATGAACACTGTCATTTGAAAATTCTGAAACACACATGATATGGCATATCTTATCTTCTTACCTGCATGTAGAGTATTTGTAGTATAAGCTGTAAACTCTAGACGAAACAGTTGCATGACACTGTTTAATATGGCCAATGAAAACATTGTGAAAACATAAAAAGAAAAAAATACTGGTAAGTAGTATTTTCTCCTTTCCCCTAGCCTGGCATTCAGGCCCTGCATTTAAGTCATTCCAATAAACAAGGTACACAACTACAGCAAAGTCACAGAAATATGTGTTGTTACTTGCCCTTCTTCTGAAATACAGTTAAATCAGACATTCTGAACATTGAGAACACAGAGTTTTCGTTTTGCAGTTTTACTTGATGATTTTGTTTTAATGAAAAGGCTCTATTTAACGGACTGAAACCTGTCTACCTTTCCCCAAACGTTTTCTACTGTAACAAAGTCAAGTTTTTTTTCATTTGAACCATGTAAAATTTGTAGTCTATATATTATAATTGCAATTCAGGCAAGTCATAAACTCTGTTGTTTGGTAAGAGGTCACTGTGCCCACTAAATGGAAGTGGAACAAATATTTTCAGATTCAAATGATTTTTTATTTTTTTTATAACTAGGAAAAAGATGAAATTGGTCTAGTTGCAGATCAAATAGCGTAGTCTGTGCTTTCTAACCAGACATATCTGCCATATATTAGAAATGGGGGGGGGGGTGGTTGCATATCAGTTAAATGGTCCAGTTGCAGATCAAACAGCATAGTCTGTGCTTTCTAACCAATCACTGGAGTTCTTTTTTATGTTTACTGATTTCAATTTCCTTCTAGACTATGGTAGTGTTTAAAGGAAGGAGAAAGCGTGGGTTGAAGTTTGCCATTCAGAAGCCATTTGTTTACAGAAAGAAAAAGTCACGCCAAATTATAAAATTGTCACCCAAAAAAGTTTTTTTGTCAGACACTAAGTGTCGGTTTTAATAGATCAGCCTATTCCCCCTGATATAAACTGCATCTGCACAAAATTTGTGAACATTTTTTTTGTTAGCATGCCATGTCCGAAAATGTTTCAATGAACTGCATAACATTACAATTTGTCTAAATATTTGCATACTTTTACGCCAGTTCATATCCTTGGGTAAAGCAAAGATAGTGTATTTTTCACCCCCATTTCCCCCCCCACCCCCCACTCTCCCAAAAAAAAAAAAAGAAATTTAGCTGAAATGATATCCCCCGCCTAAAAAGACCTTTTTTGATACAAACGTATAAGATGTATTGTATTTTGCATGTACACATGGCCTTTTTGTTATTGGTCCATGATGAAATTATACATTAAGCTCCCTTGTTCCATGGCACAGGATTTCATTACATAAAAAATATAAAAGAGGTCCATAACAGGATTATACATTAAGTACCCTTTTTGCAGAACTCGGCATTTCATAAAATGAAAACAAATAAAGGAAATATACATAAAACCCCCTGTAATATCATATATGTGGGAAAAAAAAACATATCAAAGGACTATCCAATGGAACACATGCATGAAGTTCCATCAATTTTTGTCAAGGACTTTAGAAGATATCCCTCTCAATATAAGCCGCCACACAGTCACTGCTGCCATTTCAAGCAGGTAGCTAGAGACTAAAGTGTTGAAATTTGTAGCACCTGCCTGGGTGGCTGAATGGATATATGGTATCACTTGTGATCTGAAAGGTTTATGAACAGACTGATGCATGGAGAGACGAATGCATAATTGACTCAGTGGTCACTGGCTTTGATCAAGCAATAAAAAAATGAAGTTCTATGAAAATATGTGCAAAAGTTGAAGATACACTGATAAAAAATTAAATTTGACATGAAGTCCCCTTTTTCCATGATACAGTGATAAATTGCAAGACCCTGACAACATGTGCTAGGTTGCATGATTTGTGAAAATCTCATCCAAATCTGTTGAGGTATGTCCAGTAATTGAAGAGATTCTGGTGAAAAAAAATGAAATTATAACATGAAGCCTCCTTATTCCATGATGCAGCTACAAATCCCAAAACCTTGACAATATGCCATAGGTCACATGATCATGTGAAAATTCCATCCAAATCTGCCATGAAATGTGGGAGGCATTGTGTTAGGTCACATGATAAAGTGAAAATTCCATTCAAATCTGCCAAAAAATGTTGGAGGAGTTGCCTTCACAAGAAATAGAATGAAAAAATAAACTAGCACTTGACCCAGAACAGGATAAATTCATGAAAGGGTAATCAGTCAAAAAAAGCCTGTGAATCTAAATGGAAATGTGCAAACAAAAATCCAAAGTAAAAATTCAACAAGATGGCCCTGGATCGCTCACCTGAATTTTTGAGAGGACCATAGCCTTCTTTTTTTGAAGGTATTGAAACACTGGAAACAAAATCATTATTTTGCCAAGCAATTCTTAAAAGGTCACCTGTAAGAGTCCTTTCAAAATCTGACCAGCAGTTTCAAAAAAGAAGAATTTTTAGGAGTTTCTTAATTTCGGTACAGTGCAAGTAGCCCCCATTCACTAGACCCATGCTTCTTGACCTATCAAAATTTCGCGAACAAATTTTGAAAAAGGCCATTCAAGGAATATTTCTGTAAAAAAATTTTCAAATCTGACCAGCCGTTTCAGAGAAGAAGAATTTTCAAGAATTTCTTCATGTCCATATAGTGCAAGTAGCCCCCATTCACCAGAGCCATGTTTCTCGACGAATCAAACTTTCACCAACAATTTTCGAAAAGGGTCACCCAAGGAACATCTCTGTGAAATTATTTCAAAATCTGACCAGCCCTTTCAGAGGAGAAGAATTTTAAAGAATTTCTTCATTGCCCTGTAGTGCAAGTAGCCCCCATTCACCAGAGCCATGTTTCTTGATGAATCAAAATTTCGCGAACACATTTTGAAAAGGGTCACCCAAGGAACATCTCTGTGAAATTATTTTAAAATCTGACCAGCCGTTTGAGAGAAGAAGAATTTTTAAGAATTTCTTCATGTCCCTATAGCGCAAGTAGCCCCCATTCACCAGAGCCATGTTTCTTGACGGATCAAAATTTCGCGAACAAGTTTTGAAAAAGGTCATCCATGAAACATTTCTGTGAAATTATTTTAAAATCTGGCTAGCGGTTTCTGAGAAGAAGAATTTTTAAGAATTTCTTCATTTCTGTATAGTGCAAGAAACCCCCATTCACCAGAGCCATGTTTCTTGACAGATCAAAATTTCGCGAACAATTTTTAAAAAGGGTCATCCAAGGAACATCTCTGTGAAATTATTTTAAAATCTGACCAGCCGTTTGAGAGAAGAAGAATTTTTAAGAATTTCTTCATGTCCCTATAGTGCAAGTAGCCCCCATTCACCAGAGCCATGTTTCTTGACAGATCAAAATTTCACGAACAAGTTTTGAAAAGGGTCATCCATGGAACATTTCTGTGAAATTATTTTAAAATCTGGCCAGCGGTTTCTGAGAAGAAGAATTTTTAAGAATTTCTTCATTTCTGTATAGTTTAAGAAACCCCCATTCACCAGAGCCATGTTTCTTGACAGATCAAAATTTCGCGAACAATTCTTAAAAAGGGTCACCCCAGGAACATCTCTGTGAAATTATTTTAAAATCTGACCAGCGGTTAAAGAGAAGAAGAATTTTTAGAAATTTCTTCATTTCTGTATAGTGCAAGAAGCCCCCATTCACCAGAGCCATGTTTCTTGACGGATCAAAATTTCGCGAACACTATTTGAAAAGGGTCACCCAAGGAACATCTATGTGAAATTATTTTAAAATCTGACCAGCCGTTTGAGAGAAGAAGAATTTTTAAGAATTTCTTCATTTCTGTATAGTTTAAGAAGCCCCCATTCACCAGACCCATGTTTCTTGACGGATCAAAATTTCGCGAACAAGTTTTGAAAAGGGTCACCCGAGGAACATCTCTGTGAAATTATTTTAAAATCTGGCCAGCTGTTTCAGAGAAGAAGATTTTTAAAGAATTTCCTAAAAAATTCCATTTCGTTGTCATGGCAACCAGAGTTTTTGACGAAATCAAATTCTGTGAACACTTTTCAAAGAGGACCTCCCAAGGAACATTCCAGCCAAGTTTGGTCCAAATCCTCCCAGCGATTTAGGAGGAGTTGATGTTTAAAGAAATGTTGACGACGGACGACGGACGACGCACGACGGACACCGGGTGATCCTAAAAGCTCCCCTAGAGCACGTTGTGCTCAGGTGAGCTAAAAAGGGCAATAACTCCAAAAATACTGAAGATAGAGTTATGATTCTTGTGCACTGCACTTCTCCTCAATTAGTTCTATATGTGTGTGAAGTTTCAAGTTCCTAGCTTTTATACTTTTGGAGATATACGCCAGACAGAAATCCAAAGTAAAAATTAACAAAGGGCAATAACTCAAAAATTACTGAAGACAGAGTTTTGGTTTTTGTGAACTGCACTTCTCCTTAATGAATTCTATAAGTGTATACAGTTTGAAGTTCCTAGCCTTGGTGCTTTTGGAGATATGAAAATTTACAAAGAGCAATAACTCAACAATTACTGAAGATAGAGTTATGATTCTTTAGCACTGCACTTCTCCTTATTTAGTTCTATATGCATTTGATGTTTCAAGTTCCTAGCTTTTATACTTTTGGAGATATGCTCCAGACAAAAATCCAAAGTTAAAATTTACAAAGGGCAATAACTCAAAAAAAAAACAACTGAAGAGAGAGTTATGGTTTTGTGCACTACACTTCTCCTCAATGAATTCTATATATGTGTAAAGTTTCAAGTTCCTAGCTTTTATACTTTTGGAGATATGCTCCGGACAAAAATTCAAAGTAAAAATGTACAAAGGGCAATAACTCCAAAAATACTGAAGACAGAGTAATGGATCTTGTGCACTGCACGCCTCCTCAAAGAGTTCTATATGTGTGTGAAATTTCAAGTTCCTAGCTTTCATACTTTTGGAGATATGCTCCAAACAAAAATTCCAGAAAAAAAAATGTACAAAGGGCAGTAACTCCAAAAATACTGAAGATAGAGTAATGGCTCTTGTACACTGCATATCTCCTTAATGAGATCTATCCACTTGTGAAGTTTGAAGTTGATATCTCAAATACTTTTGGAGATATGCTCCGGACAAAAATGTGGGACGGAAGGACGGAAGTACGGACGGAGACGATTACCATATCCCCCGCCGCCTTTTCGGCGGGGGATAAATATAAGAAAAAATGCGCAAATCTACCCATTTTTGTGAAAGTTTCCCCTGATGATCTCTCTCACTCATTCACTCATGATAAGAGAGAGCACAAAAATATACAGATGGACAATGAACTGATGACCGGATGAAAGCTGGGAAGCTTAAATGAATGAAAGATTGAATGAAGTGTGATTACCTAAATTTTGATATGTTTATTGTTTTACTTACTCCTTTTTTTATGTATAGTTTTATAATCGCTCTTTTTGTTTTCATGTCATTTTATTTGACGCGTGTGAACAACTATGTTGATGCCTGAATAATGATACATGTACATAACTTGCATAATGCTGATTCATGCCTGTAGACCATTCAAACACTGTTGCGTTTATCATTCTCATACTTGTACTGATTCCAGCAGTAATTGGGCTTTAACAATATGCATGTGTATTTGATTAAGATTTTTGCCTCACCAAAATTCAAATTTTCGACAATGACTCAGTCTTTTATTTTTTCCTATTCAATATGTATGTCATGGTCTGTACATTTTCAATTTAGCTTTTTCACTCATAACTATTTCTAGACCAAATAGCGCTCTGAAGATGCCAGATATTTTTCACTGTTTTTGCATGTGTGCACTTACGACGAAAGCATGACATGCTTTATATGGACCAATCGGCTAATCAAAAGCTACACATACATGTAAGTATTTTAAAAAGTTAAACAGACTAGCATTTTTCATACGCGACAATAACACAGTCCTTTGTATTTTCTTAAATATGGTCATGTTCCATCCAAAAAATGTACTAAATTTGGACTGAAAGGTGTTAATGGAAAAACAAAGCCTACGTCCCAGTAATTATTTACAGAAAACTAAATTTTTGAAAGGGAGCCCTCATGAATCGGTGCCGACCATTCAGAACCGGTCCACATAATCGGATCCCTTCTTTATTCTTATCAATTTGTGTGGATTTTTTTTTTGGCACTTCTTTACCAGCAGTGAATGTAACATTTCAAGACATTAATTCACGCTTTTGGGACAGCAGGACTCTCTCTAATCTGCCAATTAAATGACAATAACATTGAATTTAGGTCCGTGACATATTAACCCACTACCACACAATCCCTACTTTTGACGCCCCTGAGAAAGAAGCCTTTAGAAAACATTGTGGGAAAAGGAGAAAATGCTGATTACCAACATTTTCTCTTTTTCCCACAATGATTTCTATCCTTCACAAAACAAATTTCCAGTTTTCAGACACCTTTATTTTGTCGTCTGCAAATGCATTCCATTCCGACAAACATAAAATTTTGTCGTTTGGTAATGAGTTAAAGACGTTTATGACAAATTCTTCCAACGGACAGATTTTTTTTAAACTTTGCACATACAAAGCTCATCATGTATTTTGTAGATTACAATGAAAAAAAATGGGGGTCCCCGTGCTCGTTTCTGAGAAATTTTGATAAAGGTATATACAGCTACAAAATTCAGCATATACTGGATTTAACACACTTTCCTTGAATAGTCAATTAAACAGGAAAATTGCCAGGAGAATATACAAATATGCATCACTTTAAAGAAAAATAATTCAGTTTTGCACAAAAAACATATAAAAGCCTGGTTCTGAGGATGCTAAATGTACCAATATGCATTTTATATATAGACCATTGAGTTAAAAAGGGAGATAATTTGACCGGGTTAAGGGTTAATTTTCAATAAAAACATACTTTCTAACGGACAGATTTTTTTTTTAAATTTCCACAATCATAGTACTTATAAATCTTGACAATAAGAAAAAATAAAAATGGCACCTACCCGTGCTTCTTTCCCCAGGAAAAAGGGATGAAGGTCACATTTGAAGTTAATTTTTTCCAAGAAAAGAGATAAAAGCTCGGCTGACATGATGGAAAAAGGAAAAATTATTCAGTGGAAGAAGTTTTCCCTTTTCCCACAGTATTTTTCAAAGAGGAAATAGCTATACTTCAAGAAATAGGTATACTTCAACAGCTTCAATTTTCTGCCTGTTTCATTGTTTGCTGTGTAACTGGACTTTTTTTCAGCTAATTCTTTACCAGTCATATCATCTTTACACTGGCAGGCCAGTTTTGATGCTATCACCTTCCCGGGAAAGGATAGCATGACAACTGGCCTGCCAGTTTCAGGAAAACGTCAGAAGCTGTATCATTTTCATCGTTGGATGGCTGACATTGTGTAAAAAATTCCCTTTTCTACGACAAATAAGCATTCGTTTTGGTGAAAACTTTCCCTTTTTATTTCAACCATAGAATACCATGGCTAATGCAACCGTGCTATTACCATCCGTAGAATGTTCTTCTTGTTAAAGTCCACCGTCGGTCCGCTGTTACTACTGCTATTTGTGCAAAAAATACACAATAGCGCTGATAGTTTTACTATCTGTGAGAAATACACATGCGCAGTATGGATGCGCGTAAACATTTATACCAAACGTCGTTAATTTGGCTTCTGTCAACCCACACCACAAATGCTACACACAACATCGTACACTTGTTACAACTTTCCGTAGTGCAGAAAACATGTTGAAAGACAAGAGGATTGCATGACATTTTCCTTTTTCTGAATTTCAAAGATAAAAGAACACATAATTTCAAATATTGACAAGCTTTTAAACCTGTTTAGGGGTTGTTTTTCAGCCGACATCTTCAGAAATGGAAGACTAACACAACATTTTCTCGTCGGAGCCATTGGCTGTAAATATGATGAAGTTTCCTACCAGTGATTATTAAAACAGGGATTGCTTGGTAAAGGGTTAATGTCAGATTCATATCAAGTATCCCCGCATCTTTGCCAAATAATAGACAAGGAAGATATATAAATGCATTAAACCTAATACCTCATGTTGAGGACAAATCTTACACAATTTTGACCCGTCACACAAAAAGGGGCCATCTGGAAATTGCAAGAAGTGTCAACTCTGGTCAGACTGCACAAATAATTGCGCAGGCTAACCAGGGTCAATACTTTTCGCTTAACTTATATTTTCTAACTATAAACTGATAACTGATATTTTTTGTGTGAAAAGTGGACATTTGATCTTATTATACAACATTTTTTCAACTATCAACTTAAATTGACCTGCACTATTGTTAATCTGTAATTTCATCTGATTGATGCACGGAATTCCCAGATGGTCCCTTTTCGAGTGACGGGTCACATTTGTAAAATCGGCTTGAATTGATTTTTAACATGTATCGCCAAATCTCAATTATCGTGCATAACCCAATTATTGTGCAATGAAATGTCTTCCATACAGGTACTAAAACAGGAGATTTTTTGCCGAATGTTTTTTTTTTCAGTGTCTGAATAGGTCACATGACATACATGACAATGCAAAATTTACATTTGTGTACAAACTAGTAGCAAAAACAAGGGAAAATTATTGCAAGCAATAAGTCTTTTTTTCTTCCACCTAAAATGGAATTAATGAACCAATCAGGATATTCTGCAGAATCAAGGGTTTTTATTTATTAGGAAGACTAAATGAACCTCATTAAATATTACGCTACAAATAATTGATTTTGCAGCTTTATTACTCATTAGTGTAACCAAGCTTTGATCGCATTCCGGATGACATAAGAAGTAGTCTAAAATTTTACAAAGGTCGAAATGGTTTCATTTTTCGAAAACTGTTGTTGATATGAACAACTGAATTGGACAAAATTTCATTCAAAGATGAAAGAGAAAGGTCTGTAAAATATATGACATCATATTAAAGCTGGATTCTGAAATAGGCCTACACAGAACCCCGGTCTTCTTACATGCACGATAATTGAGGTGAAGAGGATACATCACAGGAAATTGACATTCTATAAAATACATGAGTAAACATGACAATGTGGTTTTGTATCTACCCGTCCGCTAGGAAATTGGTACTCAGCTGTACGATGTACCGCTGAGTACCAACAATTCTTTGGCTATACTGGGGCTTTAAATAGCTTCTTTCCCTATGGTTCTCTTTATTTTCATCAAGGTGTCAGCTCTTGATGACACTGAAAGCCTTACCAAGATCAGGCTGCACGTTTAAGTGACTCAAGCACATCGAGTCAATTAGCAGAGTTCCTAATAGTCAACAGGCAGATAGTTTTGTCTTGGTCGTCTCTGCACCCAGACAAGAAACATATCTGTGGTGAATGGGGGCTACTTGCACTTTATGGAAATGAAGAAATTCTTAAAAATTCTTCTCCTCTGAAACGGTTGGTCAGATTTTAAAATAATTTCACACAGATGTTTCTTTGGTGACCCTTGTCAAAAGTGTCCACAAAATTTTGATCTGTCTAGAAACATGGCTCTAATGGGGGTGGCTACTTGCACTACACGGAAATGAAGAAATTATTAAAAATTCTTCTCTAGAACGGCTTTTCAGATTTTCAGATTTATACTTTCACAGAAATGCTCCTTTGGTGACCCTTTTCGCAAGGTGTTCGGGAAATTTTGATCCGTCAAGAAACATGGCTCTGATGGCTGTGGGCTATAAACACTATATGGACATGAAGAAATTCTAAAAAAAAATCCTCTTCTCTGGAACGGCTGGTCAGATTTTGAAATAATTTCACAGATATATTCCTAGGGTGACCCTTTTCAAAAATTGTTTGGGAAGTTTTTAATCCAACAGCTAATTGTTGGCACCTACATGTGGTTCTCTTGTTCGACTTATGTTTTTTTTTGTCACTTTCAAGCATGTGCTCTTCTGCAAGAAATTGTTCTAGGCTGATCTATCCAAAAAGTTATCTGCAGAATTCTGATTCATCAAAATCATTGCTTTGGTGACGATTGTAGGAGTGGTGAGATTTTAAAGTGACTTTTACAGGTGACCTTTTCGAAATTGCTTGGCAAAATAATGATTTTGTTTTAAAAGTTTCAATCACGTGTTAACTGACTGAATAATGATTCATAAACTGCATAGTGTAAATTCATGCATGTAGACCATTCAAACACGTGTTGTGTTTATCATTCTCGTACTTCTAAAAGGAAATATTTTTCATTATTTGTGCTTATGTGTGGGCCGCACTTCGAAAAAAGCACAAACAATTTCATATTTGCCCATTTGGTCTAGTCAAAAGCTATGAAGAAGTATTTTCAAAATTTAGATGGGCTAATGTTAAACAGCATTTTTCTAACGTGACAATACCAATCCTTTTTATTTTCATAAATGCGGTAATGTTCCATCCAACAAATGAACTAAATTTTGGACTGAAAGATGTTAATGGAAAAACAAAACGTACGCTCTTACAAATTATTTATAGACAACTGACTTTTTGAAAGGGAGCCCTCATGAATCGGTGCCGTCTAACATAGTCAGAGCCGGTCCACATCATCGGAGCCCTTCTTTATTTTCTATCAATTCTTGTGCTTTTCCTTTCAATTTTTTACCAGTAGTGAATGTAACATTTCAAGATATTAATTCACGGTTTTGGGACAACAAATCTCTTTCTTTTGCCAATTAAATGGCAATAACACAGTGAATTTATCTCCGAGACATATATAATAGATATATTATTTTGGCTACCGTCAACCCACACCACAAATGATTCAGACAATATCGTACACCTGTTTCAACGTCCCGTAGTGCAGAAAACACTTTGAAAGACCAGCACCAAATGGCATTCTTTTTTTGAATTTCAAAAACATAAGAACACATAATTACAAATACTGACAAGCTTACCAGAGGCGACCAGTCAAAAAGTAATATCGCCTTTTAGTGAGGACAGTTATCTGTCCTACGATACCAAAAAAACCAATTATTTCAAGCGAAAAAGGAAAAAAACATTACCTTTTCACTGATTCCGGTATAGAATCTAGTGCATTCTCTTTCAGTTTGAAATGGAATTTTATACTGAAAAACCAGACACGTGACATTGATTTTCGGAAAATGCAGACCTGCTTTCAGCTATAATTTTTTCCTCTTTCCCAAACAAGCCCTTGTTTTTACGTGTCTGCAGTACAAGTCTTTTGAAAACAATGTGGGAAAAGGAGAAATTGCTCATAACGAGCAATTTCTCTTTTTCCCACAGTGTTTTCTAACCATTTGGAGAACTTTCTGCCATTTTTATCAAATTTGAAATTGTCGTCTGCAAACTCTTTCAGTTTCGAAGAGTCTAAAATTTATTGTTTGGGAAAGGGTTAACCCTTGGTTGAACTAATATTCTATAGAGTGAGGGTACGCTGTTTTGATATAGACTCGGTATAGACTCTAAAGAGCGAGGGTACGGTATGACAAAATGGAAACGCTGGCATATGTAGAAATATGTATCATATAGAAGATCTGCAGATCAAAATTAAAATTTAAATATCGTCCTAGATATCTGCAAATTAAGAAGAAAATGCCAATATTCAAGTTATTAAAATTGAACTACTTTATGCCAACTTTAATATCATTGCGCTAAAGCCCGGGACCTTTCGGAAGTAGATTAATTTATCAATTTCATTGACAGGCGTCTTCTTCTGAAAAGGACTGTTAATACACTTGAAATTACGTTTTTCAGCCCGTCTGGCGTTTTTTGCGATAAAAGAGCATATAAAGATTGCTTTGTCTGTTTGTATGTGGTTAGGACAGAGAACGTAGTGATGATGTAGTCTACTCCAACGTGTTAAGGTATCTAGAAAGCAGTATAAACTGTAAAGCGTTTAGGTACATAAACAATATAAGCATGTTTAAAATTTAAAAAAAAATGCATGTTTCCCTTTTGACAGCGACAAAATAAATCGGCTAAAGCTTAATTGATAGTGTCCATGGTTGAGAGATAGAGCGTCTGCCACATAACCAAAGGGACTGGAGTTCAAGACACAGGAGCGGGGTTTTTTAAGTTTGGGATCTTTCATTGATCAACATATCCGGGTTAAGTACTGGTGTAGTTCCCAGGAAGCAGAATCAAGAGAGATTTGGATAATTTGTAGAAATTTGTTTTTAAATCGCTGATAAATATATATGTTTAGTTGTTTTATGACCGAAATATGTTTAACATGCGCTTTAACCCATTACCACACACTACCTACTTCTGATGACCCTGATAAAGAAGACGTTAGAAAACATTGTGGGAAAAGGAGAAAATGATGGTAACAAGCAATTTTTCTCGTTCCCACATGAAGACTCTAAAGAGTTTAGGTACATACACAACAGAAATGAAGACTCTAAAGAGTAAAGGTACATACACAGCAGATATGACGATCCTAAATATTAAAGGTACATACAGAACAGAAATGAAGACTATAAAGAGTAAAGGTACATACAGAACAGAAATGAAGACTCTAAAGAGTAAAGGTACATAGACAGCAGATATGACGATCCTAAAGAGTAAAGGTACATACAGAACGGAAATGGAGACTCCAAAGAGTTAAGGTACATACACAGCAGATATGACGATTCTAAAGAGTGAAGGTACATACAGAACAGAAATGAAGACTCCAAAGAGTAAAGGTACATACACAGCAGTTATGACGATCCTAAAGAGTGAAGGAACATACAGAACAGAAATGAGGACTCCAAAGAGTAAAGGTACATACACAGCAGATATGACGATCCTAAAGAGTGAAGGTACATACAGAACAGAAATGAAGACTCCAAAGAGTAAAGGTACATACAGAACAGAAAAGAAGACTCCAAAGAGTTAAGGTACAAACACAGCAGATATGACGATCCTAAAGAGTGAAGGTACATGCAGAACAGAAATGAAGACTCCAAAGAGTAAAGGTACATACACAGCAGATATGACGATCCTAAAGAGTGAAGGTACATACAGAACAGAAATGAAGACTCCAAAGAGTAAAGGTACATACACAGCAGTTATGACGATCCTAAAGAGTGAAGGTACATACAGAACAGAAATGAAGACTCGAAAGAGTAAAGGTACATACAGATCAGAAAAGAAGACTCTAAAGAGTGAAGGTACATACAGAACAGAAATTAAGACTCCAAAGAGTAAAGGTACATACAGAACAGAAAAGAAGACTCTAAAGAGCAAAGGTACATACAGAACAGAAATGAGTACTCCAAAGAGTTAAGGTACATACACAGCAGATATGACGATTCTAAAGAGTGAAGGTACATACAGAACAGAAATGAGGACTCCAAAGAGTAAAGGTACATACACAGCAGTTATGACGATTCTAAAGAGTGAAGGTACATACAGAACAGAAATGAGGACTCCAAAGAGTAAAGGTACATACACAGCATATATGACGATCCTAAAGAGTGAAGGTACATACAGAACAGAAATGAAGACTCCAAAGAGTAAAGGTACATACAGAACAGAAAAGAAGACTCTAAAGAGTGAAGGTACATACAGAACAGAAATGAAGACTCCAAAGAGTTAAGGTACAAACACAGCAAATATGACGATCCTAAAGAGCAAATTTACATACAGAACGGAAATGAAGACTCCAAAGAGTAAAGGTACATACACAGCAGATATGACGATCCTAAAGAGTGAAGGTACATACAGAACGGAAATGAAGACTCCAAAGAGTAAAGGTACATACACAGCAGATATGACGATCCTAAAGAGTGAAGGTACATACAGAACGGAAATGAAGACTTCAAAGAGTGAAGGTACATACAGAACAGAAAAGAAGACTCTAAAGAGTGAAGGTACATACACAACAGAAATGAAGACTCCAAAGAGTAAAGGTACATACAGAACAGAAAAGAAGACTCTAAAGAGCAAAAGTACATACAGAACAGAAATGAAGACTCCAAAGAGTAAAGGTACATACACAGCAGATATGACGATCCTAAAGATTAAAGGTACATACAGAACAGAAATGAAGACTATAAAGAGTAAAGGTACATACAGAACAGAAATGAAGACTCTAAAGAGTAAAGGTACATAGACAGCAGATATGACGATCCTAAAGAGTAAAGGTACATACAGAACGGAAATGAAGACTCCAAAGAGTTAAGGTACATACAGAACAGAAAAGAAGACTCTAAAGAGTGAAGGTACATACAGAACAGAAATGAAGACTCCGAAGAGTAAAGGTACATACAGAACAGAAAAGAAGACTCCGAAGAGTGAAGGTACATACAGAACAGAAATGTAGACTCCGAAGAGTGAAGGTACATACAGAACAGAAAAGAAGACTCTAAAGAGTGAAGGTACATACAGAACAGAAATGAAGACTCCAAAGAGTAAAGGTACATACACAGCAGATATGACGATCCTAAAGAGTGAAGGTACATACAGAACAGAAAAGAAGACTCTAAAGAGTGAAGGTACATACAGAACAGAAATGAAGAGTGTAAAGAGTTAAGGTACATTCGCAACGGATATGACGATCCTAAAGAGTATAGGTACATACAGAACAGAATTGAAGACTCTAAAAGGTAAAGGTACATACACAGCGGATATGACGATCCTAAAGAGTAAAGGTACATACAGAACAGAAATGAATAGTCTAAAGAGTAAAGGTACATACGCAACGGATATGACGATCCTAAAGAGTAAAGGTACAGACAGAACAGAAAAGAAGACTCTAAAGAGTAAAGGTACATACACAGCAGATATGACGATCCTAAAGAGAAAAGGTACATACAGAACCGAATTGAAGACTCTAAAGAGTAAGGGTACATACGCAACGGAAATGATGATCCTAAAGAGTAAAGGTACATACAGAAAGGAAATGAAGACTCTAAAGAGTTAAGCTACATACGCAACGGAAATTACGATCCTAAAGAGTAAAGGTACATACAGAACAGAAAGGAAAGTCTAAAGAGTAAAGGTACATACGCAACGGATATGACGATCCTAAAGAGTAAAGGTACATACAGAACAGAAAAGAAAACTCTAAAGAGTAAAGGTACATACACAGCAGATATGACGATCCTAAAGAGTAAAGGTACATACAGAAAAGAAATGAAGACTCTAAAGAGTTAGGGTACATACGCAACGGAAATGACGATCCTAAAGAGTAAAGGTACATACAGAACAGAAAAGAAGACTCTAAAGAGAAAAGGTACATACGCAACGGAAATGACGATCCTAAAGAGTAAAGGTCCATACAGAACAGAAATGAAGACTCTAAAGAGTAAAGGTACATACACAGCAGATATGACGATCCTAAAGAGTAAAGGTACATACAAAACAGAAAGGAAGACTCTAAAGAGTTAAGGTACATACACAGCAGATATGACGATCCTAAAGAGTGAAGGTACATACAAAATCGAAATGAAGACTCTAAAGAGTATAGGTACATACTCTTTAGAGTCTTCTTTTCTGTTCTGTATGTACCTTTACTCTTTAGGATAGTCATATCCATTTGGTATGTACCTTAACTCTTTAGAGTCTTCATTTCTGTTCTCTATGTACCTTTACTCTTAAGGATCGTCATATCTGCTGCGTATGTACCTTTACTCTTTAGACACTTCATTTCTGTTCTGTATGTACCCTTACTCTTTAGGATCGTCATATCCGTTGCGTATGTACCTTTACTCTTTAGAGTCTTCAGTTCTGTTTTGTATGTACCTTAACTCTTTGGGATCGTCATATCCGTTGCGTATGTACCTTTACTCTTTAGAGTCTTCTTTCCTGTTCTGTATGTACCTTTACTCTTTAGGATCGTCATATCCGTTGCGTATGTACGTTTACTCTTTAGAGTCTTCATTTCTGTTCTGTATGTACCTTTACTCTTTGGGATCGTCATATCAGTTGCGTATGTACCTTAACTCTTTAGAGTCCTCACAGCTTTTGTGTTTGTACCTTAACTCTTTAGAGTTTTCATTTCTGTTTTGTATGTACCTTAACTCTTTAGGATCGTCATATCTGTTGTGTTTGTACCTTAGCTCTTTAGAGTCTTCATTTCTGTTTTGTATGTACCTTTACTCTTTAGGATCGAGATATCTGTTGTGTATGTACCTTAACTCTTTAGAGTCTTCATTTCTGTTCTGTATGTACCTTTACTCTTTAGGATCGTCATATCCGTTGCGTATGTACCTTAACTCTTTAGAGTCTTCATTTCTGTTCTGTATGTACCTTTACTCTTTAGGATCGTCATATCCATTGGGTATGTACCTAAACTCTTTAGAGTCTTCAGTTCTGTTCTGTATGTACCTTTACTCTTAAGGATCGTCATATCCGCTGCGTATGTACCTTTACTCTTTGGAGTCTTCAGTTCTGTTCTGTATGTACCTTTACTCTTAAGGATCGTCATATCCGCTGCGTATGTACCTTTACTCTTTGGAGTCTTCAGTTCTGTTCTGTATGTACCTTTACTCTTTAGGATCGTCATATCCGTTGCGTATGTACCTTTACTCTTTAGAGTCCTCTCAGCTGTTGTGTATGTACCTTAACTCTTTAGAGTCTTCATTTCTGTTTTATATGTACCTTTACTCTTTAGGATCGTCATATCTGTTATGTATGTACCTTAACTCATTAGAGTCTTCATTTCTGTTTTTTATGTACCTTTACTCTTTAAGATCTTCATATCTGTTGTGTATGTCCCTTAACTCTTTAGAGTCTTCATTTCTTTTCTATATGTACCTTTACTCTTTAGGATCGTCATATCTGTTGTGTATGTACCTAAACTCTTTAGAGTCTTCACTTCGGTTTTATATGTACCTAATCGCTTTAGAGTCTTCATTTCTGTTTTGATGTACCTATTCCCTTTAGAGTTGTCATCATTGTTGAACCTAATCTCATTACAGTCTTTATCATTGTTGTGTACGCACCGAATTTCTTTTAAGTCGTCAAGTCTGATGTGTATGTACCTTAACTCTTTAGAGTCTTCATTTCTGTTGTGTATGTACCTTAACTCTTTAGAGTCTTCATTTCTGTTTTGTATGTACCTTAACTCTTTAGAGTCTTCATTTCTGTTTTGTATGCACCTTAACTCTTTAGAGTCCTCACAGCTGTTGTGTTTGTACCTTAACTCTTTCGAGTCTTCATTTCTGTTTTGTATGTACCTTAACTCTTTAGTTTGTGAAGAAGACTCTAAAGAGTTTAGGTACATACAAAACAGAAATTATTCTAAAGAGATTAGGTACATAGTTAACCATAATGCCGATTAGGTACATAGACAACAGTGTTTTCTAGTCTTTCTGATTCAAATTTGAATCAATTTTTACACCTTTAATTTTTCGAAATTTTAAATGTGTATAAGGCTTGCCATTATTAATGTTTTTGTAATGTTTTCATGTCGTATTAATATGTCCCAATATAACTCTTTACCAAACAAGTCTGAGTTTTTTAGTTCTGATAACCAAGAGGAAGAAGCGTGAAAATCGCAAAATCATTGCGGGAAAAGAAGACAGTGCTGGTAACCAACAGTTTCTCCTTTTCCATAACGTTTACTACACTTCAAAGACAATCCTGTCATTTGATATACATCTATCATAATTTGTCATCTGCAAATGCTTTCAGTATAGATAAATATAAAATGTGACCATCACAGGGACGTAGGAAGCAATTCAAGATGGGGGGGATGCTAACTCGTATTTTATGGAAAATTTTGCGTCGATTGAAACTATCCGCGACAAAGTGTAATTTGAATTACCATGATTGTCAAAATCATTTGGGGGGGGGGGGGGGGGGGGGCTTACCCCCTCCCCCCCCCCCCCCCTGTTCCTACGGGCCTGCATCAGGTAACGAGTTAATTTTCTTCAAAACGAGAAAATTTAAGACATGTCGACATCGAAAGCATAAATTTGCAAGTGACATTTGAAATGTTGTTCAATTTTTTTTTTTAAATTTGTCTTTCAAAAGGTAGAAAACATTGCGGGAAAAGAAAAAAAAAATGCTGGTTACCAGCATTTTATTCTTTTCCCACACTGTTTTTAAAAACCTTCTTTTTCGGGATCGTTAAGAGTCGACCCACGGTATGGTTTGTATAGAATTAGAAAACTTGTTGGCAATGACTTTATATATGTATACTACATGTCCTTTTTCTGCCCATGTAGATTCCAGTCATTTAATTAAAAGCATACATGTAGATCTATAATGAGTTTGAAATCCAAAGACTTAAAAAGCTTAGAAAATGACAATTGCTACATTTGGGATTTTTACTATTTTTGAAGACTAGTCAATTAACTCTTTAGCAGACAATTTCGAGTTTTCGCATTTAGCAAACCGATGAAAAAGTCTGTTTGAAAACATCGTGGAAAAAAGAGAAAATACAAGAAACGGCATTGTCTCGTTTTCTCACTATGTTTTCTAGCCTATCATACAAATTCTGTCATTTTAACCTGAATTAAATTGTCGTCTGCGAATCCTTTTGATTTGGACAAGTCGTTCTCGTGTGAGTTGAACTAAAATTCCAAAGCGTTTGAATCAGTTTCAAGCTACAAACATACGGGATATTCCGGCAAAATTTAAGCCGGAACTACTTTAACCCTCGCTCATTCTACCGCTGTGTACCTTCACGCTATAGATTATTAGATCCACGTTAACCCTTTCCCAAACAACAAATTTTTTAACTAAACCAAATTGAAAGCATTTGCAGATGACAATTCAACTCTTCCTGAAGAGATGATTTCTGTCTATGATAGGGTAGAAAACATTGTGGGAAAAGGAGAAAATGCTGGTTACCAGAATTTTCTCCTTTTCCCACAATGTTTTCTATAGGCTACTGTTTCAGACCCAGAAAAAACCAGGGATTGTTTGGGAAAGGGTTAAATAAAGCGCTACGTAAACACAGAATAGACTAATGCACTTAGTTTTTTAGCTCCACTGGGCGAAGGCAAGCGAGCTATGTCACAGACTCCCTCAGTTCGACGTGGTCCGTCTTTGCATAGACCTGCGCGTTAACTTTATTTCAACAAAGTAACTAGATCTAGATCTATTTACCCGACCGAGGCCGACTGTCGCGTACTCAATGAAGGAAAACTTATTCGGTGCCCGACGGTCGTACCCGGACTGATGAAAAATCGTCTTGGAGGTACGACTTACATGCGCGATATTTCCGATTTCTTCATTCAGTAGGCCTACACGATGCAGTCGTGTCGGCACTGAAGAATCGGACTCTTACGTACACTGTGTAAATGGGTTGGGCCAAAACGCGGAATGGCATGTGAACCGGCACGGCGTAGACGGTCTCAGTGTAGCACACGGCAATAGTCAATTATACAGGGCGTCACAGAACAAATGCACAGGCATAGCTTTTATAGTTTGGAAGTTATGGCCTGGACATTCAAACTGAAAATTAACAAAGGGCAATAACTCAGAAAAGAGTAGTAGAGTTATGGTTCATATGCACCGCACTTTTCCATAATTTGTTCTGTCAGTATGTAGTTTCTACTTGATACCTTTAATAGCTTGGAAGTTATGGCCTGAACAAAAAGTTCAAAGTGAAAAGTTGGCTATTTCAGAATCAAGAGCAAATAATTTCATAACGCAAGAAGTGATCCAAATTTTGAGAGTCACGTGCACAATTAGATATTATGGAGATTCATTGTGGCAAGTTTCAAATAGATCTAATTCCGATGGAAACCGTTTTGTCGATAACAAATTGCTAACGGACGACCGGGTGTTTAACGTCATACGACCTTTCGGGGGTATAAAAAGGATGCCAGGCTATGCCTGTGCATTTGTTATGTGATATCCTGTATCATATAGCTGCGCACTCGTTTTTTAAACGCCTAACAATGCATCCTCGTGAGATATTTTTCATATCAAAAATAACCAGTTGATTATCCTCTATATATTTCATCGAGTGGACAACATCGGTAATATTTTTACGAGTGGGGCAGCCACTCGTGAAAATATTACCGATGGTGTTGACGAGATGAAATAAATTTCGATCTTTCACGGAAAAAAAATCTATTTATTTCATGCTTTTAACCCTTTCTGGGAGGAGCTTTATCAAAATCAAGTACATTTATTTTCCGTTTTCTTTTCTGGTTGTGAGGAACGCGCAATTAACCTAGGCAACAAGAACATGAAAAACAAGAGGGCCCATGATGGGCCTGTATCGCTCCACTGGCTTTTTAACCTTTTATCACACCAATTGAAGTGTTCATGACCCTGATAAAGAAGGGCCTTCGAAAACAATGAACACTGTCAGGCAATACAAGCAGAGTAATTCACTGGCATGAAATTTTAAGTTCTTGGGAAAAAAAAAAACGAAATGATAGAAACCTTACTATGAATTAATCATTCCACACACGTGAGCATAACTATTAGCATAAAAATGAATCACTCTCCCTGAAAACAATATTTTCTATCAAAAAACTTAATATCTATCACCAATCATGTATCACTGTAGTTTGATAATCAAGGGAAGTAAATAGTAACAAATTTTATCCTTTATAAAAAAGAGTCATTTCCCTTGATTAATGTGAAGTGTCTATATTTTGAGGCCTTTGTTAAACTTGTGATCCCTGGAATGGAGCCGATTTCGACCCAAACCTTTAATAACTATGAAAACACTTGTTATCCATTAGATAAACTACATGCCAAATTCAGTAGCCCTGGGCCTTGTTGTTTCCGAGAAAAAGACTTTTGAAAAAAATGTTTTGCAGTTTTATTGCCATGGCAACCATAGTTTTTGAAGGAATCAAATTCTTTCAAGGAATTCTGAAGAGGACCATGTCAGGATCATTTCTGTGAAGTTTCATCAAATTTGGATGGGTAACTTCAGAGAAGATGTTTGATATAAAAGTTAACGCACGTAAGGACGCACGCACGACGGACACCGGGCCATGACATAAGCTCGCCGCCTTTGGCCAGTGGAGCTAATAACCAGGTTGGTCATTTTCCAAAATACTGCAAATCTTGATTTGATTTGCATTTATGCACGCTGTATGCACTTTTTGGGGGCCAAATGATTACAAAAGGTCAATGCGTGTAGATCTATTTTGTTTCAAAAGTAGATTAGGATCGATATTCAAAAAACATTCTTAAAAACACTCTTACTCTTTTTATCAAGAATTCTTAAAATCTGAAGGCATCATAACTTCTAATAGACTAATCCAAAGGGAAGCAGTCAATTACGCTGTATGAGCGAAAATCGATTTTGTTTAATCATTTATCAAGTTTTAGAAGTGGTTTCAATAGTGGTTTTCAGAAAACCAGGTGCAAAAAGAAACCAGCACAAGCACAAGTGGACCCTTCTGTCCCTGTATTGCACACCTGAGATAATTCTTTACCATCAGACAATTTTAACTGATGACAAATACAGCTCAAACTTAGGATAGTTTTCTTTGAAGAGGGAAGAAAATGTTGTGGGGGTGGGGGAAGGGTAATAATGCTTGTTCAAAGTTTTAAAAAACCTTCTTCATGCAATGTTAGTAACCCATATCCTGCCGGTATAACCCTAAGTTTTGCTATTTCAATGGCATTCTTTGAAAAGAAATTCTCATATTGAACATTGTAGATCCAAGATCAGACTGCATAGAACATTCTGATCTTAATCTATACTGTCTACAAGAGGTCAGTGAGTCACGCTAAGCGGGTTAAGGGTTGAAATTCACGATTGTTTGGTGAAGGTTTAACCCATTACCACTCAATCCCTACTTTTGACATCCCTGGAAAAGAAGCCTTTTGAAAACATTGTGGGAAAAGGAGAAAATGCTGGTAACCAGCATTTTCTCCTTTTCCCACAATGTTTTCTACTTTATTAGTAAACAATTGCACCATTTGAGCCACACTTAAATTGTCGTCTGCAAATGCTTTCAATTTGGACAGAGCTAAAATTTTGTCGTCTGGTAAAGGGTTAAAGGAAAAAATAATGCTGTATATATGTAGTGGCAAATCATTTTTTGTAGGAATAAAGGTTAACATTTTGAGCACTGTATATGTAAATATTGTTTTTAGATTTACCTTAGATGCTGCAATACCATGAGTTCTACCCTGGTGGAAAACATTGTGGGCAAAGGACAAAATAGTTGTTTCATGCATTTTTTCCTGTTTCTTGATATTTTAACTCTTTACTAAACAACAAAATTTTAGACTGGTCCAAACAGAAAGCCTTTGCAGATGACAAGATAAAAGTGACTATAAATTTGAAATTTGCTTTGGGAAGGGAAGAAAACATTGTAGGAAAAGGAGAAAATGCTGGTTACCAGCATTTTCTCCTATTCCAACTATGTTTTCAGAACGCTTCTTTCTCTGGATAGTTAAAAGTCCAGATTGTGTGGTAAAGAGTTAAAAGTATATCTTTATCAGGGTCATTAAAACCTGGGTTGTTTGCAGAAATGAGACGAGTCAGGAGCTTCTTTCCCACTCTTTTATTAACCCCCCCATCCCCCACCCCCGCAAAACGATTGTTTTCGGGGGTATACTGGAATCAGTCTGTCTGTCTGTGTGTCCGTCCATGTGTCCGTCCGTCCGTGTGTCAGTCTGTGTACAAAATACTAGTAATTTTGTGTCGCGAACTCCTCCAACTTTTTTCATTCAATTGTATTGAAACTTTGCAATACACCGATCATAATTATAATGAAGATTTGCAAGACGCAATTTTCAAGTGCCAACTCTTCCTGGCTGAGGAATTATCACCCCTTGGACTTGACACTTTTTTTCTGTCAAAGGGTTGGCGGGGGTATTAAGTCACATTCAGTGACAGCACTAGTTTTACCTGCTCTGGTTCACGTCGAACATTTTGATAACCAGGCAACTACAATGTTGTGTCAACACGATGTCAGTAGTTTTAATATTAGAGATAATAGGAGTCCAAAGTCTTATTTTTGGGGAAGGCAAGAAAAATCCATAATCATTGAGCCATGTTCTGACAAAAAGGGTTTAACCCTTTCCGGTTTAACCCTTTCCTCAAACAATCTCTAGTTTTCAAGACCCTAAAAAAGAAGCCAGCATTTTCTCCTTTTCCCACAATGTTTTCTACCCTCCCAGAACAAATTTCAATCATAAATTTTTAGAGTCATGTTAATTTTATCATCTGCAAATGCTTTCAATTTGGACTAGTCTAAAAATTTTTATTTGGTAAAGACTTAATACATCTCTGAAATGCATGAAACTGCAAGTCTGATGATCACATAATGGTGTATCTATAATATCCACTCTGTATAATGTAACCAACTGAATCCGGTTATACACTGATCCTTTGACATGCAGAAAGAATTGACCAATGGCCAAAGGTTTGGACCCGAGTGCACCCGAGAATTGAGCTGGCTGACTTGGATCGATACATTTTGCAAGTGCATAAGGCCCCTTTTTCACACAACACAGCTCATCTGTTTATCTGTAGATACATGCATTATAGATTATTACTTCTATTTACCCGATGAATACCTTTCTTAGTTCACACTGTGCAGTCTTGTTTAATGCTTAACACTCTACAACACAATGACGACTTTTGACGACCCTGAGGTAGAAGCCTTTTGAAAACATTTTGGGAAAAGGAGAAAATGCTGGTAAGCAGCATTTTCTCTTTTTCCCACAATGTTTTCTACCCTTCCCATACCGGTATCAAATTTCGAGTTTTCAGTCACATTTATTTTGTCGTCTGCAAATGCTTTCAATTTGGACCTGTCTATAAATTTATCGTTTGGTAAAGAGTTGACCCTTAATACACAATTTAGACTTTAAACGACCCTGTCAAAGGAGCCTTTTGAAAACATTGTGGGAAAAGGTGAAAATGCTGTAACCAGCGTTTTCTTTTTTCCCAGAATAATTTCTTCCCTTCCATAAACAATTTTCTTTTTGAGTCACATTTTTTTTTGTCATCTGCAAAAATTAATGCTTTCAATTTGGAAAAATTTGTTGTTTGGTTAAGAGTTATCCCCTTTCCATATAATCCCGAGTTTTATAAACATTGAGGAAGAAGACTGAAAACATTGTGGCGTAAGAGAAAAATGGTGGGAAACCTGCATTTTATTCTCACAATGTTCATGTCCCTGCAAAGACAAATGCATTTTCTCCTTTTCCAACAGTGTTTTGCATAGGCTTCTTTCTCGGGGTTGCTAAAAGTTGGGATTGTGTGGAAAAGAGTTAAAGACAAATCAATCATATGTAATCTACAAGTGCTTTCAATAAGGACAAAATATTGTTGTAAGGAAATGAGTTTCTTTTAACTGTTTACCATAAAAATACAATATTAAATGACCTAAAGAAACAACCTTTTGAAAATATTGCAGAAAAAGAAGAAAATGCTGGTATCCACCATTTGCTCCTTTTTAGCTCAGCTGAGCACAACATGCTAAATGGGAGCTTTTAGGATCAACCGGTGTCTGTCATTCGTCGTGCATCATTTGTCGTCAACAATTCTTTAAACATCATCTCCACTTAAACCAATGAGCCCATTTGGGCCAAACTTGGTTGGAATGTTCATTGGGAGGTCCTCATTAAAAAGTTCAAAGAATTTGAATCCATCAAAAACCAAATGGACTTGTCCAAGAAACTTTTTAAAAATCTTCTCTGATGAAACTACTGGTCAGATTTTGATACAGTGTCAAAGAAATTTTCCTTGGGTGTTCCTTTTCAAAATTTATTTGCAAAATTTGGATCCCTTGAAAAACATGGCTATGTGTGTGTGTGTGTCGGTGTGTGTGTGTGTGTGGGGGTGGGGGGGGGGGTGGGGGGGGCCCTCTTAGCACTCATGGGTGTCAAAAATTCTTTGAACATCTTTCTCCTAAACCGCCTGGCCAATTTGGACCAATCTTGGCTGGAATGTTCCTTTGGAGGCCCTCATTAAAAAAAAAATCACAGAATTTGATTCCATCAAAAACTCTTGTTGCCATGGCAACCAAAATGGAATTTTCTATGAAGTTCTTCTGAAACTCTGATCAGATTTTGTAATAATTTCACAGAAATGTTCACTGGGTGATCCTTTTAAAAGTGTTTGCAAAATCTTGATCCCTCGAAAATATAGTCGGGGGGGGGGGGGGGGGGCTCTCTGTACTGTATGGAATTAACCCATTACCACTCAATCCCTACTTTTGACGCCCCTGAGAAAGAAGCCTTTTGAAAACCCTGTGGGAAAAGGAGAAAATGCTGGTAACCAGCATTTTCTCCTTTTCCCACAGTGTTTTCTACCCTTCCCAAAACAAATTTCAGTTTTTCAGTCACATTTATTTTGTCGTCTGCAAATGCTTTGAATTTGGACCAGTCTAAATATTTCTTGTGTGGTAATGGGTTAAAGAATTTCTTTAGAAGTCTTCTTCTCTGAAACAACTGGTCAGATTTTTAAATAATTTCGCAGAAATGTCCTTTGGATGCCCTTTTTGAATAAATATTGATCCATCAAGAAACAAGTCGGTGGTGGTGGGAGGCTATTTGCACCATAAGTACAATCAGAAATTCTTTGAAATTCTTCTTCTCTTAACCTGTTACTAACCTTTATGCAAGTAGGTTAATAAAGTAAACTCAAACTATCATTCGGGACGTTATTTTCTATACATGTAAAGTACTTATATACACAGGAAAGCAATTCAATTTGAGAAATGTTGCCACTCTGGACTCATGCTGAAAGCAGTCCCAAGCGATGCTGATAGTAAAAATAGAAATTTCAATTCATCTAAATGCTGTTGACCTGGATCAGGTTGAATGAAATAGGCAATATTTCGGACAGAATATTTTCAGGTATATATTATAGATTTATTTATTTGACCTTTAGAGAATTAACTTTCAACAACTTTTTACAACCCTGAGAAAGAAGCCTTTTGGAAACATGGTGAGAAAAGGAGAAAATGCTGGAAACCAGCATTTTCTCCTTTTCCCACAATGTTTTTTACCCTTCCCAAAACAAATTTCAATTTTTAAGTCAAGTTTATTTTGTTGTCTGCAAATGCTTTCAATTTGGACAAGTCTACAATTTTGTCGTTTGGTAACAACTTAAGAGAGCACTATAACAAGCAACATACTTGTAAATACTTTAGAGGACTACACACTGGATTCAAAGAGTAAACATAAATAATTATAACAATCTTATGTAAACATTTATTTAGAAAACTATCAATGTAAGATTGATTATGCATTTTGTCAATTACTTGTACTCTGAACCTAGCTTTAATCGCTTATGCTGTGTAAATTTGATTTCTTATGCAGAACGTGATTGACTTAACCCATTACCACACAATCCCTACTTTTGACGCCCCTGAGAAAGAAGCCTTTAGAAAACATTGTGAGAAAAGGAGAAAATGCTGGTAACCAGCATTTTCTCCTTTTCCCACAATGTTTTCTTCCCTTCCCAAATCGAATTTTGAATTTTCAGTCTCTTTTACTTTGTCGTCTGCAAATGCTTTCAATTTGGACCAGTCTAAAGTATTGTCGTTTGGTAATGGGTTAATAATTTTTGTGTGAGAAAGCAGCTAACAGCTTAGAAAGAATGTTGTGTTAAGTACTGGAAACATCAACTGCAGGAACACACAAATAGAAGCACTGGCTGTCATGATTTGACTAACAGCGGTGAAAGCAGATTTAAGCATCAACAATAAAATTCAGAAATCAAGCAGAATGCTGTTTTTGTTTAATGTAAATTTTTGTTCACCCATGGCTAGGAGAGGTAAAACATAAAACATAACCTTAATGTGTGTGTGTTTTAATTTAACCCAAAAGCATACTTACAGAGAAAATGTTGTGGTAAAAACATAGAATTTGCATGATGATTTGCAAGATTTTAAAAAAATGAATATGTTTTTTCTTAAATTCAATGAAAAAGAAATAAAGGAAATGTGGCTACTGTTTATTACAGTCAATAATTGCACTTTCTCCCTAAAAGCTTTAATTTGAAAGTCATCCAACAACTACTATGAACTTGTTTCATGAGATATTGTGTCAACCATTTCATAAAGTGTTAGACTTGTCCGCAATGAAGTCACTTGCAGAAAGAAAAAACTGTGTGCAGCTCAAATTATGAACTTTTAACTCTTTACAACACTAGAAAATTTTAGACTGGTCCAAATTGAAAGCATTTGCAGAGGAAAAAATAAAGGTGACTGAAAAATTGAAATTTGTTCTGGGAAGGGTAGAAAACACTGTGGGAAAAGGAGAAAATGCTGGTTACCAGCATTTTCTCCTTTTCCCACAGTATTTTCAAAAGGCTTCCTTCTCAGGGGCGTCAAAAGTAGGAATTGTGTGGTAATGGGTTACAATGTAGAAAACATTATTGGAAAAGGAGAATATGCTGGGAACCAGCATTTTCTCCTTTTCCCACAATGTTTTCTAATAGCATTATTCCTGAGGGTCATAAAAATATGTGATTATTTGGTAGAGGACTAGCTGATCCATTTGCCTATCAGTTTAGCAATGGTTTGCCTGGCGGCTATAAGTTCTGGTGGGTCACTGGATGTGGCTGGGTACATGTTGGCACAATGGGCTGTTCCTGGGTAAATGAAAAAAAAAAAAAAAAAATACAGCAACATTACACTTTGATGATGAAATTCTCGACTCATCAAAATTACAGGAACTTGGGGACAACAAAACAATTCTGGCTAAAAGAACATTATATGTCTTTGAAAGGTTAGTAAACATTGAGGGTAAAGGAGAGAATGCTGGTTACCAGCTTTTTCTGGTTCTCCAAAAATGTTTTTGTAAAGGTTTCTGTCTAATGACTGAAAAAGCTTGGGATAATGTATTTTGGGTTAAATGGACATGTTTATGATACTGTATAATGATATTTGTCTATCTAATTCAAGGGCAAATAACTCTCGTCATTTTGATCTGATTAAACCCATAATCAAATTCATCTGAAATCTCAAAGTTATATATTATATTTGACCAAATTTGGTGCTGATTGGTAGACATTAATTTTGTAGATGTTAGAGTGTAAACAAAGTCAAATATAGAAATTTGTTCAGTTCAAGGGCAGTTAACTCCAGATGTTCTGGTCTGATTAGACCTATAATCAAGCTCATCTGAGATCTTATGGTCACATATATTTTGACCAAATTTGGTGCTGATTGCTCCATATTAATTTTGTAGATGCTAGAGTGTAAACAAAGTCAAATATAGCAATTTTTTCTAATTCATGGGTAAATAACTCGAGTTGTTCCGGTCCAATTAGACCCATAATTGAAGTCATGCCAGATCTTATGGTCATATATATGTTGACAAAGTCTGGTGCTGGTTGCTCCATATTTGTAGATGTTACAGAGTAAACAAAGAAATGTGAACGAATGGACAGACGCCGTACAGATGCCTGATGCCAATGGATGGTGAGTGATCAAAATAGCTCACTCAGAGCACTTCGTGCTGAGTTGAGCTAAAAATGCTGGCTATTAGCATTTTCTCCTTTTCCCACAATGTTTTCAAAAGGCTTGTATCTCAAGGTCGTAAAACCAAGGATTGTTTGGTAAAGGGTTAATTAAATTACATGTATGTATTTCTTACATTTAAGTTTAGTGTATTGATTGTATTTTGCACTTCTACTTATTCTAAATTTTAACATGTAGATACAGCCACATGATATATCACCAAGTACCCAGCTACATTACACCTTTACATCTATCTGTGGGATAGACCAGTATACTACATACTGGCACCCAACATGGAGCGGGACCTCCAAATATTGCAGCTCAATTGGGATTCCAACCCAGGGCCTCAGGAACACCATTCCTGCACACTGAACTACCGAACCACATGTCCATACAGCCACACGATATATATTACTATATAACTGTACCCAGCCACATTACACCTTTACATCTAATCTATCTGTGGGATAGACCAGTATACTACATAAGACTGCGTGAGCGAAACTCATGCGTAAGCAAAGGAACTCAATGGAAAGGAATGAAAAGAAAGGAAGGAATGTAAGAATCAAAGTACTAAAGTACTCGAAATACAACCGTGCCACACTATCAAAAACAGAAATCATCATTTCAGCAACATTTTATTTGTTGCCTGCAAATGCTTTCATTTTAGAATTGTCAAAGATATTGTTGTATGGAAAAAAGTTAATTGCAACGAAAGGAATGTGAGAAAATAATAAAGATTAATATACCTGGAATGTAAATAGCAGTTGCATCTGGAGAAAGGTCTTGGGTGACACCCATTGCATGCCATGGATCTACTTTTCCATTTGGAAAGACAACTTTGGTGACATCCAGTTTATAGCCCCCATAATATCTGTTTGTATCATCCACATTGTTGAAGATCACTTCTTCAAATTCCTTTTCATAGATGTCCATACACTGATCCACAGAATAACTGGAAGGAGAAAGAAGTACAGTGCACTCCGGATACAGCGAGATCGCGGGTACAAGAAGTATTACCTCGTTGTAACCGGGTCTCGTTATAACCAAATCATAAATCAAACATCGTAAGGATACATAAGGATACAGACTTTCATACCGTTTACTTTCGTTTACACCGGAAGTAGCTAATTACCTTCTTTTTGAAGAGTATACAAAGACAGATAACTCTATCGATTTACTGTACAATGTATTGAATGTATTTACGAGATATTTACATGAATGTTAGCATTTTAAAAATCAAATATATATTTATTTGAAGAATGTTGTTATGTTAGATTGCCTTTTTTGTTTCTGAATTTATCCTCAAGTAATTGTTCAATACTCGCTAACTTTGAAAATGTGCTCTGATCAATGTTCGACTCGCACTCAAAGAACGGGCGTAAAGTTTTCAATTCATCCACCAGAACTGGTTAGTAATATGCTGCTTGTATAAACTGCTAAAAAAATGTGTGATAATATTTAATCACCTACGGATCAATTTAGCCCGTAGAGCAAACAAATCCAAAACGCGATAATAGTTTAATGTTAGACAGTTAATCCGATAATTATTCGATAATTGCTTTGCATGGTGACAAACTAATGCAGATGACGTATTTTATCAATGGACCTCGTTGTAAGGTGGGAAATTTACGTTGGGGGCCTCGACTATTTTTATGTTGTAGCCGATATCTCGCCGTAACCGATCTCGTTCTACGCGGTATGAAATAAAAGAAAAAAAGAAGGGGTTCTGCCGGGACTCAGCAAGATTTACGCTATAAGCGATATCTCGTTGAAACCGATCTCGTAATATGTGGAGTGGACTGTATGTGTACATGCAGTTTTCCTGCATAATTTTATTTCATTTTCATTATTAACATATCTGACTTACTTCAGCGAAAAATGGAATCAAAGGACTTGAAGTCCTAAAAAGCAGGTTTGTCTAATAGTATTAACCCTTTACCACACAATCCCAACGTTTAATGAACCTGAGAAAGAAGCCTTCTGTAAACATTGTGGGAAAAGGAGAAAATGCTGGTAACCAGCATTTTCTCCTTTTCCCACGATGTTTTCTACCCATCCCAAAACAAATTTCAATTTTTGAACCAAATTTATTTTGTTGTCTGCAAATGCTTTCAATTTGGACAAGTCTAATTTTGTTGTTTGGTAAAGAGTTAAGCTATAGTATTGTCTTCTGAAAAAATACAATTTCCCTTAAAAAGGGCCACACAGTAATTGCTAGCAGACGATGAATATTTGGTGCTGGTCTGACCAGTCAAAGTATGTGGATTTGCAATACAAATATATGCTGGACAATCAGGAAATCTTAAACCCAGTGGACCCCTGAAAGCCAATGAATCTCAAGTTTTGTCATCTTGTGAAAATTTAAAGATGGGTCTATATTTAATCCAGACTTACTTTGATGGGAAAAAGAACCAGTCCCCAAAAGGCTGTTTGTAAGACTCTGATCCTTGAAACCAGCCAAACTCGGAACAAGTCTGGTACATCCACTGTCGCCCTTGAATAAAAAATGAGAACTTTCTACCTGATCTCTGAATCATTATGTCCTTCAATTAACCCTTTACTCCACAGATACTCATTTCTACGCACTGTTTGTAGAAGCCTTTGGAAAACATTGTGGCAAAAGGTGAAATTGCTCGTGACGAGCAATTTCACCTTTTGCCACAATGTTTTCTACACTATCAAAAGGTGTCATATACACATTAGAAATGGCTTCATCCTTGCTGTTATTTTAGGTCAATTAGAGATACCATAGAAATTCCTTATGGGGTAAAGGGTTAATCTAAGATATGAAAGCAACAAGTAGCTTTGAAAGTTTACGGTGTGTTGGAAAGGTAAAAAAACATAAATCATACATGTATAAACCCTTCCACCATACACTTATGTGTTTGAACAATCCAGTGGAAGAAGCCTTTCAAATACATTGTGGAAAGAAGAGAAAATGCCGGTTATCAGCTTTTTTTTCCTTTCCCCACAATGTTTTCTCCTTTCCCCCCAATGTTTTCTGTCTATCCACAGACACATTGTATCATAAGCACCAAATTAAATTTAGCATATGCCAATGCTTTTGAACTTGACAAGTCTAAAATTTTGTCTGGAAAGAGTTCATAGGAGCACTTGAAACAATGAAATACATTTGGAATATTAGGTTGTAGTAAGTTTGCTGGTGCTTGTATTTAACTCTTTAGCAAACGATAAAATTTTAGGATTGTCCAAATTGAAAGCATTTGCGGACGACAAAATAAAAGTGACAGAAAATTTGAAATTTGGTCTGTGAAGTGTAGTAAACATTGTGGGAAAGATGAAAATGCTGGTTACCAGCATTTTCTCCATTTCCCACAATATTTTCTAAAGGCTTCTTTCTCAGGGTCATCAAAAGTAGGGAGTGGTGGCAATGGGTTAATTGGAGCAGCATGACTAAATTTGTTATTGTTCGGTATCGTGTAATTTCAAATTTTTTTAAGCAGCGAGAAGTAAATACAAGCACCCTGAAAGTTACTGCAACATACATAATATTCCTTTGATTACATACCTACAACTATCAACAATAACATTTTGCAGTTATTAACATTTTATCCCATTACCACACAATCCCTACTTTTGATGACCCTGAGAAAGAAGCCTTTAGATAACATTGTGGGAAAAGGAGAAAATGCTGGTGACCAGCATTTTCTCCTTTTTCCACAATGTTTTCTACCCTTCACAAAACAAATGTAAAATTTTCAGTCACTTTTATTTTGCCGTCTGCAAATACTTTCAATTTTCTCCTTTTTCCACAATGTTTTCTACCCTTCACAAAAACAAATGTAAAATTTTCAGTGACTTTTATTTTGTCGTTTGCAAATACTTTCAATCTTGACAAGTCCAAAATTTTGTCATCTTATGAACAGTTATTCCAAAATAGTATACAAAATGATAAAAACTCTGTTATGTGTACTTTAGCTCCATTGGTCAACTGCAATCATCTTTTGTAGATGACAAACACTAATCTAAACAAAGTGTGTCCAAGGTGTGCCAATCATTTTTATGGCTAAAATGAATGAAAAACAGCATAGACAAAAACAAGAAATCGCAACTCTCTAAAAATTTTTATAAAGTTAGTGACTGCTGTGGCCCACCAAAGAAATTTCTGCAAAAAATGGTTTGAAACAGAAATGAAAATTGTATACCTCCTTCCCCTGCAGAGCTGGCCCAATCTACTTTCCTCATATCCTCAATCAGTTTCTTGTATGTAAAATCAAGGCAATCTTCAGAATATGTCTTTAACATTAATGAGTTCACCTCGGCATAGCGTTCAATGGCTGATCCTTTAGTGAAATCTGTCATTATATCACAGAGCACGTCCATAGTAATTTTGGTTCCAACAGCACCCTAAAATCAAAGTAGATGAAGTTCACCATTTCCAAGATAGGAATTTTAAAACCTTCAGTATTTTAACCCTTTCCCAAACAATGCCTGGTTTTTACGGGTCAGGAATAGAAGCCTTTTGAAAACATTGAGGGAAAAGGAGAAAATGCTGGTAACCAGCATTTTCTCCTTTTCCCACAATGTGTTCTACCACCCCATCATATAGAGAAATCATCTTTTTAGCAAATGTTAAGTTGTCATCTGCAGAATGCTTTCAGTTTGGTGTGGTCCAAAATTTGCCGTTTGGGAGAGGGTTAAGCATATACATGAAAATGATCTGTTAACAAGAGGGCCAAGATGGCCCTGGATCGCTCACCTGAATTTTTGAGAGGACCATAGTCAATTTTTTTTGGAAGTACTGAAATTTGAAACAAAATCATTATTTCGCCAAGTAATTTTGAAAAGGTCACCTGTAAAAATCATTTCAAAATCTGTCACCACCCCTACAATCATTACCACAGCCAGTTTAAGAAGAATCAGAATTCTGAAAATGAATTTTTGGATAAGAACCCAAGAACCATGGTAATGTGTTCACATGAATGTAACAGATATGCCTGTTATGTTCACATGAATATAACAGATATGCCTGTTATAATCATAACATAAAAAAAAACTTGTTTATAAGTTCCCATTGAAGGTTGCCTTTCAATAAAAAGTTCATCAAAGCAGATTACTCTGTAGGAGGCAAGAGGATACTAAGACAAAAGATAACTTGATCCATCAAACTCCCCCATGCCCCTCCCCCACCCCAGGCCCTTTCTTTTTGCCTTTTGCCTTTTATTGTGTAGAAGACCTAAACCTGTGACAAATAAAATGCTTAACCTGTTCCACCACAAATTTTGGACACTGTCAAGTTTAAAAAAAAAATCCGTAGACGAAAAATTCAAAATGCTGGTTACCAGCATTTTCTCTTTTTTCCCACAATGTTTTCATAAGGCTTTTTTCTCAGGATCATCAAAAGTAGGGATTGTGTGGTAATGGGTTAACCTTTTACCACACAACAAATTTTAAGACCTATCCAAGCTGTAAACATTTGCAGATGACAATTTCATTGCAGTTCAAATGATGTAGTTTCTCTTTGATAGGGTAGAAAAATTTGTGGGAAAAGGAGAAAATGCTGGTTACCAGCATTTTGTCCCTTTCCCACAATGTTTTCAAAAGGCTTCTCCCTTGGGGTCGTTAAAAGTCGTCATTGTGTGGTAAAGGGTTAAAACACAGTATTATTTGGTAAAGAGTTAAGTACCTCAAATGCACGGTTATCTCTGTTATATTGGACCACACCTTCAAAGTTACCAGCTGTGTTACTGAAAAGTCCCGCAAGATCTAGAATGTTGGTGTTGTTAATATCGTCACACAACCTGAAAAATGAAAGTTACCTTTTATCCTGCTTAACAAGTTATAAGAGACTTTCAAATCAATAGTAAAAAACCCAAAAATCATTGTGGGAAAAGAAGAAAATGCTGGTAACCAGCATTTTCTTCTTTTCCCACAATGTTTTCTTCCTGACTTAACAGTGCAGATCCAAGATCAGACCACATGATCTGTTCAATCTGATCTTAATCTACACTGTCAGCAAAAGATCAGTGAATCATGCTTAGCAGCCTAAGGGTTAAATAAATCATTTACCTACTGTAAGTTAGATTTTAACCCTTTACCCCATAAGGCATTTTTATGGTATTTCTAATTGACCCTAAATAACAGCAAGGATGAAGCCGTTTCTTATGTGTATATGACACCTTTTGATAGTATAGAAAACATTGTGCCAAAAGGTGAAACTGCTCGTCACGAGCAATTTCACCTTTTGCCACAATGTTTTCCAAAGGCTCCTACAAGCAATGCGTAGAAATGAGTATTTATGGAGTAAAGGGTTAAATTGTTCAACAGATTACTTTTGAAAACATTTTGCTGAAAAATAAGTTTTCTTGTCAATAGTTCTAATATTGCCTATTCTTTTTCAACTTTTTACCACACAATCCTGACTTTTAATGACCCTGAGAAAGAAAACTTTTGAAAACATTGTAGGAAAAGGAGAAAATGCTGGTAACCAGCATTTTCTCCTTTTCCAACAATGTTTTCTACCCTTCACAAAACAAATTTCAAATTTTCAGTCACTTTCATTTTGTCGTCTGCAAATGTCACTCAAAAACTGATATTTGTTTCTAGCAGGGTTGAAAACATTGTGGGAAAAGGAGAAATGAGCAGCATAACAGAAAGACTAACTTCATTCTTAACCCTTTACCGAAAAATAAAATTTTGAACTTGTATAAACCAAAAGCATGTGCAGATGACAAATATTGCACAAATGTCTGAAATTATCTCTAAAGAGTAGATAAAATTGTGGAAAAGCAGAAAATGCTGGGTTACCATCATTTTCTCATTTCTCTTTTTCTCTTTTTTCGCTTTTCTCAATGTTTCAAATGCCCATTTTCATAGGGTCTTTAGATTTGTGTGGTAAAAGATTCGTATTTTCTGTATACTTATGTGAAAGTCTAAAAGGAAAAGCCCAATAACTTTAACTCTATACCAAATGACAAAATTTTAGACCGGTCCAAATTGAAAGCATTTGCAGATGTTGAAATAAAAGTGACTAAAAATTTGAAATTTGTAACAAGGAGAATAGAAAACATTGTGGAGAAAGGAGAAAATGGTCCTTACTAGCATTTTCTCCTTTTCTCACAATGTTTTCAAGAGGCTTCTATCTCAGGGTCATCGAAAATTGGCATTGTGTGGTAATGGGTTAAAGGGTCTCAAGGATTTCAAAGGTGAATTATCTCCCTTGCCCAACTTTCAGTTATAAATACAAACTGATGTGTGTTTGCAGAGTGATGGTTCACCTTGCCTTGCGAAGATGCATAAACTGCTGTGGGTTTTATTTTAAGGAATAAACTTACCCATTTCGTTATTAACCCATTACCAAACGAAAATATTTTGGACTGGTCCAAACTGAAAGCATTTGCAGACAATAAAATAAAAGTGACTGAAAATTTGATATTTGTTTTGTGAAGGGTAGAAAACATTGTGGGAAAAGGAGAAAATGCTGGTTACCAGCATTTTCTCTTTTTCCCACAATGTTTTCTAATGGCTTCTTTCTCAGGGGCGTCAAAAGTAGGGATTGTGTGGTAATGGATTAATTCTTTATTTAACATCAAAATTTTTGACTGGTACAAATTCAAAGCATTTGCAGACAATATTTTAACCCTTTACCACACAATGACGACTTTTAACGATCCTGAGGAAGAGGCCTTTTGAAAACATTGTGGGAGAAGGAGAAAATGCTGGTAACCAGCATTTTCTCCTTTTTGCACAAAGTTTTCTACCTTATAAAAGAAAAATTGCACTATTTGAGCCACTTTGAAATTGTTGACTGCAAATGCTTTTAATTTGGACAGGTCAAAAATTTTGCCGTCTGGTAAAGGGTTAAATGTGGCTCAAGTGATATTTGTTTTTGATGGGGTTGAAAACAGTGGGAAAGGGAGAAATGCTGGTTACCAGCATTTTACTTCTTTTCCTGTTATGTATTCACAAGCCTTCTGTTAGGGTCGGTAAATTTTTGGATTGGGTGGTAAATGGTTAAAAACACCTTTGAGTAAAAACAAAGAACAATAATTATTTCATGCTTTCCCGTAGGATATCGAGAAATAGCAGTGAAAATATTTTTCGATCTTACACTGGTACCACCAATGAAAATACCGGTTTTCATGTTCTTTCCGTCTAGGTCAATTGCGCGTGCCTCACAACCAGATGGGAAATATGACGTCATTTACCTTACATTTCTTGCGCTTGATGTAATATTGTAATGCGTAGCTATGCGGGAGGGGTAAGTCACGGGGAATAACGGAAAAGAACTGTACTGAATTTTAATAAAGCTCCTCCCAGAAGGGGTTAAAAGTGTGAAATAAACAGAATATTTGTTTTTTTCGGTGAAAGATCGAAATTTATTTCATCTCGTGAACACCATCTGTAATATTTTCACTCGTGGCTGCACCACTTGTGAAAATATTACCGATGGTGTCCACTCATTGAAATAAATTTCGATCTATCACTGAAAAAAACCCCAAATATCCTCTATATCTACCACAGATATAAAGCATGGACTTTTTAGACTTACTGGAACATTTGTTTCAAAATAGGCCGTTTTTCCTCCTGCCCTACCCACTGGTACATTGTTTGTGTGGCATTCTTTATCTCTGTATTACAGTTGGGATTCACAGAGTCCAGCGAGTTAGCTACTACTTCCAGGTATTCTAGAAAAATAATTCTAGTCATCAATATTCTTGTTTGCTTTCATGGTAGAACAGAACAGTTTTAACTCTTTAGCAAACGACAAAAACATAGAGTAGTCCAAATTGAAAAGATTTGCAGACGATAAATTAAATGTAACAGAAATAATAGTTTTTGTTTCGGATGGAAAAGAAAACATTGTGGGAAAGGAGAAAACGCTGCTAACCACAATGTGTTCAAAAGGCTTCTTGTACAGAGGTGTTAAAAGTCGTGATTGTGTGTTAGAGTTAACCCCTTACCCCTTACCAAATGACAAAATTTTGGACTGATCCAAATTGAAAGAGTTTTAAGACAACAAAATAAATGTGATTGAAAAATTGAAATTTGTTTTTGGAAAGCATTGTGGGAAAAGGATAAAATGCTGGTTGCCAGCATTTTCTCCTTTTCCCACAATGTTTTCAAAAGGCTTCTTATACAGGGGTATTAAAAGTTGTGATTGTGTGTTACAGAGTTAAAGGAGTGCTGGAATGTTACAAGAAAGTCTTAACAGCAGGGTTTTTTTCGCTTTCAGTATGATCAAGAGTAAAATTTTGTCATTGTATTATACTACCTACAGCCAGATTGTTTCAAATGAAGCATAAATCAATTTTGATTTAATACATGTAATTTCAAGTCAAAATATTATCTTTAATAATTTTTTATATAATAGATGTATTTAACCCATTACCACACAATCCCTACTTTTGACGCCCCTGAGAAAGAAGCCTTTTGAAAACACTGTGGGAAAAGGAGAAAATGCTGGTAACCAGCATTTTCTCCTTTTCCCACAGTGTTTTCTACCCTTCCAAGAACAAATTTCAATTTTTCAGTCATCTTTATTTTGTCGTCTGCAAATGCTTTCAATTTGGACCAGTCTAAAACTTTCTCGTGTGGTAAAGAGTTAACTGAAAAAGAGGGGGGAAAAAAGGATGAAAATGAGTATTTCATAGAAACAGATAAGAGGTTTTTTCCACAATTTCTCCTCCTAGATGGCATTGTACAGATACACATCTGTCTAATTTGGGCATTCTGGGTACATAAGAGGAGTAATTTTTCAACAACAACTGTTACTTTGAATTTCAAATTAAATAAACATTTACTCAATAAAGCGCTACCTGATACAATTCATTCAGCTATGATCAGCTAGCAATATAACCTTTGCACTGGCCATTTCTTAAAACAGACCCAATAGGCTTGGGTAATGCACATGTACTCTGTGTACTGAGTTGATCTATTTTCAGATTACTGCATACAAAGATTTGCAGTATTAGATCATATTTTTTTTTTCAAATAATTTTTGCCAGTAAAAATTATTATAGCTTAGAGAGATCTGGAGCTAACACAGGCCTGATTTCTCCTAAAACATATTGATAATAACCATTTTCTCCATTGCTACTTTTCTAGCGTGTATTGCTATAATCCCCCCCAATATTGGGGGAGTGATGCGTCATAGCAGACAGGTCTAATCTTCGAAAAATATGACATGCGCAGACAACTTTTTTTTCCATGAAATTGCTACTTTTCCTGCAAAGTTTGCAAGGGGCAGACAAACAGGCCTTGTATTGAAGCAAGTTAACAGAATTTCACATAATTATTCTTGCATTGACATTTGCTATGAGAGATATATTAGAAAAACAACACAGAATCAAAACAATGAATGAAGAGATCAAATGATCTGAACACCAACCATAAAAGGCAAGTTTTGCAAAAATAGGGGCACTGGTTGCCACGGCACCATCAACTTTATACGGGTATTTTGATCTGAACCAAGCTGACAGCGAACCTGAAAAAAAATCTCAGATTTTTTCCTGGGGTTTAACCCATTACCACACAATCCCTACTTTTGACGCCCCTGGGAAAGAAGCCTTTTGAAAACACTGTGGGAAAAGGAGAAAATGCTGGTAACCAGCATTTTCTCCTTTTCCCACAGTGTTTTCTACCCTTTCTAGAACAAATTTCAATTTTTCAGTCACATTTATTTTGTCGTCTGCAAAGCTTTCAATTTGGACCAGTCTAAAATTTCCTCGTGTGGTAAAGAGTTAAAAATGTGTCTAGATGAGATGGCATAAAAACTTTATTTCTAACTATATCTATTATTGAAGTTACTCCTAAACCCTTTACTAGAGGACAAAATTCAATCCTTGTCCAATTTGAAACCATTTGCAGACGACAATTTCAACATAACTAAAATGGTGCAATTATTCTTTGAAGGAAAAGAAAACATTGTGGGAAAAGGAGAAATGCTGGTTATCAGCATATTCTCCTTTTCCCATGGTGTTTTTAAAAGGCTTCTTTCCCAGGGTCTTTGAAAGTCAGCATTGTGCCGTAAAGAGTTAACATTTGTCTCAAAAAGAAAATTTTAATAGATACCAATAATTAGGCACTTGAGAAAAACTAAACAGATATTATATTTTAACTGTTTCAATGTCAAATATATCAACACATCCTCATCCAATGGCAGAAGGAAAAAAATCAACTAAAGCTCAGAACTTCAGATTACTTTAACTCTTTATCACACGAGAAAAATTTAGACTGGTCCAAATTGAAATCATTTGCAGACGAAAAAATAAAAGTGACTGTAAAATTGAAATTTGTTCTGGGAAGGGTAGAAAACACTGTGGGAAAAGGAGAAAATGCTGGTTACCAGCATTTTCTCCTTTTCCCACAGTGTTTTCAAAAGGCTTCTTTCTCAGGGGCGTCAAAAGTAGGGATTGTGTGGTAATGGGTTAAATAAAGTGGTGAAAAAAAAAACCTTAACTCTTTACCAGATGACAAAATTTAAGTCTTATTCAATTTGAAAGCATTTGCAGACATGCTGAAACTTAAATGTAACCTACAAAAATGCATATGCCTTTCATAAGGTAAAAAAACATTGTGGGCAAAGTAGAAATTGCTAGTTAACAGCGTTTCCTCCTTTTCAACAATGTTATCAAAAACTTTCTCTGTCAGAGTCATTTAAACTCGGGTTTGTGTGGCAGAGTATTGATTTCAATTTGTGGTCAGATTAACTCTTTACCAAACAACAAAGATTTATAAACTGGTCCAAATTGAAAGCATTTGCAGACGACAAACTAAATACTAGTATGACTGAAAAATTGAAATTTGATTGGGGAAGGGTTGAAAACATTGTGGGAAAAGGAGAAAATGCTGGTTACCAGCATTTTCTCCTTTTTCCACAATGTTTTCTAATGGGCTTTTTTCTCAGGGTCGTTTAAAGTCAGGATTGGATTAAATCAGACCACAATAAATCTTAGTTAGGCATGTTTTCTGATTGATATTTGTCGACAGGTTTCGGTCTTACAATTTATGTCTGAAAAGGAAAGTGAGAATATATGCAAACCTGGGTAAGATCCACCAAATGTGATCAGCGAATTATTTTTCATATCGTTCATCAGTCTATAGTAATCAATAAAGTAGGCAAGGTCAGCTAAAGCTTGACGGCTACTGAGGTATCGTAAGTTCTTCAATGACAGATCTCTGAAAGAAAGAGAAGAACCCTTGTCTGGAAAGAAATCTGTATTCTTCTATTTACATATTTCTGATTCATGTTTAACTCTTTACAAAACGACAAAATTTTAGACTGGTTCAAACTGGAAGCAGTTGCAGACGACAAAATAAGTGTGGCTCAAAAATTGTAATTTCTTTTGGGAAGGGTAGAAAACACTGTGGGAAAAGGAGAAAATGCTGGTTACAATGTTTTCAAAAGGTTTCTTTCTCAGGGTCATTAAATGTCAGGATTGTGTGGTAAAGAGTTAACTCTTTACCAAAGGACAAAATTTTGGACTGGTCCAAATAAAAAGCGCTTGCAGACGACAAAATGAATATGACTAAAGAACTGAAATTTATTTCATGAAGTGAAAAAAACATTGTGGGAAAAGGAGAAAATGCTGGTAACCAGCATTTTCTCCTTTTCCCACAATGTTTTCAAAAGGCTTCTTTAAAAGGAGTGTTAAAAGTCGGGATTATGTGGTAGAGGGTTAATGTGATAAAATTTTTAAGAATGACAAATTATGAAAAGGAATTTAAATTCAAAGATTTAAAGTACTAACTAATCTGTATTAACCCTTTCCCAAATAATCCCTGGTTTTTACGGGCCTAGAATTGTAGCCTTTTGAAAACATTGTGGGAGAAGGAGGAAATGCTGGTAACCAGCATTTTCTCCTTTTCCCACAATGTTTTCTATCCTATTATAGACAGAAATCATCTTTTCAGCAAGAGTTGAATTGTCGTCTGCAAATGCTTTGAATTTGGACTAGTCCAAAAGTTTGTCGTTTGGGAAAGGGTTAAATTATCACTGACAGGATCAGAAAATGCATTTACAGCCGCAAACTTTGAAAGCATTCTTTTTACCCATGTAGAACTATACCCTGACTTAACTCCATAGGAAGTGACAAAATTCTAGACTTGTCCAAATTCAAAGTATTTTTGCATAGGTGTAACCAGGAAAAAGTAAATTATACGCATGCCGAAGTTGGCCATTTTTGAGGCAGGTGACGAGAGCAATTCCGAATCAGCCGAATGGAATCAGAGCCTTAAAATCAAGATATTTCTGATCTTGGCTATTTTAGAAAACGTCCAAACTGAAAACTACGCGAAAAGAGGCAACCTACGACCTATTCTCTATTTTTTTAAATTACGCATGTGCGTGGTGTATGTAATAGAAGTTACGCCTATGTTTTCAGACAACAAATTAACTCCTTACCAGACGACAAAACTTCCGGTATATACTAATCCAAATTGACAGCATTTGCAGATGACACAGGAAATGTCATCCAAATTCTAAAAACTACATTTTTTTAATGGGTAGGAAAAGTTGTCGGAAAAGGAGAAAATGCAGGTTACCACTATTGTCTCCTTTCCACAATATTTTCAACAGCCATCTCTATCAAGATCAAACTCAATGTTGTTCAGGAAAGACTTTAACCCTTTACCTCACAATGCAGACTTTTAACAACCCTGTGAAAGAAGCCTTTTGAAAACATTGTGGGAAAAGGAGAAAATGCTGGTAACCAGCATTTTCTCCTTTTACCACAATGTTTTTTACCCTTTGCAAACCAAAATTCAATTGTTCACACACATTCATTTTGTCATCTTCAAATGCTTTCAGTTTGGTCCGGTCCATAAAATTTGTCGTTTGATAAAGAGTTAAAGGTTTATGTCTTAACACTAAACACATTACCAATCGCCAATATTTTAAGCTTGTCCAAATTGAAAGCATTTGCAGACAACAACATAAATTGACTGAAACTTTGAAATTTGTTCTGTAAAGAGTAGAAAACATTGTTGGAAAAGGAGAAAATGCTGGTTACCAGCATTTTCTCCTTTTCCCACAATGTTTTCTAAAAGCTTCTTCCACAGTGTCGTCAAAAATAAGGACTGTGTGGTAATAGGTTAATCATACTTCACTGGGTGACTTTTCCCGTAATATCTATGTTCCAGCATCACACAGACTGCGTTGTACTGTTTAGCATATTCAACCCAAGCACCCTCAACCATCCATATTGGGTTTGCTGGCCCCTCACCTCCTATCATCAGAAAGATGGGACCTCCTGGCTTGAAGTACTCATCATTCACAAAATATCTCTGCGAAAAATTGTAAATCTAATTGATTATTACTCAACCATTGCAAATTTTAATGACCTTTATGAAAATGTCTTTTGAAAACATTGTGGGTAAAAAAGAAAATGCGGTAACCAGCATTTTCTCCTTTTCCCACAATATTTTATACTCTTTCTAAATCAAATTTATTGACAAATGATATTTTAGTCAAGAATTAACTAATCATCTGCAAAAAACTTTCAATTTCAAGTCTAAAATTTTGTCAATTAGGAAAGGGAAATATAAAGAGTTACATGTACAACACAGTTTAACTCTTTACCACACAACAAAATTTTAGACTGGTCCAAATTGAAAGCATTTGCAGACCGCAAAATGAAGGTGACTGAAAAATTGAAATTTGTTCTGGGAAGGGTAGAAAACACTGTAGGAAAAGGAGAAAATGCTGGTTACCAGCATTTTCTCCTTTTCCTACAGTGTTTTCAAGAGGCTTCTTTCTCAGGGGCGTCAAAAGTAGGGATTGTGTGGTAATGGGTAATACTGTTCTAACCCTTCACACTTTACCATGCCACAATAATTAAGCCTTGTTTGTAGGGAAAGCATTTCAAAGCAACAAGTTGCATATGGCTGAAATGATAGGTTTTGCCTCTGGAAAGGTAGAAAACATTATGAGAAAAGAAAGCAAGAGAGCCATGATGGCACTGTATCGCCTCACTGGCTAATAAGTAAAACCACTTCAAACCAATCTTCACATTAAAGGACAAAAATTGGTAGCTTTAAGTCTTAAGTTCAGTAACAAGAAGATTTCTTAAGTTCTCACTATATAAGCCCATGTAAAACTTCTAACCCCTGGAATGGAATCAAATTCAACCCTAGGCCTTTAATTTGGGCACTCTTTCAAAAGGCCCACTAAATAAAGCTACATGCAAAATTTTGTAGCCCTAGGCTTTATGATCAAGTTCAGGGAGATTTCCAAAGTTTTCACCATTTATGTCCATTTAAAATTTGTGACTTCCAGGGCCAAATTTGCACCCAGGGATATAATTTGGGCACAGTTGGTAGGGGCCCACTAGATAAAGCAACACACAAAATTTGGTTGCACTAGGCCTTATGGCTAGGTACAAAGAGACTTCTAAAGTATTCTCTATATAAGCCCATGTGAAACGTCTGAAACCCCTCCCCCCTCCCCCCCTCCTCCCCCCTTCCTGGGCTGGATCAAATCTGACCCCAGGGCTATAATGTGCATGGAGACTTCTAAAGTTTTCTCTATGTAAGCCCATATAAAACTTGTGATCCCCGTGGTGGGGCTAATTCGAACCTAGGGCTATAATTTGAAGACACTTGATAGAAGTCTATAAGATAAAGCTATATGCCAAATTTGGTAGCACTGGGCCTAATGGTATCAGACAAAAAGATTTTTAAAGATTTCCAATATTTTTTAAGTTTTGTTGCCATGGTAATCAGAGTTTTTGAAGGAATCATATTCTTTCAAGAGATTCTGAAGAGGACCATGGCAGGATATTTCTGTAAAGTTTCATCAAAATTGGATGGGTAGTTTCAGAGAAGATGTTTTACATAAAAAATAACACACAGAGAGACACATGAATGGACACACAATGGAAACCAGGCTATGACCATAACTTTAAAATTGTTACAGAAAAATGATCATTATTTCAGTTAGAAATTGCCTTAGTCATATATCAATCTTTCTGACAACCAAAAAGAAGGAGACATCTGTTGTTTTTTTTATTATTTGTTTTGTTGTTTAGTAGCATTTAATGATTCATTGTTAATTTGTATATCAAGAAATATCAATTTGTTATCAGTGTTATACCTATGTCCACAAACTTTTGATGAAAAGAACTATATTAGACTATTTTTGCATATAAATTACAGTCAAGGTCATGTCATATCCAAGTATGTACCTGTCAGATAACTGGTAAAGCAAGTCCACTGCTTCCAATTTCTCATATTGTTAAATGTGCATAGTAATTATCTTTTCAGGACAGACTGACAAATATTTTCTATTTCATGATGACATATATAATCTATTATCAAGTTAACAATCAGAAAGGTCACTGGAATGTAGTACAACAAGTACATCTGACCCTTATTAAGGTCAAACTGGGGGTTTTCTTCACTTCATCTTCCATTGATGGTTGCATGCATGTACCAAACTATTTGTTGATTTATTTCGTGTGCATAGATATTTCATACAAGATTTCATACTACCAGTATTTCCTTCTTTACTCATTGTAATGATTCCAAAAGACTGCCTCCTCAGGATCTTTAAAGCTCAGAATTGTTTGGTTTAGTTTAGTTTAAACATATTTATTTTACATTGATTGAGAAAAAAGTTCTTACATATTTTACCATTCCCTCTCGAATCTGCTTCCTGGGAACTACACCAGTACTCGCGCCAAATGTGTGGGCCAATAAAAAATCCCAAAATTGACACCCGCTCCAGGGTATCGAACTTGGGACCTTATGGTTATGAAGCCGATGCCCTACCTCACCACTGTTTGATTAAATCTTTACCATATGGCAAAATTTTAGACATACCCAAATTGAAAGCAATTGCAGACGACAATTTTGTTGTGGAACAAATGACACAATTTTTCTTTGATAGGGCAGAAAACTTTGTGGGAATAGGAGAAAATGCTGGCTACCAGCACTTCTCCTTTTCCAAAAATGTTTTCATTAGGCTTCTTCCTCAGGGTCGTTAAAACTTGTCATTTTGTGGTAGAGGGTTAAGTGTTAAAGTGCCTATCAGTATGACCCCCAGTATTTTAGGCCAAGGAACACACTTCAGTCTGATCCTTGATCTACTGTGTATGCTTTGCTGGAACAATAAAGAGAATTATGAATATTCTGGTCTTATTTGTAAAAGATGAATCATTTATCTAACGATCCATGTTCATTTTATTAGCTTTCATTGGAAATTTTGTTAAGGTTTGCGGAGACAAATAACAGAAGTAGCAACTAGCATCGGTGCAAACTTTCAGACTGAAGGTACATAATGTTCAGTAGATTCCAACGCTAGTACAGATAACTGTCCCCAAAGGCGATGTTACTTTTTGACTGGTCACCTGTGGGAACAGAGACAATCCGGACAAAATCAGTTGAAAGTTCCGCACAGATTTTGTGCACAAGTTTGAACTCTTATAATTTCGCATATAGAGCACAAAACTAGGATTTAAACATACCTGTTGCTTGTGTATTCAATATTCCTTCGTTTGAAAAACAAATACTTTCAATTTAAATGGTGAACATGGGAAAAAAATGTGTATTTCATCAGTTACTCGAGTTGTTTACGTTCCTGAAAACGTACAAAATGGCTGCAATACAGATAAAACTGATGAAACAGAAAGTCAGTATAACGCTCTATATTTGCTACCGGAAAATTTACGATGGACTTGAGACGGTACCGAGTACAGTAAATGTCCAAATATGAAAAAGATCACCGGAGCGTCTCATTTAGTCATCATTGAGACCAATTCCGACGCATTTTCAGGTGTTTACTGAAAATTTAACAATTAATTCTATATCCGATATAAAATGAAATAACTAATTTTCTATCGGATAAAAAAACATATAGACTCTACATGTAGGTTTTTTTTTTTAAAAAAACTACCAAAACGTACCTGTTTCCATAATAGGACGTTGGAGCCGTCAAAATGATCTAAACGTTGATAATCAAACCACTGTTCCGGGGGCGGTTTTACGTTTCGAGTCGGCATGGGTGCGCCCAACATTCCACCCTTGGGACGGCCATTCATCAGACGCGGAATCCACCCATTTGCTAAACTAAAATATATAGCCAAAACGGTCAGCTTAGATATTGCACCATTCGCCATCTTTACCCTCTTGTTATCATATGATAATCACGTGACCGTCATATGACTTTCCTATTTGTGGCGGGAATGTTCAAATAATTTGAAATGCTATTTTTGATTTATGATCAATACTGTGCAGATCTCGATCTATATACGGAGCTAGAAACACCACTACATTATTTCTCGGATTGTCTACAGAGGTTGTCTGATCTTGGTCTAGATCTAGATCTACTCTCTGCTCATAAATTATCATGCTGATCTCGTCACGCTCCCTAAGGTGGCCACATGGAGGATAATTTAGTTTTATTGACATTATACCGTTCAGTGAACATTAATCACTTATATTCTTGGTAGATCTAGTCGATTGTTTGTTCGAATAAATCTACAAGCGTTCACTAGAATCATCATTCTGTAGAAAATAGAGCAATAGATTTTTTTATTAGATCTATTCATCTGAGAGGTCAAAGAATGTTCTGTAGGCTAAATCTTTCTCTACAAGAAAAATGATCACACGGAAGACTACTCTAGATCTATGGAGCAAACGATTATTGCTTTAACAATTAGATCTAGATCTATAATTCATACAAATGATATAGAATCTATAGATCTAGATCCAATAGATTTAGACTACATTTAATAATAAAGTGATGACACTGATGATGATTACGATGATGATGATGATGACGATTCTTCTTCTGACCAGGGATTCTATATACATGTTATAAATATGATCCCTGTTCTAACATAGAACTTACAGATCTAGAAGGAAGTCCGTGAGCCATTTCTTCATTTACTAACAATATTTTAAAAACGTTCTCCGGCGAATATGCCGCGGTGTACATGGTAACACACTGATCAACGTGAGCCGCGGACACCATGTGTTCTCGGTACACCAGATCAAATTTTTACATGGAAGAACCGGTGGTGGTGTAAGCATTTTCATTTTTGTGGATCTGGTTTACCTAGATAGAAATGTTGATTTACAGCAATGTCAAGACAAATGATTGATCTGTTTACATACAAACTAGGCAATAATAATACCATCATCTAAGCGAGCTGTGGCTTTATGAGCAACTGGGGTCTTATTGTTTTACAGTTTATTGCCAAATTTTGAACAAAATCCCAAACCATTGTTCATTTTACAAGTTTGTATGATAAGATAAATGTATTCCCTATAGGAACACAAAATTTCACTTAGAAATGTCCATCCAAAGCTAAGATATACGTTTTTGAATGGACCTGGGTAGAGGAAAATATGCTAACAAGACACCAATTTTATTTTCAATGTATGCACATGGACACCAGATCAGAAAAAGCTTGGGGTAACTGGACACCAACCTTTAAATCATCAATATTTCTGCCTGAAACTCGATGCATGGGCTGTGTACGAAGACTATTTTTGTAAACATTATGTCTCTACGGTCCATTACCTGATAAAGAGCGTGTTCAACCCAACTTCATTACTTCTAGCACTTGCTTTTTTGAAATATTTGCAATGTTACGGCAATTTACGAAGTAGACTTACGATGCTTGATCACAATTGTCCGGTCATTGCCTTCAATGTTGGTGCAAGACATGTTCCTTGTTTACAGCGTTTCAGTTTTATGAATGTCGTATTAACCCATTACCAGGCAATCACGAGCTATAATGTCCTTGGGAAAGATGGCTTAGAAAAACATTGTCCCTATTGACTAATCAACGAATTTGTAATTCGTGTTCATTACTTTGAGTGCAAGAATTGGTCACACTGGCCAACGTATGTATACGTTAGATCGCCGGCTTTGAGTTAGATTGTACATACACCGAAAATGTTCATTTCTTTCATTCTTGATGGTATTAAAAACTTTTTTGTAGAACACGCTACATGTCGAATGGGACTATGAAAATTAATTATCTTCAAGATAATGCTTAATACATAATAGACATATTTGTAAACATTCGAGTACTGATAAACAGGTGAGTTTGTTTTTGAAATTTCTCAGCAACTTGATTACTGACATTTTTTTCACTCGTACAATTTTCACTTTGAGTTTGATACTACCTTTCGATGCTCTAGAACCAACTAAAGACTTCTGCGCGGATAAAAAGAGGGAACAGAATCAGGTTAAATTTATATCGCTCAAAGGTACGTAGTGTGCTAGGAAATTATTAGAGAGGTTAAATGCAGCCATGGCAAATTACTAAATAAAATCTTTTCTGAAATTCGTCATATATAAAAATAAACCACGTCCATTTCCTGTTTCGTTTTTTTTTTATTTCGCTTTATTTACAAAACTATGACGAAACAGACTGTGTATCAGAACAATTACGCTCGAAGATATAGAATTAGCAAACTTTCTGGCAGTCTGAGTTTTAAAATCACCACTGTTGGAGGGTCTGATGGCCTCTCCGATAAATTTCAGCAATACGAAATACAGTGAAACCTGGCATGTTGACCACCTGTATTAAGCAAGCAACCTGAATAAACAAGCATATATTTAGTTCCCGACAAATAGCAATGCACTGTAGACATTCATCTATATCAAGCAAGCACCTGCCTTTGGCAAGCTCTTTCGACCGTCCCTTTGGTAATTGATTAATATAGGTTAAACTGTAACTATATCTGAGCACTATAATGCTGTATTTCCAAGAACTATGTAAGTTTGTAACAATAAAGATAAATATCTCATATATCATGATCACCCAGCATATTGGATGAAATGAAACATTATCAGAGATCATCTGTGTTACAAAATACATGTACATGTATACATTTATTATCAATGAATTTAAAGAGGTGCAATTAAATACTTTCGCTTTATGACACTAAGAGAAAATAAGCCCCACCAACAAAAGCCATGTTTTTCAACAGATCAAAATTTATTGAAGGAGTGTGATAGAAAACTACCCAATGCCAATCTCGTGATTGAGTTCTTTAGCGAGGACAAATTTTACAATTTCACAACGCGCCGTACACGGAAAATAAGCTCTTTCCACATAAGCCATGATTTTAAAGGATCGAAGTATCTCGAAAGAAACTTATGGAATCATCCACGTTGATTTTTGTTGATTTCCACTTGGTGGTTTAATTCTGAGGAGAAGTCTATTAAATAAAAATTTTAGAAATAAACGCGTAGACGAACAAACGCACGCATGTAAATGTACGAAGGGTACAACGCCATTCTAACAGTTGGCCAAGTGGATTTAGAAATTATTTAAACTAAGAATCAGGCCAGATGTGGTAAATAATGTACACACTGTATTAGTTAATAGGGGGTTTTCTTTATGGACAATGTTTTTCTAAGCCATCTTTCCCAGGGACATTAAAGCTCCTGATTGCGTGGTAATGGGTTAATTACGCCATTCATTAACTGAAACGTTGTAAAAAAGGAACATGTCTTGCACCAACATTGGAGGCAATGACCGGTCAATTGTGATCAAGCATCGTAGGTCTACTTCGTAAATTGCCGTAATATTGCAAATATTTCAAAAAAGCAAGTGCTAGAAGTAATGAAATTGGGTTGAACATGCTCTTTATCAGGCAATGGACTGTAGTGACGTAATGTTTACAAAAATAGTCTTCGTACACAGCCCATGCATCGAGTTTCGGGCAGAAATATTGATGATTTAAAGGTTGGTGTCCAGTTACCCCAAGCTTTTTCTGATCTGGTGTCCATGTGCATACATTGAAAATAAAATTGGTGTCTTGTTAGCATATTTTCCTCTACCCAGGTCCATTCAAAAACACATATCTTCGCTTTGGATGGACATTTCTAAGTGAAATTTTGTGTTCTTTTAGGGAAAACATTTATCTTATCATACAAACTTGTAAAATGAACAATGGTTTGGAATTTTGTCCAAAATTTGGCAATAAACTGCAAAACAATAAGACCCCAGTTGCTCATAAAGCCACAGCTCGCTTAGATGATGGTATTATTATTCCGTAGTATGTATGTAAACAGATCAATCATTTGTCTTGACATTGCTGTAAATCAACATTTCTTTCTAGGTAAATCAGGTCCATAAAAATGAAAATACTTACACCACCTCCGGTTCTTCCATGTAAAAATTTGATCTGGTGTACCGAGAACACATGGTGTCCGCGGCTCACGTTGATCAGTGTGGGTAAGGAAAGTGCAGTTTACTGCGACTCTGTGTCATGTCGTCAGTTACTATTATGGGATTCTAACCCTTAACTCTTTACCAAACGACCAAATTTTAGACGGGTCCAAATTGAAAGCACTTACAGACAACAAAACATGCGTAACTCTAAAGCTGACATTTGTTTACAGCAGGATAGAAAACATTGTGGAAAAAGGAGAAAATCCTGGTTACCAGCATTTTCTCCCTTTCCCGCAACGTTTTCAAAAAGCTTCTTTTTCAAGGTCGTAAAAACTAGGGATTGTTTGATAAAGGGTTGAATTGCCGTTCACAATGCGATAGGTGAATGCAACACTATTCTAAGTGCCTGTTCAATGTACAGGCGCTTAGAATAGTGTTGCACTCACCTATCGAATGGTGGTTGCCTTTTCGGCCAGTATATATAAAAGATCGGACTGCACATATTGTGCAGTCTGATCTTTGACCTACAGTGTCCGCTTTGCCGATATATAGAAAACCAACCCTGATTTTGCATATACGAGGTATTTGGATACATTGTATTTGGGCTTTATTTCAAAGTTAAAACTTCTGCTTGCTCTGAGGGTTAAACCATTGCTAGATAACCTCGAGTTTTAACGACCCTGAAAAACTTTTTTTAAACATAGTACGAAAAGGACCAGTTCTGGTAACCAGGATCTTCAGTTCTTTTCCGGCGATGATTTCCGCCTTGTCAAAGACAAAAGCCAGCCATTGAGCTATGTTTAATTTATCTCCTGCAAGTATTTTCAATTTTGACAAGTACACGTTTTTGTCCTTTTGTAAAAGATCAAATTAAATAGCAATTTTGACCAATGAAATGGTTCAATGTGGCATGTGTCCTGTCGAAATTTGATAATATTGTTGACAATTTCGTATTCAACCTAATCTTCCTGATTGAATTCCACGTTTTGTTTGAAATTCATATTTCGCATAATTAATCCATTACCGCACAATCCCTACTTTTGACGACCCTGAGAAAGAAGCCTTTGGAAAACATCGTGGTAAAAGGAGAAAATGCTGGTAAACAGCATTTTCTCCTTTTCCCACAATGTTTTCTACTATTCACAAAACAAATTTCAAATTTTCTCTCACTTTTACTTTGACATCTGCAAAATGCTTTCGATTTGGACTAGCCTAAAATATTGTCGTTTGGTAATGAGTAAAGTGTGGTGATTTTTTTTTCTTAGATTAACGAACGACGTGTTTCATAGAAAATCGAAAAGGGGAAGTTTTAAGTTATAGCGAGTTTAACGGACTCGAAACTGAAAGTTTGTGCACAGACATACTTGCAGGAACAAACAAATACTTGCACAAACAAACAATAAAGATCATAGGCTAAGTGTCAACTGCTGTCTGTATATAACTTCCTATATATGAGCCATGCTCTGACAAAAGGGGGACTTAATGCATCATTCCAAGCAAGCCATCCAATAGTTATGGAACCCTAAAAGTCCTTTCTTCTTTTTTTTCTAAACAGCCGACTTATTCATGAGGTAGACTGGTCCTTGGACATACAGAAAATTTACAACTAACGAAAAGTTTTGGCCAGTCCCCGCAGGCTGCCTTGGGTCGATAGTTTTCGCAGATGCATGAAGCTCCTTTTTCATAGAGCATGGCTCATTTCCACTTTCGCTGCTTAACTCTTTACCAAACGACAGAATTTTAGACTGGTCCAGATTGAAAGCATTTGCAGACGACAAAATAAAAGTGACTGAAACTTTGAAATTTGTTTTGTGAAGGGCAGAAAACATTGTGGAAAAAGGAGAAAATGTTTGTTAACAGCATTTTCTCCTTTTCCCAAAATGTTTTCCAAAGGTTTCTTTCTCGGGTTCGTCAAAAGTAAGGACTGTGTGGTAATGGGTTAACTCTTTACCAAAAGACAGAATTTTAGACTGGTCCAGATTGAAAGCATTTGCAGATGACAAAATGAATGTGACTAAGGAATTTTATCTCGTTTTATGAAGGGAAGGATCAGTCTAGAATTTTGTCGATTGGTAAAGAGTTATTAAAGAGCTGGGCTATATTGATCACTGTAAACTATGGGTGTATCCACCAATTTTCTTCATCTGGGTCAAAGTTTTTGGGTTTCGGGTATTCTTGGCTATATAACCCTTACCCAAACAATCCCGGGTTTTCACGACCCTGAGATGCATTTCTACTTTTCCTACAATGTTTTCTACCCTTCCCGAAACCAATTTTCAATTTGGACCAGTCTATAATTTTGTCGGCTGTTAAAGGGTTAAGTTCATCACAATTTATCGGGCGTTTGTAAGGGTCGGTATTGTGCTCAACGAACGATGTTGTTTATAGATACATGTATGTGCCACGCTCTGGCAAAAGAGGTCTTAATGCATCTCCGTAATCTATTACTATTCGCCTGTTCTGGCACAATGTTAGATGTGTTCTGGAATGCTTTTCTGGAACGTGCGAAAGGAATATTTCAGAACACAATACACTGTTCCGGAAGTATATTCTAAACCTTATCGAAATGAAAGTACATTGGCATAATGGCTGTTGCAAGAGCTACCGTCTTAGTTGTGTTAGTTGAGGATATGATTAGCTGAAGAGAGAGAGAGAGAGAGAGAGAGAGAGAGAGAGAGAGAGAGAGAGAGAGAGTCTACTATGTCAATATTTATGGCATTCATATCGTAAAAAGGACAATTGCAAATTTTGCAATGAAGAATTGTCCGTCTTTCAGCCATCTTGTATCACCTAGCGACCGTTCAGCAGGTGCGCTACACCTCGATTGGATTAGAACAGTCAGAACATGTTCTGAAGAACACGGCACAGTGTTCCGAAATACTCCATTGACTTAGAACATGTTCAGAGTGTACGGGGTAGCGAAAGGAATATTTATAGAATGCCATCTAGCGGGAGATAATGGGGTAATAGCTTCGGTATAAGCCCTACTTTTCCCCAGTATTCGGGGGTGAGTGATGCGTCATAGCCGACAGGTCGAATCGTCCAAGAATATGACCCGTCTCTAGTGCGGAACGCTACCGTTGCGTTATTGGAGCTCGGCACCGTATATGTTGGAGTTCAAGAGGAGAGGAAAGAGGAAGATTTTGTCATCAAAACAATGAATGCAGATACCAAATGTACTCTTGACCTTTCTCCTTCCGAATTAAGATTATGAATCAAATGAACGTTTGTGAAACTTCAACTTAGTTAACTCTTTCCCACACAGTGCGGACTTTTAAGGACCCTGGGGATGAAAGCTTTTGAAAACATTTTCGGTAAAGGAGAAAATGCTGGTAACCAGCATTTTCTCCTTTTCCCAAAATGTTTTCTGCCCTGTCACAGACAAATTTCATCATTTAAGTCACATCTGTCATCTGCATAAGTTTTCAATTTGGATAAGTCTAAAATTTTGTCGTTTGGTAAATAGTTAGTTTAACAGTAAATTAAGTTATTTGAGAAAATACAATTGAGCCATGCTCTTCGAGATTAATCATTTTCGACCACCAAAGTTGTATGATTTCAAACAGGAACAGAATCGTAATAAATTTCACTAGTAACATTTTACCCAACGATCACGACTTTTAATTACAAAGAGGAAAACATCGTAGGAAAAAGGAGAAAATACAGTTTTCAATTTCGACAAGCCTAAAATTCTAAACTTCTAATAGAGGAGTAAACTCAACACCCGTATGACCAATTTTGACTCGGTCTGCTGCCATCTAAATAGATATATTTTACCTTTTGTGTCTATTTTTATCAATAATCTATTGAAAAATGGTCTCAAGTTTTATGGTTTCGAACTTATCTTGGCAGGGTGAATACAACCCTAGATCACGTGACCAGGAATCTTGCGTACATACATGTCACGCCTATATATGGCTGTATCCATCAATAATTTTCAATTCAGTTCTAAGTTTAAATTCCAAGACTGGCGATGTGAATGACTGAGACAGAACATCTCAACCGAAGAAACAAGGTTTACGACAATTTTATTTCTATACCCCTTCCCCAAATTCAAGTCCCATCTGTTTCTCGTATGAAACTCCGTTTAGATAAATCCAAAAATGCCTTCTCTGGTAAAGACTTTAACCCATTACCACACAATCCATACTTTTGACAACCCTGAGAAAGAAGCCTTTTGAAAACATTTCCCATAATGTTTTCTAACCTTCACAAAACAAATTTCAAATATCAGTCACTTTTATTTTGTCGTCTACAAATATTTTGAATTTGAACCAGTCTAAAATTGAAACGCTTGTAAAGCCTTTAAAAGGGTTAGCTATTGACACAAACCTGACTTTCCTATATAATTCCTGTCTATATTATTGAACTGTCTTATCACTCCTCAAATATCTTGAGTGGGAAACGTGAGAAATTGTGTGAATTTAAAACATACAAAATAATAAAACCATTCGTAAATGCTCAGTGAATCGGGGAAAAACGAAAGAAGAAAAATGCCGGATACCAACAGGCACAATCCGTTTTCCTAAATTCAACTTCTCAAGTCCTTACCAGACGAAAAAAGTTTACTCTTTTTCAAACGGAAAAGTATTTGCAGATCACAAAATAAAATTGACTCAAACAATGCGATTTGTCTTAAAAAGGGTAAATAACTTAGGCCGAAAAAGGGAGAAATGCTAATTAACAGTATTTTCTTCGTCCACATTGTTTTCCGTAAGGCCTTTCCTTCGAAGTCGTTTTCAAACACAGCATTGGTAAAATAATAAGTTTTTTTAGCTATATTTAGGGAGTGTGAGATTATAACACCTGTATAAACTACATGTACTTTGGCCCCTAGAATTTATGTATGGACATGACCCTAAATTGCTGTCAAACCCGTTTATGTGGGGGCATGTTGAAATTGAAATCAGACAGTATAGATCCTGGATTAGAATGCATGCTCTTTACAGTATGTTCTTGGATCCACATTATCTATAAAATAAAAAAAAAAGCGCGGAAGGGTCCGTGCCCAGAGCCCAATATAAAAGCTATTTGTAAATAAAAGAAGATTAAGACGTAACCAAATCCGAAAAGATTAAGCAGTCATTAAACTATAATGTTATGTTAGACAATACGCCTCGCTTTGACAAATACCAAACAACCATTGTTTCTCCGCCTTGAACTCAAGTTGCACCCATTAGAAATTCACGCTATGACTAACTTGAAATACCTATGTTTACTTATCATAGTACTATAATCTTAATGTCAAGTAGTGTTTTGATCATTTAATTCATTACCAAACGACAAGATTTCAGGTTTGTCTAAATCGAAAGCATTTGCAGACTACAAAATAAAAGTGACTGAAAATTTGAAATTTGTTTTGTGAATGCTAGAAAACATTGTGGGAAAAGGAGAAAATGCTGGTTACCAGCATTTTCTCCTTTTCTCGCAATGTTTTCTAAAGTCTTCTTTCTCGGGGTCGTCAATAGTAGGAACTGTGTGGTAATGGGTTAATCCTTTACCTAATGTAGACAGGATCATTCTGAGTTAATCGTCCACTTACATTTTTTTTTTACAAAAACGTTTTGGCTATTAGTTTAATTGCTTGAAGAAATGTCCTTCAGCTGTTTGCTTCAATGTTGTCTTGACTCCGATTTACAGCATCAATTTTTGCAATATCTTGATTTTTTCCCAGCTTTATCGATGTGGACTAGTTCTAATATATGGCGAATAAAGAAAAGAGTAAATATTGGAGATCGGCCCAAAGTAAGTACCGCATTACCACAATCTGACGTAAAGGTGTACCCTGCCCTGATCGGATTACCACTGTGGTTCCTGGCAATGATATAAAAATACTGACTGACCGAGTGTTACTCAAACAGACCTGTCTTTGACTCGATAACGTGCACGTTTGATATCACAGGAGTTGGAATTGTAAATAAACTAAATCACATGCTATGTTTTTATAGTTAATTTGTCGATTTCATTGAACAAGAAGGAGTTTGAAAAGTACAGCAATTCAAAAAGTACACGATGGGTGTGTGTGTCGAAACAGGGGAATTAAGAAGACCTACCAAGAGACCAGACGTCGATTTTGGAAAGTTTACTTTGCAAAGCGCAGATGTTCCTCTCGGAACACTTCGTAAAAAAAGCTTTAAACATGGCGGACAGAGTAAAGACAGGGGAAAGAACGTTCGACTGACACCAATAAGCGAAGGACAAGAGGAACCAATCGGGCGCGAGCTTTCATCCCTTTCTGTAAGTCGTGATGACGGTATGACCCCGTTCAAATCTGATTTCGGAACTTCAACAGAGAGTGTGGCATTGTCTTTGACTACTGAAAACTCGTTTGAAAGATCTGACACACCAATCAATCGAAAAAGTTACACTAAACTGTTACTGGATACAAATGAACTGGTGGAAGATGAACTTGAACTAATTTGTGAGGAAAGTGGAAGTTCGGCAAAAAGTCACGAAGTTTTTAATATTATAACAGAACTTCCCCCGAGACCAAAATGTCGACGAAAGGTGCTGCCACCTAGTGTTACCTACTCAGAAACCGCAGACAAAATCAAAGAAAAGAAACTACTCAAACTAAGAAAAAGAATTGAAAGCAGATTGCAGTCTCAAAGCTTATCTGCATCGCCTGCCAAATCGATGACAACATCAGCTGTCTCGCCGAGAATCGACAGTGTTTCTCCTCTAAAGGACATTCGTGGAAAGTACTCACGTCTTAGTGATATATCAACGAGTCAAAAAAGGCCGAAGTCGGCGGAAAGTGGGGTTCAAGTACTTCGTCTGTCAGATTTAGCATCTTGTAATTCGACGTCTGTTCCTGACCTGCCGTCCATTTTAAGTAAACTGTCTGACGGGCGCCACTCAAACATATCCAAAAGAACATGTCTTGACTTTGATGACAATGGCGCATTATCTACTCCAAGACAAGCTCCTGAACCACCACTGACTCTTTCCGGGTGGGACAAAAACTGTTTGAAAGGAAGTGATATGTCGTCCTTTTACAATATGTGGGAGAGAGACAGAAATAAGCGGCCTTTCGGGAAGAAATCAAAGAAATCGGTTGTTATCCAGCGAAGTTGTATGTGTTCAATAAAGAAATCTACGGATAGATTAAGTAACGCAAAAAGCAAGTGTTTACCACCAATTCCCCCGGCACGTGGCTGAAATACAGCCGTATATGCAAAATGAACTCATTCGGATGATGCTTATAATAAACTAAAGCACAGGAAAAGTTTACTTCTTTAGCAGACGACAAAATTTCGAACTTGTCCGATTTGAAAGTGCTTGCAGACGACAACGTAAATTTAACGTGACTTAACTCTTTATCAAACGACAAAATCTTAGACTGATCAAACTGATTGAAATCATTTTCACACGACAAAATAAACATGACTCCAAAAATTAAAACTTGGCTTTGGGAGGGTAGAAAACATTGTGGGAAAAGGAGAAAATGCTGGTTACCAGCATTTTCTCCTTTTCCCACAGTGTTTTCAGCAGGATTCTACCTCAGGGTCGTAAAAACCAGGGAATGTTTGGTAAAGGGTTAAATCAAGGGGAATGTCTCGTAATGGCAGAAAATAAGGGTACTGAGGAAAAAGAAGGAAATACTGAATTCCATCATTTTCTCTTTTTCCCACAATTTTTCATGGTATACATTCTCCTTTTGCTATATGGTAAAGAACTCTCTGATTGCATCGGTTAGCTACCGTCGGTGCTTTCATTTTAGTTTTCAGAAATACCGTAGGCTTAGATCAAAATGGTAGATTTTTCAGATTTCAGTTATATCGGATTCAGCTCTGATTTCAACAGACTATCAATAATTGATTTCCAGAGACCGTAGATCAATGTGACCGCATAAAATGCGAAGTCGTTTGTCCTTTATAGCGTGATATTCTATATACAAACATATTGTCTTTTCTGCTGCATATTCGCGAGCCAAGGTTACGATCACTGCGTGGATGCTGGTTATTACCCCCCTTTACATTATATTTCTGAAAGCCACTGAAATATCGTTTTACAAACCGCTTACGAATACACATGAAGCGATAAGAAGACATCCACGTGGGTTTCCATTTTTACCTTCTATTCGAAAGGTAGCGACCTTATTCTGTTTTTATCAAAGATGAAATTCTACGAGCGATTTCATTCGTTGCAGTTAGAGCTGGCTGCATCCAATGAAAAAGCGTATAGGGGAATGTAAAAATCAAGCTCGATCCGCCAAGGTTAGAGTAGCGTATTGAATCGTCAGCCTTGGCTTGCGGAGATGTTCTACTGTGGAAATTTGTATTTGTATATTTTGGGCTTTCGGGATTTAGTCCTTAGCCTGCTAATTAAGTAAAATGAAATATCTGAGCCGATTGTTAAAACTCAAATTTTGCTATTTCAAAGGTATTTTCAGGGGTTAAATGTCGTTTTATCTAACAGTGTAGATCCAAGTTCAGACTGCACATTCTTCACATTCTGTGCAGTCTTATTTTGATCTACACTGTCGTCAAACAGTCAGTGAGCAGTCAAATGGTTAATCCTTTCCCAAACGATAAATTTTAGACTCTTCCAAACTCATGGAGTTTGCAGACCACAATTTCAAATTTGATAAAAATGGCAGAAAGTTCTCTAAAAGGGTAGAAAACATTGCGGGAAAAGGAGAAATTGCTCGTTACGAGCAATTTCTCCTTTTTCCACAGTGTTTTCAAAAGACTTGAACTGCAGACACACGTAAAAACAAGGGCTTGTTTGGGAAAGGGTTAAAAGAGATTGATGCCAGGTGCTACGCAATCATATACATGTACTGTACATTCAAAATGTGTGCCATTTTACTTTCATTTCTTTCAAATTTGTCTGTTTTTTGTGTGTGTGCATGTTAATTGCTTTAACTGTTTGTCACATAATCACAATTTTAACGAACAAAAAAGATGAGGCTCTTGAAACTATTGTAGGGAAAGGGGAGAATGCTGGTAACCAGCAATGTCAGTTTCTACCCTATCTGAAAATCATAGCGCAGTTCTTTGTGCTAACTTACAATTTGTCCTCTGCATTTCATTTTAATTCTGAAGCACAACGTATCTGTTGTTTGGGAGATAGTTAACTCCCTCCGATTAACCCATTAACCCATTCCACACAATGACGACTTTAACGCCCTCAAAGGAGAAGGCTATAGAAAACATTGTGGTAAAAAGGAGCAAATGCTGGTTACCAGCATTTTCTCCTTTTCCCACGATGTTTTCTACCCAATTAAAGAAAACTGATTTGGTACGAGCCAAACTGTAACTGTCATCTGCAAATGCTTTCAATTCAGACAAGTCTAAAATTTTGTCGTGCAGTAAAGAAGATTATTGACAACATTTTCCATGATGTGTTCTCTGCTGCAGACGCGTCTTGTATCAGGACACTTTTGAAAACACTGTCACTAACGTTATAATAGTAACGAGAAATAGCTTGTGATGAGCAGATTTCCTGAAGCAGCAATGTTTTCAGATCTATTCAAATGTTTAGCCCTTATATTCATGCTGATAGGGATAATTGGGACGGTTCGAGCTGAATGCTGCAAAATTATACACGATAAATAAAATGTGTCACAGAACACTGATTTTGCTATCATAAGGTAGAAAACATAATGGGGAAAGGAGAAAATGCTGGTTACTGGTACATGTATTTCTTAATGTTTTCGAATGCATTTTCATCAGCATGGTTAAAATTTGTGGTCAAGCATTAGGCCTAATTTCCATTGATGTGTTATTTAACCCATTACCTCACGGCAAATTTTTAGGCCTATCCACATTGAAAGCATTTGCAAGCAGACGACAATTTCAAAGTGGTTCATATGGGGAAATTTTGCTTCCATAGGGTAGAAAACTGGTAAGCAGCATTTTCTTCTTTTCCCACAATTTTTTTTAACCCTTTACCCCATAAGGCATTTCTATGGTAACTCTAATAGACCCTAAATAACAGCAAGGATGAACCTGTTTCTTATGTGTATATACAATACAATACAATACAATACAATAAATTTATTCAGTAATAAGGCTTCCGGCCTATAATACATGCATACATATACAAACGTTTTACAAACTACGTTAATGCCCCACATTTACTAGATCTAACAATTTTTTGACATATATCCCTACCTGTTTTAATACATTAGAATTATCGCTAGCCAAAAGTAAGTATAAATTTCCAATTGTTGAGCGGCCATTATACCAAGAGAATAAATAATCAGTCCTGATCTCAGTATATTTTTCACATATGAAAAATACATGGAATTCATCTTCTACAATAGTTATATTTTTTTCAGAAAAACAAAATATACAAATTCTTTCCTCTCTATTAACTTTAAAATGACGTCCATATTCAATACTTAGTTTATGGCTGGAGCAGCGGAAACGAGCAAGGGCTCGTTTATAAATAGGTTGCATATCTAACTCTAGATATCTTTCCACATTAAGTAAACTTTTAAAATGTTTATAAAAATCACATCTTGTAGAACTAGAAATATCACTATGCCAAGTTTGAGAAAAACAATCATTCAACCTTTGTTTTAACATAATTATAAATTGTTTGACGTCCCCAACTTCTTGCGATATCCATACTATACCAAATCCATAAGAAAATAAAAATTCTCGAACCTTAGAGGCCCAATTTGCTCTTCCACTCTCATCAAGATTTTTCAACATATTATAGCAGCTCTTTGGATATCTATTATTGTCCATCTCAATTAACCTTAACCAATACTTGATAAATTTTATATGGTAGGATACAGCAATAGGTAACCTTCCACACTCTCCAAGAGCCACTGCATTGTTAACAGATTGGTTTACACCCAAAAACTCTTTACAAAACTGATGATGAATTTGTTCTATGCAATTTTTATACTCAAAACCCCACATCTCCCCACCATAAGTTAATATAGGTAAAACCATAGAATCAAATATTTTGAAATATTCTTTATAATTAAATTTACCAAATGCTCTTTGGTACTGTTTTATTTGAAAAATTGATTTTTGTGCCTGAAGTGAAAGCTTTTTGGTGGCTGCATACCAAGAAAGTTTGGGTGTGAAAAGGAGACCCATGTATTTATAAACAGATGTTATTTTAATATAATGCCCTTTATATTTCCAGCGTTCATATTCCCTTAAAGGCCCACCATTTCTAAAAACTATTATTTCCGTTTTGTTAAGGTTAACTGTCATATTGGTTTCATCACAATATATATGACACCTTTTGATACGGCACAGAAAACATTGTGGCAAAAGGTGAAATTGCTCGTCACGAGCAATTTCACCTTTTGCCACAATGTTTTCCAAAAGCTCCTACAAGCAATGCGTAGAAATGAGTATCTATGGAGTAAAGGGTTAAAAGGCTTCTTCCTCAGGATCATTAAAAGTCGTCATTGTGTGGTAAAGGGTTAAAGTATGTAACTAAAGTTATTGTCGCAAACGGGACATATCAGATATGTCTAACATTTTGATTTTATTGTTTTCTGTATTTCTATCATTAATTGAGTAAATTGTGTAAGATGAATAAAAGTATTCAATACAAAAATAAATGAAAGATGAAATTCGTTTTGTTATATGTAAACCCCCCCCCTTCTCTCTCTCTCTCTCTTGGACCTACACTCTCCGATAAGGAAATATTTTCTCTTCAAAATATAATTTGAAAAAAAAAACGTTTTTATTATTTTCATCGGCTTGATAATTTTATTTTAACCCTTTCCCAAACGACAAATTTTGGACTCTTCCAAACCGAAAGAGTTTGCAGACGACAATTTTTGATTTTGAGAAAATGCCAGAAAGTTCTCAAAAAAGGGTAGAAAACATTGTGGGAAAAGGAGAAATTGCTCGTTACGAGCAATTTCTCCTTTTCCCACAGTGTTTTCAAAAGAGTTTTACAGCAGACACGTAAAAACCAGGGCTTGTTTGGGAAAGGGTTAACAAGACTTATAAAATGTTGTTTTCAGGTAAAGGATTATGTACACTTTAATCCTTTACCACATAATTTTTTACGACCCTGTGAATAAAAGCTTTTGAAAACAAAGAGGGAAAAGGAGAAAATGCTGGTAGCCAGCATTTTCTCCTTTTCCCTCAATGTTTTTACCCTATCAAAAAGACAGAAATCAGCGTTTGAGCTATGAGCTACATTTAAATTATTGACTTCAAATGCTTTTAATTTGGTTTGGTCAAGTATGTTTTTCTTAGATAAAGGGTTAATAAACGTTATCTTTCTTTGCCTGTGCATGTCATATTCTTCGAACATTCGACCTGTTTTACATGACGCATCACTCTCCCCGATATTGGGTAGACTGTAGTAATACACGCTATAAAGTAGCAATGGAGAAAATGGCTTTTATCAATACGTTCAAGATGAAAAATCAGACCTTTTTTAGCTCAGTATTTCTGTAAACTGCTGATCATAGCTGAATGAATCGCACGAGGTAGCGTTTTATTGAGTAAACGTTTATTTTAGTTTGATATTCAAAGTAATGGTTGTCGCGTAGAAAAGTAGTCCGGTTCTGTACCCAGGATGCCCAAACTAGATAGATGAGTATTTGTAGAATGCCATCTAGATTTTAGATTTAAACATATTTTATTGTATATATAAACATACAAATGGATTGGGACGAAAGCTGATAAGAGCTTATAGAGTCCCTTTCCAAAGCAACAACATCCACATGACAGAAATAAAGAAAATGAGAAAAAGAAGAAAAAAAAAACATATACATACAAAAATTGGTGAGCAAGCTGGAGAAAGAGAGACAAAAAGAGAGAAAGAGAGACAGAGAGAGGTAGAGGTGGACCTTTTTGAAAATCATTCGTTAAAACGCTTACTTTCCCTTATATACGACTGAACTTTCAAAAAGATTTCTTCATTTTCCTGAAAAGTAAGAAAATCATTTCCAAAGAGAAGTGTTTGAAGGTCTATAGTAATTTCATAATACGATATGGAGCGAATGAACTTATTTCTTATAGTTTCATAAAGTGGACATTCAAAGAAATAGTGTGCATTTGTCTCTATAGCACCACATACACAGTTAGGAGAGTCAACTACATTTCTTAAGTACAGATGGTGCTTTAGGGAACTGCAATTATTTCGTAACCTAGTATGCAAAATTTGAAGGCGTCTTTGTCCTATAAAAAACAATTTATTTGGATATGGCCTATTATTGTCAAGATACCTTTTGAAACAAGGCAAGGAATTCAAATTCCTAATATCTCGAGGAATTGAGTTCCATTCTTCCACAACGGATGGAAGAAAGGATTTTTTATAGAGATTTGTCCTACAAGCAATGGTTCGAATATTATTAGAATTGCGCAAGTTGTAATTGTTAAGGTTGCTATTTAGATCAGGGACAAGATTACTCAGGTAGGAAGGAACAAGGCATTTAGTCATTTTAAAGAACAATACAAGTTTGTGTTTACGCCTGCGGTCGCCAAGTGACTCCCAACCACATTCATTTTTTAGTTCATCCAAGGAAACCAGTTTGCTACAACCTGTTACTATTCTGGCAGCTTCATTTTGGATTTTGTCTAGATCATTTTTCAGGTATTGAGGGATATTGTCCCAAACGACGTCTCCGTATTCTATAATAGGTCTAATGAACGTAAAATATATAACTTGCAAAGATTTCCTATCAAGACATATCTTAAGACGACGCATTATATTTATCCTTTTCCATGCTTTCTCAATAGAATTTTTAATATGAAGATCCCATGATCCGTCGTTTGAGAAGTGAAAACCTAAATGTTTATGTGACTGGACATTTTCAATATTTATATTTGACATACAGAGATCGGGGTGAGAATTTTGAGCATTTTTACGTGTGATGATAAGTGATTCAGATTTTGAAGGATTAAATTTAACCAGCCAGGTTCTTCAGAGAGATATAGAAAAAAAAAAATTAATAAATGGGCAGAATGCCATCTAGCGGAAGATAATGCATTATCTTTACTATGGTAAAACTCGTCGACATTTTTTGAAACACCACGTACTCGTATTTGTCAGAAAAATCTTTTCTAACACTCACAGTTGCGAGGTTAAAGCAAGCAGTTTTTATCGGTCACTACCCTTTTTCTAGTAACTCTCTCCCAGACGACCAAAGTGTAGACTTGCCTAAATTGAAAGTACTGACAAAAACATTTGGATGTGTCAAATTAAAAGGGTAGGGTAGGGTAGGGTAGGGTAGGGTAGGGTAGGGTAGGGTTGTGTTGTGTTGGGGTTTAACGCCACTTTAACAGCTATGGTCATATCATGGCTGTCTGTGACGCACATGTGTTTCCTGGCTTTCTCATACAAGTACTAACACTACTTTCTTTCCAAAGCCACCGACTACTTTTCTCACTTGCTTCAGCTGAGGTGAGAGGCGAAAATACGCCGGAAAGAAAGTTTGCCACAACCTGGTATCGAACTCACAACCACCAGGTTATGAGTCTGACACGCTCACCACTGAGCCACCGGGTGGGCAGGGTAGGGTAGGGTAGGGTAGGGTACAAGTGGGAAGGGAAGGGAAGGGAAGGGAAGGGAAGGGAAGGGAAGGTAAGGGAAGGGAAGGGGGAAGGGAAGGGAAGGGAAGGGAAGGGGAGGGGAGGGAAGGGAAGGGAAGGGAAGGGAAATTCTTACCAAGAAGTAATTATTCAACACCGGAAGAAAAATAAAGGTTTTAGTAAGGTTTTTACCCAATACTTTTTTATTTTACAAGCAGTGGGTCGTGATGATTTAATCAGGCCTTTCGATGACGTATTCCTTAGAAGACTGCATGGTGGTTTGTGAGTACGCTTCAAAAAATTACGTTTTATTATTAATACGAACCAAAGGAAACAGTCTTGCACATAATTATACATGTATGGGACTGGAAGATGACCTACCTTTGGCACACAGGCATAGTTGTTCACCTACTACATGAACTTTCCTGAACATTAGGAGGCGAGACGGCTGACTTTTAGTTTGTGTTTAATAAGCATACCCATTTTCAACAGACCTTACCCCACTGCTCTAGAACAAATATTGGCATTATAAAATTATTCTGCATAAAGGTGGGATAAGCTGAATGGTTCACAATATACGGAACGGATCAAACAAAAGCCCATGGTATATTTCTAAATGCAATTGTTTCTGTTAATTCTAATCCTGCAGCTAAACTCCAAACTTTGAGGGCGATTATGTTACAAACACGAAAAATGCTCCTTCAAACTTTTTTCTTTTTTTTGTGGGGGGGGGGGGGAAATCTGCATATCGGACAGTGTAGATCCACGTTTTGTGCGGTCTGATGTTGATCTACGCCCTAAGCAAAAGGTCAGTAAATGGCGCTAAGCAGCCTTTAGAAGGGTTAATTTTACGTTTTCAACAGCAACCATTAGCACTGAACATGACGTCAGTATAAGGCGGGGCTAAATTGTCCTCCCCCTAAGTGCTTGGCCACACCCACCTCGTCTCAGTAAGCGAGATATGGACAAAGCCGAAAAATGTCAACAAATAGCAGATGAAAGAGAAAGTTACACGGTTGCTTTCCTAGGTAAATTTTAGACACGAATCACATAAACCTGTGTATTTTATTTAACTCAGTCGAACACCTTAACATACTGTACTAAATTCCAGGCAGATTGCAACCTTTTCCGATATCCAAGTTACAACATGACGTCATGAAGAACTTTACTCATTAATTAAAGATTAAAATCGTTTTGTACCGACGAAGATTAAATACATAATTAGGGAAAGATAAAAGGCTTTTACGATGTATTAAGGAAGAAGAAATGAATATTTTTACATGATTGAAGTCAAAGTGTTAATAAGCATCAGATGTACTGTATACCAATATATAGTTAGTTGCATCACAGTAATTTGACATTCTTTAACTTAGATAAATGATAAAATATGGCAAAAAAATCTCTCCTATATGATATAAACACAAGGAAATGCAACTTCTCAATTGCCGGCGCCAGCACAAGATGGCCTTTCCCACCCAAAATCACCCATGAAATAAACATTGATCATAATTTCCTTTAGCCTAGCGATACTATCGCCGATAGACAACACGTAAATGTTCCTCAGTAGACACCTTTTAACCGGAGACATCCGTCATGTTTTACAATTTTTTTTGACAGTCTTAATTGTCGAGGAAGCCATTTGCTGACGTCACAGGATTCCCAGGAAGTGTATTTTCGTATTACATATTACTATTATTTTTTTTCGTTTTTAAGACATTTATGGACATCACATGATACTTCAGATTTTTCTAGAAGTAACTAACAAAAGTATTTGACTGTATTCACTTTTAAAGAAAGGGTATTTGACTCTAACACATAATCTGAAAGTACACTTCCTGGGAATCCCGTGACGTCAGCGAATGGCTTCCTCGACAAATCAAAATTGTCCAAGAAATTGTAAACCATGACGGATATCTCCGGTTAAAAGGTGTCTACTGAGGTATTGCCTAATGTTGCAGGTACTTTTTTGTGTTGTCTTTCCCTATGTTAAAGGAAATTATGATCAAGGTTTGTTTTGTGGGTGATTTTGGGTGGGAAAGGCTGTCTTGTGCTGGGGCCAGCAATCAAGACGTTTATGTGTTTATATTATATAGGGGAGATTTTTTTTTTTCATGTTTTATCATTTATTTTGGTTATAGAATGTCACATTCTTGTGGTTGCATGTAGAGAAGTGTGAATATTTTTTGGCATATGATGTGAATGTTTTGACTTTGTCCAATGATAATCAGATGGCCTCATCAGCATTGGGTTTTTTTTTTTGGTGGGGTGGGGGGTGGGGGTGGAAAACAGATGTTTCACCTTACATGAAACTTCATTGTCATCTGAAGCATTAGACATGGACAGCCCTGCTGGAGCCAATGTCTTCCACAGTTCTGGAAATTTTGCCTGGATGACATAGTTTCACAGTTGTCGAAAGCAAACAGAAATTGCCATCATTAAAATCTAGATACCGGTACATGTACAAAGATTCGTATCTGAGCATTTATAAATAATCAAGAGCGAGAAGCAGTATCGTATTCTCTTTGTATTGATACAAAAGTAGGGTACTAGTTTTTAAAGAAAAAATAATGATTCCTGTATACACATTTTGAAGTCTGAGAGAAAAATGTTCCATAGAGGACCTAACATGGAAATCAAAGGATAAAAAGGCATTTTTACTAGCACAAGTTCCTGTTAGTCCAAATATTCAGACATATACAATGCTTGTTTACCGCTCAAGATGTTATCTATCAGACATTTCACATTTTAATTTTCTTTTGCTGTACACGATGAATGTCAAAATGTAAAATGACGTATGCAGGGTCTTATAAATAGGACTAAAGTTCCTGTAAATGTACTGCGCTATGTTTTAGTTCAGCATGTGTGTGTATTTCTTCTAATGTATGTTAATCTTTAAGCCACTGTACTATCAGGATAGTGCAACATTACTAGTATTTAAGACTTTTAAGTTATCTGTATATATCATAGACTAGTGTACAGTGCATATACCAATGCTTTCCTTCATTTTCCTTTATATTGTTATGCACAACATTCTTTCTAAACCAATGGCTGCAAAGATAACTGAAACAATGTTCAGCAGAGAGAGATGAATTCTGGATGATACTATCAGTCTATCATCAGTCTCACATCCAGTGAACCAGTGACCCCTAGGTTTCAATCCATGACATATATATCTGGCTAATGTATGGGGATTTAACCCATTTCCAGAACTATCCCTACTTTTGACACCCCTGAGAAAGAAGCCTTTTGAAAACACTGTGGGAAAAGGAGAAAATGCTGGTAACCAGCATTTTCTCCTTTTCCCACAGTGTTTTCTACCCTTCCCAGAACAAATTTCAATTTTTCAGTCACTTTTATTTTGTCGTCTGCAAATGCTTTCAATTTGGACCAGTCTAAAATATTGTCGTTTGGTAATGGGTTAAAAGTATATCACTGCCAATACTGTGTGGTATTGGCCTCTGTCTGCAGAGGTAAACGGTCAAAAGCCCCTCCGGTCATTATCCCCTACCCCCAAAACAGGTAAGGCGGTCAAAAGCCCCTTCGCAAATTTGCAAGGGAGGTCATTATCCCCTTCATCAAATTTTAAAGGCGGTCAAAAGCCCCTTCACGATTTCTCAAGGACAGTCATTATCCCCTTCATCAAATTTTGATGGCGGTCAAAGGCCCCTTTATCAGTAGCAGACAAAAGTCCCTATGAATGGTAACCATGCCGACATTATCCCCTCCGTAGACATGAAGTCTGATAATCGCTTTGAAATAGAACACTTGTAAAATATACACTAATGTGTGAAATTATCGGATGTGGATCTAGAATTGATGATTGTTGGTTGATTGTAATGTTCAACGCCGTTTTCAACATTGATTGACTTATATCGTGGCTGCCAATGTACCTATCAATGCTTCTCTAGGGTGTTTTTTTTTTTCCATTAGTCGGCAATTTTTTTCCCAGGCCACTGGCTGCTTACTTACTTACATAACCATTTAAATGCCAATGGTAAACGGGTGGCTCGGTGGTGAGCGTGTCGGACTCATGACCTAGTGGTTATGAGTTCGATACCCGGTTGAGGCGAACTTTCTTTCCGGCGTAATTTCGCCTCTCATTTCTGCTGAAGCATTTGAGAAAAGTAGTTGGTGGCTTTGGAAAGAAAGTTGTGTAAGTACTGGTGTGAGAAAGCCAGGAAACACATGTGCGTCACCAACTGCGATGGTATGACCTTAGCTGTTAAAGTGGCGTAAACCCCTAATACAACCAACCAACATCTATTGAAATGAATCAGATAAACTGAGGACGGATTAAGATAATTATCTGTTATGGTACAAAGTGATCACTCGTTTACATGTTGAATGTATATGTATAAGACCGACAGGAAACAATTTTAATGAGTAAATCACCATCAAGCAAAGAAAAAGGGGGGCCGGGGGTAGGGGATAGGGGTCCTCGGCACAGGTACGACACTGAAATTATTTTATTTCTTCGTTAGAAATCACAAAGGGAAACGCTAGCCAATGTAAAGGGGCTTTTGTCCGCCCGAAAAATTGGATCAAGGGGATAATGACCACCCTTGCGAAATTGCAAAGGGGCTTTTGACCGCCTTTAAAATTTGATGAAGGGGATAATGACCACCCTTGTAAAATTGTGAAGGGGCTTTTGACCGTCATACCTGTTTTGGGGGAAGGGGATTATGACCGGAGGGGCTTTTGACCGCCATTCGTCTGCAGAAATTTAAGTCAGTATTGTTCTTGAGAAATTTGGTTATGTTGTTTTACCTCCTTGAACCTGTAGTTAATGAGATAGTTTTGAAAATCATGTGCCATTTCATGCCACCCACAGTCAATACCACACAAATGCTATCCTTTACAAAGTTAAACCAAGAAATATTGAGAAGGAAAATGTTTGTTTTTTGATGGTACTGAAAACATTTGCAAATAGCAATTTGAATTTTTAGGTCTGTGACCAAGCTCTGATTTAAGAAAAATCAAACATTATTACCACTTTAATGATTTAAATGAGTTGATATTACTGGAATCTTAGCTAAAAAACTGTGTTTTTTTCTTTTTTATTTTCAGTCACTTTGACACTATAACAAAAATGTAAGAAGGATGGCTGCACAAAAGTGGAAAGACAGCACAGCCAAGTGCTTACAGACTGGTATATTCAAGAACTACACTGCAGGATTGTATACTGATGTAGAAATACAGGTGGAGAAGAAGACATTTAAATGTCACAAAGTGATACTATCAGCTTTCTCAGATTATTTTCATGCAATGTTTTCTAGTGGGATGAAAGAAAGTCACAACAATCTTGTTTGTATCAAGGATATCGGGTCTTCAATATTTGAGAATGTTTTATCCTTTGCATATTCTGGAGAAGACTGTGTCACCATTGATAATGCGGAGGATCTGCTGAGAGCTTCTGTGCTTTTACAGATACAGTGCCTGCAGGAAAGATGTGAAAGTTTTTTATTAGATCAAACTACAGCTGAAAACTGTATTGGCATATGGCGCTTAGCTCAGAACCTTAATTGTCAACAGTTGAAGGAAACATCATGGCAATTTATTCTAAAAGAATTTGAATTAATTTCAAAACTTGATGAATTCCTTGCTTTGGAGAAGGAGGAGTTAATTTCGATAATTTCCAACGACAGTCTGTCCTTGTCAAATGAAGAGAATGTTTGTGATGCTGTGTTTTGCTGGCTGGATAGAGATGAAGGGAGAAGTGAATACTTGCCTGATATATTCAAACACCTAAGACTACAGCAGGTTAGCCTGACCTATCTGTTAGAAAAAGTGGACTTCAATCCAGCTGTAAGAAAGAATTCCATTTGCACAGCTCTTGTGAAAAATGCTCTGGACTTTCATCTCTATCCAGAGAGACGAGAACTATACAACATTCCACTTAGACTTGGTAACAAAATGGAGGTAAAAAACTTTATTTAGTTTTGATTTAACTCTTTAAAAGGCTTGTCCAAATAGAAAATATTTGCAGATGACAAATCAAAGGTTACTAACAATATAAAATTTACAACGGAAAGGATAAAAGAACCCAGCATTTTCTCCTTTTCTCACAATGTTTTCAAAGCCTTCATTCTCAGAATTGTTTAAAATTGAAACTGTGTGGTAAAGGGTTAAACCTTAGTTTAAGTGTATGTAAGCCTCGTTAAGCCTCTTTTGAAAATATTGTGGAAAAAGTAGAAAATTGTGAGAACTACCTTGGAGGAAAGAAAACACATTGTTTGATAATGCTACTCCAACCATGTTTTCAAAAGATTTCTTGTTCAGATCGTTAACACACAGGATTGTATGGTAAAGAGTTAACCCTTTACCCCATGTATACTCATTTCTACGCATCGCTTATAGGAGCCTTTTGAAAACATCGTGGCAAAAGGTGAAATTGCTCGTAACGAGCAATTTCACCTTTTGCCACAATGTTTTCTACACTGTCAAAAGGTATCATATGCACATAAGAAACAGCTTAATCCTTGCTGTTATTTAGGGTCAATTAGAGATACCATAGAAATGCCTTATGGGGTTGAGGGTAAGGGCTCTATTCTGAGGTCTATAGATACCTCTGTACACAAGGTATATGGTTTTACGATCCTTGTCATCAGGCCAATAACCTGCTGAAGTTTAAATGATCGTGGGGAAGAAGCCATTTGGAAACATGGTGGGAAAAAGAGAAAATGCTGGTAACTGGTTTCCCACAACATTTCCTACCTTTTCAGAGCCAGAAAAAGGAGATCAAAGGTCTTAAATTAGTAGAAAACATGACCTGGCTACACTAGAATGATGAAACTTGGCTTTGGAAAGGATGGAAAACATTGAGAAAATGGTGGTTACCAGCATTTTCTCCTTTTCTCACAATGTTTTCAAAAGCATTTAACAAAGTTTCATTAAAGCATTGGATTGTATGGTAAAGGGTTAAGAGACCAAGCAATACTCTGTACTGCAAAGGCAGTATGGCTCAAATATGGTGTAAGTTTTTTCTTGATAGAGAAGAAAACATTGTGGAAAAAGAAGAAAATGCTGGTTACCAGCATTTTCTTCTTTTCCCTCAATGTTTACAAAAGGCCTCTTTCCAAAGAGCTTCAAAAGTCGGCATTGTGTGGTAAAGGGTTGAAAAGAAAATATTTATCTTATTACCTCAAGCAGACAAGCTTTTTGTCTCATTGGAGAGCCCGCCCGGTGGCTCAGTTGTGAGCGTGTCGGACTCATGACCTGGTGGTTGTGAGTTCGATACCCGGTTGAGGCGAACTTCCTTTCCGGCGTATTTTCACCTCTCACCTCTGCTGAAGCATGTGAGAAAAGTAGTCGGTGGCTTTGGAAAGAAAGTAGTGTAAGTACCGGTGTGAGAAAGCCCGGAAAACACATGTGCATCACCGACCGCCATGATATGACCTTAGCTGTTAAAGTGGCGTTAAACCCCAATAAAACCAAACCAAACTCATTGGAGACTTTTTGGCAGACCTTTTGCTGCAAGTTGTCCACAATATGTATCAATCCTTTATTCTCTTTCATTATCCATATTTCACAAGTGTATTTTCAAAGTTTTCTATTGTAAGGTTATTTTAACCCTTTACTCCACAGATACTCGTTTCTATGCATTGCGTGTAGGAGCCTTTGGAAAACATTGTGGCAAAAGGTGAAATTGCTCGTGACGAGCAATTTCACCATTTGTCACAATGTTTTCTATGCTATCAAAAGGTACCTATACAAACAAAAAAATGGCTTCATCCTTGCTGTTATTTAGGGTCAATTAGAGATACAATAGAAATGCCTTATGGGGTAAAGGGTTACGGAGTAAATTGGTTGTAAATGAGTTTGAAGGAAATTATTTGTTTGCTGTTTATACTGTGTTTCTACTTATTACAGGTGATTGTCCTTATTGGCAAAACTCCACAAGGAAGGGAACAAAAACTGATAGAGGTATTCTGTTACAGTCCCTGTGAAAGACGATGGTATACCATGCCATCGTTACCCAGTAACATTGGACGGTATTTCGCTTGCTGTGTATACGGGGACTATATTTATGTCTCAGGTGGCACCGAGAGACCAATAGCTTGTCTGAAATTACATATAGGGAGAAAAGATTGGATTCATTGTCGGTCAATGAACTTTGGACGCTTACGTCATGCCATGGTTTCGGAGAGAAACTCTGTGTTTGTTGTAGGTGGTTTTGATCCAATTACAGATGTGACTTATACAAGTGTTGAGAAATATGATATTGCGCAAGAAACCTGGAAGGAAGTGGGAGAGCTTGTTTGTGCTGTGGATGCTCTGTCAGCTGCAGCCCATAAAGGAAAGATTTATATTTTTGGCGGATGGTTGAAAGACTGTGACCATGCTGATATAATACAATGCTTTGATACATCAACCAATGAATGTACCATTATTGATGCTTTGCCAGAACCTGCCAAGTTCTCACGCAGTGTTCAGAATTTGGACGGCAGCATATTTATAATGTATCCAACCGGGGAAGTGATGAAATACAATGCAGAAAAGGGACAGAATGAGAGATATGCCAAAATATCTGGATTCAAGAGGTACAACTTTGGGCTAACCATGTTTCATGATAAATTGTATGCATTTGGGGGTGAAAGTGACGACCCAACTGTGGAGGAAGGGACAGAACTCTGTCGAAATCTCTTTGAACTGGACTTGAATACTAGAACATCAAGAATGTATTCTGACTTAATGCCTAGTCCTTTTGAAGCGTATGGTTCTGTTAGAGTTGTAGTGAACAAAGACTTCTTGTGTCCGTATAAAAAAGACACTAGTACCCCATAGAAGAAAAAAAAAACTTCAGTACATAGTGTCTCCATATTTAATCTTAATACCCCTTGCACATACATGTATGTACATGTATGTAGTTTGTCAAAAGCTCTTTTAAAATTAGAGATTACTTGCTAGGATAAGTAACCTCTTCTTCTTCTGTGATTATTTTCATTGTGTTCCACAAAAATTAGCTTTGGTGTCACAGAATGTAACTAAGATGCACTCAAATAAATGAAAAAATTCAACTTAGCTCATTACCAAACAACAAAATAAAAATGATTGAAAATTTGAAATTTGTTTTGTGAAAGGTAAAAAACAATGTGGGAAAAGGGGAAAATGCTAGTTACCAGCATTTCCTCCTTTTCCCACAATGTTTTCTAAAGACTTTTTTCTCAGGGTCATCAAAAGTAGCGATTGTGTGGTAATGGGTTAATTCACATTGATATACATGTATGAACAGTACTTTTATATTCACTCCCGAAGACAAACTTTTTGTCTTTGAGTATATCACTTTCAAAAATTGTTGCAAAAGGAGAAATTGGTTGAGTAATATCTCCTTTTTGTCAGAATGTTATCACAAAGTTTATCAATTGAAGCTTTACTCAACACTTTGAAGTTCTACTGACCCTGAATTAAAAGGCTTTTGAAACACTGTGGGAAAAGGAGATGCTGGTAACCATTATTCTCTCCTTTACCCTTATTGTTTTCTATCCTTTTGGGACAAAGTCCCTTCATTTGAATCATATTTGTTTGTCATACAAAAATGATTTCAAGTCAGACCAGTCTAAAATTTCTTTGTTTGGCATAAGGTCAAAACTCTGTAATTATCATGATGATTACCCATTGTTTATAAAGCTGATCTCAAGGTCATCTGCTCTATATTTGTTTTTAAGAGGTTGAAAGTTACATTTTTACCAGAATACAAAGTTTTAGACATTTACAATTATACTCATTTTAAAAAAGGATTAAATTACTGTTTAAAAAGGAGCAATGTAAAAGTTGGTTAGGATGTTTGTTTTGATGATATCTAGGACAAGTTTGACACTTGGTTAAGTCAGGCCAAATACTGGATCACTTAATTAAACCTTAGAAAAATCTTGTGCACACTCTAGTGGCCACATATTGAGTTAGATTTTCCTGAAACATAGAATATTTGTCTGGATGTTATTTCTCTTGAGTTGAAAATTGAGTCATATTGGGTCAAAAACTAGGTCACTAAATCATATCTTGGAAAAACTTTGTATACACTCTAAAGACCACAATGTCATGTTCAGTAGTAAATTCTAGAAAGTTTGACAGAATATTTGTCTTGATGATATCTTTGACAAGTTTGAAAATGGGTCATGTTGGGTCAAAAATAGGTCGCTGGATCAAATCTTTGAAAACCATTATATATGCTCTTGAGGCCACATTTTCAGTCCAGAACTTATGAAAGTTGGTCAGAATGTTTGTCTTGATGATAACTCAGATGAAATAGAAAATGGGTCACATTGATTCAAAAACGAAGTCACCAGGGCCCCTATTCACCAACCATTCTTAAGAATATTCTTAGTCTTATTCTTCAGAATTTAGTCACTGTGAAAGTAACAGAACTTCTGATTGGCTAAACCATATACTTTCACTATCAGAAAATTTTGAAGAACAAGGCAAAGAATGTTCTTAAGAATTGTTGGTGAATATTGGCCCTGGTCAGATCTTTAAAATAGCTTGTGCTCATGCTGTAGAGGAAACATTTTCTGTCCCATACTTTTGATAATTGCTCAGAATGATTTTCTGGATGATAAATAAGATGTGATTGAAAAAGGGTCACAGTGATTAAACTAGGTCGCCAGATCAAATTTTAGAAAACAGTTTTGATATAGAGGCCACCTTTTCTGTCCAATACTCATGAAAGGTGGTCAGCATCTTTAAGTTGGAATGGGTCACATTAGGTTAATAACTAGGTTGCTAGATCATATCTTGGAAAACCTTGTGTACACTCTTAGAGGCCTAATTTTGAGTCAAATACTTTTGTAAACTCGTAAGAATGTTCGTCATAATGTCAAGGACAGATCAGAAAGGAGTCACGTTTGGTAAAATGTTCAGTTGAGGGACTTTAGGACCATTCTGGCCCTCTTGTTTATCTAAAATTTCAATCTTGCTTAATCAACAATAAAAGTTTGTAACATTAGTTTTGTACAATGATGGCATTTTTTGTTTAGTTCATATACACGTATGTTAAATGTGAAGATCAGGATGAAGTTTCTTGACTGTGATTATACTATTTTAGAGAGTACTGTGAAAAATATATATGAGCCATGCACTGGAAAAAGAGGGCTTAACTCTTTACCAAACAACAAAATTTTAGGCTTGTCCAAACCAACAGCATTTGCAGGCGACAAAATAAAAGTGTCTCAAAATTTGAAATTTGTTTAGTGAAGGGTAGAAAACATTGTGGGAAAAGGAGAAAATGCTGGTTACCAGCATTTTCTCCTTTTCCCACAATGCTTTCTACAGGTTTCTTACCCAGGGTCGTCAAAAGTAGGGATTGTGATGAATGATACAAAGCAAGCAATCTCATGACCATTGATCCGAATTAGCCAATTTCTTTCAACAACTGTCTTAATCATGATATACACAGGTCCTTGGACATATGGAAAATTGACCGAAAGTGAAAAGTTTCGGCTCAGGTCAGCTTGCGTGCAATGCGCAGCCTGATCTAAGTCTGTAAGTTTCGCAGAAGCATTTAGGCCCCTTTTGCAAGATCATGGCTCATATAAAGGGAACAATTTTTTTTTTTCATGTAGATGTTAGAGTAAATGTAGGTAAATGTGTAGTTGCCTTGTGCAGAAATGATTTATTGGACAGAAAAATATTTGACTTCTCCAAATCATTTGAAAATGACGCATTAAATGTGGCCTGAAATTCAGGTATATGTACATGTATTAATTTTGTCTACGATCCAATCACAAACATTGCGAGAAAATGTTGGTCACAAACACATCTTTTTCCGAAAATGTTTCTCCATCAGCCAGTACAAATGCTTTGAGTCAGAATATCTCAACTCTTTACCAAACAACAAAATATTAGACTGGTCCAAATTGAAAGCACTTGCAGAAGACAAAATAAATGTAACTAAAAAACTGAAATTTGTTTCAAGCATGGTAGAAAACATTGCAGGAAATAGGAGAAAATGCTGGTTACCAGCATTTTCTCCTTTTCCCACATTGTTTTCAAAAGGTTTCTCTCCCAGGATCGTAAAAGCCAGGGATTGTTTGGTATAGGGTTAAGAAATTGGGAATGTTTAGACCAAGAGCAAGACTGCAGGTTACAATGTAGTCTGACTTAGAACTGTCGGAATTTGTCTGCAAAAGTGATAAAAGCTGTGCTTGTTATTCTTAATATGTCTAATTTTAGTCAAATTTTTGTATAGCCTATTACTTTACAAGTTTAGAAAATATTTTGACAAAAAAAAAGTTAATGAAATAAATGTAATAGCAAAATTTACTTTCTCATTTCTCCACTACTGCCGTTCACTTCTTCATTCTTTACTGTTGACTGTAGTTTATAAATGTGGTTGGATACTGTTATCTCAGCTGACAACAGTTACTGAAAACATAGCTACCGATGACAAAATTGTGTTTGATCTGCTTCAACAATGTTTATCCCTGTACCATACAATCACACATTTTAATACCCTGTGTATGGAGGAAAGCTCTTGAAATCATTGTGGGAATAGAAAATGTTGATTACAAGGATTTTATCCCTTTTCATAGAATTTTTAAACAATTTCAAAGGCAATTCCTGTTACCAGTTGTTGTCTGAATAATGCTTTCAATATGAACAAATATATCAGTTTGACATCTACTTGACCCTTTTCCATACAATGTCAACCTTTGATGACCCTGAGAAAGAAAAGTTTTGAAAACATTATGGGAAAAGGAGAAAATGTTAGTGATCAGTATTATCTCCTTGTCCAATAATGTTTTCTATCATTCCAAATACAAATTTTTTGTCATCTACAAATGTTTTCTATTTGGACAAGTCTAAAATTTTGTCTGTATTGTGATAAGACTCCTCCAGACAGTACAGATTAGGCTCATCCAGACAATACATATTAGACTCATCCCAACAGCACAGATTAGACTTCACTAGACTGTAAAGATAAGACTCCTCCAGACAGTACAGATTACAATCATCCAGAAAGTTCAGATTAGACTCCTCCTAATAAAACTAGACAAGACTCCTTCAGACAGTACAGATTAGACTCCTCCAGACAGTACAGATTAGACTCATCCAGACAGTACAGATTGGACTCATCCAGACCGTACAGATTGGACTCATCATGACAGTACAGATTGGACTCATCCAGACCGTACAGATTGGACTCATCATGACAGTACAGATTGGACTCATCCAGACCGTACAGATTGGACTCATCATGACAGTACAGATTGGACTCATCATGACAGTACAGATTTGACTCATCCAGACCGTACAGATTAGACTCATCCAGACAGTACAGATTGGACTCATCATGACAGTACAGATTGGACTCATCCAGACCGTACAGATAAGACTCATCCAGACAGTACATACATGTATTAGACTCCCTCAGGCAGTACAGATTATTGTCATCCTGACAGCACAGATTAGACTCCTCCAGACTGTACAGATTAGACTCCTCCAGACAGTACAGATTAGACTCCTTCAGACAGTATAGATCAGACTTATCCAGACAGTACAGATAAGACTCCTCCAGACAGTACAGATTAGACTAATCAAGATGGAACAGAAAAAACTCCTGTAGATAGTACAGATTAGAGCCATCCAGACAGTACAGATTAGACTCATCCAGATAGTTCTTACCAAACACATCATGTGTAAATAATATTTTTAGAATTTGAACAACCCAACATAGACCCATTTTAATTTTTTTAGAGCACAATACAATGTTTCTTTAGGGTTTCATCTTTGTAAATTAGGTCTGAAAGGATGGCATTATTTCTGGTGTCAGAGTAACATGAATAGTAAAGAAAGCATTGCTGCTAACTAGTATGTAAATACAGATACCAGAATATTTTCTGTATGCCAGTTAGTCTTTTAACATTTTATAATTTATAGCAATGAGAAATTACTGAATGATTATGCCATTAAAGTGTGTCATATTGGACTCTTTACCAGATGACAATTTTTATACTAGCATATGCTGACGATTTGAGATGTGGATAAAATCACAGGATTTGAAGTGTACAAATGGAAAACCTGGATGATAAGGTAGAAAGTGCTACCATAGTTACTATATCACCTTCTCCTTTTTTCTCACTTTCATTTACTACATCTCTGAGACCTCATGACATGAATACAATGCTACTAGTTATGGGAAAAATCACAACTGTCCTCAAATATCAGAAAGGAGCATTGGCCTATGCGCTGGTCTGTAAGTACTATAGGTACTTGTTCCTTCCTCATCATTATAAAAACTTTCTTAAAATGTCCTTTTCTTTTAGTTCCCACTTTGCTCTATACCAAACAATCCAGTGTTGTCTTTAAGAAGAAGAAGGCTTCCTAAAAGTTTGTTTGAAAATGAGAAAATGCTGGCAACCATCATTCATTCAAAGCTACTGGCTGTTTTCCCTCATAAACATTACTTAAATAAAGTGCAGAGATTTTTAAAGTTATCCCTATAAAAGTCCATGTAAAACTTGTGACCTCTCAGGGTAACCCCGGGGCTATAATTTGGGCACTCTTTGTAAATACCCAGTAGATAAAGCTACATGCAAATTTGGTAGTCCTAGGTCTCATGGCTAGGTATGCGAAAATTCTTGAGGTTTTCCCTATGAAAGTGAGAATAAAACTTGTGACCCCCGGGCCTTAATTTGAAGAAACTTAGCAGAATTCACTAGATAAAGCTACATGCCAAATTTGGTAGCCCTAGGCTTTATGGTTTCAGTTTTAAGTTTTGTTACCATGGCAACCATACGTTTTGAAGGAATCAAGTTCTATCAAGAAATCCTGAAGAGGACAATGGCAGGATTATTTATTAGATGGGTATGTAGTTTCAGAGAACAAGATGTTTGAAATAAAGGTTAACATGCACACACACTGATGGACAGACACATGCACTCATGACTGACACTGGGCCATGGCATAAGCTTTTGGCCACTGGAGCTGAAAACCTGACTTTGCTATATTTGGATCTTTTCCTGTACATTTCATTTTTTTTACATTACAGTCTATGACATAACAGTTTTAAAAAAAAGATCTTTTCAGAGGCTTCAACAGACTTTATTTCAGAGCTGCATCTTTTGGAAGATTTATGGTAAGTCAGTAGCTGTAATGAAGCCAATCTCTTTTACAGTTAATGACACTGTGGAAAAACGAGCAAGTCTAACAAAAATTACTCTCTTTCCTTGTATATTTTCTCTACAGTAGACAAATACTTTAAATATGGTATTTACACAAAATAATTTACAAATTATTCACAATAATTCAAAAAAATTTACAAATTATTCACAATAATTCAAAACAATTTACAAATAATTCACAATATATATACAAAGTTGTGTATGATAAATATATGTGGGCCATGCTCTGGAAAATGAAGGCTTTATGTGTCTCCATGGTAGTTTATACTAAGTAATTGCATAATCATAGATCCATAAAATACTTAGGGAAGGGTACAAAACAATGTAGGAAAAGAAGAAAATGCTGGTTACCAGCATTTTCTCCTTTTCCCACAAAGTTTTCTAAAGGCCTCTTTCTCAGGGTTGTCAAAAGTAGGGATTGTGTGTTAATGGATTAAATGACACAATTTTTCTTTAATAGGGTAGAAAACTTTGTAGGAAAAGGAGAATTATCAGCATTTTCTTCTTTTCCTACAATGTTTTCAAAAGGCATCTTCCTAGAGGTTTTTAAAAGTCTTCATTGTGAGGTAAAGGTTTACCCATCCACTTGATCTGGAGGTAGAATGATCCCTAGACACGCTGAAAATTGACCAAAGGAAAAATGTTTCCATCCATGATTCAATTTTTTTTGAAGATGCACTGATTCTTTACCACACAATCCCAGTTTTGACGCCCTTGAAGAAAAAGCCGTTTGAAAACATCTACCCTTCTGAAAAAAAAGGGTTATGGTGAAGACAATGATTTAGACCGTTTGTTCACTAAACACCTTGTCTAAAATGCACTTCACATCTTTCAAAAAAAGCCCTTTCATTTTCTTGAGACATCTCCGTAGCAAACTGAAGAGTAACCAAATATCGGTGTTTTCACTGCTCTCTCTACACAGGGATCTTCTTTGTCCATGATAAGTGCTATTTCTTTCTAATCAATTTCACAACACAATGATTATCAAGGCTTAGTGATGTTTAACATATCTGGTAGAATCATCTTTCTGTATTTTTTCTCCAGCTCTTGCATATACTTAAGGTTCTGTGAAACTTTGTATCCATGCAAAGGCTCCTCCTGAAATGGAAATACTAAAAATTTGAGCTTAGTTCAGTGAAAAGGGGGCTTCATGCATCTGCCAAAGGTATCGACCCATGTCAGCAGTCCGCGCAGGCTGACATTGCTTGAAACTTTCAATATTACTTCATTTTCTGTTTGTCCATGGACCAGTCTACCTCATGATTCAATTGGTTGTTAGACAATATGGATTTTATGCATCAATAATTATGATGATTTTCTTGGTACAATGCATCAGAGAGGCATCAACCCCCCCCCCTTTTTTTTTTCTCAAAGCAAGGCTCATATATTACTCATATATTACTGTAGTAACCTGTTCCTGTATAAGCTAGTTTTAGATGGATCTAAACTGCTACAAATGAGAAGGGAAACAGAAAAGTGAAAAGTGGATAAAAAATGGTCTATCAAAGGGCAGAAACATTGTTGTAAACATTTTTTGTTTCATTTTCCTAATTATTTTCAAAGGCCTACTTCCTTAGAGTCAGTAAAACATAGAATAACTAGGTAAAGGGATTAACTCTTTACAACACAATCCTGACTTTTATCGACCCTAAAAGAGAAAGCTTTTGAAAACATAGTGGGAAAAGGAGGAAATGCTGGTAACCAGCATTTTCTCCTTTTCACACAATGTTTTCTACCCTTCACAAAACAAATTTTAAATTTTCAGTCACTTTTATTTTGTCTTCTGCTAATGCTTTCAATCTGGACAAGCCTAAAATACTGTTGTTTGGTAAAAAGTTAAACAAATGTTTATATCTTACCCTCAAAAACATGAGCAGATCCTGTGTTTGCATATGAGCATTGATTTCTGGTTGGACATGTTTGAGTATAGATACACACATATAGACCTGATAGTCTATTCCCAAAATAAGGCAGATCACTACATAGTGACATATATCAATCCAGTCTAGATAGTTCCAAAAACACTGGGTCAACCAATGCACTGATATCTGAAAAAAAAAAACAAAAAAAAACCAAGAAAATGTTTCAAACTACATATAAACAGGTGTGACCTATTGCTTTCCAGGGTCAGCACCTTCAGGAATTGCACTGTTCACCAAAAAAAGCAGATTTTGAATGATCTGTAACATAACAATCAGACACAAAAAGTGGATAAATAATAACTTGATTAAAAGACTGTTACAATAGCTTTGTGGGGTATCTAGAATCAAGATAAATTTTTTATAAAGCTATAACAATAATTTGATAGTGATAATGTTGTAAAAAATGCAGCTTCCTGAAACTGTTGTACAGTATGTTCTGTATTATGGCCATATCTGTTGAGCAGGGACCAGGCGATGCTTAAACTTTAGGCTTCTAAGCATGACTCGGCAACCTTTTGTAGACAGTGTATATCAAAATCAGGCTTCACACAGAACATGCAGTCTGATCTTGGATCTATACTATCTGATACAGAGAAATTTTCTTCCACAAAATAAATGTGAAATAGCAACATCCAGGGCCCGTATTCACCAGCCATTCTCAAGAACATTCTTAGTCTTATTCTTCAGAATTTCGTCAGTGTGAAAGTAACAGAACTTCTGATTGGCTAAACCATAATGTTCTAGAGAGTCTATTTAGAATCAGTAAAAATACTTGCTCGATTAAGTTTAGCACTTAGAACATATTCTCGGAGTACAGATTTGGTTTGATTAGAATAGATCAGGTTTTGGAAGCCATATGCAATATGCAATAAAACATCGTACATTGAATATCGAAAATTCGTTATTATTTCGTTAAAAGACCCCGTATAGTACACATATGGTTTAGCCAATCAGATTCTGTTACTTTCACTGTCAGAAAATCTTGAAGAATAAGACAAAGAACGTTCATAGGAATGGTTGGTGAATACGGACCCAGGTTTTTACTTTTGGTTGGAAAGTTTCATTAACATATTTAGTAGCTTATTAGTAATAGAGGGACCATGTTTTAACCTCACTCAATCAACTGCGTTTTTGGTGAGATTGTCCTCGGGCAAGACACCTCAGAGCCCTAACCTAGGACTGGTTAAAACCAGGGAATGCATGAGTTTCTGTAATATTTCTGAAATAATGTTGAAAGTGGCATAAAACAGCATTCAATAAATCAATAAATCAATCTTTTTCAGGAGCTTTGAATCTGTCTGTAGAAATGGTATTAACCCTTTCCTAAACGACAAATTTTAGACTCTTCCATACTGAAAGAGTTTGCAGATGACAATTTCAACTTTCACAACAATGGCAGAAAAATATCCGAACTGGCAGAAAACACTGTGGGAAAAGGAGAAATTGCTCGTTACGAGCAATTTCTCCTTTTCTCACAGTGTTTTCAAAAGACTTGTACTGCAGACACGTAAAAACAAGGGCTTGTTTGGGAAAGGGTTAAATGATATTCTTTATAGCTCCTAAATACAAGTTTGATGCAAGTACGATGAATTGCATGTATGTAAAACTAAAGCTTACCTGTGCAGGTGTGTAGCCAGACATTTTAAATGCATGGGACACCTGGGGTAACTCTATCTGTAGTATAAACTCTATGTTGTGGCCTGTACTGGAGAATATTGGAGGTATACCACTAGAGCTGAGGGCAACTGGGATATGTACCTGTGAAATGTTAAAATCTCAGATTAGCAAGTTGAAAGAAAGCAGTTGTATTGAAATATGACAACAAAATATCTGTACAATGTGTCATTGAATACTCTAACTATATATCTAAAGACATTTACCATAAAGACAGGAAGGTTTTATAGCATGTGACAAATCTCGAAGTTGTATAATTTACATGTAGCCGTCTGCTTTGACAACATAAATCATTTTTGCATATTTTCATTATTTCATTTAGCTATAATCGATTTCAGATTTTACCAAACAATAAAATTTTGACTTGTTCCAATTGAGATTTACTACAGGCATCAAATTGGTTGTTGCTAGAATGATCGAATTTGTCTTTGGAAGGGTAGAAAACATGGTAAAGAGAGAAATTGCTGATGACCAGGATTTTCTCTTTTTCATGAAATATTTTTCCTTTTCACAATTTCACTGTTTGAGCCTGATTATATAATAATCTACAAATGTTTTCAATTGGGACAAGTCTAGGAAACAGGGTTTTGAATACACTATAAGAATACATGCAATAGAAAATGGTAATAACAAGCATTTTCTCTTTTTCCAAAAATGTTTTCTATTTAATCAAAAACCAATTTCTCTGTATGAGCTACTTTCATTCATAATCTACAAATGCTTTTAATTTGAACTTGTCTAAAGTTTTGTTGTCAGGTAAAGAGGTAATATGTTGAATTACTATAACATTTCTATCATGCCAAGTCAAGGAAAGCAAATTTTCAAAGAAAAATTTAACAAACAACAAAATTTTAGACTGGTCCAAATTGACAGCATTTGCAGACAACAAACATACCTCAAAACAAAACTCAGGGTAGAAAACATTGTGGGGAAAAAAGAAAATACTGCTTACCAGCATTTTCTCCTTTTCCCACAATGTTTTCAAAAGGTTTCTGTCTAGGGGTCTTAACTCATTACCAAATCACAAAATATTTGGCTTGTCCAAATCGAAAGCATTTGCACACAACAAAATAAAAGTAACTGAAATTTGTTTTGTGAAGGGTAGAAAACATTGTGGGAAAAGGAGAAAATGCTTGTTACTGGCATTTCTCCTTTTCCCACAATGTTTTCTAAATGCTTCTTTCTTAGGGTCGTCAAAAGTAGGGATTGTGTGGTAATGGGTTAAAAACCAGGGATTACTTGGTAAAGGGTTAAGAAAAGAATTACAGAAGCATGAAGTCTGGGTGCCCATGCATAGCCAGATGCACCAAGTGTGGAGAAATTTTGTAGAAACTCCCAAGATTTGGCATCATTTCCATTGAAGATAAGAAATACTGTGGCAGCAAACCAGTCAAATCCAGGATAACCATTCTGTAAATATTCTGTGAAGCAGTCAAGGACAGATACTGATACATTATGTGTGTTTGATTTGCTTATCTTATAAATTTGTTACTACAAACTATAACAGCTGCTTTCTTACATCTAGTTTGTTACTAAGTATCTCTCACAAACATTTTTCCTTTTGTAGCAGGTATTTCAAACATTGTGAGAAAGGAGAAATCACCTACGACAAGAAATGTCATCTTTTCAAATGGTGATTTTTCCCAAATTTTGAGTTGAAATTGAAAGCATTTACAGCTGACTTAGGTATCTTTGCTAGTAAGTTGGAAATTATATTTGAACAGTTGAAAACATTGTGGGTAAAGGAAAAAATACTGCTTACCAGCATTTTTTCCTCTTCCAACAATTTTTTCAGAAGCCTTTTTTTTCCAGGGTCACTAAATAGCAGATTTGTTTGATAAAGGGTTAAAATCAGCCATGACTAAGATATCATAAAACATCAAAGAATTCTGTGTGAAAACTATGTACATGGTGTCAAGGCTTTGACATTTCAAAATATTCATACAAACAAAGCTGAGCTAAAGACTTTTCAACACATTATTGACATTCTTTTTATCAAAAGTGGTACTAACGCTTTCCTAAACGACAAAATTTAGCCTGGTCTGAATTGAAAGTACTGTACTTGCAGACAGCATAATAAATGTAATTCAAAAATTAAAATTTGTTTCCTGCAGGGTAGAAAACATTGTGGGAAATGGAGAAAATGCTGGTTACCAGCATTTTCTCCTTTTCCCTCCATGTTTTCAAAAGGCTTCTATCTCAGGGTTGTAAAAACAAGGGATTGTTTGGTAAAGGGTTAACTGTAGTCTAATTACATCATCATATACAAAGGATACTAAGATCTGTTTCAGGAAACTTCTGTTGTTGTCGTAAGAAGAAAATGACCTGTCTGTTCAATTGTGTTAGTCTCTCTATGGCATCTGAGGATGTGTTGACAACTTTCAGATGAATTCCATATCTGTTGTAAGAAAACCAAGAAAACAAATCTTTAATTTGACAAAGTTTGACAAATCAAATACATCAGTTAGGGATCTCCTAGTACAGATAACTGTCCCCAAAGGCGATGTTACTTTTTGACTGGTCGCCTCTGGTGTACAGTATATGTCCAAATATGAAAAAGATCACCAGAGTGTCTCATTATTGAGACTAGGCATCTCCTTACTATGCCACAAGTCAGTAGACTAGTCCATATGCAAAGCACCTGCAAATAAAATTGTAACTATGGCTCAAATGATAGGCTGCATCTTTATAAGGGTAGAAAAACATTGTTGGAAGAAGAGAAGGTACTTCCTTTCCTACAATGTTTTGAGAGGCATTTTTCTACAGGGTCAAAAAAATTCGCTGGGTTCATATTATTTTTGTTAATTAGTGGCAGTCAAAGAACCATTCTATGCATTCCTGGGGCTTTTTTTACCTGCACTTCTCAAAACATTCTTTACAAGCAACTGGTGGCTCTCCTATGGAAACATCTTTACTGCAGGGAAAAGAAACAAAGGTTAGATAATAAAAAAGGAGATAAAGGTTAGGTGATAAATGACAGAGCTCCAGATAAGGCAGAGCGATGGTAAAGTCATTTCTTCTCTTTGAAACCCTATGTTGTGGGTACTCATTAGAATCGTCTCGATGAGACGATTCTAATGAATACCCATAACATAGGGTACAGTGGAGAATGATTAATATTTTCAATTTTGAAATGGAAATCACTCCCTCTATCTGGAGCCCTGAATAAGAAAGGTAAAACAGTAACAAATGCTTATAAAGGATTTTGAATGTATCACTATGGTTGTTGTAGAGGAAAAGACCTTATCTATATACAAGATCAAAAATCTATAAACTTGCTTCTGTTGAAAGTATACACTATGCAAATAAAAAAAATCAAATACAGCTCCAATAAGAGGACTTGAAAGGCTAGAAAACATTCCCAGAAAACAGTCAAAGGGATAAAACTCATACCTGATTGCCATTTTGATTCCCAACTGCTGGAGCGGTGAGATGCTGACATTCTTCAAGGCACTGTCAGTTCCTGAAAATTCAAAGCCAATGATTGAAAATCACAGAAATGATAAATACTTTTCTATTTTATTCAATTTCACTGCCATTTTACTTTTTTTTTTCATTTTACACCTTTTGGCAAGTCCGTAAGAAATGAATATTACACGTTTTGGTAAATGGTAAACTTGCTTGTGATACCTTTTTTTTGTATTTCTCTCACTTTTATGTTGTAACTGTGTTTTCAAGTTTCTTGTTAAAATATTGTTTTTCCTTTTTCTAATTGTATTCGATTTTTTAAAGGGTAAAGAAATCACATTTTTAATCATATCTGTCAATCATAACTGTTCAAATAGCTTTAGTAGCATTGTTTTCAAAATTATATTCCCATCTTGAGCAAATTGCAACAAATTAGTGTGTCATAAATCAGAAGATTTGTATCAGACAGGGTGTATAAAATTGAAGGAAAAGTGGAAAATGCTGGTTTAGCTCTATCAAACAACAAAATCTTAGACTGGTCCAAATTGAAAACATATGCAGACAACAAAATAAAAGTGACTCAAAAACTGAAACTAGTATTTGGAACAGTAGAAAACATTGTGGGAAAAGGAGAAAATGCTGGTACCAGCATTTTCTCCTTTTCCCACAATTTTTTCAGAGGACTTCTTTCACAGGGATGTGAAAACCAGGAAATGTTTGGTAAAGGGTTAACTGTATTTTCCTACACTATTTTCAAAAGCTTACTTTCTTAGCAAGGCTAGAAAACAGGATTGTTCGGTGAAGGATCCTCAGAGTTACCTGCAATACTATGAGAGAAAAACCAAACCAATGTTGATGATTTACCTGCATATTGCATCATAGGAAATACTGATTCTTCAGGAAGTGATGATAGGATGTGGACACCTTGTTCTAGCAATTTCTGTATAACTGTAAAAAGAAAGAAAACAGAATGATTATGCAGGTTATACAAGTATACTGTTAACCCTTTACCACACAAAGATAACTTTTAGTGACCCTGAGGAAGAAGCCTTTTGAAAACATTGTGGGAAAAGGAGAAAATGCTGGTAACCAGCATTTTCTCCTTTTCCCACAAGATTTTCTACCCTATCAGATAAATTTTTTATTTTCATGTGAGTCACAATGAAATTGTCATCTGCAACTGCTTTCAATTTGGATAGGTATAAAATTCTGCTGTGTGGTATAGAGTTACGCATATTTAACATTGAAAGTATATTGGGAACAAGTAGTAAAACTTGAAACATGTGATACTTTGATATGTAGAAAAATCATGATTGTAAACAGCAAGATGGTCAAGGGATGCAACTTGTCCAGTTTTCATTGAACTAATTTTATGGAAAAAGTTTAAAATTTCATTTAAAACTTTTAATGAGAACATGATTATACATGTATAACAAATGCCTGTTACAACAGTATATACTTTTGTGGATTACCAGTATGTAGATTAGGACAGTACAGTACATGTATTCTCTTTTATCAACATTGTCCACTACTGTGAAACAGTTACTAGACAAAATAACCTGGAAATTGCAATTTTATTTCAATTGTATTTCCTTTTCTAAAAATTTCATTTCATTAACTCTTGACCACACAATGCAGAGTTGTAACAGCCATGAGGAAGAAGGCTTTCGAAAACATTGTGGCAAAAAAGAGAAAATGCTGGTAATCAGCATTTTCTCCTTTTTCCACATTGTTTTCTGGTCTTCAAAAGGCAATATCAGTTTTTGCATCATACTTATTTTATCACCTGCAAATGCTTGGACTTCAATTTGAACATGTCCAAAATTTTGCAGTGTGGTAGCAACTTAATTACATACATGAAGGATTAAATGGCTATATACAGAGAATAAAGTTCATACCAGTTCCTTTGACCTGCTCTCCTTTACTCAGTAAAAGCTTCACAAGCAGAGTTCTGCATTTTTCAAGCCAGGCTCTACCTTTCTCTGGCTTCTTGGAGTCTAAAAATTCTGTAAGCTCATTATCTGAAAGGTAATCATTACAGGTGTGTACTTGATAAAATACAATTACATGAACAATACAAATATAATTTCTTAGCAGGTTCCTTTAACCCTTTACTACACAAGTAAAAATTAGACTAGTCCAAACTGAAAGCATTTGCAAACGACAATTTAAATTTGTCTCATACATGTATAATGTAATTATTCTTTGATAGGGTAGAAAACATTGTGGGAGAAGGAGAAAATGCTGAATACCAGCATTTTCTCCTTTTCCCACAATGTTTTCAAAAGGCTTCTTTCTTGGGGTCATTAAAAGTTGGAATTGTGTAGTAAAGGGTTAAGCTGGGGCAGTTTTGAATTTTCAAATTTAGCTTCAAAAGAGTCAAATCCTCTGAAAAAAGGAATCTTCAAAACCCTGTGACTTTTACATGCATTACTTTGACACACTAAATACACCTCAGATGATGCAAGTTGTCTTTGAAAGAGGAAAAAACCTTGAGATAAAAGGAGACACTGCTGGCTACAAACATTTCCTTTTTGCCCTGGAAGGTTTTCAAAAGCCTTTTTCTCTTTACATTACACAGTAAATGTCATTTGTAAACTTCGGAGTTCTTCAGATGAAAATTAATTGAAAATAAATATGAATAAAAGCAATTCACCTGGTAAGCTTCAAATTACTCTGACTTTCATTTAGTTTGTTACATAAGAGCATTTGAAATGTTGCTACTAAAGTAAGAGAATCTTTAACACACACTTTGTACTACACTAAGTAAATCTTTTACAGCAACTTGCTGCTTTTCAACATCAAAATAGACAATGTTCAGATGTAATGTTGGAATAGCACAAATGGCTTAAGGTAGGTTCAAAACCTAATTTCACTTTGAGCATTGAAACAAAATTGCAATTGATGATGTACAAACTTTGTAGTCATTATGAAATAATGAAAAGGCAATATTGTTGTTGTAAATCAGTGACTGCACATCAAGAAGTGAACAAACTGTCAACCCTTATACTGTACAATATTAAACCCATTACCAAACGACAATATTTTAGACTTGTCCAAATTAAAAGCATTTGCAGACGACAAAATAAAAGTGACCGAAAATTTGAAATTTGTTTTGTAAAGGGTAGAAAACATTGTGGGAAAAGGAGAAAATGCTGGTTACCAGCATTTTCTCCTTTTCCCATAATGTTTTCTAAAGGCTTCTTTCTCAGGGGCGTCAAAAGTAGGGATTGTGTGGTAATGGGGTTAGGTAGGAATCTTTTTCAGAATAACTTAATTATCAAAAATTGAAATTTAGAGACTCCTTTAAAATAGAACAATTCCACAAGGAAATAGATCAACAATCAGTTTGTACATTCTGTGCGAAATGTTCTTGATCTACAATGTCTTCAAAAACACTTACCTTATTACCAAACAACAATATTTTAGGCCTGTCCAAATCGAAAGCATTTACAGACGACAAAATAAAAGTGACTGAAAATTTGATATTTGTTTTGTGAATGGTAGAAAATATTGTGGGAAAAGGAGAAAATGCTGGTAACCAGCATTTTCTCCCTTTTCCACAATGTTTTCCAAAGGCTTCTTTCTCAGGGTCATCAAAAGGAGGGATTGTGTGGTAATGGATTAAAGTTGTTATACTTAAAGGGTTAAAACTGTGAGGTAATACTGTCAGACAGTTAAAGATGAAGTGTGATTTTACATTTTTTTTTTTTCTCTCCACAAAAGCATATTTGTTTCACCTGCCAAAATTTTTTGTAAGATTTTTCATATTTCCCTACCTAACTTGTATCAATTATTCCTGCTGCTGAATAGCTATTTTGCTAATTAGACAAATAATATGATAGGACGAGGGCTGAAAGCTAAAATATTCCATCTGCATCTTGAAAAATTTTACAGACGAGGGAAAAATCTTCTCATTTCTCTGAAAGGCATTGTTAAATCACATTTTTAGATATGTTTTGTAGAATTGTGTAAATGAATTCATTAATATTATATCTAAGAATGGTGATCTGAAAATGCTTTACAGAGAAATGAGAAGGTTTTTCCGTCACCTGTAAAATTTTCCAAAATGCAGACGGAATAGTTTCGCATTCACCCTTCGAAGAGGTAAATAACAAAAGGGTTCTAAAAGGAAACATCTAGACAAAAATCGACAAAAGCCAAATCCACTGCACTGTTTATCTGGATATATGGTGTTTCATACACAAAATGGCTTCACAGCATGTAAAAGCATTTGGAAGAAAATGATAATAAAAGAGATATAAGCAAATGGGTATATGTAGCAACTCTCTTTCTAGCTTTGAAATACACAAAATCTTTTATAACAAATCAGTTTAGAAACTTTCAGTTAAATTCATGATGATTAACTCATTACCAAACGACAGTATTTCAGGCTTGTCCAAATCAAAAGCATTTGCAGACGACAATAAAAGTGGCTGAAAGTTTGGAATTTGTTTAGTGAAGAGAAGAAAACATTGTGGGAAAGGAAGAAAATGCTGGTGACCAGCATTTTCTTCCTTTCCCACAATTTTTTCTAAAGGTTTCTTTCTCAGGGTCATCAAAAGTAGGGATTGTATGGTAATGGGTTAACTCTTTACTAACCAACAAAATTTTAGACAAAAAACTGTTCATGCAACAAACTAAATACAGCCCAAAATAATGAACTTTGTCTGAAAATGGCAACCTGTATTGCAATTATTTAACTGCCAAAATGTGACTTTTTATTACACACTGTTGAACTAATTCCCTTATTTTCATGGCACAACTCATTATGTTGTTACCTTAAGCCTTTACCAACGACAAAATTTTAGACTGGTCCAAGCTGAAAGCACTTGCAGATGACAAAATAAATGTAGCTCAAAAATTGAAATTTGTTTCAAAAAGAGTAGAAAACATTGTGGGAAAAGCAGAAAATGCTGGTTACCAGCATTTTCTCCTTTTCCCACAATGTTTTCGAAAGGCTTCTACCTCCAGGGTTGTTAAAACCAGGGATTGTTTGGTAAAGGCTTAAAAAACATTAGCTGACTTGCTGTAAATTGATATAATTTCTATGGTGTTGGCAATGAAAAGAAGTTAAGTGAGAGTGACTGTGTCTTGATGGCAATGGTATCTGTGAAGCTTCTCTCAATCAATTATGAAGGTGGATATGAATAGTAGTATGATGTCATTTAGGGGGATATAAATAGAGTCATTATGTCATCTCTGAGAAAAGCACAAACTGGTACCTGTCTTATCACAAATACTGGATGAAGTGTGGGTGGGATATATAAAGCCTGAAAACAATGATGTATTTTAATACAGATTTTGGTGTTACCAGATTAGGTACTGAAATTGCATTCTAATTGAAAACTACTGAAAAACATCTTTCTAATTGCAAGTAATTCTTTTTGGAAAGTTTTCAAAGGAAACACAAAGTTTGGCTGGTTGAACAGTTGATTTTTTGTATATGACAATTTGGAAAAAAGGTCATAAAGCAGTTGAAGCCCAATATCCCGAATGCAGCAAACACATTTACAACAGTTTAATAAAAAGAAATAAGAAATGCAATGACTGCCTGCTACTTACAGTCCATAACTGTTTTAGGACACAATTTAGATATATACAACTACGTATTTCTTGTGCTTCAACGTTTAACACAGTGTTTTCAAAAGCAGTCAACTGCAAGGCCAAACACATCGCATCTGTTGTAAATCTAACTTTTAATAGGGTTTTGAATATCGTGATAACTTGTCAAACTTGAGAAATACTGTCTGATGAGCCAGAGAAAAGAACTTGCAACCTCAGTATTACTTATAACTTCTTTTTGCTACCCACTAAGCCATTATCAAGTACAAAAAAAACTATATTGTAGAGTGCATAAAAGTTCCTTACAAGTGAACTTACATTTAAAGTGCATAAATATATCGTTCTACAAAACATTAGTACACTGAATCAGAGTTACAAATAAAATAGTGCATTTTTTAACAAGGAGCAAGATTTCACCTATAAAGCCTATTTTGCAAAAAACTTATAATATTTTGTCCAGGTGAGACAATTCTAATGATTACAACGTATTTTTACAGTAAATAATTGCACAGATAGTGTAAGTTTAGTCCTAGTACATTGGTACTGCAACTCTGTGCAAATATCCCTACCTTGTTTTATGGCACTTCTTCCACCCAGGTTTGGGCTGTATTCTCTAGGAGTTGGATAGGAGGAGAACAAAGGACTGGCATATGGATTTCCACCTTCCTGTTTTGTAATGATAATATTTATGAAGTCAAACAAACAGGGCAACAAGGATTCTGGACAGCAATGTGAAGTCTACATAGGAAAGTTGAGGTAACTTTCAAATAGAAAAGGATCCAGTTACAAAGGAAATATCAACACATGTGTGCCTGAAGACAGAAACAGGGTAATTATTGCTATTGCTTTCTGAAGCAGGTGCAACAGAACTAAAAATCATTTGGCAAAAATGTATAACTTAACAGGCAAGTTGATTGCCTGAATATTTATTGATTAGCCTGGTTTTGTCCTATTTGATTTTTGTTTTTTAAATTTCAAAACAAAGGCTTTCTATTACTTTATTTAATCCTTTATGTATTAGGAAGGGGCCTACTGACCTCTATGACTCTACTGGGTAGATTCCTCTCTGTAGGTCCACCTATCAAGTATGACCTTACAAGGATATTATTGCGCTCAACTGTCAGCATATCTATGATGATTTCCTTCCTGAAAATAAATCATGCTATTTTGGTATGTGTACCATGTGTTTACAAAGGCTACTGATCAACAACAATGGACCATGGCACTGGACCTTTGTAATCAGTGTGTTACCACATGGACTATATCAGATGAACAAATCTTATACCAACTGACACAAAGGAGACTTTTTTTTTTTAATTACCTCTTCATCAAACGACAAAGTTTTAGACTAGTCCAAATTCGAAGCATTTCCAGGTGACAAAATAAAGGTGACTTGAAAACTGAATTTGTTTCTGGAAAGGGTAGAAAACATTGTGGGAAAAGGAGAGATTGCTGGTTACAAGCATTTTCTCCTTTTCCCACTATGTTTTCAGAAGCTTTTTTCATCAGGGTCATTGAAATTTGTGATTGTCTGGTAAAAGGTTAAACAAAACAAAGTACAGTTTATACAATATCAAAGTATTATCAACGTTCATATAATTAACATAAAACCTCAATGAGGTAACATACAAATGGCCGGAAAAAGAAAAAAAAAACATTAACCCTAAGAGCATCTTTCAAACTACAGTTGCTTTTGGGGCCAGTGTAGGTCAACATCAGGCTGCACAAATCATGCAGTCTGATCTTTGATCTACTCTGTCCACTTTGCTGAGACACTCTAGACAACACTGCATTTATTTCGGTTTTAATTCTAGATTTAAAATGTCTCATGGGTTTATTCCGCACTCTAAGGTTTAACTCATTACCAAACGACAATATTGTAGGCTTGTCCAAATCGAGAGCATTTGCAGACAACAAAATAAAAGTGACTGAAAATTTGAAATTTGTCTTGTACTATGTGAAGGGTAGAAAATATTGTGGGAAAAGGAGAAAATGCTGGTTACCAGCATTTTCTCCTTTTTCCACAATGTTTTCTAAAGGCTTCTTTCTCAGGGTCATCAAAAGTAGGGATTGTGTGTTAATGGCTTAACATGTATACATACTGGTCCTTGTTGAGTTGGTTTTCTGACTGTGCTGCCAATAAAGCTTCTTGTATCTTATACTGGGACTGTAATAGCAGGAAGGAGTCCAAACAAGAAATCATCAAACCCAACACCCTGTCAAAACATACAACAAAAACATTTAACCCATTACCACACAATCCCTACATTTGACGCCCCTGAGAAAGAAGCCTATTGAAAACACTGTGGGAAAAGGAGAAAATACTGGTGACCAGCATTTTCTCCTTTTCCCACAGTGTTTTCTACCCTACCCAGAACAAATTTCAATTTTTCAGTCACCTTTATTTTGTCGTCTGCAAATGCTTTCAATTTGGACCAGTCTAAAATTTTCTAGTGTGGTAAAGAGTTAATCCTTTTCCACATAAAAATATTTGGAATTTTACTGATTTATAGCTTTTATGGATGACAAATTGGATGGCTCTAAATTGATGAGAAAGTATTACCTCTTTACCAAACGAAATTTGTTTTGTGCAGGGTAGAAAACATTGTGGGAAAAGGAGAAAATGCTGGTAACCAGCATTTTCTCCTTTTCCAATAGTGTTTTCTACTATTCACAAAACCAATTTCAAATTTTCAATCACTTTTATTTTGACATCTGCAAACGCCTTCGATTTGGAAAATGCCTAAAATAATGTCGTTTGGAAATGAGTTAAATGAGTAAAATTCACTTGAAAATAAATAATGAAAATTTTAAGAACTGCTTTTTGATGGTAACTAGCAGCTAGTACTGAAAGATAGTCATGCCCTGTATTTGTACTGACACAACAAAGGTATGTAACAGACAATCAAATATTGCTGAGGTAAACAAAAAGACACCAATTTTGGTGTAGCAGGAGAATTTACCCAAAACCAAAAATATGTGCCTACCTGAGACCAAATATGTGAGACTGTTCCACATTAAACAGTGAGTGTATTTTGCCTGGGGTATTCAGTACCACAATCCGGTCAAGCAGTCCCTAATTAAAGAAAAGAAAACATCATTGAAATACAAAGTAGAACAAAACTCTGTCAGATATCATGGCAGGATTATAAATCTAGAATTACAACAAAATGTTACTTGATACCCAAAAGGGCTTTGATGGAGCAGGTAAATATTCAAGAGCTTATGCTCTTGACATACAATAATTTCCAAAGTCAAAGGGAGATTATTTTTTTAATCAATTAAGAGCAAAGATCTGAAAACTTTGCATGCACAGTTTCTAGCTGATACCTGTGCAAAGTTGCACTACAATGAAAGGAAAGACAGGTTGGAGTAAGTGGCACAAATAGATTTCATATCATGCCATAGACAAAAGGATATATGAATGGGCTGATTCCAGTATACAAAAAAAAAAAAATCAGATGATATTGTACAACAAGATATAATGTGAAGTAAACTTGAGGGAAGAAATCAAATTTTTGAGTATCTAATGTCAGATGGATAGAACAAGTACTTAAACATACAGCTAGTGTCTCAGGCATTTCTCTAAAACTATAGCTCTGTTTTGTGGGTAGTGGATGGTCACATAGTACTTCATACACAGCAGGGAAAGCCGACAGGACATTTAAAAGTCTTATCAAATGCTGAAAAGAGACAATAAAGTATTTGTAATAACACATACTAAACTTGATCTTGACAACTGTTCTTAAGCCCTTACCACACACTACCGAGTCTAAATACCCTGATGAAAAAAATTTTTGAACACAGTGTGGGAAAAGAAGATAATGCAGTAATGAACATTTTCTCCTTCTACCAAAATGCTTTGTATCCTAGCAAAGACAAAAGTCATCATTTGGACAACATTTAATATGTTGTCCGCCAGTTTTTTTTTTTTTTTTTTTCTATTTGCTCACATCTAGAATTTAGTAGTTCAGTTAAAGGTTAAATTTCTCTTGTGCATGATTTAATGTGAAGCAATAGCATGTACAAATTATAAATTTGATTAAAAAATCTTGCTCTTTTAAAAAATTTCTTACAAAAAATTTGCATAACCATAGTAACCGATGTAACGCACACTGCAGGGCTCCAATTTTCTTTTTTGAAAAATGTCATTTTATGTTAAATAGGCATTCAATAAAGTGTTAAAATGGCGCCAATTGCGCAGTCAGTCAAATAACATCATAAAGGCATTTCTGTAAAACATCATTGCTGAGGCTCTTCCATGTGACAGGGTTAATAGCGACTGGCAGGAAGTTTAACGGTGTAAAGGATGCAATTCAAACCCTTATCAGAGACTGGAATAGAGAAAAATTCAGTATGTGGGTGTCCAGGCACGTTATATGGTACATGTAGAAGGTATGAATTTAATAATGGTGTAAGATGCTTTTGTTTACCCTGAAAGCATCTTTCACAACTACAATTGCCTTTCTGACCAGTGTAGATCATGATCAGACTGCAAAAAATGTGCAGTCTGATCTCTGATCTACACTGTCTGCCTACTGAGCTATGCTAGACAAGAGCAGCCTTGATATTGCAATTATTTTGGTCCTGTTTTTAGCCTGGATATGTTGACATGGGTTTATTCTGTACTCCGAAGACTAACTCTTTACCACATAATCCTGAGTTTTAACGACCCTGAGGAAATAACCTTTGGAAAACCTTGTGGGAAAAGGAGAAAATGCTGTTAACCAGCATTTTCTCCTTTTCCCACAAGGTTTTCTGCACTTTCACAGACTATTATAATCATTTCAGATAAATTTAAACTGTAATATGCAAATGCTTTCAATTTGGACCAGTCTAAAATTTTGTCGTTTGGTAAAAAGAGTCAACCAAAAAATTAGTGACTTCAGTCCTGTGATTACCTTGTGTGATGCTCTGTCAATGGGGTCAACTGGCCATGATTTTGGAGTAAACATGGTCACATCATTAGGTCCACACTCTATAACTGACCATAGCTCTGTAATCAGTGACTTGATGTAACCTAGTGGTGACAAATATTGAAGAAAAAGTGCCATTTGTACCGGTATATATATATTTACCAAAATTTAATGAGCTTTTATTTTTTTACTAAAAAGCACCTGTAGCATAAAGTAAAATTATTTAAAAGAGCATGTTAGTAGTTCTATTAATGATATGAAAAACAATCTTGAAGAATTAGTAATTATTTTTTTCCTCTTCCACAATGGTTTCAGAAGATAGCTAGACCATGTATATAAAAAGCTGTATGGGTCAGTCGAAAACAGAGCTTACCCTTGGGGTGCCAAATAAACTCTGTATTCGTTTTCAGTCTAAAGATTTAAGTCAGCATTTTCAGGGTTAATTTTGCACAGAATGTCAAGCTAAGTGGACAGTGCAGATCAAAGATCAGACTTCAAATTTTGTGCTACTTAACCCATTACCACACAATCCCTACTTTTGACGCCCCTGAGAAAGAAGTCTTTTTGAAAACACTGTAGGAAAAGGAGAAAATGCTGGTAACCAGCATTTTCTCCTTTTCCCACAGTGTTTTCTACCCTTCCCAGAACAAATTTCAATTTTTCAGTCACCTTTATTTTGTCGTCTGCAAATGCTTTCAATTTGAACTAGTCTAAAATTTTGTCGTGTGGTAAAGAGTTAATATTTATCTACAATGATTTAAAAGGCGACTACTGTTGTGGAAGGTACTGTAACAGTTGAGCCAATCATGTGACTCATGTAATAAAAAACAGATAAAACAAGAATATCTCCATCCATCCCAATGTTTTGAAAAGTCACAACTAGATATATCACAAAATTGTCGAAGAGTATATTATGACTTCATGTGTTTCTTTTACATATTCAGGCTAACATCTTTCAATACAATACATCTACAGCAAGCTTTGGGTAAACAAAAATGTTCTTTGAAGTAAGTTCTGCAGGCATGACACAGCTTTCTTACTGCAGTGACATCAAGATGATACTTGAAACAAATCGATATAAAAATCTTTTTTGGCACAAAAAAACTGAGTACCATTAAATTATTACACACATATTTTTTTACCTGTTTTCTTTAGAGCAGCCATGCCTGGGGCTGTAGCAGCCACTTGAGTTACCATGTAGCCATACCCAAACTTCTCACATTTACTGACCTAATGGTAACAATCAACAAGCCTTTGTTAACTCATTTACAAAATGACAAATTATAGACTGGTCCAAATTGACTAGTCCAATAAAACTACAATAGAAGGATTATTTCTATTCCAACATGGCCAACTCTTAATCAAAGGAAAACAAGTTCATATTTAAGTATAAACATTGATGAAGATTATATTTCATTAAATAACTTACTTACTTTATACAGAATGACGTCAATCTAAATAGAATGACATGATGCTACATGAAATTTTACCATGTTTTCGTTGCACTGTGTTTATAGGGCCAAATTCAAATGTCGTATTAGAATCTTTCTTAGTCTATTGAAAGAATAGTATTAATATCGAGATGTCTTTCAACAGTCAGAATTTAAGAAGTATAAAACAAGGTAGCTCAATGAGGGATACATTGAACTGTTTACTGAACTTCAAAATTTTAGACTGGTCTATTTTTGACTCTTTACCTCACAATCCAAAATCTAATTGCCCTGAAAAAGAAAGCTTTTGAAAACATTGCAGGAAAAGGACAAGATGCTGGTAGTTAGCATTTTTCTCCTTTTCCACAATGTTTTCCTCCCATTCAGAGTCAAAAAGCATAATTCCAGCCCTCTTCAAATGTTTTTAAATTGGGAAACTCCATATTTTGTCATTTGGTACAGTGCTTTAAGCATTTGCAGACAGCAACGAAATGTGATTTACCTTTTTACCAAACAATCCCGAATTCTAACACTCCTTGGAAAGAAGCTTCTTGAAAACATTGTGGGAAAAGAAGAAAATGCTGGTATCCAGCATTTTCACCTTTTCCCAAAATGTTTTCTACCCTTCTCAAGACAAATTTAAATTTTTGAGCCACATTTATTTTGTCATCTGCAAATCCTTTTGATTGGACCAGTCTGAAATTTTGTTGTTTGGTAAAGAGTTAACTCTTTTCCAAACGACAATATTTCAGAGTTGTCCAAATCGAAAGCATCGAAAGGCTTCTTTCTCAGGGTTGTCAAAATTAGGGATTGTGTGGTAATAGGTTAAATAATTGAATTTGTCTTGAAAGATTACAAAATATGGAAAAAAAAAGAGAAAAAGCTGGTTCTAGGTATTCCCTCTATTTTCCTCAGTGTTGTCAGACACCTATTCCTCAGAGTAGTAAACACAAGGGTTAGTTTGGTAAAGGATCATCTCGTAGTTACCTGCAGTTTCTTCTCATATCTTGAATGCATATAAAACATGCACTCATTCAGGGCACCTGTCTGCTGCAGTAACAAAATACCTTTAGCTGTACTGGCAAAATTCAGCAAGTTGTCACGTAGCGTGTCTTTCCATTGTGCACTACAATGTATGAAAGCAATGAGAGTCTAATTCTTTATCACACAAATCCAGCTTTTAGCAAATCTGAGGAAAAACAAAAAACTTTTGAAAATACTGTTGGAAAAGGAGAAAATGCTGGAAGCCAGCATTTTTTCCTTTTTTCCAAAATATTGTTTACCCTTTCAAAAACAAATTTTATCTTTGAGCCCTGTTTATTTTTTGTTTGCAAATGCTCTCAATTTGGACTAGCGTCAAACTCTGTTGCTTTGCAAGGAGTTGTACAAGTCTGAAATGGAGTATAGGTTATATCCAAAGCTGCTGATAACCACCTCTTTGGCCAAAGATAATATTAATTTAACTCATTACCAAACGACAAAATTTTATATTTGTCCAAATCGAAAGCATTTGCAGACAACAAAATAAATGTGACTCAAAAATTGAAATTGTGTTCTGAAAGCTCGAAAACATTGTGGGAAAAGAAGAAAATGCTGGTTATCAGCATTTTCTCCTTTTCCTACAATGTTTTCAAAGGCCTTTTTTTAAAAAGGTTGTTAAAGTCGGGATTTTGTGGTGAAAAGTGAAAGCATGAAGAGATTTGTCTATTGGGCCTTAGCTTTGAAGCACAAGTAGATCAAGACCAGACAGCTGTCACATCTTGGATATACTCTGTCTGCTTTGCGGAAACTTGCTATTGATACAAATGTCTTATATTAACAACTACTTGTGTCTTGCACTACTGCAGAAGGTAACAATTAAAATGCCATTAAAACCCTATAAATTGCCAATTAATAATAACAAAACCATTAAAGGTACCCATTAATATTTTTCCTTTTTTTTTAATGGTGTTAGCTTATAGCCATTATTTTCATCATTAATGGCCAATTTGCCCATGAAACTGCCATGATAAACATTGAATTTTGTCTAATACCCTTAATGTGATGGCATACAAATATTAATGGGGTCATTACTTCATAATGTTTACAAGTTTAATGCCAATTAATTTCAAATTAATGGGGCCATTCATGCAGGTAAATAAAAACTGATTGCTATCACACATAGGAAACTGCATTCACTGCCATTAAAAATTTTCCACATATGGTTGATGACTATTATTTCGTAATTTAATGGGAATATACTTGAAAAGTTTTTGAATTTGACACAAATGCAAACCCCATTAATAAACCCATTAAAGGGTATCTTGAAGAAATAGCCATTGAATAAAACCAACACTAATGGGCATTACACTACACATCATAAAACAAAACAGTTGATACATAGAGTGTACTTGTATGTATATGTGTATATGCTGCGCACATAGCAGTACACCACAGAAATACATTATAAATATACTGCATGTGGTACATATGCTGCATACTAATTCACAAATTATGCAGTAAGTACACCACAGAACCCTATTACATTTAATGATCACAGCAAAAATTAATTTTTCTACTAGTACACCTTTTCTACATGGCAAAAACTTCAGTATATTAAACAGTATGTGTCATGTAATCTACATGGACTTATACAGTTTCTCTTGGTATCCTGATTTAAAATTGTATCTCAACTCTGCAGTACACTTTACATGCACTGGACTGACTTGAAAAAATATTCTTAGGCTTGTTCAACTTTACAGAAAACTTAATGTATAGTTGAACAGACCATGCATAAAGTGTATTTTGCACAAACTATACATGAAGTATATATGTACTACAGGGTCTGTGAATTAATTCTGATTGATAAGAAGTACCCAATGTAAGTTTGACATGGTCAGATAAACTTTAACCTAAATGTATTTCATACAGTATAATTGAATCCACTGGTATGTCACCACATTTTACTGCTAACCCTTTCGTGTGAAAATGCTTTTAAAATACAAACATATTTTTATATTTTTGGCCAAATCTCTGAAATAACACCATTCTGGATCAAGGGAACTTCATTACATCTGTTCATACTATACTGAATTTGATTGAAACAAAGAAGTATGGACAAATAAGCTAAGGGGGGGAACAAGCAGTGGGACGAAAATGCCTATTCCTCTTGCATACTCTTCAGAAATAAAGACCAAGAAGAGTGTCAAACTTCCTGTCTGACATGCGCATTTTGAAGCGGTACATTTAAAAAAATCCAGGAAGTCAAAAGTTTGCTGATAAATTGACCATAAGACTCTTATTTCTTTTTTCGAAAATGACGAACATATCTAGGAAATTGACTCATGGGAAAGACACTTAGGCAGATTTTGGTTTGGACAAGGAAAAGTGCAAGGTGAAATCGATGATGCCTTGCTGTTGTGAAATATTAAATTGCTTATGATCTAATGAAATTGAAAAAAAAGCAAGTTCTACCTAATATATTCGTCCTCGCTGGTACAGCGTCATCTATGATACCGCGGTAATCTGGAAAATGCCTAATTTGCATATGTAGCTCCACCTAACCACTGTTTACTCTTTCAAATCGAGAGCAGAAATTTTCTTTGTATCGCATCGGTCAAAAATAATAGATATTTTTTTCATTAATAGTAAGTTACTTTCAATATTCACAAATTGCAATGATAAAGCACAATTTTCCTCCATGTTTTGAAATTAATTACCCACAACTCTTCAAAAAACCGACAATTTATTTTTGACGAGTAAAGGTCATCTGCTTTGGCGTCATAGTCCTCGCCGGAAACAAAAAAAAAAGGTACTTAAGTCATATTTTGAATATAAATCTCATATTTTTCATGATTTTTCAAATTTCAGGTGTTAACGCGGTACCATAGCGGGCTCCTTTCGGAGCACTTGTAGTCAACATGTTTGCTTGACCTAGATATTTTTGTCTGAAAAACACGACTGAAGCTTTGATAGTTCAGTTATTGTAACTTTACATGCAACAGTTTATTACAGTATTAGAAAATAATACATGTGAGTTTCCTATCTTGTAGTAATTTTCGGCAAAATTAAGTACCGCGGTACCATCGAGGACCATCCTACTGCTGAATATGAATAAAAAATTTTATGACATTAATGTTTTTTATCTTACTGAATGTGAGGGATGTTTTCACTTTGGTGGAAGAGCATTCGGCCCAAAGATAGTTCGACCCAAAACAAATAGTTGAGGGACACACGACGATTTAACCCAGTAAGGAGAAGACTTGTCCTCAGTCCTGGCTTGTGTTTGTTGTATTGACTTTGTTCTTTTCACACAGTTTATTATAATAATTGCTGACTTACCTTCACATATTTTGAAATTAAAAGACTGAAACCACAATTTTCATATGTCATTATACCTATCGAGATATTTATGCAGTCAGTCAAGGTGATTGAAGACCTATGGCTTCAACAGTTTTCTTAGTTCCATGGTGATACCGTGGTTTTTTGTTTATCGTATTTTTTTCAAAAGCCTTCTTCCTCAAGGTTGTCAGAACTCGTGATTGGTTCTAGACAGTTTTAGGTTTCATAGGATTATTGTTTACTAAATGACCATATACATGTATATTCATGACTTGTCCAACTTGAAAGCATTTCAAGATCTAGAGATCAAAAGGATAAAAGAAAAAAAATGTATCGAATGATGGACTTGTTTTCTTAAAATGGTAGAAAATATTTTAAGGTAGGAAGAAATTGTTGGTTAAGAGCAATTCATCGTTATTCAAAATGTTTTCAGAGGATTTCTCTCATGGGGTCACGAAAATACAATGTTATTCATAGCAGTTTCAGTTTAGCAATTCAGATCAGTTTTGTCAAAGCCCTGTCATTGTTACTTTGGGTATGAAAATTTTGACTGTGTAAAATCTTTTTAAGACCTTTAGGAACCAGCCTTTTTAAAACAATTGTTGAAAAAGGAGAAAACAATAAGAATTATCATTTTCTCCTTTTTTCACAATGTTTTCTATTCTTTCTCAAACAAATTTCAATTTTTGAGACAACTTTATGTTTTTAGCAGAAAATGCTTTGAATTTGGTCCAGTCTAAAATTATGTAATATGTAATTTATGGCCTATACCATTACTGAAGATGTAATGGTCTTTTTTCACTAGCCATTAAATGACCATGACATTCATATATAATAATGTTCATGGCCATTATTATATTTTTAATGGGTAGACACAATCCCATTACTGGAATTTTAATGGCATGATGTTATCCAATGACATTGCCATGAAATTATGGTAAACCCATTAATTGATTTTAATGGCCCATGAGTTTTGTCGCTTTTCATGGCCACGAACCCCATGAAATTGACCATTAAAATTTTCAACCATCAAGTAATGACCCATGAAATATATTTTTAATGCGCCCATTAAAAGTCAATGGCATAACTTTTAATGGGTGATTACCAAAAATTGATGGTGTTTTACCCAAATTTAATGGCCATGGATTATGTCGCTTTTAATTGGTTTTAGGTAATGGCTTTTTGATGGATTTTTCATGGTTAATTCATGGTGGTTGTTGCAGTAGTGTTGTTTTCATCAAGGGTATCTTAACCCTTTCCCAAACGGCAAATTTTGAACCAGACCAAATTCAAAGCATTTTGCAGATGACAAATTAACAGTTGCTAAAAAAATGACTTTTCTATATGATAGGGTAGAAAACATTGTGGGAAAAGGAGAAAATGCTGGTTACCAGCATTTTCTCCTTTTCCCACAATGTTTTCAAAAGGCTTCTATTCCAGACCCATAAAAACCAGGGACTGTTTGGGAAAGGGTAAATCTTTTACTTTTTGATATTTCAGTGGTTGATACAGAACTAATAACCTTGCTTACACATCATAGAACTCTCTGATAGTTATGCTTGAATTGTCACTTGAACTGTCATCATCTGGGGTAGGGGTATTAGCTGTCTCCAATTCCTTTGATGCCTAAAAAATCCATGGTAAATATATAAATGTAACAGTACAAATTGTTATCATCTGAAAGTTGTATCTTAGTTGATTATGCATTGATTAGAAACTCTCAGCTTTTAAGCAGTCAGACATTAAATGAAAGGGCACTACAATCTTTGTACACATATATATTATATAGCTTGTAAGATGCTAACGGGGGCATTGGAACATTTGCATTAAGTGTCGTCTCGGATCAGCCTGAGCAGCCTGCGGAGGCTAATACAAGATGGCACTTTACAACTACACTAGAATTTGTGCAACAGTACACTGCCCAAAACAGAAAATTACATAAAAACGGAAAGTCTTGTTTCAGGTTAGCCTGCGCAGACTGATACAAGATGACACTTTAAGCAAATGACCGAATGCCCCTTTTCGAATGTTGTAAGCCATATATCATGATGTATCATCAGCCAAGCCTGTGATAGGTATAAGTCATACTTACAGAAAGTATACACAAGTTATCCAACTATTGCTTAAAAATCTTAGTTACATGATATAAAAGGAACATACCAGTAACATTGAATCAATTCTTTCTGTCATTATTACAATGTAAGCACTATCATATGTTAAAACAATGAACAAGATACAAAAATTAAAAATGGCCGGTTGTAGACAAACATATAACCCTTTCCCAAACAAGCCCTTGTTTTTACGTGTCTGCATTACAAGTCTTTTGAAAACACTGTGGGAAAAGGAGAAATTGCTCATAACGAGCAATTTCTCCTTTTTCCACAGCATTTTCTACCCATTTGGAGAACTTTCTGCCATTTTTATTAAATTTGAAATTGTCGTCTGCAAACTCTTTGAGTTTGGAAACGTCTAAAATATGTCGTTTGGGAAAGGGTTAAGCATGTAAATGAAATGAAGACATCCTTACATCTTTCCAAGCCTCTGCTACAACCGTATGAAGGGCATAAAGATATAGGATACGTAGTCCTTCACAGGTGTTATACAGCTGCCTGCATATGTACAAATATGCACCAATCACAACTGGACTGGGTGCTGGCCCCGCCTCCCTTGGAAGTTGATGCAGTAATGCCTTCTTGGTGAACTCTGCTATGATGTGAGCGGCAGATGACCTGTAAAATTATCAATCTGTGACAGCCCTCTGAATTAACTCTTTACCACACACAATCCCAACTTTTAATGACCCTGAGACAGAAGCCTTTTGGAAAACATAGGGGGAAAAGGAGAAAATGCTGGTAACCAGCATTTTCTCCTTTTCTCACAATGTTTTCAACCCTTTCCAAATCAAGTTTCATTTTTTGATTCACTTTTATTTTGTCCTCTGCAAATGCTTTCAATTTGGACTATCCCAAAATTTTGTCATTAGGTAGAGTTAATCAGTGAGTAATACTTGACCTCCAATGGGTCGATGAGTCTCATATTCACTGCAAATTTTTTATTATAAAGGTTATCTATATCAATAAAGGGATAAAGCATGAAACAGAGCTATAAATAAATGCAAATATAGCAATTCTTGTGTTTTTTTCAAATATTGTATGTATGATTCACATTTATTCACCACCCACCATAAATCTATTTTTGATTCTAAAGTCTTGCCAGACTAGTCATTGGCCAGGACAGAACACCTTAGCAAATGTGATTGCTAGTCTTTGAATAAGGAATTGGGATAGAATTTACAATAGTTGTTTAACTCTTTACCAAATGACAATATTTTAGGCTTGTCCAAATTGAAAGTATTTGCAGACGACAAAATAAAAGTGACTGAAAATTTGAAATTGTTTTGTGAAGAGTAGAAAAAATTAACAGCATTTTCACCTTTTCCCACAATTCTTTCAAAAGGCTTCTATTTCCGGGTCATCAAAAGCAGGGATTGTGTGGTATTAGGTTAATCCTTTTTCCAAAAAATCCTGTGTTTTAATGGTCTGGTAGAAGAAGACTTTCGAAAACATAGTGGAAAAAAAGAAAAAAAATGTTTGTATCCATCATTTTTTCCTATTTCCATAACATGACATATACACTCTTGAAAAGAATGTTTCAGTTTTTCAGTCACATTTATGTTGCCATCTGTAGTGGCTTTCAATTTGGACAAGTGTAAAATTTTGTCATTTGGTAAAAGGCTATACAGTTCAAAACATAATTTGCATACTTTGTTCTTGAGAAGATGTCTTTCTTTTCACCATACATAAGATGACGTCTACCCTTGGTGCTTGAAGCAATCATGGACAATATATCTGCCACATGTAGCAAGGTTTTCTCACCTGGAGCTTGGTGTTCCTAAAGTAAAAGGTGAAAGTTTTACATCAGCCCTTTGCCAAACAATCTGAACTTTTTACCACACTAGAAAATTTTAGACTCGTCCAAATTGAAAGCATTTGCAGACGACGAAATAAAGTTGACTGAAAAAGTGTAATTTGTTCTGGGAAAGGTAGAAAACATTGTGGGAAAAGGAGAAAATGCTGGTTACCAGCATTTTCTCCTTTTTCCACAATGTTTTCTAAAGGTTTCTTTCTTAGGGTCATCAAAAATAGGGATTGTGTGGTAATGGGTTAAGTTTTAACAAACTTAAAGAAGACTGCTTCTGTGAGGAATGGAAAATATGCTTTTACTATCATTTTCTCCATTCCCTACAATGTTTTCTATGCTTAATTTCTAAGTTTTTAATTTGGGAATCTGATAAAGAGCTAACATAACACCTGAAATAAATGACATAAGATAATTACTGAACACTTTACCATATAAACCTGACTTTTAAAGAAAAGGTTGGTTACCAACATGATTTCAATAGCCTTCTAGATAGTTGGTATTTTGAGAGATGCTGTAATCAAAACAGCCTTAAAGCTATTACCAAGTGGATTGATCAAGTGATTCTAAATTTATTTATCATTGCCACTGATTGAGCATATGTGAGATGTTCCAAGAAGGCAGTGATTTATTACCTCATCCAAAAGACTTTAATGTAGTAAGATTGTAGTCTGCAAGCCATTAGGCTAGTGCAAATAATTGTCCCTGAAGGTAAATTTAGAGTTTGAGTGTGGTGCTCAGTAAATGTCCAAATTTGAAAAGAAGCACCATAAACATCTCATTATCAAAACTAGCCATTTGGCTTGAACCCACACCCTCAAGACATGGTGTCCCGAGATTTATTTGCATCCATGAGAAAGTTAATAACATTTTCACCTAAAATTCTATTGCGGACAAAAAATTGAATGTAAAATGAGTAACGAAAATAATCTAAGGGAAATAACTCAAAACATATACAAGTTAGAGTTATGGTTCTTGTGCATGATACTTTGTCTTATAGTACTTTACAAACATGTGAAGTTTTATGAAAATATCATTGAGTTATAGAGGGGGGTTGGGGGGTGAGACAAAATTGAACCAAATGTTATTCACTGCATAGGTGTTACAACTTTTGTGGTACCAGATTAACTTACTGGGCTTTGAAAGGAAATTAGCAAAGACAAAATTCCATCAAAAGCAAGTGCACAGGAAATTTGAACACGCTTAGGGGCATTTACAGCTTAGCAAATCGAATGCAGATCAGAAGATGGTATTTGCCTTTGAAAGGGTTTGAAATTACTGGAAAAATGAGAAAAGTTTGGTTACCAGAATTTTTTCCTTTGTCCCTCAATGTTTATTAAGGCCTTCTTCCTAAGGGCAGCATTAACATGGACATGCTATGAAGAATTTATGGAGGGAAGAGTATACATAACATTGTAACGTTAAAAGAATGAAACTAAGTGCATGTAGAGCCCAAGCTGCAAGTCAAGTACCTACTGTATGGGTTTTAAAATTTACTTTGAATGTATAAAAATTTTCAGTTGTTGAAAAATACTAAAACAGCTTGCATCAATATCACAAATAAGCTGATAATTTGTATCAAGGATAACAGTGTGTGCAAGATGCATTTGTTCAGTACCTTTTGCAAAAGTAGCTTCAGCGAGTTCAGATTTAAATTTTATGAGAATGAAGAGTTAAATTTTAGAGGAGTCTACAAAGGAACAAAACTGGACAGTTAAGTGAAGAGGTATAAAAAACATGTGTTTCATCCTGCTACCTTGAATAAAAATCATAGAATTCTTCCAACTATGTAGATCTCAAAAAATACATTAGGTAATATGATATAGTACTATATCAAAATGTTCCAACAGATATACACAGGGTTCCCACAACTTTCTGCTTGCAAAATTCCAGACTTTTTCCAGACTTTTTCCAGGATTTTTTTCAGAATTCAAGGTTTTTTTGCAATAGAAAAACTGGAAATGTAAAACCTTTTGAAAGCTACTTTCTTTCATACAATCCTTGTTTTAATGAAAAATTAAGATTTAAAGAACATTCTAACTGCATGATAGTTATTTCCTTTCTTTACTTGGCCAGTTACAAAACTTCAAATGACCAAATATAGATTCAGATTAGCCTATCCATACAGGCAGTTTAATAAGGATCCATGCTGTTCTCTTACAGTTCCGAAGTTCCTACAAGTAATGAAGAATTTGAAGGCAAATAGCATAGATCCTTTTAACCCATTACCACACGAGAAAATTTGGGACTGGTCTAAATTGAAAGTATTTGCAGACGACAAAATAAAGGTGACTGAAAAATTGAAATTTGTTCTGGGAAGGGTAGAAAACACTGTGGGAAAAGGAGAAAATGCTGGTTACCAGCATTTTCTCCTTTTCCCACAGTGTTTTCAAAAGGCTTCTTTCTCAGGGGCGTCAAAAGTAGGGATTGAGTGGTAATGGGTTAAGACTACATAACCAGGCAAATTGGGAATGATAGGACTATGATGGTCCTATATCATTCACCTGATTACTACGTAGTAAAGGTCTACAATGAAGATAAATACCAAATATGGAAGTTCAAGGCCAAATAATTCTGACAGGGTATGTAACTGTGCAAAAAGCATTTTCTTCTTTTCCCAAAATGCTTTCACAACCCTTCTTCTTCAGGGTCATTGAAAGTCAGGATTGTATTGTAAGGGACTGAATTAACTTTAAGAGGCATTTCCTGGTCAAAATGGTGGTCAAAAGACAGATTAAAAAACATCATTCGCTCATTGTTAAGACACAAATGAGACTTGTCTCAATAACTTTTCATCAAATTTCAAAGGATGTTGACTGAGACAGTAATCAAGCCAAACTGGGAACCCTAGACTAACAGCTCACAACATTACTGACTAATTTATTGGAGCTCGATAAGTCCAGTATGTGAAAGGTAACCCCTTTGTCCATGACCTATCGTACAGAAGAAAATTGTATCACAAGGCTATCCTAAGGAAGACATGTATGAAGTTTCATAAGTGCCAAGAGAACCGTCAACGCGGATGGATGGGCCAACGGACTGTAATTGGTCCAGAATGAAATTATACATTTAGTCCCCAATTTGGATAACATGTCGTTTCATGAAATAAAATCAAATAACTATTGTCTGTGGCTTAACAAGATGAACATTAATTACATTTTGTCCTGTAATGAAAGAGACATTGGTCCACAGTGAAAAATATACCAAGACCCCTTTTTCCATGATGTGACATTTAATGAAAAAAGGTACAATATTGTTATTGGCAGACCATCATTAGGAATACATGTACATAAATTCCATCTTGTTTCAGAGCAGAAGAATTTTAAAATTTTCCTATTTGTTCCCATGTTCAAACTTGTGACCACCAGGGCAGGGCCAGTTTGAACCCCAGGGGCATCATATGAACAATCTTGGTAGAGGTCCAATAGCAGATGCTGCATACCAAATACCAAAGCTCTATCCCTTCTTGTTTTAATGAAAATGATTTTTCAAAGTTTTCTTTTATCATTCCCATGTTCAAACTTGTGACCCCTGAGGTGGAGTCAGTTTTGACCCCAGGGGCATTATATGGACAATTTTTGTAGAAGTATACTAGGAGATGCTACATACCAATTATCAAAGCTCTATGCTTTCTAGTTTCAGAGAAGAAGATTTTCAAAGATTTTGCTCTTTTTTCCTTTGGTTTCCATGGCAACCAGAGTTATGGGTGGAATTTAATATCTTCAACAACTTTGGTAGAGATTTAAATAAGGAACATCCCTGCCAAGTTTCATCAAGATTGGCCCAGTGGTTTAGGAGGAGAAGGTGTTAAGAAATTGTGGATGATGCACGACAGACATGGGGCGATCACAAAAGCTCATCTTGAGCACTTTGTGCTCAGGTGAGCTAAAAATGTGTTGTTTTTTTCTAACATTGGGAATTATTTTCTTTATGATTTGAGACACAGAATCAAGTCCTTGCATATCATTTACTATCATAATGTACAATAGTTTTGCTGTAAGCCTTCAAATAGAGGTTCTTTTCCCTCTTCAGTCATTGAAACTAAAGCCTAATCCAAAAGTACCACGTTTTACTTTCACTTTAATTGTTCAGTTTTCATGACCTGAAATACATGAATAAATAGACCGGTCTTTTCAAAGGGCAATATCCCTGCTTTTAATGTTTTTGAAAATACGAATAATCGTAACTTTCTTAGATTTAATACTTGAAGTGTTTTGATCCATGATTGCAGACAAGAGCTTACTTTCAGTTTCTTCTGACTCGACAACCTCATCCCGACGAGAATCATAACTTGGCTTCATAAAGATAAAGTCTGTTAACCTTTCAGACCCCTATGGATTTAAATTTTCAGTAATATTTACTGTTGTAGCTCATTTTCACGTTAATTCACTTCAGCTCGTCCCCAGGCAAATACAAAGCTCAGCTGCATTGTATTTTAGGATGAGTACCGAGTTCTCCGAAATTAATACACTGGATCCCGGTTTATTTACAATAACTATTCCGGGACCAGTGAACCTAAAAGAAGACCGTAATGTATTTGGAAAATTCACCGTCTTCAACCAATGACGGTCTAGGATATATATTGCAGAAAATATTGGACCTTTATCCGAAAAATGGAGGACGCAGACCGCAGATTATTATCGTCCTAAATTTTTGTTTCATACCCAAAACGTTTCGTACTTTTCCCGGGTTTTTCCCGATTTTTCATAGATATAACAAAAATCAAGACTTTTTCAAGACCGGGAACGGGTTTAACGAAATTCCCGACTTTTTCCCGTTTTCCCGACTGCGTGGGAACCCTGTATACAGCACATTCAAGTAAACCTCAAGAATGTGTCACTGCAGACCATGCACTGTTCACAAGCAATTACATTATTTGTTCAAAGTGCTTGATTGTCTTCATATCTAAAACATAAAACTGCCCGTTGTATGAGGAAAAAATGTGGGTAAATTATTTCTTATTGATTTGTTGTTCTGTAGAGATCAAATATACTGTTAATAATATAAAAAAACAGGGTTAAAGGAAACAAGCATTACCTTAACACTAAAATACTGTAAAAATCACAAAAAAGCATGGACAAAAACAAATTGAAAGCTTATGAGGCTGAATAAAATCACAAACTATGCTATTTTTTTCTGATTCAGATTTTCACATGATAGATATCAATTCATGAAGGTCTGATAAGCGCATTTTAACTCATTACCACACGCGAAAATTTTAGACCGGTCCAAATTGAAAGCAGTTGCAGACGACAAAATAAAGGTGACTGAAAAATTGAAATTTGTTATGGAAAGGGTAGAAAACACTGTGGGAAAAGGAGAAAATGCTGGTTACCAGCATTTTCTCCTTTTCCCACAGTGTTTTCAAAAGGCTTCTTTCTCAGGGGCGTCAAAAGTAGGGACTGTGTGGTAATGAGTTAAAAAGGAATTAGACTTAATTCTGATAAATCAAAAGGGCATTGAGCCCTTTACCAAATAAAAAAATTCAAGACTTATCCAAGCTCAAATGAGCTCAACCTGCTGTGGGAGAAGGAAAAAATACTGATACTAAGCATTTCTGCCTTTCACATCTTGTCTTCTGGAGCTTCTTCTTCTTCCACACTGGATAATGGTGTAATTTTTCTTTGATAGAGTAAAACACATTGTGGGAAAAGGAGAAAATGCTGGTTACCAGCATTTTCTTCTTTTCCCACAATGTTTTCAAAAGGCATCTTTTCCAGGAGCTGCAAAAGTCGGTATTGTGTGGTAAAGGGTTAACTTTCTCTACTGCAAAATCATTACACAGATTGAAACTATTGTTCATTACAGCTTAACTAAAGGTAATAAGAAAACAGTCTCTTTTCCTCTGTATACATACAAACAAAACAGTACCTGCATTTTCTGTTTCAAAAAATGCTCTATAAAAGTTCATTGTAAACTTATCAGGAATGACAGATATTCTGTTTTTGAAGTAATAAACAAAAGTCAACAGACCAGGTAACAATTAAATTTCTTTAAATGATGAATAACTACTCCTTAATGAAAAAGCCTGACTTTTTTTTTAATAATAGACATCACATAAGCTGAAATTTCATTGAAAAAAAGCACATCATTTCAGAAAAAATCTGCATTGGTCAGAGACAGCCATTTCAAGAGTAGGGTGAGATGAACATTGAATTTTTGTTACCAGCCATTTTTGAAAATAACCTGGCTAAGTCATAAACCCTTTATTTCAAAATCTTGAGTTTAAATGACTGCGGATGAAAGCTTTGGAAATATTGTGGGGGTAAAAAGAGGCCAGAATTTTTTCCTTCAGCCACAATGTTTTCTTCCCTTTCAAAGCTTGTCATTTGAGCCGTATTTAACTCTTTACCAAACATCAAAATTTTAGACTGGTCCAAGTTGAAAGTATTTGCAGACGGCAAAATAAACATGGCTGAAAAATTAAAACTTGTTTTGGAAAGGTAGAAAACATTGCAGGAAAAGGAGAAAATGCTGGTTACCAGCATTTTATCCTTTTCCTACAATGTTTTCAAAAGACTTCATACTCAGGGTCGTTAAAAGTCTGGATAGTGTGGTAAAGAGTTAATTTGTTGTTTACAAAATGCTTTAAATTAAGACAAGTCTAAAATTTTGATGTCTATTAAGAGTTAAAAATCTTTACCAAATGACAAAATTTAATACTGGTAGAAATTCAAAGCATCTGCAGATGATAAAATGAAAGTGGGTTGAAAAATAAAATTTGATTTGGTAAGGGCAGAAAATAATGTGGGTTACCAGCATTTTCTCCTATTCCCACAAGGTTTTCAAAAGGCTTTTTCTTCAGGGTCATTAACCCTTTACTCCATAGATACTCATTTCTACGCATTGCTTGTAGGAGCCTTTGGAAAACATTGTGGCAAAAGGTGAAATTGCTCGCTATGAGCAATTTCACCTTTTGCCACAATGTTTTCTATGCTACCAAAAAGTGTCATATACACATAAGAAGCAGCTTCAGCCTTGCTGTTATTAAGGGTCAATTAGAGATACCATAGAAATGCCTTATGGGGTAAAGGGTTAAAGAGTTAACCAGACAACGAAGTTTAAAACTCACTCATATAAAAGAATGTGTCAAATAGAAAAGCTTCAATGATGAGACTTGTTTCTAAGAAAAAAGAAAAGATGGCGGGAAAAGAAAAAATTGCTTGTTTAAAGAACGTCCTCTTCTCATTGTATTTTAAAACAGTCTTTTTCTCAAAGTCAAAAAATACATGTACATCCAAGCTAAAATTGTAAGTCTTTATATTGTTTAAATTTCTTAGCAATATATAAATGATATGATATGGTTAATGTTCAAAGCACTGAAAATAAACTCTTGAAAAGGCTGAAAACTCTTTCCAGACTTACTTCATCCTCAAAACCTATCTCTTCCCAATACTGTGGTAAAATCAAATAGTTAGGTGTATGAAAGTTCATCAAGCATCAAACTATGTATGTGTAGTCATTTCAGACAATCAAAATTAACTCTTTACCAGACAACAAAATTTCAGCCTTGTCCAAATTGAAAGCATTTGCAGACAATTTCAGTGTGGTTCAAATGGTGTAATTTTTCTTTGATAAAGTAGAAAACATTGTAGGAAAAGGAGAAAATGCTGGTTTCCAACATTTTCTTCTTTTCCTACAGTGTTTTCAAAAGGCTTCTTTTCCAGGAGTGTCAAAAGTCGGCACTGTGTGGTAAAGGGTTAACATACAAAATTAATTTATCAAAATATGGAGTTCTAATAATAAAACACGTCATTCCCTAGTTTTCTAGATTAGCATGTTATCAAAAAACGATTGGTTCTATTTCAGGTATTCCAAACAATATGGAAGTTTATGACTGATTGGCTATATAAACGGTAAAAATACAAACTTTTATTTGAAAATTGTCTTGTGTATATGATGACAGACAACTTTAGAATAAACTAATTTACCTTTTTCAAAATAGTTAAGGGTAATAATGATGTGAAAGAAAAGTTTGGAAAATATCAAGGGAAAAGGAAATAATGCAGGCAGCACACATTTTCTCCTTTTTCCTAAAAGATTTCTATCCTTTCTAAGACAAATCCATAACTCACATATAATTTTTTCATCTTTTAAATGCTTTTGATAAAGACAAGTCTAAATTTTTTGATGTGTTTAAGAGTAAACAATCAGTATATGATGCAAAAAAATATCCTTATCAGAGCTCCAGATGGGGTGGGTGGGACTGATGGTTTTCTAAATCCATTATTTCTGATTCAAACCCTATGTTGTGGGTACTCATTAGAATCGTCTCGATGAGACGATTCTAATGAGTACCCATAACATAGGTTTTGGTGGAGAATAATCAATATTTTTTTTTTATTTCAAATTCAAAATCATTCCCTTTTTTCTGGAGCTCTACTAAATATTACTTACTGCAACATCTAGAAAATGTGAAATAGGAGACAGTAGAGTGCTTGTAATCTCATCTTTGTACAGGCAGATCTCACAGGCTTGTTCAGAGCTACATAACCCCTTCAAAACATCAGCAATCAGCTTGGCTGGATCAAACATTTCAGCTGAAAATTTCAAGTTTAGCTGTTTACCAATTCCTTTCCAAGTTGTTATAAAGAAGCTTTGAAATAAGCAAGAGAGCAACTTCATAGGGCTAAGTCCAGTAGCTGAATTGCTTACATACATAACATACATTCTAGGGTTGCAGATTTGAATCCAAGCTCAACTAAATTCTTTCTTAGGACTATACACAGTTACTGTCACAGGATTCATACCTCTCTCATTACTGAACAATATTCTGAAGATGAATATGTAGGAGAGCAACCAGTGGCTTTTTTGTGGGAATACTTGTAAATGAAAATCCATGAAAGCATAAATAGGTGCCTTAGACACCACTATATAACTGAAACAATGTTGAATATGATAAACAAATTAAATACTGTTGCATAAAGAGTTATACTAAGATTAGAATGCACAAAATATGAAATACTACAGAACTTCACAAGAAAACAAAAGTAGTTTAAACTCCTGAAGGGGCCAAAAACACAATTCAGGTGTTAAAATGCATTGCAATTTAAATCATACCATTTAAAAGTATGGAAAATATTGTTAAGACAATAACCTGTTACCATGTAGTAGGTTCAAGTGACAGTTGTTTGCACAGTAAAATTAATTTCAAACTAAACAAGTAAACAAAAGATAGAGTGACCTGGCAATTTTTAACTTTTTTTTGAAAATGATTTCTCTGCCGGTGACTTACACTTGGACCAATAACACAATAACAAATTGCCATTTTCACAATTATTATCATATCTTTAACCCTTTCCCAAACGAAAAATTTTTGGACTGGTCTAAATTGAAAACCTTTGCAGACGACAAAATAACTGTGAATCAAAATTTAAAATTTCATTTGGAAAGGGTAGAAAACATTGTAGGAAAAGGAGAAAATGCTGGTTACCAGCATTTTCTCCTTTTCCCACAATGTTTTCAAACGGATTTTTTTTCAGGGTCGTTAAAACTCGGGATTGTGTGGTAAAGAGTTAAATATCATGATTTGAATTTAGTTTGCATTTAACATCTGCCTTGTTCATTTTTGGTAGCTATTATTACTTTAACAATATGCAAAAACCAGAGATGAAAACAGATCAATGAATTATGGAAATGTAAATGCTTATAAAAAGTAAGGATGAAACTTACAGGCATTTGCCTTAGGCAAATGAAAGACGGGACTGGGATCCACTACAATCAAAACCATGGCAACCATTAGCTTTTTTATGGAAACTGGCTCTGCAAAATATGTGAAACATTCTATATAACCAACTGCTGAATTGTGCACAGTTAAAACAGCTCCAATATTAATCAAAGAAATATATAAGGGAAAGACAAGTTCATTTTGATTTTTTATTGCAAGAGGTAATGTATTGGACAATAGATATATTCATTATGTCCTGCAAACAACTATTCCTCTTTCAGCAGACCAGATTTGAACATGCTGTGACAATAAGGAAACTTGTTAGAAGAATTTACTCTATTTGTCTCAATCTTTTCAAATCTATTCATGGATCATTATCAGTAATTTATAAAAAAAATTCAAAAATGCACATACAAATTTGTTGGTTTACTACACAGTCCAAAGTCCAACATAACAGAGGAGGCTTTTCTAAACATTGTGTTAATAAAAGAAAATGCTGGTAACCAGCCTTTTCTCCTTTTTTGCCACAATGTTATCCTCCTTTCACAGACAAATTTCATCATTTGAGCCCAATCTAATTTTTGTCCTGTGCCATCACTTTAATTTAGAGAGTTGTAAAATTGTTATGTTTCGTGAAGAGTTAACCCACCACCACACAATACTTACTTTTGATGACCCTGAGAAAGAAACCTTTAGAAAACATTGTGGGAAAAGGAGAAAATGCTGGTAACCAGCACTTTCTCCTATTCCCACAGTGTTTTCTAGCCTTCACAAAAAACATTTTGTCGCCTAGAAATGCTTTCGATTTGGACAAACCTAAAATCTTGTGGTTCGGTAATGAGTTAAGGAGATAAATTAATCAAATGGTACCTTCTGAATCTTTTAACTTGATAGGAAAAAACTTCCGCCCATTGGCAAAACAGAGGAGTTTACCAATCACGCAAGCGGAATGGATGAAGTAGGCATACTCTAGTTCTGCTCCTGTGAAAAAAACCCTCCTAATTTCTGAAAAAAAGAAATACCACTTTTTCTATAACTTAGTTTTAGTTTAAACATATTTATTTTACATCGACTGAGAAACAGGTTCATACAACTTATACAGATCTCTTTTGATTCTGCTACCTGGGAACTTTACCAGTACTTGCACCAAATGTGTGGGAAAATGAAACATCCCACAGTTGACACCCGCTCCCAGGTATCTAACTTGGGACCATATGGTTGCAAGACCAATGCTCTACCTCACAATCATGGACTCCACAGACATGTTAGCAATGGGCAAAACAAAAACAAAGCGTAACTGTTGGAAATGACGATCAACACTTTCCCAAACGACAAAATTTTGGACCAGACCAGGTTGAAAGCATTTGCAGACAACAAATCAATACTTAAATGATGATTTTAGTCTACGAACGAGTAGAAAACATTGTGAGTGAAAAGGAGATAATGCTGGTTAGAAGCATTTTCTCCTTTTCCTACAATCTTTTCAAAAGCCTTCTTTCCCAGCATAGTAAAGTCAAGGGATTGTTTGGAAAAGAGTTAAATCACTTGGCAAAACTTACGTTGCTTTCATAGACTGTGAAGATCTGACTGGACAATAGTTGCATATTGGCCACTTGTACATTCAAACGTTTTTACATGTGCCAGTATATAAATGTCAGATATTTTCTGATTGTAAACAATTATGACAAAAGTTAAATTTGCCATGAAAACAGCAATATCACAATTTCTCATAATGATTTCAAGTCTCACAGTGGTCAAAGCCTCTGTATCTAACTCTTTACCAAATGACAAATTTGCAGACTTGTCCAAATGAAAGAAGCAGTTGCAGATGACAAAATAAGTGCGGCTCCAAAATTGTAATTCCTTTTGGGAAGGGTAGAAAACATTGTGGGTAGAGGAGAAAATGCTGGTCACCAGCATTTTCTTCTTTTCCCACAATGGTTTCAAAAGGCTTCTTTCTCAGGATTGTTCAAAATAAGGATTGTGTGGTAAAGAGTTAGGGAAGCTGAAACTTTTCTGTTCAAGGTAAGTTTCTGCTTTTAACTAAACATTCTCAAGCAATGAATGTAAGGTCACTATAGCCAAACATTACTTAGAATGAGAATAGAAGACAGAAAGACTAGGTAAGAGAAAAAGGAAAAACCCAAAAGAGACAGAATGGAGGGAGAGAGACAGAAGAGAGAAAAACTGAGAGTAAGGATAGATAAACTAAGTGAGAGAGGCAAACAAAAAGCAGTGCTCAAGATAAAAAGGAGTGATGGTATTCTAGTTTCATTATTTCTCTCTGAAACCCTGTGTTGTGTGAATACCAACAACATTGGGATTATGAGAGAAATAATCAATATTTTCAATTTTGAAATCAAAATCACCCCTTCTATTTGGAGCTCTGTGATTGAGTTGAAAAATAACATCTAACATCCATTTTGTTTGATTATAAAAATGGCACATACCAAAAGTTGACTTTGACACATTCTCTGAAATGTCACTCATGAGGTCAAAAGGCACCTTTCTGGCTGCTGAAAACTCCAGACAATGTTTCACAGCATTTTCAACCTGTAATGTGTAAATCACTTTATTATACTGCAAAGGAATTTCTTGTGATCTGAATGGTTAACATGCCGGGAACATATATATCATGTACCCTGGCAAAAACCATGTGAAGCCAGTTTCCCTTTTCAGTGCCCCTGTAAACATCACTACACCTGTAACACAACATCTAAAATGGCAGCGTCGATCGATCACCAGACTGCATGTTTATGCACCAAAGTGCACGTTTTAGTGACGTCAGTTTCCAGAGACGTCAGTTTTCATAGAATTGTGGCACTAAATAGAGAATTTCTATTTTGTCGGCATACTTGATTTGTGAAATTATAAAACAGGAAAATTTCACTTAACATGCTTTGCAAGGGTAAAACTTCGTTGTACGGTCAGGTGGCAGGGGACTTGGAAACTTGTTCACAGCTGTGTTCAGCCTTCAGCTCGGGTCGACATTATTCAATACAGCCGTGAACCAGGTTCCAACTAATACTGCATGGGTCTTATATTCCACCAAAAAGGGAATTAATACAACTGACCCTTTACCAGGCAACAAAATTTTAGCTTGTCCAAATTGAAAGCATTTGCAAACATGGCTCAAATGGAGCAAAATTTCTTGGATAGGGTAGAAAACATTGTGAGAAAAGGAGAAAATGATGGTTATCAGCATGTTCTCCTTTTAGATGGGGCTGAAATGACGAAATTTGTCAGTGGGAGAGGACAATAACATTATGTTTTTCAAAGGCTCCTATCTTGGGGTCATTAAAAGTCAGCATTGTGTTGTAAAGAGTTAAAGGATGAAATTGAAGGGGTACATCACCAAATGTTATCTATTTACGGTTAGCTGTGAAATAGAAATAAGGAACCGCTTGCCAACTACATATTTTTATTTCTATATTGTGAAGCAAATGTACTTACAAATGGTCTATACTTTTCAAGGAGATCCAGCAAAAAGTTGCGACTGAAGTGACCATGCTGAAACATGAAAAATTCTTTTTAATGTTGATTTGTTTCCAAAATCAAAATTTCCATTCTATATTGAAAACTCTTGCAGACAACAAATAAAATAAGGCTTTCATGTTCAAATTTGTTTAAAGAAGGGTATAAAGTACTGTCAAAAGAGGAAAATCCTGCTAACCAGCTGTTCTCCTTTTCCCATGACGTTTTCAGAAGCCTTTAATATCATGATAATCAAAAAACATTTGGCAAAGGGTGTTCACTCTGTCAATGTCTCTGTCTTTCTCTATTTCTATTTCTCTGCCTCTCTTGTCTCCCTATCTGTCTCTGTTTCTCTCTCTTTTTTTCGATATTTGTCCTTATGAATTGAACTATCATCAGGATGCAAATTTTATACTCAACCCTCTATTCCATGTTTAAATTACCTTTATTAATTACCCCTGTTATAAAATTATGGGAAAGGAGAAAAAAGTGGTTGCCAGAATTTTCTCTTCTTTTCATAATACTTTCTATCTTGAAGAAGAAAGATCAAGTTCTTTTAGCCACATTTAAATTAAAGTTTTGCTAAAAAATCAACAGGTCTACAATTTTGTCAAATGGTAAAGACTGCAACTGTGTTAGTAAGTAAACAAGAATATGGAACTGATAAATACTAATGAAAAGGTCATTCCATGATAAAATATTTCCAACAAGTAAAAATAGAGACTTACCATCCATTTGATGAACCACTGTGCCCTTGTATCTAAAAGAGCAACAAAATGTAAGGGAGACAACTGTTGGGATGTTCCAACTGGTCCCACATGGTGAATAGACAGTAAGTTTAGTGTACTGACCAACACTTCCTCTAAGTATCTGAAACAGAAGAGTAAGTGATTACAAGCATCAATTCTGTATTTTTTTTAACACTATGACAGTTGCTAGATCCTACATACATGAAGACATAATTATGAACCTTTAACTCTTTACCACACAATCCTGACTTTAACAACCCTGAGAAAGAAGCCTGTTGAAAACATTGTGGGAAAAGGAGAAAATGCTGGTAACCAGCATTTTCTCCTTTTCCCACAATGTTTTCTACCCTTCCAAAACCAAATTTCCACAATTTTTCAGTCACACTTATTTTGTTGTCTGCAAATGCTTTCAATCTGGACCAGTGTAGTGTTTTGTCCTTTGGTAAAGAAGTAAGAGCTGTTTAAATGAGACAAATGGGAAAGAGAACCATATCTTTATGTTTTTCACAACCCTTTTGCTGAACCATCTCAGAAATAGCTGATGGTACAATCAAGATAAGAATGAAAACACAATAAAGAAAAAACAAGAAACCTGTGCCAGGGTTTTTCCCTGATCCCCTATTCGTTTGAATTTGGACACCAAAATTTTCTAAATATTTTTTGACATATTCCATAGAAACATAATACATAATAGAACTGTTGCTAAAAGATACAAGGGTGTAGTTTTAGGTTGATTATTTAGTTTTATCTTTTTATTCTTAGTTACATCCTAAGTCTTCTCCTCAATTTAGAAAAGCTGTGCTGTTTCTTATTTTTGTTTTGGCTAAACCAAATGGTTTTGCAAAACAAAAACTGCATAAGTTTGAAGACTAAAAATGTTATTGATAGTGGCTGGTAAATCCCTGCTTTGATCTTCTTCTTCTTTCTATGATACCTCTTTGATTGCTTAATTTCAGCTCTATCAATCTGCAGTTTTTCACTGCCGGTGAGCCACTGTTTAATTAGTGTACAAAAAATTTAAACAAAAACATAGCCATCTGTGATTACAAAAACAAAAAACTTCATACATACGTTTCCGGGTATCTTATCCAATAGTTAGTTGTTTCATGTTGAAATTCATTCAAAAGGCGGAACTGAAAGGAATAATGGCAAAGATGAAGCTGTGAAAGCGTGGTCCTTTTACTGCACACTGCCATGAGTTTGCACTCTGTATCATTTGTTTCTAATCTAATCCCTATCATGGTAAAAACATCTTAATCCTTCTCAAAACAATCCCCTGTATTTGACCTCTAGTCTTACGGCTGTAGAGAGCACTGTGGAAAACAAAGAAAACCAGAATTTTCTATTTTTCAAAATGTTTTCCACCCTTTCAGAGAAAATCTCAAATGCAATTTGGCAACTGTGAACACTCTCAATCTAAAGTTTCGATCAGGATCTGGGTTATGTGCAGCAGAATCTCAACTTACATTTTAATTCTAAATTCCAAGACAAACCATCTGATTAGCAAAGATATTACTGGCTAGGCTAGGAACTTAGAGCTGAAACTATATTTGAGAATTATTAGTGAATATCACATCCTTACTGCTTCTAAGCAATTGTGATCTACACTAATGACCTGTGACAGCTTTGAATTTGCAATATTTAGGTCTTTTCCACCTCAGAGTTGATGTTAAATCACTGATCTAGTAAGGCTTAACTCTTTACCAGATGGCAAATGTATGGACTGGACCAAATTCAAAGCATCTGCAGACATTAAATTAAATAATGGTAATATGATGATTTCTGACTCTGATAGGGTAGAAAATATTGGGGAAAAAGGAGAAAATGCTGGTTACCAGCATTTTCTCCTTTTCCCACAATGTTTTCTATAGGCCTCCTTCTCAGGATTATCGAAAGTCGGGATTGTGTAGTAAAGATTTAATAGGGCTGTAAAACAAATATCCATTAATTTTGTTCAAATTTTAGAACATAAAATTGCTGTTTGTATGAACAAAACTGTGGGTAACTCATATTATCTGATTTTAAGGATAGGGCACTCCAATATTTTCAATTTTGAAATCAAAATCACTCCTTCTATCTGGAGCTCTGAGTTTGAGTAGAAAAGTAATGTCTACCATCCATTTTGTTTGATTTTGAAACGGGATTCATATAACATTGCATTTATCATATAGATTCGGCTAAGACTCAAGTATTCTGCAATCAATGAGGGGGACCAGTATTTAACCCATTATCACACAATCCCTACTTTTGACGCCCCTGAGAAAGAAGCCTTTTGAAAACACTGTAGGTAAAGGAGAAAATGCTGGTAACCAGCATTTTTCTCCTTTTCCCACAGTGTTTTCTACCCTTCCCAGAACAAATTTCAATTTTTCAGTCACCTTTATTTTGTTGTCTGCAAATGCTTTCAATTTGAACCACTCTAAAGTTTTGTCGTTTGGTAATGAGTTAATGGCTGATCAATTACAGATTACTCGAGTCTCAGCAGAACCCATCTGTATTTTGGACAATGAACTGCAATGTTACAGGAATCTGCAGCGGGAAGCCCTATCCTTGATGAATAGAAATATTACATGAAATACACTTGTTCTACCGTCTTTCCTCCTTTCTTGCCCTGTCTCATAAGTATTTTCTCTCCTTCCCACATTGTTTTCAAAGCCCTTTTTGTTCAGAATCTACTAAACACTTGATAATTTGATAAATTAGATAAGTGTTTTCCAGACAAAATGAATATCTAAATGAAATAAAACCTAAAACTAGATTTTGGGGCAACCTGATTCCAGCGTAGTCCCCCCCACACATCCCTAATTCATTGTTGAGGAGTGAAAATAAGTATACTAACAGCCTTCAAAGTTCTGATAATTTCTGGGCGAGAGATGTCAAGACCATTTTTTATCTTCGGCATAATGCTCTTTCTGTTATGAAACTGACTGATAAGGTGCTCAGCTGAAAAGGAAGCCAAACATGAAATATAATATATAAATGTAGGTAGGCCCACAGTATAAAAATTGATATGTGTTGTTAGGCCCCAAAGAATTACCAAATATATCAATACAACAACTATGTAATAAATAGAAAATATTTGTTTTTTACGGTGAAAGACTGAAATTAATCTGATAGAGTGAACATCAACAGTAATATTTTCACAAAATCACAAGTGGCACAGCCAGATCTTTCACCAAAACAAACCGCAAATATTCTATTTATTTCATGCTTTTAACCTTTCTGGAGGGAATTTTATCAAAATCCAGTACTGTTCTTCTCAGTCATTCCCTGGCATTACAACATTACGTCAAAGACGACAAATGTAAGGTAAATTACATTATATTTCCATCTGGTTGAGAGGCTCACGCATTTTACCCAGGTGACTAGTGCACAGTAACAACTGTTTCTGCCTTCAATTGAAGAGTTAGAATATAAAAATCAGTATTTCCACAAAGGGCAGAAAAAAAGAGTAAATGCAGATGAACAATATCTCCTTTAGCCACAATGTTTTCACTTGTATTCATGCGTTTAACCCTTTCCCAAACGACAAATTTTCGACCCTTCCAAACCAAAAGAGTTTGCAGACGACAATATTCCATTTGGAGAAAATGGCAGAAAGTTCTCAAAAAGGGTAGAAAACACTGTGGGAAAAGGAGAAATTGCTCATTACGAGCAATTTCTCCTTTTCCCACAGTGTTTTCAAAGGACTTTTACTGCAGACACGTAAAAACCAGGGCTTGTTTGGGAAAGGGTTAAATACAATCATTCATGATTAATGATCTTTACCAGACTGAATCATAGCTATTAAACAAAACTTTTTGTCAAGGTGTAACTAGTTAATATGTGCCCATTTATGTACTTTATCATCTATATACTTAAAATTCTTCATTTCTGGTCTCTCCATCAGAACAAAAACTAAGAGAAAAAAAGGCAACCATACTTACTCAACAAAGAGTAAATATCCTTGGTGTGGTGTGAAGTACTTGTAAATGCCCTGGTCACAAATTTTAATCCCAAGTTCTGTAAAAAATAGCATCAGTTATTTGAAGTGTCAGGAAGATTTATGCATCTTGTAGTATAAACATAATAGCATGAAAATATCTCTTTAAAAAATGCTCCATTTCGAATAACCCATTACCACAAAATCCCTACTTTTGATAACCTTGCGAAAGAGGCCTTAAGAAAACATTGTGGGAGAAGGAGAAAATGCTGGTAACCAGCATTTTCTCCTTTTCTCACAATGTTTTCTACCCTGCAAGAAAAAAAAATCAATTTTTGGTTTACGTTTATTTTGTCGCCTGCAAGTGCATTCAATTTGGACCAATCTAAAATATTGTCATTTGGTAATGATTTAATCATTTTAACAGCTGTCAAACTGCATGAGTCCAATAAGATGTAATATTGTGCAGTTATGATAGAGAGCATCTGATTTTGTATGTGATGTGACATCTTACATGTATTAAGTGTCTGAATTTAACTTATTGCCTATAATCTTTTCTTTAATATGATGTAGTCTTATTAACCCTTTACCAAACAATCCTGGGTCTTTACGACTCTGAGATAAAAACCTTTTGAAAACATTGTAGGAAAAGGAGAAAATGCTGGTAACCAGCATTTTCTCCTTTTCCCACAATATTTTCTACCCTGTTAGAAAAAAAAAATCAATTTTTGGTTTTATGTTTATTTTGTCCTCTGCAAGTGCTTTCATTTTAGACTAGTCTAAAATTTTGTAGTTTGGTACAGTTAAACATCTCTTACATCACTAAGCAAAACTTCGGTTGTTTTTGTAAACAATGCAGAGCAACATCAGACTGCCCCTTACAGACAGTGTGGCTAAAAGATCAGAGTGCACTGCCTTCTATTTTGTAAAATACTCTAGTAACAACATCCTTAAAAATTTACTGAGATGATCCTATTACCTGACTGAGAAAGTCTCTTTCATTTATTTAACATTTAAATGGATCTATGCAAAATAAAACAAAGATCTGGTTCCCAAGCTTATTTTACATGTCAGTAAAACTGTACTCATAATGTTACTCAAGCCACACATGCGAAAAACCCATTCATTTGTTAGGGTTAGAATGTCATTTTGACCTGCATGGCATATTTTCCTTATATAGCTAACATTTCACCAAAACTTGGCTGTCTGGTATTGGGCACTAGGTTTATGTCATCTTTACCATCCAAATTAACAAAAATCCAGAGAACCATTCTTCATACATGTATAAGATTCATATGATGATAATGAAAAATCAGCAGACTATCACAGAGTGCAGACAATGATCACACCACATAGATGGGCAAACTGATCATGATCAGACCATTTTGCAAATGACATTGGTGTTTGTTTTATGAAAAAACTGGCTCCATCTTCAGGAGAGGACAAAAATTCAAATTTGACAAATTGGAAGAATTGCAGACAACAGAATACCCGTACATTTTAAGTTAACTAAAATGATATTGTTCGTCTTTGAAGGGGTAGAAAACATTTCAGAAAAAAAGAAAATACTAATCACAATCATTTTCTCCTTTTTGAACAATGTTCTTCAAGAAGCTTTGGCTAAACTCTTTACCAAACAACCAAATTATTGACTGGTCCAAATTGGAAGCATTTGCAGACAACAAAATAAATGTGACTGAAAAATTGAAATTTGGTTTGAGAAGGGCTGAAAACATGGTGGGAAAAGGAGAAAATGCTGGTTACCAGCATTTTCTTGTTTTCCCGCAATGTTTTCAAAAGGCTTCTTTCTTGGGTCGTTAACAGTTGGTATTGTGTGGTAAAGAGTTATGGGCTGTAAATGAATACAATTGTCTGGGAAAGAGCTAAAGACCTTCACTCACCACAATTTGTTCATCAGAGTCCATCAGTGAATCAAGCACATGTTTTTTTATGGTTTGGAAATAATCAGAGCTAATCACATCGTCGACCCTCACTGTATTCAGATTCTGTAGGGCTTCTTTTCTTGTCTGAAGGTCAGATAGGTCAATGGTTTTTAGATCAAATCTATGCTGATTATATTATGGCAAGTTCATTTGTCTCCAATATTTTTGCCAAGAAAAATAAAAAAAAGAATAAAAAAAACCCACTTTCTCTGTATATTTTCAACATCTACAGATTTCCTTCTGAGGTACCTTCAGTCTGAAGGTGTCTGCTCCAATGCTATTTTTATGACTGGTCTGCAAAGACCAGTCACAAGAATAGCATCGGAGCAGACACCTTCAGACTGAAGGTACTTCTGAGGGTAATGGATATTGTGATAAACAGAACCTTAGCACATACACCCACAATTGGGCAGTCCATAGTTGACTGTGATGACAAGTACAGCTCTGTAGGCAAAATGAAAATACTTGTACTGTCACATAATTTGCAGAAACAGGAAATAATCTTTATACCTTATTAATATGTTACAGAACTATGAAAAGTCATACCATTTGGTCTTTAGTTTTACTGATCTTCTCAGAAATTTGTTGCAGGTATTCTGTTGACATAAACATTAGGCTGCCCTGAAAATACAGAGTTCAACATGAAAAAGATTTTTTTTTAAGATACTTTCTTTTCATATGCACAAGTTCAAATGACATACTCGAGAGTTTCCCAAAACTTCAGGACACAGACTTTTAATCAGTTGCTTTCAAAAATAAATTTGCATCAAACAATTTGAACAATATCTATTTAAAATAAAAAATAAGCCTTTATTTTGACAATTTATACATAATTAACTCTTTACCACACAATCCTGAGCATAATGACCCTGAAGAAGAAGGCTTTTGAAAACACTGTGAGAAAAGGAGAAAATTTCTCCTTTTCCCACAATGTTTTCTTTCATTTCCAAAAGAAAATTCAAATTTTCAGTCACTTTTATTTTGTTGTGTACAAATGCTTTCAATTTGGACAAGTCTATAAATTTGTCGATCAGTAAAGACTTAAATGTGAAAATGTTATGGAACAAAGAGAAATTGCTAGGTACAAGAATTACCAGTATATGCAGAAAGTACTCAGTATTACAAATGTCTAACTCAGCATGTACTGTAATGTAGAAAATTGTTCGAATAAAAAGATCATTACAAATAAAATGCAACAGGCTAACTATCAGCCTTTCACAAAATTTTAGACATGTCAAAATTCAAAGAATTTTCAGACGACAAATTAATCATGACTCAAATAATTGATTTAGTCCTAGAAATAGCAGAAACATTGTAGAAAAAATTAGAAATGCTGGTTACCAACATCATTTTCATTCTTACCACATTTAAAGCCCTTCTTCCTAAAAAAATGTAACCAGCATTTTCTCCTTTTCCCACAATATCTTCTACCCTGCTAGAAAAAAAATCAAGGTTAACAACGAAGGTTAATCCATTCCACTGGCAGAAAAGATATTTGTCTTGCAACAAACCACTTCAGATGAAAATTTTGGCAAAACCAGGAATTTCTTACTTCAAAAAAAAAAAAAAAAAAAACTGTTAGAAGTAGATATAGAAAGTGTATCCCTCCATCATTTATTTCATATACTTTATTTGTTACCTCCTAAAAAAACAACTTACAGCCTTGAGTTTAAAATGTATAGATTTCAAAAGGATCTGCCAAAAAACTACTACAAATTTCATGGAAGAACACAAGTTGAAAAAAAAATAAAGTAAGAAGTACCAGTACATCATTTCCAATAATATTGCAAAAAATGGGACAATGGGCCTACAGCTAGATAGAAGTACTTCCTCTTGTTTTTCAAAATATTTTCAAAAGGTGACAGCTGTTGGGGCATAATATATTGTGTATAAGAAAAATGGTCAGGAAAAATCATCAACGTATCTTACATGGTTAAAGGAACTTCCACAAGATGAATCCTCCTCATCACTTCCTTGACCTGCATCTCTAACTCGAGTATCTTTATTTGGAAAGTGAGTGCCAGTGTGCTTGCCAACTCCAAACTCAGCATCAAAATTACGCATCAGCTCATCTATTGCATCTGTCACATTTTGTTTCAGCTTTCGTTTTAGATCAGTGCATCTATTTTGTTATGAAAAACAAACCATTAATTTACATATCAACATTTTGGAAACAGTCATTAAGAATTAACTGCGATAGTCGATTTTTCCCTTTCTGCACAAAGATGTCTAAAAATTTTATGTTAACTCTTTACCAAACGACAACAATTTAGATGGCTCCAAATTGTATGCACTTGCAGACGATAAAATAAAAGAGACTGAAAATCTGAAATTTGTTTTTTGAAGGGTGGAAAATATTGTGGGAAAAGGAAAAAAATACTGGTTACCATCATTTTCTCCTTTTCCCACTATGTTTTCTAAAGGCTTCCTTCTCAGGGTCTTTAAAAGTAGGGAAAGTGTGGTAATGGGTTAACTTGATAAACAAAAATGCATGTGAACCTCAGAACAGTTTTCTGATTTGGGAAAAAAAAATGTCATAAGATGTTGAGATTCTTTTTTCTTAACTATACATGTATATCTACCAAGTTGCCTAAATTCAGAATTAATAATCTTACGGTTTAGACTTGGTGATTCTGTCTGTTATTTTGCTGACTAAGGTTTCCTGACCAGAATCCATATGACTTCCTGTAGCATGTTTCTCGATTTCTTCATCTATTTGAGGTCCTAACACCTCCTCTATTTTCTTTTTTAACTGCTTCACAATTTCATATCTGAAACACACACATTCTGAAATTTCAAAATGTCTTTCATATAATTCACTGTGTTAAAAAATAGCTTTGTCTTGTCCGTATTAAAAAGCATTAAAATTTGCAGATGACAACTCTGACTGAAATAATTAGATTTGTTGATTGCAAATCTGATTGTTGATATCTGAGTAAATGCATATATCTTACATTAGTACATATCATTCGCAACAAAGCTGAGAGTATACACACCAATGCTGAAATGACGTTATTTTTTTCTCTAAAGAATTCTTATTGTCTAAATGTATTTTCTTGGAGAGAAATAAAAATAAGAAAATTTCAACACAAAATAAATTCCATACATCTGATAGCATACTGTTATGGACTTACATCTGGTATTATGCATATTTCTATCCATCATATTAAATCTATTTATCAACTTATCATAATAACAGAAATGAGGTGAGAGACAATGTTGGAAAATAAGAAACTTAAAGATTTAATACTGACAATTAAATGTACATGTTTTAAACCGTTAACAGATGACAATATTTTAGACTTTTTCAAACTGAAAGTAGTTGCAGACAACAAATTTAGTATTGTTAAAAAACTGAGATTTATCTATGATGGGGTACAAGACGAAGTGGCTAAAGGTGAAATGCTGGTTAGCAGCCTATTTTTCTTTTGCCACAATGTTTTCATAAAGCTTTATTTCTCAGCTGTTAAAACACTGGATTGTTGGGAAGGGATAGAGAGTTAACCTACTTATGGAAGTTTTCATCATTTTCTTCCAGATGTTGCAAAGTCTCCTCTACTTGATCCACAGACCCTGCTTCTCTGATATGAGGCTCAAAACTAATAACCATTTGACGTAAATTTTGAACAAGGTCTTCTGTTTCTAATGACTTGGCTGCCATTTTGAAAATCTTTCTCCTATCCTCTCTTCAATAAAAATGACACTCCACTGTAACAGAATAACAAACATCAATCTTATATCAGCAATGAAGATGAAAAATAATCTGAAGTGCATATTATCGAAAGTAACATACAACATAAATAGATCGAATATGCATACCGGGTGTCCTTTTACAATGTAAAAAGAATCCATAAATCTATAAACATGAAAATCTACTTGAACACAAAATATCAAAGCTGAAAGCATGCCTTAGTTGCAGTCAAAAATTAGTCAAAACATCATGAATGAAACAAGAGTAGCAAATTGTCACAAGATATGCCCTTCCAACCACCATTTGTCCAGGGGTATAATAATCTGAATATGATTAATGATATGATATATCTAACGATCCCTGCCCAGTTTATTAGCTGTCAGTGGAAATTTTGTAGTGTAGAGCCGTTTGAAAAGATGTCGGTAAAATTGTTTGGCATAATACCGTAAAACGCCCCTATACTATACAGTGAATGCTTACATATGGCATTGTTTTTTAAGCTAAAAGAAGAACTTTAATGAAATTTTCAGCTTCATTCCGTTGAAAAACATTGTATTTGATATATACGAAATAAATCCATAAACCAGTTGCAATTTTTGGCCACATAATTTGATTTTCATTAGTTTTCGCGATTTATGGCGGGGCGTTTTATGGTATTATACCAATCGTTTTAATTCCAGATATATTTCAATATTAAAGAGGGCCGGTGTGAAGGTTTCCGGAGACTAATAACAAAAATAGCAACGGAGCAAACTTTCCGATTGAAGCCTTGTGTGAACGTAGGATGATATTTGGGTCTCAAAATTACACAGAAGTTTCAGACGAATTAAAACACCACATTGTCAAATTTTAAAGTTTAAAAAAAATGGAAGTCTTGTTTGGAAGCTAAGTAAATGCAAAAAAGCTTCAACTACAGGCAATCTTTTAAATAACAACCTTACCGATGTTTACAGTTTCCTCCATTTTAGCTGCCTTTCCATGATTATTTTGTTTTGTTCATTTTCATTGGTGCTTCAAATACTTTCATCCAATTAAATGCGTCTTTTCATCCATATTCGTTGGCAAGCACGCGCTGGAATTTACCGAGTATAATCGAACGCTGCCGAAATTGCAACGACTCATAATTCGTATGAACTCGACAAATTCCGTAAGCCCGTCATATTCTAATGGACGAATGACTTATTTTGTCGAAAGAGGCCTTGATAGATTGCTGTGTCAGTGTTACGAATCATTGCCTTGTGCGGAAAGGTGCATTTTAAAAATATGCTGGGAAAAGGAGAAATTTCCATCATGTCATAGCATTATTTCCCGCTGTTCCCGCAACATTTCTGATCCTCTTTCATTGGCAACTCTTGCCTGTCGTCTGCAAAAATAGCATGTCAAGAACATCAAAAAAGCATAAATTGAAGAAAACCGTTTAGCATAATGTTATATACAATACAGCCTGTGGATTATGTTCTTTTTCCAGTATCTAGATCTAGAATGCAGATCTAGTTTTAACGTGACTTACAAACAGATCTAGATCTTATGACTTTGACCACAGTCTATCTAAACTATATCTCGATCTACAGCTAGTTCTAGATAAATACGGTCCAATCAGGGGTTAGAAATAAGGACGACCTTAATTTCCGTCTGAAGTTGAAAAGTGCCAAAGTACCAAAGGTATTATTAATGGAAATGAGTGGAAAATTAAGTGGTAAAGTTGCTATAGTTACTGCTTCAACAGATGGGTAGGTCCCTGTTTTTGTAGATTCTTTCAGTAGAGCTTCTGTAGAAAGGGAACTTGGGCATTTAGATCTAGATCTCTAGTCAGCTATTTTAAAAAATGTAAAGTGTAACATTTTAAAACTCTTGAGAAACAACATATCTTCTCTTTATCATATCTATGGGACTTATGAGTCTGGCAAAGCATGTAGCCATTCAAGCACTATCAAATACTAGTACAGAAAACTGTCCCCATTACCACACAATCCCTACTTTTGGCACCCCTGAGAAAGAAGCCTTTAGAAAAGGCAGTGGCTAGAGATACGGTACCGTACCTCTAGCCTATATCAAAGAAATGGCTAGAGATACGGTACCGTACCTCTAGCCCCGGAGTCTAAAGATACGGTACCGTATCTTTAGTCATTCTTATGATATAGGCTAGAGGTACGGTATTTTGTAGATACATGCAAGAAATTATAAATTTACTTCAGTTTGGATTATTATTCGTTATTAGTATGGCTTAGTATCAATCTCGACATCAAAGGACAGAAACTCGTTGCTGTGTGCGAGTTTGCATCGATGCGCGAAAATAATAATTGCATTGATAAGTTAGGTGAATTTAATTGCTTAAGATGTATGCGGATCTTAAATTATTTTAGCTTTTGTTGTTCTTTAATTGATTATGGAAAACGACATAATTAATCAATTACTCAATCACGGAAATTGATGATTAATCTATTACTCAGTCACGGAAAATTTTCCGAAAGCACTTTCAAGCCAATTTTGTATCATACGGTCAAAATGGCTCATAGTATTCACGTCGGGAAGAAATTTGAAGATTTTCAAACATTTAAAAGCGCTATAGAGTGCTATCGAAGTGCAGAAAGTGTGCAGTTTTACTAGAGGGATTCTAGGACTATACAAAAAGCCCAGCCGCGCGTACAAACAAAAATAAAAGAAAGGATAAAGTATTACGGGATATCGCTTTAAATACTGTATTCATGGTGGCAAGAATTTCAAAGCCAGAGGGACAGGAGTGAGAGAACAAAGGTTATCTATCTGTCTGTCTGTCTGTCTGTCTGTCTACCATCCATCTATTTATACTTATTAAGTTATTTTATCTATTCATTTATTTATCTACTCTTGGGTTGGGAACGGTGGATAGAGTTGCGTGTTCATGTTCGGGTCTGGTAAGCACGATTCGAACTGAAATTTGGGGTGGGCTATTGCTTATGTATGGTAGAAGCAGAATTTTACGGCATGAATTATATATAAATATTTATTGCAAACATTAAGGCCAAAAAATAATGTGAACAATGAGTTCTTTTAACCAGTTCTCCGCACAATATTCTTTCCAAGCCACTGGCTGCTTTCCCACATAACTATCGTCGAAACACTGGACAGCAGTGAGAGAGAAATGAATCCTGTCGCAATGACTGTCATCAATCCTCGGAAAGTTTATTACCCGAGCCGTGGATCGAACGGCGATCTCCTGCTCTCAGTTCCGGTACGCTATACCGACTGAGCTATGGGGCTAGGCCTGCACATGGTTGTAAATAATTTAGGAATTTGATTGAATGAATGGTGTTTAACGCCGTTTTCAACAGTATTTCAGTACTTATTCATGCTTTCCTCTAGTTTTTATAACCAGTACTCGGCACAATATTCTTTCTAAGCCACTGACTGCTTTCCTACATGCAGTACAAGCCCTTTGAAAACACTGTAGGAAAAAGAGAAAATGCTAATTTCTCATTTTCCAACAGTGTTTTCTACCCTTTTGGATGACCATTTTCCACCATTTTTCATCAAAATTTAAATTGTTTACAAACTCTTCGAGTGTAAAATTTGTCTTTTGAGAAAGGGTTAAACAGGGATAATACATATGTTATATAGAATCCCTGGGTTAAGTAATCAAGTTCACCTTATAATCAACGCAATTTTTATTTTCGCTCATCAGTGCACATTCGCACACTGCAACTTGATGAGTTTCTGTCCTTTGATGTCGATCAATTACTACAAATACATACTAATAACGATAATAATCAAAACTGAGGTAAATTTATAATTTCTTACATGTATCTACAAATACCGTACCTCTAGCCTATATCATAAGAATGACTAAAGATACGGTACCGTATCTTTAGACTCCGGGGCTAGAGGTACGGTACCGTATCTCTAGCCATTTCTTTAATATAGGCTAGAGGTACGGTACCGTATCTCTAGCCACTGCCTAAAACATTGTGGGAAAAAGAGAAAATGCTGGTAACCAGCATTTTCTCCTTTTCCCCACAATTTTTTCTACCCTACACAAAACAAATTTCAAGTTTTCAGTCACTTTTATTTTGTCGTCTGCAAATGTTTTCAATTTGGACCAGTCTAAAATATTGTCGTTTGGTAATGGGTTAAATACCAGTAAACCAAACACACATTCTCAGTTAAGAAAAGATATCACATCATCTTAATTTTAAATTTGCTGTTGCCAGAATACTGTAAATAATAAGTGGACAGTGTAGGTCAAAGATCAGACTGCATGTTCTGTGCAGTTTGATCTTGATTTACACTATCTGCTAAATACATGTGCAGTCTGTTATTAGGACTTGTCTTAGAAGGGATTGAAAACACTGTGAGTAAAACAGAAAATTCTTTAGATCTACCTACATTTTTCTCCTTTTTTCACATAATTATATTTTCAAAAGCCATCCTTCGCAAGACTCACAGTGTTTTCAATCCCTTTTTATAAAAAGTTTGTGTTATTTCTATCTTTATTAGGATTGGCTTAGCCATTGCTGAAAGGTTGGCCCAAGATGGTGCTAAGGTGATAATAAGCAGCAGAAAACAGAAAAATGTTGACAATGCAGTTAGCACCTTGCGGGAGAAAGGGCTGGTTGTATCTGGTGTAGTGTGCCACGTTGGGAATAGAGCTCACAGAGAAAACCTCATTAAAAAGGTTTAAGTTTGTTTCTTAACTCTTTACCAAACCACAAAATTTTGTACTAAACCAAACTGAAAGCATTTGCAGACAACAAAACAAATGTGGCTCAAAAATTGAAACTTGACTTTTGAAGAGTAGAAAATACATTGTGGGAAAAGGAGAAAATGCTGGTTACCAGCATTTTCTCCTTTTCCCACAATGTTTTCAGAAGGCTTCTTCCTCTTGGTCATTAAAAAGCCAGGGATTGTTTGGGAAAGCATTTAATTTCAACAATTTGCCATCATATCAAACTTAATCCTTTATCAAATTGTCTTCTACTGTTGCACCTGAATTAGGCCCTGCAGTGCCTTGCCTAGAGATATGCTTGTATAACCACTGAATCCGTCTCAAACTTACCTGATACGCAACACCTTAACCACTCAGCCACAGAGGACTTCCATAAACCCTTCTCCAAACAATTGGGTGTTAATTAATACTGTACCAAAGAACTATATTTTAGATGGGTCCAAATTCAAAGCACTTGCACACAATAAAAGATGGCCCAAATGATGAAATTGTCACAGGTTGGGTTGGAAATTGTTTTGGCAAACATTGATATTGCAAATAAAACTGCCATTACCTTTTCAGATGTGGTGGGGAGCAATGGAAAAAATATGCATTGTAGTAGGGAATGACAATTCCAGATGACAAAAGAAAAGACTTGTCTGTGTCAAAAGCATTTAGGTTGTGCTAGATGGAAAGAGGTTAAAGCAACTTATCACATAATGGGGATTCATAAAATGGTAAATGACCGAGTCTGCAGGTAGAGAGGTCCATGCACATGCAGAAAATGTACCTATAGCAAACAGTGTTGACGCATGTCATCATGTGTAGGCAGACCTGGGTCAGTACTCTCTATATAGATGCATTAACCTTTTACCTTACAATCCCTGGTTTTCACCACCTTAAGAAAGAAGCCTTCTGAAAACATGGTAACCAGCATTTACTCCTTTTCCAACAATGTTTTCTTCCCTTACCAAAATAAATTTCAATTTTTGAGTCACATTAATTTTGTCGTCTGCATATGCTATTAATTTGGACTCTTGCGTATAAAACTATGTTGTTTGGTAGACTAAAGGGCATGGCTTATCTGCAGATGACAAATGAAATGTAAATCAAATGTTACGTTTTATCTTTAAATATGTAGAAAATATTTTGATCATCAAGCATTTTCTCCTTTCAAAAATGTATACAAAAGCCTTTTTTCTCAGTTAAATATCTTTTATAGACTTTAGAGGAGTATGGTGGAATAGACATTCTGGTCAATAATGCAGCTGTGAACCCTGTCTTTGGACCAATTCTTGATGTAAGTATCATAAGTTTCCTTAACCCTTTCCCAAACAATCCTTGGTTTTTACGGGTCAGGAATAGAAGCCTTTTGAAAACATTGTGGGAAAAGGAGAAAATGCTGGTAACCAGCATTTTCTCCTTTTCCCACAATGTTTTCTACCCTACCATATAGGAAAATCATCTTTTTAGCAACTGTTCATTTGTCATCTGCAAAATGCTTTCAATTTGGTCTGGTCCAAAATTTGTCAGTTGGGAAAGGGTTAAAGGTCATAGATTGATAGTCAGCATAGGTTGCTGTTGGTTACTGGGATTCCTTCTGATGACCATGTAGATTCAGAACCTCAACTTAAGGTGTGAGGTGACACAGTGAAGAAATTGGTTGTACGCCACAATCAGTTTTGTCTCAGTGTGCTAGATTATTAATCTCTAGCTGCGGAGAAGAGAGGGTATTGTAGGGACGGTCTTCACCCATTTGTCTGTCTGCCCACCCCTAACTCTTATCTGTCAGCTCTTTATCTGCTGAACCCTTCAAAAGATTTTCATTAAACTTGGGTCAAATAAATTACCTCAGTGAGCTGCTTTGCAGGACACATGATTCAACCATGCTAACGCAAGGTCAAGGTCACAATTGAAAGTCATAAATTTGGGCCTTTCATGTCAGGTCTGCTTCACAATTTCTATAGCCCTGAAAGGATTTTTATTAAATTTTGATAATTTCATACCAGTGAGAGAGTGTGCAGTACCTATAATTCAACCATGCATATTTAAGGTCAAGGTTACTGTTGAATGTCATGTGATTGAGCCTTGAAATTAATGTCTGCTGCACATCATTTTTACTCCTGGAAGGACTTCCATGAAACTTGTGTCAAATAGTTGCCTCAGTGAGATTGTGTGCAGAACTATTGATTCAACCATGCTTAAAGTCAAGGTCACAATTGAAGGTCACATGTTAGAGCCTGTAGTTTAGTTTCAACATATTTATTTTCCCTCAAGTTTACATGGAAATGGAATTGGGTCACAAGTTATAACAACTTAGAACTGTAGTTCTATGTTGGCTCCATATCACCTGTACCCCCTACAGGATTTTCATAAGATTTTGTTAAAACTTTTTGTTCTGCGAGAGAATGTGTAAAACTTGTGACAAAACCCCGGCTCAAGGTCTGGGTAAAAATTTTAGGTCACAAGTTTGAACCTTTGATTTCCTGTCTACTCCATTATGGTCCTAATGCCTGGAAGATTTTTCATTAAACTTTAGATGATAGTGGGATCTTAGGTTGTAGAAGAGACTGGTTGGCCAGGCCATTAGTGCTTGCAACTTTTGATCACAGAGTACTGGGCTTGGGTCCTGCCGGGCCTAAACATCATTTCATTACACTGAGCCTTTCCAATCACCCTTTTTTTGTTGTATCGTGACTGAAATGCTGTTGATGAACATAAAATACCAAGCCATCCATTCATAGCTTTGGTTGTTAAGAAGAAAAATGAGTTTAAACAAGGAAGTTTAAGCCTGTACCAAATAATCCCTGGTTTTTACAACCCTGAGATAGAAGATTTTTGAGAACATTGTTGGAAAAGGAGAAAATTTTCTCCTTTCCCACAATGTTTTCTACCCTGCTGGGGACAAATTTCAGTTTTTGAATTACGTTTATTTTGTCATCTGCAAGTGCTTTCAATTTGGACCAGTCTAAAATTTTGTCGTTTGGTATAGGGCTAAAACCATCATGTGAAATGTTAGAATATTGACTGGAATACTGTCTGCTTTACTATACTTTTGGAGTAATTAGATGTTCTTACAGCCAGTGTAGATATAAATTATACTGGACATGTCTGATCTTGGATTATCAGTTACAGAATATTCTGTTAACATTTTCTCCTACATGGCCTTGACTTTCCAACATTTGAATAAATTTTACAGATGAAATCTTCCAATAGTCTATTTCATTTTAACTCTAAACCCATTACCACGCAGTCCCTACTTTTGACAACCCTGAGAAAGAAGCCTTTAGAAAACATTGCAGGAAAAGGAGAAAATGCTGGTAACTAGCATTTTCTCCTTTTCCCACAATGTTTTCTACCCTTCATAAAACAAATTTCAAATTTTCAGTCCCTTTTATTTTGTCGTCTGCAAATGCTTTTGATTTGGACAAGCCAAAAATTTTGTAGTTCGGTAATGAGCTAAACTTTGAGCTGAATTATACCTTCTCAGAGGCTTTTTACTTGAGCCATGTTCTGTGTCCTAATGTTTTGAGTTTGTACGAATCTAAAATATTGCACACAATCCGGACTTTTAACGACCCTGAGACAGAAGCCTTTTGAAAACATTGCAGGAAAAGGAGAAAATGCTGGTACCAGCATTTTCTCCTTTTTTCCACAATGTTTTCTACCCTTCCCAAGACAAATTTCAATTTTTGAGCCATACTTAGGTTGTCGTTTGCAAATGCTTTCAAGTTGGACTGGTCTACATTTCTGTCATTTGGTAAAAAGTTAATAGCTACCTGAAGGGTTCTCAAGAGATTGTCTATAACACCACTGTATTTCAGACAACAGAAATAGCCTGGGACAAGATATTTGAAATCAATGTGAAATCAGCCTTTTTCCTAACCAAAGAAGTTGTTCCCCACATTGAGTCGAGAGGGTAATTCTAGTGCTTTTTTTTTCTGATAAACTGATATGAGGAGTTATTATAACCTCACATGGATTAGCCTGTGGACTTGTTCGCAAAAATAGGCTTCCGAGAACATCTTAAGTGATGGGAAATAGTACATTTAACCCTTTACTCCATCGATACTCATTTCTATGCATTGCTTGAAGGAGCCTTTGGAAAACATTGAGGCAAAAGGTGAAATTGCTCGTGACGAGCAATTTCACCTTTTGCGACAATGTTTTCTACACTATCAAAAGGTGTCATATACTCATAAGAAACGGCTTCATCCTTGCTGTTATTATGGGTCAACTAGAGATACCATAGAAATGCCTTATGGGGTGAAAGGTTAATGATTCTCAGTGACATCAATTGGCTTTCATTTGTAGCATGAATCTTATCCCCTATAGAATTTGAGACAGTCTTTAACTCGTTACCATACAATGTGATTTTAGACTCGTCCAAACTCAAAGCATTTGTAGATGACAAATGTGGATCTTTTAACTGTTTTGCCTTTAAAAGGATAGAAAACATTATGGATAAAAGGAGAAAGTGCTGGTTTCAAGCATTTTCTCTTTTTCCCCATCATGTTTTCAAAAGGTTTCTTTCTCAGGGTCTTAAAAACTTGGTATTGTATGGTAGAGAGTTAAAAATATAAAGAATGGATTCAATGAAACAGCATTTAGTCAAAAAGGGCATAGCATTAGCCTGTTACGTATGTGCTTCATCAAATGATGATATGACGTTTATCTTTTTATTCCAAAAAATATAATTGTGATCCGTCACTCAAAAAGGGACCATTTGGGAAGTGCGAAAAGTGTCAACCAGGGTTGACTTTTTTCTCTTTTATGACTTTTTCAGTATGAAAAAGGGTCATTTTACTTTGTTATACAATTATTTTTGAACTATCAGCTTAAATTGACCTGCACTATTGTTGATCTGTTTTCTTCTAATTGATGCACAGATTTTCCTGATGGCCCTTTTTGCGTGACGGGTCGCGTGTGTAAAGTTAAATTTTGGAAATAAATTGTTTATAAATTAATATTATCTAACACTTTACTGAATAAGCATACAGTCATAAGCTTTTAAAGTTACACTTTTCAAATCTAAGTAGGCCTATACTCTTCCTACACAAAATATTGTGTATAACTTATTTAATGCTGGTAGCTATAGATCTTAAATATAATTGTTTCTATTTCTGTCACAACATTGATCACCATTGCAAAGTGCTATTTTCATTTCTATTTTAAATATTATTTATATTTTGATACTTAGGCTGCTAAGTGCAACTCCCTGACCTTTCGCGGACATTGTAGATCAAGATCAGACTGCACATTCTGTGCAGTCTGATGTTTGATCTACTCTGTCTGATAAAGAAATATTATTTCCCAAAACGTAACTTTGAAATAGCAAAATTTAGATTTTTTACTGTTTAATTGAAAGTTTCATTTTAGCTATTTGGCGGGATATAGGTTAACCCATTTCCACACAATCCCTACTTTTGACACCTCTGAGAAAGAAGCCTTTAGAAAACATTGTGGGAAAAGGAGAAAATGCTGGTAACCACCATTTTCTCCTTTTCCCACAATGTTTTCTACCCTACACAGAACAAATTTCAAGTTTTTAGTCCCTTTTATTTTGTCGTCTGCAAATGCTTTCAATTTGGACCAGTCTAAAATATTGTCGTTTGGTAATGGGTTAAGAGATCTTTATTTTTACTTTGAAACAGAGGAGGAGCTGTTGTGTTTGTATCATCACAAGGTGGCTACAGCCCAACAGAGGTAACTATAAATTTGAAACACGATCTGTGAAAAAAGAACTAAAAGCATCTGAGAAAGCTTTTGACCCTTATCAGCCTGTGCAATCTGTTCATTAATCCTTTCCCAAACAATCTCTGCTTTTTATGATGCTGGGAAAGAAGGCTTTTGAAAACACTGTAGGAAAAGGAAGAAAATGCTGGTAACCAGTATTTTCTCCTTTTCCCGCAATTTTTCTACCCTTGAATAGACAAAAATCATCATTTGCATTACATTGGATTTGTCATATGCAAATGGTTTCAATTTGGTATAGTCCAAAATATTGTCGTTTGGGAAAGGGTTAACTTTTTGCTATCTTTAGAATTTCTGCATTTCACAGGACCATTCCACCTCATGGATACAGAATTATGTGATGGCATGCTTGTTATCACAGATGCATTAACCCTTTCCCACACAATGACGACTTTTAATGACCCTGACGAAGAATCCTTTTGAAATCACTGTGGGAAAAGGAGAAAATGCCTTTTCCCACAAAGTTTTCTACTCTATCAAAGCAAAATTGCACCATTTGAACCACTTTAAAATTGTCGTCTGCAAATGCTTTCAATTTGGATAGGTCTAAAATTTTGTCATGTGGTAACAGGTTAAACCCCCCCCCCTTTTGCTAAAGCATGACTCATTCATTATGTACTGTCCTAGCTGATAGGAATCTAGTCATAAATTACATTTTTACTGGGTAAGTTTGGGAGTTTAGGGCATTCCCTCCTTTCTAATATTTCATATTTCACAACCTTGTATAAGAATTGTTTTAACCCATTACCATACAATCCCTACTTTTGACCCCCCTGAGAAAAAAGCCTATAGAAAACATTGTGGGAAAAGGAGAAAATGCTGGTAACCAGCATTTTCTCCTTTTCCCACAATGTTTTCTACCCTTCGCAAAACAAATTTCAAATTTTTAGTCACTTTCATTTTGTCGTCTGCAAATCCTTTGGATTTGGACAAGCCTAAGATATTGTCATTTGGTAATGAGTTAACATTTCAAAGTTAGCCATTTGATTTGCCAAGAGATTCTGAGTCAGCCTGTCATATACACGTAACTAAGCCTTTAATTCTTTACCAAACAACAAAATTTTAGACTTGTCCAAATGGAAAGCATTTGCAGACAACACGATAAAAGTGACTGAAAATTTGAAATTTGTTTTGTGAAGTGTTAGAAAACATTGTGTGAAAAGGAGAAAATGCTGGTAACCAGCATTTTCTCCTTTTCCCACAATGTTTTCTAAAGGCTTCTATCTCAGAGTCATCAAAAGTAGGGATTGTGTGGTAAAGGGTTAACTAAAGATGCATTAGGGCTCCTTTTGCCAGAGCATGACTCCAAGTATAATGTGTCTCTTTCCCCCCTTTCATCAGTAAAAAATCCCTTCAACCTTTTTTTTAATTATATGGTTTCCATTTGCAGTTGATGGGGGCCTACTCAATCAGTAAAACAACCTTGTTAGGCCTTGTGAAAGCCCTTGTACCACAGTTAATTAGCATGAATATACGGGTTTATGGAATAGCTCCTGGTGTGATTGAAACAAGGTTTAGCGAAGCTGTAAGTTTTCTTTCATTCCCTTCAGCCTTTAAAACATTGTGATAAGCGATTTCTCTCCTTCAAAGGTTTATTATTGTTTTGAAGTATCATTATAAAACATATTTTCCTGAGCTTCAAAGGTTTACATGTAAACATATAATGGACAAACATTGTTTGTCCATTAGGCCACAACCACAGTTTTAAAGTAAATGTAAAATAAGCCACAGAACAGAAATGAACTACTATAAATGTAATTTTTTTACAACTGGTAATCAGGTTGTTTGTTGTTTAAAACATGTTTCATCATCATTTCAGTTATATCTTGGCTACAAGTGTGCCGAGCCAGGCTTTCTTGTAGCTACTTCTGTGCAAAGCAGTCCATCAGAGCTGCTGGCTGCTTTGTCACAAACATTGTGTAGGCAATATCAGCAATGAGAGGAATGAATCCTGTTTCAAAGACACTGCAAAGAATCCTTTTAAAGAATGAGGAAATAGAACCTGCATTTCCTTGATCACAAGATTTAAATAGTACCCATTGAGCTATTGGGCTAGACTGGACTGATATAGTATTTAGTTATTCTTTAATGTCACATCTTTAAAGCATATCTAAATGAAAAATAGGATAGGATAAAAAATGAAAGTGCTGATACCTAAAATTCTTTATCAACTTATTACTGCAGCATTTAATGAGCAGATTTAAGGCATACTTCACTTTTTTTTGCAAGATGAAACAGTGCTCATTACAAGTAATTACGCCAATGACCACAATGTTTTTAAAAGTAAAAGGTCCAAGTTCTTATGGTAGGACCAAACTTTCAGCGAAATACCAGAATGTTGAAAACTTTAGAAAGAGAAGAAGACACAACATTGTATCTACAAATGGACAGTATGACTCAATTTTACCCCCTTCCCAACTTTGTCTGTACTCTTTATTATATATTTAACTCTTACCAAACGATAAAATTTTGGACTAGTCCAAATTCAAGACACTTGCAGACGACAATATAAATGTAAATCAGAAATTAAAATTTGATTAGAAAGGGTAGAAAACATTGTGGGAAAAGGAGAAAATGCTGGTTACCAGCATTTTCTCCTTTTCCCACAATGTTTTCAAAGGCTTTCTTTCTCAGGGTTGTTAAAAGTTGGGATTGTGTGGTAAAGAGTTAAACAGTTGTATGTTTCACTTATATAATTGGCATGCTATCATTTCAGCTGTGGAAGTCACCAGCATCTGAGATTGCTAAAAGTACAATCCCCATGAAAAGGTAACAAATATGACTATATACACTTATATAAAAGTACAAGGGTAGACATCTTCAGAGATGACCAGCCCACATAGCTCAGGTGGCGGAGCGCAGCAATCTTAACCCATTACCAAACGACAATATTTTAGACTGGTCTAAATTGAAAGCATTTGCAGACAACAAAATAAAGGTGACTGAAAACTTGAAATTTGAACTGGGAAGGGTAGAAAACACTGTGGGAAAAGGAGAAAATGCTGGTTACCAGCATTTTCTCCTTTTCCTACAGTGTTTTCAGAAGGCTTCTTTCTCAGAGGCGTCAAAAGTAGGGATTGTGTGGTAATGGGTTAAACATCAGGAGTTGGGTCACTTGAGGGTGTGGGTTCAAACCTGAGGGCTCGCCATCTAATTAACTTTCTAATAGTTTTTTTAGCTCACCTGAGCACAACGTGCTCAAGGGGAGCTTTTAGGATCACCCGGTGTCCGTCGTCCGTCGTGCGTCGTCAACAATTCTTTAAACATCAACTCCTCCTAAACCGCTAAGCGGATTTGGACCAAACTTGGCAGGAATGTTCCTTGGGAGGTCCTCTTTAAAAATTGTTCACAGAATTTGATTCCATCAAAAACTCTGGTTGCCATGGCAACCAAATGGAATTTTTTAGCAAATTCTTTAAAAATCTCCTCTGAAACCGCTGGTCGGATTTTGAAATAATTTCACAGATATGTTCCTTGGGTGACCCTTTTCAAAAATTGTTCGTGAAATTTTGATTCGTCAAAAATTGTGGCTCTGGTGAATGGGGGCTTCTTGCACTATACAGAAATGAAGGAATTCTTAAAAAATCTTCTCCTCTGAAACCGCTGGTCCGATTTTGTAATAATTTCACAGATATGTTCCTTGGGTGACCCTTTTCAAAAATTGTTCGTGAAATTTTGATCCGTCAAAAATTGCGGCTCTGGTGAATGGGGGCTTCTTGCACTATACAGAAATGAAGAAATTCTTAAAAAATCTTCTTCTCTGAAAGCGCTGGTCAGATTTTGAAATAATTTCACAGAGTTGTTCCTTTGGTGACCCTTTTAAAAAATTGTTCATGAAATTTTGATTGGTCAAGAAACATGGCTCTGGTGAATGGGGGCTTCTTGCACTATACAGAAATGAAGAAATTCTTAAAAATTCTTCTTGTCTGAAACAGCTGGTTAGATTTTGAAATAATTTCACAGACTTGTTCCTTGGGTGACCCTTTTCAAAAATTGTTCGCGAAATTTTGATTGGTCAAGAAACATGGCTCTGGTGAATGGGGGCTACTTGCACTATACAGAAATGAAGAAATTCTTGAAAATTCTTCTTCTCTGAAATGGCTGGACAGTTTTTGAAATAATTTCACAGAGATGTTCCTTGGGTGACCCTTTACTAAAATTGTTCGCGACATTTTGATTGGCCAAGAAACATGGCTGTAGTGAATGGGGGCTACTTGCTCTATATGGAAATGAAGAAATTCTTGAAAATTCTTCTTCTCTGAAACCCGTGGTCAGATTTTAAAATAATCTGACAGAGATGTTCCTTGGGTGACCCTTTCCAAAAGCTGTACATATAATTTTGATCTGTCAAGAAACATGGCTCTTGTGATTGGGGGCTACTTGCACGATAAGGACATGATGAAATTCTTTAAAATTCTCTCTTCGCTGAAACCCCTGGTCAGATTTTGAAATAATTTCAGAGAGATGTTCCTTGGGTGACCCTTTTCAAAACTTGTTGGTAAATTTTGATCCATCGAGAAACATGGCTCTCGTGGAAGGGGGCTACTTGCTCTTATACAGAAATGAAGAATTCTTAAAAATTCTTCTTTTTGAAACTGATGGTCAGATTTCGAAATGACTTTTACAGGTGACCTTTTGAAAATTGCTTGGCAAAATTATAAATTTGGTTCCAATGTTTCAATACCTCAAAAAAAAAAAATAGACTATGGTCATCTCAAAAATTCAGGTGAGCGATCCAGGGCCATCTTGGCCCTCTTGTTTTTAAATAGATATTAAACTGAGGTCTCGGGTGATTGTGCTATACACAGAGCATATTAACCCATTACCACACAATCCCTACTTTTGACGCCCCTGAGAAAGAAGCCTTTTGAAAACACTGTGGGAAAAGGAGAAAATGCTGGTAACCAGCATTTTCTCCTTTTCCCACAGTGTTTCCAACCTTCCTAAAACAAATTTCATTTTTCTCAGTCGCATTTATTTTGTCGTCTGCAACTGCTTTCAATTTGGACCAGTCTAAAATTTTCTCGTGTGGTAAAGAGTTAAAGCACCAGGCATAACTTAGGATGGCTTTCGTCCTGTATTTTGCTCTAACCCCCATAGAAAAAATAAGTCTTCAGGGGGCATTGAAAGTATGTGATGGCTGTACTGTAAGTTTCATGTAAAATTTGGGTTAAAATTTAGTGCAGATCTTGTAAAATATCCTCTATATAATATCAATGTGTACTTCTTTGACAGGTTTGGTAAACCAGAGGAGTGTGCAGGGGCTGTGTCATTTTTGGTATCTGAAGATGCATCGTACATTACTGGAGAAACTGTTACAATGAATGGTGGTATGCCTTCACGATTATAGAGCATGATGTTTGATATTAACCCTTTACCCAATAAGGCATTTCTATGGTATCTCTAATTGACCTTAAATATCAGCAAGGATGAAGCCGTTTTTTATATGTATATAACACCTTTTGATAGCATAGAAAACATTGTGACAAAAGGCGAAATTGCTCGTTACGAGCAATTTCACCTTTTGCCACAATGTTTTCTAAAGGCTCTTACAAGTAATGCGTAGAAATGAGTATCTATGGAGTAAAGGGTTAATTTAAACCTCAGGGTGTACATTTTTGGTATCTGAAGATGTATCATACATTACTAGAGAAACTGTTACAATGAATGGCGGTATGCCTTCACGACTATAGAGCATGATGTCTGATATTAATTTAAACCTCAGGGTGTACACAAAGTTTTGCAGCAGATGGATGACTTTTGAAAAATGCTGGGGTTACTTGGAAATAATGCTTAGAGAGCCTGCCCGGGTGGCTCAGTGGTGAGCGTATCAGACTCATGACCTGCCCTGGTGGTTGTGAGTTCGATACCAGGTTGAGGCAAACTTTCTTTCCGACATATTTTCGCCTCTCACCTCTGCTGAAGCATGTGAGAAAAGTAGTCGGTGGCTTTGGAAAGAAAGTTGTGTAAGTACCGGTATGAGAAAGCCAGGAAACACATGTGCGTCACCGACCGCCATGATATGACCTTGGCTGTTAACCCATTACCACACAACAAAATTTCAGACTGGTTCAAATTGAAAGCATTTGCAGACGTCAAAATAAAAATGACTGAAAAATTGAAATTTGTTCAGGGAAGGGTAGAAAACACTGTGGGAAAAGGAGAAAATGCTGGTTACCAGCATTTTCTCCTTTTCCCACAGTGTTTTCAAAAGGCTTCTTTCTCAGGGGCGTCAAAAGTAGGGATTGTGTGGTAATGGGTTAAAGTGGCATTTAACCCCAATACAACAACAACAAATGCTCCAAGAAAGATTTCTCCATTTTGATGGTTACTTGGTCTGTATGGGCCTTGCATCCAGATGTTAACTCATTACCAAACGATAATATTTTAGACTGGTCCAAATTGAAAGCATTTGCAGACGACAAAATTGAAGTGACTGAAAATTAGTTTTGTGAAGGGTAGAAAGTATTGTGGGAAAAGGAGAAAATGCTGGTTACCAGCATTTTCTCCTTTTCCCACAATGTTTTCTAAAGGCTTCTTTCTCAGGGGCATCAAAAGAAGGGATTGTGTGGTAATGGGTTAATTATTGACTGGTATTCCAAAGATGTTGACTGTCAGTATAATCCAATACTGTGAAGTTAACCTTTTACCGAACACTTCCAAGTTTTAATGACTTGTAGGAGAAAGCTTTTGAAAATATTCTGAGAAAAGGAAAAATGCTAGAATTTTCCATATTACAGGCATTTTCTCCTTGTCCAACAAGGTTTTTCTGCTCTTTTAAAGAAAAACCCTTTGATTTCAACACCTAGTAACTATCCTCCATGAATGCTTTCAAAGTTGAGAAGTCCAAAATTTTGTCAACTGATAAAGAGTTAAAGTACATGTAATTGGTAAATAGAGAATGAAGAATAGAAAATTCTGTTCTTATTGCTGACTATTGCTGTTTGTTCAATCATAGAATGTCTTTCAAAGCTTATGCCACTTTGCAAGAGGTCAGATCATGATAAGACTGCACAGAGCTGCTGCCATTTGGTTTGGTATTCTGATCCAATCAGCACATTAGAACCTTTCACTTAACTCTTTCCCAAATAAAATTTTGGATAAGTCCATAATGCAAGGATTTGCAGACAACAAAATAGATGTGAAACATAAAGTGAAACTCGATTTGGAAGTGTTGAGAACATTGTGGGAAAAGGACAAAATGCTGGTTACCAGCATTTTCTCTTTTTCCTACAATGTTTTCCAAGGCTTTCTTTCTCAGGGTCGTCAAAAGTCCGGATTATGTGGTAAAAGGTTAGGGAAAGTTTCAATTTCAATTGTTGGACACACCTAAGGTTTTGTTTATGAAAGTCTTCGAGAAATATCTGATGTATTAAAACAGAATCATGACGAGCTCTCTGACAAAACTATCATTTGTTTTAACTTTTTTTTTTTTAACCCGAGAAGAAAATGGATATTTAGATGCTTCATCAAGACAAATGGAATAAAAGTTGAAATCAGCGTTTTTCCGAAACATGGGCAACTAAAGACATAGTTTTATACATGATCAAAGAATGTAGATGCTTTACTATTGCGTGATTAACTAGAATAACTATCACTAAAGGTGATAAATACCCCCGCTCCTATATTTCATTTCACAGGGGCAATAACTCATTAATTGTTGATGGAATTTTCACAAAATTTACGTCTTTCACATGTACAACTTCAAATGGACACTTCTGCCTAGTATAAAGCAAATCAGACTGAAATTGTAGGAGGAGTTGTCTGGACAAGCATTTTAAATGTAATTCAGGGGCAATAACTCATTAATTCTTCACAGAATTTTCATGAAAGTTGCGTCTTGCACATCTACAACTCCTAATGAACACTTTTGCCAAGTTTAAAGTGAATCAGACAGAAACTGTAGGAGGAGTTGTCCAGACAAGCATTTTTAATTCAAATCAGGGGCAATAACTCAGTAATTCTAGATGGAATTTTCACAAAATTTGTGTCTTTCACATCTACAGCTCCTAATGAACACCTCTGCCAAGTATCAAGTGAATTGGACTAAAACTGTAGGAGGAGTTGTCTGGACAAGATTTTGCGGACAGACCGACTGCCTGACAGACAGGCTGATTCCAATATATCCCCCACAAACTCCGTTTGTGGGGTATAATAATTAGCTGGATGAAACAATTTATTTTTAAAGCGGAGCTTGTGCTTGCAAGCTTTTGTTTTTTCTAAGGATGTCTCCAATGGTACATATATGTATACAGTGAATTATTAACTTTATTATCTGATTATTGTTTTAAAATTTGTAAAATGATTCGTCTAAAACGGAAAAAGTTGCACAGATAAATAAAAACATAAAAATCTTACAAACAAATATGAAAACTTGTGACGGTACTGGCAAATGCATCACTATAAATTGCAAAAACTTTACTAGGAGGACTGTCAGTTTTGAGTGTTAACAATCCTGTGTTTTAACTACCCTGACAAAGGGTTTTAAAAACAATGTGGAAAATAGAGAAAATGCTGCTAACCAGCACTGTCTCTACAGGATGTTTTACACCCTTTCACAGGAAGAAACCCACTCACTTTTGCTACATTTAACTCTTACCAAACGACAACATTTTGAACCAGTCCAAATTAAAAGCATTTGCAGATGACAAAATAAACCTGAATCCAAAATTGGAATGTTATTTGGAAAGGGTAGAAAACATGATGGTTAGCAGCATTTTCTCCTTTACCCACAATATTTTCAAAATTTTTCTTTCTCTGGGTCTTTAGAAGTCAGGATTATGTGGTTAAGGGTTAACTTGTTGTCTGGAAATACTTTGAATTTACGCAAGTCCTCTATTTTGTTTTCTGGTAAGTAACTACCACAGGAATTTGACATTCTATAATGAAAGTATATGATAAAGTATGAAAAAAAAAAGCACTTCCCATAAAAAGAAACACAAGGAATGCAATGCCTTGATTACCGACGACAACACAGAAATGCCTTACCCACACAAAACCACCCACAAAACGAAAAGTGATCACAATTTCCTTTACCCTAGTAACAGATAACCCAAAATGTACCTGTGACATTCAGCAATCCTTAAGTAGACACCTTTTCAACGCAGATATCTGTCATCTTTTACAGCTTTTTTGGCAATAAAAGGCCTCTGATGAGGCCAAGGCCAGCAGAAAATATAATTTTTGTTTTCATATCCATTTTAGTTTTAAATTATATTTATGTACATCGCATGATACTAAATGATGATTACTAAATATTTTTTTATAGGTGCCTAGCAAAAATAGATGTTGGTAATCTTTTTTAAAGATAAGATATGTCACTTGTATGAATAGGGAAAAACCCACCAGGAAATGTGACTTTGTTGACTCTGTAGCCTTATTTGACTGGTAATTTTTCATGATGCACCGAAATGAAAATATCCACAGTTTAACAAACAGCCCCTTGTAAAATAAATAGCCCTTGATTTAGAAAAGGATTACGCCAAGTTATACTAATTATTCCAATATGCAAATAAGGCCTTGTCTCATGTGACTCGAGTCGTAGTCATGGAAAACAAAGTAAAAGCGCATCTTGAACTTAACCAAATTTACTGCGAGCTTATGGAATGATGTCAGGGAATGGCCTCCTCGATGGCTTGAAACTGTCAAAAAAGCTGTAAAAAATGACGGGTATCTCTGGTATCTTGAGGCGTTACATTCCTTGTGTTTCTTTATATATAGGGGAATATTTTTTTTCCATATTATTTCACATATTTTCATTATAGAATGTCAAATTCCTGTGGTAAGGAAATAAGGTGCTGGAGTTTGTTAAAACCCTATGTTTTCATGACCATGATGATGAGGACTTTTGGAAAAGGAGGGAAATGCAATAACAAGTATCGCCTCCAGTTCTAACTGTATTTTAGGTTATTTTAAGTCTACCAAACGACATATCAGTCCAAATTGAAAGCATTTGAAAAAGACAAAATAGATGAGACTAAAAAATTGAAATTTGTTGCGGGGAGGGGAGACAAAATTTAGGAGATATGGAGAAAATGCTGGTTACAAGCATTTTCTCCTTTTCCCACAATATTTTCAAAAGGCTTCTTCACAAGTGTTGTTGAAAGTCTTGATTGTGTAGTAAAGGGTTAAAACCACATCGAACAAGCCATATTCCAGCATGGGTAGGTTTTTCCCTCAGCTAAAAAGTAGTATCTATCAAACCTTGTGAATGTAATGATTTTCATCATATAATTCCCTAAGATAGGCTTGAAGCTCTTTTATATTCAAACTGTTTTTAGCAGAAATAGGAATCACTCTTAAATTTGTCTTTTCTTTGAGTTCAATTAAATTTTTCCTAGCAATTTCTAGGTCCATTTTGTTTCCTATCACAGCATATGGCACTTCCGATAAACCAGGTTTATACTGATCCAGTTCATACTTCAGTTGTTCAAGTTGCGTCCATGGTTCATCAACAGAAAGGTCAAGGACATATAACAGACAGGAGCATCGCTCAATGTGTCGCAGAAATGCAATACCTAGTCCTTTGTTCTTGTGAGCATCTGGTATGAGTCCAGGAATATCTGCCACTAAAATGTAAAACATTCAAAGGTACAAACTTTGAAGTTTGAAGAATAATTTACACTTGATGCACCGTTGCCCCGTTAAAACTGGTCATTACATCATATTTGTGAAGAACTTCCAACTGAACCTTCACCAAACACCCACATGTTTTAAGATCCTGTGAGAAGACTTTAGATCCAAATTTTAACTCTTTACCACACGAGAAAATTTTAGACTGGTCCAAATTGAAAGCATTTGCAGACGATAAAATAAAAGTGACTGAAAAATTGAAACTTGTTCTGGGAAGGGTAGAAAACACTGTGGGAAAAGGAGAAAATGCTGGTTACCAGCATTTTCTCCTTTTCCCACAGTGTTTTCAAAAGGCTTCTTTCTCAGGGGCGTCAAAAGTAGGGATTGTGTGGTAATGGGTTAAGAGTAACATGCACAACTACTGGTACACATCATAGAGATTCAATGTGGTAAGTTTCAACAAATTCAAATGAATACTATAGGAGGAGTTGCACACACAAGAAACTGCTGACAGATAGACGGATAAACAGACTGATAGCCAGGGCCATATCATAATACGACCCTTTGGTATAAACAGGAAAAAATGTTGGTAACCAGCATTTTCTCCATTCAAAATGCTATTTACAATTTATTTCATCGTTTACCTTTTTATGGTTAACTCTCTATCAAAACAATCCAAGTTTAAATGACCCCAAGGGAGAAGGCTTTAGAAAACGTTGCGGGAAACCAAAACTGCATTTTTCCACAATTTCTACCCTATCAAAGACGAATAGCTTGTTTTAACCACTTATTACTTTTTGTCTGCAAATACTTTCCATATGGTTGAGTCTAAAATTCATAGATCAGTAAAGAGTTAAAAACCAACAGCTTAGATGTACATATGAGGTAAGTATCTCCATTAATGACATATCCGAGAAGAGCAAAGAGCTTAGGCATACAACAGGGCTTTATTAATACTTTGGGGGGGGGGGGGCTTCAATTCTTTACCACACAGTCACAACTTTTAATGACCCCAAGAAAGAAGCCTTTTGAAAACATTGTGGGAAAAGGAGAAAATTCTGGTAATCAGAATTTTTTCTTTTTCCGACAATGTTTTCTACCTTTCCAAAAACAAATGTCATTTTTTGAGCCACATTTATTTTGTTGCCTGCAAATACTTTCAATTTGGACAAGTCTCTAATTTTGTCGTTTGGGAAAGGGTTAGACAAAAGAGACAATAACAACCTGCAATCTGTTCCCTATCTTCATACTCAACCATTCCAATATGGGGACTGAGAGTTGTAAAGGGATAGGGAGACACGTGTGGTCGGGCTCTGGATATAGCTCTCAGTAGAGTTGACTTCCCTGCATTTGGAAATCCAACCTGAAACACAACAAGAAATGGGAGAAAGTTTTGGATAACAGTTTACATATGAACCATGCTCTGGCAAAAGAGGCTTTACTGCAGCTCCATGATGCATTATACCAAGTAAGTATTCATTTTTAACTCTTTACCAACAACAAAATTTTAGACATGTCCAAACTGAAGCACTTGCAGAAGACAGTAAGCATAACTCAAAAATTTGACTGTTTCCAGCAGGGTAGAAAACATTGTAGGAAAAGCTTTTCCCACAATGTTTTCTCAAGGCTTCTTTCTCGGGGTCGTAAAAAGTAGGGATTGTGTGGTAATGGATTAAAAATGTGCATAAGGACATATTTCGATCATCTGCTAGGTCATGTGGCAAAATTTTTTAATCATGTTGCTGCAAATTGGCACCTTATATATCAAGTTGTAATGATTTTTTTAACACAAACCATCCAAGTCATATGAATCATTTTCAGAATGGCATAGGGATAGGGGTGAAGGTTAAGGTGGATTTTCTTGCAAATGTTCAGATGAAACTTAATCATATTTTCTATGACCCTAAGTACAAGATGAATCGGAAAATTAATTGGTGATTTATTCCAAACTCTATTAACATTTTGATTTGTTCTTGATCGGACCATAACTACGATGAACCAAAAAACCTCAGTTCAAATATCCTTGTAAAATTATGAGGCTGTACTCAACTTGACAGTTTATGTAATCAAGCTTAAACATTACCAAACAACAATATTTTAGGCTTGTCCAAATAAAAAGCATTTGCAGACAACAAAATAAAAGTTACTGAAAATTTGAAATTTGCTTTGTAAAGGGTAGAAAGCATTGTGGGAAAAGGAGAAAATGCTGGTAACCAGCATTTTCTCCTTTTCCCACAATGTTTTCTAACAGCTTCTTTCACAGGGTCGTCAAAAGTAGGGATCATGTGGTAATGGGTTAAGATGCATGACACATGACAATATTTTTTTTTATCCACAGTTTTTTGCTCATTTAAAGCACAAGAGCAAATTATTATTATAGATTTTATTTCATCAGCTTGTGGTTAATATGGGGAAATATTTGCCGAAAAAGGGAAAGGTATGCGAAAATAATGAGTGCCATAAGGCACGAGTTATTTTTGCAGATATATTAACCATATATCCCCATATTAACCACAAGTTGATGACATAAATTATAATCTGTATTTCCTCTGATTATTTTTGTCAACAAATGCCAATTTTAAAACTAGTGATCTCCAGAAAATATTCACTGTGACGGGGAAATAATTCCCCCCAGCCTAACTTACATTTCTTTACCCATAACATTTCTAAAAATAGACACATGAAATTTAATATTATGACAGCAACAACATCTTACCAGACCAGCATGTGCCATTACTTTCAACTCCAAATAAAGTATTCTGTTTTCTCCTTCTGCACCTCTTTCTGCATATCGTGGTGTTGTATCTGTACTGGTTGTAAAATGTAGGTTCCCAAATCCGCCAGCTCCGCCTGCTGCTGCAATGTAGTAGTCATTCTCCGCCTCCAAATCTGTCAATATTGTACCATGTTCATCTTTCACAAGTGTTCCAAGTGGAACCTGAACATACAAAAAAAATTGTTTTGAAGTTAACAAGTGTTTAAAATGGACTAAATGAATGTTCAATATTCGTTTTTAGCTTGGCTGCTTTGGAAGAAAATATTGGATTTGTCACAGCCCAGTCATCATCTGCATCATAAAGAAAAAAACTTTGATATTTATACCTTTTTTCGACTTGAAGTTTTCACTGAAAATCAATCTATTTCTACAAGCAACTGCAGCCAACTACTGGCACCTTCAATCCTGCATGCAGTGCTCTTGTTTTCAAATGCACTGAAAGTATGAAAAATTATAAATATTTCAAATCAAAGAGACTTCCACTTTTCTGCCAGAAGTTTGCCAAGTTTTCTTCCTTAACTCATTACCAAATGACAAAATTTTAGGTTTGTCCAAATTGAAAGCATTTGCAGACAACAAAATAAAAGTGACTGAAAATTTGATTTTTTTTTCTTTTTGTGAAGGGTAGAAAACATTGTGGGAAAAGGAGAAAATGCTGGTTACCAGCATTTTCTCCTTTTCCCACAATGTTTTCTAAAGGCTTCTTTCTCAGGGGAATCAAAAGTAGGGATTGTGTGGTAATGGGTTAAGACAGACAAAACCATCATTTGAGCAATATTTGATTTGTCTATAGCAATGCTATCAAAATGGAGGGTCTAAGGATTTGACATTTGATAAAGAGTTACCTCCTCAGTTTGTGTAAATTAAGATGTATCCAATGAAACTAAATGCACGGACATGTTACTGTTACTGACAAGGGGCTATGACATGTTAACGTTTTACCAAACACAGAAATTTTAGACTTTTCCAACTTAAAAACTATCTGCAGGTGTAAAATATTTTGTTGGTTCAAATAAGCTGAAGTTCTGTCATAGGGTAGAACACAATGTGGGAAAAGTAGAAAATGCTGGTTTCCCTTTGCCCAAAATGGTTTCAAAAGCTTTCTTAACATTATTATTATTTGGTAAAAGGCTAACTTCTGTGGCCTTTAACCAGTAAAACTAAATCTGAAATTAGATGTACCAAGGGAAGTTATGAACCCAACAAAATTTCTTACTTTAACATACAAATGATCAGCATTTTTTCCATGCATATTTTTAGGATGACCAGGTACACCACTGTTTGCTTTGATGATACCATTGATTTCATTCAGGGATGTTTTTTCACATGTACCTGCAATAAAGATGGACATTGTTGAAAATACATTAGATTGTATACTAGTAATAGAATGGTCTTTCATGTGCAAAAAAATTGTCCACTGGTAAAAAGTTTCAACTTAACCATTAAGCATTTATCAAACAATGCTGATTTTCAAACACCCCCATGAAGAAAACTTTTGAAAACATGGGGGGAAAAAGGAATATGCTAGTAACCAGCACCAGCATTTTCTCCTTTTCAAACAATGTTTTTAACCTATCAAAGACAAAGTCATTATTTAAGCTACATTCAAGTTGAATGGAAATGCTTTCAAATTGGTCAAGTACAAGATTTTATTGTTCGGGAAGGAGTGAAACAAAACTGCCTTTTTACACTTAAAGACTCATTTTGGTATATCGTTTACATAGAAATCTTACTGTTAAAGTATTAACTTACTTCGAAATATCACATGCCCTCCACAACCACCATTCCCACCATCTGGCCCGCCAAATTCACGTCTAAATTCTCGCAGAAAAGACAAACAGCCATCTCCTCCTTTGCCTCCAATAACTCGTACTTTGAGAAAATCTACAAATATCTTGGACTGTAAACAAAAAAGATAGAGGCATTATGCAAAACAGTGCAAAACAATAATAATGGAGCTACACTGTATCCTGTTACTTCTCCTACAATGCTGGTGCCTTTTGAAGCTTCTGCAGTGTAAGACAGCTGAAAACATTGTAGCAACTAGACAATGTGCTCACAGTAAATAATTTCTCTATTTTCCACTATGTGCAAATAACTGATTACAGACATTTGCATTAATGAATGTTCAGGGGCGAGAAAGAAGCCTTTTGAAAACACTGTGAGAAAAGGAGAAAATGCTGGTGACCAGCATTTTCTCCTTTTCCCACAGTGTTTTCTACCCTTTCCAGAACAAATTTCAATTTTCAGTCACCTTTATTTTGTTGTCTGAAAATGCTTTCAATTTGGACAAGTCTAAAATTTTCTTGTGTGGTAAAGAGTTAAGACACTTCTTAAATTTTCTTCTCTTGTGAAGAGTGAAATGCAAGATCAGTTTTTTCCTCTATTTTGTCCAATATCTTTGGTACATTTACTCATTAAACTCTTGGAAAGAACTCTATCAGTACCCATATCATGGATGTAAGTAAGCATAGCTATGATTAAACCCTTTACAACACAATGACGACTGAGGAAGAAGCCTTTTGAAACATTGCGGGAAAAGGAGATAATGCTGGTTACCAGCATAATTTCTCCTTTCCCCACAAAGTTTTCTTCCCTATCAAAGTAAAATTGCACCATGTGAACCACTCGTCTGCAAATGCTTTCAATTAAGATAGGTCTCAAATTTTGCTGTGTGGTAATGGGTTAAGTATAGAGTAAAAGGACTTTAACCCATTACCACACAATCCCTACTTTTGACAACCCTGAGAAAGAAGCCTTTAGGAAACAGCTTTTCCTACAATGTTTTGTATCCTTCATAAAACAAATTTCAAATTTTCAGTCTCTTTTTTTATTTTTTAATCTGCAAATGCTTTCGATTTGGACAAACCCACAGTATTGTTATGTGGTAAAGAATTAACCCATTACCAAACAATCCCAGGTTTTAACAATCCTGAGATAGAAGCCTTTTGTAAAACAATGTGTGGGAAAAGGAGAAAATGCTTGTAACTAGCATTTTCCCCTTTTCCCACAATGTTTTCTACCCTTCCCAAATCAAATTTCGATTCTTCACCTGCATTTATTTTGTCGTCTGCAAATGCTTTCAATTTGGACCAGTCTATAAATTTGTCATTTGGTAGAGAGTTAAGTAATATCATTTTTGGAACCTCAAAAACTATTTCCCACTGTTCTGAACTTCTCTTTTTTTGTTATCAATGTTTCACATACCCTGGTTTCCTTTCCTTTATCTTTCCTTGGCTTCAAAGCCTTGACAGAGAAGTTGTTAGACTTGACTGTCTTCCACAGCCAGTGACGCTGGTGCCAGGTCAGGGAGTTAAAAACTGTCTTCATTGTTTCACCTGAACATCACATCATTCTGTGCAATGTGTAAAATATTTCCATACAATGCCAAGTTTTAACAATCCTTTGAAAATTACACATTTGAAAACAATGAAAAGAAGAAAAACCTAGCTGCTACAGTGGTTCAAAAGCATAGAATGGGAACAAGATATTTCCCCGACAAGACAGTTCCCTGATACCAGTTTTCGAGACAGTTTCCCCGACAAAATTGGAGACAGTTCCCCGACACTTTTGAAGACAGTTCCCCCACACTTTTGTTCGATGTCAAACAACAAGATAAATCTTATCATGAATTAAAAAAAAAAAGGTTTGATAAAAGGCAATATGGATGAATGATCTTTTGTTACTAATTGAAGTGTTTGTACACGTGATTGATGAGTACAATTTGTCATTGTGGTAACATCAATAAGCGTAGTTTGATGGTACAATATGATGGCCTATCATCAAAAAATATCAAACACTGTGATTAAGTTGAAACAATACATTCCCCGAAAAGTTATAAATCCCCTACGTAAAATTGTCTGAGTGTACAAGATATTCACAGAAAAGGTATTTCACTCAGTAATCCACCCAAATCACCCGCTTACTGTATTTAGATAAAACAGGAGAATGCACATAACTAAAATACAAATTATTCAAAGACTATAGAATCAACACTAAATACTCTCTATCCTTTTATCAACTTTGATGCTGGCTAAGTCTCAAATTTTGTTGTTTGGTAAACTTGAAGTTTCAATGCAAGACAAAGTATTAAAGATAATAATATTTATGGATAACACTATTTTAACCCTTTCCCAAACAATCCCTGGTTTTTACAGGTCAGGAATAGAAGGCTTTTGAAAACATTGTGGGAAAAGAAGAAAATGCTGGTAACCAGCAATTTCTCCTTTCCCCACAATGTTTTCTACCCTGTCATATAGTAAAATCATCTTTTTAATTTTAGTAACTGTTAATTTGTCACCTGCAAAATGCTTTCAATTTGGTCTGGTCCAAAATTTGCTGAAAGGGTTAATTCAGTACGGAGGAAATAAAAAGTTTGAAAGTAAAAGTATTATTTGAGACTATATAAATCATATATGCCTATGGTCGAAACCTCTAGGTGACGGGTACATTATCAATAGCTTGTTCATAGTTCGTCCTCTAGGTGATATACATTAATTTGTATGTAGTGAAAACTCTTGTGTATGTTCAAATCATAAAGAATATGAGAACTTACAGGTATCGATCAAGAAAGATATAACCGTCAATCCACTGCATAATAACATCGGCCTGTTAATTGATATCAACAACTTTCATTAATTGGTAAAAGGGACGCAACTCATTAAAACGGTATCAGGAGACTCGTACCCTGGAGAAGTCGTACCCTGGAGAAATCATGCCCCAATCTCAAGGGTACGAGTTCACCAGAGAAGTAGTACCCTGGATTCGAGTTTTCTGGAGAAATAGTGCCTCCCCCACTAATTAATGAATATAAAGATAATTTACCATCATGTTGTCAAGTTATAGATATATATTTTTTTGCCGTTATTGTGATGTAGATTTGATGAAAATGTTTTTTTTTGTACGTCTGTTGAAAAGACATAAATAAAGTAATAAAACTTGTGTGTTTTCTCAAGCATTTTTTTTTATTTTGTGTTTGATTATCCGGAGTTCAATTTCTTCACAAGTTATATAACTCTCTGTATAACACAATCCCGAGTCAAAAGGAACGTGAAGGAGAAGGATTCTGAGGATCTTGCAGGGAAAGGAGAAAATTCTGGTAACCAGAACAGGGTCGAAAACATTGTGGAAAATGGAAAAAAAAAAACCCCACTGGTTACCAGAATTTTCTCTCGCCCAAAGCAGGGTTCTAAAATTTTTATGGTCAAAGGGAGAAAACTCGTATTTATAGTTCATCTTTTTTCATGGCAGAGTTACTTCCCTTACATTTGTAGACCGCATAAAACCCAACACGAATAAACATTATTGCACCTCATGAAGACGACCTATATCGGAAAAAAAAAAAATGTACGTAGGGCTTTTATTATTTCTAGTATAGTTTAAGACAGGACTGCAGATGCTGCTCCTCCTGAAAATATCATGACAGAAGACAACAGAAAGAAAAACTAATTGCAGACGTGGTTACTATTTTGTGAACAAGTGGTAGTCTCCCTTACATTTCATCACATTTGTAAACAAGGCGACCGCCGAAATTTAAACTTGGCGGTAACAATTCGGTAATCAAAGTAAGAGCTCAGGCAGAGTCTAAATGTAATTTTTACAATTAAATTTATCAACTGATGAGTGTATACGATAAATAAGCATTATCATGTTACAATATTTAAACTTATGAACCAACGACATGTTTTCGTCCAATTAGGTTTTCGAGGTAATCAATCAATTTCAACTGTCAAATTCCAACCATTTCTATGATCACTGACAGTAAGGAACAGGGGACAGATAGTGAAAGCATACAGGTCTGAATCTTCCAAGCGAATAAATGGAGAGGAAAGCTATGCTTTTTCCCGATTTTATTAATGTTGATCCCAGTTTAGAACCCCCCCCCTTTTTTTTAAGTGGAAGGGAGTTGTGAGAGGGGAGGTAACTATTAATTTGAACACTTAATCTCTGAGAAAAAAAAAATGATTTAAATAAAATCACGCAATGTCATCATGCCTTTGACTAAGAAAATACCGACGGGGAAACCATCAACACAGACTTAACTCGGGTGTACTTATAAATGAACGTGACGGCCGATGTTGACAGAGGGTCTGGGTTTTTCGACAAACCGCGTGGGTATAAATTAACCCTGCACCGGTTCTTAAAGTTTTGGTGTAACTGTTTGTAATAGTTGAACAAAAGACTGTTCCGAAGGGGTGGGGAATAACAATAAGGGAGAGTACTCTTCATAACTAATGGATCCAAGATTGTTCGAGTTTTTTCCCTTTGACCATCAAATCACAATGGAATCTGATGCTGAACGTATCTTGGACAGACTCGAGACCGATCCTCAGCGATATTTAGGAGCTTTCTCTTCTTAACCCATTACCAAACGACAATATTTTAGACTGGTCCAAATTGAAAGCATTTGCAAATGACAAAATAAAAGTGACTGAAAATTCGAAATTTGTTTTGTGAAGGGTAGAAAACATTGTGGGAAAAGGAGAAAATGCTAGTTACCAGCATTTTCTCCTTTTCCCACAATGTTTTCTAAAGGCTTCTTTCTCAGGGGCTTCAAAAGTAGGGATTGTGTGGTAATGGGTTAACTCAACTGACTATGGGGAGTTTCTGCTGGCCATCCGTCCACCTCTCCAATCGTTAATCTTTTTCTTGTTTACACAATAAAGTCTGCATTTCTCATCAGATTTTCGCTAAACTTACACAGTTTGTTCATCTCATCCATAGGTTGAAACCCATTGATTTTGACAAATTTCCAAGAAATAGTATGGAAAAAGTAGCTATTTCAAGTTTGAAATTTTCATTTCTTGTTTATGCAATAAAGTCTACATTTGTGGTCAGATTTCAGTGAAACTTACAGTTTCTTTTTCTTATCGATAGCTTCAGCCCAATTAGTTTTGAAAAAAAGAAATCAACAAACAATTTAGGAAAAATAGCCATTTCAAGTTGAAATTTCCACTTCTTGTTAATGCGATAAAGTGTGTATTTGTTATTAGATTTTGGTAAAACTTGCACAGTTTGTTAGTCCCATAAATACTGTACCTTGAACTCCATTGAATTTGAAAAAAAAAAAAAAAAAACAGCAAAGAGTATAGGAAAAGTAGCCTTTTGCTGATGAAAATTTCCATTTCTTCAATTTATGCGATGAAGTCAGCATTTGGGGTCGGATTTTCATAAAACTTACACAGTTGCTTTGTCTTATCAACAGCTTAAACCTTATCAGTTTAGAAAAGAAATCAAAATCCGACGATCAGTATGGGAAAAGTAGCCGTTTAATGTTGAAAATTTCAATCTCTTGTTAACGCGATGAAGTCAGCATTTGGGGCTGGATTTCCATGAAACTTGTGCAGTTACTTTGTTATACTCGTTTTATCTTTTTCCAACGATGTTTATAGAAGTCTTTTTCCTCATAAAACCATGTGATTGATTGGTAAAGGCTTAAGAGTACTTTTAACGAACAATACCGGTTTAAATGCTGGTAAATGGCAAGTGTGCACAATGGTGTTTATCACACCTGATATGTGACTTTCTAGTACCCAACACCTTTGACTCCTTTGAAAAATTGGCATATTAAACTAACGAATCATAAATACATGTAGATCTATCTACAAGCTTTTTAAAAAAACATATCTTCGAATAATTCAATGAATCTACCTCATAATTTCATCTTTCTAAATATTATTTGCCCATTTACTTAACTTCCTTTCCATTTAAATCCATCAAACATCTGGTTACAAAGCTGATATTTTACTACAAATACGTAAGTTACCAATGCTTGATTATTCTATAACTTACTCATTTCACAAAAGATAGAATGAAAATCATCAGTTCACCAAAATCTGAATGATTTATACATGTATAAATTTATCCCCCAAAATATCCTTAGGGTACGAGTTCTCCAGAGTTGTCATTCGGATTTGGGTACCAGTTCTCCAGAGCACAAGTTCTCCATGGTACAAGTTCTCTTGCAACAATTAACCCTTTACCCCATAAGGTATTTCTATGGTATCTCTAATTAACCCTAAATAACAGCAAGGATGAAGCTGTTTCTTATGTGTATATGACACCTTTTGATAGCATAGAAAACATTGAGGCAAAAGGTGAAATTGCTCGTCACGAGCAATTTAACCTTTTGCCACAATGTTTTCCAAAGGCTCCTACAAGCAATGCATAGAAATGAGTATCTATGGCGTAAAGGGTTAAAACATCATCAACAGACAAGACACAAATTTGGTTGCTTCACAGAATTTCACACTAAAAGGAACTTTTGTTACAAGCAGACACATAGCTATAGCCAAAGATGAAAGTATATGCTAAAGGGGTGAATTGCATGGAGAGAGGAAGGGGGATTCAAAAGAAGGGGGTTTTGGAGCTACTAGTATTTGGTGACCACTCGTGATTGCTTTTTTTTTTCAAATTTGTCTCCTTGGAAAATGTATGCAGTCTACGTTTTCTTCAACATCAGATATCTAATCAATCTGAAATCTTTATTTTCATTTTTCTTATAATGTTCTGAGAGGGAGAGAGAGAGAGAGAGAGAATTGCATCATTTGAAAAACATGGAATACATGTAGTATTGAAATTCATACATAGGCCTTTAGCTGTCTAGATATAAATTTACATGCACAGACAGATCTATAAGGTGTCAGTGAAAAATGACTAGATCAAGATCCATGAATGTAAAAATTATTAATCAGTTGATTAATTTAATCATTCATTTGAATCTATGTTACAATAGTTCAATCATACATACAGAATGGGTATCATGCGCAGATCCAGATATCTTTCTCAGGGGATGTCCCACCGAAAATGCACTCGTCTTATTATGTGATACTTTGGTTCCGGATTTCAGTGGATGTACGCCATTTACAAGAAAAGTCAACATTTCCAGTTCTAACCATGAGGAGGTCTCCACATCTAGAACCTCTTTTTTTAAATTTATGACTGTATTCTACATAAATGCTGTGCAATAACAAACCAGTACCATATCACGAATCTGATAACCACATTTTGCCAAAATTCCAGGGAAGGGTCCTGATCCCCGGTCCCCCCCTCTGGATCTGCCCATGGGTATATAGAGGATTTTTTTTTTCTTTAGGTTTTAACACTGTACCAAACGACAATATTTTAGGCTAGTCCAAATTGAAAGCATTTGCAGACGTAAAAGTGACTGAAAATTTGAAATTTGTATTGTGAAAGGTAGAAAACATTGTGAAAAGGAGAAAATGCTGGTAACCAGCATTTTCTCCTTTTCCAACAATGTTTTCTACAGGCTTCTTTCTCAGGGTGTTAAAAGGAGGGATTGTGTGGTGATGGGTTAAATTTATTTGAGTGAACATAAGATCGGTAATATTTTCACGAGTGACATAGTTCCATATTAGTGAAAATGTTACTGATGACATTTGCAAGATTAAATCTGATCTTTCACTGAAACAAAAAAAACAACAACAAAAAGATCTAGATCTTTTCTTTTTTATTTTATGCTTTTAAGCCCCTTTGTGTTGGGACTTTTGCCACACTCTATTTCAGTTGTTTTCGGAAATTCCCAGTGGTGTACCTCTACCATCCCTCCACATATGAACGCATTATGTACAATAATAGGCCTAGCGCGAGAAATGCAGAGTAAATGGTTGTAAATTTTGTTATTTTTTCTTTCTATGAATGGTATGCACCGTTTACCTTGGTAACTAGAGCGCGGGAACTACCGTTTCCCCTTTTAATTGACAATGGTTAAAGATATGCAAATTTTGGTATTTTTCACTGGTCGTAACTATGAAATATCAAACCATTATCAACTATTGTTTTTTGATAAATTACTGAAAAACATGAATTAAAATCTATAGATCTACAAGCAGTCTTTTTGGTCAGGTCTGGAACCCGCTAAATTGTTCATCGGTGTATAAAAAAGACAAGTAGATCTAACCCTTTTTTCTGGCAAATAGATCTATGTTATATATGTCACAGATTATGAAAATCGGTATTTTCACTGGTCGTACCAGTGTAATATTAAAAAATGGTTTCACTGCTATTTCTCGATATCCTACCAGAAAGCATGAAATAAATGCATATACATGTACATGTATTCATGTATGAAAGTCTGTCACTTTATTTATAAAAAGTGTTTGCAGGTGCCATTTGACTATTCTAGCAAGTCAATACAACCCTGAGAAAGAAGATTTTCCTACAATGTTTTCATCTCTTTCAAACACTATCCTTAATTTTTTTTATTTTTTGCCTGCAAATGCTTTCAATGTGACAATAGAAGCTTTTGTTGGCAATGTAGATCATGATCAGACTGCACAGAATGTGAAGTCTCATCTCTGACCTACACTGTCCACTTCTGTCTGACTTATAGATTCTGACTGAACTGTCTCTTGATCTTGTAGAGTAAATAATCTTTTATCCTGCGAGAAAATGCAATTATTTATTCAGTAGTGAAAGAGGTAAAGCAGTGAAAGGATTTGTAGGGATTAAATCTTTGCCACGCAGTCCAGAGCTTTGACGACCATGAGGAAAAAACCTTTAGAAAGCATTGCGGGAAAAGGAGAAAAAGCTGGTAACCAGCATTTTCTCCTTATCCCACAATGCTTTCTATCCTATTAACTACAGAAATTATCATTTGAACTACATTTATTTTGTAATCTGCAAATCCTTTCCATTTGATCGAGTCCAAAATTTCATAGTTTTATAAAGAGTCAATTGTTGTAAACATAGTTTGCCAGTTCAGTGACAGCCTGTAGGGTTTCTTGACCCGAGGGTATGATCTGGTCAGCAGGAAGCAAGAACCCGTATTTCCCTGTGTCTCTCAGTTCCACCCCATAAGAGTATTTGATACCAGCTACACCATAGGTCCAATCTGCACTACTGCCACTGGCTTCATCTGAAGTTGTGAATTAACTCTATACCACACAATCCCGACTTTTAACGACCCTGAGAAAGAAGCCTTTTGAAAACATTGTGGGAAAAGGAGAAAATGCTGGTAACCAGCATTTTCTCCTTTTCCCACAATGTTTTCTACCCTTCCCAAACCAAATTCCAATTTTTTAGTCACATTTATTTTGTCGTCTGCAAATGCTCTCAGTTTGGACCAGTGTATAATTTTGTTGTTTGGTAAAGAGTTAAAGTCATTGCAGAAGAAATACGTATTTTTACAAGCCTGAGTTGAAAGCATGGGAAAAACTGTGAGGGGAAAAAAAGCATTTAGATGTATCTAGCATTTTACATCTGTCCAAGTCTGTTTTCCAAACTGTTGAAAAACAACATTTTCCCATCATGTAAGTTTCGTCCCTTATGTAATACATTGCCGGTTTACTTTAAAAACCTCTTAACTACAGCTCAAAATAAGCTGTATTTATGAGGTATTTGATGTAAACTGACAATATAATACCGAAGTGTTTGGTTGAACTGAAAATAGCTAGCAGTTAAGTTTTTAGTTAACACTTTAGGCTACCAAACAACAAAACTTTATATATATCCGTTAGGTTTCTGTAATTACATATATTTAGATCAAATGCATTCAAGCCAAATAAATTTTTCCATATTTTTTAGCTGAATGTTAATAATTACAAAAACTATGCAGAAACTCAACGTTTTCACAATCTTTCAATTTACTGCTTTTCACTATTACACTTTAGAGTGCTATTTCGGCATTTTTTCAGCCATACAGGAGTGAGGGAAAGTTGGAGAACAGCCATAAACAATAACAAATCATAGTAAAACCATGTAATTTAGTAGTATTTTCATTATTTAGATTCAGTGATCTTAAGGCCATAAAAATTGTATTACATGTATTTGAATATGACTAAGACCACAAAAATTGTGTTATTTGACAATATGTATACTCTTATAAAGTCATTTACACTTGAAACAGATGGCAATTTTCTTCATCTTTCTACCAAAAAAATTATGAACATAATTACAACTTAACCTTTTCCCAAACAAGCCATTGTCTTTAGGTGTCTGCAGTACAAGTCTTTTGAAAACACTGTGGGAAAAGGAGAAATTGCTCGTAACGAGCAATTTCTCCTTTTCCCGAAGTGTTTTCTACCCATTTAGAGAACTTTCTGCCATTTTTATCAAGTTTGAAATTGTCGTCTGCAAACTCTTTGAGTGTGGAAGAGTCTAAAATTTGAACTATAACCCTTTTCAAGCAGACTGGAGAGGCTTTACAATATACCAGATTCCTCGACTTAACTGTTATGTACATGAAATTTGGAACAATATGGCAAATATGAGGAAGAAAAGTTCATAGGTAGAAAAGTTGTTGATTTTGTACCCAGATTTAAAATTTTGTAGCAAAAGGGTGCAATGGCTAATGACCTGGTTTGCTCCTTGAAATGATACTCTTCATACACATCACATGTTAACCCTTTCCCAAACAAGCCCTGGTTTGTACGTGTCTGCAGTGCAAGTCTTATGAAAACACTTAGGGAAAAGGAGAAATTGCTCTTTACGAGCAATTTCTCCTTTTCCCTAAGTGTTTTCCACCCATTTGGAGAACTTTCTGCCATTTTTATCAAATTTGAAATTGTCGTCTGCAAACTCTTTGAGTTTGGAAGAGTCTAAAATTTGAACTATAACCCTTTTCAAGCAGACTGGAGAGGCTTTACAATATACAGATTGCTCGACTTAACTGTTATGTACATGAAATTTGGAACAATATGGCAAATATGAGGAAGAAAAGTTCTAGAAAAGTTGTTGATTTTGTACCCAGATTTAAAATTTTGTAGCAAAAGGGTGCAATGGCTAACGACCTGGTTTGCTCCTTGAAATGATACTCTTCTTATACATTACATGTTAACCCTTTACCCCATAAGGCATTTATTTCTATGGTATCTCTACTTGACCTTAAATAACAGCAAGGATGAAGCCGTTTCTTATGTGTATATGACACCTTTTGATAGCATAGAAAACATTGTGACAACAGGTGAAAATGCTCGTCACAAGCAATTTCACCTTTTGCCACAATGTTTTCCAAAGGCTCCTACAAGCAATGCGTAGAAATGAGTATCTATGGAGTAAAGGGTTAAATTAAGATGTTGCAAAATAGGATATATGTGGAAGATACTTACAGATAATATTAGCTATACTGCCATGCTTGTATTCTGTACCAAACTCTGCTAGTGTCTTGACTGCTACCTCTGACCCTGCATCCTGCATTATATACATGTGCATTTATCCCTTAACCCATTACCACACAATCCCTACTTTTGACGCCCCTGAGAAAGAAACCTTTAGAAAACATTGTGGGAAAAGGAGAAAATGCTTGTAACCAATCCTGAATCTATACTGTCAAATACATGTATTTTGAAAGATTCTGCTTTAAACAGCCTTAATCCTTTACCACACAACAAAATTTTAGACCAGTTCGAATTGAAAGCATTTACAGATGACAGTTTCAATGTGGCTCATATCAAATGATTTTTCTTTGATAGGGTAGAAAACATTGTTGGAAAAGAGGAAAATGTTTAAAACCAGTTGTTTCATGGGTAATTTAAGTACATAATTATAACTTAAGACACTAATTGAGCAATGTTTCCCTTTTCCACCATGTATGCTGAGCTTTTATCTATTTCTTTTTTTAAAAATAACTTCCACTGTGACCTTCAATCTTGTTCTCTGACAAAATGAGCACAGGTAGTTGTCATTTTATATCTTTGTATTGTTTAGAATTATCAACACTATCAATGTTGAAATTTAAGAAAAAACTCTGTCCGTTAGAAAGAATGTATCTTTTTAAAATTAACCCTTGATTCAACCAAATTATCTCCCTTCTTAACTCAAAGGTCTATATATAACATGCATATTTGTACATTTATCATGCTTAAAACCAGGCTTTCTTATATTTTTTTGTGCAAAAATGTATGAGATTTCAGTAAACGATGCAAATTTGTATATTTTTCCTGTAAATTTCCTGTGTAAATGACTATTAAAGAAAAACGCTTTAAATCCAGTATAAGCTGAATTTTGGCACTGTGTATACCTTTTTCAAAGGCAGTTTTTTAAGAAATGAGCACTGGTATCCACATTTCTTTTTTTACCATAATCCCCTAGAGACATGATGAGCTTTGTATGTGCAAAGTTTAAAAAAAATCTGTCAGCTAGAAAAATTTGTCATACATTTCCTTAAGAATTTTCTTTGTCTTACTTGCTGAGATTTTCTAAAGTTGAAAGTAACACAACTTCTGGTTGGCTTAACCATTTGGTTTAGCCAATCAGAAGTTGTATCACTTTGAACTTTGGAAAAATCTGGAAAATAAAATGAAGAATGTTCTTAGGAATGGTTGGTGAATATGGACCCAGTGCATTCTGCTGACTTGTTACCTCCCCTAATACAGCCAATACATGTGTACATCTGGGACCACTTTACAAACAAAATTCAACTTGCCCTCCATTCTCTTTCATAAGGGATATTGGTCATAATAACAAGAGTGTGTGGAGATAACTGAATAATGTAAGAGTACATCCAACTGTGTCTCGCAATAAAAGTTGAAACTTTTACCAAACAATCCCAAGCTTTGATGGTCCTTGGGAAGGCCCAGAGAAACATCATCAGAACAGCAAAAAATGCTGGTAACCAGCATTTTCTCTTTTTTGCATGGTGTTATGTATTTTTTTCATAGTTAAATCTGTGAAATATTTGTCCTCTGCAAGTTTTCTTCAGTTTAGTCTAGTCAAAAATTTTGTCATCTGGTAAGGAGTTAACCTATTACCACACAATCCCGACTTTTTACGATGCTGAGAAAGAAGCCTTTTGAAAACATTGTGGGAAAAGGAGAAAATGCTGGTAACCAGCATTTTCTCCTTTTCCCACAATGTTTTCTACCCTTCACAAAACAAATTTTAAATTTTCAGTCACTTTTATTTTGTCATCTGCAAATGCTTTCAATTTGGACAAGCCTAAAATTTTGTTGTTTGATAATGAGTTAAGGTTTGAATAAAGTCATGTTTTTTACCACTTGCTTGAAATCCTCAGGTAGTTTCTTTGTATAACCCCAGGGTGACATCCATAGCTGTGAGTAACTGTGAAAATCTATGAAAGCCTTTGCACCAAGTTTGTTTACAAAATCTGCTACACCTTTCACCTCTACCTCTGAGAAAGCAGATGGTCCGCAGAAGGAATCTGAACAAGCATCTCTACTTGCACCAGCCTCTGTAAGAGAAACAGGGAGAAACATTTTCAAATCATTATTTTGCCCAACAAACACATACCATGTATGGCATAACTCTTATACCTCACAATTTTGTGTTTTAACAAACCTATGAAAGACTAACTACTTTTAAAATCATACTGTGAAAAGGATGAATTTCTGTTATAAAACAATCCTATGGTTTCCATATGAAGAGGTTTATGATGAGTTAACTCTTTCCTAAATTACCAAATTTTGGACTAGACCAAATTCAAAGCATTTGCAGACAACAAAATAAATGTGAATCAAAAATTGCTAGTTGATTTGTAAAGGGTTGAAAACATTGTGGTAACCAGCATTTTCTCCTTTTCCCCGGAATGTTTTCAAAGGCTTTCTTTCTCGGGGTCATCAAAAAGCCGGGATTGTGCAGTAAAGGGTTAAAATGTTAAACGCCAAAATAAACTAACAGTGCTGGCTAAAGATAAAACATATACTATAAGATGAGTTAAAATGTTATAAGTCAAACTTAACAAACAGTACTGGCAAAAGATCTAACATATACTTTTATTATACATTGTTGACTTTTTTTTTCTTTTAGAGGAAAGTTCTCAAGAAAACTTCTATACGGCCATTTTTGTCTCTCCTGTAACTTTAACCAAGCCATAGACAGGTAAAAAAAAAACTCTAAAATATATCCAGACATTAGCCATGGTATTGAAATGAAAAGATTCTCAATTTTGCCAACAGGCAACAGAAGGCAACTCGTGTTTAACCCATTACCACACATTCCCTACTTTTGATGCCCCTGAGAAAGAAACCTTTAGAAAACATTGTGGGAAAAGGAGAAAATGCTGGTAACCAGCATTTTCCCACAATGTTTTCTACCCTTCACAAAACAAATTTCAAATTTTCAGTCACTTTTATTTTGTCGCCTGCAAATGGATTCAATTTGGACCTGTCTAAAATATTGTCGTGTGGTAAAGAGTTAAACAAGAGAATTGCAAAGTGGTGCATATATGCCTGCTGGGGCTTGTCACTGCCATGGGTTAAAATCAAGAACGCTTGCAAAGATTCTAATTTTAAGAGTTCCATGCACAACTAAACATCATAGAGATTCATCTGGTAAGTTTGATATTATTCTGATGGAAATTGTAGGAAGAACTGCACACACTAGACATGCTAACAGATGGATGGACAGACAGATGGACGTATAATCAGGGCCATAACGAAATACGACCCTTTGGGCATATGAAAAAGAAAAAAAACACATGATTCAAATTAAAACAATGTCTATCATGCAAAACAGTTTAAAAAAAAAAAGCATCAATACTGAAATTACTGGGATTTGTATCAGAACCTAGAATTTAGCCTAGAATTTAATAAGACCGAATAAATGGTGTTTTATGCTGCTGTCAACATTATTTCAGTCTTATTGCAGTAACATCTCAGCAACACAGAGATAGCACAGCCACACCTCTCACAAATATGGATTTTCAGGATTTTACCAATGCTAAGACGGGGCTTTAAAGAATCTTGCCAAAGGACACTCCCAGGAAAAACACACAGCTACATGTGAGGATTGAACCCAGGCCTCTAACTGACCTTTTCTGTAAACGCGAGTTTGGCACGCCCCCCTCCCCCCTCCCCCTCCCCCTTTGTAACATGGTATTTTGGTTGTCAAGCCTGACAAGCTAACCAGAAATTGTGCCAGACTTTTTGTTAACATGATGCCCAATGCTGTGTTTCATTGGCCAATAAGACATTGGTAAACCTGTCAATCAAAATCGGCAGAAAGGTCAATTCTGAATCTACACTTTACAAATCAGTCACACAGGACCCCTAAGACATCACAATAACCAATGATTGGGGTAGAAAGCACTTACCACACCAATGAATATCCCAGTTCCTGTTTGGATCTACACCAATACAGTTACCTTTTTGTTTGGATCTAGTTTTTCTCCATAGTCTAGTCTACAAATCAGAGAACAAGAATCTAAAAGGCATTCAAAATAACTTAAATGCTCTTTTGGAAGAAATGACATATTAAAACAAGCAGTAAATCAACAATGAACTCTACAAAAAGATATTATCAAGGCATGATATAGGCTTAACCCATTACCACACAATCCCTACTTTTGACAACCCTGAGAAAGAAGCCTTTAGAAAACATTGTGGGAAAAGGAGAAAATGCTGGTAACCAGCATTTTCTCCTTTTCCCACAATGTTTTCTACTCTTCACAAAACAAATTTCAATTTTTCAGTCACTTTTATTTTGTGGTCTGCAAATGCTTTCAATTGGGCCAAACTTAAATTTTTGTCGTTTGGTAATGAGTTAAACGACTGCCTTGAAACTGCAATAATTATGTTTATTGTAGCATTGAATATGTTACTAGGCACACATAAAAATCCTAATCTGGGAAGTGTAAATCAGAATAAGCAGAATCATTCTAAACGTGCAATCTGATCTTGGACCTATACCTTCAGATACTGTGAGATTTTTCTGATGTAGTCTAACAACTTTGACGTTGCAATATTTTGGGGTATTTACTGCTATGTGATAGTAAACATTTATGTTCATAATTATGCTCAGCTAAAGTTAGTTTAACCCTTTACCCCATAAGGCATTTGTATGGTATCTCGAATTGACCCTAAATACAGCAAGGAAGAAGCCATTTATGTGTATATGATACCTTTTGAAAGCATAGTAAACATTGTGACAAAAGGTGAAATTGCTCGTCATGAGCAATTTCACCTTTTGTCACAATGTTTTCCAAAGGCTCCTACAAGCAATGCATACAAATGAGTACCTATGGAGTAAAGGTTTAAACTTTATTTTATTTCAAAAATTTTTCATACACAGTACCATTTAACTAGAACAAATAAGATTGGATTGGAAAGCAAGCTTGTGGCTTATATTTATTCCTTTCCTAAAGTTGTGTTTGTAGGTAATATTAATGACAACCTGAATGTGTTTTGATAGTGCTGATCCAAATCAGATTGCATAGAATAAGTAGTCTTGTTTTGGACCTTCACTGTCAGCTGGGAAAAAGGTTTTTCCAACAATGTTTTCTTCACTTTCAAAGATAATTTCTATCAGTTGAGCCACATCTTATTTGTTTATTGGTAATGCTCTCCATTTAGACAAATCTACAATCATCATTGGTGAAAAGGTAGCTCTAGATATTAATCTTAAAGGATCAAATCAACTCTTTATCACAGTTTCAACTTTTAGTGACCCTGAGAAAGTGGTCTTTTGAAAACATTGTGGGAAAAGGAGAAAATGCTGGTAACCAACATTAGATAGAAGAAATCTTTTAAGTAACATTTGTCGTCTGCAAATGCTTGCTATTTGATCGAGTCCAATATTTTGTCGTTTGTAGTTAGTATTTCTTCAACAGTTTATCATGCTGTTTTCTACCCTTTCCAAAGCAAATTGCCATTTTTGAATCGCAGTATTTCTGTCAATTTATACTTTCAATTTGGAGCATTCTAAAATTCTGTTGTCTGGTACTGGGTTAATACCTCGTTATTTTTCCACGTATATTCATAACCATCAGGATTGGTAACAGGTAATATGTACCAGTCAAACATTGCCACAAAGTTACCAAACTGTGGATCGTCTCTTAAGCTACTTAACATCTGAAATAAAAACCAAAGAAAGATTGATTGATTGAATGATGTTTTATATTGCTCTCAACATTTTTTAGTCATATCACGGTGACAGCTCACATATGCATGCATGCATTACTTGGGTCTCACCAGTACTAGGCTAGCACTTTGAAGTGTTTTACCAAAGTACACTTTTGTCACCATACTTTTTGGTATGAGACAAAGGTTGTTTGCACAAGGCAATAATAAAAGATTGAAATATATGAGGGTGATAACAAAGAAAAAACCCATATTTACAAACAATTCTGATGTACCTTATTCTTAATTTCAAGACTAGTTTTCTGGTCGTCCGAGACAGAATTTCTCAGCAATTCACATGGCTTGTATAGTAATCTAGATTTGATCTAGCCAAATAAACACAATCTCCATAGCATGTTAAAGCCAAGCACTTACAGTTTTCGTCATATATACTACTGTAGCTGGAGAGATCCATTCACGAGCATGTATTCCCCCTTCCATCCAGAAAATTGGCTTCTTTTCAGGTGTAAGTGATGGTGTGCTGATCTGAAATTTCATACAAACATTATCTTATAACTGTTCAGGTTGATTCCAAGACCAATGTAGGCTACCATTATTCACTTTCAAAGATTTTGAATACAATCTGGGCCGGTATTCACCAACCATTCTTGAGAATATGCCTAGTCATATTCTCCAAGGTTTCCTATATTTGTAAGTAAAACAAATTCTGATTGGCTAAACCGAATGGTTTAGCCAATCAGAAGTTGTGCTACTTACAAATGTAGAAAATTCTAGAGAATAAGGCAAAGAACTTTCTTAAGAATGGTTGGTGAATACATACCCTGATCTTAGATCTGCAATTACAGGTGGTACATTTCTGCCACAAACTACGGAATAATTATTGTGATAATTTTACAATCAAAGTTCCCTGGGATTTAATCTAGATAGTGAAAAGTTTTCTGAAAAAAGAAAAATATCATGATAAACTTTGTTATCTAGAAAATTTTACATTGATTGGTTAGTATTTTAACACGATTAAAGTTAAAAGATAACTTTATGTTATTTTCCAAGAAATCATACCTATTTGTCATAAACATCAATAACTAAACAGAATGGCACCAAATTGCACATTAACCTTTACAGTTAAGAATGTTTTGTAGGTTTGGGAATGCAAACTTGAAACTGGTAATCAGGTGTAGAATATGTCAACTAGCCACAAAGTCTACATCAAATAGTTATGAATTCTGAAAGAAAAAAAAAAACCTTTATTCCCATAAGTGGTCTTCCTTCGTATGATTCAGTGACATTGAAAAGTGTGGCATTCTCTTTGAACTCTGAAGCCATATCATTCAGCCAGTCATAAATCTGTGAAAAATAGAGTATACATGTTGTAATTGCCTTCATTATGTTCAGGCATAGTTCCAGTGCTTAGCCACTGAACCGAATACTTACACAATCCTGACAGAACGAGGAGTAAAGTTTTTGATGTTTTCTTTTGTCATAATTACCCAGTTGCTTTAATTAACTAGATCTATATTCATTGAAAGTTGATAAAGAAAGAACTTTTACTTTAAGAATACAAGGCTGCAAAATTTTAGGATCGTCCATGTGCCAGTATTTGTAGACGAGAAGTTAAAATGTGGCTGAAATTATTGGGGGAGGGGTGGGGGGTTGTCTTTGAAACTATATAGAAAAATTTTTGTGGCAAATAGAAGAATTGTCTGGTTACCAGAATTTTATCTAATCCCATTATGTTTCCTAAAGCCTTCTATGATAAAGAGTTTTATATTAATAGTAATTAACCTTTCCAAAGCAATTCGCACTGGCTGCCATACGAATGATTTAGATCTAGAATGGTTTATAATGTTCAGCAAATACTGTACATAGCTGGCTTGATCCATGTTGTTAAAGAACAGCAAAGACAGCACACTTCATTTTCATGGCCATATCTACTCATCTCGAACTAATGCCACTCGGAGCGGACCAATCAAATTTGGTTTGAGTTTTGACCCGCCTGAAACTGATTTTGCCATTTCATTGGTCAGTTGTTGTTCTTATGCAATAGCAGAAAAAAGTGTAGTAGTATAGGATTATTTAAGAAATAATCTTCTTTCTATCGTGGTATATCGTTCAATAAACCACAGTTGTGAGTTATGAGGCACAATAAATAATCCACGAGGGCGATAGCCCGAGTGGCTTATTCATTGCGCCTCATAACTCACAACGTGGTTTATTGAACGATACACCACGATAGAAAGAAGATTATTTCGATTCTAACTTGGCCAATTCTTAATGAAAGGAAAACAAGTTCAAACTAAGAGTAAAAACGCGGATGAAGATTATGTTCCATTGAATAACCCACTCACTGAATGACATCACTCTACATGGATTGTCGCAGATTTTACCACGTTTTCCTTGCACTGTGTTTATAGAGCCAAAGTCGCGTATCATGTTAGAATGATATATAAGCATTGCTAATTGAGCGTATCAGCAAGCACCCTTTATTTCAAGGAATTGCATGTACGAGTATGGGTAGAGAAAATGCGTTTTGTGACAAATTTTATTCGCCATATTATAGCTAATATTTTACAGATGTTGAGGTTTGCCAATGAAGTAAACTAAATTCATTGTTACCTCAGACAAAGTGTGGTATTTCGAATAATCAAAGCCGCCATCGTTTGCAAGTCTTGCCCTTTCTTCTTTTTCACGGTTTACCAGTAACTGTAGGTCATCGATGAGGACGGTTAAGCTGTATTTTGACGTGTCCAATATGGATGTGAGTGACGTGTACTCTGATGGGGATAACCTAATGTCAAATGATCTGTCCACACTGGACGGATAACGCCATAAGTCCAGATGCTGAAAATCACAAATTATCCTCACATTATATTGCACAACCCTGAAAAAAAAACTTCTCTACAGCACCGAGTCGCACTTAACAGCATCATTTTCAAGATTTAAAAAATAATGTAAAATCGAGAGTTCGGTTGGTTCCGTTGCTTCTGTCAATTTCATAGGATAATTTTTAAACAGGTGATAGACGCTGAGCATTATATATACATATTTAAAATGCAATATTAGCATGGAAATGACTTTACATGCTAGATATCATTTTTAACGATTTATAAAAATATGATGGCAAACTTTAGACTGGTTCATACTTCAAAGAACTTGCACACGAAAAATTAAATGTAATTCAAATGATCGAATGGTGTTTTACCAGAGAAAGTATAAAAAGTGTGGAAGAATTAGAAAATGCCAGATACACAGAACATTATTTTTCAGAGTCGTATGAACTCGTCATTGTGTGGTTAAGTGTAAAAAGTCCCTTCGTAAATAACGTTCTGTCAGTCTGATTCCCTTATCCTTAGAAATAACCGTGACACGTCTTTCAAAGCTTCCAAGATGTTGCTTAAGGTAAGACCTGTGTTATGCACTTCCGGTGAAAATTCTAATTGGTTGATGAATAAGGATAAATAAGGATTTATGCAGAAATAATATTTTTGCCCATTTCAAACGGATCAAAAATACCGTTTATGTCTATCTTGAAATTATTTTTTGATACTTTTGTTAGTTTTCTGAAAAGGGAGGTAATTGTTATCTCTTTTGAAATGAGAATATAGTGGTTTTAGATTTATAAATGATAAATCAAAGAAGGAAAAAATGGAAAAAGTGAATTGGTGAAAGTAGTTCAATAATACCCATTCTTAATTTTGCAGGATGATATTTTAGTGGAAATAGCTTTTTTCCATTACACAGGTCATACCTTAATTTTGCTGGAAGAAAAAGCCCCGCTGTCTTAAGTATTTGTCGTCGTGGCTGAAAATGACCTACTTTTTTGTACTGATAACAAATGAGTGAATAGAAAATTGTGATAGGTCAAAAGCATAGACGCATTCATCCTGGTTAACTCATTACCAAACGACACTATTTTAGGCTAGTCCAAATCGAAAGCATTTGCAGACGACAAGGAAACAAAATGAAATTTGTTTTATGAAGGGTAGAAAAAATTGTGGGAAAAGGAGAAAATGCTGGTAACCAGCATTTTCTCCTTTTCCCACAATGTTTTCTAAAGGCTTCTTTCTCAGGGTCGTCAAAAGTAGGGATTGTGTGGTAATGGGTTAAAAAATGTAGACATGTTCATTTAAGGGCCCATGTGTATTTTTTTGGCGAATTTTCTGTGTCTTTTCCGTAAAGATTTACTGTGTTGAATAATGTAATAAACGACTTACCGTAAGATTATGGAGCAAACTGGCAAAAATATGAAGGTCAGTGTCACTTGTGGCTGCTATCCGTACAAGTTTATGGCTGGAAAGGATAGATAGATAGATAGATAGATAGATAGATTGATAGATACAGGGTGTTTCATAATATCTGTCCCCATTCTAAACCATTCTGGTTTCGTCAAAACTTAACACACAACTAAAGCGAATACGTATCTGCATAGCAGACAAAACAAATTTTATATTGATATATAATTTGTATCAGTACCATTTTGGGCAATTATGACGTCAAGTCTTTCTTTGAAATTATTGATCACGTTCCTATGTTTTTTGGTCAATGGAGCGGATCTCTCTCCTGATGGCACTCTAAGTTCATTTGTATTTGCTGGTGTGGGTCTGATATGCTGCGTCCTTCAAGTAACCCCACAAGAAAAAGTCAAGGAACGTGATTAATAATTTCATCTTTGCTGTTATTTAGGGTCAGTTAGAGATACCATAGAAATGCCTTATGGGATAGAGGGTTAAAATAGCAAATTTACTTAAATATCATTTCTCCCTATCCATCTTTTTTTCAAATATATATTTAATAAAAATCTATTGTCTTGAATCACATTTCCTTCATGTGAATCGCTCAGCTCTTTTACAACAAATAGCTCCGTCAGCTTTTTCGGGCGAAGTAGACCAGGGTCTGCATTTACCAACCATTCTTAAGAAAGTTCTCTGGGTTAATCCTTAAGATTTTCTGACTGTGAACGTAACAGAACTTCTAATTGGCTAAATCAAATGGTTTAGCCAATCAGAAGTTCTGTTACTTTCACATTGACAGAATTTTGAAAAAATAAGACGAAGAATTGCTTTTAAGAATTGTTGCTGAATACGAGCCCTGGATCCGGTGTAATGCAGAGAAATGACCCCCATTACAAAATGACCCACGGGTCATTTCTCGACGTAGAGGAATGACCCATGGGTCATTTCTCGACGTAGAATAATGACCCGGGTCATTATTCTACGTCGAGAAATGACTCGCGGTCATATCTAGAGATAGAGAAATGACCCATGGGTCATTCCTCTTCGTCGAGAAATGACCGTGGGTCATTTTGTAATGGGGGTCATTTCTCTGCATTACACCGGCTTTGCAAAACATACAGTCTGCTTTTTTGTCTACAACGTCCCCTTAAAATTGCTGAGCTTCGACTAAAATCATCTTCCATCGCCGTTTAGATCTACGTTAGGAATAAGGCCTTGTAGAAAGTAAAAGTGAATGACAGTTATACTATCATTATACTTGCCCACTAAAAGGTCCTTCCAAAGCATTTGCTCCGCCAGCTAAACATAGGGAACCCAGCAGGGTAAGTCCGTAAGCTAACATCATTGTTAGTTAACCCTTGAAATAAGTTTGTGCGTCTGTCCTTTTATAGTGACAAATAGAGTAACACACTTACGAATGACTTACAATAACTAATTCCCTTGTAAACAAGTTATGTATCTGTCCACAAAACAAATGTCCTTATGTAAAAGAGGTAGAAAAGGAACAGTTAAGCAAAAAAAAACCAGCCTTAGCTCACAAAAAAACGTTCAGCCGATAAAATGTTGTTGCACTTGTATGCCCAAGTTTGTTTTTAATTTTTAATCCATTTATCGCACTTTTTAGTAATGGTGGAAAATTGGGGGGGGGGGGGGTAAAAATCATCATTACCCGTTCTCTGTATGTTGCCCCACTTGTTTACTTTTTGAACAATGGCTATCGTTATTTTACAAATTATTCATGCTGAAAGTGCATACTGACAGTTATCTGCACGATTGGTGAATTTTAATCTTTTCTCCAAGATCCCTTCATTTTTTTTGTCTACACGTTGGTGTAAAAAATAAAACGATAGATGTTTTTGTTGTGTGAGACAGATTTGGAGGATGAGTAGGGTAACCTAAGCACATGGCCTCACAAGACTGCTCGCCTAATCTTTGATATCTTTACCCATATGGCTTGCAACACGGGAAAAAGGACACTCGGACATTTGCGTAAAGTGTCGTCTCGGATCAGCCTGCGCAGTCCGCGCAGGCTAATCCGAGACGGCACTGTACGACTACATTAGATTTTATCCTACTGTGCACTTTCGTGAAACAGAAAATTACATAAAAACGGAAAGTGTCGTTTCGGATCAGCCTGTCTGGATTGCGCTGGCTAATCCGAGACGACACTTTACGGAGATGTCCGAATGCCCCTTTTCGCGTGTTGCAAGCCATATGATCTCTGAGGAGAGATGGACGTGTTCTAATTTGAGCAACAGTTTACCAAACGACACATTTCTAGACTGGACTAAATTGATGCAGACATATGTTTCGCATATGATGAGGCTTGTCTTAATTCCATTATCTCCCGCTAGATGGCATTCTGTAAATACTCATCTATCTAATTTGGGCATCCTGGGTACAGAACCGAACCACTTTCCTACGCGACAACTGTTACTTTGAATTTCAAACTAAAATAAACTTTTACTCAGTAAGACGCTACCTCGTGCAATTCACTCAGCTATGATCAGCAGTTTAGAGAAATCTGGAGCTAAAGCAGGTTTCATTTCCCCTCAAACGTATTGATAAAAGCTATTTTCTACATTGCTACTTTATAGAGCGTAATATTACAGTCTGCCCGCTTTTAGGGCTGGTGATGCGTCACATAAGATAGGTAGAATCTTCGAAGAATATGACATGCGCAGACAACGGTCTTCATTCATTGCCAAACGACAAATTTTAGGTTTGTCCTAATCGGAAGCATTTGCGGACGACAAAATAAAAGTGACTGAAAAATTGAAATTAATTGGTTTTGTGAAGGGTAGAAAACATTGTGGGAAAAGGAGAAAATGCTGGTTACCAGCATTTTCTCCTTTTCCCACAATGTTTTCTGAAGGCTGCTTTCTCAGGGTCGTCAAAAGTAGGGATTGTGTGGTAATGAGTTAAATAGGATAGAAATTTTGCCGTCAATTTGTACTATCTACAGCATTTCTCATGACGGTCGTAAGATGACCTGCAGCGCACGAAAAGGGGCAATTGAACATTTGCGTAAAGTGTCGTCTCGGATACGCCTGTGGAGTCCACAGGCTAATCAGAAGCCACACTTTCCGTTTTTAAACATGTAATTTCATGTTTTGCGCAAGTAAGGCTACCGTAGCACAAAGTTAAATTACTCCGCAGGCTAATTTGAGGCGACACTTTAAGCAAATATCCGAATGTCATTCTTCGATTATTGCAGGTCGAATAGGGAAGTGTTTGGTACAGGATTAATCTAAAGGGACAGATAATTATCATCTGACCCACTTTTATTGTAAACTTTTATTTCTTTCCCTGTTAGAAAAATAGTCCTTATTTTTTAATGGCTGTGAATACAGTTCTGCTGCAACATGGAGAGACAGTTCAGGTAAGATCTAGCATAAAAGAATGGGCAGTGTAGATCAGAGATCAGACTGCGCTCTCTGTGCAAGCTGATCTTGATCTACACTGTCCTCAAAAGCTTCTTTTGTCGTCATTATTAAGGAAGGATTTAAGGGATGATATAGCATTAAACGACTCGACTGAAACTGATAACAAACCAAAATTCAGTTGGGTACTATTGGTCAAGATTTATTCCTTACTTTTATTGATGTTTAGAAACGGATAATTTTTTTAAACTGGAACACTATAAGATTTTTGTACGCCGATTTGTTGGAGACAGACAGACAGAGAGAAAGACAGATTGAGAGAAAGACAGACAGAGCAATAGTATTTAACAAACCATTTTAATTCGAAACCTCGTTTCAAATTCTAGGACCAGCGTCCTGATCGATTGAGACGTTTTCTCTTAGCGAGTGCAACGGCTAGATTTCAAATAACGAATCAAACTTAGATTTAGAAAAATCCTTGGATTTGACAACGGAAGTCTTTTGTTGACTCTTTAGCAGACAACAAAGTTTTAAGCTTGTCCGAACTCAAAGCTTTTGCAGATGACAGAAAAAAAAGTGCCGCTCAGGTCTTATGGCCTGCCATTGAAAGCTATGAAAACAGCATGCGAAAAGGAGACTGTGCAGACGCTGATTTCAATGTGACTCATATATTGTTTTTAGTTTCTGAAATAATGGTACATGCATATACACGTTTTCTTCTTTGAACAAGAAAGAAAAAACATTGTAGAGCCAGTTATCAGCATTTCGTTGGTTTACTTCAAAAACCTCGTAACTACAGCTTGTAACAAGCTGTAGTTACGAAGTTTTTGAAGTAAACCGTCGATTGTCTTTTCTTTTTTTCCAACTAACGTTATGTTTACAAAAGAGTCTGTTCCAGGTTCACTAAACATAGGAACTGTTTGATTAAAAGGTTGATGTTCGTCAAAGAAATGGGAGACAGTACCAAATGATATTTATGACTACTTCTTTCTCTCGCACTATTTTTCGTAGATATTCGAGAACAGCGAATGCAGTACGCTGTGTAAGACTGTGTACATTGGTATATAGAGCATAAACATGTCTTAAATCTTTACCAAACGAAAAAAAATTAGGTTTGTCCAAATTGAAAGTATTTGCAGACAACAAAATAAAAGTGACCGAAAATTTGAAATTTGTTTTGTGAAAGGTAGAAAACATTGTGGGGAAAGGAGAAAATTCTGGTAACCAGCATTTTCTCCTTTTCCCACAATGTTTTCTAAAGGCTTCTATCTCAGGGGCGTCAAAAGTAGGGGTTGTGTGGTAATGGGTTAAACCCTTTCCCAAACAATCCCTGGTTTTAACGACCCTGAAAGTAGGAAGCCTTTTGAAAACATCGTGGGAAAAGGAGAAAATGCTGGTAACCAGCATTTTCTCCATTTCCCACCATGTTTTCTATCCTGCTGGAAACAAATTTCAATTTTTGTTTATTTTGTCGTCTCAAGTGTTTACAATTTGGAACAGCCTAAATCTTTTTTTTTTTTTTTTTGAGGTGGGGGGGGGGGGAGGGGCTGGGGCAAAGGGTTTAGATGTTTAGATGTAATGCATCATTACATGAAAACATTGTGACATAAAGAAAAATAAGTTCCTCTTCTTTTTCCTAGTATACATCATACTATAAAGTGCTACTTTAATAGTGCTACTTTAATCTTTAATTTTAAAACAGAACCTTGTGTTAATAGGACTACAACACTCAGTTTTTCAGAGAACTGTGAAAAATAGGATTGTAACCAGCGTACCCCCCTTTTCCAACAATGTTTTCGTCTTATTAAAATACAAATATCATTATTTGAACCACCTTGAATCTTTCGTCTGCACAGTCATTGACTCTGGTCATGTGTGAAACTTTATATGCTGATAAAGAGGTAAATATATTTTATCGGGACAATATGGACGTGTCGTACCCAAATTTGACCATGTGCTCAAAAATGATATTAGCGGCTGCTCGAACCGGCAGCCTTGCATCAGGATCAATGTCCATGCACAATCGGGTCATAAAGCCAAGTTCGTGAACCTCTGCTATACTGCATATCTGCTCCAGCATGTAACCAAGGGAGAAAATGTCCGAGGCGATGTTTGTCCTACAGCCATCTTTTCTGACCTCTGGTGCAAGATAGATGAATTCCTCTAGTGATTTGGTATTTTTGTAGCGTTTACCTCGCATATCCGTTGCTAGGCCAAAGTCTATATATTTTATCCTTACTATGGAACGAAAGAATTCTAACAAAATGTTGTTGGACTTAATGTCATTTAGCAGTATACCCTTTTCATGAAATCTTGCGAGACCTTCGCATGCTTGGAATGCAATGCCCAGCCACATATGAATTTCTAGATCATAATGGTCCCATAGTACTTGTTCTAACGTCAGCCCAGAACCAACGTACTCTTGGACGAGTCCAAATGTAGGATTGTCAACATCGCCGAGACAAACCAATCCATAACAAATTGGAACATACCCAGTATCACCAAGGTATAACAATCTTTTAGCTTCATCTAGAATGTCTTGTCTGTTGGTATATTCTTCGTTGAATTCTTTGACTACGATTCGTAAATGTCGTAGGGCCGGGTCTGCGAATCGAGCTTTAAACACTTGTCCGAAACTACCTTTCCCAACCGTCCTGACGGCGCCTGTCTTTGGATCAGCCTCGTACTGAATGTTTTGGACGTCTATAAATGGGGGAAGTACCATTTTAGGAATTCGTGACCTGTCGTTTCTGATCGAATATCTGTTGAAATCTTTGATTTCATTTTTCTCTGCTAGGGTGAGTTTACTCTCCTCCATTGCTTCTTCTAGACACGTGGTAATGTTGGCAGTAAAAGTATCAAGAGGGGAGTTTGCTTTCTTTTCAGCGTGACAAATACCTTCGTCAAAATTATTAGTGTTAGCATCACTCAGTGGGTTTTTCAATATCACCTCATTCTTTGCTTCAGCGTTGGGTTGTACACAGCTATTCATTCCCTCGTCTTTGATTAATTCAGTTTGTTCGGGTTCGGAAGAATGATTGTACGCTGTAGCTCCAAAACATTTTATATCCTCGGGTAGGTTGATCATACAGAAGCCATCATGGTCAGATCTGGGTGAGTTTGGGGCTGTGTAATACCTTTCGTTTAGGGACGGCGATGTCGGTGGAGTGTTAAGGTTCTCGCTAATTAAGTGTTCTGCTCGACAACAAGCTCTATAACGATTGTCATTGTTATTCGGATCTTCTCCAACGTTTTGAACCATCTCATAATCCTCTTCTGCAAAATCGTCCGTGTCAGTTGAGTAACTGCTTCTTTCAGAATAACATGACATGTCGCCGTGTGGATCTCTGTATTCGAAATGAACGTCACGCCGATCACATGACACTTCATAGCTTCCTCGCAAAAATGGGCTCCATTGGTTCTTATTAGAACAGAGTGTTCGACCTTCACATTCATTCCGACGTCGTTGTTGGACCGAATCCATCTGAATTATATGGTCATTAAATAATAATGACTTCTCTACAATGTTTTGAATTTTACAATCACATGCAGGCACCTCGTCGGTGTCAAGTAAAGAGAAGTTGTCTTTGCCTGCACTTTGAGTCACTTTCTGTGGACTGAGTCTACAAGGTAACCCACCCTGAGCTTCACTACACTTCTGCGTGTGTGTGCTCACGGTCGTTGGGTTCCATTTTTTGTCCAACAAGTTCGACGAGTGAATTGAAGTAGCCGATTTAGCTTCGTCAACACATTTATTACAATTATTTGCTTTGCCGCTTTCACTTATCTCCATTCGAAATGGCCGCCAAGGGTTGTTGTAGTCTTCTATTGACTGCCACATCCTGGAAATATGGAAATAAACGGACAAAAGTATCAGCCTAACTTCGATGAAGCCTTTTGCTACAAAAATAACTCTTTTTCAGATCTTTATGTCCAGTACATGCTTGGCATTATTTATCCCTAAGGCAGTTAAACGACTCAATGCGCTCTTTTGGATAGGGTAGATCAAGATCAGACAGTACAGAACATGCATATCCTTGATCTACACTGTTCAATATGGCGAAAGGCACTTTGAAATCTCAAAATTTGGCTTTTAACAATTAGCAGAAGGTTCAATAAGATAAAGATAAAGAAGGAAATCAATCGATGTTTAAATCAGACCAGATCAATAGAGAGATGGCTTTTGCCATCGATACCGGCTGCACTTTTTCCCCAAGGGGTTCAATTCAGTGATTTCAGAAGTGGTTACAATGATAAAATAGTTCAAACACGAGGGGATGTGTTGGCTTCCAAAATGTCAGGAGGCGAGAGATTGTAGTGATAATAAGTAGCGTGGATGTTGAGGTGTCCGTGAAGCTCAGGTGGTAAGAATGCACGAGTCGTGTGTAAGCGAGGGGTCCCTGGTCGAGTCCTGTATTGGCCTCACTCCTTCCCCTGGGTATTTATTTCAAATACAATGTTAAACGAGGGAAAGATTGCATAATAGTAATATTTGTTTTGAGCAATCTCTCCATGTACCACAGCGCTCTATAGAGTGTTCTATCATAATGCTCAACCGTCTGCACGATATAATGCGGTAAAAGGTAGACGCATCTTACATCAACTGTCTCAAAAGTTAGTATTTAACAACATTTCGAGATGTAAGCTCTACTTTTTCTAAATTTTAGCCTTCATATTGCACTAGTAAACAAAAGAAGCTCGTTCTCAATAAAAAATAATTGTATGTACTAAATTAATCTATATTAAAAAATAACCCCTTATAGATCTACCTACCTAGTTTTTTAAATGCATTTTTCTAAAAGAAATCTTTTATAACTCGCCATATTGTAATGGCAACGTTAACGGATGCACAAACGGGAAATGACGTCATCGCGCCAAAGCGCTTTTGTCGAAATCGCGGTTTTATTATTTTTCTCCGTTTTAAAGTTCCTCTGTCTGTCTGTCTGTCTCTCTGTCTGTCTCTCTCTCTCTCTGTCTCTCTCTCTGTCTCTCTCTCTCTCTTTAACTCTCTCTCTCTTTGTCTCTCTCTCTTTAAGTCTCTCTCTCTCTCTCTCTCTGTTTAACTCTCTCTCTCTTTGTCTCTCTCTCTCTCTTTAACTCTCTGTCTCTCTCTCTGTCTCTCTCTCTCCGTCTGTCTCTCTCTGTCTCTCTCTCTCTCTTTAACTCTCTCTCTCTCTCTCTCTTTGTCTCTCTCTCTCTTTAACTCTCTGTCTCTCTTTGTCTCTGTCTCTATCTCTCTGTCTCTTTCTGTAATTAGTTAAACTACAAGTATGTTGTCTTTAGCAAGTAGAAGTTTAAAACCCGCTGGGCCTGGTACCCAATTTTCAATAAGTATAAGTAGATTAGAAATGGACACGGAGTTCAGAGTGAGCCCATTACCAAACAGTCCCGAGCTTTATGGAATTCAAGAATGGAGTCTATTAAATGAAACATAGTGGGAATATGCTGAAATCGAAATTGAAATTGCTGAAAACAGGCATTTTATCTCTTTCCCACAACTTTATCTTATCTTTCTTAGATAACGTACAATACTTTGGCCACACTTAACCCTATGGCTGCCGATCGCGACTCACTGACCTTTAGCGGACAGTGTAGATCAAGATCAGACTGCACAAAACGTGCAGTCTGATCTTTGATCTACACTGTCCGAGAAGAAGATATTTCTCCCATAAAAAAAAATTAACTTTAAAATAGTAACCCTTGAGTTTCTACTCTCCACTTTAACCCTTTCCTAAACAATCCCTGGTTTTTACGGGTCAGGAATAGAAGCCTTTTGAAAACATTGTGGGAAAAGGAGAAAATGCTGGTAACCAGCATTTTCTCCTTTTCCAACAATGTTTTCTACCCTGTCATATAGAAAATTCTTTTTAGCAACTGTTAATTTGTCACCTGCAAAATGCTTTTAATTTGGTCTGGTCCGAAATTTGCTGTTTGGGAAAGGGTTAATGTATCGTTTAACTTACACAGCAAGATAAGGGTTGATAAGACCGTATTATCTACTTAACCCATTACCACACAATTCCTACTTTTCACGACCCTGAGAAAGAATCCTGTTGAAAACACTGTGGGAAAAGAAGAAAATGATCAATTCGACAGCAAAAACCAGTTGTTATACTATTTCAAAGTTATATATTTGGCGAAAAAAAATCTCCCAATCAGACAGTGTAGATGCAAGATTAGACTGCACGTTCTGTGCAGTCTGATCTTAATCTACACTGTCCGCAAATGGTCCCAAAGTCGCGCTAAGCAGCCTAAAGATTTCTATGTTGACAACCTTTTATCTGTAAGTGCTTCATGCAGCTCTATATCCTGTGATATATTAGTAATTAATGTGATAAAAAATTAGATTCGAAACAAAGACGACAAAACTGTTGCTTCTTTTATTCGTTGTCTGCGCATGTCATATTCTTCGAAGATTCAACTGTCTTATATGACGCATCACTAGCCCCGAAAGCGGGCTGACTGTAATATTACGCTCTATAAAGTAGCAATGTTGAAAATAGCTTTTATCAATACGTTTGAGGAGAAATGAGACCTGCTTTAGCTCCAGATTTCTCTGAACTGCTGATCATAGCTGAGTGAAGTGCACGCCGAGGTAGCGTTTTATTGAGCAAACCTTTATTTTAGTTTTAAATTCAAAGTAACGGTTGTCGCGTAGGAAAGTGATTCGGCTCTGTACCCAGGATGCCCATATCAGATAGATGAGTATTTATAGAATGCCATCTAGTGGGAGATAATGTCTTTTATTCCGTTGGTTTTCACGATAATGGGAGTAAATGTAGTTCTCAGATCAGAAAGCTAGTTTCTTGTAGTCTGATCTTTTATCTACTCAACCGCAAAACGTTCATATATAAATATAGCATCTTATAAGGTTTAACCGATTACCAAACAATCCCTGGTTTTTACGACATAGAGGAATAAGCCTTCAGAAAACAATGTGGGAAAAGGAGAAAATGCTGGTAACCAGCATTTTCCCCTTTCCCCACAATGTTTTCTACCCTTCACAAAACCAATTTCGAATTTTCAGTCGTCCATATATAAATATAGCATCTTATAAGGTTTAACCCATTACCAAACAATCCCTGGTTTTTACGACATAGAGGAATAAGCCTTCAGAAAACAATGTGGGAAAAGGAGAAAATGCTGGTAACCAGCATTTTCTCCTTTTCCCACAATGTTTTCTATCCGTCATAAAACCAATTTCGATTTTTCAGTCACTTTTATTTTGTCGTCTGCAAATGCTTTCAATTTGGACAAGCCTTTAATTATTTTTCTCGTTTGGTAAAGAGTTAAACATAGCGTAAATTATAGGATCTGTCTTTAATCATGGTAGAAAACATTGTGGAAAAAGGAGAAAATCCTGGTTATTTATACCAGCATTTTCTCCTTTTCCAAAAATGTTTTTCATATGTTTTCATCCCCAGATTCGTTACAAAACAGGCTCGTACAGTAAAGGGAATAGGACAAGTTTTGTACTTTGGTCTATGCACTTGATGTACAAAATGATACAAATACCGTATGACTAAGTACGGACGGACGGTTATAATCTGCTTGTACTCATTCTGTACCTTTTATGACAAACGGAAATAAGTGTATGGTATATGGCGAAGGACGTATAAAACTAGGAAAAAAAAACACAATGGTATGATTTGATACCTTTTTACTTTTCATTGATAAGCTTTCAAAGATTGTTGCATGAGGGTCTTGTTTGTTGGTCTTCGTCGTTGTTGTTGTTAGAATGCACTTGTATAGTACTAGATGGGCAATTCTAGCCCAGTGGTTATGGTATTTGTAAACAGAAAGTCCTGGACCGAATCCTGACGGCGGTGTTCGCCACGTAGTATTACATTACGCAATGAATGGTTATAATAACCGCTTAACCCATTACCAAACGACAAAGTTTTAACCTGGTCCAAATTGAAAGCATTTGCAGACGACAAAATAAAAGTGACTGAAAATTTGAAATTCGTTTTTTGAAGGATAGAAAACGTTGTGGGAAAAGGAGAAAATGCTGGTCCTTTTCCCACAATGTTTTCTAAAGGCTTCTTTCTCAGGGGTGTCAAAAGTAGGGATTGTGTGGTAATGGGTTAACCCTTTCCCAAACGGTAAATTTCGGACCACACCAAACTGAAAGCATTCTACAGATGACAACTTACCAGTTGCTAAAAAGAAGATTTTTCTATATGATGGGGTAGAAAACATTGTGGGAAAAGGAGAAAATGCTGGTTACCAGCATTTTCTCCTTTTCCCACAATGTTTTCAAAAGGTTTCTGTTCCTGACCCGTAAAAACCAGGGATTGTTTGGGAAAGGATTAAAGGATGGATTTATATCTTAACCACACCGGAAAAATATCGACTTGCCCAAAATGAAAGTATTGACAGACATAAATCGAAATGCAGCTTAAAAGATACAGTTTGTCTATGATAATATAGAAAACATTGTGAGAAAAGGAGAAAATGCTGGTTACCAATGTGTTCAAAGGGCTTCTTTCTTTGAGTCGTTAAACCTCGTCATTCTGTGGGAAGGGGTTTTAAAGGTAAGTCGTCGCCGTATGCCTGAATGTTCTGCTATGTTGTACATCCAGGGTAGGTCATTATATGAACAATGTAGACAGGATCAGACTGCACAGCACGTGCTTTCAAAAAAATATTTTCACTGACGCTGTTTTTGTGACAGGTTTATCTATCTAGATTTTCCAGAGGTACTTTATATTCAGATCTTACATTTCAGGGGGTAACTGGCGGAAGTCGAAAATTACTGTTGTTTATTATTCTTAATAATCTCTGTAATATATAATCTCGGTCAATCCATATAATTAGTATTGATATTCATACTTTTTCTCTTTTATATATTAGGCATTGAGGACGTGGGTTGTACTTTCATGTTTATTGACGGTATTCATATCTTATCGGATGTACGTAGCATTCCATCGTGAAATCCCACCGGAAATAGAAAAACCGGAAGTAGTGAGATGGCTGGATGAAATGGGACGCATAGGAAACAGCATGGTGTGTCTTTATTACTTTTTTTGGCTTTTTGATGGACCAAGGAGGCAAATTTTAAGTCAGAAGATCTTCTGTACACTCCTTTTTAAATACCAGGTGTAATCAATTAACTCATTACCAAACGAGAATATTTTAGGCTTGTCCAAAGCGAAAGCATTTGCAGACGACAAAATAAAAGTGACAAAAAATTTGAAATTTGTTTCGTGAAGGGTAGAAAACATTGTGGGAAAAGGAGAAAATGCTGGTTTCCAGCATTTTCTCTTTTTCCCACAATGTTTTCTGAAGACTTCTTTCTCAGGGTCGTCAAAAGTAGGGATTGTGTGGTAATGGGTTAAAAGAGAAAGCCACAGGAGAAGCATATGTCGCTCATGAAAATTGAAGCAATCTGAGCGATTTTCCCTTGACAGGAAAAGAAATGAAAAATGACAACGAAATTGTGTAAACTAATGAAATTAGCGTAGGGGGACTCCTTGATATTTAACTCTTCACAGCACCATCTCGAGTTTTAACGGCCCTGGTGAAATAGCCACTTGAAAACCTTGCGAGAAAAGGAGAAAATACTGGATAACAGCATTTTCTCCTTTTCCAACAGGTTTTTTTTTAACCCTTTACTCCATAAATATTCATTTCTACGCATTGCTTGTAGGAGCCTTTGGAAAACATTGTGGCAAAAGGTGAAATTGCTCGCGACGAGCAATTTCACCTTTTGCCACAATGTTTTCTACACTATCAAAAGGTGTCATAAACACATACGAAACGCCTTCATCCTTGCTGTTATATAGGGTCAATTAGAGATACCATAGAAATGCCTTATTGGGTAAAGGGTTAACTTCCATAGACAATTAGCATCATCTCAGCCAAATTGCCACTGGCTACTGTTTAGGACTTTATGGTGGTGAGGACGGCTACCCACTGCCGGTAGCTTCTCCTACCACCAGGCTCTCACAAATAGACAGAATCTGTATATAATTTAGATTTATTGACTTGAATTGAAACTTTCTTTTGCAAATCTGTTTCCAAGGGGACAATGGGTTTACTGCCATTTCTTTAATCTTTTTTTATGTCTCCTCTTGTTTTCTTTTTTTCTCTACCTCTACTATTTTCATAAAAAAATTACATTGATCGTGTGAAATGTTTTATATTTGCTAATCATATTTTTGTCTGCATGTCCTCTTATTGTCCTTGTGATGCAGAATAAAGTAATTTGTATTGTATTGTATTGTACTGTATTGTATTGTATCTGCAAAATGTTTTTAATTTGGACCAGTCTCAATTTCTGCCGTTTGGTAAAGAGTTAACCCTTTACTCCATAGATACTCATTTCTACGCATTGCTTGTAGGAGCCTTTGGAAAATATTGTGGCAAAAGGCGAAATTGCTCGTCACGAGCAATTTCGCCTTTTGTCACAATGTTTTCTATGCTACCAAAAGGTGTCATATACACATAAGAAACGCCTTCATCCTTGCTGTTATTTAGGGTCAATGAGATATACAACAGAAATGCCTTATGGGTAAAGGTTTAATTACTTTTACCCTGAAAAGTTTTTGAGTTCCTGATGACTTTCTGTTTATGGCGACTTTATAATCTATCACACCATAACTGTTCAAATACTTCAATACGGACATTTGTTAAATGCTTCAGACATGGTTATGTTACCAACTGGGCATCGAACAAGCAACTTGGCCAGCCAAAGTGATCGTCAACTTTGGATTTCGACTTCTTCTGAATGGAATTGGAAACAGCATCTCAAATATCACGGTAAGTTCTAATATTTGTAAGTCTTTTTTTTTTGTCACAAACCTCCTGGTCATGTAATGCCATTTTCATGTCTAAGAACTAGCAGTATACTGCTCTAATTCTGAATCCCAGACGCCATCTGATTGGACAAGACGCTGTGTCTCACTCACAGACTTTCTTGAAATTTCGGAAAAGATAATTCAAGACTCAACACGCGAAAAGGGATGTTCGGACATTTGCGTAAAGTGTCGTATCGGATCAGCCTGCGCGGACTGCGCAGGCTAATCCGAGACGGCACTTTACGACCACATTAGAGTTAGTGCTAAAGTAGACTTGTGCAAAATAGCAAATTACATAAAAACGGAAAGTGTCGTTTCGGATTAGCCTGTGCGGAATGCACAGGCTAATCCGAGATTACACTTTACGCAAATGTCCGAATGCCCTTTTTCGCACATTGCAGGTAATATGGTCTCTTTTCTCCGAACTCCACCCAAAGAATGTCTGATTTATGTTCTGAAGACCATCGTCTATTGTCTTTTAGTCACAAAGTTGTAGACCACGGGATAAGACCTCCATTACATGAATTTCTTTTGCCATAATGGTGTGCAACACGCGAAAAGGGACATTCGGACATCTGCGTAAAGTGTCGTCTCGGATCAGCCTGCGCAGTCCGCGCAGGCTAATCCGAAACGACACTTTCCGATTTTATGTGATTTTCTGTTTTACGCAAGTCTACTGTAGCACAAAATCTAATGTAGTCGTAAAGTGTCGTCTCGGATTAGCCTGCGCGGACTGCGCAGGCTGATCCGAGACGACACTTTACGCAGATGTCCGAATGTCCCTTTTCGCGTGTTGCGCTCCATATATCGTTGAATGTTGTGACTTTACTAGGCTGAGAAAACAGCAAGAGGCTGACAACGGTTTTGCCTCATTGCTTGTAAAAGAACATCCACAAACGCGTGTACAATTGCTTTATGTACCATGGTATCAGGACATTTGCCCCCTGGACATCTGTCCCCTGGACTTGTGCCCCCTGACTTTTGCACCCTTAGGACACCTGCCCCCTGGACATCTGCCCCCGGGCATTCGCCTCCGTAGGACATCTGCTCCCTGGACATCTGCCACCCGGACATTCGCCCCCGTAGGACATCCCACCCGACATTTGCCCTGGTAGAACATTTGCCCCCGGATATTTGCTAAGGGGGCAAAAGTCTGTGGGCAGAAGTCCGGGGGCAGAAGTACGGGGGGGGGGGCAAATGTCCTAGACCCATTTCTCTACGTAGAATAATGACATGGGTCATTCCTCTACGTAGAAGAAATGATCCATGGGTCATTTTGTAGGCGAGGGTCATTTCTCTGCATTACACCGGCATCAACATTAAATCTGTACTACACTGTCCACAACCTGACGAGTTTATGTTGATGTTCACATAGATTTAAAATATGTTGCAGGTGAAGAAAGTTTAATTAGCAAAAGGACGAATGCGTCAGAAGAACAGGGACTTGATACAGAGGAAATAAAACAATGACAACAAGAAATGATGAAACATTCGTTAATACATTTGAACTAATAAACTTTAGACTACAAAGTCGCTGGAACGGATGTACAATGTAACATGAATAGACCTTTTACAACAATGAAAATGTCCTAGATGGTCTTGTCTGCTGATCTTTTTTTTTTGTTAAAGTATCTCACAAAATAGATCTAAAACTCGGTTTCGTCAAATGCAATCTGGGCTCGTATTCACCAACCATTCTTAAGAACGTTCTTTATCTTACTCTTCAAGATTTTTCTAACTGTTAAAGTAACAGAACTTCTGATAGGCTAAACCATTGGGTTTAGCCAATCAGAAGTTCTGTTACTTTCACAATGACGACATTCTGAAGAATAAGACTAAGAATGTTCTTAAGAATAGTTGGTAATTACGGACTCTGATCTTGATCTACACCTCGCAAAATTGCAAATAGTGTTGTCACAGACAGAGACGTCTCCATGATGTGTTAACCCTTTCCCAAACTTCACATTTATAGAGTGGTCCAAATTGAAAGCATTTGCAGACGACAAAATAAATGTGACTGGAAAATCGAAATTTGATTTAGGAGGGGTGAAAAAGGAGAAAATGCTGATTATAAGCATTTCTCCTTTTCCCACAATGTCTTCAAACAGATTCTACCATAGGGTCTTCATTGTGTGGTAATGGGTTAAACCTTTATTTTCCCGATTAGGTAAGGTACACAACGGTGGATGGGGTCCCAGTCACGATCTTTCTTCCGGATACCCTATCTTATGACGAGAGTTATCCGACCATGGTTTATTTTCATGGTGGAGGTTGGACCTGGTTAACGGTCGGTATGTAGCTATAAGTTAAATATAAATTTTTGTTATACATTGATGTAATGCCAGCCTCTCTCAACCCTTGACCACACGATATTGTGTCTTAGGACGATACGTTAGCTATGTTTTGTCAAGAAAAAAGGTTTCATCTATCTACAAAAAGTATGGCTAAGGTCATCCTGACCAGTAAGTACAGGCAGACCTTGGTCAAAACATTTTGCGCTTTTTTTTTTTTTAATTTTTATTTTTATTTTTTTTATTTCATTTTTTTTTTTTTTTAAATTTCATTTTTCTTTTCTTTTTTAATTTTTTTTAAATTATTTTTTATTTTTCTTTATTTATTTTTATTTTTTATTTTTTTTATATTTGTCACCCAATACGCAAAAAGGGACGTTCTGGGAACTGCGAAAAGTGTCAACCCTGGTCAGACTGCGCGAATTGCGCAGGCTGACCAGGGTTGACACTTTTCGATGTAATGACATTTTCCGTATGAAAAATGGTCATTGCACCTTTTTATACAATCATTTGTGAATTATCAGCTTAAACTGGCCTGCACTATCGTTGTAAGTTTCATCTAATTGATGTACAGAATTCCCAGATGGTCCCTTTTAGCGTGATGGGTCACATTTATTCATATATTTATTTATTTATTTATTTATTTTTTGCATGTCAAAGGGCCACTGTACCTCATAATTTCGTCCGTTGCCCGACAAAGTCGATTTCGTGGACCCAGAATGAGGACTTGCTCTGGTATAACCCATTACCACACATTCCCTACTTTTGACGACCTTGAGAAAGAAGCCTTTAGAAAACATTGTGGGAAAAGGAGAAAATGCTGGTAACCAGCATTTTCTCCTTTTCCCACAATGCTTTCTACCTTTCACAAAACAAATTTCAAAATTTCCATCACTTTTATTTTGTCGTCTGCAAATACTTTCAATTTGGACAAGCAAAACATTTTGTCGTTTGGTAAAGGTATAATGTATTTTGGAGATGAATTAAACCTCTATACTCAGCGTGGCTCAAATCTTTTGAAAGTATCGAGGAAACATACAGGCAACCAACATTTCCTCCTTTGCCGGTGTAATGCAGAGAAATGACCCTCCCTCACAAAATGTCCCATAGGTCATTTCTCTACGTAGAGGAATGACTCAGGTCATTATTCTACGTAGAGAAATAGTCCCCTGGGGTCATTTTTCTACGTAGAATAATGACCCTGGGGTTATTTCTCTAAGCAGAATAATGACCCGAGTCATTCCTCTATGTAGAGAAATGACCCATGGGTCATTTTGTAGGGGAGGGTCATTTCTCTGCATTACACCGTGGGAGAATTCGGAGAAAAGTACAGATACGTTTTGCAACAATGCTGTTATCACCCCTCACAACGTACGTCAGTGTGACGTCACAGGAATTGATATCGGACCCTTGTTATAAAGTCAGTGTGCGTGTTTGGTAAGACTTTTTTTTTGTAATCGTTCCTTTAAATGATCTGAAAAAGTCTTTAGACCTCCAAAGCGTACAATGCCTAGAGACTTTGTTTTTTGTCAAAGCTTTTTTTAACTACTTATAATAATGGAATATACTTCGACCAGCTATTAAAACCCAATCATTTTTTGATATTTGGTCAAAGTGTTTGTGCATATAGACATCTGCTTCCTGTCTAAAACATCAGAATATTAAATGTATTCATCTAATGTCTTTGATAAATACATGAGAGCCTTTGTAGCCCGTTTGTATCCACCCAAGCTAGCCTCATTCTATCTTCACATCGTACTTACTTTTCAATATGGCTGACATAAGTTACGAAAATGCGCAGGTCCGATATCACTTCCTGTGACGTATTTTGTTACCCTTGTGTTATTTTCAGTTGTAACAAGACATTTCAATTTCTTTTGCTCTAGTCGGTACGCATGGAAGGGTATTCAAGCATGTACATAATTATGTTCGAATATAGACTTAACAAAGGCGACACGTATTGGAATGTTTGAAATACGAATTTATTTGTAAACGAGCTGTACTTTCTGTTGGTTAAGGTATTTAATTCTGTGTATTTCTATTATTTCACGGTGGTAAGTGCATTTATCCACTGGCTGCATCCACCTTTTTTGTCACTAGTGAGTGCATACATCAGTCCTATCAGTTTACTTGCTCACGTCCCCATCGATAGAGCCAGTTCAGTCTAAAACCGAAAAAAAAGAGATAAATAATTTTTGCGGAAATTACATTACAAATACACATCTTTAACCCATTACCATACAATCCCTACTTTTGACGCCCCTGAGAAAGAAGCCTTTAGAAAACATTGTGGGAAAAGGAGAAAATGCTGGTAACCAGCATTTCTCCTTTTCCCACAATGTTTTCTACCCTTCACAAAACAAATTTCAAATTTTCAGTCACTTTTATTTTGTCGTCTGCAAATGCTTTTGATTTGGACAAGCCTAAAATATTGTCGTTTGATAATGAGTTAAGCGAGACCAACATTAAACCCATGTACTATATGGCGAATAACTGCTTGTAGAGTTACCTTTTAGGATCTTATGTATTGTATTTTGGAATGTTGTTTACGTATGTAAATGTAGGAATGTGTGCTCTTACTTTGTAAGTTCTATATTTCAGACACATATGCTGGATTTCTTTCGAATCTTGCCACACAAACCAGACTCCAAGTAGCAGCGGTGGAGTAAGTAACAATAGTTTTTGCTTTTGAATAAAGTTTCATGTTGATAGAAAATGGATCATTTTCGAAGGAAAACGAGAAAAATTAGGTACAGGTATAGGAAGGGTGTGTTGTTGTGTGATATAAGTAATAAAGTTCACTTATACATTTCAACTTTCAATGCTTTTCCGATTTCTTATCGGTTGGACAAACTCTTAATTGGACCAGAGCTTACAACAATCGCGAAAAACACGAGAAATGATATTTAGGTGAAGCACTTAGCATTATTTCATGACTAATTTCGATAAAATCCTATTTGGCACTCTTTTAAAGCGTTTTGAAAGCGGTTTTGGACGTAAAGAAAAGTGGTTTTTGGTATAATGATAGTGTTTGGTTTTTTTTTTTTCATTTTATTTTTCGGAGTGTTTCTTCTCCTTATGCATAGCAAGGCCGTCGGAAGCGGTCCGGCCGGTCCGGCCATGGCCGGACCAAATTTTCGGCCGAAAATGAAAAATGGCCAGACCAATTTTCGAAAAAAAAAAAAAATGCGCAATATAAACCTCAAAAAATGCGCCAGAATGCACCATAGAGCGTCTTATTTTCAAAAGAATTTCCGGGGGAGCAAGCCCCCGGACCCCCCTAGCATGGCTTAACCCATTACCAAACGACAATATTTTAGACTGGTCCAATTTGTTAGAATTTGCAGACGACGAAATAAAAGTGACTCAAAATCTGAAAATTGTTTTGTGAAGGGTAGAAAACATTGTGGGAAAAGGAGAAAATGCTGGTTACCAGCATTTTCTCCTTTTCCCACAATGTTTTCTAAAGGCTTCTTTCTCAGGGGCATCAAAAGTAGGGATTGTGTGGTAATGGTTAAAAGCGTAATATTTTTTCGGGGGAGCATGCCCCCGGACCCTTCAAGCATGGCTTGACGACTCCGTTGCTCGCCATAGTGGCCTGACCAGACCAAATTTCCTTCCGACGGGCCTGCATAGGCGACGTAGACTTTACAGATTAGGCAATGTCAGAGCTGCGAAACAACACCAATTTGAAATCTAGAGCTAATTCTAGGACATCTAAGGCTCTCAAGTCTATTTTTTCTATAACTGGCTTGCCAAGTTTTTCAATATGCATGCGTTTTTCACATATTTAAAGACACAGTCACAACTTTTCATTGATCTTTGACGACCTGTATTTTCTTGAAACAGTAGAGTAATTCATCCTTACAAAATTCTAAAATCTGACTGTTGAGGTACTGAGAATGGTCACAGATATTAGCAGTATTTCATATTTTCGATGTATTTCACTAGCAGACACATCGCTTCATGTACATTTATGTACATAAAAGTTAGGTTATCATTTGCATCGGAATGGATTGTTTACTATATTATTTGTTTTGTTGAGAATGTTTTGAAATGACGTTTCTTGCAGCTTGCAGGCACAACTACATCTACTGCTACATTATATGCCAAAACCATGCCTATTCTTGCCTACTGTTTAACTCTTTAGTAAACGACAGAATTTTGGACAAGTCCAGATTGAAAGCATTTGCAGACGACAAAATAATTGTGAATCAAAAATTGAAATCTGATTTGGAAAGGGTAGAAAACATTGTGGGAAAAGGCGAAAATGCTGGTTACCAGCATTTTCTCCTTTTCCCACGATGTTTTCTATAGACTTCTCTCTCACAGTCATTAAAAGTCGGGATTGTTTGGTAAAGAGTTAAATTGCTGAATGTAGGCTATTCAAAATATTCCACGTCAAATTCAGTGTATTTCATTTTTTATCAGATTCAGGACAGCCCCGCAGAATCCATTTCCGGCTGCCTTTGAGGATGCGCTTAAAGCCACAGAGGGACTTCTAAAGCGAGAAAAATTATTTCGAATCACGCCTGGGAAAGTTATTCTGGCTGGAGACGGATCGGGTGGAAACCTGGCTGCCGCGGTGTCCAATGTTCTAAAAAAGAGAATTTTAATGCAAGTTTTAATTAATCCCGCCCTACAAGTCATAAATTTTCAGACGCCATCTTACCAAGATAACGCTAACGCATTGATTGGATTAACTTCCGCGTACAGAAATGTCTATCATTGGCTAAGCTATGCTGGCATTTCTAAAGATTTCTTACACGTTACTTTAGATAATGCTCACGTGTCAAGCAGCATTAAAAAGTCAGTGTTCAGTACGTATGTAGACAGTAAGAAGTACTTGCCCCCGTATCACCGAGTAACAAAGAAACAAACCAGGAAACAGAAAACTCCAAATTTCATTGTTTCGTCGGCGTTTAGTGAAGTAATCACCGACCCAAGATTCTCACCAATGATGTCGTTTCATTTAGAGGGGATTCCCAGTGTTTATATGATTACGTCACAGTATGACGTATATCGTGATGAAGCTATTATGTACACACACAGACTACACAGCGCAGGCATAGAGGTGAAACTAGAACATTACTATGAAGGTTTCCATGGGTTTTTCGTATTCAGTGGAAACGGACCAATACAATTTAAAGTTAGCAAGCAAGCTTTGGAAAATCTCAGTAGATTCATCGGTAACACGGTGCATGAGGACACGAAATCAAAATGAGAACCCTCAAAAATCCGTATGGGACTCTTGCCTCGTTGTGGAAAATCCGTGAGGACAAAACGAGGCTAGAGTCCCGAATAACGATATTGGACCGGAAGAGTAGTCTACCGAAGTCCGTTGTAAAAAAGCAACTTCAATCCCCTCTTTTGATGTTTTGGTTGCTTTTTCTTTTTTAATTATTCAAATTGAAATGAACATATTAATGTACTTGTCGTTTACTTTAAAGTCAATACGGAAGTGTTAAATAAAGAGGTCATTTAACATGCTTGGGTACAATAATGAATTCAACTGGATTCGGACACTGCAGAACCAGTCCATATTTTGGGCGAGGCGACAGCCGAGTCGGACACTGCAGAACCAGTCTATATTTTGGACTAGGCGACAGGGTAGAAAACATTGTCGGAAAAGGAGAAAATGCTGGTTAGCAGCATTTTCTCCTTTTCCCACAATGTTTTCAAAAGGCTTCTTTTTCAGGGCCGTAAAAAACAGGGATTGTTTGGTAAAGGGTTAAGCGTTGACTTTACATACATGAAATACAATCTGACTCCATTTGGTAGCGGTTAGGTGCAGTCAGATTTATAATGTAACTTTGACACTTTCAACACGATAACATCACAAAAGACCCCTTGAAATACAATCGTAGACATCAGCGGTTATCTGAAACATAAACATTATGAGCCATGCTCTGGCAAAAGGGGGCTTAATGCATCTCCGCTATGCACGATAATAGTCCAAATCATCGAATAATTATGAGTCTACAGGAGCCACTTTTCTCAGTAACGACTCAGTCATGAAGTAGTTTGGTCCTTTGACAAACAGAAAATTGATACCGAAAAGTTTCGGTCCAGGTCAGCTTGCGCGGACTGCGCAGGCTGACCTGGCTCGAAACTTTTCGCAGATGCCATGAAGCCCCCTTTTCACAGAGCATGGCTCATGTATTAATTCGACACGTGGATTTAGTCGTCTTGAAAGAGAGAATATAATTGCTCAATAGCTCCTAGACAACAGTTTTAAAAAAATCAAAATGTCATGATGTTTATATGAGATTATGAGTTAATCTAAAAACGTTACCCTAAAAACATTCTTGTTGTTTCTGTGACCACGATGAAGGACATTTAACTCTTAGCCAAAACATCTAAATTGAAATTTTCATTTCAGTAGTAAAAAATCCAAATTCTGCTGTTTCAAAGTTCTAATTTTGGGGAATAATATCTCCTTATCGAACAGTGTAGATCCAAGATCAGACTGCACGTTCTGTGCAGTCTGATCTTGAACTACACTGTTCACAAAATGTCAGTGAATCGCGCTCAGCAGCTTTTGGGTTATAAATATTTTTGAAAAAAAAAAAGGGAGAAAAATTTTGGCAACCATTTCGCCTTCTGTTTTCTACTTCTATCAAGACGACTCCCGCCACTTCAGCCGTATTTGATTTGTCGTCTGCACATGCTGAAATTCAGTCTTCCATTATCTCCCGCCAGATGGAATTCTACAAATACTCATCCATCTGATTTCCTACGCGACAACAGTTACTTTGAATTTCAAACTATAATAAACGTTTACTCAATAAACGCTACCTCGTGCAATTCATTCAGCTATTATCAGTAGTTTAGAGAAATCTGGGGCAAAAGCAGTCTCATTTCTCCTCAAACGTTTTGATAAAAGCCATTTTCTCCACTGCTACTTTATGGCGCGTATTACTACAATCTCCCCGATATCGAGGAAAGTGATGCGTCATATAAGACAGGTCGAATCTTCGAAGAGTATGACATGCGCAGACAAAGCCAGTCTTCTAGTAGAGGGTTTAACTCTTTACCAAATGACAATATTTTATGCTTGTCCAAATCAAAAGCGTTTGCAGACGACAACATAAAAGTGAATGAGAATTTCAAATTTGTTTTGTGATGAGTAGAAAACGTTGTGGGAACAAGAGAAAATGCTGGTTACCAGCATTTTCTCCTTTTCCCACAATGTTTTCAGAAGGCTTTTTTCCAAAGGTCGTCAAAAGTCGTCATGTTGTAATGAAGGGTTAACCCTTTACAACATAATTCCGACCTTTAACAACCTCGAACACGAAGGCTTTTGATAAAAAGAGAAAAACTTCTGGTAACCTGCTTGTTCTCCTTTTCCTACAGTTTTCTACCCTATTCTACAATAAAGCCTCATTTATATCTCTTTTGAATTTGTGGTATGTACTCCTTCCGAATTTGTAAAAAAAAACTTGTTGTTTGGGAAAGAGCTAGGTAGTGCTGAAGATAACGTGAATAATAAATTACAGCTTGGTGTACACGTCATGCGCATATTGACAAGCTACACTCGAAAAAGGGTCGTTCAATAAAGATTAGGAATCTAAACTGAAATTTTAGAAATAAAATGAACAAATTTTCTAGCTACATTTCTTCAATTTTACATACACCTATCGCCTATCGTTGATTTCGGCCATCTTGGTACGTGACCTTTCGCTTGAGATCCAGAAAGAATGCCGGTGTAATGCAGAGAAATGACCCTCATTACAAAATGACCAATGGGTCATTTCTCTACGTAGGATAATGACCCGGGTCATTCCTCTATGTAGAGAAATTACCAAGAGGATCATTTCTCTACGTAGAATAATGACCCGGGTCATTTTTCTACGAAGTGAAATGACTTCTGGGGTCATTTCTCTACGTAGAATAATGACCCGGGTCATTTTGAAGCGGAGGGTCATTTCTCTGCATTACACCGGAAGTGACAATACTTTACACGTATGGTGTCATGGTTGGCGGATTTTTGGACCATACTAACTTAATAGAAGGACAGGCGGTTTGGCAATTTCTCCAGCACATTGCTTTCACCGGCGGCTCCCTGGTTAAACGTTAGAAAATAATGGTGAGAAAACAAGCAAATGCTTATAATTTATATGAGTTGTATTTGAAATGATAGTAAACAATAAGCGAAATGCTAGTAACCATTATTTTGTCTTTTTCCAACATTTCTTTCAAATGCCCTTTTCCTCAGAGATATTAAAATATGATATTTTGATAAAGGATAACTATTTTGCTGCAAAGATGGCCCATGAGGTCTTTGGGGACTATACTATGGTGGCATATTTCTGCCACGAGACACGAGTTAGCTATTGCAATAGTTAAAGACAACTATCGCGATAAAACAAACTTTCATGGAAATATTATCAAGATAATAAAAAGTTTCACAATAGGAATATTCCGATAATTCTCACTGTTATCACGATTTTTACTACTTTCGTGCTCACAATGGACATTCACGGTATCTATAACAATGTACGGTTTCGGAACAGCTTCATGATTTCTCCTTTTTCCTGAATAGTTATAAAGTTGTTCGCAGGAGGCATTTCGAGTTGTTTTTGTGTTTAACAGACTTATGTTCATTTCAAGTGTAGTCAAAATTAACCAGTTCAGCTACTTTTGTAAAAGATTCAAATTTTAACCAACTGCTATCTAGTTAAGCCTTTCCCAAACAACAAACTTTTGGACTAGACCAAATTAAAAGCATTTGCAGACGACAATTCAACTCTTCCGTGAACTACGTAAAATAATGACGGCCGCAGCGTAAAATACTATTTGAATACATTTGTGATTTTTTTTTTTCAGATGTTTATATATTGTATTTGTAAATATTTATTCTATATTTCATGCTATATTACTGTAAAATGGTCAATGGCAAAATTCTTTTGCCGAATACCAAATAAAGTCATTTTGAGTTTGAGTTTGTGTATACAAACATTTTCTCAGTTCAGTGTTGACAGTCTCACCTTAAATTTAACATGCTCAGAGCTCTTCTAACACACATGTAGCCTACGCAAATTTAAGCCATCATTTTTTAACATTTTTTTTTTTATTTTCTTCAGAACTTGATTCCTTCGTTGGACTTAGTGAGGCCGGTATGTGTTTAACCCTTTCCCAAACGACAATTTTTTGAACTAGACCAAATTGAAAGCATTTGCAGACGACAATTCAACTCTTGCTGAAAAGATTATTTCTGTCTATGATAGGGTAGAAAACATTGTGGGAAAAGGAGAAAATGCTGGATACCAGCATTTTCTCCTTTTCCCACATTGTTTTCAAAAGGCTACATTCCAGACCCGTAAAAACCAGGGATTATTTGGAAAAGGGTTAACCCTTTACCACACAATGACGATTTTTAACGACCATGGGAAAGAGGCCTTTTAAAAACTTTTTTTTTTGGGGGGGGGGGGGGGGGGTAACCAGCATTTCTCCTTTTAAAATTAAGATTGCCAGTTGAAATGTATGGGCCAGGCCAAAGCTAACTCCTTATTCCGTATTTACCAAAATGATTTTTTAGAACTTCCCTAGTCTTCTTCTCAGTAATTTTTTGTTGTTTGAGTTGTTGAATTCACACTTAAGACTTTTCTTTGGAAAGTCTCCTCTTGAGAAAATTCTTAGATCTATTCTTAGTCTAAAATTTAGAAAGGTTTGACCAATAGAGGTCCCAGACTTTTTTTTATTGCAAGCCTATTCCTTATTGTTTAAAATTCCTACATGGATTGCGCGTATATCAACACTCGAAGTGCTTCTGCAGTTCCAAGATGTCGTTTACATAAACGTCCATTGTAGATCCGTCGGTGAACGTGAACATTTTTCTCCAAATGGACGTCGAGACGCCACTGTCAATTACATCACAATACAAACTTCGCGTCACATGTGACTGGCTTTAAAAAGACATGCATGCATATGTTCGTGGATTGTAAGGTTCCTAAGCTCAAGAAGATTACATAGAGGATATTTGTTTTTTTATTTATTTTATGCTTTTAACTGTTTCTGGGAGGAGTTTTATCAAAATTCAGTACAGTTCTTTTCCCTTATTCCCCGTGGCGTACCCCTCCCGCATAGCAACGTTACGTCAAGCGAGAGAAATGTAAGGTATACGACGACATATTTACCATCTGGTTGTTAGGCACGCGCAATTTACCAAGGCAACAAGAACGTGAAAATCGATCGGTATTTACACTGGTGGTACCAGTGTAAAATCGAAAAATATTTTCACTGCTATTTCTCGATATCCTGCCGGAAAGCATGAAATAAGAGAGTCCCATTTTTTATTCAATGACCCTCATTTACGCAACAGTGAGTTTGCATGGGATCTATCGACAAACTGTGCACCATTTAGCATCACACGTAACTTCTGTTTGGTAAGTTCACTGTTGACTTTTTTATTTATTCATTGTTGAATATCTAGATATATTTATTTCGATTCTCTCGATTGATTAATTGATCTAGTGTGTAGGCCTACACATAATTATGCTCTTTCTTTACAGGTTAAATAATAATTGTTGATGGCAAAACAAATTCCTTTCGAGCAGGTTGAATGCAAATAATGTGTTATGTAATTACTGGTGTTTATTTTCTTTCATATTTTCAGGTCAAAGTTTTTTAACATCACTTCTTGTGTTCTACAAACTAGAAAACTTTAATTGTTATAAGTATGAGTGTAGACGTTAACGCATCACATAAATCTATTTTTTTCATCGATTTTTTAAAAAAAACTTTCTGTATATGATCACGGGGTTGGAAATATATTTGACCCTTGTGTCTGCCGAATTCATTCTCGTAATATTTGTCACCCGTCACGCAAATAGGGACCATCCGGGAACTGCGAAAAGTGTCGACCCTGGTCAGCCTGCGCCAATTGCGCTGTCTGACCAAGGTCGACATTTTTCGCTTTAATGATGTTTTCTGTATGAAAAGTGGTCATTTTATCTTACTATACAATCATTTTTTAAATTATCATCTTAAACTGACCTGCACTATCTTTTTTATTTTTTCATCTCATTGATGTAAGCCCTACGGAATTCCTAGATTGTCCCCTTTCGCGTGACAGATCACATTTATTTATTCATAAAGACTATCGCATCTCCTTTACGGGCATTTTAAAAAGTGTTCATTGAAATACCCCTTTCGCAGACAACACAGTACAAAAAAAAAGTGTGTGATCAAGTTCTTCACGTGTCATGGACGCAAAGGAAAATTCTCGAACGGTAGATTAACATATTGGGGAAACCCCTGATATTCATGAGTCATCGAAATTTTTACAGCATCTACGAAATTAAATTTCACTTAACACTTTGGACTCTTCGATTATCGCAGCATCTACGGACGACAAATTCAAAGTTGATACAAATTTAGTTAAGTGCTTGGAAAAGGAACAACATTTTTTGGTAGATCTAACTTCCGACAATTTTGAAAAAAAAAAAAGTCTTTCTGAAGGCCGGTAGAACTGTTAGAACGTCGTGGTAAAGGGTTAGTTCAAGATTTTCGTACCAAATATATACTAGTAAATGATTTATGCTCTAAAGAAGAGAGACTTAACTGTTTAAGGCATTTCTATGGCATCTCGAATTGACCCTAAATAACAGCAAGGATGAAGCCGTTTCTCATGTGTAAATGACACCTTTTTATATCATAGAAAATATTGTGACAAAAGGTGAAATTACTCGTCACGAGCAATTTTACCTTTTGCCACAATGTTTTCTAAAGGCTCCTACAAGCAATGTGTAGAAATGAGTATCTATGGAGTAAGGGGTTAATGCATTTCCGTGCAAGTCATCCCAGTACTATACCAGACCTCTAGGTAGAGGGAGAGATTTTGATTTCAAAATTGAAATATATTTTTTTTTCTACACTTAACCCTATGTTATGGGTACTCATTAGAATCGTCTCATCGAGACGATTCTAATGAGTACCCACAACATAGGATTTTGGATAAGAAATAACGTATTTAGAATACCAGTCATCCCAGTACTATACCAGAGCTCCAGATAGAGGGAGAGATTTTGATTTCAAAATTGAAATGTAATTTTTTTTCTACACTAATTTATGGGTACTCATTAGAATCGTCTCATCGTCTCATCGATTCTAATGAGTACCCACAACATGGGATTTGGATGAGAAATAACGGATTTAGAATACCATCACTCCCTCTTATCTGGAGCTCTGCCTTATAGCCTACATTCCTAAAATCCGTTTCGTCCAACAACTGACTACATCTTCATCTTGAGGTAGACTGGTCCTATGAGATACACAAAATCGACCTATAGCGAAAAGTTTCGGCCAAGGTCAGCCGCCGTGAACTGCGCAGTCTGATCTGAATCGATATTTTTCGCAAATGCATTAAGCCCTTCCCCCCCCCCCCCCCCCCTTTCACAGAGCATGCCTTGTACTAGATTGTTCGACAGCTGTGAATACAACTTATTGAAAACCCGAAAGGGTTTGTTTGAGAGGCTTGACTAAATGATCGGGCCGAATTGATCAAAGATCTCACTCTGTATATCCAAGATTTTGACTTAATATTCTGTGCAATCTGATATTTATCTACCTTTCCATAAATTTATCTTAAGTTGTGATCAGAATAGAGGACTTAAGTCACCACAGTACATTGACAAAGCTGTCACATATCGTATAGACTAGATCTGGAGTACAACTCTGGCTTTCACAGAGGTCATGGTCTGTCTGGGTTTTACTTGAAACTGAAACCGAAACTAGATATTGTTCTATTTATAGAAATGACGCATATTTCAGCTATAAAGAACCATGTCATATCTTCACCATTGAATACTTTCTAGCAATTTACATTTTCACGTATTTACACACAATTTACCGAATCTGTTGTGAACATTAGGCAAACCAGAAATTTGTACAACATCTTTGTATTAAGTTTTTTATTTAAATTGTAATGAATATAGGGACAGACTTACACTTTTTGTGGTATTTGTCGAAGACAATACCACTATGAGTTCAATTACTGATTTGCGGCGCCATTGATCAAAGGGAGACCACTAATACATAAATAATCCAAACTTTGTCATGAATACTCTCCCTACTACATAAGGGTATTCAGTTGATGAGTAGGTAGACTTTTAAAGAGGCACTTATACTCATTTTCAGCAAGTTTTAACTAATTTTGTCTTAATTCTATCAAACTATATATAGTCATTATTCTATCTTCATGCCAAATATTGCGCCTGACGGTTGCAAGGTTTCTTAGATTACCGTCAATAGAACATGCACTTCGCTGAGTTGCGGCCTTCCGTGTTAACAGACTCGTAGTTTCCGCTTTTTGAATCGAAGATTTTCGATATATCGTTATACACTCGGGTAGATTCGTATGATGATCATGCATTCCGTCACATGACTATATATGACCCTTGCCCTGTCTAATCAGGTAAACAAAGGAGAATGTACGCTTCTCTGTTGCAGCCTCGTAAATACTGAGATAAGCCTGCTGATACGCGCAGTTTGATTGCAATCTTCGCAACTAGTAGCTATTTTTGAGTCTTTCCTGATAGCTTGAAAGTCTCATTTCGTTAGAAGGTTTTGGGTAAATAGAGTGAAACGGTTTATTTTTATCATCCTTGCAGAAAACAGCATAGCAGAAGCTCTAGTATCTTTGATTCGAGTAATAGCGCCGATGTCATATTTAACTTGTATGCTACTTTAGGCTAGCATTTTCTCCTTTTCCCACAATGTTTCCTACCCCTCCGGAGACAAATTTAAATTTTTGAGTTACGTTTATTTTGTTGTCTGCAAGTGCTTTCAATTGGGACCTGTTTAAAATTTTGTCGTCTGGTAAAGAGTTAATTAAATGTATCTAATACCCGTTTTGCCGGAGTGCCGCTCATTTAATTAGTGGTTAAAGCTTTTAGTATAACTCCTAACCTCAATTCGACACCCTGCCCACAAGCTAGAAGGGATCACGCGTGGTTTAGTGATAAATTGTAGTGGTTACCTGCAGGCCCAGGGCTCGACCCTCACTACTAAAACTTTTTTTCGTCGGAGTGTCCTTAGGTAAGACATTTCAGAACCCCGGCAAAGTAATGGTGAAACTGCGGAAATACTTTCACACCTGGGCTGCCAAGCGCGACTCACGCACCTTTTGCAGATATTGTAGGTCAAGATCGTGGCCCATATTCCCCAACAATTCTTGAGAATATTCTTAGTCTTATTCTCAAAGGTTTTCTAAATTTGTAAGTAACACAACTTCCGATTGGCTAAACCGAATGGTTTAGCCAATCAGAAGTTGTTTTACTTACAAATGTAGAAAATTCTGGAGAATAAGTCAAAGAACTTTCTTAAGAATGGTTAGTGAATACGGGCCCAGACAGTTCGTGCAGTCTAATCCTGGATCTGCACTTTCCGATTAGGGGATTTTATTCCCCAAAACATACTTTTGAAATCGCTCGTAGCATTTCATCTTTGATAAAAATAGAACAAGGTCGCTACCTTTCGAATAGAAGGTAAAACATGGAAACCCACGTGGATGTCTGCTTATCGCTTCATGTGTATTCGTAAGCGGTTTGTAAAACGATATTTGCTTTTAGAAATATGATGTAAATGAGGGGGGGGGGGGGGGGGGGGGGGGGGGGGGGTAATAACAAGCATCCAATAGAGGGCGCATCGCCGCTGAGGAATCTCGTAATCGGGCTCAATAGTTTAGTTTAAACATATTTTATTGCCAATTGTATACATAGTTTTCTATATAACAAAGACAGTAATCATTTAAATAAGGCAAAAGGGTCTGGCCACAAGTTCTCACAACTTAGCTTCGGCCATTCCCTTTTGTTTAACTTACACAGAATAAGGTCTTCAATAATACCAAAAATATTAAAAAGAAAACCATACAATAAATAACTTTCGGGCTAGCATGTAGAGAAGACAGTGTCTTTCCGGTCATGAACGGAAACAACATGCATACAAATGAAAATTTGTTAAAGAAATAAGTCAATCGAAAGGAAAAAAAATAAATTAAAGAAAAAAAAAACTGATGGAAGATATGTTCTCGGGATAGACCTACCGCTTGTCGAGCAAGTGACGCCAGGTCGTGTATCACACAACTGTTGTATATGAATCATGAGTTGTTGCAGCTGCACGACGTTATGTAAACCTTTCAGATTCCCTTATAAACACTTGCGTAGTGCGAAAAATTTTAGCATTATCCTCAAAACTAAAATCCGATGAGCCTAGAAGTAGTAGCCTTGTACTTAAAGGGTGGAAGCGGTGTAAGTCGCGGAAGAGTTTTATTCTTGAAGCAGTATATTGAGTGCAATGAAAAAAGTAATGATCTGCATCTTCAACTTCGTGTCCACATATACAGCTTGGGTCCAGTATTATGTGATTAGTAAAGAGGTCGTGGTTGAGATTACTACATTTGTTACGTATTCTTGCGTGGAATACCGAATATTTGCGATCTCCAATAAAATAATGACGAGGTACCTTAGGGACTGAGAATGTTCGTAAAATCGAAGATTTAAATAAGGATATAGATTCTATAGATTTTAGATCTTGAGGAAGCTCATTCCAAAGAGAAACTGCTGAAGGAAAGAACGATTTTGCAAACAATTCAGTCCTACATGCTATCAAATCAAAGTCATTGGCATTACGTAACGTGTAATCTGTTCTATTATTTACTTGTCGAGGAAATATGTCAGTAAGATAATTAGGAGTAAGACCATTAATTATCTTGTATACGAGTATTATTTTTTGGTACTTTCTTCTATTATCAAGACTTAACCACCCGATTTCTCTATAGATATTGGTCAGTGATGCAGATCGGGTTAAGCCAGTTACTATTCTTGCTGCTTCGATTTGTATTTTCTCCAATGATTCTTTTTCTCGCTCTGTACAATTATCCCAAACTACTGATGAGTACTCCAAGATCGGACGCAGAAAAGATATATAAATTTGATTGAGCGAATCCCGTTTGAGTTTGAATTTTAAATTCCTCATGATTCCGAGAATTTTGGGCTCAATCAGCCAAGGTAAGATCCACGTAGTGATCGTGAACCTGGCTCGCGAAGATGCCTAATCCCTTGTAGAAGTACTGTTTGTTGTAAACACTTTGCAAATAAAACGGTGTCTGAACGAACTTGTGGAAGAGCCTTTTGAAAGCATTGTCATAAAAGGAGAAAATGCTGGTAATCAAGTCTATAATTCAGTTGTTTGGAAAAAAAGTCGAATACCAATCGCGACAAAAAGTTAACAATGCAGGTGTTTTTTTGTTTTTTTTTTTATCAAATCGAATATTTCAAAAGTATTGAAATTATTGTGTTGATTACAGTGATCTGTTTTGTATGGTAGGTCGAGGGGTTAGTCGCGGGCTGATTTAAAAAAATAAGTAAAGCGAGGTTAAAATGTTTTAAAGTCACTCTATTTTTTTATTTGATTCTTAAATTATTTACAAATTGATTTTGCTGCCACCGACGAACACTTGGACCAACCGTACATTATCAAATTGTTGTCTTCACAATAATTTCCATACCTCTAAATGTCATGTATATTAATTTTTTTTACACTTGGCAGCATAGACAGCATAGGCCACTGAACTCCATCGGTCTATCACAGATTACCGAAATTTCCACTGTTTCACGGCCGGTGTAACGCAGAAAAAATGACCCCCATTACAAAATGACCCCCGGGTCATTTCTCGACGAAGATTAATGACCCGGGTCATTTTTCTACGTCGAAAAATGACCCACGGGTCATTCCTCTACGTCGAGAAATGACCCGGGGATCATTTTGTAATGGGGGTCATTTTTCTGCATTACACCGGTCACCTTTATTAAGAATAGTATATAAGCGGCTGCCTCAATATCATTTATGAAATAAATGTATATTAAACATGATAAAGAAGCAGTTGCCGATGTGCTATTTTTAGTAACGGTGCCCACTGATCAACCAATGGAAATGTTGGTATTCTGTGATAGACCGATCGAATTCAATCGCTCATGGTAAGAGATAGGCGTGGTGAGTTAGAGCGCTCTACTTTTACATCAGAGTTTCCAGGTACAATTTCTGTAATGAGCGACATCAGACGTGTGGGACTACCTTCATCTCAGCTTGTATCCTGGTTTGCTTCCCATAAAGACATCGTCGACAGAGATTGCAAAAAATTTTAGAACCTGTTTCACAATCCACGTAAATATGATTTAGCTCAACTCGTGGCAAAGGGTTTTTCTTATTAATGCATTTCATTGATGTGTTATACAGCGCAATTCATTACATTATTAGGGATACACAAAACCCGTTTATTCTGACAGTTGACAGACTCTGTGGGTGGACAGGTTTTTGGACATACGGAAAATTGACGAATTGCAAATGTATTAACCCATATCAGCCTGCCCCGACTGTGCAAGCTGACATGAGTCGATATTTTTTATGGATACATGGAGCCCCTTCTCACATTGCATGACTGAAATAAGTTAAAACTAAAATCCTTGAACGATAATTTTTTGTTACTTGTAAATGCACAAAAAAAGCTTATCACCATACAGTTGGCAATGTGAATTCTGTAGTTATTGAGTATGGATTGGTATACCCAAGTGTACACATAGTAATCGTTTATCTAATTATATATCTCTATCGAAAAACTGTTTGATTTAACGTATGCCAAATAAAACACTATCGCCATTGTACTATACAGACTTGTATAGTTGCATAGTGAAATTTAGTAACTATTAATGTATTTACAGGTCTAAGAAAGGTTTGAGATATAGCCATGCCGGACTTTCCTTGTAATCATTGTAACAGAATCTTCAAAGAAAGTACCCATTTGAATCAACACATGTTAGCGAGTCACGGAATGGGAGATGTGCAGAATAAGTTACCGTGCGACATTTGTAATAAGTCTTTTCCATCCTTACCTGCTAAACAACAGCATATGGCTGCAAGTCACCCGAATTCCACACCGAAAACAAACCCTCCTGCTGGGCCCCTCTTGAGAATAAAATCCGGATGTAAAGAATTTGAATGTTCTTTTTGCAATAGAAGCTATTCGTCAGAAGATGCTCTTCAACAGCACGAACGGGACAGTCATCAAACTGTCAGTCAGGTCAAGCAAAATGGGCCTCTTTACACTTTAGGGAGCCTTATGGTTGGTTTGCTAACAGAAAACAGTGTTAAAAAACCTGGCCAAACAGCACAGACGACTGCAAATCCTTCAAAGATTGTAAGCAGTAAACGCAAACCATTTCCTTGTTCTGAGTGCGATGACTCCTTTGACAGCGAAGCTGCTCGCCTCCAACATATGTCTACGAAACATGCTTACGCAAAAATTAAAATGCCAAAACTGTCTACCAATCTGAATGAAGAACAAACCGGAATCGGCCCGGAAGAGCATATCTGTACAACGTGTTACACACCATTTGAAACAAAAGCATCAGCAGTTCAGCACAGGGAAGAGAAGAAAGACCACGTGATTAAAAAATCCAACCGGAAATTGGCTGTTGATTGCTTTCTTAGAGCTGCCCTGGTAGTGCCAGACGACAGGCAAGAATCTGTTGCACTTTTTAGAGACACTCTGAAGAAGATAATTGACCACATTAGATCAAAAGAGGGCGGTAAGATTTACTCGACGGACATCAGATCAGCAGGAAGCACAGCAGTAAATGTGAAGATAGGCAAAGCGGACGAGTTTGACACTAACATTCCTCTTAATATTAAAGTCAATAACCTTATTACTGATGGACTCGTTGACTACATCTATAAAGACAGAATCGGACAAATAGAGGTATGAAGTTTTAAGTTTTGTTCGCGTCATACTTATGATTTCCTTTCATTTCTTATGACAAAGTCTAGGGGAGGTCATCAAGGCAATGAGGTTTACATCTAGTCATTCAAGTTAAATTTTAAAGATTAAAACCTTCAAAACTCTTTTATTATACTGCAAAGAAATTTCTCGTAATCTGATTGGTTAACATGCCGGGAACATATATCATGTTCCCTGGCAAAAACCACGTAAATCCCGTTTCCCTTTTGAGTGCCCCGTAAAAATCACTACACGTGCAACACAACATCCAAAATGGCGGCGTCGATCACCAGGCCACTCGTCACAACTCGGCCGATTCCGTACCTACATCTAATATGATGGCTCCCATCACCCGAGGTATGCCGAATGTCACCAGGCTGCACATTTATGCACCAAACTGCACGTTTTAGTGACGTCAGTTTCCAGTGACGTTAGTTTTCATTGAATTGGGGCACACAGAAGGGAATTTCTATTTCGTCAGAATAATCGATTCGTGAAATTATAAAATTGGAAAATTTCGCTTAACGCGCTTTGAAAGGGTAAAACTTTGCAGTATAATAAATTCGTTGAACGGGTAGGTAGCAGGGGACTTGGAAACTTGTTCACGGCTGTGGTGAATCATGTAGCCACCTCGCCTTCGGCTCGGGGCGACATGATTAACCACAGCCGTGAACAAGTTTCCAAGTCCCTTGCCACCTGACCGTACAACTAATACTGTGCGAATATACGTGTGTGAGACATGTGAGAGTCATTAGTATATTTGTATAACCGAAAATGGTATTTAGTACTTGGTAAAAATGTAACAAAGATATAAATAAGGTGTTCACCTTCATAAGCTGTTTGATTATACACATGAATATGTGCGATAACTGCAGAAATGTATGGATAATTTTTGCTTGCTGCTGATGAATTTTCCGAGATATAACAGATTTACCTTTATGAATCGGGCTTTTTACGAAATACAGTTACGTTCATAAAGGACATTTTTCAATGGGAGTGCGATTTTTTTCAACACTTAAATAATCTATAACAATAAAAACAAGCAAATTCTCCTATTTCTACAATTCTCCAGCCTTTCAAAGACAAATTCACAAATTTTAGCCGAACTGAATTGTCGTCTGCTAATGTTGTCATCAGTGAAAACTCGGAGAGTTTGTCGTCTAGCACAAAGTGCGTTCCCCTTCAATCATTGCAGGGACAGAAATACAAAATAAACTTGAACACGGAACGAACGATCGTCAAATGCTCGCCAAGACCAATTCCGGAAGGTCAAGCAGTTGTCAAGGTCATTGAAGGTTCAGTGCCCGCTAATCTTGTCTTCGGGGAAGATCTCATTCCTCACAAGTGCCAGAAGGACTTTTATGACAAAGTGAAAGCAGCGATGGACAGTCTGAATTTAAAAAGTACGCCAACCTATCGCACTTCAAACTCCTTCATCACTAAATACACTCACCAGAAAAGCTTAATCGTCAAATTTATATTCCAGCAAGATACGAATAAATGTCTTTACTAAACAAAAGATGATTGTTACCAAAGTAAAATAATCCAATTGTATTCGTGCTGCTAACTTCGTTACATCGTAAACAGAAATTCACTCTAATAGCATACATTAGAAACCTCAGACTATCCACTAACAATGCAACTTTCAAACTTGGTTAATGAGGTGATGAATACCATAATTAGTGAAATTTTTCAAATTTTCTTGCACAGTGATGTTAACTCTTTGCCAAACGACAAAGTTACAGACTGGTCCAAACTGAAAGCATTTGCAGACGAATATGACTGAAAATAGAAATTTGATCTGGTAATGGTAGAAAACATTGTGGGAAAAGGAGAAAATGCATGAAACTTGTTTGATAAATGAAATTTTGCATGAGATATGCTACCTGTGGTGGTGATTTTGGCAAAAGAAAACATGAAAATACACAATGGACACTTTAACAGAGCTTAAATACTAAAAGAAAAGCCAATCTTGAATAATCTTTGACCGATATTTCAAAACATTTTCTTGTCAAACCCAATGACGCAATTGCACTATTTGCTGTCGTTTCGTTGTTTTGTTGTTGTTGTTGTATTACCAATTTAGAAAGAAGTCAATTTTATTTGAGGCCCTTCGTTTCATTTGCAGCTGTTAAACTGTCCAGAGAAGCACACGGTCCAGCTATCACTCTAACGATAGTGCCTAGTGATGGAAAGCATAACATCAGTGTCGACCTTACATTGAGCCTCGCCTGCAGTTTAAAATTGTCTAAATACGGATGGCCGCGTGAGAGTACGAAAAAAGCTCTGAGACAAGAGAAGATTGAAGAATGTCTTAAAGCTCCAATACATCTTGTACCAAAAGGCAGCGATACTTGGTCAATCTCGTTCTCGAAAGCGGAAGAAGCACTCCTACAAGGTATTGACACCGGAAATGAATGCCGACGTCACGTGATGCAGGTTATGAAACGCCATCTACAAATCCTAGCCTCGAGAAAACCACTCGAGGGCATTTCTTCGTACATAATAAAGGTTATCAGTTTTCTTTATAGTTGAAGTTCCTATTATTATTTAACATACGAAATTTCGATTGTTATAAACATGTATGCAGAACGAAGCTTAAAAAACTTATAAAAGAAGCGAAAATTCAGTCTCATTCTATGTCTGTTTTTTTCCTGACTACTTAATTTTGATTACATGATCTTTTCAAATGATATTCTGCATTATATGTATATCGTATACATAGACAGAAAAGCCCTATACATTTTATTGGGAAACTACAGTTCGTTCATTATTTTTATAAACTGTACGGTAAACAAAAATCAATGACACACGATAGGTTTGTTGCTACGACAATAATAAGTAAATGCAAAGCTATAACCGTTGCATCTGCATGCACGTTGATGTATTTTCAAGGGGTAAAAAAACGTACAAGGAAAGACGGTTTCAATTTTTGTAAACGGATAGTCTTAACTCATTACCAGACGACAAAATTTTAGACTTGTCCAAATTGAAAGCATTTGCAGACGACAAAATAAAAGTGACTGAAAATTTGAAATTTGTTTTGTGAAGGGTAGAAAACATTGTGGGAAAAGGAGAAAATGCTGGTTACCAGCATTTTCTCCTTTTTCCCACAATGTTTACTATAGGTTTCTTTCTCAGGGTCGTTAAAAGTCGGGATTGTGTGGTAAAGAGTTTAAGGATTTATTAGGAAATTAAGCAATTCCGCCCGTCCATGTTCTAAAAGAAATGCAGCAGGCAATTTTGTAGAACATAGACCTGGATTTGTGAAAAGATAAATAAACAAACCTCGCCGCAGATAGAGAAACTTGTTATTATAACCATTGTCTATACTTCTGAAACGTTGTTTTCAAAAGTCGTCTGGTAGAAGATGAACAAAGTCGTCTTCCAGGGCGAATGTTTTAAGATAAGTGGAGTTCTTTTTTGTTCAGCTCTCGGTTTTATTTTTATAGGCAGTTTGTTTTTGGTTTATTGAATTAACAGGCAGCTTCGACTTTCAATAATTTCATATTGTGCACTGTACTATTTATTTATTTATTTATCTATTTATTTATTTATTGTTGATTTATTTATTCATTTATTTTATCACCTTTATTTTGTTTACTCGTTTACTCATTTATTTATTTATTTATTCATTTATTTTATCATCTTCATTTTGTTTACTCATTTATCTATTTATTTATTCATTTATTTATTTATGTATTTCATTCATTTATTCATTCATTTCTTATACTTTGCAGTTTTTCTTTTATTTCTATAGCAACAGATTCTTTGGTCCGCAGAAAAGCGTACTGAGAGTAGTTATTGGCATCAGAAGAATTTGGATCAATGTGTGATCGACGTTATGGAGGATTTCATTGAGACGCTGAGACACAGAAAATTACCCCTTTACTTTAAACCTACTGTCAATATTTTGGAGCATAAACGCCCAGATGTTCTTCAAAATGTCGCAGACTATTTTGAGAATGAGAAGTCAAAATGGTCAAAAATGGAGTAAAAATTTCTGTTGAAATAAATCATTCCTTGTTTTTCACTGAATTAACCCTTTACTCCATTGATACTCATTTCAACGCATTGCTTGTAGGAGCCTTTGGAAAACATTGTGGCAAAAAGTGAAATTGCTCGTGACGAGCAATTTCACCTTTTGTCACAATGTTTTCTATGCTATCAAAAGGTGTCATATACACATAAGAAATGGCTTCATCCTTGCTGTTATTTAGGATCAATTAGAAATACCATAGAAATTCCTTATGGGGTAAAGGGTTATAAGTAAGAACTAATACTTGCATAGATGGTAACCAGCATTTTCTTCTTTTCCCACTATGATTCTTATCCTTTCAAAGACTGTCCAATTTTTTGGGCCAGTATATTCCTTGTTGGCAGCAAATGCTTTGAGTTTGGACAAGACGAGGATAATTTATTGTTAATGGAGTGATATAGACTGTATACCACGATTTATTTACTTGTTTCTAAGTGCTTTGACCGTGACTTGCTAGCAGTCATTATGCTAAGATTTTTTTCCTATTCTATTTTATACCATTATGGAATAAATATATGGAATTTCATACACGAATTTCATGTACGAGTACATCTCCTTTTCCCACAATGTTTTCAAAAGGCTTCCTTTCCAGAGTCGTGAATACCAGGGATTGTTTGAGAAAGGGTTTATTACATACAATTTTCTGACCACTGCGTTCTGGGAGGGTAGAAAGCATTGTGGGAAAAGGAGAAAATGCTGGTTACCAGCATTTTCTCCATTTCCCACAATGTTTTCAAAAGGCTTCTTTTTCAGGGTCGTGAAAATCGGGAATTGTTTGAGAAAGGGTTTATTAAATACAATTTTCTGACCACTGCATTCTGGGAGGGTAGAAAACATTGTGGGAAAAGAAAATGCTGGTTACCAGCATTTTCTCCTTTTCCCACAATGTTTTCAAAAGGCTTCTTTTTCAGGGTCGTGAAAATCGGGGATTGTTTGAGAAAGGGTTTATTAAATACAATTTTCTGACCACTGCATTCTGGGAGGGTAGAAAACATTGTGGGAAAAGAAAATGCTGGTTACCAGCATTTTCTCCTTTTCCCACAATGTTTTCAAAAGGCTTCTTTTTCAGGGTCGTGAAAATCGGGGATTGTTTGAGAAAGGGTTTATGAAATACAATTTTCTGACCACTGCGTTCCAGGAGGGTAGAAAACATTGTGGGAAAAGGAGAAGTCAAAATGCGAAAGCAATCCAGACTAAGTAAAACCATTTTGCATTAAGTACGTATTGATGACATGAATAAAGAAGAGGACTGAGGAAAATATACTAAATATTTTATTGTATACATACGTATGCATATATATCCATGTATAAAAATATTGCAAGTTCTGTGCAGTTTAATCTTGATCAATAATGCATTTCAGCACTCAAAGATTCGAAACTAATCATAAGTTTACTGACTTCTTAAAGATTCGAAACTAATCATCAGTTAACCTTTTACCCCATAAGGCATTTCTATGGTATCTCTAATTGACCCTAAGTAAGAGCAAGGATAAAGCCATTTCTTTTGTGTATATGACACCTTTTGATAGCATAGAAAACATTGTGGCAAAAGGTGAAATTGCTCGTCACGAGCAATTTCACCTTTTGCCACAATGTTTTCCAAAGGCTCCTACAAGCAATGCGTAGAAATGAGTATCTATGGAGTAAAGGGTTAACTGACTTTTCAAAGAGCTTTAAAACCACCTACTTGTATGACAAAGACGAAAAAAATATTAAATGCATATCTTTGACTTCGCAGGAACTGCTGTGAGTGACGAAATCAAATCTAGTAAAATACAAATGTTCTTTTCTCAGAAAATGTCGATGAAGGTTTTAAAGAATTTTTATGCGAAACGTAAGGAGACTTAAGCATGTATTTTATGATAACATGTTGCAAGCTATCTTTTTTACTCTTTGCCAAAAGACATGATCTTTTTAGTCTTCGGAATTGAAAGCATTTTCAGACTACAAATTAAATAAGACTCAAAATTTAAATTTGTTGTTAAGGGGGTACAGAACAACTTAGAAAAAGGAGATTATGCTGGTCACCAGCATTTTCCCCTTTCCCCACTATTACAAGCTGTAGTTAGGAGGTTTTCAAAGTAAATTGACGATTTATGTTATATACAAAGTACAAAATTTCCTGTTTTAGTATGTTGATTTTGTGAATTTGTTGCAAATTAATAACGGGATATAACTGTACTGTACTTGTATAAGGATGGAACAAAATGGAGCGATTTAGAAATGAAGTCTTAAAAATGAAGTCTTGTTTAATTATATGAATCAACCTTTTACCATACAATATTTTGGTCTTGGCCAAGATAAAAGCAATTTCATATTATACCATTACCACACAATCCCTACTTTTGATGCCCCTGAGAAAGAAGCCTTTAGAAAACATTGTAGGAAAAGGTGAAAATGCTGGTAACCAGCATTTTCTCTTTTTCCCACAATGTTTTCTACCCTTCATAAAACAAATTAAAATTTTCAGTCACTTTTATTTTGTCATCTGCAAATGCTTTGAATTTGGACCAGTCTAAAATATTGTCATTTGGTAATGAGTTAAATATTATGTATACGGCAAATCAAAGAAATTTCTTTGCAGTATAGTAATAGATTTTGTGCTACAGTAGATTTCCACAAAAGAGAAAAATTACATAAAAACGGAAAGTGTCGTTTCGGATAAGCCTGTGTGGATTGCGCAGGCTGATCCGAGACGACACAAACATCGCAATACATGTACTCCTTTTCGCGGGCTGTAGGCCATATATTTCTTTAACAAGGTAAAATAACAATTAAAGTATCAAATAACAACCATTTACATGTAAGATAACTTTCAAAAGAGATGACAATAACCTCTTTTACTCGTGGCAAAATATTTCAAAAGTTGCTTGTCTGTTCAATTCTACAGCAAAAATCAAGGCAAGATAGTGACTTTCTAGTCACAGGCCAAGGCAAATCAAGGCTAAGATTTCTATGCTATAGCAAATCAAGGCAAAAGTTACATTTCTACACTAGGCCATATCAAGGCAGCAGTCAGGTTTATACTCTAGGACAATTCAAGGCAAGAAAAAGTCACTTTTTAGAAGCAATTACATGTAAAGGCAATTATCGCTTTCTATTCCTTAGCAAAAAAGGAAATAGTTACTTTTCAAATAAAGGCAAGATTAATTTTCTATTCTAAATATTCCAAATAATTTATTCTTTAACTCTTTACCACACAATCCCAACTTTTAAAGATCCTGAGAAAGAAGCCTTTTGAAAACATTGTGGGAAAAGCAGAAAATGCTGGTAACCAGCATTTTCTCCTTTTTCCACAATGTTTTCTACCCTTCCCAAACCAAATTCCAATTTTTTGGTCACATTTATTTTGTCGTCTGCAAATGCTTTCAGTTTGGACCAGTGTATAATTTTGTCGTTTGGTAAAGAGTTAACCCATTCCAACACAATCCCTACTTTTGACAGCCCTGAGGAAAACCTTGTTGGAAAAGGAGAAAATGCTGGTAACCAGCAAATCAAATCTCAAACTCTCAATCACTTTTATTTTGTCGTCTGCAAATGCTTTCCATTTGGACAAGACTAAAATATAGTTTGATAACAAGTTCAACCCCTATATAAAAAGTAAATCATCTCTAAAAGCATTATTCTGTCCCTAATTATCCCAATACCATATAATTCCTACTTTTGATGCCCCTGAGAAAGAGGCCTTTAGAAAACATTGTGGGAAAAGGAGAAAATGCTGGTTACCAGCATTTTCTCCTTTTCCCACAATGTTTTCTACCCTTCATAAAACAAATTTCAAATTTTCAGTCACTTTTATTTTCTCATCTGCAAATGCTTTCAATTTGAACCAGTCTATAATATTGTTGTTTGGTAATGGGTTAATCTATAGTAAACATTATAGCTTATATACACATCTTGTGTTCTTAGAATATATTTTCAGTGCTATTTATCATCCCAGAAACCATGACAAAAACCTGCCATATTGTCATTTGGTAATCTGAGTTTCAACATCCACAAAATACATAAAAACAACTCATTATGTTTCACTAGATGGCATTCTACAATTACACATCTATCTAATTTGGGCATCCAGGGTACAGAACCCGACTACTTTTCTACACCACAACCGTTACTTTGAATTTTATACTAAATGTTTACTCATGTTTTATACTAAAAGTTTACTCAATAATACGCTACCTGGTGCGATTTATTCAGCTATATATGATCAGCAGTTTAGAGAAATCTGGAGGTAAAACATAAAAAGGCATTTTTCCATTGCTAATTTACAGTGCGTATTACTGCAATCTCCCCAATATTGGGGGGAATGATGTGTTATATAGACAGGTCGAATCTTCTAAGAATATGACATGCGCAGACAAATAAAAACAACTAAGATAACATACGATGCGGTAATAAAAAAATCAACAGAATTTGAGACTCTTGCTAGCAAAAGAGATACAAACTTACTCTTTTACAATTTATCACAAATATTTGGTAAGATTACCTGACTGGTTAGAGACAAAGGAGAAATACATTTAACCCTTTACCCCATAAGGCATTCCTATAGTATCTGTAATTGGCCCTAAATAACAGCAAGGATGAAGTTGTTTCTTATGTGTATGTGACACCTTTTGATAGCATAGAAAACATTGTGACAAAAGGTGAAATTGCTCGTCACGAGCAATTTCACCTTTTGTCACAATGTTTTCCAAAGGCTCCTACAAGCACTGCGTCAAAATGAGTATCTATGGAGTAAAGGGTTAAGAAAGAGGTCTTTTAAATATCATATAGTCAGTTTACATAGAAAACCTCGTAACTACATGTACAGCTTGCTGCAAGCTGTAGTTATGAGGTTTTTGAAGTAACCCAACAATATGCTTGAGGCTTGAGTCATGCCCTGCAAAAAGAGGGTTTTAGATATCTGCATAAAGCATCGATTCATATCAGCCTGCGCAGTCTATGCAAGCTGATAGGAGTCTAATCATTTTGCCATTTGTAAATTGTCTGTGTGTCCAATGAGTATCCTACCTTGTGTTTCAGTCGGCTATTAGAAAAAAGAAAGGCTCAATTGATCCAAATTCATGTAATGACTTCATACTACGATACATCACGAGAATGCATTTTATCCCTATTTCACAGATCAAGTCTCACATGTAAAAAAAACACCTAAGTAATCAACAATTAACCCTTTCCCAAACAATCCCTGGTTTTTACGGGTCAGGAATAGAAGCCTTTTGAAAACATTGTGGGAAAAGGAGAAAATGCTGGTAACCAGCATTTTCTCCTTTTCCCACAATGTTTTCTACCCTATCATATAGAAAAAAATGTATTTTTAGCAACTGTTAATTTGTCATCTGCAAAATGCTTCCAATTTGGTCTGGTCCAAAATTTGACATTTGGTAAAGGGTTAATATGTACAACAAATGGCTCGCCCTTCAGATTTGCAATAATAGGATGGTCCTCGATGGTACCGCGGTACTTAATTTTACCGAAAATTTTTTAACAGAGAGGAAACTCACATGTATTATTTTTGAATACTGTGATAAACTGTTGCATGTAAAGTTACAATAAATGTGCACGATCAAAGCTTCAGTCGTGTTTTTCAGACAAAAATATCTAGGTCAAGCTAACCTGTTGACTACAGGGCTCCGAAGGGAGTCCGCTATGATACCGCGGTAACACTTGAAATTTGGAAAATAGTAACAAATATGACATTTATATTCAAAAACTGATTTAATACCGTAGCTTTTGTTTCCGGCGAGGACTATGGCGCCACAGCAGTTGACCTTTACTCATCCAAAGTGAATTGTCGGTTTTTTGAAGAGTTGGGGGTAATTAATTACAAAATATGGAGGAAAAGTGTGCATTAACTTTGCAATTTGTGAATATTGAAAGTAACTCATCATTAATGAAGATATATCTAATATTTTTTAACCGATACGATACAAAAACACTTCTGCTTTTGATTTGATAGAGTAAACATTGGTTAGGCGGCGCTACGTATGCAAATTAGGTATTTTCGGGATTACCGAGGTATCATAGATGATGCGGTATCAGCGAGGACAACTATACATCACAAAATTAGTATACTATCCCTTCAGATTTGCAACAATGCATCACAAAATTAGTATACTATCATCAGAATTTGTGCTGCTACTATCTTTACGTCTCATTTCACGTGATCTTCCGTGGTTCTCATTGGCTGAGTTTATTGGCACATTTTCATTGGGAAAACTTTGATTTCTTGCTCTTGTATATGAGGAAAATGTAGCACCATCATCTTTGTCAAAATTTTCATCGTCAGTATCCTCATGTAACCCTCTATGTTTACCGACTCTTACTTTCCGTCTTCGACCTCGCTTGCACTTCTTTTTGTAATATACATAAACGACTAGTACCATGACCAAAGTTAAAATGGCAGATGCCGCTGAGCCCACTATTATATAAATGTATAGAATGGGAGGCGGACAGGTACACGATGGATGTCTGTCTTTGCCCTCACAGGTTATATTGGCCACAAAAGGGCCGTGATTCTCCTGGACCAACCAGAAACCATCTAGTACTTTATTTATTGAAGAATCTCGCTGTTCAAAGAACAAATGTGTGGCGTTGTGGATCTCAAGCTGACCGAATGTAAACCTACTGGTACGATCAGCTCTAAATGCCGACCATATGTTCTTTTTACCTGAAAGAAGATATTGTAAAGTGAAACATCAGTTATTCAAACATGTCACTAACGTAAGACGATAATTAGTTCAGTTGGTGGCAATAAACCCTTTTCCATACGACAAAGTTTTAGCCTTGTCAAGATTAAAAGAATTTGCAGATGAGAAGTTCCATGTAGCTCAAATGGAGCAATGTTTCTTTGATAGTGTAGAAAACATTGTGGGAAAAGGAGAAAATGCTGGTTACCAGCATTTTCTCCTTTTCCCACTATGCTTTCAGAAGGTCGCTTTTTAAGGTTCGTGTAAAGTCAGTATTGTGCTGCAAAGGGTTAAGATGTTGAATTTTATCTACCTCATCTATTTCTCTGCATAGCCCTGTACAAAACAATGCTGTTTTCATACGACCAAACAGAGGGCTTTTGAAAACATTTTGGAAAATCGTAGAAATCATTGGCATTTTCTTCTTTTCCTGTAGCAAATACCACCATCTCATCTAGACAGTGATTTGTAATCCACAAAACGCTTTTAGTATGATCTCCAATTTACTACCACAAATCTTTAAATTGACAAAAAGATAGAACATTAAAGCAAGGGCAAAACAGCCCAACTTGCATTTGAAAAATAAATTGTCTTTCCTTTGTATAGAAAAAGGAATAGAATTTCAATCAAAATTTATTTCGATTTCATAGGAAGGGTAATACAATAACCTATTCTCTGTCTTTCTTACGATTGATTCCATGTCATGTTCTTTTGAATTAAATAAGAAACCATATCGTATCTGCTGGATGACTGGGTCGCTTTCCCTATATTCTGCCTTTTTCTTCTATAGCCAAGCGTTACGTATGCATCGAATACGAAAAACAGTTCTAAAATCCTCTTCTGTCCTTTTTTTCCTCTTGATTTCAATTCGCTCAATGAAAACCGAAGCGTTGGACTCAAGAGCAGCTGGATCCTCCATCCTCCTTCTCCCAAAAGTAGTTTATCTTTTGTCTGTGTACTTCAAAAATCTCGTAAATACAGCTTGTTTCAAGCTGTAGTTACGAGGTTTTTGAGGTAAACCGACGCTTTGTTGTTTTGTATACATTTTTACTTTTGGGGTTTGAAGAAATAATAAAATCATGAAAACTGAAAGTTAAACTATAGTAAATGTGAAACAGTTACCTGATGTCATCCAGTCAATTCCTTCTACGGAGCCGGCAGCACCGGAAATTATGTGAACAGGTGCACGTGGATTGACGTAACTATTACCATAAACCTTGCCATCGTAAATAGGCCATAAACGTTCATAGGAATGTTCATGTGCCTGAATAATGAGATCGACACCTTGCGCATAAAACAGATCCTCAAGTCTGGAACAGAAAAAGATGCTCATAATTATGTCATGTTTCAACATTTTCAAAGAAATCAATATTGCTTAAGTAATAAATGCTTAATAGTAATCTTATTAGATTTTATAGTTCAAATTCATCTTAAACAGTTTGACTAGCAATACAAAAGTGTAATGAAGCCTTTGTTGAACTCCATGCTTCAAACTTTTTTGAAAACAATATGACTGACACTAGACATGCCTTACAATATTCCAATCCAATTTCATGTTTCCAAAATTTCAAAAGAACATGGATAACCTTTTCAGACATGTAACAATGCTCAAATTGGATTTCATGTTTCAATAATAATGTTTAAATAATTTCACTGACTTTATATGCCCTAAACAAAGTTCTTATTGCATTCCATGTTTGACCATTTCAAAAACAATATAGCTTGGGTTGCACACACGCAACACTATTCCCATCAGACTTTTTCAGGTTTCATTTCTGTTCATTTTTTAGAATAAAGTTGAGAATGTTATACACACGTAAAAATGTTTTACCGCATTTCATGTCTCAAAACTTTTCAAAATAATATAACTTAAGTTTTATTGGCGCAAAAATATACTTGTCTGATATTATGCTTCAACATTCTTAAAATATCATGGCCGACAATATAAACACATAACAGTGATTTAACTCTTTACCAAACGACAAAATTTTAGACTGGTCCAAATTGAAAACACTTGCAGATGACAAAACATGATTCAAAAATTGAAATTTGCTTCCAGCAGGGTACAAAACACTGTGGGTAAAGGAGAAAATGCTGGTTACCAGCATTTTCTCCTTTTTCCATAATGTTTTCAAAAGGCTCCCATCTTAGGGTCGTAAAAACCAGGGATTATTTGGGAAAGGCTGTTCAAGTAGGACTTCATGTTTCAAGACCATTGAAAAAGGTATAAGCCGATATATTGAGGAGGATGGTGATTCAACCCTTTCCCAAACAACAAAGTTTTAGACTGGTCCAAATTGAAAGCACTTGCAGGTGACAAAATGAACATAACTCAAAAATTGAAATTAGTTTCCAGCAGGGCAGAAAACATTGTGGGAAAAGGAGAAAATGTTGGCTACCAGCATTTTCTCCTTTTCCCACAATGTTTTGAAAAGGCTTCTTTCTCAGGGTCGTAAAAACCAGGGATTGTTTGGTAAGGGGTTAATTCATTGTGTTCGAAACCTTAACAATTAACGCATTCACCATAAAAAACAGGTTCTGAAATTTGTATATTACATAGTATCAATAAAAATAGAGATACGAATATCATACCCGTATTTCACCCAACGTTGCAGGAATCTCTTTGTACAATCGTCCCCGTTACTATTCGAACAATACATTGGTCGATGACCCATCGCAATAACCCAAGGCTGCTGTGCTCGATTCTTGTTGGCTTTGATCAGATCTTGAAGTAACCAGTCAAACTGTTTACAGACGTAATACTGGTTATACGAGAAGAAAACCTCGCTTGAGTAACTGGAAAAAAAAAATAGCATGTATACATGTATATCATTTGATTGAGGGTTTACCCTTTACCACACAATCCTGACTTTTAACACTCCTGTGAAAGAAGCCTTTTGAAAACATCATGGGAAAAGGAGAAAATGCTGGTTCCAACCAGCATTTTCTCCTTTTCCCACTATGTTTTCTTCCCTTCCTAAAACAAATTTCAATTCTTTAGTCACATTCATTTTGTCGTCGGCAAATACTGTTAATTTGGACCAGTCCAAAATTTTGTTGTTTGGTACAGAGACCGTCCATAGTCATAAAGATTTATCCAGCGCCCACTAAATACACATGCACAAATAATAACATCTAACGAATATGGTGCCAAAGGCTGTTTAAGTATTGGGAAAAAGAGTTGGCCTCATGTGATTGGATATTCTGACCAAAGCCACACTTGGTTGGGAGAATATGGTAGTTCAGGGAAATGATAGTAGCAGATCATGCAGACCTGACAACACATTATGCACAGTCTGATCTAAGTCTGCTGTACCCTCTTTCTCTATAGCTTATTGCTACATAATGTTAACCCATTACCACACAATCCCTACTTTTGATGCCCCTGAGAAAGAAACGTTATTGCCACATAATGTTGGCCCATTACCACACAATCCCTACTTTTGACGCCCCTGAGAAAGAAACGTTATTGCCACATAATGTTAGCCCATTACCACACAATCCCTACTTTTGACGTCCCTGAGAAAGAAACTTTTAGAAAACATTATGGGAAAAGGAGAAAATGCTGGTAACCAGCATTTTCTCCATTTCCCATAATATCTTCTACCCTTCACAAAACAAATTTCAAATTTTCGGTCACTTTTATTTTGTCATCTGCAAATGCTTTCAATTTGGACCAGTCTAAAATATTGTTGTTTGGTAATGAGTTAAAAAAGAAATTGACATCGTAAAGGGAATACATTCAGATTTCTTGTAAAACACTCTGAATTACATGTACTATCAGACATAGTTTTCTTTGCAAGCGTGAAGAAACTGGGCGGTTTCTGTCAGTGTGCAATTTGGGACTACAAAGAAAATGGGTGGTTATATTCAGTTGCAGTGGTGTTGTTCAAATAATTGTATGGTTGTTTTGAAAGCAATAATTCAATAACCCTGTCTTTTTCACTGGACCAGATTATATGATGTCATGGAACGTCTTACAGCCCTACATGAGGTTCAATACATCAAGTAGCTTATTTCGCATATTAGGTCTCTAGCCAATAATAATAAAAGCACACATAAAAACATAATTACAAGAGGTAATCAGAAGATCGACCAGTGTTCCCACTGGAAATTTTATTTGGGGGTTTTTTGTACCCCCTACAACTGAAAAATGGGGGTATAGGAAAAAAAATGGGGGTACAAATTCAGAAAAAACTTGTATGCCCACAACTCTAGATATTTACTGCCTCATTCTTGTTCAAATACAGAACAATCATATTATAGATCTACTCTGTCAATGTACATTTTGAAATGTATGCATAACCGACAGTTAAAGAATTACAAAGTTTTAACTAGACTGTAGTGGTCTTTATGCTCATATTTTCACATCCCATTAGCCTTTTATATTTCAGTTTAGATTTCATATTTGAAGGTATGACAATAATGGTTTCAACTGAAGGTAAAGTAATCCATATTGATGATTTGTAGCAAAAAAGAAAAGTATGTTACATCAAGATATTTGTGGAAATTTGTATCTTAAATCCATTACAAGCTGAAAAGAAAGTATGAAGTGACTCTGATCAGACAATATAAACTGGAGCATTTTGTTGTGTCATGGGTTTCTGCGTTTTTTGGACCGATCTATTTTTCATGTCCATTTAGTTATGGATAGGTGTTTCTGCATGATCTGGCTAATGGTTGATAATATCGATAGCAAGTCACTTCAAAATCTGTCATTTTACACAAGATCAACGGATAATGGCTTTTGTTTTTGGTTACATTTTTTCTTGAGGTCTCGCGTGTAACCAAACTTTGTTATGTGAATTTCAATTCTGTGCAGTGACTGACACAATAATTTGCGTGAGTTTGAACACTGATATGAATTCTGTTTTCTCGATGATGAATATTTCTACAACTCGTGTGCCTTGCTTGCTTACGGGAACCCGAATTCCGAAACCCAAAGTACATTTCTGAGCTAATCCCAATGTAGGTTCACAGACGAAAGACGTTGACGTCAACAAAACGCTCTTTCACAGACTGCGTCAAACAAAGGAGAACTGATTTAAGGATTCTTTTAGGAAACAAACGAGTCCCAGTCTGCAAAAGAATGCCATCTAGCGGGAGATAATGGCAAATTATAGGTCGCGATAATAAAGACCGAGTATGCCGACCATGTAAATGTTCTAAAAATAGAAAGCTGGAAATCCAAAATTTTTCTGATGTTAGATTTACTTTGTCAGAAAATCGCTTTTACGTGAGCCGTTCTATGAAAACACTTTTTTTTTCATTTTTGTGTTCAATCTTCTTCTGTATTTTTTGTGCGTGATTTCACGTACAGGTTTGTAATTTTGTGCGTGTTTTATTTCATTTATACGTGTTTCACGCACGATTTTGCGTGATCGGGAACACTGTCGACCATCAAAATTTGCCTTTGAAAGCATACAAAACTTATTTGAAAAATGGAGAAAGTGCACCCTAATGTGATTTGTGTAACATCGCCTTTCGTAGCCAGATTCAAATGTACTGATTCGGCTAAGACTCTGGTATTCCATAGTCGTTGTCTGCGCATGTCATGTTCTTCAAAGATTCGACCTGTCTTATATGACGCATCTCTAGCCCCAAAAGCAAGCAGACTGTAATATTATGCGCTATAAAGTAGCAATGGAGAAAATGGTTTTTATCAGTATGTTTGTAGAAAAATCAGGCTTGTTTTCAGCCTCAGATTTCTCTAAACTGCTGTCAGATCATAGCTAAGTGAATCGCACGAGGTAGAGTTTTTTTGAGTAAGGGTTTATATTAGTTTGAAATTCAACGTAATGGTTGTCGAGTAGGAAAGTGGTTCGGTTCTGTACCCAGGATGCCCAAATAAGATAGATGGGTATTTATAGAATGCCATCTAGCGAGAGATAATGATTCCATAGTTAATCGGCCGATAGACACTGGTTCCCCGCATCGATTACGGATTACCTGAGTTTTTGCCGACACCGTGCAATATTATGGCAATGGAAGACGTTACACGAATCCTATTGGGGTGCCCTATCCTTAACACATTACCAAACGACAATGTTGTAATGTCTAGGCCTCCGCAGAGGCGATATCGCAAATCCCCTCTCTTTATCTATTTTGATGTGAGCCTACTTTCGGTTCAGTTTGCATTAATTTTTTTAAGTAATTTTGTGTAGACTAATAGTCACTCAGAACTCGTCTTATCATTCAAATTTTGTTTCGTACACTTCACCTAATTATGGCAGCATCCAAAGTCGTGTAGTCACGCTGAAATATCCATTACAGCATAGATTCATGTTTTTCTCAGAGCGCCTGGAGCCATGTTTGTTGTTGTCCCAATGCATCTTGGGATTTTTATGACGTCATACTTTCACGTTCTAGTCTAAGCGGTAGAGGTTTAAAAAGAAAACTTTTTTTCGCAAAAATTTAACTCTTTAGGTAAATATAGATATGAGAGAAAGCATTTATTCTTGTAGAAAAAGTGTTATTTGAAATCTTCGTGATTATTTTCTTAGTATTAGCTGCGGTACTGTGAGATTTGGCCGAAAAACCGTCATCCAACCAACATCTGTCGGAAAAACTCCAAAATTGTATGGTCCTAATGGGTTAAAACAGAAACAAACTTGTCTGTGGCAATACTTGGAATACTTACCTTATAAAATGAACTGGTCCCACATTAAAGCTATACCATAACTGATCTAGAGGAATAGGCCATGGGGTGTTTGGTGTGGAAAAACGTGTTCTGTAGTGCAGAAAGTCATCAGCCATCTCTGTGAATATGATAGAACAGATAAAGATGCCAACATGTTCAACATAATAAGAACTGTTATATATCGACCTATGGTAGCTTGCACAGCCTGATCTGGGCCGATACTTTTCGCTATTGATGACGATGTTGACGACGACAGGACAATACCTAGGTTGGTTTTTTTTTGTGTTTTTCAAAAACAGACGCATAGCTCAAGTGGTAGACCGTAGGACTCGTCTAAGACGTCCAGTTTGAGCATATGAGTTCAGTTTTCACGGCTGGCCATCTAAAACTGCTAGTAGTCTTTTATGTGGCGTTAAAGCAGGATCATGTGTGATGGTGCTACCTGTATGTATTGACCGAGTACGTTAAAGATGAACCAGTGATGTGTTCAACATCGCGGGCGCTTCATAGAGCACAGGTAGGTCTGGCAAGAAAGCACCTCGTTAATTGAACGCAAACGAGCCCTCGCTTATTTTTCAAAATGGCGTCTAAAAAGATCGACCTATCTTCTGGAACGTAAAACTGGCCATCTTTCCAGAGTTATCTGTGAAATTCCGTAAACTATTTAATGATAAAAGAGTCGAAGAAAACAGCGGTATGCTAAATTCCTTTGTTCCGATCACAGATCTATTAACTATCCGTGTTCATAAAAAGAAAACGAAAAAGAAAAAAAGAATAAAACATTGAACTTGTCTTCGTAACATCTTTGGTAAACATCTAAAAAGACGTGCAGTGTAATTTTGTCCAGCTGCCTCATTGTTTAGATATAGCCTAACTCTCTCATTTGGATAACGCTTCTGCTATTGGATGCCATCTTGGAAATACAAGCGAAACTCCTATCAAGTGTGCTCTCGCGCGCTATCGAGCGCTGCAGCGAGCACCCGCTTTCAGAACGAAAGCGCTTGAGAGCGCTGGAAGCGCTTGCGATGTTGAACGTACCACAGGCGTAAGTTAGATTTGTTTTCTAACTTACGCCTGTGGTGCGTTCAACACTTGATATATAGGAGTTTCGCTTGTATTTCCAAGATGGCATCCAATAGCAGTTCTAAGCGTTATCCAAATGACTGCATCCTTCGTAAGAAAACTAACAGCTTTCATGGGGCTTTGCCCATTTGGGCTACTGGTGGCGACAATTAATTAACGCTACTGTGACTTAATCAATCAAACTTAGGATTTTCCTACTAGTATTGCAATATCATTGTAACTAGGCAAGACTGTTAAATGTAAATGAATTTAATAAGACCAAAGGGGAGTTGTTTTGCGTTCCGTCTGATATTACGATATCATATGGCGTAAAGAAGGTTGTTCTGCCTGTCATAACTACGAATTGCGTAAAAACGAAAATGGTTACCATGGTTTCCCGGTGACGGCATATATGGTAGTCTTGACGCAAATGGCTGTATGCAGTTGAAAAATTTGTCTCCGACCTACAAAGAATTAAAAACAAATCATGACTAAAAACAATAAAGAAAACGGCATGGTAATCAAATTAACCGGCAGTAAAGGGCGATCGAACAGATAAACAATCATTAGTATAACATTTTATCATGAACTATCACAGGCCCGTCGGAAGGAAATTTCATTTAGTCCGGCCAGTATGGCAAGCGACGAGGTCGCGAAGCCATGCTAGGGGGGTCCGGAAAAATTTTGAAAATAAGACGCTCTCTGGTGCATTCTGGCGCATTTTTTGAGGTTTATACTACATGCAGGGGGGGGGGGGCGGCGGTCCGGGGCGTGCCCCCGGAAAAATTTTGAAAAATAAGACGCTTCCTGGTGCATTCTGGCACATTTTTTGAGGTTTATATCACGCATTTAAGCCATGCTAGGGGGGTCCGGGAAATGCTCCCCCGGAAAAATTTTGAAAATAAGACACTCTATGGTGCATTCTGGCGCATTTTTTTAGGTTTATATCACGCATTTTTTTTTTTTCGAAAATTGGTCTGGCAATTTTTCTTTTTCAGCCGAAAATTTGGTCCGGCCATGGCCGGACCGGCCGGACCGCTTCCGACGGCCTTGTATCAATATAGAGCTTGCATGGGTGTGTTTAACCATTTACCAAACGACAATATTTTAGACTGGTCCAAATTGAAAGCATTTGCAGACGACAAAATAAAAGTGACTGAAAATTTGAAATTTGTTATTGGAAAGGTAGAAAACACTGTCGGAAAAGGAGAAAATGCTGGTTACCAACATTTTCTCCTTTTCCCACAGTGTTTTCAAAAGGCTTCTTTCTCAGGGGCGTCAAAAGTAGGGATTATGTGGTTATGACTCAACACTTTACTAAAAATCACGAGTTGTAGCGGCTCTGAAGAAAAAACCTTTTTTAAAAAAAACTGTGGGAAAAGGAGAAAATGCTGGTCACTAGCATTTTCTCCTTTTCCCACAAGATTTTTTACCCTTCTCAAATTAATTTTGTCGTCTGCGAATGATAGAAATTAGACTTGCCGAAATTTTTGTCATCTGTTTTTTTTTTTACTATTGCCCTGAAAGTTTCATTCCACTTATCTATAACAGGAGATTGAATTAACCTTTACCAACAATGAAATTTTAGAATGGTCCAAATTGAAAACACTTGCAGACAACAAAATCAACCTAACTCAAAAATTGAAATTCGTTCCCAGCTGGGTATATAGAAAACATTGTGGGAAAAGGAGAAAATGCTGGTTACCAGCATTTTCTTCTTTTCCCACAATATTTTCAACAGGCTTCTTTCTTAGGGTAGTGAAAACAAGGGGTTGTTTGGGAAACGGTTAATCATTCAACAAAAAAATCGCACAACAAAAAGACAGTACCTTTCCCGAATTACCCTGCAAATCATAAGCAAAGTCCCCGACATGTAACACGGCTGTATAATTCCCCGAGTCAGCCAGAGTCTCCAACGTGCCATACGTAGGAATGTCCTCCGCAGTCCCCATGTCGCCGTATACAAGATATTTGTAAGGTTCTACCTAAAAATTCATATATTAACCCATTACCACACTATCCCTACTTTTGACGCCCTTGAGAAAGACGCCTTTTCGAAAACACTGTGGGAAAAGGGAGAAAATGTTGGTCACCATTTTTTTTTCCTTTTCTCACGATGTTTTCAACCTTTCACAAAACAAATTTCAAATTTTCAGTCAATTTTATTTTGTCGTCTGCAAATGCTGTCAATTTGGACACACCTAAAAGTTTGTCGTTTGGTAACGAGTTTATGTATCGTCGTGATGAGATGTATCATGCAAGACGTCGCATACTATATAGAGTTATTTTGTCTTATCAATGGGATGAATCATGGGATAGAGTGAATGATATGACAAGTCAGATATGATATCAACAGCAAAAAGTTTCGATCCATGTCAGCCTGCGCGCATGCGCGTGCAGGCTGACATTGGTCGAGACTTTTTGCAGACACATTGTACTACCTTCTCACAGACAATGGTCCATTTGCAGCGTTTTGTCTCAAATATATGAAAACTAAATGCACAATCTTCAGTACGGCTTTTTGAGAGTCTTGCAGGAGACTATAATTATGTAAACACATTTTGACACCATCATTCCCGGAGTCAACCAGCTCAAAGTACCACCTTCTGCCGCCATATTTTTGCGCATTGCAGCACATGAGATTTGAAAACATTTCTTTTTTCGATAGGATATAAGCATATGACAAGCAATTTCTTATGTACTATATATCTATATCTTCTCCCGTATATTTGCACTACTTTATCATAATTCATGCTTAATATGAATATAAGTAGGCTTACAACAAGCCTTTCTTCGACAAGAAGAGCTAGATACAACGCAATCAGACAGACATAGACAAACACATAGACATGCACATAAACACACAGACAGAACATAGACATGCACATAGACACCCTCATACACAAGAATGATGGAATGAATAATGGAATGAAAGATCTAACCTGTGAATTTGCAGGCGTTGAAAATCTGAAAACTTGGCTCTCAAACTGCAATGTTTTGTTGCTTGAAACTGGCAGTCTTATCTTATAAAAGTATCTCGTACCTCTTGTTAGATTCTGAAAAATGTATAACCTGTTTCACGATGTCTATGGCAACGTTAGTTGTCTTTTCCAAACTTTAAGATCAAGAACGAAATTAAGAAATGTGTCCCGTCACGCAAAAAGAGACCATCCGGGAACTGCGAAAAGTGTCCACCCTGGTCAGACTGCGCGAATTGCGCAGTCTGACCAGGGTCGACGCTTTTCGCTTTTATAACTTTTTCTGTATGAAAAGTGGTCATTCTACCTTGTTAGACAATTATTTTTGAACTATCATCTTAAATTTACCTCCACTACCGTTGATCTGTAATTTCATCTAATTGATGTACGGAATTCCCAGATGGTCCCTTTTTGCGTGACTGGTCTCAAACGTGAATAACGACCAACAGACTGCATAATCTATGCTATTAAGGTATGCGCTCATAAAACCATTTTTCATGTAAGATACATCAAAAGTTAAACAAATTGATTTGTTTGTCCTCACACAACAACTTTTTTTTAAACTTCTCTTTGCTTCTGCTTATAAAATGAAATTCTTTACTTCTCATTTATTGCACTCGCAGAACTAATGAAATCTAAACTTTGAGCACAAACTAAGTTGAGCACAAATTCAAGATTTATAAGTCCGCCTATTTATCCATGCGAATATATCTCACATATTTCTAGTAAGTTTAAGTGGATTGTACTTCCCTTCTTCGATACAGGTTGATATGCTTGGTGCGAAGAGAGTTCATAGCATTTTTTATTTGATGATTCTTTATGCAACTGTTGGAACATCCGCTTTGCTTTACCACCAATATATCACATAGGACGTAACCAAGGGTTCCGAATCATTACGCACTCCAAATTGAGAGTGCTATTTCACAAATAGGTTGCTAAGCGCAACGCAGTGTGCTGTTGCAGACAATCCAATTAAGATCGGACTGCGAAGATATTTCGGTTTCACCTAGATACAGGTTTTTTTCATAAAAAAATAGAGTGAAATCGCCTTGTTTGACTTGCTTCTAATGTTCGGAAATTTTCATAATTATATACTAATTTTCATTTCATTTTATAATCCTAGAACCGACCTTTAAAACTGCTCTGTATACAAAAGGGACTGCCAGTCCTGCCTGTCTTGGTTGATGGGCGATGTCACCTCCGGTCTGCAGAATCATATTGTCACGTGATTTCCCATAGTTCACTTTATACGGCAGGTTTTCGCTCGAAGACCACATAACGACCATTGAGTCGAGACTGTCCCCTAAACTCAGGTGGATCTGTTCCGGAGTTGAAGCTTCGGACACTGGAAGAACAAAAAGGAAAAAGATATTGTGGATTTCAATATATTTACCCTTTCCCATATGGCAAAATTTTAGACCTATCTAAATTGAAAGCATTTGAAAACGACAAGTTCATAATGGCTAAAGTAATGCAATTTTTCTTCGATAGGGTAGAAAACTTTGCAGGAAAAGGAGAAAATGCTGGTTACCAGCATTTTCTCCTTTTCCCACAATGTTTTCAAAAGGCCTCTTCCTTAGGGTCTTTGAAAGGCGTCATTGTGTGTTAAAGGTTAAAGAATTACCGAATAGATAGAGCTAGTAACGTTATATGAGTAAGTGAAAAAGAAAAAAAGGCAGCGAGAAAGAAAGCTAAAGAGAGAGAGAGAGAGAGAGAATATGAAGGTAGGAAGGACGGACGGACATACAGACAGACAGATTCTAAGTAAGAAACAATAATTATACATGTACATTCAAAACTTCTTCTGTGAACAGTTAGTGCAGTCCTCTACCTGTTACTACATGTATTTGCATCGTGGTCATCTGGTTAATTACTAGTAATGAACTATTTGTCTATGTATATCTACTCTTGTATCCAGTCCTTTTCGTTGCCAATAAATCTATTGGAGCCAAGCTCTTGCAAAAAGGGACTTAATGCTTCTTAGTGATGCTTTGGACCGAGCAAGTCATCACCTAATTATGGATCCATAAATCCCATTTTGTATATCAGTGGACTTGATCAGCTGGCAAAATGGTCCTTGAACATGTAGAAAATTAACAAATCGCAAAAAGTTTCGGCTCAGGTCAGCCTGCGCGGACTGCGCAGGCTGACCTGGGTCGATACTTTTTGTAGATGCTTTAACCCCCCTTTTCACAGAGCATGGCTCAATTTGTTTGTGAAGTCGTGTTGAGAATAGATTGAAAAAGACAATTTTGGAGATGAAGAAAAGTAAAAACGATAACTTCAAGTTCCTTTAACCCTTTCCCACACAATTCCGACTTTTAACATCCCTGTGAAAGAAGCTTTTTTTTTGACAAACTTGTTGGAAAAAGAGAAAATGCTGGTAACCAGCATTTTCTCCCTTTTCCACAATGTTTTCTTTCCTTCCTAAACCTAATTTCAATTCATAGTCACATCAAATTTGCCGTCTGTAAATGCTTTCAATTTAGGCCAGTCTGAAATACTGTCGTTTGGTAAAGAGTTAAACGAAAAGTGCCATTTCATACGTCGTATTTTTTCCACAGCCTATGAACACCAAAAAACAAGCATTTATAAACTACCACCCTGTATAAAGGTGCTTCTGGAAACACTGTGAGAAAAGGGATGGAAACCACCATTTTATCCATTTCCTACGCTATTTTAACCCCTTCAGCGCTATCTCCCGCTAGATTGCATTCTATAAATACTCATCTATCTAATCTGGGCATCCTGGGTACAGAACCTTTTTCCTACGCGACAACCGTTACTTTGAATTTCAAACTAAAATAAACGTTTACTCGATAAAACGTTATTCACTCAGCTATGCTCAGCAGTCTAGAGAAATCTGGAGCTAAAGCAGGTCTCATTTCTCCTCAAATGTATTGATAAAAGCTATTTTCTACATTACTACTTTATAGAGCGTAATATTACAGTCCATTATCTCCCGCTAGATGGCATTCTATAAATACTCATCTATCTGATATGGGCATCCTGGGTACAGAACCGAACCACTTTCCTACGCGATAACCGTTACTTTGAATTTAAAACAAAAGAAGGTTTACCCAATAAAACGCTACCTCGTGCAATTCACTCAACTATGATCACCACTTTAGAGAAATCTGTTGCTAAAGCAGGTCTCATTTCTCCTAAAACGTATTGATACGTAAAAGCTATTTTCAACATTGCTACTTTATAGAGCGTAATATTACAGTCAGCCCGCTTTCGGGGCTAGTAGTGATGCGTCATATAAGACAGTCGAATCTTCGAAGAATATGACATGCGCAGACAACGTATTACAGTCAGCCCGCCTTTGGGGCTAGTGATGCGTCATATAAGACAGTCGAATCTTCGAAGAATATGACATGCGCAGACAACGACCAATTCAGATATTAATTCCAAAATTTAAGCCATGTTTACATTGCCATCTACAGTTGCTTTCAACTTGAGCAAGACAAAAATTTTGTCATATGTAAATGGTTAACTTTTTACCAAACGACAAAATTTTAGACTTTCCAAATTGAAAGCATTTGCAGACGACAAAATGAAAGTGACTGAAATCTGAAATTTGTTTTGGGAAGGGAAGAAAGGGTTTTAAAAAAAGGAGAAAATGCTTGTTACCAGTATTTTCTCCTTTTTCTGCAATGTTTTTAGAAGGCTTCTTTCTCGGGGTCGTTAAAAGTCGGGATTGTGTGGTAAGGAGTTACACCTTTAACGCTTTTTATCCGCCTTATCGTGCTGATTATTCATATCTAAGATGTTACCATTCTTGTTGAAAAACAACTATTTCCAGTGTAATATTATCCCACAAAATTGGCTAAAATTAAAAATGAGTATCATTGTACTTATTTAACCGAGCCACTTTTTTCCTTTTTTTTTTTTTTTTTTTTATCTTTTTAGAATTATCATTTATGAATCTAAAAACCACTATATTCTCAATACAAAAGGAGACAATAATTACCTCCCTTTGCAGCAAAGTAACAACAAATATTTTCAGGATAAACTTCAAAGAAATTTCTGGTCGCTTGGAAAAGTGCAAAAATGTTATATCAATTACACCCTTACTTATCAACTAATAAGGAATTCTGTTACATGTTGCACTGGAAGCGTTAGGATGGTAATGATTTAATTGTCAAAGTAATACGTGAATAAATAAAAGAAAATTTATTATACTGCAAAGAAATTTCTTGTGATCTGAATGGTTACATGCCGGGAACATAATATCATGTTCCCTGTCAAAATCCACGTAAAACCAATTTCCATTTTGAGTGCCCCGTAGACATCGCTACACGTGCAATACATCATCCAAAATGGCGGCGTCGATCGATCACCAGATTGCATTATCTCCCGCTAGATGGCATTCTATAAATACTCATCTATCTGATATGGGCATCCTGGGTACAGAACCGAACCACTTTCCTACGCGACAACCGTTACTTTGAATTTAAAACAAAAAAAAAAAGTTTACCCAATAAAACGCTACCTCGTGCAATTCACTCAGCTATGATCACCAGTTTAGAGAAATCTGTTCTTAAGCAGGTCTCATTTCTCCTCAAACGTATTGATACGTAAAGGCTATTTTCAACATTGCTACTTTATAGAGCGTAATATTTACAGTCAGCCCGCTTTCGGGGCTAGTAGTGATGCGTCATATAAGACAGTCGAATCTTCGAAGAATATGACATGCGCAGACAACGCACCAGAGTGTACATTTATGCACCAAACTGCACGTTTTAGTGAAGTCAGTTTCCAGTGACGTCAGTTTTCATTGAATTGGGGCACACAGAAGGGAATTTCTATTTCGTCAGAATACTCGATTTGTGAAATTATAAAACAGAAAAATTTCGCTTTACGCGCTTTGAAAGGGTAAAACTTTGCAGTATAATAAATTCGTTGTACGGTCAGGTGGCAGGGGACTTGGAAAATTGTGTGAAAGGTGTCCACTGTATCAGTTTTATTATTTTGAAAAAAAGGTCAATGTATGTTTACCATCTGATCTTTGTTTCTGGTACATGCCGAACGTAGTCGGGTGGCCTCGTCAAACTTCTTGTTTACCTCGACGGGATCTGCCAGTTTTAGATAAGCGCACACCTATTTTGTATGTGTCACTGGCTAACTATTGCAGTATCAACTCCTGTACTGCACAATACCGACCTTTTAACCCATTACCACACAATCCCTACTTTTGACGCCTCTGAGAAAGAAGCCTTTTTAAAACACTGTGGGAAAAGGAGAAAATGCTGGTAACCAGCATTTTCTCCTTTTCCCACAGTGTTTTCTACCCTTCCCAGAACAAATTTCAAAATTTCAGTCACCCTTATTTTGTCGTCTGCAAATGCTTTCAATTTGGACCAGTCTAAAATTTTGTCGTGTGGTAAAGAGTTAACCCATTACCACACAATCAATACTTTTGACGCCCCTGAGAAAGAAGCCTTTTGAAAACACTGTGGGAAAAGGAGAAAATGCTGGTAACCAGCATTTTCTCTTTTTCCCACAGTGTTTTCTACCCTTCCCAGAACAAATTTCAATCTTTCAGTCACCTTTATTTTGTCGTCTGCAAATTCTTTGAATTTGGATCAGTCTAAAATTTTTGGTAAAGCGTTAACGTGGGAAAGGTAGGGAAAGGTAGGGCTTTTACAAGAGCTATTAGCCTAATACCAAGGCATGTATGAATGGTCGATGCATATATAGGTTGCATGCTAGCTGATCATATCTAAAAGAATCGTAACAAGGCAGTGTTTGTTAGTAAACTTTCATTTTATTTTGAAATTCAAAGAACGTATCTTTTTTTGAAAAGCAGTTTGGTTCTGCAGAATGCCACAGAATGCCCAAATTAGATAGATGAGTATTTTCAGAGCGCCATCTGGCGGGAGATATGTTTTCTGGTCTGAGCAGTCCGTGCAAGTGAACTCACTGTATGGAAACTCTGTACGGGAAATTTCTTCGGTGAATTCAAGATGGCGGACACGTATTATTGACAAAGTAAGTGTCGTTTAATTTTGGTCCAAACTTGTTTCAAATTGCATCCCCTACAACGAGTAAGGTACCAATCTAAAGAGCTTTGATTGAAAAATCAAGCAAGAGTAGCTGATGAGAAAACGGGAGTGCCTCTTGTCCGTAATCCCGCGCTGAACATGATGTTTTGATGAAGTTGAAAAACTAAGCGGGAGACCGGAAGAAAACTGGCTTTATTTCATCGAATAGGAAGCTAATGATAAAAGAATGTACCTCGATCGGTGGGGAAATGTCATATTCTTACAAATGTACCAAAATACATTGCTTATATTTACTGATTTAGCTGTTATAAAGTTTTGAAAATTTGCATGGTGTACTCTTCGGTGCAAACCGAAACTAAACTACTGTACGGTTGGGTGATCGGAATTTCTGTACGCTTCAGTAACAAATATGAAGTCAAAAATCTGTACGCTTCGGTGAAAATGATAAAAGAAGAAAATTGCTAGAACAGTCTACTTGTATTTCCCGCACAGCGAGAATTCCTTATACAAGTACATGAAACCAATTTGTGTCATTTACTCAATATCATGTTTATTATGTTAAAACCGTATAATGCCCCAAAAATGAGTCACGCCAGGGTTTCCTGGCTTCGTAAGGATTTTATAGAGAATTCTTTATTATTCCTATTTTCTAAAGGAAAAGTACGAGTCATTTTAAAGTAGTGTTTAAAATTAGTGTGAATTTAAAAAAAAAAACTTATCCCCAGATAAAACTACAATGTATTGATCAACGTATTCAGATGACCTCGAAAAAGACCTTTTATTCGGGTATACTAAATACCGGAGTGTAACAAAATAAAAACATGTTATTAACAGAATGTAACAAAAAATTTTTAAGTTCCATGTATATAATTCTGTAGTAGAACAATGAAAGCAGAAGGAAGAAAAATATCACTACAGTTGTTCCTCATCCGTGTAACTGAAACATAAAAGTGGAAGTTTATAAAAGCTTTAAAATGAAAGCTACGGACTAAGGACAATGTCCCTTGGAAATGCTTACAAAAGGATGATATGAAGGGGTCGTAACTCAGAAAACGATGTAATGAAGACAGAAATGCCTGAGTGTGTTGTATAAGCATCCAGAGTTTCTAGTCAAAGGATTTGATATTTTGAAAATTAAGGTCGAAATTAGAGGGTTTTGTTCCCTAAATGAAAAGAGAGCTATGGTTCTTCTAGGCTGAATTTCTCAGTTCTATCAATGTATGAAAATTGACGGTTTCAATTAATGAAAAAACGTATAATTTATGCTACAGCAAAACTCTTAAATGTGAATTTAATAACAGGCATACGATTATCTGTTTTAAAAGGTCTCTTAATGTATAAAGAATAACAAATGATCACTTGGGCGATATCAATGTAAATTAGAAATAAGCTATAGCTACAAGGCAGTGCGCAAAGGACGCAAAGGAATTTTGTATTGCATTCTTCACTGCCGGTTCTTAGTGTTTGAAAAGTCAAGCCAAAGCTCAGAGATGTGTCATTGTTTGATTCGGGCTAAATATATGGCTTTCCAACTGGTTCTGGTCCGATCAACTCAAAGTTTGCTCTGAAAGTGCTTCACGTGTTCACCAGCACTGGGCTTGGGCTCTAAAAATGCGTCGCCAACAGACATACAAACATAACCAGTGTCCGTTGTGGAATTCTAACCAACACCATCCACAAAAAGTTACTAAAAATCTACATTACCTACTGCGCCAAGGAGGACCCCTGATCAATAAATGATGATAGAGGATATATACAAGATGCTTCTGTTCATGTTGCTCAGCGCTTCTAAATAACGAGCCATTTTAGTGTACGAATGTGCGGATTTATACATCACGTTTCTTTGAGTTCAACGTAAAAACATCAAGTAAATGACCCACGTAGGTTGTTCGTACATTTCCTTCTTTCCTCCCTTAATCGTTTTCACCGAAGCGTACAGATTTTTGACTTCATGTTTGTTACCGAAGCGTACAGAAATTCCGATAACCATGCAAATTTTCAAAACTTTATAACAGCTAAATCAGTTAATATAAGTAACGTATTTTGGTACATTTGTAAGAATATGACATTTCCCCACCGATCGAGGCACATTCTTTTATCATTAGCTTTCTATTCGACGAAATAAAGCCAGTTTTCTTCCGGTCTCCCGCTTAGTTTTTCAACTTCATCAAAACATCATGTTCAGCGCGGGATTACGGACAAGAGGCACTCCCGATTTCTCATCAGCTACTATCGCTTGATTTTTCAATCAAAGTTCTTTAGATTGGTACCTTATTCGTTGTAGGGGATGCAATTTGAAACAAGTTTGGACCAAAATTAAACGACACTTACTTTGTCAATAACACGTGTCCGCCATCTTGAATTCACCGAAGAAATTTCCCGTACAGAGTTTCCATACAGTGGAACTGGCCACCGTTGTATACCGTGTACCTATATACACGTAGTAGTATCAGGGGCGGTAACCAGTCTATCCGTGCAAGGTGACCTAGGTCGAAGTTTTTTTCACAATTGGACAAGGGCCAGCTTACCTCATAAAATGTTTCTGAAAGGCTCGTAGCAACATACTAAAATGCACATTCCTGCAGTAATACATTATTGGTCTTGAACACAGAAATTTTGCTAGCATACAGTTGCTCTTTGTCCTATCACTTAGTATGAAATACAGTCTACATTCAACCCATTATTGTTCAAACAAGAATTCAATCTCTTGCTTTCGGAAAATATCGTTGGGAAAGGAGCAAGCCTTCAAATATTTGAGGAAAGAACAATGCCTTATCAGACGATAATTACACAATTGACTTCATTATCGCTCTCGCAACAGTTGGTCCCACGCGGAAAACTATGTTAGCGATGGCTCCCCGGGGAAGTTACTACGTAGTACGTGACCTCTGACTGTCACATTATTTTGCGTATGACAGCTGATGGCTTTTCGAATCTATTTTGGCCAAAGAAGAAATTGTTTATAACTAGTAAAAAATTGTAACAAGTTTCTGTTTTTTTAAGTATTTTTTTCCAAATGTAGACTGCATGAATATTTATTCTACAGCCCTGTTTTCACAGTTACCTGCTACAAAGTTGTTCAAGGTATATGTACAATTCTTTGCTAAATCCTTTGCCAATCGATCCCTGGTTTTCACGACTAGGAAGGAACGTCTTTGAAAACATTGTGGAAACAGGAGAAAATGCTGGTTTCCAGCATTTTCTCCTTTTCCCACAATGTTTTCTACCCTGCCGGAAACAAATTTCAATTTTTGAGTTACGTTTATGTTGTCCTTAGCAAGTGTTTTCATTCTGGACCATTCTTAAATTTTGTCATTTGGTAAAGAGTTAAGCGACGCTGATGAAGAAAGCTTTAAAATAAAAACATTGTGGAAAAAGGAGGAATTGCTGGAAACCAACATTTCCTTCTTTTCCCACTGTTTTTTCCATCTATCTCAGAGACAACCCCCATCCTTGGTACCACATTTAGCTTAAATCTTTACCAAACAATCCCTGGGTTTTACGCCCCTGAGATAGAAGCCTTTTGAAAACGTTGTGGGAAAAAGAGAAAATGCTGATAACCAGCATTTACTCCTTTTCCTACAATGTTTTCTACCCTGCCGGAAACAAATTTCAATTTTTGAGTTACGCATATTTTGTCGTCTGCAGATGCTTTCGATTCGGATAAACCTAAAATTTTGTCGTTTGGTAAAGAGTTAAATGTGCAACTGTCACCAATTTACACTTGTGACAAACGATGGTAATGCCCTGTGTTACATCCAGCTGCGATATCATAAGGCCTTTATTGTTCCGGATGTTGCATTGTCACATCATTCTTAAGAAGATTAAAGATTCCCCGGCTCGTATAAAATTAACCTATTACCACACGATCCCTACTTTTGACCACCCTGAGGAAGAAGCCTTTAGAAAATATTGTTGGAAAAGGAGAAAATGCTTGTAACCAGCATTTTCTCCTATTCCCACAATGTTTTCTACCCTTCGAAAAACATATTTCAAATTTTCAGTCACTTTTATTTTGTCGTCTGCAAATGCTTTCGATTTGGACAAGCCTAAAATATTGTCGTTTGGTAATGAGTTAAATATAATCATCGGACAAACGACTTAATGATGTAAGTAAAACTGAGCGACGCCCCGGCAAAAAGGGGTTTAATGCAGCCTCGTTATGGATTATACTAAGCAAATCATCACATAAATCTTGATGCGGAAAAATCCATTTTGTCTACCGAGTGTAACTGGTAGTACACTGGTCCTTTGATATGAAACAAATCGACCAATACTAAACACTTCCGGAATCGGTCAAGGCCGGGCGCACTGCGCAAGCTGACTGAGTCGACACTTTCTACAGATGGATTGAATCCCATGTTTACTTGTCATGACTCGATTATTTCTTCCCAAACTTTGTTTAGTTTAAATCAGTTTGTTTGCCTCGTGTTTATTGTCCTTTTGCACGTAGGCTACAAGGCCTCCTGGAGTTTCTGTAACAGTTAAAGGTGGATATTTAGAATTTTTACATCGCACCAAATTGAAAAATAATTATATATCTCACTTAAATTTATATGAAAAAATGATACAAATCATCAGTAATAAGACTTATAATCTCACTTTTTTTTTGTTCCCTTAAAAGGCTATGTAGCCTCTTAAGGTATTTTTAGATTTCGCGCCAAACATCAACAAAGCATTGTGGGAATGCCAAGAGACTGGCACGTGACTAATAACGCTTAAATTGCATTACATAACAAAAATGTAATATTGATTTTCCATAATGTCTCCTTCGGAAGGATGTTTGAAAGTTCGTCTGTGTATTCCTGTATGTAAATGAGAGAATTGATAATCTAAAAATAGAACTTGTCTCCCGTTGGTGTCAACCGTGGTAAATCTCTAATTTCTCGTGTTGTCGGATGGTTTTCGATTACTGGGGTTTTATGAACGCAAATTAAATGGCTGTGGGAGTATAAGGATGCTTTTTTTTTTGCATATTTGTAAAATTTACGTCCCAAAATCTGAAGGGCCACCTTTAAGTAATGCAATGGCTGATTTCTCACCTAAACATTTCCTTCGCAAAGGAAGCGTTTAATTTGTTTGATAGTATTGTAACTGTCTTCAGAAGTGACATATCGACCCATTGATATGTTTATTGATATGTGACCCATCACGCAAAAAGGGGACCATCTGGGAATTCTGTACATCAATTAGATGAAAACAGATCAACGATGGATGGTGCAGGTCAGTTGAAGTTGATCATTCAAAAATGATTGTATAACAAGGTACAATGACCACTTTTCATACAGAAAATGTCATTAAAGCGAAAAGTGTCAACCCTGGTCAGCCTGCGCAGTTCGCGCAGTCTGACCAGGGTTGACACTTTTCGCAGTTCCAAGAAGGTCCCTTTTCGCGTGATGGGTCACAAATTATTATTGTCATTATGATCTGCTGCTTGTCAAGCAAGCTACTTACTTCCCTTCTTCCTTACTCAATGTAGAATAACACCCACCCACCCTCCTTTACGCTTCTAGTCCAAACATGGACTAAAATTACTTGTTAGCTGATAAAAAGATTTATACCATTATAATACTTTTGGACAGGTCTTTAAAATAGCACTATATAGTAGATAAAACTACTCTTAACTAACAATTTCTCGATTTCCTTAAAAAACTCCGTAACTAAACCTTGTAACAATCTGTGGTTACGGGGTTTTCGAAGTCAATCGACGAAAGGCCGTTCGCAAATGATCTCACAGTGGACAGGTCCAAATTTTAAATGTCCAATATGGTCATTTGTATCATGACTTTTATTTTATCCTTTTTATCTGTTCAGTTGTGTTTAAATACCAATTATGTGTTAAAAGTTAGAAAACCTTGAAGAGTAAGACAAAGAATGTTTTTAAGAATGGTTGGTGAATACGGACCCAGACTGAACTTGAGGAGAAGAATTTACACTGTTCAGAGCAACTCTTTCACTACGAAACATTTAAAGTACTGTTTTTCATTGGCTACAAACATAGTTCCACTATCAGATGAAGAGACAGTTTGTTCTATACTGAAAGAAAGTAGTGTTCAGTGTTGATCAGAGATCAGACTGCACTTTTTGTGCAGTCTGATCTTGATCTACAATGTGCAGAAAAGGTTCTGGTGAAATCTAAGGAAACGGTTAACATGCCTTTCTATCATTCAAAGATGACTCTCGAAAAAATGATGTAGTTTCATAAAAAAGTTCATGGTCATCTATAGATATTAATGTTTTCTTTAAGATCTTACAAAGACAGAACCAATGGTTTTCTGTGAATCAGTTTTCTTAAACCGTGCATTAATCAGGCGAATGAGAGCTGTTTGGCATAGATCTAAGTGCTTTTCTCTTAAATAAATAATACCTCGTAACACAACTAATCGTTTCGATATGACTTAACTCAACCAGAAGGAACAATTTGGCAGAGCTGCAAATCAAATCTATCCTCGGTGCATTTTCACACAGATATCTCATCAAAGTGGTGTCACACTAGCAGGTTTCTGTTATAGGGAAATATAAGACCAGTTGATCTTCCGTTGTGCTTTCTTTAACCCCTTACCAAACAATCCCTGGTGTTTACGTTTCTGAGATAGAAGCCTTTTGAAAACATTGAGGGTCAAGGAGAAAATGCTGGTAACCAGCATTTTCTCCTTTTCCCACAATATTTTCTACCCTGCTGGAAACAAACTTCAATGTTTGAGTTACGTTTATTTTGTCGTCTACAAGTGCTTTTAATTTCAGGCTAAAATTTTGTCGTTTTGTAAAGAGTTAAACTTTTCAGGCAACCTATTTATATTATATATACGATTCCTTCCGAGAGAGCAGCACCGAAGACTTGCGTTTGTCACCGATTAATAATGCATGGCTAATAGCCTCTCGGAACAGCACCCAAAAAAATAATACTATAAAAGATATATTTTATTGTAATATCTTGTCATAGAAAAAGTATAAAATCCCAGCGAATTGAGAAATCAAAGCAGAGCTCGATTTCGTGACTCGTGCTCCGTGATTTCTCGTATGTATTAATATTATTTCGAGTTCGAGCAAGTATACTACCTTGTGGTAACGTGGAACTAATTGATCCAACAAAACTCATGCTCTTAAATGGCCTACAACACGCGAAAAGGGGTACCGGTATTCGGACATTTGCGTTAATAGTCGTCTCGGATCAGCCTGCGCAGTCCGAGCAGGCTAATCCGAAACGAAACTTTCCGTCTTTATGTAATTTTCTATTTTGCACTAGTCTACTTTAGCACAAAATCTAATTTAGTCGTAAAGTGCCGTCTCAGATCAGCCTGCGCGGACTGCGCAGGCTGATCCGAGACGACACTTTACGCTAATGTCTGAAAGCCTCTTTTCGTGTGTTGAAAGCCATATCATGTGGTGCCATGGAATATAGTACTAAGTCCTTACTAAGTGCTTTGACAAACTATCCATTATTTTAACGACCCTGACGCTGAGAGGTAGTGAAAATATTGCGGGAATAGGAGGAAATACTGGTAAGTAGCATTTTCTCCTTTTTCAAACAATGTTTTCTATACATGCAAAGACAAAAGCCGACAAATTGATAGTGCTGAATTTGTTGTCTATAGATACCTTCAAAATCGGACGAATCTAAAAAAGAGAAAATGTTGTATGTAGACCCTTTTCAAAATTAGACAAATCAAAATCTTTGTCATCAGGTAAAACGATAGGCAACATTGCGGACTTTAAAAGTTCATATATTTGGCTTGACGGAAGATGATTCGGAACTTGCCTAAAGGTTTCTTGTCAACTTGACCAAGTGATATCAATCACGATTGAAATTTATACTGTCAAAAATCCACCAATAGTTATGCTTTTAACATTTATTTTATTCGTGTATCTATTTCCACGAGGTATATCTAACACAGGGTACTAAATATATTAGGTTCGACCAATGCTGGGAGCAATTATGGTAATAATTAGATGCATTATATCAGAAATTAAGATACTAATCACCCTAACAATAATCAATCACTTGCATACCTCTCTCTCTCCCCCCTCTCTCTCTCTCTCTCTCCCGTCTGTCTGAGTCGCCCTCTCTCTCTCTCTCTCTCTCTCTCTCTCTCTCTCTCTCTCTCTCTCTCTCTCTCTCTCTCTCATAGTTTTCCCTCTCATTTATACAACGCAAACAAAGATTCAGGACGGAGTTTTAATGCCCCTAAACAAAAGCATACATTGACTGCTTTATCACCATAACTTCTGCAAAATAGGACGGAGTTTTAATGCCCCTAAACAAAAGCATACATTGACTGCTTTATCACCATAACTTCTGCACAATAGTTTTTTGCATACCTCTCTCTCCCCCCACTCTCTCTCTCTCTCTCTCTCTCTCGTCTGTCTGAGTCGCTCTCTCTCTCTCTCTCTCTCTCTCTCTCTCTCATAGTTTTCCCTCTCATTTACATAACGCAAACAAAGATTCAGGACGGATTTTAATGCACCTAAACAAAAGCATACATTGACTGCTTTATCACCATAACTTCTGCACAATAGTTTTTTGACCTTTCAGATTAAAGTACAAATTTCTTTGGTTTGCTTGTTGAGTGGAGTATGTTATGCCACTGAGCGACTTGCGCAGGCTGACCAGGGTTGATGACACTTTTCACTTCAATGGTATTTTTTTGTATGAAAAGTGGTCATTGTACCTTGTTATACAATAGTTTTTTAATTATTAACTTAAACTGACCTGCACTATCGTTAATCTGTTTGCATCTAATTCATGTACAGAATTCCCAGATGATCCCTTTTTGCGTGATGGGTCACATACATTTTCGGTTTCTTTACTAGTAGGTCAATCCGAGTACTTTTATCCATTCGCCAGCGGCTTACCTTTATGCATACAAAATCGAAACAATGTTCACCGGGGAGAAAGAAACCATGTCTGTTACAATTAACCCATTACCACACAATACCTACTTTTGACGCCCCTGAGAAAGAAGCCTTTAGAAAACATTGTGGGAAAAGGAGAAAATGCTGGTAACCAGCATTTTCTCCTTTTCCCGCAATGTTTTCTACCCTTCACAAAACAAATTTCAAATTTTCAGTCACTTTTATTTTGTCGTCTGCAAATGTTTTCAATTTGGACCAGACTAAAATATTGTCGTTTGGTAATGGGTTAATGTCGTAAGTCCTTGGAACTACTTTTTACCGAGCACAAGTTCGAGGAAGCAAGCTGGATAAAAGGGCCAACTATGCAACTATGCAATTATGGCCGGCTGAGGAAACAAGAGGTTCTTATTGACCCTGTACCGCTCCAATTTCTTCAAGCAAACGTGCCATATACGTAATGAGCAACAATACAGACATTTGAACCATATTATAAGTCTGTGTTGAAGTGAAATTTCATAGAGAAAATAAGCATTTCTACAAAAAAAAGTCCTGTCGATTCCAGAAGAAAACGACGTTGTAGTCAGTTTGCAGCGAGATAGTCTATGGGTGGTTATATATACTGACAAAGCACTCGTCACAATTCAATTTTAATTTATAAAGCACATTAAAAATGAATCTTCGAACTATTTGTCAGCTGAAATATAGTACTAAAGATTTCAATATAAAATTGAGACTCAAGTTTTCTGTTCTATTTTTTTTGAGGAGCCTTACAATTTTCAGAACGGTAAACCGGCGTATTTCCGGCGAAGAAATATACCATGTAGGTGCATGTCAAGTAACCAGATACAGCCAAGTGACTTGATGGCTCCCATCAGCCGAGGTCTGCCGAATGACTGACAAACGTGTGCTCTACACCTCTCAAAATACCGTGGCGGTGCTGATCACCCATTTCAGTAACAAGAACCTTAACCCTTTACCCCCATGTGGCATTTCTATGGTATATCTAACTGAACCTAAATAACAGCAAGGATGAAGCTGTTTCTTATGTGTATATGACACCTTTTGATAGTTCAGAAAACATTGTGGCAAAATGTGAAATTGCTCGTCACGAGCAATTTCACCTTTTGCCACAGTGTTTTCCAAAGGCTCCTACAAGCAATGCGTAGAAATGAGTATCTATGGAGTAAAGGGTTAAAACCTTACTCCCGGTGCGGAGGATTGGGGTTGGGGGTGGGGATGGGGAAGGGGGGGTGTTTCCTCGATGCTATATTTGTAATCAAATATGACATAGCAGCTACTTCTGGAATCAAAGATATTAAGACATTAGAACTTCTGCCATGCTCTTTTGTGCAGGGATAATTCAAAATAAACTGACTTATTCCATTAACTCTGAATATAGCGACGAGACGATTCTAATGGGTATCCACAACATAGGGTTTAGCTAAGAATAATTCATACTTTCTACTTTGAAATCAAAATTACTCCCTCAATCTGGAGCTCTGGTATAGACAGACTCCAGGCAGTAATGTTACTCTTTCTGCACCAAATACACACCTTCCGGTGAAAGAAAAGTCAGTTTCATCCGAAAGGCTTGACTAAACCAGCAGATTATAAAGATTCAGATCAGATTGAACGTTCTGTGCAGTCTGATCTTGCACCATGCCGTCTTCAAAAGCTTCTTTCTTTCGCCTATGGCGCTGAAAGAAAGAAAGAAAGAAACAAACAAACAAACAAACAAAGAGACAAAGAAAGAAAGAAAACAAAGAAAGAGGGGAATGGAAAATATAAGGAGGAAGAATGGAGGGGTATTAGAGAGAGAGGGGGGGAGAGAGAAGGGAGAGAGAGAGAGAGAGAGAAAGAGAGAGAGAGAGAGAGAGAGAGAGAGGGGGGTAGAGAGAGAGCGAGAGAGAGAGAGAGAGAGAGAGAGAGAGAGAGAGGGATGGACAGGGAATGGAGAGAGGAAGAAGAAAGAAGTATGGTGAGAGGTTTCGAAGTTCAGACGTTTATTAAGTTAGAATTAAATCACCTGAGCATATTGATACTTACATTTATAACTGGCGAATGACTGTAAAAGTACGCAAATAATTAGACCTATTCGTATATCCATCGCTAAAACAAATCCCTTTCTCACTATCAAATTGTCCACTTTTCCTTATGAAACCTTTTCTCAATGAATCATAACTGCATTTTCAGAAAGATGAAGTAGACTTCCATTCATGAAGAGCAAGCTTTGGCTGAAGTAACTGTTGTTAAATTACAATCCTCCATCATTCTGAAGCTGATATATATATAGTGCGGGCACTCAATGTTATCATTTGGGATGAACTGTGCTCGGAGTTTTCCGCTGTAAATTCCGGTTAGTGCTCGACTGTTTCCGTGGTGTTTCGTAAAAAAAAAATACAGTAGGTGAATTTTTCGCCGTATGACACTGACAGCCGATGATTGATTTTAGCACATGCTCATCCCAAGGTTGACAGTTTGCCCTTACTAAAGCGCCACTGCAACGTATTTGAAAATGTTGCTATGCAACGCGTATGTGATTGAATTTACTGCACTAATATAACCCTTTCCCCCATATATACTCGTTTTAACACAATGAAGACAAAAGCTTTAGGAAAACATTGTGAGAAAAGGTGAAATTGCTCAAAATGAGCAATTTCACCTTTTCTCACAATGTTTTCTATGGAGTCTGTATCTTAAAACCCACTAGTAGCAACATTTCAGTTATCGTCTTCAGCTTCTTTGAATTTGGGACGGTCTCAAAATGGTGTATTGGGTGTATTGGGTAATGGGATAAACTAGATCTTGAATTGGCTATCTTTCCGAATTGTCGATTATGCTATTCACAGATAGATCATCTATAGCATAAGGCAGACGACAATTCGAAATCCATGTCAGAGATTGACCCATTACCTGCTGTACGGCAGTCGTATCACCTTGGTTTTTTTGGTTCAGTAAAACCCTTTTTACTCTTTACCAAACGACAAAATTTTAGACTGATCCAAACTGAAAGCACTCGCAGACAACAAAATAACCGTACCTCAAAATTTAAAATTTCTTTCCGGCAGGTTAGAAAACATTGTGGTTACCAGCATTTTCTCCTTTTCCCACAATGTTTTCAAAAGTCCTCTATGTTAGGGTCGTAAAAACCAAAGATCGTTTGGTAAAAGGTTAAACATTTTAGAAGATTCTAATTCCTGATTTCGCAGAGTGCGTAGGTACAGATTTAGATATATATTCAAAGTGCACGTTTTTTAACCAATGGGTCGTAAAACTATCAAGGACTTTGAACGATTTTACAACATCAAAAGATCAGGTTTATGTCGAAGAGCAGGCAACTCTTTTCCATTTGCTGTGCAATGAGACCGTAAATGTTCATGTTCTCCGATGTTTTAGAAAATAACTGTTGGAAAAAGAAGTAATTTCGTGTTATAAGCCGCAGCTCCTTCTCTCACAGTTAATTATGTATGAATAAAATAATCTGTCTCACAAAATCTCGATCAAAAGGAGTTTTTAACCCATAAATCTACAAATCTGTTTCATAGTAATATGTTTGGAGAGGACTGGGAGAGACTTTTTCTCCGATGGCAAAGACAGCACACGTGACCCTTTGCTGATAAATTCACTGGTGACTTCGGTTGCGAGCACGTGTGTTGTTAACTGAAACTGCGTTGTAAACAGATAAAAATGGCGAGTTATGTATACAAACTACCTTTGTGAAATATCTCTGATATTTGTCACGGGGTGAAACTAAGCTTGTTATTATTTGTAGGCTAATCTTGTGTTCTTATGTCTATAAAATTCAAAAAGGAGAATGTCATGCGATATTCCGGTCTTCCAAAGTGTTTTTGTGCACTACGGAAAGTTGTTACAGGTGTACGCTGTTGTCTGAATCATTTGTGGCGTGGATTGACCTAAGATAAAATCATACGTCACGGCCCTAAATTCAGTCTATTATTGCAATATAATTAGCTATGAAAAGAGAGCCTTGCCGTCCCAAAAGCGTGAATTCATGTCTTGAAACGTTACATTCACTGTTTTCAGCAAACCGGCGTATTTCCGGGCGATGAATGTACCGATCTCATGCATATCAATCCACCAGTTACAGCCGAGAGATATGATGGCTCCCATCACCAGAGATATGCCGAATGACATAAAGAAACTTGACGAGCAAATTGTCGTTTCTTATGAATATTCATATGGGCGGAAAGTACCCTATTAGCCAATCGAAAGATCAGCTACAAACAGATACTCTCTTGTGGAGCGTCCCAGGTTTAAGTACTACGTAACTCTCATTGATTACAAAATGAATCGAAAGTGGGTCAACAAAGATGCTTGTGGAGAGGATATTTTCATTTCTACCGTTATTAAAAAAAACACACACACTGGAAAACCCCAGCTTGCCAACAAATATGGCGGCCGTCGGCGTGCTTGTCTCCAGCGAGATATTGCATTCTGCAACACAGGGACCACTTATTATCGATCTTTGTATAGGATTCTGAAAATCTGATTTGTTTCTATTCTCGATTGTAGTGTTGGTGGGTGACGCCATATTTAAATTATTTCTAAGCTTGATTTGCAACGAATGATGTGATTGGATATCGAAAAGTCAAAATTAGCAATGACGGCGTACTTGTGATAAAAATAGCTTAAATAGTCTCAAAGAAAAAAACTTGAGATCACCAATCAAAACGCTTCATGAATAATTAATGAGCACTAGGAAGAAGCCAGCGAAATAACCCAGGGTCGATTATTACAGAATGAATTGAAACTGAGTCACCGAGGATGACTGTATGATGATGACCTGTTTGATACGGCTTCCAACACACGGAAAGAGGCATTCGGGCATTTGCGTAAAGTGTCGTCTCGGATCAGCCTGCGCAGTCCGCGCAGGCTAATCCGAGACGGCACTTTACGAATACATTTGATTTTTTCCTACGGTAGACTTGCGCAATACAGAAAATAACATAAAAAAGGTTTGTCTCAGATTAGCCTATGCGGACTATGATCCAAAACGACGATTTGCGAAAATTTCCGGGTGCCTCTTTTCGCGTGTCGAAGGCCTTACATAAACTGCATTACGAAAATGCATTAAAGCTTTGTTACAAAGCATTTTGTAATAAACCTGCAATTACAAAATGCGTTGTAACAGACTTTTACCCCCTTTTCAGAAAGCATGGTACAGGTTTCTTTGTGAGAAATGACTTCTGGGACCGTATTCACCAACCATTCTTTGAATATTCTTTGTCTTATTATCCAAGATTTTCTAAATTTGAAAGTAACACAACTTCTGATTGGCTAAACCATTTTGTTTAGCCAATCAGAAGTTGCGTTACTCTCAAATTTAGAAAAGTTTGGAGAATAAGACTGAGAACGTCCTTAAGAATGGTTGGTGAATTTTGGTCCTGATCTCCCACAAGCTCGTAGATCGAGAGATAATGCCGGACAAACTGTTGAAGAAAATGAACTTGGCCTTATGGTTGTCTATTAGATCTATTTGTAGATTTTGTCGTTTTCAAGGTTCTTACATATCTATAATTATATTTCTTTTACAGAAACCGGGTAACTGGGTAACTTTGTTTGTTTGATTGTCATAAGCCGCCTGCATTTTAAATCTTATTTTGGATGTACGAGGTAACCAAATGTCTAATTGGCTAAACCGCTTAACTGCTTCGCAGAAACTCTGTTTCTTTGAAAATTTCAAAAAGCCTTAAGAATAAGGCACAGAATGTTATATAACCTATGGTTGTTTTTACGGCTAGCGTAGGTCAAGTTCACACTATACAAACGCGCGAGCGATCTTCGATCAGAATCTACACTTCGTGCATACCTTATATACACTAGATCTGTAGACAAAAGCAACCACTAATCTTATTCCGAATATTCCAAATATGGCTGTTTAGTTTCTCATTCTTATTCTCATTATTTTCAGCTGTCAGGATTGGCCCAATGAGCGGACAGCCAGCGTAGATCAAGATCAAACTGCACGTTCTGTGCAGTCTGATCTTGATCTATGCCCGCTGGAAAAGCTCCCTTTTCGACAAAGGCGGCAAATAGGATAAGTTATTGTTATGAGCCATTCTCTTGCAAAAAGGTGGTTTAACTCATTACCCAACGACAAAAATTAGAATGGTCCAAATTGAAAGGATTTGCAGACGACAAATCAAATGTTACTGAAATAACGTTTTTTTGTTTTGGGTGGGAAGAAAACATTGTGGGAAAAGGAGAAAATGCTGGTTACCAGCATTTTCTCCTTTTCCCACAATGTTTTCTAAAGGCTTCTTTCTCAGGGTCGTCAAAAGTATGGATTGTATGGTAATGGGTTAATGTGTCTCTATGATACATGATACAATGTAATGCATCCCATTTACGTTATCATGACTTCGAAAAATCTATTGTGTTTAACTCATTACCAAAATGACAAAATTTTAGGTTTGTCCAAATTGAAAACATTTGCAGACGACAAAATAAAAGTGACTGAAAAATTGAAATTTGTTTTGTGAAGGGTAGAAAACTTTGTGGGAAAAGGAGAAAATGCTGGTTACCAGCATTCTCTCCTTTTCCCACGATGTTTTCCATAGGCTTCTTTTTCAGGGGCGTCAAAAGTAGGGATTGTGTGGTAATGGGTTAACACACTGCTTGAATTATGCGTTACACTGGTCCTTTAACGAGCAGAAAACTGACCATTAGCAAAAAGAGTCCAACCAACGTCAGCATGCATAACTAATGCGCAGGCTGATCTGGTTCGATACTCTTTGCAGATCTATGAATTATCTCCCTTTTTCACAGAGCATGGGTTATATAATTTGAAGGCTTTGAAATGTCAAATATGAAATTCTTGATATTTTTTCCAGAAACGACCCCTATATACATGGTTTTATCGTGTAGCTCAATTTGATTGGGGTTGTCATTTTATATTATGCAATTATAATGAAATAAGCAGTCGAAATGTTATCTGAATTCCATGTTGCAGGCAAACATATTGATTTCTTTGTTTTTTTTTTAAAGAGTAACTGGAGCAGAAGGTCCTACACTGTTCTTTTTCTCTTTCTGTTGTTTATAGGGTCGTATTGTATTATTGCCCCAGTTGTCCGTCTCGTTACGCACCTCCTCCTACAGTTTTAATGGGAAGAAGTTGAAACTTACCAGAATGAATTTCTATGATGTGTAGTTGAGCATGTGACTTTTACAATTTGGATTTCTGCAGGCGTTCTCGATTTTAAGCCATTTAGCTGTCAAGCCCCTTCGGGCGTATATGCGAAGCTCTTGTTCTGTTTGATTGTTTCTTTATTTGTTTTGGATATTTGTCGAAGACAATTCCACTATGAGTTCAATATTGAATTTTAAAGAACATGTATCGTATTTTGTGCAGAGCCGAAGGAAAATAAACCCAATTAAACTCATTTTTTTCTCAGGCAAATGAGTTTTTCGGTAGCATTTAAATATGTAATTGGAAATGGCACGCTGAAATAATCTTGGCGAGGCCATCGATCGTGGAAATACTAATTTTTGATTGAAAATAACTTTACTCATAGCCTTCCATTTGGGCAATTTTACAAAATTTCTTCTACTGATCGCTTAGTCCTGGGCCTTTTCGTTCCAAAACCAGTTTGTCCCATGATTGCGCGCTTCTCTAATTTAATTGGGCATGAATATTCGTAGATCGAAAAAAAATATTGTAAAGTTGGATCTTAAATGTTAACGGCCAAAAATATTTCAAAATCATAGTTTTCTGGTACAAACTTAACTTTATTAGATATAGTCACATTTTTTCTCTCTATATTCATCATGCATCCTACTGTCAAGGAGCGTTATTCCTGACTCCTCCTAATGATCAAAAGGAGACCACCAATACACATATAATCCTATGAGTACTCGCCCTTAAACCAAAAAGGCATTCATTTGCTTAGTAGGTTGACTTTCAAGCCAATATTTGAGTAATATTTCTCTTTTTCTTTCAAACTATTAATTACACACAAAGCCTTCCGTGACAAATACCACTTCAGCGTTATCAACGCTTTGAGTTTTATTGTCGTTGTCTTAATTTTAAGGGCTGTTTTTAACCTTATTTGGGTTCTTCTATCGTGGGGGCCAGTGCACTTATTCATTCGTTTCTTTCAGTTTCTTTTACCAGAATTTCGCACAATTCATGTGTATTCTTCCCAAATCACCGGCTGTTTTCCCCACGTAGGTCTACACATGGTCGAAACAAAGCTCAGGGGTGAGACAAGATTTAATCCTAACGCAATGACTATACATTAATGCTCGGATAAAATTAGGCTATGCTGGTAATCCAACTACCAAACTGTGTGTTACTGAATAGGCTACCGGGGTAGTTTCATAACAATTTGTGCTACATTCCAAAATTATTATTCCTGCAAAATGTACTCAGTCTTGAGAAAAAAAAACAGAACTTTACCTTATGAAAACATGGTTGTTTAACCCATTACCACACAATCCCTACTTCTGACGACCCTGAGAAAGAAGCGTTTGGAAAAAAAATGTAGAAAAAGGAGAAAATGCTGGTAACCAGCATTTTCTCCTTTTCCCATAATGTTTTCTATCCTTCTAAACAAATTTCAAATTTTTAGTCACTTTTATTTTGTCATCTGCAAATGCTTTCAATTTGAACCAGTCTAAAATTTTGTCGTTAGGCAAAGAGTTAAAAGGCAACTTAAGTTAGGAAATGCGCTTTTATGAATAAATTTTACTGAACTCATTACCAAACGACAAAAGCATTTGCAGATGACAAAAAAAAAAGTGGAATGCGGAAAAATACAAGAATACTATTTTAGAGATATGACTAAATCCTGCTGAAAAACCTATCTGTCTCATAGATATCGAACAGGATATAACTCTGCGTGATCACCACGGTAAGCTTCGTATCGTCAGGTTCTGTTGTTTATAGATAGTGGTTTTATTAGCGTAACTATGTATCGGTGACTATTAAACAAAATAGTTATTTCAATGATTTTATTGGGATTGTCCATTGAAATAGAAAAACAAAAGGAGTAAACCCTAGGTCAGACTGCACATACATGCAGGATGATTTTGGTCTCCCGTTGTATAATAATAAATGAACACCCATATTAACTGTCGTATATGGACTCTTATGGAGAGGAATGTACACCCACAGTGCAAAATGCAATCACCACAGTGGTCTAGTACCGCAAAATATCTTACCTACAATGCAAAATACACAAGACAAATTTTTAGAAAAAAAATATATTGAAAGCAGTTTTTGACAATAGAATAAGATTTGCTTTTGTAAGGGAAGAAAAAGAGAATACGTGATTATCAACCTTCTCCGTTTTCCAAAGATTTTTTTTTTTTCAAAATCCTTTCTATGTCAGGTAGTTAACTCATTACCAAACGACAATATTTTAGGCTTGTCCAAATCGAAAGCATTTGCAGACGACAAAATAGAACAGAGTGAAAATCTGCAATTTGTTTTGTGAAGGGTAGAAAACATTGTGGGAAAAGGAGAAAATGCTGGTTACCAGCATTTTCTCCTTTTCCCACAATGTTTTCTAAAGGCTTCTTTCTCAGGGGCGTCAAAAGTAGGGATTGTGTGGTAATGGGTTAAAGCAGGTTTTATAGACAGCACAAACTCATCTGTCTAGGATAACATCCACAGGTGGTTTGTCCACTTTACTGTTCACATTGTCACCTTCATCTCCAACTTGTTCTGTCTCCACTTTCACTGATGTGGCACCAACAATGTCAAACAGTTGTTTACAAAAGAAGGTCACAGACAGTTCCACTGCTTTTGTTCTTATTGGCATTAGATGCACTACACCAGTCCATTCACACTGAGCAGGAACATTGCTGGAAAAGTCGAAAGTTGATTATCAGTTTCCCAAGCCATTTTCAATGGACTTTGAATCTGTTATGATGCCGTAAGATTAACCAGAAAGGCAAAGACGGTAATAAGGCTTAGATAATTCAGCATTATTTAGTACTGGGTGATCTTTTAAAAGATATTCAAGTTGAAGATCAAATCAGATTTTCATCGAATGGAAAACGGGTAAGGTGTTAAGGCATAGTTTAAGAGTGCCGTCGACACTTTATAGTTTAAATCTTTGAAAGACAAAATTTCAGTCATGTCCATATTAAAAGTATTGATAGTTTTAAAATAAATCATGATTAACATGGATTTTCTGTGGGTGGTATATGAGAAGGTTGTAAATATAAACAGATGAGGAGATATGTAAATTACCTGCATTTTCTCACTCTTTGTCAATGTTTTTCACGCCTACCCATTCGAGGAAGCAGAGTGATCTAATTGTTTGGTAAGGCCGAAAAGAGATTTTGCATTTCGTGTATATATTGGAAAATCTCATCAGCATGTAAGATGCGACACCACTGCGAACTCCTTCCAAGCCATAGTGGTCAAAAGTATAGTCTGTTTGAAAAGTTGACAGCACGCACTTCTGCTGCATAATTTTTATTAGAGAAAACGGAAGGACGTGTCTGAAATATTTTTTTGGTAATCACTTGATCATTTCTGTGGAAACTGAGCTCAAGTATGTTATTTCTTTGGGAACTGATCGTGCCTGTGCTAATATAAAGGAACATGGTCCACCTTCAGGAAAGGCTTTTTTCTGCTTTGATTTTTCAAGGGTAGCTGTGTTTGAGGCAAAATTACAAAAGCGCAAGCGGTTAATGTGTCAATTTCTTTAGATTCTTGTGTAGGCCACTGAGCATATTTTTTAATAGAAAAAAACAAAGCTGTGGGTTTTCAAATAAAAGAACCAGGAGAGGTTCAAATATTTTGAATGTGGCAAAAAAAACAGTGATGTGACACCATAAGATCAAAACTTACTCAATATTTCTTATGTACCGCATGGATTCGATACCGACTCCTTCTACATTTACCATACACTCTGTTAGCGACCGGTGCAGTGGATTCTTAAAGAATATTTTCAGTTGGAAACTTTTTCCTCTGTACACAATCTCGTCAGGCTGAAGCAAAAAAATAAACAAAAAATCCTAATATAAATGAGTTATCCTCTGCGTAAAGGTGGTTTTATACATTTGCAAAAAGTATCGACCCATCTCAGCCTGCGCAATCCGCGCCGACTGACATGGGTCGATACTTCTTGCCTTCGATATATGAAAATATATGCCATTAAGCCATATAAAGTCAAAACCACGACCATTCTGTGTCAGTTTGTAGAATTAAACCAAATTCTTTAAAAAAAAACATAACAGTTCGGAATGATAAACTACAACCCTACAAATTAATCAGTTGGTTGTTGCATAAAATGGGTTTTATGAATTCATAATCATGCGATGAATTGCTTGATAAAATGCATCATGTAGATGCATGAAGCCTACTGTTGCTACAACATGGCTCATATACAATACTTCCGAGATCCATTTATCCGTTCTGTGTGTAGCGTTTTTTTTTTTTTTAATTAAACCCATTACCACACAATCCCTACTTTTGACGCCCCTGAGAGAGAAGCCTTTAGAAAACATTGTGGGAAAAGGAGAAAATGCTGGTAACCAGCATTTTCTCCCTTTTCCCACAATGTTTTCTACCCTTCACAAAACAAATTTCAAATTTTCAGTCACTTTTATTTTGTCGTCTGCAAATGCTTTCAATTTGGACAAGCCTAAGATAGTGTCGTTTGGTAATGGGTTAATCATTATCAACATCAGTATTATTGTTGTTGTTGTTGCTTATGTTGTCGATGCTGTCGTTGTCGTCGTCGTTGTTGTTGTTTTTGTTGTTGTTGTTGTTGTTGTGCGCAGGATTTGGACATTTTGAAAAGCTGTGAGATGACTTTACGATAGAGGTAGGCGATGTAATTTATACTATGCCGTGGTCAGAATAGTAATGTAGCATTACATGGTGTATCTAAACAACCAGCAGACCGGTGACGGAGATATGTTAGCATATGGCTGTAAAAATGTTTGGTTTGGCTACATTATAATTATTAGACATTCACGAAAATATCACCATAAACAGCCTGGTAATATGGTTTGTTAACATTATTTTTTAATTTTCCTCGTGCATGTGACACAATATCAATGTATTTGCACAGCATGCATCACAAATGCTGACAAAGAGGTTTGACAACTCACCACGAGGTCTAAATGCGGTTTTTGCAGCAAGAAATCGTCTACCCAGGCTTCAACTTGATTAGTTTCCTCAACTCTCAATAAACCATACTGTTTCATGCAAGTGTGCTCCGCTAGTTTCCCTATGTATTCGTTTTCGTAAATGCCAAGTTGTAACATTTCCTCTGTAATAATATAAGGATCAACATGTAGACAAATGATACATACTCTGTGAAAAGAGGGCTCAATGCATCAGCAAAAAGTATCGACCCAGGTCAGCCTGCGCAGTCCGCGCAGGCTGACCTGGGTCGAAACTTTTTGTCATGAGACAATTTTCTGCATGTTCATGGAACACTCTACCTTCAGCTCCAGCCAGTTTTAAGATAAAGTGGATTTCACGGATCCTTAATGATGCAATATCTTGTCTGGTACAGTACAGCACGGAGATGCATTAAGCCCCATTTTCACAGAGCATGGGTCATTTATAATATTTAACGTAGAGTTCGCCAACAGCTATTGCAAACAATAGAGTAAATGTCCATGAAACTACATGTATAATAGAAATGAAATCGCTAGTTTTGTCATAGTTTTACTTTCTCAAAATTTCAAATTCAATCAATAACATTAGAATTTCGGTCATTTTTGCGAAGATCGTCACTATGAGATGAAGTATATAGGCAGAACAAATTGAGAGAGACTTGGTTACGACAGAGAAAATGTCGCAGGCCGACAAAAATCTGTGTTGTTTATTGCCAAGCTACACTAAAAGCATTTGACAAGCATTCGATATATTATCCAATTTCTAAATGCCAAAACTAGCCATCAGGTTGATTAACCCTTTCCCAAACAAGCCCTGGTTTTTACGTGTCTGCAGTAAAAGTCTTTTGACAACACTGTGGGAAAAGTAGAAATTGCTCGTAACGAGCAATTTCTCCTTTTCCCACAGTGTTTTCTTCCCTTTTTGAGAACTTTCTACCATTTTCTCCAAATCTAAAATTGTCGTCTTCAAACTCTTTCGGTTTGGAAGGGTCCAAAATTTATCGTTTGGGAAAGGGTTAAGGCAGAAGGACTTACACAGTTCGACGTATTATCTATGTATCCAAAAGAATAACTAACCATACATTAAAAAAAAAAGTTTTTAATATAGCCCCGGATCTTCATCTGCCGCTTACTAACCTGAACCAGGCTCCAATGTTTTCGAGAAAACCTGTTTCTTAATCAAATTATGTCTTTTCCCACTGTAATGAACGCTTTCTAGCATCAGCAGTACTTTGATTGTTCTTGGTGCCTCGCTCTCGTTTGTGACCTTGGCCTTGATGTAGAAATCGTCACCAATATATTCGTACTCTTTTTCCTCAAGTCGAAAACCGACATCCTAGATAAAATTATAGTATGCACAATATCCCAACGGTAAAGATATTAATGTCAACATTAAATGAATCCAAATTGAAGATCTCAAAATAGTGATATTACTAAAAAGAAACTGTTTCCTGCCGATTGTTTTTCCATTTAAATATTTTGTTCCTGTAGCGATTCTTTTAACCCTAAGGCTTCTAAGCGAGACTCCAGAGTCCGTATTCACCAATCATTCTTAAGAACGTTCTTTGTCTTAATGTCCAGTATTTTCTACATTTGTAAGTAACAACTTCTGATTGGCTAAACCATCGGTTTAGCCAATCAGAAGTTTTGTTACTTACAAATTTAGGAAACATTGGAGAATAACACTGAGAATATTCTCAAGAATGGTTGGTGAATACAGGACATATTTTTCAATACTGTAGATCAAAATCAGACTGCACAGAACGAACAGTCTGATTTTGGATCTACACTGATTAAAAAGGAAAATAAAATACCTTTGAAATTACTGAATTTAGGTTTTTCAAAAATGTATTGAATTTTTAATTCATTTATTCAGCAGTTTAACTCTTTATGAAACGACAAAATTTTAGACTGGTCCAAATTGAAAGCATTTGCAGACGACAAAATAAATGTGACTAAAAAAAATATTAAACTTGAGTTGTGAAGGGTAGAAAACATTGTTGGAAAAGGAGGAGAAAATGCTGGTTACCAGCATTTTCTCCTTTTCCTACAATGTTTTCAAAAAGCTTCTTTAACAGGGTCGTTAAAAGTTGGGATTGTGTGGTAATGGGTTAAAGGTTAAACTCGTTACATCAGTAAACAAATACTAGTATGCCACAGACAGCATCGACAAGGTTCTAGTAAAATACTAATACTGAAGAGAAAAAAAAACAGCTGATTATGGGACATTTCTCCTTTTGCTATAGTTTTTCCAAAAGTGGTCTGCTCCATGATGAAAAAAAATATATATTTGATAAATTATTTGAATTATTAGACCTAGTACTAACTTTGACTACACTGTTACCAACCACCTTGCAGAAGGTCGTCAATTTAACCTCATTAATTAGACGTTTTGTTTTCGATGCCTCTTTTCTTTTTTGGCGTTTATTGTGTACCGTAATCATCATTGGGAACCATTATGTGTCTATTTTGGGAAATATAAATATCGCAGATTTAGAAAAGATCTTTTCCCCTATATATGTTATGCGTTTACTGAATTATAAATATTTGTATTGTAAATTAAATGCCTTTGAATATGCAAGCAATAGGTATGTATATACACGTTATACAGGTATACAAATTATAATTTTGTTGTCATTTTGTGATTTAAAAAAAATATGAAAATTTAACTGTGCCCACATAATGTTGGCAGAGATTTTGACAAATGGCGAATGTCTCTGCACCCGGAAGTGACTCGCCAAAAATTGAAATCGCTCTAGGGAACAATAATCTATAATAATTGATAACAATTGTGCTAAAAAAATTTTATCATTCCAAAAAAAATCTATCTGATATAAATAAACCTTATGTTAATGTACCTTTGCTTTCTGCTTGTAAATCGGTCTATCTCGCCGAGAAAATCTTTGCATCACTCCTTCCTCAGCCATTGTACCTGTAAATGATAAAACACGATCGAAATTTCAGCCCATGTATCTGTCTGTGCATCTGTCTTTTGGTCTTTCAACGATACTTACATACATGTTATATACTTGTGCCTAGAGATCCCTCTTAAGGAAGCGTTTGAAAACATTGTGGAAAAAGGAGAAAATGCTGGTTGCCAGCATTTTCTCCTTTTCCCACAGTGTTTTCTACCCCTTCCTCCAGAAAATTCAACTTTTGAGTCTTAATAAGGGCTTTCAGTTTGGACCAGTCCAAAATTTTGTCGTTTGGTAAAGATTTTTAATTGTTTAGATGCTTAACAGGTTTGTATGTTTATCTTCTCGTCAAAACACTGGCTTCCTTTTAAAAGAAGTTGCACCGGAAGACTCAAAACATCCTCGTGAATTATATAAAATTCATATTAATTAACGTCAAAAACAAATGAAAACATGGTGGCACAGGACAAAATAGGTCTATACAAGCGTCACCTGCAATTGTAATACCCATATATTTGTCAATTACAACGTGCAAACAGGTCGAATGCGGGAATGTAAAAGCCTAACCCTTTCCCCAACAATCCCTGGTTTTCACGACCCTGGAAAAGAAACCTTTGGAAAACATAGTGGGAATAGGAGAAAACGCTGGTTATTTTCTCCTTTTCCCACAATGTTTTCTACCATCTCAGACCAAATTTCAATTTGAGAGTCGTTTTTAATTTTTTGTCTGCAAATGCTTTGAATTTGGAACAGCCTAATATATTGTCGTTTGGTAAAGACTTCATAATGGTACCAAAAGTTCAAAAATAAAAGGCTATATAACGTGATACCTTTTTTGTACTTGTATTCATTTGTTACGATTTGTCGAATTCTTCCCATTTCTGCGGCGTTTAACTTGAACGTCAGTTTGGCAGGTTTGCCGTCCGGAGTTTTTGTACTGATAGAATGCCCAACCCTGAAAAATAAAGATTTGATTTTGATATATACATTAATCCTTTCGCGTAATAAACGACTTGTAGACCGGACCAGAATCATTACAAGTTTCACAAGACCAAAATTATGAGAGAAAAACATCTTGTTTGATCCTATGGAAAATGCTTAAGAATACATAATCAGTTGTTTGTAGCAAACAATGGGAACCATCATCTTCAATTATTTCCCTTGATTCTTCTCCATTACTACCTTGGTCCTGATCGGTGGATTACTTGGACTTTATCCTTGAATTACTTGCACTGAAAAGGTATGTTCTTGAGATAATATTGCAAGTAAATCTAGTTACATTGTTTTGCAAATCAATATTTGTGTAGTTCCTGATGATCAAGAACAGAATTTGAATTGAATTACATGCAGGCCTTGCACAAACATAATAAATCATTGTCATGTTTAACGCAACATCCCCAAGGGAACCAAGCATAAAAACAAAGGAATACATGTAAAAGGACTAATCTGGTTTTGGATACCTTTAGTGTTTATCTGGTAAGGGAGATAATTTAATTTCCAAAAAATGGCTCCCATTTTCTGCATTTCAACTACGTTTCCAAAAGTGTCTTTTGCAAAAGCATACAGTGTCATCTTTGTACACTTATAGATTGAGATTTCGAGAACTCTCTGAAATCTTATATTAACCCTTTACCAGTCAACAAAATGTTAGCCAAATTTTGTCCAAATTATAATTATTTGCAGATGACTGTTTCAGTGTTGCTGAAACGGTACAATTTTTCTTTAATTAAGGTAGAAAACATTGTGGGAAAAGGAGAAAATGCTGGTTACCAGCATTTTCTCCTTTTCTCACAATGTTTTCAAAAGGTCTCTTTAACAGGGTCGTCAAAAGTCGTTATTACGTGGTAAAGGGTTAATTAAAAGTGATCAGCTTCTTTTATTGAAAGACAGCTGTTTTCTTTGTCAGCAATCTCCATTTCTAGTACTAGTAGTATATTCCATGATCTTACTTAAACAGTTGAGATTTCAATGGAATTTAACGATAGTGTAAGCATTGTTTATTACATCTAAGCCATATTTTGTAGCAAAAAAAAAAAAGGCTAAATGAATGCAGCTGCACAAAGTCACGATCTCTCAATCTTGTATTGACTGCTATCGGCGTGGAACATTTTTGTATTGACAGTTATCAGCGTGGAGTATTTTCTTGCGTTGACAGTTATCAGCGTGGAGTATTTTCTTGCATTGACATCAGCGTGGAGTATTTTCTTGTATCGACAGTTATAAGCGTGGAGTATTTTCTTGTATCGACAGTTATAAGCGTGGAGTATTTTCTTGTATCGACAGTTATCAGCGTGGAGTATTTTCTTGTATCGACAGTTATCAGCGTGGAGTATTTTCTTGTACTGTCAGCTATCAGCGTGGAGTATTTTCTTGCACTGACAGCTATCAGCGTGGAGTATTTTCTTGTATTGACAGCTATCAGCGTGGAGTATTTTCTTGTATCGACAGTTATTAGCGTGGAGTATTTTCTTTTAACACTTTACTAAACAATCCATGGTTTTAACGACCCCGAGAAAGAAGCCTTTTGAAAACCAACATTTTCTCCATTTCCCATAATGTTTTCTATCCTTCCAAAAAATAATTTCACATTTTTGGACTCCTTTTTGGACTTTATCGTTTGCAAATGCTTTCAATTTCGACCGGTCTAAAATTTTATCGTTTGGTAAAGATTTAACTGGGCATATATACATGTATTTCGTTGACAGTAGTGTGTGCCCTACAACTCCGCTATAGCCACATAACAATACGTATATCTGGATAAAGCCTGGTTTAAAGCGAAACTTTAATCTTACAAAAAAAAAACCAACTCTTTTTTGAGATGATAGGGACGGACCTAGAATCCTCGACCTGGAACACTGTCCATTCGCTGGTGTCAAGTTTGAGCCAGTGTAATACATTGGCATTCACTGCAGAAAAGATGTGCCCAACATCATAACTAATGTCCGTTTGACCATTTTTAATGGCCGACAGTGGTGCTGGTCCGCAATTGTGAGAACCTGAAAAAGTGAACATAATAATCGGAATGCAATACACGAAAAGGGGCATTCGTACATTTGCGTAAAGTGTCGTCTCGGATCAGCCTGCGCAGTCCGCGCAGGCTGATCTGAGACGACACTTTACGATCGTGTGTGATTTATAAAAGAAGCAGTCTGAGCTTTCCTTTCAGAATGTATATAGGAAGTCAAGCTCTATCTTAACTAAAAAGATAATAGAAGAAAAAGGAAACTGATTTCATTGATTTTAAAAAGAAAATGTTAGTGAATGCCGGAAGTTGCCTGGAATCATGACCTCTAAACTAAGTTACTGACATGAAACTAGGTGTCAAAAGAAGCCAGAAGTCCATTATCAGTTAGTGATGTCACAGAATTTCGTACCCTGCAGTCACGAGGTAGGTGGCCTCGAACACGTCATAAGTTATACAAAAGAATTCATATTTACTCGATTTCTCATTGCACGGTAATTCAGTCGGTTCAGGTGTTGACTAATTTTGCATGTCTAAGTCTCTATGACATAATACTTACGTGTAGATTAGATTTTTAACCCTTTTTCAAACAATCCTGTGTTTTACTACCCTTTTGAAGAAGCCTGTTGATAGCATTTTGGGAAAAGGGGAAAGTGTTGTTTACTAACATTTTCTCTTTTCTACAATTTTTTCAATCCTTTCATAGACAAATGTAGCACTTTTAGCCCTATTTAACTTAAACACGTGTAAATGATTTCAATTTTGAGCATTCCAAACAAATCATACTTAAGTTTAGTGCTATGTATCTGACCCGTCACACGAAAAGGGAAATCTGGGAATTCAGAACATCGATTAGATGAAAACAGATCAAAGATAGTGCTGGTCAATTTAAGTTGATAGTTAAAAAAATGATTGTATAACAAGGTAGAATGACCACCTTTCATACAAAAAATAACATAAAAGCAAAAAGTATCAACCCTGGTCAGCCAGCGCTATTCGCGCAGTCTGACCAGGTTGACACTTTTCGCAGTTCCGATAAGGTCCTTTTTTGTGTGATGGTCACTGTGACACATATTCTAACTTTTTTTCTGACTAAGATTCAACATATGAGCATGCATTATCAAATCAAACATCAAGATTTTCCAAACCAAAAATAAATCTTGTCAAAAAATAGTTGTCAACCTCTTTCGAATGACAAAACAGGAATTTTATATGACCAAAACAGTCTTGATAGTATAGGTATGTACAAATCTTACTGTTGACATTAGTCACGTGGGGTGTTGCATCAAGGGCCTGCCAGTCTGGCTCACTTCCGGGTATATTCAGGTCACGACGATTCATCCATACATCGTTCCACACGTGGAAATTCCTGTAAAATTCAAGTCACCATCTGAGATAGTATTGAAGCAAATAACACTCATACTAAATTTCAAACCTAGCAATCTGATTGGTTGAGACGTACTGTCTTTATCGGGTGGCTAGTCTTGTATTTTGCAATTCAAACGACGTCAATATGCCCCGAGGTAGATCAGTTAGTCTTTATTAATATCCATTGTCCGAACGTACCAATGACACTTTTTGAAAATGCTACTGCTTTTAAAAAAGATGAATGGAAAAAAAAAAATCCTAGTTAACTCTACCAAACGACAAAGTTTTAGACTTGTCCAGATCGAAAGCATTTGCAGACGAGAAAATAAACATGACTCAATAATTGAAACTTGACTTTAGAAGAGTAGAAAACATTGTGGAAAAAGAAGAAAATGCTGGTTACCAGCATTTTACCCTTTTTCCACAATGTTTTTGGAATGTTTCTTCCTCTGGGATGTAAAACCTGAGATTGTTTGGTAAAGAATTAGATCGAGATAGTACTCGTGAATTAAGACCAGAATAATGTATAATGCTTGTGGCATAAGAAGAGAACACCTCGACATATTTTTTACAAATTACTCTATTGCAAGATGAACTAGGTTGCCTCTATGATTCATCTTCGCAAACCAAGGATACTAACTACACTTTGTTCGTTACGTACCTTGGCCGCTCGCCTCTATAAAAATCGAAACACCCGCTGCGCCACCTGTCGAATATCACGAGTTGCGTAACCTTTGCTGATGTTACTTCTGACAAATCAAAATGCTCGTAATAAAATTTGTAGGTTATGCATCAAATATGGCTGCGCTTTCGGATTCATCACACCAAAACAAGACGAACAGACGCAATCATTTGGCTATGGAACCCGTCCTAATACTTCACATAATTGATCGTAAACAAAAAAAAAACTCACTAAATATCGATCGTCTACTCTTTTTTGGCAAATTTCGTCACAAACACGACATTTCGTTTTTGGTGGGCGCCGCCATTATTGTTTTCTGTTTTGCGAAAGATTTCTTGTTACGGATGGTTTGATTGGACGCGATGGGTTTTGATCGTATCCAATGAAAAGGCGCAGCGGGAGCTTCGATTTTTAAAGAGGCGAGCGGCCAAGGGTACTACCCTAGTATCCTTGGCTTGCGAAGATGCTATGATTCGACGTATAACAAGTTAGTGGACCCGTAATAGAAAACAGCTACTTCTCCTAAAACAATAGTCTACACTAAATTTTCTATAATTAAAAATGAGTATTATTGTACTACTTTAACCTGGCTACTTTTTCCCTTTTTTTTTTTCCTTCCTAAAATTATCATTTATAAATCTAAAACCACTATATTCTCATAACAAAGGGAGATAATAATTTCCTTCCTTTTTCTGGAAACTAACAAAAGTATCAATACATAATTACAAGATTGACATCAAAGTAATTTTCGGTCGATTAAAAATGTGTATAATCATCAATTCTGTATAAATCCGTATTTATCAACTTTCAAAAAGTTTTATTCCATGTTGCACTAGAGGAGTTACGGGTCTTCTCCCTTAAGAAATCAGGGCGAAAGTGATGAAATAATAAAAGAACAGTTCATTAAGAGTGTAGCAATGCAGCCAACATTTTCTCTTTTTTTTATTATTTGTATTGTCTTTTGGCGTAATTACCAAACTAAATTCTGGTTCACTGTTTCTATTTGCTCGATGGTCCCATCGTCTTTTGTCTCGTAATAAAAATCCAAGGAAAGGCTTCCATCATCGTTCCGCCCAGAGCTATAATTAGTAACACAGCGACAAGGTATTCCCAAAGACCTGCAAACTGTAACAATACATTTGATGCTTTATTGGAAAACAAATTAATAAACCATGGCTGTTTCGTAGAGGTATATCAAAACCAAATTGCAAAAAGAACGTACTGTCCGGTCTTGGTGTACATTATTTCGTGATTATACTGATCAATACCGTTTGATACAACATTAAAAATATTGTCCGATGTTGTTTTTTTTTTACTGACGTCAGGTATGAATTACAGGTTTATTTGTATTATTTGTTTTTTTCTCTATGGATTGATGAAATCGAAATACAGAGGTTTTCATTAACGTCAATTCTTAAATTTCAATATCCTCTGGATCATTTTAACTGTAATGAGACTGAACCAGTCTGTGTCTCTCCTAAATCCTATCAACTTTGTCTCTCTCTAATACCATCTTGGTCCTAATTTAGACACTACCTTGATGTTATATTTAACTCATTACCAAACGACAGTATTTTAGCCTTGTCCAAATCATTTTGCATTCTGCATTTGCAGGCAACAAAATAAAAGTGACTGAAAATTTCAAATTTGTTTTGTGAAGGATAGAAAACATTGTGGGAAAAGGAGAAAATGCTGGTTACCAGCATTTTCTCCTTTTCCCACAATGTTTTCAAAAGGCTTCTTTTCCAGGGGCGTCAAAAGTAGGGATTGTGTGGTAATGGGTTAATTTCCTTTGTAGTCTATAAAGGTAATTAAGTGGCAGTATCTTCTCAAACATCTCCTCAATTTACAATTCTTTCCATGGTGTAGATTTCATTGTGATTTTATCTAACTCTTAATTAGTAAAGAAAATGCCATAAAACAAAAAGTGTCTCTCAAAACTTCATTTAAGAAAACAATGATTGAGGCAATTTATACAAAGATCTGAAACTTGGTAACTCTATTGAAATAGTCTATAATTATATCGAATTTCTTTCAAATTTCATTAATGTCGCCGTTTATCAAATGTCATAGGTTTCTGTCTTTGAAGGCAGAAAAGCCTTTGAATTCCAGAAATAACAATGATATAACAATATTCCGAATATGTTAACTCATTACCAAACGACAATATTTTAAGCTTGTCCAAATCTAAAGTATTTGCAGACGACAAAATAAAAGTGACTGAAAATTTGAAATTCGTATTGTGAATAGTAGAAAACATTGTGGGAAAAAGGAGAAAATGCTGGTTACCAGCATTTTCTCCTTTTCCCACAATGTTTTCTAAGGGCTTCTTTCTCAGGGTCGTCAAAAGCATGGATTGTGTGGTAATGGGTTTATGAATAAAAAATCGCCTCTCACTTGTAGTGACCAGCCCAGCATAAACAAAACAATGGCCGTATTTGACGGGTTCCGGATTATTTCCCTTCCTTGCCAAAGCGTTTTCCACATACTGTTTTAAGATATTGATGCTTCCGCTCCACATGGTTGGAAGTCGGCCATCTTTGTTTTCACCGGAAATTGTCTCTGCAAGTAACACGCCATTGTTGTTGTCCCCATTTACCTTTCATATAAAAGTAAACACAGATTAGAGACAGAGAAAAGATAACCATCGAAAATAAGGGAAATGGCTTCAATTTTATTTTTGTCATATCACGACCGTTTTTAACTAATTTGCCATCGATCCTACACTGTCACAAAATGAAAAATGTTTTCCATACGAAATGAATTGAAAAAAAAATCGAATAAATTTTCGGTTGCGGCGCGTTTGAAATTTTGATCTATAATTTTCTTTGTTCTAATCTGAATCTAACCATTCTTACATTGGCCAGAAATAAGTCTCTGTCAATAAGAATTCTTGAGATCATCACGTAAACACATCATTCAGAAAATGCTGCATTTCACCCGTCTTTTACACGTGCTATCAACTCTTGTTTGAGTCTGATAACTGTCATTTCTTCCCTCCCTTTCTATAAAGCCATTTGATTACATTAAGGAATCTTCGAAAGAACAGACAATATTATTTAACGAGAAAGTGTTCGACACCGGTTGAATTCTTGATATAATCAATGCATTAGGCCTACTTACAATGGTAGCTATTATCCTGCACACCATGACAGGGTCACCCATCGCCCGTGTTGTCCTAAAATTGAAGCCTCTTTTCGGGATATATATACATGCTTCTAGAATACCAGGTTCAAACTGGAAAAGTGAAATGGCGCCCATCATACACTGTAGCCGCAATCTAGGAGAAAGGAGTTGAATGCACCCCCATAATGCATTCCAACAAGTAAGTCATACAATTGTTTTTGATCCTGTAATTTAACGTCTAGGCTGCTAAGCCCGACTCGCTGACCTTTTGCGGACAGTGTAGATCAAGATCAGACTGCACAGAACGTGCAGTCTGATCTTTGATCTACTCTGTCCGTTAAAGAGATGTTATTCCCCGAAACATAACTTGGAAATCGCAACATTTAGGTCTTTACTGTCGATTTGAAAATCCCATTTTATTTATTTAGCAGGTTAAGGGTTAATTTTGCTAAACAACTGACTGAACATGGACAGAAAATTTAACAATGACAAAAAAAAATGTCGACCCAGGTCAGCTTATGCAGAGTGCACAGCCGACATAACTTTGTCGCTATATTGAACTTACTTTTCATAGAAAATATCTCTTCCATTACAAAAATTCTAAATGTCTATGACTGTATCATGTGTTTATTTTTGTTCATCTACTTCAAATTTTTGGGACGTTAATTATCAAAGAAAGTGTGGAGGGATCGCTGAGAAGCTTCAGACCAACGGTGCAATGCTTTCCATAATGTGCCATACTTTGAACGGGGGGGGGGGGGGGGGCGGGGGTTAATACGGGAGTAAAATGTCTCAACTCAAATCAGCCTAAACAGTCCGTGCAGGCTAACCTAGGTTGAAACATTTTGCTTTTGGTATATGTGACTGTGACCCATCATGCTAAAAGGAACCTTCTGGGAATTGCGAAAAGTGTCAGCCCTGGTCAGGCTGGGCGAATTACACAGGCTGACCAGGGTTGACACTTTTCGTTTCAATGACATTTTCTGTATGAAAAGTGGTCATTGTAACTTATTATATAATCATTTTTTAATTAGCAACATAAGCTGACCTGCACTACCATTGATCTGTTTCCATCTGATTGTTGTACAGAATTCCCAGATGGCCCCCCTTTGCGTGATGGGTCACATATTTTCTCCACACACCCACGGACCTCAGGATTAAGCCGATTATCGGATGAAATGGATTTTCTAGATCCAAAATTATGTGATTACTTGCTTGGTATAAAGCATCACGTGATGCATTACATCCCACGTGTCCCATAGCATGGTCAATACATGTACTCACTTGTCCAAATATCCACGGTTTGACTGTCATACGTTTTCTACAGCCTTGGAACATTATACCGCACTGATTTAGAATGTACTCGTCTAGCAAGGGTTCGGCTGCCAGATACACGTCATCAGCTGAAGAAGGAAAAGGGGGTTTTTATGACAGGGGTTCAGAGACAGCGGATGAAAACTGTAATAAAAACTATGAGCACAAAAGTTTGCGACTATAGCTTGCTCCTTCGTGCATACATTCTTTCCCCCTTCCCCTTGCCCACTATTATTCAAAGGAATAGATAAAATTCATAGAAATATATTTCTACAAAGATAGACGGCGTAAGAAGTACTGAAACATAATTATTGAAACTCTCTAATAGTCTTATAGCAGTGCTTTCCGTTTTGACATCTTCAGGTGCTCTCAGTTTGGACGGGGCTACACTTCTATCGCTTGATAAAGAGTTAGATACCTTTGCACCAAGGGTTAAACAGAATATAGATCCGATCTGGATGGTCATATGTAGCAGTTGCCGTATCTCTCTCACTACGTAATATACTTTGTAGTGAAAACTTCCAGTCCGAGACAATACAGTCGGATGGGGTAAAAATCCACAAGTTGGCCTTGATACAGTCGACTGACTTAGTGCCAATAATTGGAAGAAAATCCGACCTCCAGCCGCTCGAACCCTGGGAGGTATAGGATGATAGACAAACCATGGTGTCGTTACCGGGTAGTGGGTTGTCTCCTGGAATGAATAAATGAGAAATTCAAGCTTAGAAACTGACCGAATAACCTTATACTATAAAATTGGGCTGCCTGTCTGACTGACTGGCTAAGTGGTTAATTCACTAATTGACTGACTGACCGTCCGAGAATGAAAGCATACATGCATGCATGAATGAATCAATAAATGGGACTTTAAAGCACAGAAACTGAAACCAGCCCGATTTCTTATAGCTGTACATATAATAATGGTAAAATATTGAAATTTTTATGTGCCTTTCGTGCAAAAAAAACGATGCTTTTACTTACAGTAAAGTGACATTTAAATAGTGAATTCTTTAAATTTCTTGGATTCAGTTAAGTAACTTTAGAATTTAGGTGCAGTAGTTGAAATAAACTTTGTAATGTTTCTCTAAATCAAATGATTTAGAAAATACCTTAACATTAAAGGCAATCGTGTTTGACAACCACGCATGATTGGTTTTCGTTTGGGGAGATGGTGTTTTTCATATACATGCCTATTTTATTTTTTCGCTGAATATTGGTCCTATGTGTTTTATTGAATGAAAACTCAGAACCCCCCTCTCCCCTGTTCCTAAAAAATCTAAGTATTCAAGCCAAAATGACGAATTCTCTTCTCTCTCTACTCTGCACACAACAATAGATTACTGGTGATACGTGTTACAGTTTTACAGCACTTCCCTGACTTTCAGTACTTCCAGTGCTTTGATTAGGTAAAATACGTCAAATGAAACAAATATATTTTTAACCCTTTCCCAAACAATCCCTGGTTATTACGGGTCTGGAATAGTGGCCTTTTGAAAACATTGTGGGAAAAGGAGAAAATGCTGGTAACCAGCATTTTCTCCTTTTCCCACAATGTTTTCTAGCCTATCATAGACGAGAATTCAAGTTCAGCAAGAGTCGAATTGTCGTCTGCAAATGCTTTCACATTGGTCTACTCCAAAAGTTTGTCGTTTGGGAAAGGGTTAAAGAGAATGACGGCGTACGAGGCACTGGGATATGTACAATGATCAAAGAAGAGGAAGATGAAGGCCAAGATTAGACAGCACATGGCTTGGTATTGGTTTGCACTGTCCTTAAAGCACACCGATTTATGGTCTGCAAAATGCGAAAAAGGGGCTTTTCAGACGAAAAGTGTCGTGTTGGATCAGCCTGTGCAGTCTGCACAGGCTGATTGGAGACGGCAATTTCAACATTAGGTAAATGTCTTACAGTAGACTTGCGCGAAACAGAAAATCACACACGATCGGAAAGTGTCGACTCGGATCAATCTGAGCGGAGTTCGCAGGATCACGGATCCGAGACGACACTTTACGCAAATGTCCAAATGTTCCTGTTCGCGTGTTGCGAGCCATATAGAAGCGAATTTTCCGAAAAAAAAAAAAAGATATTATAGGCATGGTATTTATAAATCCAGTGAAATGTACTTTGATGCATATAAAACTTCACCTGTTTCAAAGAAAAATTTCAATTCATCGGTCAGTGAATTATAAGGTCGGTTGAAGGTCAGTGTCAGTTTAAATGGTTGACCTCGTCTAACCACGAGTGTTCCTGCTTTAGGTAAGGTGAACCGTTTGGTGTGATGGTGTTCCGCATTTTCCCAGGCCCATGTGTGTAGCTTCTTTAAATACAGTGGTGCTGAAAGAAGTTCAAAGTGCTGAAAGCATTTTTTCAATCATCACCTCTTTACCAAACGACAAAAATAAAACTTGTCCAAATTGGAAGACTTTTGCAGACGACAAAATCAAATATAACACCAATGATTAGGTTTTTTTCTTCTTCAAAATGTAAGAAAACATCGTTAAACTAAGAGAAAATATTTGATTTTCAGCATTTCCCCCACTATGTTTAAAAAGTGTTTTTTTCCATATCGTGTAAAGGCAGGTCTTTATAAGGTCAACGCGCCAAAAATGGACATTTTCTGTCTCGACAAAGGACAGAAATCATTAAGTTTTGAAATAGCATTTTGCACAGAGCGTCTCAAAGAGCAAGGATCATAGATCAGATTGCTCATTTATGTCTGATCTTGATCTGTGCAGGCTATAAAATCGGATGGTTCTGAAAAAAAAAAAAAAACACTCCGTATAGGAATTAACCCATTACCACACAATCCCTACATTTGACGCCCCTGAGAAAGAAGCCTTTAGAAAACATTGTGGGAAAAGGAGAAAATGCTGGTAACCAGCATTTTCTCCTTTTCCCACAATGTTTTCTACCCTTCACAAAACAAATTTCAAATTGTCAGTCACTTTTATTTTGTCGTCTGCAAATGCTTTCAATTTGGACCGGTCTAAAATAGTGTCGTTTGGTAATGGGTTAAGACTTTACCAAACAATCCCTGTTTTTTCCAGGGGAAGAAGCCTTCTGAAAACATTGTGGGAAAAGGAGGAAATGGTGGTAACTATTTTGTCGTCCGCAAATACGTTCAATTTGGACAAGTCTAAAATTAAGTCCTTTGGTAAAGAATTACGATCTTTGTTGTAAAATTCACGTTTGGTAGCGGGTCAGTTATAGATTCCTCTGACCAAGGGCGTTTAACCCTTTACCAAATGACAAAATTTTAGACTGGTCCAAATTGAAAGCACTAGCAGACGACAAAATAAACGTAACTCACAAATCGAAATTTGTTTCCAGCAGGGTAGAAAACATCGTGGGAAAAGGAGAAAATGCTGGTTACCAGCATTTTCTCCTTTTCCCACAATGTTTTCAAAAGGCTTCTATCTCAGGGTCGTAAAAACCAGGGATTGTTTGGGAAAGGGTTAATGCATCCTCGTTATGCATACAAATTTTACTGTACAAGTCATCATATCGTTATGGATACCTTAAATACATTTGTCAAACAACATAATGAATCATGAGGTAGACTTGTCATTTGATATACAGAAAATTAACTCATGGCAAAAAGTTTCGACCCAGGTAAGCCTACGCGCATTTCGCAGGCTTACATTGGTCGATACTTTTTGCAGATGCATTAAATAACCCCCCCCCCACACACACACACACACAGGGCCTACAGGTTACGAGTCCCACATTTCATCTCGCCCAAAAGCACACCCGCGAAAAATACAATGTATCCAGTGCGGTCCGAACCCAGTGCCTCTTTACCACTCAGAACCCCCTACCTTTAGGTAATGTTTGTCAAGATCAGATAGCACCGAAGCAGAGGACTGTTCTTTTACCTATACAGTACGTTTCTGATTTAAACATTCTACATCCGGATCAAGCTTAGAGTTGCGGTTTCTCGGTGTTCTTTACGGACTCTAACTTTTTAATAGTTTAACTTTAAAGTAATATCCTCTTGCAGACGGTGTAAATGGAGATAAGACTGCACAGAAAGTGCAGTCTGATCTTGGATCTACACTGTCCGAAAAGGAGATAGTTTTCCCGAGAATATAACTTTGAAATATAAATATTTGGGCTTCAATTCAATCGAATTTCCTGAAGTTGATTAGCAGGATAACGGTTAATCATCTAAACTCCTTACCATTTTTCTTGTTTTGGCCAATTCCATGAACAGTTTGTTTCCCTGGATTAACAAAGATTACCTCCCCTGATGGCTGCGAAGTTGGTTGTGAAAGAATTACCTCCCTTGTGATGGGTTTCTTTTTGGTGTTACCGGCCTTCAAGGGTGAGAGAAAAATCAAATCATGAAATGTAAAAAAAAAAAGTTAGTTTTATTCTAATGCTATTTTAACCCTTTACTCTATAGATACTCATTTCTACGTATTGCTTGTAGGAGCCTTTGGAAAACATTGTGGCAAAAGGTGAAATTGCTCGTGACGAGCAATTTCACCTTTTGCCACAATGTTTTCTACACTATCAAAGGGTGTCATATACACATAAGAAACGGCTTCATCCTTGCGGTTATTTAGGATCAATTAGAGATACCATAAAAATGCCTTATGGGGTAAAGGGTTAATCATATGTTTTGGGATTTTTATTCATAAATGATTTGTTTTTACTTTCAAGACTTCTTAGCTTTGTCAATTTGTGTGGAACTGTCCAAATGGCAGTGAAGTCCCTGCACTGGCCCTGACAGTATAAGTTCCATTTGGCCAAATCGTGGTCATGTCATAGCTTGCCTTTTAAGCACTTTGTATTTAGGGGATCATTCATTCGCAGATTTAAGCGCTAGAAGCTTCTCAAACAAGACCAAACCAATGCTGCTGCCCTGGAATTCGCCAAAATTTATTTATGCTGTTACTATCAACCCTTTGGCGCAACTCACAGACCTTCTTTGAACAGTGTAGATCAAGATTAGACTGCACAGAACCTGCAGTCTGATATTAAATCTACACTGGCCGATCATGAGATATTTTTTCTCCAAAAAATTATGTTTGAAATAGCATCATTCGAGGTTTTTCTACGAGTTTGAAAGTTTCATTTGATTTATGTAGCTTTATTTTGTTGTTCTATAATTATATAATGACTGACTTTGTATCATGCATTAACCCATTACCACACAATCCCTACTTTTGACGCCCCTGAGAAAAAAGCCTTTTGAAAACACTGTAGGAAAAGGAGAAAATGCTGGTAACCAGCATTTTCTCCTTTTCCCACATTGTTTTCTACCTTTCCCAGAACAAATATCAATTTTTCAGTCACCTTTATTTTGTCGTCTGCAAATGCTTTCAATTTGAACCAGTCTAAAATTTTGTCGTGTGGTAAAGAGTTAAGCCTCCTTTTGCCAAGGCGAAGCCCATTTTATTCCATACACTATTACAAACTATGAAATTTATTTATGTAATACCTACACCCATTTCCAATGTACAATATGTCAATACAGTTATAAATCACGTTACTTTATAAAACATCCCGACTGAAATATTCCATAGACAGAAAATACAATTAAAACGTTTCCATTTTTCCACTCATTTCACCTACTAAACATTGCCTTTAAATAATGTAATATATTAAAAGAAAATAAAACATGAATCAATTATGATTTATTTGTGATACTGCAATGGGTAAACCTAAAAGAAGAGATAAGTGTGCTAATTAGGACGACTTTCATGTCGAGTCGAATAATTTGTTGTTCATTGGTATATAGTTCCTTTTAACCCTGTCCTGCTGGATAATTTTTTCAAGCCGAAAGTGGAAACCCATATCATCAAATTAAGTATTTTTGTTTTTTGAGAAATATATCCCCTTTTCGGACATTGTAGATCCAAGATCAGATTGCACATTATGTGCAGTCTGATCTTGATCTTCACTGTCCACAAAGGGTCTGCAAGTCGTGCTAGGCAGCCAAAGGGTTAAAAATGTAACTATCTACGTCTTTGAAACAAAAGAGAGTAAGCCCCCCTTAACTGTTTCAACAGCATGGCCAAAAACAGTGGTTACTGATGGCACAAATCAAGACCAGAGCGTGCAGCCTGATCTTGGATCTATACCCTGCACTTCTAGAGTCAAGCCGGTATGGTAAAAATCTATCTGGCTGTCATTTGATTGTATTTTCAACCACTGGAGAGCTTTTTATGTATAGGCCATTGGCAGAGTTAATGGAATGTGAAACAAAGATCATAGAGCTGAGTTTAACTCTTTACTACAAAAGCTTGATTTTTAACGACCTTGAGAAAGAAGACCTTTGAAAACATTGTGGGAAAAGGTGAAAATACTGGTAACCAGCATTTTCTCCTTTTCCCACACTGTTTTCTACCTGATCAAATCAGAAATCCTCATTTCAGCAACGTCAAATTTGTCGTCTGAAAGTGCTTTCAGTTTTGGCTAGCTCAAACTTTTGTCATTTGGTATAGAGTTAAGAGTTGTATTGTCTATGACAATGAAGCGTAGTAAGCACAGACAATGTATACATTTAACTCATTACCAAACAACAATATTTTAGGCTTGTCCAAATCGAAAGCATTTGCAGACGACAAAATAAAGGTGACCGAAAATGTGAATTTGTTTTGTGAAGGATCTAAAGAAAACATTGTGAGAAAAGGAGAAAATGCTGGTTACCAGCATTTTTTCCTTTTCCCACAATGTTTTCTAAAGGTGTCTTTCTCGGGGTCGTCAAAAGTAGGGATCATGTGTTAATTGGTTAACCCGTAACAACAAATAATCAGCGTGTTTTCCACTTTAATTCTAGGGTCCTGCTGGCTCACTTGTCATACTCGATTTTTCATAAATTGTGCTTAGGCAAGGCGCTTCAAAAAGCCCAGTTTTGCTCTCATAAAACAAAGGAAACATATGAAAATGACTGTGAGCTTTCACTGTGACAAGATCGCAGAAAACGTTGAAATCAGCATAAAGCAATATTCTAAGAGGTGGGACAAAAAGGCAGCTAAATATCAACAGAGTAAATTTGTCTCACTGGTTCCATGAATATTTAACCCTTTACTCCATATATACTCATTTCTACTCATTGCTTGTATGAGCCTTAGGAAAACGTTGTGGCAAAAGGTGAAATTGCTCGTGACGAGCAATTTCACCTTTTGCCACAATGTTTTCTATGCTATCAAAAGGTGTCATATACACATACGAAACAGCTTCATCCTTGCTCTTATTTAGGATCAATTAGAGATACCATAGAAATGCCTTATGGGGTAAAGGGTTAAGGGAGATACAGCAGGCGTAAATGTTTTTGTCTTCAATCCTTTATACATAGCCAAGGGAGAAACCAAATGGCGGGAGCAGGAGCTCCTACTCACCCACATTTTCAGGTGTGTGGTAAAATATTGCATTCTTTAGATAATCAAAGGTGTTCCTTTTCCCACAATGATTTAAAACTAAGCCTTTTTTGGTTGACGGTAAAACAAGACTTTTTTGTGCTTTAACCCTTACAGGTGTGTAAACGGTAAAATGGGAGTCTCGTGGGAGAAGGAGAAAATGCTGGTTAACAGCATTTTCTCATTTTCCAACAATATTTTCAAAAGGCTTCTATCTCAGAGTCACATAAACCAGGACTGTTTGGTAAAGGGATTAAAAAAAAAAACCATCATAGGATTGGACATCTGAACCAGATTAAAGAAGGCAGTCATCAAAGGGGAGCAATGGCTGGAAACTTAGTCTTAATTGAGTTACTTCCCTTCATAATTGTATTCCTAGGCTTGTTGATCTTTTTTGATTTTCATATATTTTTTAACCCTTTACTACACGAGGAGAAAATTTTTGACATATCCAGATTGAAAGCATTTGATGCCGACAATTCCATGGTGGTTGACGTGATTTGATACTGTAGGATAAATTCAATTTGGAAAGAATAGAAAACATTGTAGGAATGAATGAATGAATGAATAGCGTTTTAAGGCCCGTCGACAACTTAGGTCATATTGGGCACATTTACTTAGTAAACAATAATGCGAGGTGAAAATAACATACATGTGCAACAACATAAGACAAACAAGATAAATGAGGAATGGACAAAACACAAAATGATGCCCCTTTTGTCGCCTTTTTTTGACATGCATGTTGTCATGTTTGTTCCGCCAAATGAAATGGCAGATGTGACGATCGCGGGACTGCAGTGGTTTATTCTTATACCCCCGATTAAACCACACAGGGTTCCACAGGCCAATTGATTCCCATTCCAAACCCTATTTACATCTAGAAAAAAATACAGGATTTGGAACAAGAACTACCCAGCCTGCTGCAATCCAAAGAATTGCAAGGAAAGCAGCCGTTCGTCTCTAATTTTAGTCACCTTCTACGACATGCCATAGAGAAAAGCCGAGGTCCTATTCTATACAACATTGTAGGAAAAGGAGAAAATGCTGGTAACCAACATTTTCTCCTATTCTCACAATGTTTTCAAAGGCTTTTTCCTCAGGGTCATTGAAACTTGGGATTGTGTTGTAAAGAGATAATATCCAACAAGTCAGAAAGTGTGGATAAAAAATAAACCTGCATGTTTTAGGCAGTTTGATCTTGATCTACACGGGCTGGAAGGCAAGTATTGCTATGAAAAGTGTTATAAGGTTTAAGAATGCTAATTAAAAAAGATTTGACAGGAAGAAGAAGAAAGATGATTAAAGTCTTGTAGAGTTTCATGACGGTCATTGACTTTAATAGAACAATATCACAAAATATCAGTACAAATACATACAGAATTCGATACAATTGTGTTAAATATCAGCACATACATGTACATGCCCTTCTAACCCTTTACGGTTACCTAATGATTCCTAATTTTAATGATCCTAAGGAAAATGGTTTTTGAAACCATTGTGAGGTAAAAGGAGAAAATGCTGGTAACCCTTTACCAAACAATCCCTGGTTTTTACCACCCTGAGATAGAAGCCTTTTGAAAACATTGGGGGGAAAGGAGAAAATGCTGGTAATCAGCATTTTCTCCTTTTCCCACAATGTTTTCTACCCTGCTGGAGACAAATTTCCATTGTTAAATTACATTCATTTTGTCATCTGCAAGTGCTTTCAATTTGGACAAGTCTAAAATTTCGTCCTTTGGTACAGAGTTAAAGAGTCAGTTGAATCACTAGTAGAGATTCAAAAGATAAAGCCACAATGCTAAATAATACAGGTCTACACCGTGTGGTTATAGACAGGTAAGAAAAATGTAGATCTATAAAGATTTCAATAAAAGCTTATGTAAAAGTTGCGACTTTTCTGCAGAGGCCACTTTTGAGCCCAAGGCTATAAAATGAAGAAACTTGGTAGAAGTCTATTAGATGAAGCCATATGCCAAATTTGGTAGCCCTAGGTCTATGGGTTTTGGACAAGATTTTCAGTTTTGTTCCTTTGGAAACCAAAGTTTTGATTTGAATCAAATTCTTTCAATGATTTCTGAAATGGGCCTCAGCAGGATCTTTTCTGTGAATTTTCAGCAAAATTGGATGGGTAGTTTCAAAGAAGATGTCTGAAATAAAAGTTAACATACCCAGGCATGCAAACAGACGCACAGAACATAACGACATTAGCCTGCTAGCCTTTGGACAGTAAAGCTTTTTTCTTTTAGCAGACAACAAAATTTTAGCCTTGTTCAAATTGAAAGCATTTGCAGATGACAAAATAAAAGAGAATGAAAATTTGGAATTTGTGTCGTGAAAGGGTAGAAAACATTGTGGGAAAAGGAGAAAATGCTGGTTACCAGCATTTTCTCCTTTTCCCACAATGTTTTCTAAAGGTTTCTTTCACAGGATCGCCAAGAGGAGGGATTGCGTAGTAATGGGTTAAAAAAAAACCAGAAAGACAAAAGGATGACAAAAATCAAAGGCTAAGACTAGAATACCAATAAAATCACGAGACAGGGCTGTGTTACAACACCTAAATTGAACACCATTAGAAAATCACACTATGCCATGGCTTGTTCAACCCTTTACCACACTATCCTAAGTATTAAGACCCTGAGAAAAAAAAGCCTTCTGAAGCATTGTGGGAAAGGGAATAAATGCTGGTTACAAGTATTTTTCTCCCTTTTCCACAATATTTTCAATCTTACCAAAAACAACTTATATAATCTGAGCCACACTTATATTGTCTAAAAATGCTTACAATTTGGAGATATCTGCATTTTGCTCATGTGGTATTGAGCTAACCCATTACCAAATAATCCCTACTTTGGATGACCCTGAGAGAGAAGCCTTTTGAAAACATTATGGGAAAAGGAAAAAAATGATGGTAACCAGCATTTTTTTCCTTTCCCACAATGTTTTCTGCTCTTTCCAAATCAAATTTCGATTTTTCCGCCACATTTATTTTGTCGTCTGCAAATGCTTTCAATTTGAACCAGTCTTTAAATTTATTGTTTGGTAAAGACTTAATAAGCAAGATGAAATAAGCAAATAAATCAGAGCCTGTCCGATATGAATAATCTACTGAAGCAACTTCTGCCTATGATAGAGAATTTAACAGTTACTACAAAAAAGTTACAGATTGCACATCACAAAAACATTTCAATGCTAGAAAACACATGATTTTATAACTCTTGACCAAACAACAAAACTTGTCAAAAACAATCTGAAATCATATGCAGAAGAAAAATTTAACATAGCTCAAAAGATAACTTCTATTACTAAAGTGGTAGAGAAAATTCTAGGAAAAGGACACAACAGGGCCATAGAGCCACTCACTTGAGCCTTTTGACAGACCATAACCAATATCAAATTTCTACAAAGATATAATGACAAATATTCTGACCAATTTTCATTATCATTGGACTTAAAATATGGTCTCTAGAGAGTACACAAGCTTTTTCAATAATTTGTGTGACAATTATAATTTGGAAAGGAGACTTAACTGTGTCAAAAATATTTTGACAATTATCTGTCCTTGTTATATGGGTTCTAATTTTGTTTGATTAGAGTCCGTATTCAACGACCATTTTTAAGAACATTCTTGGTCTTATTCTTCAGAATTTTGTCAATGTGAAAGTAACAGAACTTCTGATTGGCTAAACCAAATGGATTGGCCAATCAGAAGATCTGTTACTTTCACAGTCGGGAAATCTTGAAGAATAAGACCATGAATTTTCTTAAGAATGGTTTGTGAATATGGGCCAAGAACTTGTATTTAACTTGAAGAAAATATCCTCAGTATTAATGGAGATATTATAGAATGTCAAAGTCTTTGCACAACAACACAGACAATCCAGAGGACGCTGTAGCTAGAATACCTTGACATTTTCTTCAAAACTAGCCAAACAAAAAATGAATAAATTGAAAATACATGTAGTCACAAAGAGGCCTTGTAAATAGGAGGCAATTATAGACTGATCATACATAGAGAATAGCTTTTAACACAAACACACATAGATTATCTATAAAATATTTGTTGAAATGGAATGATTTGAATGCAAAAAAGTGAGTTTATACATACAATGGCTACATGTAAGGTCATTAAAAAAGTGGAAAATTATATGTATGCAGTTTACTACACAAAACTGATTTTAAAAAACCTTTTCAGTTTTCAAAACTTCTTTAGTGTTGTTTAACCTTTTACCACACAATGACGACTTTTGACGACCCAGAGGAAGAAGCCTTTTGAAAACATTGTGGGAAAAGGAGAAAATGCTGGTTACCAGCATTTTCTCCTTTTCCCACAAAGTTTTCTACCCTATCAAAGCAAAATTTCAGCATTTGAGCCACTATGAAATTGTCGTCGGCAAATGCTTTCAATGTGGATAAGTCTAAAATTTTGCCGTATGGTAATGGGTTAAACACAGGATCTTTTGGTAAAGGGTTCCACAACAAAGCAATGATTTAGACTATAGCTTCATTCTCCGCTAACCCAAATGTACTATGCAGTTTAGGGGCGACTCTGATTGAAATGGTGATGAGCAATTTCTCTATGTTTTCATTTAACTCTTTACCACACAATCCCGACTTTTAACAACCCTGAGAAAGAAGCCTTCTGAAAACTTTGTGGGAAAAGGAGAAAATGCTGGTAACCAGCATTTTCTCCTCTTACCACAATGTTTTCTACCCTTCCCAAAATAAATTTCAAATTTTCGGTCACTTTTATTTTGTCGTCTGCAAATGCTTTTAATTTTGGACTGCCCTATAAATTTGTCATTTGGTAAAAAGTTAATTTATGTATCAGACCTTGCTGCATGTTAAATATCAATACTTATACTTGAAACAGATGTTTTAGAATTATCTGAGGCATTACAATTCTGGAAACAATGAAAGAGTTAACCCATTACCCAACGACAAAATTTTAGGTTTGTCAAAATTGAAAGGAATTGCAGACGACAAAATAAAAGTGACTGAAAATTTGAATTTTGTTTTGTGAAGGGTAGAAAACATTGTGGGAAAAGGAGAAAATGCTGGTTACCAGCATTTTCTCCTTTTCCCCACAATGTTTTCTAAAGGCTTCTTTCTCAGAGGCTTCAAAAGTAGGGATTGTGTGGTAATGGGTTCAATCAATCATTTTAATCCAGGATTTTACCTTCTAGCTGTAATTCATTATGAATGAGAGATCACAATAACTAGAGGGCCACTAGCCCTAGAGTGCCTGAGTAAAGTCATTTAAAATTGATGCAGCTGAAAAGATCTTGATTGAGATTAAATAAAACGCAAGAGTGTCAGTGACCTACTATTTGTCCAAGGTATTATCAAAATAAACATTCTGACCATGTTTCATGAGTATAAAGCTGAATTTGTGGCCTCTTAAGTGAACTCAAGCTTTATCTAAGATTTTATAAAGTGATTTACGTTTTGTCCTGATGTAATAAAATTCTAAACATGTCCGAGGTACCATTAAGACAAACATTTTAACCCTTTACCACATGACAGGATTTTGGACCTGTTTGAATTGAAAGCATTTGCTGACGACATTTTCAATATGGTTCATATGAAATTATTTTTCTTTCCTAGGGTAGAAAACACTGTGGGAAAAGGAGAAAATGCTGGTAACCAGCATTTTCTCCTTTTCTCAAATGTTTTCAAAAGTCTTCTCTTTCAGGGACGTGAAAAGTCTTCAGTGTGTGGTAAAGGGTTAAGACCAAAAGTGTGGCCTCTAGAGTGAGGTCAACCCTATAACACATACAAGTTTTTTTTCTTTTTTAAAATTTGACCCAGTAACCTACCTTTTGACTCAAAGTGACCTTATTTTGAAGTTGTAAAAAAGTACCATAAAGACAATCATTCTGACCAAGTTTCATGATTATCTGTGATCTAAATAGTGTAAACATGGTTTTCCTAAGATTTGGCTCAGTGAACTTCTGTTTAACCAATACTGACCAAATTTTACACTTGTCAGAGGAATTATCAAGACAGACATTCTGACCAGCTTAACTCTTTACAACACAATCCTGACTTTTAACGACCCTAAAAAAAGAAAGCCTTTGAAAACATTGTTGGAAAAGGAGAAAATGCTGCTGACCAGCATTTTATCGTTTTCCCACAATGTTTTCTACCCTTCACAAAACAAATTTCAAATTGTCAGTCACTTTTATTTTGTTGTCTGCAAATGCTTTCAATTTGGACAAACCTAAAATTTCGTTGTTTGGTAAAGGGTTAAAATGTGGCCCCTACAATGTATAGATTTTCTAAGATTTCACCCAACATTACCTTATTTTGGACTTGTCAAAAATGACATTAAGAAAAACATTCTGACAAAGTTTCAAGAATATCAGACTTAAACTGTGGCTTCTAGATGGCACACAAGCTTTTTCTAAGGCTTGGCTCAGTGACCTTTTTGACCCCGGAAGACCCAATTTGGATTTTGTCCTAAATACCAGCAAGATAAGAATTCTGACCAATTTCCATGAGTATCCGACTGAAGATGTGACCTCTACAGTCTAGGTTTTCATAACATTTGACCCACTGACTCACTTTTTTACCTAAAGTGACACAATTTCAAACTTGTCCTAGATACCATTGTGACAAACAGGTTTTGCGATTAGATCTATCAGACTTAAAACATGGCCTCTAGAGTGCACACACGGTTTTTTATGTTTCATCTACAGTGTCTTCAAAGTCAGCTTAAACATCTACTTCACATGTATAGGTTTACATTTCATAAACTATATGTCTTTGCAGACAACATTCACAATACTAAATTTGCAAATATGGCAAAATGAAGAAATTTGGACCAGTGACCAACTCTTTGAACCAAAATGACCCAATTTTGAACTTTGTGCTCAGGTGAACTAAAGTCTGTGGAACAATGCTTTTCCTAATATAAGCAAGCGTTGCAATGATATCCTGAAAAATTTATGTGACCATGTAACTTAACCCATTACCACTCAATCCCTACTTTTGACGCCCCTGAGAAAGAGGCCTTTTGAAAACACTGTTGGAAAAGGAGAAAATGCTGGTAACCAGCATTTTCTCCTTTTCCAATAGTGTTTTCTACCCTTCCCAGAAAAAAAATCTATTTTTCAGTCACCTTTATTTTGTCGTCTGCAAATGCTTTCAATTTGGACCAGACCAAAATTTTCTCGTGTTGTAATGAGTTAAAATTGCTGCCACTCGGCCTTTTTTCATCGAATCGGGAAAAAAAGTGTCTTGGCAAATGGGTTATTGTACACATATATAAAGTTTCATGAAATACCATATTCTCCTGAACGGACAAACAGAAAGATGGACACCGTAAGAGGTATATCCCTCTGCCTTTGGCGCTGAATAATAATGGCTTTATTCTATTCAGTTTACACATTTCCTGTTATAATTAGTGGCTTTATTCTATTCAGTTTACGCATTTCCTGTTAAAACCAATGGCTTTATTCTATTCAGTTTGCATATTTTATCCTGCAGACTTTTATCCTGTCTTGCAGCAAAGCACTTAACTCTTTACCACACAATCCCGAAATCCTGAAAAAGAAGCCTTTTGAAAACATTGTGGGAAAAGGAGAAAATGCTAGTAACCAGCATTTTCTCCTTTTCCCACAATGTTTTCTACCCTTCCCTATCTGAATTTTTATTTTTCAGTTACATTTATTTTGTCGTCTGTAGATACTTTCAATTTGGACTGGTCTAAAATTTTCTCATGTGGTAAAGAGTTAATGCTTACCAAACACTGTTTCAGAAAAAACAATTGCTTGTTACACATAACTTTGCCTTTTAGCAAAATGTATACATTGTGGGAAAAACAGAAAATGCTGATAACCATTAACGTTGTTTTCTTACTTTCTCTTGCACAAATTCAATCATATGAGCCACATCAAATTTAGCACCTGCAATTGTGGGATTGTGTGGTAAATGCTCAACCATATTTTACAAGGATACTTTCAAAGTGATCTGAAAGATTTTTTTTCTTAACCCTTTACCCCATAAGGCTTTTCTATGATATCTCTAATTGACCCTAAATAACAGCAAGGATGAAGCCATTTTAATGTGTATAGGACAGCTTTTGATAGCATATGAAAACATTGTGACAAAAGACGAAATTGCTCATCACGAGCAATTTCACCTTTTGCCACAATGTTTTCCAAAGCCTTCTACAAGCAATGCGTAGAAACGAGTATCCATGGAGTAAAGGGTTAAGGCATTCAGGAAAATTAAGTAACTTTTCATTGCTGCCCGGCAATCAAGATTGCAACTGCTTAGAATTGGGTTGAAAAGTAACTATTTAAGAATTCACTCAAACCCCAAAAACTTTTCCGATTTCAAAATTCAAGAACACTCTATTTGGATAACACATCTCTGCCAATCACCATGCTACACTTAGAATTAGAACTAGAGGCATGACTGGAAGGTGAAAATAGGCCTTATTTTCCAACAAACAGTTTCAATTCAGTTTCTATTTAACCCTTTACCACACAATGACGACTTTTGATGACCCTGAGGTAAAAACCTTTTGAAAACATTGTGGGAAAAGGAGAAAATGATGGTTACCAACATTTTCTCCTTTTCCCACAATGTTTTCTATCCTTCCCAAATCTAATTTCAATTTTTCAGTCACATCTATTTTGTTGTCCACAAAAGCTATCAATTTTGACCAGTTTATAAATTGTCGTTTGGTAAAGAGTTAAGCTTTTTCTCCTATTCTGATTTAGGGTGTGATGGATCTACAGTTTGATTGTCTGTCTTTTCTTCCTTTTCTAGTTCTCTCTGTCTTTCTTGTTCTGAAAGTAAATAATATTCATCAGATTAAACCTGAGGAAGTGACCTTTTGAAAACAGCATTTTCTCCTTTTCCTACAATATTTCCTTTCCTGTCTAAAAACTTCACTTCATTTGTGCCACTGTCAGGTTTGTTTCCTGCACAAGCTCACAATTTTGAAAGAGTCCAAAATTTGTCCTTTATCTCTTTACCAAACAATCCCTGGTTTTTACTACCCTGAGATAGAAAGCCTTTTGAAAACATTGTGGGAAAAGGAGAAAATGTTACCCCTTGAGCCCATGGCCCAGAGCGTGCAGCCTGCTCTTTAATCTACACTGTATTCTACAATGATTTATCATGTCCAACATAATCTTGACATTGTACATGTAATATTTTACCGGCTTTTTGAAAATTAAAAGATCTATTGCATAAATTAAGAGCTTCATGGACAAGCCAAAACAATGGTGTAAAATACTTCCTAAAAAACTTTCTCACAATGTTGGCCTACATTGCACTGTCATGTCTCACAGATTTATTAAGTCTTTACCACACAATCCCGACATTTAATGACCCTGAAAGAAAAGCATTTTGAAAACATTGGGGGAAAAGGAGAAAATGCTGGTAACCAATGATTTCTCCCCTTCCTAACACGAAATTAATTTTGATTTTTCAGTCACATATACTTTTTCATCTGCAAATGCTTCCAATTTGGGCCAGTCCATAATTTTGTCGTTTGGTAAAGACTTAACTCTTTACCAAACAACAAAATTTTGGACTAGTCCAAATTGAAAGCATTTGCAGTCGACAACATAAATGTGAATCAAATATTGAAACTTGATTTGTAAAGGGTACAAAAAATTGTGCGAAAAGAAGAAAATGCTGGTTACCAGCATTTTCTCCTTTTCCAACAATGTTTTCTAAAGGCTTCTTTCTGAGGGTCGTCAAAAGTAGGGAGAGTGTGGTGATGGGTGAAAGAATCATACAACAGATAAATAGGTTTATGCATTTACCTTGAAGTAATCTGACATACTCCTCGTCTGTATCAGACTCGTCGTCACTCTGTATTTGTTCATCGATAGTGTCCATACAACACAGACTGTAGCATACTATGGATATCACTGCCGTCGGCAAGCCAAACATGAGTAAAAACAGCCATGTTGAGGATTCCCATACACTCTGAAAAATATTCTTCCACTAAATTTACTTAACCCATCACCACACAATCCCTACTTTTGATGACCCTGAGAAATAAGCCTTGAGAAAATGTAGTGGGAAAAGGAGAAAATGCTGGTAACCAGAGTCTTCTCCTTTTCCCACAATGTTTTCTACATTTTACAAAACAAATTTCAAATTTTCATACACTTTTATACAGACAAACCTAAAATTTTGTCGTTTGGTAAAGAGTTTAACAAACCTTTGTTTGAATAACCGTTTCCAAACCTGGCCTCTACAGCATTAATAAAATTTGACCAAACATCTAGTTTTTAACCTGACATGCCCCATTTCCAAACTTACTGAATAAATTATCAAGACCAACATTCTGACCACTTGTCAAGAGATTTGGACTGAAAATGTGGTCTCTAGACCATACACAAGGTTTCAGGAAGATTCAACTGGTGACCTAGTTTTTGATCCGACATAACCCAATTTCAAACAAATCCAAAATATTATCAACACAAATATTTTGACCAACTTTCAAGAGTTTTGGACTGAAAATGTGGCCTCTAGAGCGTACACAGGGTTTTTCTAAGATCAGACCTAGTGATGACCTTGTTTTTTGACTAAACATGTCACAGATCACATCAAGACAAACATTCTGGTTATGTTGCATGAGTATCAGACTGAAAAATTAATGGGGTCTCTAGAGCATACACAAGGTAAAAGTTGACGACGCATGACATACAATGTACTATGTACCACAGATGATGTATGCCAGAAATAGAAAGATCACAAAAGCTCACCTTGAGGACTTAATGCTTAGGTGAGCTAAAAACAGTTTTACAATCATTTCAAGGACTAAAATCTTCTTATAGGCCAAAGATTACAATTATGTAGTCTGCAAATGCTTTCAATTTGGTGAGGTCAAAAATTCTGTCTTTTTGGTATGGAGTTAAGTTTATTGTCAATTAAGACAGTAACAGCAGGATGCAGTAATACTGTGCAGCTGTTAAAAGCTTTAAATGACACACTCATTACAAAAAACGACAGACAGCAAGTCAGCAATTATATAAATCACTACCGGAAAATCATATGAAAATTATTTATACTTCACAGAATGGGTAAATGAGAAGAACAGAGAAAATTGACAATGTCAATGACAAATGAATGGGTTTCAGAAAACAGAGTTCAGGAAACAGTCATATTCAAGGTATATTTTCCATCTACCAGCCAAAATCTCTTTTTGCAGTACCCACAAAATTATACGGCTTGCATCAGGCGAAAATGGACATTTGGACATTTGCGTAAAGTGCCGTCTTGAATCATCATGCGCACTCTCTACAGGCTGATCCAAAACAACACTTTCCGTTTTCATATAATTTTCTGTTTTGCTCAAGTCTACTGTAGCATAAAATCTAATGTAGTTGTAAAATGCTGTATCAAATAAGCCTGTGCAGACTGAACAGGCTGATCTGAGACGACACTTTGCATGGATGTCCAAATGCTGCTTTTCGCATGTTGCTGGCCATATGGTAAAATTTATATTGTTGGTTTACTTACAAAACTTCGTAACTACAGCTTGTTTCAAGCTGTAGTTACGAGGTTTTGGAAGTAAACCAATGATATATTGGAGAAAAGGTTATACTCTTAGCCCTGAGTCTGCTAGTTTACTCATTACCAAACGACAAAATTTTCAGCTTGTCCAAATCAAAAGCATCTGCAGACGACAAAATAAAAATGACTGAGAATTTGAAATTTGTTTTGTGAAGGGTAGTAAACATTGTGGGAAAAGGAGAAAATGCTGGTACCCAGCATTTTCTCGTTTTCCTACAATGTTTTCTAAAGGCTTCTTTCTCAGGTTCGTCAAAAGTAGGGATTGTGTGGTAATGGGAGCCAACAGTTAAAACCCAAATTTCGTTATTTCAAAGGCACTATTTTTGTAAAGATATCCCTTTGTCAGATAGCAAAGACTCCAGATCAGACTGACCATTCTGTGCCGTCTGATCTTCATCTGTGGTGTGTCTGCAAAAGGTCCTTGAGTCATTCCTCTCCCACCACTGACAATTGTTTCCACAACTGTTATGTGGAAAGGCAGCCTGTGGCTTGGAAAAAATACTGTGCAGAATACTTGTGAGAGAAAGTCCAAGAAAGCATGAACAGGTGCACTGGCCACAATAATACAACTGAAATAATGTTGATGACAGCATTAACCCATTACCACACAATCCCTACTTTCGACACCCATGAGAAAGACGCCTTTTGAAAACACTATGGGAAAAGGAGAAAATGCTGGTAACCAGCATTTTCTCCTTTTCCCACAGTGCTTTCTACCCTTCCCAGAACAAATTTCTATTTTTTAGTCACCTTTATTTTATCGTCTGCAAATGCTTTCAATTTGGACCAGTTTAAAATTTTCTCGATGAACAGCACTTTTGCCTTTCCCCATAATTCTACTCTTCCAAAAGCAAATTTCAATTTTTGAGCAATGTTTTATTTCTTTACACCTCCTTCTGTCATTTGGTAACAAGTTAAACATCATGCTTGAAATGACAGGATTTGTCTCTAAAAGGGTAAAGAAAAAACAATGTGGAAAAGGAAGAAAATATTCCACACCAACACTTATTTATTTTCCTATACTGTTTTCAAAAGCTTTCTTCCACAGGGCTGTTAGAACAGAGGGTTTTCCACTTTGGCACAGGATTAAGAATTCAAGAGATAATTGCAGTTAAACTGTTTTTTTTGCTTTACGATGGACAGGTTGACAGCAAGCACATTAGGGGGTTGAAGACATTCTTATCTGTAAAATGCCGCCGAAACAGAATGGGTATTTTTAGTCAATATATATCACTCAAATACTGCATAGTTAGCTCTAAAATTGCCCCCAAAAATGTGCCACTTCCTCTAAATTGAAAACATTTGCTGACAACAAATTTGATTTCATCTAGATGTGATTTATGTTTCTTAGGGAAGCAAACATTGTGGGAAAAGGAGAAAATGCTGGGAACCATAATTTTCTTTTTTTTCCACAATGTTTTCAAATGCTTTCTTTCCTAGGGTCTTCAAAACTTGGGGCTGTGTGGCAAAGGGTGTGAAGGCTGTTTTTTTTGTAAGAATATCTCTCAAAATATCAGACAGTGCAGTTCACAGATAAACAGATTCATTCTGTGCAGTCTGATCCTATTCTACACCTAGTCTACACTCTCTGCAAAAATTACTAACATTCGTGCTAAGCATCTTACGCAGCAATTTGATGTTTAGCTTAAAGGTGGATATTTAGAATTTTTACATCTCACCAAATTAAAAAATATATATATCACTGAAATTCATATGAAAAAATAATACAAATCACCAATAATTAAGATTCATAAAATTATGAAAAAAAGATTTTTTGATGGTGTTCCCTTAAAAGGCTACGTAGCCTCTTAAGGTATTTTTAGATTTCGCGCCAAAAATCAATAAAGCATTGTGGGAATGTCAAGTGACTGGCACGTGACTCATAATGCTTAAATTCCATTACATGACAAACATGTAATAATTATTTTCTAAAATGTCTTCTTCGGACGCTATGTTTGAATCTGTCTTTGTATTCCTGTATGTAGAAGAGCAAAGTGATCATCTAAAAATAGAATGTGTCTCCCATTGGTGTCAACCTGGAGCGTAGTAAAGCTCTAATTTCTCTTGTTGTTGGATGGTTTTCGACTACTGGGGTTTTATAAATGAAAATTAAAATGCTTTGGGAGTATAAGGATGTTTTTTTGCATTTTTGTAAAATTTTCGCCCCAAAATCTGAAGGGCCACCTTTAAGAAAAAAATTAATTTAAATATGAAAAAAAACTGAATTACTTATTAGCAAAAACCTTCCAAACTTTACGCGACAGATATTAAATTACCACATAAATACTGATGGTAATGACAGTTTGATGTGACAATATGGCAATAATATTAAAAGCTACATTAAGAAGTTTTGCAAAAAAAAAAAGAATAATCTCCCCCAAAATATTAAAATTTTTAGTTAAAAGCCTTTTCAGTGATTAGCTAGTAAAGCATCCATATTTTGGTGTGAAAATACTTGTTCAAGCAGCCTTGATAGTACTTGAGTCACCACATACCTAGCTTGACACTATCCCTGCAAACATGTATATGCCTTTCTAAACTAGCCCTGCAGACAAATGCCTTGCTTAACTCAATAACTTCTGCAGACAAATGACTTGCTTGACACAATCCCTGCAGACATGTTTATGCCTTGCTAAAATAGCCCTACAGAAAAATGACTTGCTCAACTCATTAACTTTTGCAGACAAATGCCTTGCTCAACATGAAAGCCTACAGACATGTATATGCCTTGTTAAACTATCTCTGCAGACAAATCCCTTACTTAATTCATTAACTTCTGCAGATAAATGCCTTGCTAAACACAAAAGCACTTCAGACTTGTTTTTGTCTAGCTAAACTAACTCTGCAGACAAATGCCTTGCTTAAATCATTAACTCTGGCTGACAAATGCCTTGCTAAACTCACAAACTCTAGCTGACAAATACCTTGCTAAACACAAAAGCCCTGCAGACAGTTTTTGCCTTGCTAAACTAACTCTGCAGACAAATGCCTTACTTAACTCATTACCTCCAGCTGACAAATGCCTTGCTAAACTCACAAACTCTAGCTGATAAATACCTTGCTTAACACAAAAGCTCTGAAGAAAAATTTGCCTTGCCAAACTTAGCCTACATACAAATGCCTTGCTAAACACAAAAGCCCTGCAGACAGTTTATGCCTCCCTAAACTATCTCTGCAGACAAATGCCTTACTTAACTCATTAACTCCAGATGACAAATGCCTTGCTAAACTCACAAATTCTGGCTGATAAGTACCTTGCTAAATACAAAAGCCCTGAAGAAAAACTTGCCTTGCCAAACTAACCCCACATGCAAAATTTAAATTAATGCCTTGCTAAACACGAAAGCCCTGCAGACAGTTTTTGCCTTGCTAAACTAACTCTGCAGACAAATGCCTTACTTAACTCATTAATTCCAGCTAACAAATGCCTTGCTAAACTCACAAACTCTGGCTGACAAATACCTTGCTAAACACAAAAGCCCTGAAGAAGAATTTGCCTTGCCAAACTCACCCTACATACAAATGCCTTGTTTAGTAAACTATTTACAGTCTGCAGATAAAATACCTCGCTTAACCCATTACCACACAATCCCTACTTTTGACGCCCCAGAGAAAGAAGCCTTTTGAAAACACTGTAGGAAAAGGAGAAAATGCTGGTAACCAGCATTTTCTCCTTTTCCCACCGTGTTTTCTACCCTTCCCAGAATAAATTTCACTTTTTCAGTCACCCTTATTTTGTCGTCTGCAAATGCTTTCAATTTGAACCAGTCTAAAATTTTGTCATGTGGTAAAGAGTTAACTCAATAACTTCTGCAGACAATTGCCATACTCGACATAAATGCCCTGCAGAGATGTATATACCTTGCTAAACTTACTCTGCAGACAAATGCCTTGGTGAACATATTAACTCTGGTTGATAAATGCCTTGCTAAACACAAAAGCCCTGCTGACATTTGCCTTGCTAAACTAACCCTGAAGATAAATGCCTAGCTTAACTCCAGAAGATAAATGCCTTGCTAAACTCTGTAACTTCAGCTGACAAATGTCTTGCTAAACTCACTTCATTTACAGACTATTAACTTGCTTAACTCATTTCCCCTTACCTAAGTTCTCCTGACCTATGCTAAACTCACTATTCCTTGCCGAAAAATTTTTTATACTAAACCCAATTCAAAGCTTTTGCAGATGACAAATTAAATATGTTTGAGTCATAAAATCTGTCTTTGAACATGCAAAAACCAATGTGGGAAAAAGGACAAAAAACTGGTAATTAGCATTTTCTCCTTTTCCTTTGATTTTTTTTCAGTAGTTCTTTTGCATGGATTCATTAAAACACAGGGTTGTTTGGAGAAGAGTTACACTTGTACACCTGCTACTCCCCCAGCAGACAAATGCTTTGCTTAACTCAGTGCCCCCCTCCTCCTCCTCCAATTAAATGAGCAATTTTCAAGTGAAATCATATGGTTATTACTACTGCGAGCTTATCAAACATCCATGATGTTATGAAAGTCATCTCTGTAAAATTTCTTTAGCTCTTTACCACACAATCCCGACTTTTAACGACCCTGAGTGGGAAGCCTTTTGAAAGCATTATGGGAAAAGAAGAAAATGCTGGTAACCAGCATTTTCTTGTTTTCCCATAATGTTTTCTACCCGTACCAAAACTGATTTCAACTTTTTATACATGTTTGATTTGTCGTCTGCAAATGCTTTCAAATTGGACCAGTCTTAAATTTTGTCGTTTGGTAAAGAGTTTCAGCAAACTCCATCATGCTTGGTTCCAAAAGCCCTCAAACCTAAGCCAACAAGGCTCATGTGTAACAAATCTTAAACCTAAGCCACTGCAATGGAGAACTTCAAAAATAATTGGAGAAAAGTTTGGCAATCCATGTGAATACATGTATTCACAAAATCTTAACTCCTTTCCAAATGAAAACTAGACTGTCACTGAATGTGACTTTATAACCTACCCATCCAGCGCTTTGACAGTATTTTCTATACAAAAGAACACACAGACAGACACGCAGATGGACACACAGACAGACAGGCTGATTCCAGCATACCCTGAAAACATTTTTTTAGCAGGGGTATAGAAATCTAGGCATGTCAAAATTAAAAGCATTGGCAGGCAACAAATTAAACGCAGGGTTGAAATTGTGGGCAAATGAGAAAATGCTTGGGACCAGGTTCTTTGATAATTAAGATTGTGTGTTATAGAGTTAATCTAGCATTTGTTAAACCTTTTTAAGACATCATAGCTTTTTATGCAACTCTTGTGCAGGTTGCAATGAAGTGGAGCGTGGCATCAACATGATGATAGAGGAAACAAAGCTGTAAGATTATACTCACAATCACTGTCACAATCAGCTCATAAAATACTCGTTTTAATCTCTGGAAAAAGCCAGTGCCACCAAGGGGCTGAAAAATACGTAGAAGAATCATCAAAATATCATGATTATAGACAGATTGTATGAATAATTAAAGCAATTCATGCAGACACATTTTAATGTTTATGACACATGCACATATTGTGAACAAGAGGGCCATTAGCCCTGAAGTGCTCATCTGAGTAAAGTCACCTGCAGTTCATAAAGCTGAAGAGATCCCAGTTTTAATGATGTAATTAGATGTGTTAGTTAAACGCTAATTTAACCCATTACCAAATGACAATATTATATGCTTGTCCAAATCGAAAGCATTTGCAGACGACAAAATAAAAGTGACTGAAAATTTGTAAGTTGTTTTGTGAAGGGTAGAAAACATTGTGGGAAAAGGAGAAAATGCTGGTTACCAGCATTTTCTCCTTTTCCCACAATGTTTTCAAAAGTTTATTTCTCAGGGTGGTCAAAAGTAGGGATTGTGTGGTAATGGGTTAATAGCTTAGATCATGGCATAGCAGTCAGCAAACCTATGCATGTGTCTTTAAGCTTTCTCACACTAGTACTGACATGACTCTCTGTCCAATTCATTGACTACATGTATCAGGGGTAAGAGCCTAAAATTCACCAGAAGAAAGATTGCCTCAAATGGGTATCAAACTCACAATCACCAGGTCACAAACTGGATATGCTAACCACTAAGCTACCCCACCAAGCTCTTCAATGAAGTAAGAGGCATGTGTAAGTGACCCTCTTTTTGGCCAACATGATCTACTCTTGAACTTTTCAGATTGTATTGTATTGTCGATAGCTAGTTGGTTTGCTCTTCCGATTATAAAGCGATAATCGATTGAGATTTTAAACCGATTGCCCAACACTACTAGATATGCTAACCACTGAGCCTGTACCCAGCCAGTCTGGCATAATGCATCACCTAGATGTACTACGCCCCCACTGACCATAGCATAATGCCAAGACTAGGGTCCGTATTTATCAACCATTCTCAAGAACATTCCTGGTTTAGCCAAAATGGTTTAGCCAATCAGAAGTTCTGTTACTTTCACTAGACAAAGAATGTTCTTAACTCATTACCAAATGACAATATTTTAGACTGGTTCAAACTGAAAGCATTTGCAGACGACAAAATAAAAGTGACTGAAAATTTGAAATTTGTTTTGTGAAGAGTAGAAAACATTGTGGGAAAAGGAGAAAATGCTGGTTACCAGCATTTTCTCCTTTTCTCACAATGTTTTCTAAAGGCTTTTTTCTCAGTGGCGTCAAAAGTAGGGATTGTGTGGTAATGGGTTAACCCTTTACCAAACGACAGTATTTTAGACTGGTTCAAATTGAAAGCATTTGCAGAAGACAAAATAAAAGTGACTGAAAATTTGAAATTTGTTTTGTGAAGAGTAGAAAACATTGTGGGAAAAAGATAAAATGCTGGTTACCAGCATTTTCTCCTTTTCTCACAATGTTTTCTAAAGGCTTTTTTCTCAGGGGCGTCAAAAGTAGGGATTTTGTGGTAATGGGTTAAGAATGGTTTGTGAATACGGACCCTGGTAGCTCATTCTGTAACATACAGGACTTGAGTAACAGGGCTGGTTTGAATTGGATTCATGATGGTCATTGCAACACTCCTGGATTCATTCCACACTCACCCTTAGCAAATGTTTCAACAATGGATATGTGGGAAAGAAGCCAGTGGTTTCTGAAAAATATTGTATGGACTACCTGTTAAAAAGACTCCAGGAAAACATGGATAGATTCTTTGGCCACAACAATGTTACTGACATAAGGTGGAAAATGGCATTAACTCTTTACCAAATGACAAGATTTTAGACTAGAGCTGGGATGATATCATCGATGCATCGTGATATTTTTGCTGGCGATAGTATATCGCGATACTAACTCGTTGTATCGATACTTGGCGATACATTTACGTCGTGTCGTGTGCAGAGTGTGTGAGATCACGTATCAGTGTAAATGATTCATGTATAAAATATATAGGGAAAAAAAATACGCACAGTTTGTCTCTGCTATACATACAAGAACGTTAAAAAGCTCGCCCTAGAAACAATGAAATTCATAAAACTTTGTAATTTGGGGAATAATTTGAAGCGAAATGTTTACAGTCACTCGCTCATGCTTAGGGTTTTCGAGGTTTTAAATATAGATGCTAATTCGGAACGTTCTAAGGTTATCATAATTTCTTCGTGTCCAAAAAGTTGCGGCTGCGTTTTGATCGGTTTACCTCCTTACCAGTTTTGTCACAAGGACTGTAAAATAAAATAAAGCATTAATTAACAAGGTCATTTGATTTAGCGGACGAATATTAGCTGCAATTTGATTATTTGCTAGCGAAAGATAGCACAGTTTGAATTGTCTTTGTTCTTTTTAAATAACAAATGAATGAGATGCGGATCGGCAACTGTCTTCCGAAGTTGACTATAGTGCGGGTTTTGACGCTGGGAAATTGAATTGATGTCTTTGAGGCTGAAAAATATCTGCCTAATTGTCAATCTGACGCATTAGGTTATGGTCTAGAGCTTCATATAACCTAGTTTTAATGCATCCGGCAGAAATATGGGCTAAAAACGATCAGTATAAATGCAAAAGACACGCGCATGATCATGAAGCTGGCGAGTTATTTATGACAACGTAATAAAGGTGTTAATCCTCTGATTTAGTGTAAAAGGACCAATTTGAAAGTTTCCTGCTATTCAAAATGACAAACTGATGTCAAATCATGTAGTAATACTTCTCCAAAAATTATTTGTCAAGAAAAAATAGATCGCCAAAAAACTGTGAAAACCCATGACACTACAATGATCAGCATGGCATCGTCCGATCAGAGGGACTTAAAACTATCTTCTCATTTTTTATAGTGAAGTTAAACAGTGGATTTACACAAATCTGTGAATAAAACAGTAAGTTGAGGCTAAAATGCTATTCATGAGTGAAGAAATTGTTGTTTTAGGAAATGAAAATACAGATCTACGTGGTGGCGGGAGTCTGCAAATGCTTGAAATATGTCTAATTTTTTTTTTTTTCAAACTTTTGAAAATTAAAAATAGAGGACCAAAATGAATTATATTGAATAAAGCAAAAATGTACAAAACAAAGCATCCTTATAAACTTAATATCATGTAGACAAACTGCCATGGTATTTAAAGCCAAAAGGCATTCTCATTTAAATGGAGACACCGACTGTAGAACAGATAACTAGTTGGTGTGCTCTTCAGATTACAAAACAATAATCATTTGTGATTTCAACCTGATTACCCAGCACTACCGATCTGATAGATTTTGTACAGGAATTGGACCAGTTCGATGGTATCTCACTTACCTGCTTGTTTTAGCAAACATTGATTTTGCCAAAAATGGTTGCACAGTTTGAGAAAAGGTTCCTAAAGTCTTTGAAGAGTTTATAACTGTGAACATGTAGATATCGTGATATTGTATCGTATCGCCTGTCTGGTATCGCGATAGTATCGCGATACATTTTTCTTGGCGATACCCAGCTCTATTTTAGACTGGTCCAAACTGAAAGCATTTGCAGACGACAAAATAAACGTAACTCAGAAATTGAAAAATTTGTTTCCAGCAGGGAAGGAAACATTGTTGGAAAAGGAGAAAATGCTGGTTACAGGCATTTTTTTTCTCCTTTTCCCACAATCTTTTCAAAAGGCTTCTATGTCAGGGCTGTAAAAACAACAGATTGTTTGGTAAAGGGTTAAACACCAAACAATAAATTAATCATTGACAAGAGCATGACTCAAATATAGCTTGTTAACCCTTTACCCCATAAGGCATTTCTATGGTATCTCTAATTGTCCCAAAATAACAGCAAAGATGAAGCTGTTTCTTATGTGTATATGACACCTTTTGATAGCATAGAAAGCATTGTAACAAAAGGTGAAATTGCTTGTCACGAGCAATTTCACCTTTTGCCACAATGTTTTCCAAAGGCTCCTACAAGCAATGCATAGATACGAGTATCTATGGAGTAAAGGGTTAAGTCTTTACCAAATGACAAAATTTTAAACTGATCCAAATTGAAAGCATGTGCAGACGACATTAGAAAAATAACTCAAAATTTGTAATTTGTTTCCTGCAAGGTAGAAAACATTGCGGGAAAAGGAGAAAATGCTGGTTACCAGCATTTTCTCCTTTTCCCGCAATGTTTTCAAACGACTTGTTCCTCAGGGTCATTAAGTCGGGATTGTGTGGTAAAGAGTTTAGAGCAATTTCATCTTTTATTAAAAAAAAAAAAACTACACAAGTGGTCTGCTGCATTTAGACATTAAAGAGTCGTCTGCAGGTGGTGATATGCAAAAAGATTGCCTCACACATCCATGATTCATAGTTCTGGTATCTATTTCTCGGCAGAGGTAGGCGGTGCAAAAGATGAAAAGGGCTTATAAGTAGTAGTGGCACCTAACTGCAGAGTTTTGGCTGTACATCGCTAGAAAGACAACATTTATGACTGCACAGACTGAGATTTACATTCAATGTAAGAGCCTGTTTAGATATTATTTGGCTTGCATTATGCTTAACCTGTTACCACACGGCAAAATTTTAGACCAATCCAAATTGAAAGCATTGCAGACGGCAATTTCAAATGGCTTAAATGGTGCAATTTTACTTTGGTAGGATAGAAAACTATGTGGGAAAAAAGAGAAAATGCCGGTTACCAGCATTTTCTCCTTTGCCCACAATATTTTTAAAAGGCCTCTTCCTCAGGGTTGTTTTAAGCCTTTACCCCATATTTTAGGCATTCCTATGCTATCTCTAATTGAACCTGAATAACAGCAAGGATGAAGCCGTTTCTTAGGTGTAAATAACACCTTTTGATAGCAAAGAAAACATTGTGGCAAAAGGTGAAATTGCTCGTCACGAGCAATTTCACCTTTTGCCACAATGTTTTCCAAAGGTTCCTACAAGCAATGTGTAGAAATGAGTATCTATGGAGTAAAGGGATAAGTTGTCATTGCATGGTAATGGGTTAAGCCTTCATTGTGCCAACTGGTTTTCTACCAATATCTATTCAAATCAAACAAAAGGTAAAAATTTTGAACAGTATAGAAAACATTGTGGGTAAAGGAAGAACTGTCTGGACAGGCAACTGCTCTGTTTAATGAACTTTTTAAAAGATTTCATAATCTTTTCAAACAAAGTGGAAAATAATTGAAGTAATGTATCACTTGCTTGTCCAGGAAATCAATCATTTTCCAAGAATGTTTCCGATAGAATAACTCTGTACCAAACAACAAAAAATAGACTTGTCCAAATTGAAAGCATTTTCAGACAATAAAATAAATGTGACTCAAAACTTGAAACTTGAGTTTAGAAGACAGGAAAACATTGTGGGAAAAGGAGAAAATGCTGGTTACCAGCATTTTCTTCTTTTCCCACAATGTTTTCAGTAGGCTTCTTCGACTGGGCTGTAAAAACCAGGGATTGTTTGGTAAAGGGATAATCAGGGAATCACCCACATGAATGTTGTAATTGTACGGAAATGAGTAAACAGCTAGACTCCTTCTCAACCTTTTACCACACAACAGAATTTCAGACTCATCCAAATTCAAAGAATCTGCTGACAACAAATCAAATATGGCTAAATTGATGGAATCTGTTTTCAAAAGGATTGGTAAAATTGTGGAAAAAGGAGAAAATTTTATTTGTGAGCATTTTCTCCTTTTCCCATACTGTTTTCAAAATTTAGCATTTTCCATCAGGGTTGTTCAATCACAGGATTATGAAGGAAAGGAATACATGAACTTATTGCTTTCAATCAGACAAACAAAATATTTCAAATTCAAGCCTAGGCTTATCTTGGTCAAAGAATCTCATAAAACATAAAACAATTAGACCCTATAGATAGGAGTGCAAGATCAGAGCTGCCAGATTTAAAAAAAAAAGTGTCCAAATAGCATCAGCTATTGCGCTTTATAGCCATTAATTTTAAGAGTTGACTCTTTATCAAATAATCTTGTGTTTGGATTAACCTGTCTGAAAAAGGCTTTTGTTGGTAACCACTATTTTTTCCATTACCCATAATGTTTTCTTCCATTTCCAAGGTGACTCGTGTCATTTGGGCCAAAGAAAATTTGTCATCTACAATCTCTTTCAATGTGTTTTAAGTCTGCTAGAGCTATATTGGGTATTGTCGGCAGTTTTTCTCAATTCTTTATTGTGTCCTTTCATTCCATGAAAGATGAGCAAATTCCATTTTTATGATGTAATGTATGAAATCAATATTTTTATCTCATAACCATGCCAGAAATTAATAGTACTCTGTAAATCCCAAAAAGTAAGTTACACTTTACAAAATCAAAATTTCCTAACATTAACATCTACGATAAGGAGCCCGGGTGGTGATTGCTTGAAAACTCCAAAACGAGCTCAATACTTGCTGACCAAAAGGTCAAGGGGCATAGAAGTGGTGCACAGTGATGCAGTGTCCAAACCTCTTGCTCAATGATATTAACAACATGTGCCTGTTGCCTTCTTTTGCAGTTGTACCTATGTAATGTGTCAAGTTTTAATCAAACTGCTTTATATCAGATCTAACTCAGCAAGGGGTATCGGAATAAAAACAGGAATGACAAGTTAAAAGAGGATTTTGATGCAAGTTATGAAAACTAAATACCATGTAGATAACAGACGAAACCTGCCAATATCACCCAACATACCCTGCTGCCTTATGTAATGTTGCTATTATCTGCTACCACACACAACTCGGTGCAATTATTTTATACCCATAAATCAGTAGAGTAATGCAAAATAATGCACACATAACTTCCGTTTGTATTAAAAGGGGCTGTCATTGACACCACAATTTTACAATTTCTTAAAGTGCCAATAATACCCGATGTTGCTGTATTTGTTTTTTGAGAAGAATTCACCAGTATCAGTTGAAATGAGTTAACAAAAGTTTGAATGTGTCCATATTGGGAGCAGATGAGAATGGCACATAAAGCTAAAATGACTGCTATTGCTTTTGAAAGGCTTGAAAATATTGCAGCCAATGGACAAAATAAAAGGCACCAGCATTTTATTCTATTTCCATTAATGTGTTTTCCATAGCCTCCTTCTCAAGGATTTCCATTCTGTTTTTTATTGTTTCAGTCAATAGCTCAGTCTCTGCAGACATTAAATTTTGTGTTTTCCCAACAAAAATTGGCTTTCACTCAACAAAGGAATAAAAATAGGACTATTAAATCTTTTTTTTTTTTCATTTACATATTATACCAAACCATCCCCTAAAAAATGAAAATGTAACTGGAAAAGAAGAAAATATTGTAACTGCATTTTCTACACTTATTTTCTGCACTTTCAGACTGGAAATTCATTATGTAAGCAATTATTTTACTTTAACCCTTTACTCCATAGATACTCATTTCAACGCATTGCTTGTAGGAGCCTTTGGAAAACATTGTGGCAAAAGATGAAATTGCTCGTGATGAGCAATTTCACCTTTTGCCACAATGTTTTCTATGCTATCAAAAGGTATCATATACACATAAGAAATAGCGTCATCCTTGCTGTTATTTAGGGTCAATTAGAGATACCATAGAAATGCCTTATGGGGTAAAGGGTTATGTCTGCAAATGTTATCAATATTGACAAGAACCAAATTCTGTCATCTTGTAAAGAGTTAGACTATAAAAAGAATAGAAAGTTCATATAGATCAACATAAACTTATAAAAGGGATAAAAAGGAGAAATAATTAAAGAAAAGGAGAATGAGCAATAATTTACTGCCTTGTACTAATATCCATTGACCCCTTAATGAACAAAAAAAATTTAGACTTGTTCTTATTGAAACCATTTGAAGACTTACATAAATGTAACTCGAAATATTCTGACAGTTATAGGCTGAAGATGTTATTGGAAAAGGAGAAAATACTGGTTACCAGCATTTTCTCCTTTTCCTACAATGTTTTCAAAAGTATTTTTCCTCAGGATCATTTAACCCATTACCACACAATCCGTACTTTTGACGCCCCTAAGAAAGAAGCCTTTTGAAAACACTATGGGAAAAGGAGAAAATGCTGGTAACCAGCATTTTCTCCTTTTCCCCAGTGTTTTCTACCCTTCCCAGAACAAATTTCTATTTTTTAGTCACCTTTATTTTGTCATCTGCAAATGCTTTCAATTTGGACCAGTCTAAAATTTTCTCGAGTTGTAAAGGCATGAAAGGATAAGGTTGGTTGGTTGGTTGTATTGGGATTTAACTCCACTTTAACAGCTAAGGTCATATCATGGCGGTCGGTGATGCACATGTGTTTCCTGGCTTTCTCACACCGGTACTTGCACTACTTTCTTTCCAAAGCCACCGACTACTTTTCTCACATGCTTCAGCAGAGGTGAGAGGTGAAAATACGCCGGAAAGAAAGTTCGCCTCAACCGGGTATCAAACTCACAACCACCAGGTCATGAGTCTGACACACTTACCACTGAGCCACCTGGGCGGGCGAAAGGATAAGGACAGGGAGCATACTTTCATATGAAAACAGGTCAAAGGTATGAAGCTTGGTATGTCAGCAAGGTTATGATTAAAGTGACATAACAAACGATCGGTGTGTTTTAGTGACCCTGCTGAATAAGGGCCTTTCGAAACATGGTTGAAAAATAAAAATTTCTTTTTCCAACAATGTTTTCAATATTTGTAACAAATTCATGCAAAACATCCTTTGAACAATTGCACATATCAGCACCAAGCAAGGTTAAAATCCATTAATACAATGGAAAACATTGTGAACAAAGTGCTCCTTTTGGGACATGAGACAATTTAATGCTAGTTCATATTCAAAGCATCTGTAGAAAACTTAGTCAAATGTAGCTCAAATTATGGGATTCGTTTCTGGTAGGAAAGAAGCAATATGGAAAAAGAAGAAAATGCTGGTTACAAGTCTTTTCTCCTTTTCCCATAATGCTTTCAAGAAGGTCCTCTAACAGGGTTGTTAACCCATTACCACACAATCCCTACTTTTGACACCCCTGAGAAAGAAACCTGTTGAAAACACTGTAGGAAAAGGAGAAAATGCTGGTAACCAGCATTTTCTCCTTTTCCCACAATGTTTTCTACCCTTCACAGAACAAATTTCAAATTTTCAGTCACTTTTATTTTGTCGTCTGCAAATGTTTTCGATTTGGACAAGCCTGGAATTTTGTCGTTTGGTAATGAGTTGAAACACCAGATTATGTGGTAAAGGGTTAACAAGCCCAACTTGTTTAGCCTCAATATTTATGTCGTAAAATGCACCCGGCTATAAAGAATGCTTACTGGATGCTTACCATACCTTCATAAAAAAGCAACATATAATCAGATACACCTGTTGCCTCACTATGAGCAATAATCTCTTCTATTTTTATTGTTATTGCACGTGATCCAGGGAGTTAAAGACTTTGAACTTCTGTTTAACATGTTACCAAATGACAAAATTTTAGACCAGTCCAAATTAAAAGCATTAATTTTGAAGACAACAAAGTAAATGTGACTGAAAATTTGAAATTTGGTTGGTGAAGGGTAGAAAACATTGTGGGCAAAGAAGAAAATGATGGTTACCAGCAGGCTGTTTACCAGCATTTTCTTCCTTTCCCCACAATGTTTTCTAAAGGCTTCTTTCTCAGGGGCATCAAAAGTAGGGATTGTGTGGTAATGGGTTAAAGACTTTGAACTCCTGTTTAACATGTTACCAAATGACAACATTTTAGACCAGTCCAAATTGAAGGCATTTGCAGATGACAAAATAAATGTGACTGAAAAATTAAACTTTTATTTGGAAAGGGTAGAAAATGCTATGGGAAAAGGAGAAAATGCTGGTCATCGGCATTTTCTCCTTTTCCCACAATGTTTTCAAAAGGCCTCTTTCTTAGGGGTCGTTATAAGTCGGGATTGTGTGTTAATGGGTTTAAGAATATTCCTTACTGTTTTACTAGTGAAAACAGTAAGGAATATTCTTAACCCACTGACATTAGGAATACAAGGGCTGCATGCCAACCCTTGGCTATACTGGCTTTTTCAGTGATCATTGTAAGTTGAAAAAGGGGCATAGCTGTTTAACACTGACAAACAATTGCTGGTTTTTATGACCTTGTGATAGAAGCCATCTGAAACATTGTGGGAAGATGAGAAAATGCTGGTAACAAAATTTTCTTCTTTTTCTATAATGTTTTCTACCCTGATGGAAACAAATTTCAATTTTTGAGTTAGGTTTATTTTGTCGATGGCAAGTGCTTTTCAATTTGGTCCAGTCTGAAATTCTGTAATTTTGTAAAGGGTTAAAGAATATTTCAGGGTTACCTGCCCTTGTCTTCCTTGGATCACCATTTGATAAATGATAGAAAGCCCAATTTTTTTAGGAAATTTCTTTGGTACTAAATCCTACATGTCACCATTTTTGCACAACAACCAAAATAACATGCCATTGATGACAGGATTATGAAACTGGTTTGTGTTTTCTTTGAAAACAGTGGCGTTTCAAAAATAGACTTGTAAATTTATCAAACTGGAAAAATTTTGCGAAACAATCTGTAACAAAGGATAGATAAAATTGTTTTAAAAGCAGATGGAATGTTTATAGTTGACAAGACATGTCTTATAAAATACTCAAAGTAGTCATAATATTGTAAAATTAACAAATTCTCCAACAGCATTTAATTTAGTATTTGTATCAAAAAAGCTTTTTCATCACAATAAATTGCAGGAAACCAGTTTACCCCTAACTTAAAGATTGGTTCGTTGACAAAACTGAAGCTGGCCTGTGAAGAGCAAAAAAAACCTATGCATGATTCATCAGTATCTTTGGAATTCTAAATGATGAAATTGCAAAATATCACTGCCTTAAGAATGTTATGGAACCCATATTCGATCCCAGATTTGAGTAAAAATCTCTACAGTTTGACAAATATTCTCCGTTAGAGTGATTAAATGATCGACAACAATTTGTTTTTAAAGAGATCACTGTTCAGTTCAGAAAAGAGCAAACCTTTTTACCAAGTAAATGTTCTTTCAAAGACCCAGAGGTAGGAAACTTATGAAAACAATGTGGGAAAAGGAGGTTTAATTCCCTGTTAAAAATCTACGCACCTGCAAATGCTTCAATTTTTGGCAAGTCTAAAATTGTTTCATCTGGAATAAGCATTGCAGGTAAGTGTTACCATAAGTGTTGCAGGAACTAGTGAAGATAATAAAGTGAATTGTTACAATGATAAACCAGAAATACAGATGAAAACAAGAGAGGCAAATTGTCGCAAGATATGCCCGTCTCACCGCAAGTTGTCAAGGGGGAATACTAATCGTAAAGGGCAGTTAGAGGAAAATAGCAGTGCAGCAGATTATGATTCTTATGCACTGCACTCCATAATTTTTCAACAATCATGCATACCAAATTTGAAGATGTTGACTGAAAATGACAAAGTTACATTCCGGACAAGCAGAATGTGCTGTGAAAATGATGATCAAAGGGAAATAACTCAAAGACAGAATAAGGTAGAGTTACAGTTCTTTCACACTGCACTCCGTATCATTGCAACAAACACAAATGCCATGTTTCAGGTCAATCGAACCAGAGATGACAAAGTTATGCACCAGACAAGCAGAAAATGCTGTTAAAATGATAATCAAAGGGAAATAACTCAAGAACAGCATGTGGTAGAGTTACGGTTCTTTTGCACTGCACTCTGTATTATTGCACCAAACACAATTGCCAAATTTCAAGTCAATCGGACTTCAGATGACAAAGTTATGCTGCGGACAAAAGGAAAATGCTGTAAAAATGAAGATCAAAGGGAAATAACTCAAAGACAGCACGATGTAGAGTTACAGTTCTTTTGCGCTGCACTCTGTATTATTGCAACAAACACAATTGCCAAGTTCCAAGTCAATCAGACCAGAGATGACAAAGTTATGCTGCGGACAAACAGAAAATGCTGTTAAAATGATGATCAAAAGGAAAGAACTCAAAGACAACAAAAGGTAGAGTTATAGTTCTTTTGCACTGCACTCCTTATTATTGCAACAAACACAATTGCCAAGCTTCAAGTCAATCAGACCAGAGATGACAAAGTTATGCTCCGGACCAGCAGAAAACGCTGTTAAAATGACGATCAAAGGGAAATAACCCAAAGACAGCGTGAGGTAGAGTAACGGTTCTTTCGCATTGCACTTTGTATTATTGCAACAAATACAACTGCCAAGTTTCAAGTCAATCGGACCAGAGATGACAAAGTTATGCTCTAAACAAGCAGAAAATGCTGTAAAATTGACAATCAAAGGGAAATAACTCAGACAGCTCAAGGTAGAGTTATGGTTCTTTTGCACTGCACTCCGAATTATTACAACAAACACAAATGGCAAGTTTCAAGTCAATCAGACCAGAGATGACAAAGTTATGCACCAGACAAAGAAGGGGACGCCGCCTGCCCGCCCGCCCAGATGACATGGGTGATCTATTAATACATCCCGTCTTCGACAGGCATATAAAAACCAATGAAAACAAAATCTTTTAATTATTAAAGAAGCCCTTATACTCATTTCAGCCATTTTTAACTCCTATTGTCTTGATTTTATCAAACTATAGTCATTCTTATATCTTCGTGCAAAATATTGCAATTGCAGTTGCAAGGTTGCTTAGATTAAGGTCAATAGAAAATGCATTTTGTTGAGTTGAAGCCTTCCATTTAAACAGACTCATCATTTTCGGTTTTTGAATAAAAAATTTTCACTATCTGTTATACACTCAGGTAGGTTCGTATGATGACCATGCATTCTGTCAAGTGACTATATTTGACCTTCACACTGCATCTAATGGGGTAAACAAAGGAAAATGGGGGCTTCTCTGTTGCAACCTCGATTTTCAGACGGAGGACCAGGACTATAATTATGTAAATTACACCGAATCCTATTCTAGGTGGAAACCAATGATAAATTTCCACGACACACCGCCATTGTTTACAGCTTCCATGGTCAGCCAGTTTTCTTCTGATCTATGTTTGGTTTCTTATACAAATCTCTGTGTTTCTTTTTTTCAATTACACCATATATGTCAGTAATTTATCCATGTTTACAAAACAGACTGATTTCTGTACCATTCTAAATTGTTTACAATTTATCAACATTTTTGCTCACCAGCTGTACACAGGCATCTCTAAGTCCTTTGTACTAGAATAGGCATTTTATGGCACTTTCAACAATATTTCAGTAACATCATTATTCATGTTTTCTCTGAGTTTTGTAAACTTCTTAACAAAATAAATTTCACCAAATAAGTGACATTAACTACTTTACCTGTACTTTATTGGCTAAAATGTCTTCTAAAAATGTTCCTAATGAGGCTGTATCTAGCTTGTTTATGTCGGTATTTGGCACATAAAACACATGCAGGGTTGGGTCTAATATCAATACATATGGCATAGTAATAAATGTCATCATGATACTGTTGGCTGTTTCTGGATCATCCATCCATAAAAACTGAAAAGCACTGGAAAAAATAGAGCAAAAAAATATTACATTACAAGTACATGTACCATCAACTGAACCTTTACCAAACAATTGTGGGTTTTGAGACCCCTAAGAGCCCAGGCTTCTTTCAAGAGGAAAGAAGAAAATGTTAGAAATCAACATTTTCTCCATTTCCTACTAAGCTTTCTATTATTTTAAAGAAAAATACTTTCATTTAACCCTTTACCCCATAAGGCATTTCTATGGCAGCTGTAATTGACCCTAAATAACAGCAAGGATGAAGCTGTTTCTTATGTGTAAATGACTCCTTTAGATAGCATAGAAAATATTGTGGCAAAAGGTGAAATTGCTCGTCAGGAGCAATTTCGCCTTTTGCCACAATGTTTTCCAAAGGCTCCTACAAGCAATGTGTAGAAATGAGTATCTATGGAGTAAAGGGTTAAGCAGCATTTAATTTGTTGTCTGCAAATTATCTCAATGTGGACAAGTCTAAAATTGACTTTTTACACACCTATGGTTAAAAGGTAAGGTCACATTGTTGGAAAAGGAGTAGTTGCTTGCTACATGAAATGATTGCTCTCCATCCAGTTTCCTTTCAAAATGTGTCTCTTACAAAAAGTTGTCATTATAAACTATACTAGGATGAATAAGAAACACAGGGTAACCTTTCATGGTAGTTTGGAGGTGTATAACTTGATTGAAAATTCTAAATTATGATTTTATGTTTACCACTGATGACTTTTGAATATTTCATTTCAGTATGGCCGACAGGAAATGAGAAAATGGCTTCTTATTGACAATACCCCCTCCTCACTGGAAAAAAGTAGTAAATGACTGCATATATGGAGACTCAAAGCTTGTTCAATATCTCGTATGGTACCCTGCTTTGAATTTGAAACCCTCCTGGGTAGCTGATTCAATTCTAAGCTTAACTCTTTACGAAACTACAAAATGCAGAAAACATTGTGGGAAAAGGAGAAAATGCTGGTTACCAGCATTTTCTCCTTTTCCCACAGTGTTGTCAAATGTCTTCTTTCTCAGGGTTGTCGAAACTACCGAGGATTGTGTGGTAAAAAGTTAACCAAATTAATACTATAAATTAATGACAATCATTGCACGAGGTTTCAATCTTCTCTCACTGCTGAACTTTGTTACAATGTTGTTTATGTAGGAAAGAAGTCAATGAATAGGAAAAGAATTGTCAAAGTAGTGGCCAAAGAAACCCCAGGAAAGCATGGATAGGGGTACTGACCTCCTAAAACATAACTGGATAAAAACATTCAAAACTGTTTAACCCTTTCCCAAATGATAAATTTTAGACTCACAGTCCCAAACTCAAAGTGTTTGCAGATGACAATTTTGAATTTGATGAGAATGGCAGAAAGTTTTCCGATAGGCTAGAAAACACTGTGGGAAAAGGAGAAATTGCTCATTATGAGCAACTTCTCCTTTTCCTACAGTGTTTTCAAAAGACTTGTACTGCAGACTTGTAAAAACCAGGGCTTGTTTGGGAAAGAGTTAACCCTTTACCCCATAAGGCATTTCTAAGGTATCTCTAAGCAAGGACGAAGCTGTTTTTTATGTGTATGACACCTTTTGATAGCATAGAAAAAATTGTGACGAGCAATTTCACCTTTTGCCACAATGTGTTCCAAAGGCTCCTACAAGCAATACGTAGAAACAAGTATCTATGGAGTAAAGGGTTAACCAAAAGAACCAAAGGCAAATCCAATGCTTCAACCATTGATCCATAGTCAGCATCTTTTTCCAATGACAGAGTTTTTACTTTTATCATTATCCTCCTTTGCAAAGATATATAAATCTGTCTGGAATGTATACTTTACAATACCCATGGAGTCAACCTTATTGTATGTTATAATATATTTTATTTAAACTGACAGTTATATTACACCAGACTGCCAGAATGTTGGAATGCTTACCTCTGCCAGCGAGTAAGAAAAAAGTATAGATAGACAACAGGATTTTTTTTATTATTATCCTTTGTTTTATTGCAACAGTACTCTCTGTATAGTGCTGAGTGTTTGACATACTTCTTTAGCCATTGCAAATACTCATGCTATGAATTTTCCTCTTTCTATTTAACCCTTTACCCCATAAGGCATTTCTATGGCATCTCTAATTGACCCTAAATAACAGCAAGGATGAAGTTGTTTCTTTTGTGTATATGACACCTTTTGATGGCATAGAAAACATTGTGACAAAAGGTGAAATTGCTCGTCACGAGCAATTTCACCTTTTGCCACAATGTTTTCCAAAGGCTCCTACAAGCAATGTGTAGAAATGAGTATCTATGGAGTAAAGGGTTAAGATAGACAAAGGACAAACATGTTTATGAGTATAATTATATGTCCTTGTTATAACCCCACCTCACCCAATAAAATCACTACCAAATATGGGGTGTACAACATGATGCAGTTGATGACCTCCAAGCAGTAGTTGAAACAGTATGTACTGTTGTAAATGGTCTATGGTTGGTTGAACACTTTAATTATAAATGTAGGAGGTTGATAGTGAATTATGCAGCGAAAATGAACGCATGCATTCCATCTTGAAGATCTTGACTGTTACATGATGATAGCTATCATCATTCTCAATTCATCCTGTTTTTGTTCACAATCACTGGTTGAGGTTTTCCCCTGTCTACAAATTTTGTTCTATGAATTCATTTGTGTTGGAAATATGTATAAGCTGTTCACTCATTACCAAACAACAATATTTTAGACTGGTCCAAATCAAAAGCATTTGCAGACGACAAAATAAAAGTGACTGAAAATTTGAAATTTGTTTTCTGAAGGGTAGAAAACATTGTGGGAAAAGGAGAAAATGCTGGTTACCAGCATTTTCTCCTTTTCCCACAATGTTTTCAATAGGCTTCTTTCTCAGGGGCGTCAAAAGTAGGGATTGTGTGGTAATGGGTTAACTCTTTACCACATGACAAAATTTTAGCTGTGCCCAAATTGAAAGCATTAACTTTGCAGACCACAATTTCAGATGATTGTGGCTCAAATGGTGGTACAGTTTATCTATTAGATATAAAACATTGTGGGAAAAGGAGAAAATGCTGGTTACCGGCATTTTCTCCTTTTCCCATAATGTTTTCTAAAGGCTTCTTTCTTAGAGTCATCAAAAGTCGTCATTGTGTGGTAAAAGGTTAAACCATGTGACTGTTTTTCAGAGGGCTACTATAATGCTGTCATGCTTCAATTCCAATCCTTTTCAAATTACTTTGTTGTATTTCATACATTGCTAGTAACTTTTTAAAAAAAAAAAAATACGCTTAACCCATTACCACACAATCCCTACTTTTGACGCCCCTGAGAAAGAAGCCTTCAGAAAACATTGTGGGAAAAGGAGAAAATGCTGGTAACCAGCATTTTCTCCTTTTCCCACCATGTTTTCTACCCTTCACAAAACAAATTTCAAATTTTCAGTCATTTTTATGTTGTCGTCTGCAAATGCTTTCAATTTGGACCAGTCTAAAGTATTGTCGTTTGGTAATGGGTTAAATAAAGAATAATTCCTGCAACAATTTATTTTCAAATTTCTCTTCTCTAACTTATAAAGTGAGTGACTGCACAGACAAAGGCCTCTACCTGAATTTAACCCATTACCACACAAACCCTACTCTTGACAACCCTGATAAAGAAGCCTTGAGAAAACATTGTGAGAAAGGAGAAAATGCTTGTAATCAATGTTTTTTACCCTTCCCAAAAAAACAAATTTCAAATTTTCAGTCACTTTAACATTGTTGTCTGCAAATGCTTTCCATTTGGACAAGCCTAAAATATTGTTGTTTGGTAATGGGATAAAGTCACTAGGTGAGAGTAGCAAACAATTAACTCATTACCAAACGACAAAATTTTAGGCTTGTCCAAATTGAAAGCATTTGCAGACGAAAAAATATAAGTGACTGAAAATTTGAAATTTGTTTTATGAAGGGTAGAAAACATTGTGGGAAAAGGAGAAAATGCTGGTTACCAGCATTTTCTCCTTTTCTCACAATGTTTTCAAAAGGCTTCTTTCTCAGGGGCGTCAAAAGTAGGGACTGCGTGGTAATGGGTTAAATATTTTTTTTCCCATTATCTCTCATTGCAGACTATTTGTTCCCCACTGGTAGCAGTTCCCTGGTCCTGATGCTGTTTACCAGCTTTTCAAACAAGAGGTTTACAAAGTGGCGAAGATACACCCAAACGGGCTTGGCGGTGAAATGGTTTAAAATCTAGAATACTTTCAAATATCCAAATTTTAAAAGTCACACACAAAACTACACTTCATAAAGATTCATCGTGGTAAGTTTGAACTTATTGATTAAAATGAAAACTTTAGGAGGAGTTGCGCACAAAAGAAATTACTAATGGATGGACAGACGGATGGATGGGCGACCCACGCCATAACATAATGCGACCCTTCGAAAGTATAAAAAATGTTTTTATTTTTGCAAGAACAAATCATATGTCCTGAGACACCTCAAACTTGCAGTCTGTAGATACTTTAAAATTTGTACAAGAGCCTATTTTGTTACTTCTAGTCCTGACAGTATTTTCAGATGATCATCTTATTCCTTTCTCTGTCTGGATGACTTTCAGTTTAATTGGAAACAACGTTTTCAGTTCATACCTAGGAAATTCTACTTACTGTATTACCGGTATTTCTAAAATTTCTGATGTTGATAATTTTTTCTAAATCTTAAATTTATTCCCTTTTCTGTTTGGATGACTGTCAGTTGAACTGGAAACGTTGTTTTCAGTTCATACCTTGGAAATTTTAAAACATTTCTGATGTTGAAAATCATTGCCTAATAGAGAATAATTTCTTGCTTTACCTGTGATATTTACTTCTTTCATCTACTGCCATGGATCTGCCTATACTTTTGACCCTGAAAATAGAAAGAATATATCAAGTAAGTAATTAATAGAATCAACATTATGCTGAATCAAGTCTGTTTTTAAGACCTTACCACATAATCCCAAGTTTTCACAACCCTGTGGAAGAAGCTTATACAGTATATGAGAACATTATGGGAAAAGGAGAAAATGCTGGTACCCAGCATATTCTCCTTTTCCCACAATGTTTTCTGCCCTTTCAAACACGGTTGCTACCATCTGAGCCTTATTCAATTGTCATCTGCAGTTGCTTTGAATTTGGATCAGTCTCTAATTTTTTTTGTTAGGTATACGGTTAAACCCTTTAGCAAAATACAGAATCTTATATGTGTCTTATTTGAAAGCATATTATGCAAATGAAAAGTAATTAGGACCAGAAAAATTGAAGAAAAAACCCTATGTGGGAAAAGGAGAATATTCTAGTTACAAGCATTTCCCCCACAATTTTTTGATTTCAAAAACCTGTCTCCCTAAATTTGTTTAACTCATTACCAAACAACAATATTTTAGACTGGTCCATACTGAAAGCATTTGCAGACAACAAAATAAAAATGACTGAAAATTTGAAATTTGCTTTGTGAAGGGTAGAAAACATTGTGGGAAAAGGAGAAAATGCTGGTAACCACCATTTTCTCCTATTCCAACAATGTTTTCTGAAGGCTTCTTTCACAGGGGCGTCGAAAGTAGGGATTGTGTGGTAATGGGTTAACTCTTTACCAAACAACAATTTTGTGCACTGGACCATTCATTTAGCATCTACAGACAACAAATTAAATTTTGGTAATAAGATGATTTTTGACCTTGATAGGATAGAAAACATTGTGGATAAGGGAGAAAATGGTAGTAACCAGCATTTTCTCCTTTTCCTAATGTTTATTACCCTTTCCAAACCAATTTAAATTTTTCAGTCACATTTTGTCGTTGGCAAAATTAATGCTTCCAATTTGAACCAGTCTACTATTATGTGTGGTAAAGAGTTGAGTCATTCAGTAAATAAATCAGAATTTTTGCGCAGTCTCCATAATTTCTTTGAATCTTTGAAAGCATCACGATAGGTGAGTGCAACACTATTCTAAGTGCCTGTACAATGTACAGGCACTTAGAATAGTGTTGCACTCACCTATCAATCTATGGAAAACATGGGTAATTATTCACCTTCACTTTTAATATTTTATAAGGATGGTTTTCAATTATGTTTGCTGCAGGAGAGAAGTAGCGACAGTTGGTACAAACCGTACAGGTCTGCATGATGATGAAATTATTCAATATTTCACCAGACACTTACGATCTCTGCTGGAAGCCGATACAGCTGTGATATTATTGTTATATAAAATTCCACATAAAAACAAACACCGCAGTTTTAACTCATTGCCTCTGGCAGGCATGTTTTTTTCCCTCGTACAGAATAAAAACTTTAGAAAACATTCTGGCTACAAGAGAAATTTTTGGTGACAAGCAACTTCTTTCTTTTCCATAATGATTTCACATTATCATAATTATTAACTCTTTACCACATACTCCTGACTTTCAACAACCCTGTGAAAGAAACCTTTTGAAAACATTCTGGGAAAAGAAGAAAATGCTGGTAACCAGCATTTTCTCCTTTTCGGACAGTGTTTTCTTTCCTATCAAGGGAAAATTTCATCATCTGAACCACTTTTCATTTGTCGTCTGCAAATTCTTTGAATTTGGACAAGTCTAAAATTTTTTTGTTTGGTAGAGTTAATCTAAGAATGTCTGATTAATTTTAAATTGATTGATTGTGTAGTGTTTAACACAATTTTCAACATTATTTCAGTTATATTGCAGCAGCTGGTGCACCTATCCATGCATTTCTGGAGTTCCTTTGACCAGTACTTTGCACAATTTTCTTTCCAAGCCACTGGCTGCTTTCCCACATGGTCATCAAAACAATGATCAGTGGTGGGAAAGGAATGAATCCTGGCACTGTGACTATCATTGATCCTCAGAAAGAAATTGGCCGAGAAATTGGCTGAGCCAGGGGTCGTAGCCAGGTATCTCAAGACTCCTACACACTACTGACTGAGATACCGCGGCTCAGCTGATTTATTTTGAAATTCAGTGCATTTACCCAACATTGAATAAAGAATAGGCCCATCGAGTGCCTGGATAAAAAAGTGCACCGGGATAAAATAGGTACAAAAAAATGAAATTTTATGATCATCCATGGATTCTAATCCATGAAAATTTTTTTCCTATTTTTAACCCTTTACTCCATAGATACTCATTTCTACACATTGCATGCAGGAGCTTTTGGAAAACATTGTGGCAAAAGGTGAAACTGCTCGTGACGAGCAATTTCACCTTTTGCCACCATGTTTTCTACACTATCAAAAGGTGTCATATATACATAGGAAACGGCTTCATCCTTGCTGTTATTTAGGGTCAGTTAGAGATACCATAGAAATGCCTTATGGGGTAAAGGGTTAATTTAATACGGCTTTCAGTACGTAACCTGCAAGTTCTAGGGAAAAGTAACCAGTAACGGTGTGGACTTCAGGCCGTATACGAGAAGATCAGATCAACTGACTTGTTTTATTAGACTGGTGATTGAATTTTCTTCAGTTGGATACAAAATGCAGATATTTTTTGACAAACAAGCGATCTTTTTAAGTTTTTAACTATCTACAGCTAGTATGCCCTTACTCAGATCACCTTCATTTAGGGTTCATTAGCTACTGATGAAATAAAAGAGGCTGCATAAGTTTCATGAAAATGGGACAAAATGTGGATTTAATTACCTAAACTAGAAAGTCTAACAGACAGACTGATGGACACCCCGTATATATACAATATTAAGTATAAGCTAAATTATAAGTAGAGTAACGCAAAACTAACATTTATTTCTTCAGTTTTTTCTTTTGTTAAAAAATCACCTGAACAGGTTAATTTGAAATATCCCCTGGAGATATGCATTAGTAATCTATATCATCCAGTCTGTATGGTGAAGTCTGATTCTACGATAATCTTTACAGTCGAATGAATAAACAGAAAAGTGCTTGCAGATGTGAGATAAACTGCTGGTTAAGAGTTTGTAAAAAATTTTAATCTGTCTTGACAAAATTGATGCAGACATCATCATTTGAGAGATAAAGTTTCTTCACAAAACTTTTGAAATGCAGCAAATGACACTTCTCATTATACGAAAGGATGATAACTAATTTTTTTTTTTGCAATTTCTAAAATTTAAGGTTTTATATTTTAATTCTGTGCTGTGTCAGGGATAATAAAATTCCACTCCTTGCAATGTGAAACATAATCAGGTCCCATATTCACCAACCTTCCTGAAGTATGTTCTTTGTCTTATTCTCCAGAACTTTCTACATTTGTAAGTAACACAACTTCTGATTGGCTAAACCATTTGGTTTAGCCAATCAGAAGTTGTGTAACTTACATATTTAGAAAACATTGGAGAACAAGACTTAGAATATTCTCAAGAATGGTTAAAGAATACGGGCCCAAAACTACTCTTTATTGTCCTGCTAATATCTTGCTGACTTGCAAAATCATTGTGGAAAAGAAAGAAATTGCTCATAATGTGGATACTTATGTATAGGTTCCTGTTGAGGTAACTATAATTTGCATGGATACTTATTAGCAGAATCATGTAAACTCTGGTCAACAAGAAAGATGACATCCAGAACACTCAAAAGAATCCTCTACATTATAAATTATCTGACCAATACTGACAAACTTGGCCTTCCCAAAGGGCTTCACCTCTGCACAAAATTTTGTTTATTTCATGTAAGTATCAGTCAAATTTTCATTTTTAGTGGATGAAAAGTTGCTAGCAGTGTGTTGCAAATTACAGGCTTTGAAAATGCATCTTTTAACCAAAGTTAAAGTAGATATACATCCAACCATCAACCTTTTCCTGCAAACAACAAATTTTAAGCTCTTCAAACTTCAAAATGGCTTCAGATGACAAATTCAGAATGAGTAAATGCTTATCATTACCTTCCCAAGCAAAAAAGACAATTTTGAAAAGTGGCAAATTTATCTGTTGTGACAGTAAAAAGATATGAATTATCTTGGTCCATTATATAAAAAATTCTGATCTACTTCCTTCTGTCTATCATTGGCACTTGTCATTTCTGTTGTCAAATTAGAAAAATTTTCTTCGTTATTTACAGTTAGCTAGATATCTGTGATACAAAAATCTACCGTCTTCTAAGCTGATAAGCTGAGGGGAAAGGGGGGGGGGGGGGGGCGCGGGGGGGGAAAAGGGAGGCTGGGGCCTGATAAAACCTTTTTAGAATTGGTAAGTCTAGACCAACAACTGGCAGACATAAATTGCTTATGCCAATCAAACTACTGCAAACAAAACAAAGCTACTTTTTATAAAGTCACTTGATACAGTGCTCCTAATCTTCAACAGTGAGAAAAAATGGTAAGAATTCCTTCAATATTTATCAAATGATAAAGTTTTGCACCAATCAAAGTTGAAAGCATTAGCAGAGGAAAATTTTACAGGAGCTTAAATGATGAAAGTTGTCTGAAGCATATGGAAAACATTGTGGGAAATCTACATGTACTTTCAAAATTATTTGACTTTTATAATGGCAGTAGATCACTCGTCTTGTTCACATGTACCTGACCATCCTCGAATACCCCGGGGTCTCCCTATTTGCTATGCTACATCGACCCCTGGGACAATTGACTAATAAAACTTTGAATCAGCTGCTGAAAATCGATACGAAACGTCATAGCATACAGTCCACTCGCCCATCACAAAATGATGATGGAACCAATGAAAAGCCAGCATTCGGCCAGCGGTAAAGTGAGGGAAATTCAATTAATTGTCCCAGGGGTCGATGTAGCGTAGCAAATAGGGAGACCCCGGGGTATCCGAGGATGGTACCTGATCATGTACCAGTTTCACCTGAGTACCTAAGTCAGGCTTTCGGCTTCTGAGGGTGCTGCACCCAATAACACTCTGAGAAAAGAAAACAAGTGCTCGGGATAGCTACCACTATACCTTAACCCTTTCCCAAACAAGCTCTTGTTTTTACGTGTCTGCAGTACAAGTCTTTTGAAAACACTATGGGAAAAGGAGAAATTGCTCGTAACGAGCAATTTCTCCTTTTCCCACAGTGTTTTCTACCCATTTGGAGAACTTTCTGCCATTTTTATCGAATTTGAAATTGTCGTCTGCAAACTCTTTGAGTTTGGAAGAGTCTGAAATTTGTTGTATGGGAAAGGGTTAAAGATGCCCGTCTACAGCCAGTAAGCAAAAACGCTCTTAAATTTCAAAGAATTTAGAATGGTACAGAAATGAGTCCTTTGTGTAAACATGGATAAATTACTGACATATATGGTGAAACTGAAAAAAAGAAACCCGGAAATTTGTATTAGAAACCCAACATTAGTCAGAAGAAAACTGGCTGACAATCGGAGCTATAAATAATGGCGGTGTAATTTGCAAACAGGCCACGACCTTCGTCTGAAAATCGAGGCTGAAACAGAAAAGCCTCCATTTTCCTTTGTTTACCTCATTAGACGCAGGGGGAAGGTAAAATAAAGTCATGTGACAGAATGCAAGATCTTCATACAAATCTATCCAAGTGTATAATGGATATATCTTAATCTTCATGTAAAAACCAGTAAGGACGAGTCTGTTTTATACATGGAAGGCGACAACTCAGCAAAGTGCATCTTCTATCGACCGTAATCTTAGCAACCGTCAGGCGCAATATTTGGCAGGAAGATATAAGAATGGGTATAGTTTCATAAAATGAGTGTGAAAGCCTCTTTAATGTTATTTTCAACATCTTATCAGCCATATCTTAGTGATCAATGCACTTATTCCTTTCTTTTACAAGTACTTTGCACATTTTTCCCAAGCAACTTGCAATGATAATCAGGGGTGAAAGCCTAAGAAATCTTTGCAGCCATTATGACCATCTTCAATTCTTGGTAAGAAATTAACCAAGGTGGGAATCCAACCAGCAATTCCTCCTGTTTTAAGCCCTGTATAACACCAACTGCACTTCATATCTTGGCAAAAATTATTGAGACAAGCTATGCAGGACCTCATCATTCTGCATATAATTATGATTGAAGTGTTTTTTTTCTTGATTGGTGTATGCAGTAATAACTTACTTTTCCAATACTACCCTTTTTTACTTGGGATAACAGACATTTATTGTACTGTGGACACCTTTGATTTATTATAAACCTGATTTATTATTATATATAATTCATTGTAGCAGCTGGGTGGTCTCCTATCATAGCCTATCAGTACTCTAAAGCCTCGTCTTATGCACATTTTGATTCATGTAACTCCTTTACCCCTAAAATACCTTTCATAACTATAACTACCTTTACTGCAAGAACAGATCAAGATCAGACTTCACAAAACTAATCTGATCTTTGATCTGTTATGTCTGTTGAGACATTTTAGAAAAAAGAAATTTTTAAATCACTCTTACTAGGGTCTTATTTCTAGAAATGAAATGACTGTCAGATTTTTTTGGCCCTGTAAAAATTGAAAATAGCAAAATATGTTTGGAAAAAAAAAACAGTTGCTTCCAATAACTTCTTCACTTGTGGGAAAAAATTTAGGTAACATCAAACCCAACAATCCCATGACTTAAAAAATGGATTTTCCAAAGTAAAATAGTGAAAAATATTGGAATTAGATACTCCAATAATTTTCAAGGTGCAGTTTTGAAACCACATATCACTGCATTCCATCGCAAAAGCCGGTATAAATTTCACCATTTGTCAAATTATGTTTGATACCTGCCTACTTCAGCTTGATCAAAATTCCAATTGCTGCATCAAATTCAGTACATTGTGTTATTTTGAATAAACCTATATAATCTTTGATTATCAGGTATATAACCCTTTGCCACACAATCCACAATTTTAATGATCGTGGGAAAGATGCTTTTAGAAAACATTGTAGGAGCAGTATTTTTTCCTTTTTACCACAGTGTTTTCTACCCTTACAAAAACAAAATTAAAATTTTGAGTCAAATTTATTGTGGCGTCTACAAATGACTTCAATCCGAACTTGGAAAAATTTGGTCAGCTGATAAAGAATTAACTCTTTACCAATTGACAAAATTTTAGACTGGTCCAAATTGAAAGCACTTGCAGATGACAAAATAAAAATCAATTTAACTCAAAAATTGAAATTTGTTTCCAAAAGAGTAGAAAACATGTGGAAAAAGGAGAAAATGCTGGTTACCAGCATTTTCTCCTTTTCCCACAACGTTTTCAGAAGGCTTCTACTTTAGGGTCATAAAAACCAGGGATTATTTGGTAAGGGGGTGAATCATATTTCAGTCATATTAGGCAGCAACTTGCTTATTCATGTCTTTCTTGGGTTTCACTAGAACTACACTAGAACTCTGGAGTTTCTTGCTCAAGGGCAAGAATAACTCAAGAATAACTCAAGGTCTTGAACAAGGTCCAGTGAACCCCGTGCCTCCAGTTTATATAACCTACACTTTCCATCACTAAACCACCAAGGATCCATCTTCACAAGCCAAGACTGACGATTCACTACTTTACTCTACCCTTGGCAGATCGAGCTTGATTTTTACATTCACCCGATATGCTTTTTCATTGGATGCAGCCAGCTCTAGCTGCAATGAATGAAATCATTTGTAGCATTTCATCTGTGATAAAAATAGAACAAGGTCTCTACCTTTCGAATAGAAGGTAAACATGGAAACCCACGTGGATGTCTGCTTATCGCTTCATGTGTATTCGTAAGGGGTTTGTAAAACGATATTTCATTGGCTCTCAGAAATATGATGTAAAGGGGGGTAATAACTAGTATCCAATAGAGGGAATCTCGAAATCGGGCTCAATCAGCCAAGGTAAGATCCACGTAGTGATCGTAAACTTGGCTCGCGAAATTGCCAAGGACCGTAAACATAAAAATGAGTAATGCTACGACAAAAGGGGACTCAATGCATCTCTATGGCACATAATACCAAACAAGTCATCATAATTATAATATAAAATCCATAAAACCCATTCTGTTTAACCCTTTACCAAACAACAGAATTTCAGACTAGTCCAAACTGAAAGCACTTGCAGACGACAAAATAAATGTAACTCAAAAATTGATTTTTTTCCCCATCATCGTAGAAAGCATTGTTGGAAAAGGAGAAAATGCTGGTTACCAGCATTTTCTCCTTTTCCAACAATGTTTCCAACAGGCTTCTATCTCAGGGTCGTAAAAACCAGGGATTGTTTGGTAAAGGGTTAACAACTAACTGAATCATTGGGTAGAATGGCCCATGGACATGCAGAAAATTAATAACTAATCATATATCGAAATTGTGACCCATGTCAGCCATGCTGGTTGCAAGGGGTGTTATTTATAAATACTTTTCCAATTGCATTAAGCCATGACCACACAATCCCTACCTTTGACAACCCTGAGAAAGAAACCTTTAGAAAACATTATGGGAAAAGGAGAAAATGCTGGTAACCAACATTTTCTCCTTTTCCCACAATGTTTTCTATCCTTCCCAAACCAAATTTAAACTTTTGAGTCTCATTAATTTTGTCGTCTGCAAATGCTTTTAATTTGGATTAGTCTAAAATTATGTTGTTGGGTAAAGAGTTAGACTGTCCTTTTCAGAGTATGACTCAAGTACAGAAAGTATCAGCTATCAAATAATTAATGTGAAATACCTACAACTTTTTATGCCCTGTGCTGACAATTAATGCCCACAACTAAATATACTGTAACTGATACATACTAAACTGTCAGATCAAAGGGCAAAAAGAGACAAGCTAAATGTTTAAAAGAAGAATAAACAGCATATTTAATAATGTCACTCACTCATTCATTGATAAATAAAGTCCATAGCAAATACATGTACATCCATAAATGGATCTAAAATTTTGTTGTTTTGTAAACGGTTAAGGAGAACAACAGTTACTGCATCTTTGCAAGCCAAGGTTAGGATCACTATGTGGATCTTACCTTGGCGGATCGAGTTCAAGATTCCCGCAACACGCCCCCATTGGATGCTGCTTATTATCTCCCTTTACATCATATTTTTTATAGCCAATGAAATGTTGTTTTACAAACCGCTTACGAATACAATAATTCAACATGAAGCATTAACCACAAACATACTTCGACATTCCATGGTCAGGTGCTGGGATATAGCCTAAAACATCTGATAATTGATTGGTCACATTGCAACTTTATGTGTATTTCGTTGCTCTATGTTTCTTCGGTAATAAATCATTACAGATCCTGCACACGTCCACGGAGGTATTCATGTTTACCTTCTATTTTTATCGCGACCCTGTTCTATTTTTACCAAAGATGAAATACTACAAGCGATTTGATTTGATGCAGTTAGAGCTAACTGCAACCAATGAAAATGTGTATCTGGTGATTGTCGAAATCAAGCTTAACCCATTACCACACAATCCCTAATTTTGACGACCCTGAGGAAGAAGCTTTTAGAAAACATTGTGGGAAAAGGAGAAAACGCTGGTAACCAGCATTTTCTCCTTTTCCCACAGTGTTTTCTACCCTTCAGAAAATAAATTTCAAATTTTCATTCACTTTTATTTTGTCGTCTACAAATGCTTTGGATTTGGACAAGCCTAAAATATTGTCGTCTGGTAATGAGTTAATCCGCCATTTAGGTAGAGTAGGGTAGTGGATCATAACCGTTGGCTTGCGAAGATGCAGTTACTGTATCATGCCAAGTTATTTTGAAACCAACGAATGTAGAAGTTATGCCTTGGTGACCAGCATTTTCTCCTTTTCCCATAATGTTTTTGACATTGTTCTTTAACAGACTATTAAAAGTCATGATTGCGTGGTAATGGGTTAAATGTATGAAGCTGTCAAACTCGAATTTTTTGTTCATAATAAGGGTAAATACTTCCTGAGACAACAAAATTTTAGACATGGTTTAACTCAAAACATTATGCAGGTGTCACATTAAAGGTGGCCCTTCAGAAAATTTAACAAAAATACAAACAAATTATCCTTATACTCCCAAAGCCTTATAATTTTCATTCATAAAACCCCAGTAGTCGAAAACCATCCGGCAACAAGAGAAATTAAGAGATTTACTACAGCCCAAGTCGACACTGAAGGGAAACACCGTCTATTTTTACATTAGCTACTCGCTCATTTAAATACCGGAAATATATAGACAAAGCTTCAAATGTAGCATTCATAGTTCTAGACATTTGGAAAATAATTACATGTTTGTTATGTTATGGAATTTAAGAGTCATAAGTCACATGCTATTCACTTAATCTTCCCACAATGCTTTTGTGATTTTTGGCAGGAAATCTAAAAATAGCTTAAGAGGCTACGTAGCCTTTTAAGGGAATACCACCAAAAAAATTTTTTTTTAAATTTTATGATTCTTGATTATTGATGAATTGTATTGTTTTTTCATATAAATTTCAGTGATACATATATTTTTAAATTTGGTGTGATGTGAAAATTCTAATTACCCACCTTTAAAGGTGGCTAAAATACCTAAATCAGTCGTTGATAGAGTAGAAAATGCTGATTACCAGTGTAATCTCCTTTTCCTACAATGTTTTCATAGCCTTGTTTCCCATGGTTGTTAATTCCAAGGATTGTTTAGTAAAAGGTTAATTTACCAACTCATTGCTAAATGTATTACACTCTAATCTAGTAGGCAATTGAAGCAGTCAATGAGAAATCGTCTGTGCATGAAACAACCATCGAGTCAGCAGTAAGTAATTTGCTGCACATGCAAATTTAAATGAGAATAGGTGGCTTTGAGCGGTTAGACTAGGTGATCATTATTTATAAATACTGCATCTGTATGGAATCTGATACATAGAATACCTGAAGGAGAAATTAATTCAACACTTTTCCCTCCAACAGAAAATTTTGAATCACCACAGCTATTCTTTTTCAATTGAATTTCAGAAAATTTAGAATCTTGAACTTCTTTTTATCTAAGGTTTTCTGATTTTTTATCCCTTTTTGCATTATAGGGGAAAACAGGGGTGTTTAGGGACAGCATACATCAAGATCAGACTTTGCATAAAAAGCAGTCTATCTTGGATGTATATTGTCTGCTTGTTCAGTCAATCCTATATATATAATACAGAAAATATTTCTGAGTTTCAATGCAATGTATTTTAAGGCGTTCCCCGTCTTGGAAAAAATTCTTGGTTTTTCTCTGTTGCTAAAAAAAAAATGTTTCACTTCATGTCTTTTTCATTTGTATTTTACTGAAAATAACCATCAAAAGTAGAAAAGAACTTCAAAATCAATGGTGCAATGTTTGACCAATCCCACTTCTTTTTTTTACATAACAAGGATAGATAAAGGATAGTCTACAAAGTTTACATGATTAGTTTCAAAATCTGAATATTGATTCTATAATGGGTCTTTTAAGGACGTATTTGACAATTTTTTTCTAGTAGACAGATTTTTTTAAAGATGGCGCATACAAAGCTCATCATGTTTCTAGGGCACTACAGCAAAAAAGATGTGGGTGCCCATGCTCGTTTCTGAGAAATTTGCCTTCGAGAAAGGTATATACAGTTTCAAAATTCATCTTTTATTGGATTACAAACATTTTTCTTTAAAGGTCATTTAAACATGAAATTACAAAAAAAGCATGCAAATATATTTGAATGAAAACTCAGATACATTTGCATAAAAAATATAAGAAAGCCTGGTTTGGGGCATGATAAATGTACAAATACCCATGTTATAAATAGACCATTGAGTAAAAAAGGGAGATAATTTGATATAATTAATGGTTTATCTTAAAAAAGTTCATACTTTCTAACTGACAGAATTTTCTTAAAATTTCTGTAGTTATAGTAATCATTATTCTAAACAATAAGAACAAAAAAAGGCACCTAACCATACTTATTTGTCAAAAAGCAAGGTTGAAGGTCCTCCTCCCTGCCTAAGAACATCAATTCATTCGGACTACATTCAGATTTGTAATCTGCAGACCTTTTCAGTTTGGATGAGTGTAAGATTTGTCATTTGAACAGGATTTAGGCTTAACCCTTTCCGAAACGGCAAATTTTGGACCAGACCAAATTCAAAGCATTTTGCAGATGACAAATTAACAATTGCTAAAATGATGATTTTTCTAAATGATAGGGTAGAAAACATTGTGGGAAAAGGAGAAAATGCTGGTTACCAGCATTTTCTCCTTTTCCCACAATGTTTTCAAAAGGCTTCTATTCCTGACACGTAAAAACCAGGGATTGTTTGAGAAAGGGTTAAGATCATCCAAGATGAGCTGAACAGTGACCTAAACATGGTTCTTAACCTCTTACACAACCATAAAATTATCAACTTTTACATAATTACTGAGCCTAGATAAGCTAGAACTATCACTGAATGTGACTTAATACCCGGCCACCAGCACTTTGATTTTGTCCACAGGCGGACAGAAGGACGGGCACACAGACAAACACTCTGATTCCAGTATACTCCCAAAAACATTCATTTTGCATGGGTATAAAAACATATAAAGTATAGTGATTTGACATAATTTCATTTCTTAATTAAGATTTATGCAAATTTACAGCAACTGTATGTATACATTTAAGTCGCTTTTGCATTAAGCAATCAACAGGACATTGCACATTAATATTCAACTATTAGCAGTTGCATATTTAACCCTGTACTGCACAATCCTGCTTTTAAACCTGAAGATTAAGGCATTTTAAAACACTTTTACAAGTGATTTCTTTCCAAACTCTAGTTTCTATACATTTAACCCTTTACCGCACAATGACGACTTTTGATGACCCTGAGGTAGAAGCATTTTGAAAACATTGTGGGAAATAGAGAAAATGCTGGTCACCAGCATTTTCTCCTTTTCCTACAATGTTTTCCACCCTTCCCAAATCAAATTTCGATTTTTCAGTCACACTGATTTTGTCATCTGCAAAATGCTTTCAATATTTGGACCAGTCTATAAATTTGTCCTTCAGTAAAGAGTTTAACTCATTACCAAACGACAATATTTTAGACTTGTCCAAATCGAAAGCATTCGCAGACAACAAAATGAAAACGACCGAAAATTTGAAATTAGTTTTGTGAAGGGCTGAAAACATTGCGGGAAAAGGAGAAAATGCTGGTTACCAGCATTTTCTCCTTTTCCCACAATGTTTTCAAAAGGCTTCTTTTCCAGGGCCGTCAAAAGTAGGGACTGTGTGGTAAGGGGTTTATAACTTGATCTAGGTGTCATTTGCAGATGCTTTCAATTTCAAAGCGTCTGAAATTTGTTACAACATGGGTAGAGTGACATCCTTGCTGCACCAGATAAATTAATTAGACATTTTTAGACACTGCAATTAAACTACAAAGGATAGACACTTGTGTTGTAGTTTCATGGTTGGATGGACAATTTGATTTTTTGCCACATAATTTCACATGTATTCACCCTTTACCAAACGATCTTGTGCCTTTATACCACCCTGAGGAAAATGGGTTCTGAAATTACTGCGGGATTAAGAGATAAGGAATAAATTATCCATCTATTCCAAGGAAGCTTTGCAAGTCAATCACAGTGGACTTGCTTCAGCTGATCACAATCAATTACAAAAATAGGCAACATTTTTTTTTTTTTAACAGACATAGGTTAGCTCGTCAATAGACTGAGATACATGTTTTTATGTCCCACAGGATGACAGATGCAATTTAGTCTATCATTTGCATGTCTCTGTCCATTTTGTCCGGTGGATATATTTGAACACGCTCAAAACTTCCTATAGGAGGGAACAGACGTCGCCTGACATCACAGGATAAGAAACGGATAAAAACAGACACATGTGGATAGAAGATCTTTATCCGTTATTCCTCCATTACGGAGCCATCACACCATGACGTTCTGGTCAACGCTCTCTGAACATTTCAATCGTTTGATTATTTAACATTCTAGAATGAGGATGGCACATCTGGCATGTTATTATCATGTGCCTAATGGATGACTAGCGTGTATCTAACACAACAGAAGCGAGTAACAGTGATCAAGTAAGATACCCCTGAAAACCATTACTTTATGCCAACGTGCCATTGGCGAGCGACGAACTATTTGTCAATGTAAGCTGAGCATGTTGAGCGTGTGACTAACGTGTGAATAACGACAGAATAGTGTCCTGTTGGTGTATTATTTTGAATGATGCTCTGTGGGTGCAAAAAGGATGTTCATTTTACTTTAGTCACATGCTTAGGGACTGTTCAGTGGTTGTTGACAGGTCGCCTGTGAGTCTTTCACTGCAAAGCAAACGGTTAGTAAAAACCAAGTAACGCTAGAGTAACGACTGACTAACGTTAGCCAAACGCGTGCAATGCTAACGTGAACATTACTAAAACGTTCCACAAGCTTTCTTAAAAGTTCTTCAATGTTTAAAATTAAAGGTTGAAGAACTCTGTTGTCAGTGAGAACTTTTGTGCAAGTTCAAAACTTTTTTCTGGACCAGCATTCTCCGACGATTCCCAGTGATAACCGACGTTCACTAGCCTTCACACAAAACTCTTCTCAGGCGCTATCCCATGGCAATGTTTCCTCAAACGTCAGAAAACGTTGACCAGGATGTCACAGTGTGATGGCTCCTTTAGCTCTGTGAGACCAAGGCATTATGCAACAATATTTCCATACCACTGAAAATGGGTATAGTATCTTTAATCAGCTGGTCATCGGCATTTTCTTTTTTTCCAACGATTCTTTCCACACAGTGTTTCCAAAAGTCCTTTTCCTTAACTCATTACCAAACGACAATATTTTAGGCTTGCCCAAATCCAAAGCACTTGCAGTCGATAAAATAAAAGTCTCTGAAAATTTGAAATCTGTTTTGTAAAGGATAGAAAACATTGTGGGAAAAAGAGAAAATGCTGGTTACCAGCATTTTCTCCTTTTCCCATGATGTTTTATAAAGGCTTTCTTTGTCAGGGGCGTCAAAAGTAGGGATTGTGTGGTAATGGGTTAAGTGTCAATAAAACATGGGATTGTTAATCCTTTATCACACACCAAAATTTTAGACCCTTCCAAATTCAAAGTAGCCATCAAAAGTTTAACTGTGGCTCAATTTATTATAGTTACCGTCTCTGAGAAGATAAAAAAAAAAAACATTGTAGGAAAAGGAGCAAATGCTGTTAACCCTTACCCATATGACAAAAATTTTAGACCTGCCCAAATTAAAAGCATTTGCAGATGACGACTTCATTGTACCTCAATAATATGATTTTTCTTTGAAAGGGTAGAAAACATTGTGGGAGAAGGAGAAAATGCTGATTACCAGCATTTTCTCCTTTTCCCACAATGTTTTCAAAAGGCTTCTTCCTCAGGGTCGTTAAAAGTCGGCATTGTGTGGTAAAGGATTAAGAAGCATTTTCTCCTTTTCCAACATTGTTTTTCAAACGCTTTCTTTCTCTGGGTTGATAAAAACTGTGAATTGTTTGTTGAAGATTTAACTACAGGGTTAACCCTTTACTCCATAGATACTCATTTCTGCATATCGCTTGTAGGAGCCTTTGGAAAACATTGTGGCAAAAGGTGAAATTGCTCGTGACGAGCAATTTCACCTTTTGCCACAATGTTTTCTATGCTATGAAAAGGTGTCATTTACACAAAAGAAGCCGCTTCATCCTTGCTGTTATTTACGGTTAATTACAAATGCCATAGAAATGCCTTGTGGGTTAAGGGGTTAAGACTAAATCATTTTGTTGACTGTAGAGATGCAAATTGGGGGAGTATATAAAACAGTGGCTCTCTATTCTAGTTGAATACTTCTGCCCTGACTAAGTAACGAAGATGTACAAACACTTCATTCACTGCAGTGCATCTATAAACATTGTCAGACAGCTGTAAACATTCGCTATTAAAATGATTTTGACTTCAAATGGGAAATTAACACATTTAAGGAAACAGAGTGGGGATTTATTTTGTTACAGATGAGGGGAATTTTCCTTGCTGTTTTATTCAGTATTGGGCAAGTACATTAAAAGTTTTCAACCAGAAAAGTTCATGTTTCTTGACCTTTTAACTCACAATCCCATATTTTAGCACTCCTGAAGAAGAAGTCTTTTGAAGACATTTTGGAAAAAGGAAAAAATGCTGGTTCATAGCAGACTATTGCAAAATATTGGTAATCAAAATAAATAAAGATCTGATACATTTAATTTACTTAACCCTTTCCCAAACGACAAACTTTTGGACTAGACCAAATTGAAAGCATATGCAGACGACAATTCAACTCTTGCTGAAAAGATGATTTCTCCCTATGATAGGGTAGAAAGAATTGTGGGAAAAGGAGAAAATGCTGGTTACCAGCATTTTCTCCTTTTCCCACAATGTTTTCAAAAGGCTGCTAATTCAGACCTGTAAAAACCAGGGATTGTTTGGGAAAGGGTTAATGAGAAAACATCATGGCAAAGGAAAAAAATATTCTACACCTAGTTTCTCTTATTTGTATCAAAACTACTGAGTCTGCAGTATTGTTCCTTACTTCAAACTGTATACTGATATCTGAAACTGTAATGGAGAGTGTCAGAGTGATCATAATGGCTGATCTTGAACTAATGCTGTCTAATACGACAATTCATTGTAAGATTGAACTTATAATAAAACTTTAGACTGGTCCTAATGGACATCATCTGCTAAAGTGCAAGTTAAAGGTATTCTAACTCTTTACCAGTCCACAAAATTTTTGGACAGGACCATCTGCAGACAACAAATTAAATCTTGGTAATATGATAATTTCTGATTTTGATAGGGTAGAAAATGTTGTGGGAAAAAGAGAAAATGCTGGTTACCAGCATTTTCTCGTTTTCTCACATTGTTATCTAAAGACTTCTTTCTCAGAGGCGTTAAAAGTCCGGGCTGTATGATAAAGATCGAGTTAACCCATTACCACACAATCCCTACTTTTGACACCCCTGAGAAAGAAACCTGGTAACCAGCATTTTCTCCTTTTCCCACAATGTTTTCTACCCGTCACAAAACAAATTTCAAATTTTCAGTCACTTTTATTTTGTCGTCTGCAAATGCTTTCGATTTGGACAAACCTAAAATTTTGTCGTCTGGTAACGAGTTAAATAATGAACCAGATGTCTTCCTAATGAAGAAAATTAAACAATAGGGCCAAGATGGCCCTGGATCGCTCACCTGAATTTTTTACAAGGACCATAGTCTATTTTTTTTAGGTATTGAAACATTGGAAACAAATCATTATTTTGCCAATCAGTTTTCAAAAGGTCACCTGTAAAAGACATTTCAAAATCTGACCATCAGTTTCAGAAAAGAATTTTTAAGAATTTCTACATGTGCGTATAGTGCAAGTAACCCCAATTCACCAGAGCCATGTTTCTTGTCAGATCAAAATTTCGCGAACAATTTTTGAAAAGGGATCACCCAAGGAACATTGCTGTAAAATTATTTTAAAAATCTGACTAGCTGTTTCAGAGAAGAAGAGTTTTAAAGAATTTCTTCGTGTCTGTATAGTGCAAGTAGCCTCCATTAACCAGAGCCATGTTACTTGATTGATTAAAATTTTGCGGACAATTTTTTAAAAGGTTCACTCAAGGAACATCTCTGTGAAATTATTTTAAAATATGGCCAGCACTTTCAGAGATTTTTAAAGATTTTCTTAGAAAATTCCATTTTGTTGCCATGGCAACCAGAGTTTTTGACCGAATGAAATTCTGGAAACAGTTTTTAAGGAGGACCTCCCAGGAACATTCCAGCAAAGTTTGGTCCAAATTGGCCCAGCAGTTTAGGAGGAGTTGATGTTTAAAGAATTGTTGATGACGCATGATGGACAATGGGTGATCCCAAAAGCTCCCCTTGAGCATGTTGTGCTCAGGTGAGCTAAAAACAAAAATCCTCGTGACCAGCATTTTCTTGTTTTCCCACAAAGTATTTAGAGGCATTCTTTTTCAGGGTCGTTAAAACTTGGGATTGTTTTGTAGTGGTTAAAATATTTCAGGTGACAATTTATCTGAACTTATAATCTCAACTGCTGAAGGGAATTTTGTATTCAGTTTTCATAAGCGCTGCAAAAGTAAGAGGGACTATCCAGAATTTTGTGGGCAATTTGACTATTTTCTTTATTTATTGCATGTTAGGAAAACGGAAGAAGAATGCCTCTGAAACAATGTTTGAAAAGGAGAAACCTGGTTGCGGCAAGCTTTCTTTTCTGTGATTTTTTTCACCTCTTTAACCCATTACCACACAATCCCTACTTTTGACGCCCCTGAAAAAGAAACCTTTTGAAAACACTGTGGGAAAAGGAGAAAATGCTGGTAACCAGCATTTTCTCCTTTTCCAACAGTGTTTTCTTCCCTTCCCAGAAAAAATTTCAATTTTTCATTCACCTTCATTTTGTCGTCTGCATATGCTTTCAATTTGAACCAGTCTAGAATTTTGTCGTGTGGTAAAGAGTTAACCCATTACCACACAACAATATTTTAGACTGGTCCAAATTGAAAGCATTTGCAGACAACAAAATACAAGTGACTGAAAATTTGAAATTTGGTTTGTGAAGGGTAGAAAACATTGTGGGAAAAGGAGAAAATGCTGGTTACCAGCATTTTCTCCTTTTCCCACAATGTTTTCTAAAGGCTTCTTTCTCAGGGGCGTCAAAAGTAAGGATTGTGTGGTAAAGAGTTAAATGCATGACTGACAGCAACCAATGACTTGGAAATAAAGTTGTATCAGTCATCCTCGGATACCCCGGGGTCTCCCTATTTGCTACGCTACATCGACCCCTGGGACAATTGACTAATAAAACTTTGAGTCAGCCGCCGAAAATCGATACGAAACGTCATAGCGTACAGTCAACTCGCCCATCACAAAATGATGATGGAACCAATGAAAAGCCAGCATTCGGCCAGCGGTAAAGCGAGGGAAATTCAATTAATTGTCCCAGGGGTCGATGCAGCGTAGCAAATAGGGAGACCCCGGGGTATCCGAGGATGTGTATAAGTACTGGTATGAGAAAGCCAGGAAACACATAGTAGGTACACAGACCACCGTGATATGACCTAGGCTGTGTAGATATTGTTTATCTCAAATGCACATAAAAGAGCTCCAGATAGAGGGAGTGATTTTGATTTCAAAACTAAAAATATTTATCATTCTTAACTAAACCCTATGTTATGGGTACTCATTAGGATTGTCTCATCGAGATGATTCCAATGAGTACCCACAAAATAGGGTTTGGAAGAGATATGATATATACTACTCAACTTTTGCCTGGGATCAAAACCAAAATATTTTTTATTTTTTCGAATGGGCAAATCCGGTTTCTTTGCCTTCCACGATGTTTGAAAGAACTTTCTTCCGTTTATTTGATATTGATTCACTTTACTATGACCAAAGATGAAATGAACTTGTTTTTGTTTGAATAAATTCAATTTGGAAAATTTTATTCATTTTTTTGTTTTGATCCCTAGCAAAAGTTGAGTAGTATAGATATACCAGCACTCACACCAATCTTGAGCTCTGCATACAAATGAGTTGTCCAGGTAAATAAAACCCAGGATTGTGTGCCAAGGGGCTAATCAGTCTGGTATACTGGGTAAAACTGCTTATTGCCTTGCCAGATAGTTGTCATACCTGTTTGTTAGCTCTATTTCATATCTGACAGGTTTCTTACACAAGCTAGTCAATCAAGCAATTTTTTTTCGATGAAAGACCTGGAAAATAGCAAACATTTGCAATTTTTCCGTGAGAGAAGTTATTTAGCAAATTGTTGGTAACATGGACAAGTTCAATAACGTATAACATTTATTTTCGTCACCTGTTCCATTATACAAGTACATGTATTTGTTATTTTTGTATCTAACTCATTACCAAACGACAAAATTTTAGGTTTACCTAAATCGAAAGCATTTGCAGACAACTAAACAGAAGTGACTGAAAATTTAAAATTTGTTTTGTGAAGGTAGAAAACATTGTTACCAGCATTTTCTCTTTTTCCCACAATGTTTTCTACAGGCTTCTTTCTCAGGGTCGTCAAAAGTAGGGATTGTGTGGTAATGGGCTAACTCTACCAAACAACATTATTTCAGTCAAGTCAAGATTGGAAGCATTTTTGCTCAGATAACAAAATCAATGTGACTAAAAAATTGAAATTGGTGTTGGAAAGGGTAGATAAAACATTGTGGGAAAAGGAGAAAATGCTGGTTACAACAAATTTTTAGACAAGTCCAAATTGGAAGCATTTGCAGATAACAAAATTTATGCAACTCAAAATTCAAAAATTTGTTTTGGGAAGGGGAGAAAACATTGTGGGAAAAGGAGAAAATGCTGGTTGCCAGCATTTTATCCTTTTCCCACAATGTTTTCAGAAGGCTTCTTTCTAAAGGTCATGAAAACTGGGATTGTTAGGTAAAGATTTAATCACACCCAGCTAAACATGCCACTTGTACCTTGGACATCAGTTATTCCAGCAGATTTAACAGAAAAAGCTTTAGGACACCAATGTAACGCTCTTTCATTCACAATTTTACAACCCATCCAATTGTAATCTAAATTTTGCTTGACAGATTTTATTACCCTGCTCATGAATAATTAATTTATAACTTTGCAGTGCAATTATTTATATTGTTAATGCCTTACTGGACAACAATATTAACCAGCCAATGTAGCTCAGTAGGTTACAGCGTACGACTCGTGAACACAATGTTTTGGGTCACTACAGATTGTGGGTTTGAATCCCTGGCTGGCCAACTAAAATTACTAATAGTCTTTCGGATGAGACATTAAACAGAGGTCCTGTGTGATGGTGCTTTACGCCAAGCCTGTTAAAAAAGCAGGCAAAGCTCTCAATAGTTTCGACATGTATCTTTGCATCCCGGGCATAACAACTAACCATCTTCTGGGGGCATCGCTCAGGTGGGCCACCTGTAGCGACGATAAATAAACGGAAATAACCAACCAACCGGATAACAATATTCAGGGACTAGTCATATCATAGTTGAAGATCTTCCCAGACAACGAATCAAAATTAATATTACTCAAATGATTAGAATTGATTTTGAAAGGCTACAAAATATTCCCTGAAACCGTGAAAATGCTTGTTGCTGACATTTTCTCTTTTTTTCCCACAATTCATACTGGGTAAAGATGGAAGGACAAAGTGATGCAAGTAACCCTTTACCACATAATCCCGACTCTTAACGACTTTGAAGAAAGTGGCTTTTGAAAACATTGTGGGAAAAGAAGAAAATGCTGGTAACCAGCATTTTCTTCTTTTCCCACAATGTTTTCTATCTTGCTGGAAACCAATTTCAATTTTTGAGTTACCTTTATTTTGTCGTCTGAAAGTGCTTTCAATTTGGACCAGTCTAAAATTTTGTTGTTTGGTAAAGGGTTAAAAGACTAAGGTACGCCTTTCTAAGAAACTGAGACAAACATTTTTACAGATCTATATAGATGTAACTCACTTCGAAAGAACTAGATATTAACTTTTTAAGGCAACTTTTTAAGATGATACATGTACAATTCTCTGTTAGAGGCTGCTGTATACATACTGGTATCTACATGCAGGTAATAACAATACCTTGAACAAAGTTTAACATGCATATAGGGACGAGTTCACTTCAGTACTCTAGCAAAAGCAGTGATCGAGATGCATTGAGATTGTATCTTAATTGAACCACACACGATTTTTTGCACATTAATTTTTTAGCATACTGTGGATAACTTACGGCATTTTTGCATTGGCAGTAGATCAATATCTAACTTTGTAGAGTTTTGAGCACTGTCAGATGCTTTTGTGGACATTCAAGCATTTTCCAGGATTTTTCTGGCCAAAGCAGTTGTGAATTTGAAATCTATACAAAATTTTTGCTTGACTCAAAGAGGAGGTCACTGCACCAAAGGACATAATTATCATGGACGCATGTATACATAGCCACAATAAGGATTAGACAATATCTGGAAGCTCCGTCATTAACCCATTACCACACAATCCCTACTTTTGACGCCCCTGAGAAAAAAGCCTTTAGAAAACATTGTGGGAAAAGGAGAAAATACTGGTAACCAGCATTTTCTCCTTTTCCCGCAATGTTTTCTACCCTTTACAAATCAATTTTCAAATTTTCACTCACATTTATTTTGTCATCTGCAAATCCTTTCAATCTGGACAAGTCCAGAATTTTGTCATTTGGTAAAATGTAGTAACTGGAGAGAGATGATTAATTGTTATAATTCAGTTTGATTTTTACTTTCAGAAATCAGATAATTTTGCATAAGGCATAAAAGGTGATGAGCAGACCTTAGATGAGCACTTTAACGAGGAAATACAGTCAGAGCAGTTTATGGTATCCTACCTGAGAGGACCCCTAGTGTAAAACAGAATATAAAATGGCTTTTGAAATGAAACTGATAATTCTTCTTGTTTCCATGTTTCTATTAAATTGTAATACAAGTTCTGCATTAAAGCGAAGGATAAAAACTCGCAAGTGTAGATATGAGTTTGTGGTCAACGAGATGGACACAAGTAACTGTCCTGGTACACTATCCAAGCTTCAGGCAGACAAAGAGCCTGGAAAATCAGTATATAAAAATCCACTACAAAGTGCTTTCAACTTGAATGTGCCAGCTCAATTGGATAGCATAGACAATTCTGGAGAAGTAAAATCATGGCTCAACAATATGGAAAAACAGTTAATTGCAGAGTTAAGAAAAACAAATGAAATTAATTCTACTCTTTCAAAACATGAAATGTCATTAAACGAAGCTGAAAAAAAGTTGGAGGAATATCAGTCAGAGTTTACATCAGTGTTTAGAATGCTTCGGTACCTTGAACAGTCAATTCAAAAGCAAGGACTGCAGACTCGAAACTTAGATAAAAAGCTATCTGGTGTGATGCTTGATGTGGTTGAAGTTAACAACATACTTTCAAACACGGCCCCAGTTGTCAATGGTCACCAAGCTAAGGGTAAAGACATTAAAGTACAGAGCGCTTCTCAAATAACATCTTGCACCAAGTCACCAGAAGTCATCACATTTAGAGGTAAGATCAGGCACATTTATCAACAGTTTCTTTACTTAACTCAGTTTACCAGACAAAAAAAATTTAGCCCTGTCCAAATTGAAAGCATTTGCAGATGACAATTTCCATGTGGTTCAAATGGTGCAATTGTTTATTGACAGGGTAGAAAACATTGTGGGAAAAGAAGAAAACGCTGGATACCAGCATTTTCTCCTTTTCCCACAAAGTCGTCATTGTGTGCTAAAGGGTTAACTCTTTACCAGACGACAAAATTTTGACTCATCCGCTTTAAAAGCATTGGCAGATGACATATTATGGAGCTTAACTCTTTACAAAGCGGCCCCGACTTTCAACAATCCTCAGAAAGAAGCTTTTTTAAATCACTGTAGGAAAAGGAGAAAATGCTGGTGAGCAGCATTTTCTCCTTTTCCCATAAAGTTTTCTATATATTATACTTGTAAAAGCCTTTATCTGGGTGTTTAATACTTTGGATTGTGTCACAATTAATCTCACTACTAGACCTTATAACACTAATTGTCTTTTTGGCTCTAAGAAAAAGTGACAGCAGACTTCTGACATGACCGAGTTAAAAAGAACAACACTTAATTGGTATTAATTGCTCTTTTTGTTTAAATGTTATCTTCAGCACTAAAGAAATGTGTATGAATATCTTTTCTATTTTCTTGAATATTATCTCATTCAACACTTGACCAAACAACAAAATTATGACCTTCACCAAATCAAGAGCATTTGCAGAATTATAACAATTCAAATGTTGACATATTAGAGAAAATTACGCATGAAAGGGTTATGTGGGGAAAAGAGAAAATGCTGGCTATCAGCATTTTCTCCCTTTTCTACAATGTTTTCAAAAGCTTTCTTTCTCAAGGCTCCTCCAACTAAGTTGCTGAAACTCACTATTGTGTTAACCCATTACCACACAATCCCTACTTGTGACGACCCTGAGAAAGATGCTTAGCCTTCAGAAAACATTGTGGGAAAAAGGAGAAAATGCTGGTAAACAGCATTTTCTCATTTTCCCTAGCAGCCAGTATAGAAAACATGCAGTCTGATCTTTGATCAACACTGTTGACCTTGCTGACCAAAGCAACATTCAAAATGGATCTTATTTCTATACTGAAAGTGTCTGTTGGGTTTCTACCGCACTTGGAGGGTTACTTTGCACAACTGCCGAATATTTTCCCTATGAAACAGAAGCCTGAATGCTTTGCCGCATGTTCACAGGGAGAATCTGTGGGATTTTCAAGTGAAAACAGATATAGGAATAATGACATGACCTGATGACATTTTCATTGTATCACATTCAACCTTTACCACTGATGCATGAATGCAACAATCTTTGCAGATAATGGAAGAAAATGAGAATAAGAAGAAACCTAAAAAATTGTTATAGGTCTTTCCAATGCAATATTGGACTAATATAATACTGAACTGTTTTAATGGCCGTTAGGAAGAAGACTTTATGAAAACCTTGCAGGAAAAGCAGAAAATGCATGTAACCAACATATTCTCATTTAACCTCAATGTTTTCTGCACAAATCAGAGACAAAAAAAAACATTTGAGCTATAATTATTAAGTCATCTGCAAATGCTTTCAATTTGGTCAATTCCAAAATGCTGTCATTTGGTAAAGAGCCAAGATTACAATTTATTTTTATTTCCTTTGGATTTTTTTTCCCAAATATCTTTCTGTAACCAACTCTGCACAAGTAGGGTAAAGTATTACTTTTTTGACCTCTTTCAAAAAAACCCTGTATTTTTTCTTTATACCACTTTTCAAAACATCTGATAACACAAACTACTATTAGATATCTTTATAGACCAAAAATTTAAAATTCCATAAATAACTATTTCTTCATCACAAAGCATTGTCTGTGCATGTCATATTATTTGAAGATTTGACCCGTCTTATATGAAGCATCACTCTCCCCGACATCAGGGAAACTGTAGTAAAATGCGCTATAATGGAAAAAATGGCTTTTATCAATACTAATTTGAGGAAAACTCAGACCTGTTTTAGCTTCAGATTTCTTTGACACTGCTGATCATAGCTGAATGTATCGCACCAGGTTATGAGCAGTTTATTGAGTAAACATTTTATTTTAGTTTTGAAATTCAAAATAACGGTTGTCACATGGAAAAGTAGTCCTGTTCTGTACCCAGGATGCCAATATTAGACGAGTATTTGTAGAATGCCATCTAGCGGGAGATAATGCATCACAAAGTTTTAGACACATGACAAAAAGGGTGGACCTATCAAAAATAAAAGCATTTGCAGACAACAATCCTGGAATCACCGAACTTGTGCTTGATAGGGTAGAAATTTACATTGTGGGAAAAGGAGAAAATGCCTGTTACCAACTTTTTCTCCTTTTCCCACTATGTTTTCAAAAAGGCTTCTTCCAAGAGGTCATTAAAACTTGGTGGTATTAACTCTTCTAGACCTATTAGTGGACAATTGCAATAGTGACGCCTTTATCAAGGAACCTGCAACAAAGATTTGTCATAGAGAGAAACAGAACATTAAATTTAAACCCTTTACCATACAATCCTGACTTTTAATGACCCCCAGAGAGAAGCCTTTTAAAAAAACATTGTGGGAAAAGGAGAAAATGCTGGTCACCAGCATTTTCTCCTTTTCCCACAATTCTACCCTTCCCAAACAAACTGTCAATTTTCAGTCACATTGGTTTTGTTGTCTGCAAATGCTTTCAATTTGAACCAGCCTGTAATTTTGTCATTTGGTAACGAGTTAATGTCATGTATCAATTTTCTGTAGGCCTAAATTACTCTTACACAGGGATAATGCCAATTAACTCTTTATCAAATGACAGTTTTTTGGACTGGTTCAAATTTAAAGCATATGCAGACAACAAATTAAATCTTGTTAATATGGTAAATCTTGGACGTTGATAGGCTAAAAGATATTGTGGGAAAAGGAAAAAATGCTGGTTACCAGCATTTTCTCCTTTTCCCACAATGTTTTTTACAGAATGTCCAATAACGTGTCATTTTTCCAGTAGAATTATATTTTAACCTAATATACAGGTGATAATCAGCAGAACTGCCTAGAAACCGCTTATACAGAAATGAATATTGATTAAAGATGCCCATTTACGATCCAGTGAGCAAAAAGCTGTTTTTCAAACAACTTAGAACGGTACAGAAATCAGTCCTTTGTGTAAACATG